>OY756208.1:111509706-112889706 GCA_963576795.1 Metopia argyrocephala
TCGTTGAAACCTCATGAAGCCTGGATAACGGAAAAGAGGCAGAGATGGTACAATGATCCGAATTGCCGAGAGGTGCAAGAATATCAACTTCATACTTATTAGGGTGTGAAGTGAGGAAGAGGTCAAGTGTATTATTCTGGTGCCCATCAACACACGAAATGTGAGTTGGTTCATTCACTAGTTGCACAAGGTGATTGTGTGCGGCAAACAACTCAACATATTGGCCTTCTGGAGTCGTGCGGCCAGAATGGTGAAGCCAAGACGAATTATGAACATTGAAATCGCCAGCAACAACAATTTCACTGTTCGGGTAATTTTCTAGGATTCGTGAAATGGAGTCAGAAAGAGAGTCGAAGCCAGAAAGGGTAACCTCTCTTTCTGCATTTGGACTTCTGTAAAGAAACCCGAAATGCAAAAGATGTGCCCTGATTTTGAACTTAACCCAGAGGCAGTTAAATTCTGCATCAAGCATGCCATACGGTTGCTGGCATTGGTACACAACTTCATTGCGAATATAAATTGCAAGGCCCCTATGGAGCATGAAAAGGGATAGGAGGTGGTAACCAGGTATCTGGAAATCCTGTGGATCAGCATCCCCAGAAACCTGGGTCTCACATAAGGCGAGGACATCCGGCCTATGGATACAAACATGAGCATACACAGAGAAGAAGTTTGCCCTTAGCCCACGCACGTTACAAAAATCCAAACGAAAACGGCCTGCCACCACGACAACAATAAGAAAAAACAAATGTCCTATTCTAAAATGCGAACTGTAATGAAATGGATTACTGCTGATTGATTATTCAATGGCCAGTGCTATACCTTCACCATTAAATAATCCAACAGCAATCAACCCCAAGAAGCTCGCAAAATAAAAATTTTGATTAAATTATTAAGGGAACCGAAGAGCACAATGTACCGCTAATGGTGCCATAAAAGCCCCAAATGTGGCACTTTTGCCCCTTTCCCAATAGACGCCAGATTGTACGGCATGTATCAACACTATCACTTTTGTTCTGTTTTCTTTTTTTTGCCAATACAGCCGTTATTATTTTTAATTTTGTTGTTATTGATGTTGTTATTGTTGATGTTGTTATTTTATTTATTTATTTGCATTTGGTATGCGGTGTTGTTATTAGTGTACATATTCACTGTTTTTTTTTTTTTTTTCCATTTATTATTATTATCTTTCTTTATTTTTGATTTTTCTTTTAAACACATAAATTAATAATTAATAACGACACAACAGACGACGGACAGCGCTAAAAAACATGTTGACACGGCGGACGACAAACACTTACTCAACATACATAACTATATCCTACGTAAGTAGAAAAATAATATGGGTGACCGACGGACAAATTTTAAAACATTTCTTTTCCGATATATAGCTGGTAAAGCCCCTTTACACCACCAGATTGGGAACAATTGGAGGGCAATACCCAGGTAGGCCTATATAGATAATTAATTATATGTATATGTACATATTTAAATAAAAAGAAAGGGAAGAAAAGAATAAGCACTGAGGAAGGAAATCTGTCCGGTGCAGTCAAATAAGGACATAAAAAGAGAAAAATTTTACTAAAAGACCGAAAGGGGTGAAAATATTTATCTTAAATTATAAGTTTGCATTACAAAAATAGTCTCAGTTGCATTTACATTTATACATTTGTTTTTTTTTATTTGCGCATATTATTATTAAATCTATACATAGACTTACTTATACTTGTAGCTATTTTCTGAAAATTTTTATAATTAATTTTTGTTTCTCTAATATCGAATCAGAAGAAAAGAGAAAAAGAAAAGGAAAAATAACATATCCAATTTACAGGGAAAGTTAGTAAAAAATTACATAGTGATAGAAAAAAAAGGGGGGAACAAACAATAATAAGGTGACCAAATAATCCCTCAATTATAAGACCACATCTGTCTTTATTCCTTTAAGCGTATATTTCTAAATCTAAGGAGCTCCAGCAGGTTGAGATTAGTGTTTAGTAGAAATAATACAATAGGAAGCGGAAATTGAGAAAGAAGAAGAAGATTCAAACAGATTTGGTTTTAAAAGTATAAATTAAGAGGAGAATTTTTAGTAATTTTGAAAATTATTATTGTTTTGTCTTTCTTTTTTTTACTCTTTGCTAGAATATTTATATAATCATAATTATTGTTTAGTAATATTAGTATAAAGTATCTATTCATTTATATTTAATAAATAATGATGTGAATAAGTGATTATTTTAGAAAAAAAATGATGATGGCTTAAATCAATTTGTTTTGGTAATGATGGATTGGTAAGTTGGGAACGGTCGACTGGAGAGTGGGTCATAGGGGTAAAATATCCTGATTGAAATTATCCTGTGACTAGGTTGGTTATAAGGGAGTTACATCTGTCCCTTACGTCGAACGTGATGTGCCTTGTTTTTTTTGTGTTTTGTTTTTTTTCTGTTTACTGACCTGAATACATAAAATTTTATTCGTTGCGGACCCAAGATGGTGAGAGGGTTGGAACCCACTGAGGTAAATTCCTGACTAGCCGGAAGTCTCACCAAAGTTCTGGACAAGGTATGCAACAATCTACAAACTCCACCTTTTTTAAATATTCTAAAAAGACCTGAATATATTTATATACTTCATTGTTAATCTGAATTGCAGATCTGTAGCAATTATCTCGATAAAGGGAGCCACTATTAAGACAATCTAAAATTTTGCCATTTTTTCCCACAAACTGAGCTGTTGATAAAGCCAATTCTGCGGAACATGTCTTACATTTTGTAGTTTCAGAGGTTGTTTTAATAGCAGCAGAAACAGTCCTGCTGAAAATTTGTGTGGCAAATTTAACACGCATTTTTCAAAAGTGTTAGGAAAAATATTTTTTACTTTTATTTATTTATTTATTTAAATTTAGGTCTATGGACAATACATCCTTACAGACTAAGGTAAAATTATTTATACATACATTAATAATTAGGCAAATTAGGTATTTAAATATAAAATAATTTTACTTTTTACTACATAATTACTTTCAGCAAAGTTTATAAGATGATAACAATTATTAAAATGTACACAAATACGACGAAAGGGATCATTATCAGTATAGGTTGATCTATTGAATTTTACATTAATTAATTAAAAATTCCTAGTTTGACGGGTTGGAATACAAAAATTTATTTTACTAGTCAGGAACACAGAGTCAACATCACCACGAATTAAACCAAGAAGAAAAGTAACACTTAACATAACTCGACGACTTTTTAACGTTGGGAATTTAATGAGAGCAAGCCTACTAGTATATGATGGCAATACATATGAATTCCATCCAAGACCTCGTAGACAAAACAATAAAAACTGCTTTTGTACAGTATCTGAATTATGTATTCTGTAGAAAGACATTTGTTTACATTTCTTAATATTAAGTTCCATTAAATTTATTTGACACCAATTATAAAATTTGTCAATATCCAATTGCAGCAAACTATGATCTGTGGGGTTTTTCAAAGTTTTAAAAATCTTTACATCATCAGCAAACATTAGTATATTGGAATATAGAATGACAGTAGGCAAGTCATTAATGAATAAAATATGTTGCCGTGTTAATTTTGGGCACATTTTTGTTTTTGCACTTGCTTCCATTTCTTACAACTCCCTAATTACCTGAAAGCTAGCCGTTCCATCTGGTGTTTTTATGTCACATCTTACCCACCCATTCCGCAAAGATTTAATTGATTGTGGGAAATCATAAAGGCAAAAAACTTTTTGATCGCTTAATTCAAAAAACGGTTTTTTTAGCAGATACTTAGAATGATAGCAAAATGGATGCAAGCAAAAAACACATTTTAATATTTCACAATGTCTTTAAATCTGAACCGCAAAAAATTGGTATAAAATCCTTTATTATTGATATTTCTAACTACACTCTTATTACGATATTAAATAGGGCGCCATATATTCGATGTAGATTAATGTATTTTCCTTCGCGCAACTACAAATTAAATATGCTTTGTCCTACACTAGCTTATATAGTCGTATTGGAGCACTGTATTCTTTATTACACAAAAATATTTGAACCAACAACATTATTCTCTAATGCCTGGTTTTCATGTCATATGAAATGTCAACAAAAACTGCCTCAAATGAATTCTTGTCATTTTGTGTTATATGCATTTTCATTACACATTAAAAACTGGCAAAAAGTCGATAAAGCAGAGGTTGTCAAAAGCTTACGTCAAATTTTGGTGTGAGTTGATTGACATGACGTTTTCATTACATAGTCAAATTTGATGCGTAAATTTTTTTCGAATAAATAGCTGATTAAAAAAATATTAATTAAGTAAAAAGCAGAGTAAGAATTTGCTCACTCTTTTGCTCATTGCGCACTCTTTTCTTGCGCCTCGAAAAATTGCGCATGCGCAAAGAGCGGAGCACATAAAAAAGAGCAGTTGTTGGCTCTTGCTCTTTTTTTGTAAGCGCTGCTCTTTGCGCTTTGCGCATTTAAATTTTTTATTTGGCGCTTTGCTCTGCACATTGAGCAAAATGAGTAGCGCATTGCGCATGCGCTTTTTTATATCTACAGTGTCATATCAGCAACAAATTTTTTTTAATTTTTCATTCGAAAAATTTTTTATGTGCAGTCGATAATTGCGTTACAGAAAATCACTATATGCAGTATTACTGATTGAAATTTTCATCATAAATATACGTAAAAAAGATGAATAGGGACATTCGCGTGCTTTTAAAAAAAGAATTTATGATACTCCTTTATTTGCATGAAGAAAATAAAATGTTTTTTCACTCATTCTTCACATATACATACATATATACTTAGGAAAATTTTTGAAAAAATTTGAATGCATATATTCGCGTGTGATTTTCAGAAAAAATTTTGTTGTACTACTTTATGTGCGTGAAGAAAAAAAAAAATTAACAGAGGCCTTATTCTGTAACTCTCCTAATCCAAAACTGTAGTGCATTCATAATGTAGTCACCCATATACTACACAAAAATACAAAAGACAAAAATAAAGTCAAACAAAAAAAAGAAAAATAAAGAAAACAAACTGATATAAACACAAAATAAAATTAGGTCATATTTATGAAGTAACTTCACTAAACAAAATTGCAAATATGCACAATAAGCAAATTTGGTTTGTGTTGCTTAATGTAGGTCAATAATATGATATTACTATTGGTATTGAAGTAGGAAGTAGTAATAAGAATGTAAACAAATGTGTAGAATAAGAATAGTATATAAGCTAAAGATTTTGATCAATAAAATCAGAAATAATCTAGAATTCAAAAGCAAGAGTTTTCTTTTATTTCTCATAAAAGTTCGGCAATTGACTTTGCCATCATATAGAGCCGCCTGCTACTCTAAGGCTCTTTAATAAAATAAGAGTACTATAGGTATCATTTAACACACACTATAACATCCTATATTACATGGCGATCCTGCCAACATACATACGATCCTGCCACATTAAATGCCACATACGATCCTATGCTACATGGCGATCCTGCCCACATACGATCCTATATTATATCCTGCCGACCGAAATTCAAAAACTAAATTATATACGAATATAATTAAATAAAATTATATTAAAAATGTATATCCTGATGAAGAATTAGAGGCAACCAGACAGGAGACGAAGTAGAAGTTATTGATATGGATGATGATGAAACCGATGAAGAAGATGATCGTGAAGAGGAGGAAGAAGTTGAGGCACAACTTAAAAAGAAACAGAAGTTGGAAAACAATATCCTTATTGTGCCTAGAATTACGAAACTATTTGTATAATGGCTCTTCGTTCAACCTATTATACAACCAATCTATGTTTAAAATTTTACTCTGTACACATTAACAGCACCACAATAATAATTTAAGGAAGGTATTTCAAAGATTAAAAAGCCACAACCTTAAATTAAATCCAAAGAAATGTAATTTCTTGAAACCGGAAGTAGTTTATTTAGGACATCTTATTACAGATAAAGGAGTGATGACAGACCCAAATAAAAGTAAAGCACTACAAACGTATCCAATTCCAAAGAATACAGATGACACAAGAAGATTCGTAGCTTTCTGCAATTATTATAGACGTTTTGTTAAAAATTTTGCTCAAGTAGCTAAACCACTTAATGAGTTACTGAAGAAGAACCAAAAATTTGTTTGGTCAGAAAATTGTCAAAAATCTTTCGAAATGTTAAAAAGTATAGTTTCAAATCCGCCAATATTACAATACCCAGATTTTGAAAAGGAATTTATTCTAACTACAGACGCATCAGATTACGCACTGGGAGCAGTTCTTTCGCAAGGTGAAATAAATAACGATTTACCAATGTCATATGCAAGTCGTTCTCTCAATAAACATGAACTTAACAAACCCATAATAGAGAAGGAACTTTTAGCTATTCATTGGGGAATTACACATTTTCGACCATATTTATACGGTAGAAAATTTAAAGTAGTAACTGACCACAGACCACTAGTATCATTGTTTACCCACAAAAACCCTTCATCAAGATTAACTAGAATTAGATTGGATCTCATGGATTACGATTTCGAGATCATATATAAGCAAGGAAAGATTAATACTAATGCCGATGCATTATCGAGAATCAAAATAGATTCTAACGATTTGAAAGATATGATGCCAAAAAGTATAAACATAATGACTAGAAAAATGACTGAAGAATTGAAGAAAAATAGCAAAAATACTAATAATGAGAATACTTCGATTAGAAAAGATGAGGAAAGAATTAAGGAAGAGAAAATTTATATGTGGAATGGTATCTCGTTTTCACAAGTGAAAGGGTACCCAAGATTAAAATTTATTGTAGATAAAATAAATAGAAGCATGCCAAGAATTGAAATTTTTGGAAATCACGTTACAGTATCTGGTAATGAAAATGCATACTTGAATTTAGGTTCAGTCTTGCAGAAGTTAACTAAGGTCTTACGAGATAACCAAATATTTACAGTATCGCTAGCGAAGGATGATATTATATTTAAATATATAAGTGAGGAAAAATTAATTAAAATGTATAATAGCATGCAAATATAGGTAGACATAGGCAGAGACCTATAGAGATAATATTATTTAAACAACCAGAAAGAATACTGGAGAAAGATAGACAAAAGGAAATTATAAAAGAATACCATGAAACTCCACACGGAGGACATGTAGGAGTACGTAGAACAGTCATTAGATTAAAACAAAAGTACATATGGAAAAATATGTATAAAATGATTAAAGATTATATAAGTCATTGTGAGAGTTGTAAGAAAAATAAGATAATTAAACATACCAAGGCACCATTTCAAATCACTAACACACCTACAAAACCATTTCAATTTATACAATTAGATACAGTAGGTCCATTAAGAGTATCAAACGGATATAGGTATATATTAACAGCGCAATGTGAACTGACAAAATACATTGACGCATTTCCAATAGAAACTAAAGAAGCATCAGAAATAGGGAAAATATTAGTAGAAAAATTTATATTAAAATATGGATGCTTTGATACAGTTAAAACAGACAGAGGAACTGAATTTGTAAACGAATTATTTAAAAGAATATGTACACTTATGAAGATTAATCATGTTACTTCAACAGCATACCATCATGAGACTTTGGGAAGTATTGAAAGAAATCATAGAGTTTTAAACGAATACATGCGTTCTTTCACAGAACAGTACAATTGGGATGAATGGATTCCGTACATAATGTAGTCACCCATATACTACACAAAAATACAAAAGACAAAAATAAAGTCAAACAAAAAAAAGAAAAATAAAGAAAACAAACTGATATAAACACAAAATAAAATTAGGTCATATTTATGAAGTAACTTCACTAAACAAAATTGCAAATATGCACAATAAGCAAATTTGGTTTGTGTTGCTTAATGTAGGTCAATAATATGATATTACTATTGGTATTGAAGTAGGAAGTAGTAATAAGAATGTAAACAAATGTGTAGAATAAGAATAGTATATAAGCTAAAGATTTTGATCAATAAAATCAGAAATAATCTAGAATTCAAAAGCAAGACTTTTCTTTTATTTCTCATAAAAGTTCGGCAATTGACTTTGCCATCATATAGATCCGCCTGCTACTCTAAGGCTCTTTAATAAAATAAGAGTACTATAGGTATCATTTAACACACACTATAACATCCTATATTACAAAACACTATCGCTAAAAATATATAAACTAGATTTAGGACTTTTTGGCTACGAATAGAATTTTTAAACGCTTATTTTAATTTAAAACCTTCATGCCTATTACCTCTACACATTTTAATTTTATATATTCTAACGCCCAGCTTGTTTCAAAAACCCAAAATTTAAGCATTTTAGCTTAAGAGAATTACAGAATAAGGCCCCAGTTTAAAATAAAAAAAAAAGAATTGTTTTATTATTTTACTCTAAAGTATATGAAACTACTAATATAAATTCTATTTATATTTAACTATTTCTTCTTTTTTCATATTAAAATTACTGACTTCAAAGGTATTTTACACCACAGTAAAGAGTGGTGCAAGAAAACTCAAAATTCAAATGCGCTTTCTATGCGCAGCGCTTGTAATGCGCAGAGCAAAAAAAATGGCGCAGAGCAAGAGCAACAAAAAGTTTGCTCTGCTCTTTGCGCAAAGAGCAAAAAAGAGCTAAAAGAGCGGCGCTGCGTTTTTACTTACTCTGGTAAAAAGTAAAAAAAGTTTAAAGAAGTGGAAAAAAATGTTAAAAATGAAAGGGAAACAAATGTCTAGTGCGGCACTTTGCGTTGTTACAACACTAAGGGCTTGCATGCAGCTTAGCACTGTTGCCAAAACTTTAAAAAATATTCCGCCAGATTGCACTTAAAAACAGCCAAAAACCACTAAATCTTTAAATAAAACCGCTGTTTTAAACCGCTAAATATTTATTTAACAATATATGCAGCAAAGCTGTTTGAAAAAGAAAAATAACTAACTTTAAGTAAAAATATCACATATTATGTTTTTGATTCTAAATTTTATTTACTTTTTATGTAAAAACTAATTAATAAATGAATAATTAATTTACATCTACCCATTCAAAATTATCATTTTGAGAACAATATATTTCTGATGTACCAATTAAATTTAAGAACTTTCCTGGAACCTCATAATCATAGCAGCACTTTTCATGTCGACGAAGGCCATATCTCTAAAAAAATGTTAATTAAAAACATAATAAAATTAAATATCCTTATAACTTACTTTACTGTCAAAAGGCTATTAACCATCTCAGATTGCAACCGATTTCTTAATTTTGATTTTACAACATTAAGTTGACTAAAAACTCGCTCAACATCCGCATTTGACCATGGTATGCAAAGAAGTTGCAAAGCAAAATCAGCTAATTCCTTGAAGATATTATTTCCTGCAGAATCCTGATATGCTAAAACCTCGAACCAAAACAATGTAGTATTTGAAATATTTGTCCATCTTATGATGTTGATGTTACTAAGCTGCAATAAAATTTTTTCAATATTTTCTGGACTACTACCAAATTGTTCCAATAATTGAATAACATCTTCTCTTTTTGATTGAAATACATACGTTATTCACCGAAAAAGTGTTTATTTTTGTCAAAATATCTCTGTTTTCTGGTAATCTGAAAGTTTTTAATGATTAATTATGTAGGTGTAAAAGTATAAAAATAAAAATTTTTTATTACCTTTGAATCAATTGTCTTAATAGCGATATACAAAAATGCACGCATCGCAGTCTTATTTCTGATTCTTTTTCAGCCGTAATTATGCCATTGCGTTTGTATTTTAGTATTTCAGTTTCAAACAGATAACCCAAATAACTAGGCTTAATGTAATTCTTAAAACACTTAATTTCAAATTGTTTTTCTGTATCGCATATTTTAGTTTTTAATGAATTTATTGCCATGTTTAAGTCATTAAGGCGCTTAGTTGGATCTGAACTATTGCTTTGAAAACTAATGTTGACAACATTCATGTCCGAAAGAATTGGACTAAAAAATGAAAGGTAGATAAAATTAACTGGATCTTTATACATGTTATAAAGCATTTCAGCTGAATAACATCTTTCTGAGAGACGGGCAATGCCAAAATGTGTTTCTAATTCTAGCCATTGACTAAGAATTCTTTTTACCGCTACACCAGAGATCCAAGTCGTCGCATAATCATCGGCGGCGGCGGCTAAGAAAAAAATTAGCGGCGGCGGCTCAAAGTCGGCTGTAAGCCGATATAAAAAAAAAAATTATCTTTGCATAGGATGAATTCATATGGTGTGATTCACACCCGTGAAAAATTTGGTACTTATGTATGATTTACAAATCTTTAAACAACCAATATAGTTGAATAGACGAGTATAAGTTATAATGAATCCTTAAAATTTTCACATTTTCTTTTTCATTACAAATCAAATAAATAAATTAATGCCTTAACTACACAGAAAAAATAACCTATTTAATATTTTATGTTTTAAAACAGTAAAAAAATTAAGCCTTATTTTAATTATTAAACTTAGAAGTTTATGATTATTGCTCATAACTAAATATTGCCAGGTTAATATATGAAGCATAAATTGTCTGGTCCCTTATCCGCAAAAATATAGTCAACAAGACCACTATTTTCAAATAAAAAAATACTTTTCTATATGTCGCACCTATTTATTTCTAAGAAAAAAATCTATAATAAAAATTATATATATTATATATTTGATACCCCCGTTAGGATTAAGTAGAAATCTTAATGTAAATTATCAGCCATATAAATAACAAAAACTAGTATACCGATTTTGCTGAGCAGCTAATTAGCACAAAATTTATGCATAACAATTTTTTTACGGTCTAGCAACTTAGGCCCAATAATTGACTTCCTAATTAAAAGTCATTTATCTTTAAATGCTATTTAAGGACGAAAATAATTTTTTCAGTAGAAGTTGACAGACATTTAGGCCTAGTTTTTAACTTCATATTTAAATGGCATTTAAATGACATTTAAATGCAACTTTCAGTTTTAAATAAAATAAAAGTTAAATAAAACTTAAATACCATTTAAACGACCAACCTTGTCCATTTAAGTTTCATTTAAGTTTTACATGTTCTCGCCATCTTGTTTTTACGTTTTGCAAATAAAAATAAAACAATCAACAATTGGCATATTATGAACAAAACTCGTTTTTAAATAATAAAATTAATCACCCCTATCGTCAATAACATGGGAGAAATTTGTTCCCTTCAAATTTTCATTCCCCATGAAGGGAAATTTGCTATCATGAATTTTATGTGAACTTTTGTTCTGTTGGCAATGCTTAGTGAATATAAAATAAAGAAGAAAAATATACTAATATTAAAAAATTTTGTAAAGATAAAATACAATTCAATCAAACTTAAGAGTTATTGTAAAATAGAAATAAATTAAATATTTTTTATTATGTCTTTTAATTTGTGTTTTTAAGAATTCTAGTGAAAATGTTTAAAATTTGTCCATTGTTCGGTTTTTCCACCACCCGTTCCCTGTTAAATTTTTCAAATTAGCGGCATAATTTGACTATTACAAGGTATATTTACATACATACTATACGTAAAAAAATGTGCGGCGTTTAAGATAAAACTAAGTTTTTCAATTTATGGACGCTTCATAAGAATTATCAAGGAAAGTGATCAAAATGTAAGGGAAAAGTTATTTACGATTGCAATTATGAGAAGAGGGAAAATATTTCGAGGGAAAAAATGTTTATGATAGGGGTGAATATATATTAATTACGTTTATTGTTATTAATTGATGTTTATTAATAGTATTTTTATTTTATTTCTGGCGTTTTATTTTGTTGCAGCCAATCACAGCAGTTTCTGCGAAAAATTCTGCCAAGTTTTCTGATACTACCGTATTTTTGCCGCAATTAAATACAAACTTAAATTTATGACTGAAAACTGAAACTATATTTAAATGCCATTTAAGTTTAAATTAAAATTAACTAAATTCACATTTAAATATGAAGTTAAAAACTGGGCCTTAAAGTATTCAGAAGGTTAAAGTTAAGCCAATGGCCATTAAGCCAAACTTGTCAAACTTGAATATTATAACAGTTTAAAATTTCTTTTTGTATCGACAGAAACGCTTTAATTAGATTAAAGTTAAATTCCATAAAGAATTTAGGTTTTTTTGCAATGAATTTTTTGATAATTTAAAATTTCAAAGTATTCCTTTTTTACTTAATTTCAATTTTCGCCACATACCTGTTTATAAAAAGAAAAATAATTTTTCAACATATATATCTGTGGCAATTTAGAAGAGTAGCTTAAGTCGACATAAGAGAGAATTGAGTTAAGGCGTTTGGGGCATTACAGAAGCAAAGGCGCTTAAATGTGTTTAGTCCGTTTTGAAAAATTCTATTTTTTATCAATGTTATGTACGTTTACTTTTTAGCCTAAATTTTTTAAATCAATAATGCATTTAACAAAACGACTTATGTACACATAGGTTTGTTTACATATTCAGATTTTCGATTTATCATATAACTTATATTTACATTAGTTTTTTTAATAAAATGTGATTCTTGTATACAGTTATCTTAAGTGAATGTAAGTTCTTGAATAAATCCTCTTATGTTTACTTAAAACTACACAATACGTACTTTTTATTTTAACAGAAGCGCTTAAGTTACTTAAGGACCTGTCCAACGCAGATTTCAGTTTCGAAAAAGCGCTTAAGTAGAAAAGGCGTAAAATCTTCTAAAATCAACCATATTTTTTTAAAATATTCATCCTTCTTCTCTAATGAACATGGTACCAATATATTAACTCATAAATTATTCGCAAAAAACATACAGAATAAAAATTACCCAAAATTGATGATATCTCAAAACTTCAATTTTCGACTTAAGCTACTCTTCCATATTGCCACAGATATATTTAATATAATATTAGCCGATGAGAGCCGCTTCAATTGGCCGACGGCGCGACTACAAAAATAAAGGCGGCGGCGGCTTGGAGCCGGCTCGGAGCCGAACGAATGGGATCTCTGCGCTACACTAATATTTATTTATTTATTTTTTTTCCTGAAGACGCTACACGCAGGAGTAGCGAAATATTGATTATTAAATAAAAGTTTTTATTTAAAAAAAGACCTTGAGCTTGAGAATTTCACTACATTATATAAACAAAATTTATTTAAAACATACCTTATCGTCATTAATAGCCTTGTATAAGTTTTTGTACGATGACTTTTTTGCAGAGCTTTTGGAAAACCAATTGTAGGTTTCCTGAACTAAAAACTCTAGATTTCTGGGAAGTGTGGCACATGCATGATTTATGGCGAGTTGTACAGAATGGCAAACACATCTAATTAATATTAAATTTGGATTTTCCTTTTTAAGTTCAGCATAAACACTTTTATTGCGACCAATCATGACATTCGCGTTATCTGTGCCAATGCCAATTAAGTTGTTTATATTTAACTTAAAATTTTCCAACACTTTTTTTAAGCTCTGAACTATTGATTCTGAATCTGAACCAGGCAATTCCATAAGAGATAAAAAAGTTGAGATTATTTTTTGTTGTTTCAAACTATTATATATTATTACAATACCTAAAGAAAGTTATTTTTAGTTAAAATAAAGTAAATCTTTTAAATTTGAGTGAACTTACCAAGAAGTTTCACTACTTCAATATCAGTTGATTCATCTAAAAGGAGACTTTAACTTAAAGAGCCAATATCTTTTTGGAGGTCTTCCTTAAAGTGGACGGACAAAACATTTTGAACAATTTAGGAACACTTCGTTCTATGTAGCCGGATTTGTTGGCAGGTCGTAGAATCCTTAAATTGGTTTCTTAAAAGCAATGTCAAATGGTCAACAGGTGCTATAGGCACAGAATACACAGAAAAGTCACGGTTAATAGCTTCGTGCGAGTGCGAAAATAACTTGTAAAGGTATGGCTGTTCTTGTCGCACGAAACTATTAAATGTCATTAAATGACATAGAAATTGGCGCAAATAAAAAAATTTTATTTTGTGAAAAAAATTTTCAAGCGATATTTAAAAATTTGTTTTGTGTTTTGAAAAAAAAAAAATTGTGAAAAAATAAAAGTTTTTGTATTCTGTGGTTTTACATAAAGATTTGTGTTAAATTGATTTGTGTCAAATTTATTTGTATTGCTGCAAAAATAAAAAAATGTAAGTTTTCGTGTGTGCTTGCATACATACATATGTATGTAATATACCAATTAAAATTATAAATATTTTTAAGAGCCGCAAATGCGTAATGGGTTGTCCACTAGGAGCAAAACTTCACATTTTCCCATCCGATAAAATAAGGTAAGTTCCTTTTTCATTACGTGTAGGTTATACATATTATACGTTAAGAACAAAGGGTAGTTTCTTGCAAATAAGGAAATGTACACAAAAGCTGTACATGTACATATCTAATATAAAATTTGGCCACAATATCTTTATTAATAGTTAACTGTAAAAACATTTGGTAAAGGAATTGTGGAGAATTTCATATTTATACGTCCTTGCTTGCAACGAAAAACAAACCTTTGTAATCAAGTTATAATTTAATTCGGTTGTACTTTGATAGTTTTTTTTTTAATATGCATTACCAGAAAAGGTCGAAAAACAATCACATTTGTACATAAATTCCAATTTTATACAATTATTTCTATTAAAATTTCTTTTCAGGACAAAATGTGCATAAAGATGATTTTTGGAAGCTAACATCGGCCCTTTTTAGGGCCACCATACGATTTAAAAAAGAGACCAATTTTTCATGCTCAAATTTATAGCTACAACAAAAGGCTTGTGTGCTGCTTAGTTTAAAATCGGTCCTTTTAAGGGCCATAATATTGCTTAAAAAAAGAGGAATAACACTTTGTTTCCAACATTTAACTAACCTTTTTTCTTTATTTATTTATTTATTTACAATGCAAATTTGCTGTTTTTTATCCATCCTCTTTGCTAGCATAGCCTTTAAAAACGCTGGAGTACTTTATGTAACTATATAGTATAAATACATATATTATAAACATCTATTTTCATTTTTTTATACTGATGCTTATATAAGTATTATTTAAATTTGTTGATTCTTTTATACCAATTTAAACAGTTAATTTTAAATTGATTTATAAAAAGAATTAGATCTGTAGTTATTTGTAACAAAAATTAGTGAAGAAATTATAAATTATATTATATATATTACAACGATTAATAAACCTTTTTTCTTAAACAATACAATTACAGCAGGTACATTAAACAAAGAGAAATTTTCGTTGGATGAAATAGAAAATGTGAAGCATCAGCTTACTTACACCCTTCTCCAGTTGGTGCTGTTTTAAATAAAACATGATGGACTTGGAGCAGAAAAGGTAGAAAAATAATAATATTTTTTATATAATTTTCACTTTTATGAATTTATTGACATTAACAGCCAGGCCCACGATATCGAAAGAAAACTTAAGCGAAAGAAACTCAGTCACTCACTGTGAATCTAAACTGCGGCCCACTAATTGTCACTTTACGTTACCAACGTAATGCAAATAAACAACAAAGCTGTCATATCAACATATTAAAAAATAATCGCGAATATACACGAAAAAAGCGTTGAATTGTTTAAATTGTACAGTAAAAAATACAACCGTGTGCTAGTTTAACTTGACAGAAATGTAGTAAACAAACTTATTCCGATTTTGTTTATTTATGTATATGTGTGTAAAAAATGTTGTGTTACCAATCGCATTTATTCTTGGTGACACAAAAATTAGTGTCCCGCAAATCAGCTGTTTGTCGCTTAAAACTACAGGATTCGATATCGTGGGCCTGGCTGTAAGATTTCTTTTCAGGACGAAAATTTGCATTGTTGTGGTTCTCAAATAGTAAGTAACATCGGCCCTTTTGAGGGCTATCATATGATTTAAAAAAGAGATACATTGTATTGTGTTGAAACTTACCGTATTAACTATAAAATAAATATATACACATAATAAAAACCATGTTAGTTTCTTCTTCGTTTCATTCTGCATCATCACAAAAGTTAGAACCATTATTGGCTACATGTATGCCTTCGGAATGTATCATTTTTATATTTAAAATCAAGTTGAATCATTTCATTTTTACAAATTTAAATTTTAACATTAACGTTGAAAGCAAAAATTTACTCTTTTGGAAATGGTTTTGTGGTCCTAAAAAGGACCTTTTCCTTTTAAAATTTTCCAGCGTTCGTTCAGTTTGTGAAAAATGAAATTCATTTATCAGTGGACATACAAATAACTCAATACACATCTACCTTTGTAGTGGTCAATCCAAATTTAAATCGTGCCAAAAAAGTTTATTCAACCTGAACGAGGTTCTCATTGGAAAATAAAAGCTAAACTCTTTTTGGAATCATTTTGTCCTGAAAATACATACATACAAAACTTGCCTTTACAACTCTGTGTCAGGATTACGGTCTTCTGTCCTGAAAATAAACTAATTTTTATTTGAAATTAGTGCTAATCTTTTGTAGGAATAAAAAATTTTTATTTTAAGAGTCACATTTGAAAATTAAATTGTAATCTCTTTTTAAATTGTTCTTGGGGTCTTGAAAAAGACCTTTTAATATTAAATTTTACTTCCATTTATATACCCTTTAACAGATTAAATTCCATTGCAAACATTTAATAAAAAGAAATAAACAACTGAATACACTTACCTTCGGTGGTGGTCAATCAAATGTTAAATCGTGCCAAACAAGATTCTTCAGCCACAAGTAGATTCAAAGACTCCATCGAAATTGTTTCAATATTTAGTTAATATTACAAATATAACTTTTTGCTTATTTCTTTTTTCACAGCCTTAAATTATTACTCGTCTGCCAACAAATTTCTAAATGCACTTCCTGCATTATTTTCCTCTGGCAAGTACCCTATTAAACACGCACTTTTCAAACACACAACTTTTATTTAAACAGTTCCTCTTCGTCAGGATCGTGTTCTGTGGTCTGCTGAATAGTGGCTTTTCCAATTGCCTTGAAATTTTTAAACGATTTTTTTTTGTTGCACTGTTTGTTTTTAGCTTTTTATATCACAACACTATAATTTTTCCTCTAAATCTCACAAACACTTACTTACTTTAAATTTTAGAATTTTTTACACTATTTTAATTGCTCAAACCTTGGAAATTTAATTTTTTATCACAATTAACACAATAAATTAAAAATTTTGTTTGTTTACTTTTAATTTTTATTTACGTAAACAAATATATTTTCTATCGGTTGCTTCATACACATAAACATTACAACCTTCCAACCAAATTATCTATCTCTTTTTAACGAAGCTATTAAACATCTGATTTTCGCGTTTTTGAACTGTCACTTCTGTCGTGTCTGTATATAGTCTGTGCTATAGGTCCGTGTTTACAAAAATACATTGCAAGGGCAGCTTCATGAATTTGAACTTTTCGGTACGATGATTGAAAAGGAATTTTATTTTGTTGATTATACCCTCCTTTGGATGTTTTGTGTTTTTTTGTGGATGCATGAGCAATTAAATCTGTTGATTTGCACTGCAAATTACAATTACAGTACCGACAATAAGCCTTCAACATATTGTCAGATTCACTTATCCAATCCTTTAGTTGAGGGTGCGTCTTCCACTCTTTTCTAAATTTTTGGCTATAGCTTGTTTTTCCCATTATACTAAATTTTAAATCATTGTAAAACAAGACACAATAAGCACATTAATTAATTGTAAATATATGTACATTTTTTCTTACCAATAAGTATATGTATATGTATTTCTTTACAAAAAATAATTAAAACAATTTGGGTATTTATTTGTTGATTTGTATATATTTTTTCTTTATTGAAACAAATTTCTTGTTTTCTGACGCTTCTCTCTTTTCACTTGCTTTTTAAAATAAAAATGAAGAATAATCTAAAAAATGCCGTTATACTTTTTATTAGATATGTGCAAAACACCATTTATCGATAAACCACTACACAAAGAAAAATTAACATATACTTAAAAAAATAAATGACAAACATTGCTGTTTTAGTTTTGTTTAAGTAAATACAGGGCCATAAAAAACACCAAAAATCACCAACTGAAAATATTTTGCAGCTAGAAAATCCGCTTAGCGGTTTTTTTCGAAAAATACCCGCAATAGGAGACAAAATACCTCCAGATCTAGCTGAAAAACCGCCGTTTTGGCAACACTGCAGCTTAGAAAACCAAATTTATTTTTATATTTAATTAATACTTCTTAATAAAGATAATAATAATAATAGAATTATTCAGACAATAAATAAAAACCGTGCGTAATAAATCACATTTGCAAAATTTGATGTTGTGGGTGCTTGAATTTGCAATGTTGGCTCCAAAAATTTGAGGCTATTATACAAGGGAGTTGTTGTCTCTGCTTTTTTAGAAGCTTGACCACTTTTTGTATGCCTCTTTTTGCTGAATATCGCCTAAAAATTTTCTTCAGTAAATAATAAATTGTTTATTTTACATGTCCAATCCCCTGGACTTTAAATTTGGGTTGTGCGTAGGGCTTGAAACCCACCACGTAAAAATAATATTCAATGAAAACTTCAGCAAAAGCCTCTAAACGAACCCCCTTTTATGTTGACGACCATGGCAAACGTTTTAAGGACTATGATTTAAGGATATGCACCTGGAACGTGAGAACCCTTTATAGGGAAGGTGCTTCTATCCAATTGGCGGATGCTCTCAAGAAATGTAGGGCTGACATCACCGCCATCCAGGAAATGCGATGGATAGGACAGGGTTGTACAAGGCAAGCAACATGTGACATCTACTACAGCTGCCATGATAACAGACGCGAATTTGGCTGCGGATTCGTAGTTAGCAAGAGACTTCGCCATCTTGTCTCAGAGTTCACCCCCGTGAACGAAAGAATAGCTACGATCCGGATGAAGGCGAAATTTTATAACATCAGCCTCATTTGCGCTTACGCCCCGACGGAAGAGAAGGATGATGCGGTCAAAGATGCTTTCTACGCAAAGCTCAAGGATGTTTACGATAAGTGTCCGGCGCATGATGCCAAAATTGTCCTCGGCGATTTCAATGCGAAAGTTGGACGTGAAAGTATCTTTGGCCCCACTGTCGGGCAGTTCAGTCTCCATTCTTCCACCTCGCCGAACGGCATGAGACTGATCGATTTCGCCGCGGCGCGAAACATGGTAGTTTGTAGCACCAGGTTCCAGCATCTCGATATCCATAAAGCCACCTGGCTCTCTCCCGATCGATCAACTACCAACCAGATCGATCACATTGTGATTGATGGACGTGCGCACATTTAGAGGTCCAAATGTCGACTCGGACCATTATCTTGTCGCAGCCAAGATGAGACTGCGCATATGCGCAGC
Source organism: Metopia argyrocephala (assembly GCA_963576795.1). Lineage (NCBI taxonomy): Eukaryota > Metazoa > Arthropoda > Insecta > Diptera > Sarcophagidae > Metopia > Metopia argyrocephala. The sequence continues at coordinate 111,529,074 of OY756208.1, forward strand.
GAATATGGCACGTTCTAGTGTTCGAGGGAAGCTGGACATCAAAAAGCTGCGATCACAAGAGACAGCCAGGTCGTTTTCCGATCGTCTTTCTAATGAGCTCCATTGCATCCCGTCCTCTCTCGAAAGTATTGGTGGACAGTGGTCTCACATTGCTCACTCTCTGCGCAACGCTGCCGAAACAGTCCTTGGTTTTGAGCGTCCTCCCCGCAGAAACCAATGGTACGATGAAGAGTGTCGTGAGGTCACTGCGGCAAAGAATGCTGCCTACAGACGAACGTTGCAGTCCACCACTACAAGAGCAACTGTGGTGGTGTACAGAGAGAAGAGGAGGGAAGAGAGACACCTATTTAGAAGAAAGAAAAGGGAGCCAGAAAGGCGTGATCGTGAGGAAATCGAGATGTGCAGGAGTAGACATGATGCTCGAAATTTTTATAAGAAGATAAGGCGTCTTACTACTGGTTTTAAACCCGGAGCAATCTCCTGCAGAGACGAACATGGTAATCTGGTTACAGATGCACATGGTGCACTGAGATTATGGAGACAGCATTTCTGTAATCTACTGCAAAGCGACGATGATACAAATTCCGCTGCTAGAGATGCTGTGCCGGACCCAATCAATGATGACGTTGTGATCCCGTCCCCCAGCCATGAAGAGGTCAAGGTTGCCATATGGCGACTGAAGAACAACAAAGCAGCCGGACCTGACGGTCTGCCCGCTGAACTCTTCAAGTATGGAGGCGATGAGCTGGTTAAGTGCATGCACCAGCTCATTTGCAGAATATGGCTGGAGGAAAGTATGCCCGATGATTGGAATCTCAGTGCCCTCTGTTCGATCCTGAAAAAGGGAGAGCCCACTATATGCACCAACTACAGGGGTATAAGCCTTTTTAGTTCCATTTATTTATTTATTTATTTAATTATGTCTATGGATAATAGTTCCTTACAGACTAGAGTACAAATTACAAACAATATATAAGTAAATATTTAATAATAATGATTTAAATACAAAATAATTTTTCTTTTCAAGGAATCATTACTCTCAGAAAGATCAATTAAATGATAAAGATTATTAAACTTCAAACATATTTGACGAAGGGGGTCATTGTTGGCATATACAGTACGGTGATATTTTAAATATAATAAATGGAAGTTACGGGACGGTCTAATTGGAACATTAAAAATAATTTTACTTAACAAATACTCAGAACGGACTTCACCACGTATTAATCTTAATAGAAAAGATACACTTAGCATTGTTCTTCGACTTTTCAGGGTAGGCAGTTTTATAAGAGCAAGTCTGTTCTCATATGAAGGAAGAGCGAATGAGTTCCATCCTAGACCTCTCAAGCAAAATAAAAGGAAGCGTTTTTGTACAGATTCAATAAGGTTAACGTAAGTGATGAAGTATGGATCCCATATAATAGACCCGTATTCAAGAATAGGGCGTACCAAAGAAGTGTATAGTTGTTTTGTTACGTAGGGGTCAGTAAATTCTTTTGACCAACGCTTTATAAATCCTAAAACTCCATTTGCTTTGTTCACCATCATTGAAATATGTTCACAAAACTTAAGTCTATGATCTAATAAGATCCCAAGATCATTAACGCTTAACACCTTGTCCAGGATTTTATCCTTAAAATAATATGACGTATCAAGTTTCAGTGAACGATAAAATGACATGTGTTTACATTTATTAATATTTAAATCCAATAAGTTGATATCACACCATTGTAAAAAATTGTCAATATCTCCTTGAAGTGCTGACTGAGCAGATATGCTATCAAACGAATTAAAAATCTTAACATCATCAGCATACATGAGAATATTAGAATGAATAATAGCAGATGGAAGATCGTTAATAAATAATGAGAATAAAACTGGACCAAGATGGCTCCCTTGAGGTACTCCGGAGTGAACATCAATAATTTTAGACAGAATATTTTCAAATTTCACTTGTTGAGTTCTTCCAGAAAGATAAGATTTTAGCCAACGTACAGCATTGTTGCTAAAGCCCATGGAAGATAGTTTATAGAGCAAAAGATCGTGGTTAACTTTATCAAACGCTTTACTAAAATCTGTGTAGATAACATCAGTTTGATGATTATTGACGAAGCCTTCATTAACTTTAGTTGTTAATTCCAGGATATTAGTATAACTTCTCCCTATCGCATATAAGGCTCTTACGAGCGTATTGTGTGAACGACTGAAGCCATTCGCCATCTCACTGATTGGACCTTATCAGTGCGGCTTCGGACCTGGTAAGTCCACCATTGACCAGATATTCACACTGCGCCAAATCCTGGAGAAGACCCATGAAAGTCAAGTCGACACACACCACCTCTTTGTCTACTATAAGGCAGCGTTCGATAGCCCGATAAGGGATCGCGTGTATGCCGCAATGTCTGAGCTCGGTATTCCTTCAAAATTGATAAGACTGTGCAGAATGACGTTGAGTAATTCCCGCAGCTCCGTCAAGGTAGGAAAGGACCTCTCCGAGCCTTTTAATACCGTGCGAGGTTTCAGACAGGGCGATCCCTTATCCTGCGACCTCTTCAATTTCGTCATGGAGAGTGTTTTGCGAAAGGCGGGTGTGCATCGTAATGGCACTATTTTTAACAAAAGTGTCCAGCTCCTTGCGTATGCAGACGATATAGACATCATTGGGCATACCAAGCGAGATGTCACCGCAGCCTTTAATGCTATTGGACGGGAGTCTGCTAAAATGGGTCTGGCGGTAAATGAGAGCAAGACGAAGTACATGTTGTCGACGAGTAGGGACGTTGATCGTATCGGCTCTCAGGTTACAGCCGGCAACTATACATTCGATGTGGTCAAGGAGTTCATCTACCTTGGCACCGCCATTACCAGCAAAAATGATGTCAGTCTAGAGATCATGCGAAGAATCACACTGGCCAACAGGTGCTACTACGGTCTCGGTAGGCAGTTTAGTAATAGAGACCTCTCGCGTGCGACGAAATTAACACTCTACAAGTCGCTTATTCTCCCGGTGCTTCTCTATGGTGCGGAAGCATGGACGCTGTCTTGTGCCGATGCAGCGGTCCTGGGAGTGTTTGAGAGAAAAGTTTTTCGTAAGATCTTTGGTCCTCTAATGCATGGCGATGAGTTTCGCATTAGAACCAACCATGAGCTGTATGAGCTCCTCGGCGATGTGGGCGTTGTCCAGCGTATTAACATCCAGCGGCTACGCTGGCTCGGCCACATTATTCGGATGGAAGAATCTGCTCCAGCGAAGAAAGTTTTCGATGCGAAGGTCACTGGACGTCGGCGTAGAGGACGACCCTGTTTACGTTGGAAGGACCAGGTTCATGAAGCTCTGTCATCGATTGGTGTGACCAACTGGAGAAGGCGCGCGCTAAGCAGAAGCGCCTGGAGACTAGTGCTGAAGCAGGCCGAAACCCGTTAACGGGTTGTTATGGTCAGCTAAGTAAGTAAGTAAGTTATTTTACATGACATTTTTACGGCATTTTTATTACATCCACCAATTTTTGCCAGAGAGCCTCTCGTAAATTTCTGTTTCGATATTCTCTGGAGAGAAAATTCCAGGTACATTCACTCGCTTCTATCTCTTGAATCAGCCTCTCCGTTTTCTCACTCGTCCACTTTTCTTTATGTTTCGGCATACGCTTTCTGGGTTCGGTTTCGCTCTGACTCATGAAATATGTGTCATCTAGTGCATCACACATATCGTTTAACTAAAAAACACATTTAAAACTATAAATAAATTCTTAAATGTTAATATATAAAAACTTACCATTCCCGCAAAAAAAGTAAAATTTCAAAAGCTTTGCGAACGCCAAGAAAAAAAAAAAAACAAAAAAATTGACAGCTGGTGTCAATTTTATTTAAGAGAAAAATGCTGCCATATGTGCTGACAAACTGAAATTTAGCGTTTTTACTTGACCGTCATTTTAGATGGCAGTTTGTATACAAAACTGACTTCAAACTCTGACTACACCACATGACAACCCGTTTTCATACAATTGCCAATGATTTAGACAAATTGACACTAAAAATGACATAGTGAAAACCATGCATAAGTTTTAAAATTTAAAAAACGAAAACAGCTCACAATGAATAAGAAACGCAAACACATAAATTGTATTGTATGTGAATATTGTTGTTAGCACGAAACCGTTTCTGTACTTAAGGAAAAAAAAAACACGAAGTAAAAATTTTGTTGTGGCTATTGTCTTATACACTGTGATGTTGTGTGTGCAAAAATTTTGTTGTGGCTATCTTGCTGATGTGATGTTCTTGTTATAGTTGTTGGAGTTTCGTCACTGTATATACTGTGGCTGAACGAAAAAAACTAAACAACAATGCAAAAGAAATAAAACACACATTAGTTTCTCTTTGGTTTCTCTTGTTTTGTTACGCTCTTTTCTTTTGTTTTGCCTTTTGCCCTTCCTTCCCGCGTCTGAAAAAATTTCAACAAAATATTTGGATAAGTGTTGAGATGCGCATTCTATATGATTTTTATTCTTTGGTATTGTCAAAAGAAGACTTGCCTATGTAAATTGTCTCTCGTTTTAAAATGTTCTAATCTTATAGACTGTGATCCTGATATTATTATCACACAGTGGAATCTGTTGCGATTAACAGAAACAAATTTTTCAACGGAATTATACATTTAATTATATTGGGCTAAAGTTAGTTCAATTAGAAACGGTTTAAATGAGAAAAGTTTGTTTTCAATAGTTCTGTAGCAGCTGAACGAAAATTTTTAACACCTTTCCTTAATCAAAACCAAATTAAGAAACAAATTCGAAGTCGACTGAAATTTCAAACAGCTAAAATTTGCAAATCTGACAAGGTTTCAAATTCTTTTTTACTTATGTGTATTAATTATTTAATTATGTATTGTTAAGAAATTGAATTGTTTTTGTTATACGTTTATTTTTTGTTATATGTATTTTCGAAGAACTGAATTCTTTTCGTTATATTTTATATTTTTGGTTATGTTTTTACGGGTTAGAGGGTAGGGTGAATTTATATAATTGGGTCAATACACAAACCTTTTTTTTTTTCTATTAGTTACTTAGAAAGAAATGGGTAAATATTGGTTTGTTTTATTTTATATTTCAACGTTATAAACAGTTTATTATTTCAATTATTCACAATTATTTGTTGTATCTTGTATGTTAGGTGTATTTATATAAATCTATAAATTTTCTTATGTGTTTAGATATATGTATATAATTATTTATGTTCACACTTGTATATATGTTTTCTTATAATGTTATTGTATTTGTTTATTGATCACTTGCGGATTGTGTTGTTTACTTGTTTGTTTGTTGACATCAACTGTTCGCGGTTAAAGACTCAAATCATATTTAAAGTTGGGGGTATTGTTGGACGTTCAGGGTTGTCGCCTTTTTCGACTTGTTCTCTGAAGTGAATATCCTCCCGGGCCGGGAATCTGTGAAGAAAAAAGGGTAATTATTTTTACCTGTTTACGATTAAATGTTAAAATTAAAGAGTGGGTAGAGGTATAATACTTTGAAAATATTAATTTTTTATTGATCCCATGACCAACCAACCAAGGGTTGAATCCTGGGCTATTAATGATCCTCCATCAATCTGGATGACGTTGGGTTGGATCAGAGTATTATATAATTCACCTCCAATTTCCATCGCTACGGGGGAATTCAAATAAAATTCTGGATCAGCCAGTAAAATTCTTTTAAATTTCTCCTTAATGGAGATATCAATTGCAGTCGGATATGGGTTTCTTGGGAGATCAGTTTTTACCTGGAGACACAACTCATGACTCACATCTGACTCTATGTTGGGGAATAAGGCAACTTTCACAAATAATTGCCCATCAATTTCAAAGGGCTTTATTGTGGTTTTCTTAACGAAGGATGCAGCAATCCGAGAATGCGTCAAGCTCGGATTGAGAATGGCTCTTATAATATGACATTTCCCATTTGACACAATTTTAACTATGGCTGTCGGAACTAACGTTGTCGTCATTGATTTTAGTAATGTTGGCGTTGCTTGACGTTTTGGGTATTTCCATTTATATCTTTTATGAAGTTCTTTAAGATATTCGTCCTTCCATCTCCTACAAAAATGCTGGTGTTGTATCTGCAACCTTTGCCATCTATTTACTAAAGTAACATTCTCATCAGTGTGCCAATTAAGAAATGATCTGGGGTTAATGGGTTTAAATCCTGAGGGTTATCACTTGACGGGCTTAAGGGTCTTGAATTTAAACATCCCTCAATTCTAGTTAATAGAGTCGCTAGTTCCTCAAATGTATATTTAAAGGTAGTCATCTTCTTTAGGTGAGATTTGAAGCTTTTGACTCCTGCCTCCCATAAACTGCCCATATGTGGGGCTCCTGGGGGTATGAAATGTCATGTCAAGTTTTGGACAGTGTTATAAGAAATCACAGACCCTTTCAATTGCCTGATAAATTCCTGTCGCTGTTTCTTCAGCATCTGATTAGCTCCAACAAAGTTTGTGCCGTTGTCTGAATAAATAGCGACAGGGCATCCCCTCCTCGAAAAGAATCGGGAGAAGGCTGCCATAAAGGCCTGAGTAGATAGGTCGGACGTAGGCTCTAAATGAATAGCCTTAGTAGAAAAACAAACGAAAATGCATACCTAACCTTTAGTTATTCTACAAGCTCTTCCGCTGTAGGTTTTAACTTCAAATGGTCCGGCAAAATCAACTCCAACATTGTAGAACTGTCTTTCTATTTGGGTACGTTCTGGGGGTAAAGCTGCCATAAATTGGGTAGTTTGGCGATTCTTATATTTTGTGCAGGGTACGCATCTATTTACAACAGACCTTATAAGATTCTGAAGTTTTGGAATCCAGAAGTTTGAGCGGATTATTCTTAGCATAAGCATATTACCGCCATGTAGGGTGGTAAGATGAACATGTTGGGTTAATAATCTTGCAAATGAACTTGCGTAGGGTAACAAAATTGGGTGTCGTTCATCATATGATAAGCCGTTGGAATTTGCTAGTCTACCATTGGTTCGCATTATGTTTTTTGAGTCCAAAAAGGGTGTGTAGGTTGCTTTTCCTGGGTAAAGGTTTTTTTTGTACAAGAAAACAATATTCTTCACTGAAATATTGCATTTGACAAATAACTATAAGTCTATCCCGTGTACATTTGAACTCGCTAGCATCAAGCTCAATACTTGTGTGGGTCAAAAGTGTATTAAGCCTGTCCGTATTAGACATTATATTGTTTCCACTGAAAACTATTCGTTCATGTCGAACTGAGTTCTTACGGGTAATTGATGTGCGATCACAAAATCGATAGACGTATGACATAACTCTTAGAGCTCTGGACCATTTTGAAAATCTAGCCAAAATGTCCGGTGTAGGGTTAATGGTATTTGAGGATAGATTTGGGTTAACAGTTATTGAGAAAGATTGACAGATTTTTGCTTCGGATTGAGTTTCAAAGGGTAGTTGTGTCGTTGGCCATTCGACTGAATCTAGTTTTAACCAATTTGGTCCATTCCACCATAGCTCGTTGTTTTTAAGGTCATCTGCGTTGCATCCTCTGCTTGCAATATCGGCTGGGTTATCATAAGAGGCCACATGTCTCCAATTTTCGACTCCTACTGATTCTAAAATTGCAGCTACTCGATTGGCAACGAAAGTTTTCCATAAATTGGGAGGTTTATGTAGCCATGCTAAGACTATGGCTGAATCTGTCCAGAAATAAGTCGTCGAATTGGTTAATTCTAATTGTGTGATAATATTTATTGCCAGTTTTGCCAACAACACCGCACCATAAAGCTCTAATTGGGTAATGAAATAACTTTGATGGGTGCAACACTCGTCTTGGCACAGAGTAGGGTTACGGATATAGGTCCGTTAATCGTTTTCAGATGCGTCTGAAAAACCATGAAACTCAATATGTACTTCGGGTGTAAAATTTATCCATCTCGGTATACGTATGGTGTTAATATTATCATAATACTGTAAAAATTTGTGCCATTTTAGTAGGGTGAGTGGGTTAAGACATTCATCCCAGGCTGTATTATCCTGCCAGATCTGTTGCTTAATGATCTTTGCGGATATAATAATTGGTGCTAACCAACCAGCTGGGCCAAAAAGTCTAGCAATGTCAGATAAAACTGAACGTTTAGTATATACTGGTCTTCGTTCTATTTTGGGAACTTCGAAGAAAAAAATATCCTCTTTAGGATTCCATCTAATGCCTAGGGTCTTAGCATTATTAGATTCTGAAAGTGTGAGTAAGTCAGCGTTAAGTAAATAATCAGTGTGTAAGTCATCCAACATCTCCTGAGTATTTGAAGTCCACTTTCGTAGGGGAAAGCCAGCAGATTCAATCGCAGCGATCAACTGTTTTTAAGCAACTTTAGCGTCATGAACAGTGTGACCACCGGCTAATACGTCATCTACATACATGTATTTTCTCAATATTTGCGACGCAACTGGGTGAGTGTTTTGAATGTCTTTGGCTAATTTAAGTAAGGTTCTAATAGCCAAATATGGGGCACAATTAACACCAAATGTGACTGTAGTTCAAATTCTTGAATGGGCTCTTTTACATTATTTCGGAATAATATCATTTGAAAGGGTGTGTGGGTGGGGTTTAATAAGATTTGCCTATACATTTTTGTAATATCGGCATTAAAAACAATCTTATCTTATTGAAACAACCAGATCTTGTTGTAGGGTAGGACCAACATATAGGGTATCATTCAAGCTGTTGCCGTTTGACGTCTTGCTCGATGCATTAAAAACAATTCGAACTTTTGTCGTGACACGATCGGGTTTTACAACAGCATAATGGGGTAAATAGTAATGGGTATTTGAAGATGTTTCAGGGTTATATGCTATGGGTTTCATGTGACCCAAGTCAATATATTCTCTTAGCGCGATATCATATTCTGTTTTCAAATCGGGTTTTCTCATCAAACTCTTCTCATTCCTTAAAAATTGTGCCATTGCCACATGACGTGAGTTTCCTAACTCAATTTGGGGTTCACGGAATGGAAGACTAACTAGATAACGGCCATTTGGTAATCGATGGGTAGTTGTCGTGTAAATTTCCTCACAAGAACAATCCTCTTTAGATTTCAGAGGTTCTCGCGGGATTTCTTCAATTTCCCAAAATTTAGTCAACATGTTATCAAGTTTAACAGAACTAAAATATGAAATCATTTTGCGGGTAGGGTAGGGTTAATTGGTCCTGTTAAAATCCAGCCAAACTCAGTTTCTTGAGCAATTAATGTGTTAAGAACATCTTTCTTAACACCGGATTTTACTATTTGTGGGTAAAAGTCGCTGCCGATAATAATATCGACTGGTCCACTTTCATAGAACTTTGGGTCTGCTAAAGGAATAACCTTCAAGTTTTCAATGAAATAAGGATTCAAATTTTGAGTGGGCAAATTACGGGTAAGGGTTTTAACAACAATTGCTTGAATATTGAGTAAAAATTCTGCATTTGTATTTGAGCGCACGTAAAAATTGCACATTTTATTTGAACGAGCTGAAACAACCTCATTCAGGCCCGATATTTCAGCAATAATGGTAAACGCAATCTACGTCTTAGCTTATCAGATATAAATGAGAAGTCTGATGCTGGATCAATAAGCGCTCTTGCCGGAAATTGTTCTCCATGTATCTCAACATTCAAGACAACTGTTCCAAGTAATTTTGCTTGACTGTTCAATTGGGTTCTACTTGATTGGGTTTGGGTAGAGAAAGTTGGCACTGTGTTGAACGTTGAGGGTTTGTCTTCATTCTGAGGGTTAGAATTCGAATTTGGTTTGTGTAGAAGAGTATTATGTCGACCACCGCAATATCTACAAGTAAATGTACTGCGACATTCTGCCATCATATGACTTATGGCCAAACAATTGTAACATATTAAGTTTTCTCTTACAAATTTAATTCTCTCATTAACTCCCAAAGAAGTAAATGATGAACATTCTGTTAACGTGTGATTACCCTTGCAGAGTCTACATACCGAACCATCGAGCTTATCAAGTGTGGGTTGGTTGATAGTATTAGATTGGTTGGTGGTAGTAGTATTTTGACTTTTTCTCTGAATCGGGTGTTTCTTAGTTGGGTGGGTATCTTTCTGGGTGTTATATGTTACATTGTGGAATGTTTTTCCTTTTCTGTCGTAATTATGCCTGAAGTCTTGAAATTGTTTGGGTTTTGGGTGGGGTTGTTATCCAAGACATCATTAACAGAAGTTAGCTCCTTAAAGGTATTTGTCAGAAAAACATCCAAATCTGTCAATGAAGGCATTTCCGCACAGTCTTGCAGTGTCTTCCCGAATTCTCATCGTATATCTTTGGGTAATTTGGTCGAACATAAATATACAATGATAGGATCCCAATTATCCGTATCAATGTCCAACGAATTTAAATTAGCAATGCAACTACTAATCTTTCTCTGTAACTTTCTTATTGAAACACCACACATGTTGTTTACAGAGGGTAGATTAAAAAGAGTCTTGAGCTGTGCATTAATTTGCATCCTTCTGTTCTCATATTGACTCACTAAATGGTGCCAAGCTGGCTTTTCCGCTTGTTTTTTGTTTTAGATAGAAAAGTTTTTCTACCCCACTGAGACGTGTGTTATTGCCATAAATGGCCGTAAAAAGGTCTCTAAAGGAAGCCCAAGATTTGAAATCTCCACTGAATGTTTGCATATCACATGGGGGTACATTAAATCCAGTTGAGATATTAGGTTGAGGAGTATTTTTTAGGGTGGGTGGGATATTTTTGGGTTGGGTTAGAGCCTCTATAGATTCATCAATTGAAACTATACTTCTCTATAATATTTCTTAGCAGATCTGACGTGAGTAAGTATATCCGTTAAATTAATGGTTTCCGTTTTGGCAGGGTCAGCTAAGTAGGGAGATTCTCTTATCTGCCTTAATTTATCATCTATTCTTCCCCATAGCTCTTCTAATTCACGTTTCCTGAACTTAAGGGCTGGCAAAGACTGAGAATTTTCCGAATTATCCTCATAATCTTCTTCAAGGGCATGTAAATCCATTTGGATATAACGCATTAAATCGGCGGCCAAAGATTTTAAGTCAGACATTTTGAAATTAAATTTGAATTCAGTAAAAAAATTTTTGAATAGTAAATAAATCTTTTTTACTGTGGGTAAATTGGGTTAAAATTTAATTTTTGCTCAAAAAATATATCAGGTTTCAATCAGCAGATAAATTGCTCACTGGGTATTCTTTCACTAATAGCGCTCTACAAAGGATGGGCAGCAGTATTGGTGTATCATAAAATACACAAATGACAAAGGGTGTATATCGGAGTAAGGGTTATATAAAAATATTCTCTCCGATTAAAGGGGTGATTTAAATTTGTATTTTTCTCTTTTGCGCGTGAAAGAGAGCCAATTGTGCAGTTTTTGTTTTGTTTTCTTCTGTTTCGTCTTACTGCTATGATCTTGCCTGTAATGTATTTTTTGTTGTAAATTGTTCGGTGATCTTATGTAGGGTTGCCACTTTTTTTTGCGCTATTAAAGTACATTGGTTATTAACGGTTAAGAAAAAAAGTACACAGTATAAAAATAAGGTTCGAATTATTTTTCTTTATTGTTATATTTAAAAACTTATTTTTTATTGCTTTTCGCAAGTTTTATTAAATAATTATAATTACTAAACAATTGCACAGCATCTTTAAAGTCTATATTTAAGTTAAAGTAAATAATTAATTAATTTTTTATCAGACTTAGAGACACTTTGTTTCTTTCGTCTCGCCATTTGCTATTCATTACAGAAAAAAACTCTCTCTGTGAATGCTGACGTGGGAGGAATAGACAGCAAAAATGAAATCACTTTATACAAATTTGATAAATTATCATCAGTCTTATTAAAAACTTGCTGCCATTTATTTGCGGTAGATAATTCCGCAAAACCCTCATAACTGTATATCTGATAATAAAGTTTGTTTAATAATGCAATTTATCCATATGGATCATCCATATTTTTATTAAGTTTTTGCAGATTTAAATTTTCGATTATGTTAACAATATTATCAAATTCAACATTGCTTTTCAAATTTATATTGCTAATTGTAAATAACCAGTTTGTGTTATTAAAATCAAACCATTTATTCAGGTACTTTAAGGCTTTATCAGTAAATAATAAAAAATTCGTGTGAAATTCTCTAGTCAGTTCCGATAAAGGCATTAGTTTAATTTTTTTGCTTGTTTCATAGCCAAAAAAAGTCTTGTTTTCTTTGTGTTATTCCATCTTTTAGATCGACCATTATCCCATGAATATCTAAAATTGTTATGCAACTGCCTTCTAGACATTTTAGAGCTTTATTAAATAAATTTAACATGTGACTGCAAAAATGGAAATAAATTTCAATCACATCATTTTCAGTGTTATTGATCATCAATAATTTTTGTAAAATCATTGACAAAAATCGTCAAAATTTTACCATTTATGTTAAGTGCAGTCTACACCTTCAATGTTAAAATACGAGAAATACACACGAAACAACAATAACAAAAAAAGTGTTGTTATTGTTTTGCATGTATTTTTCATATTTCGACATGATGTTAATGGAAGGTGAAGACTGGGGGTTAGGTGTAGACATGGTCTTAAAAAAGAATCGCTAATTATATAAAAAAGCATCAACAAATCGCCATTAGAAAAAAAAATATTTTATTCCTTCATTCGCGCTTACTAAAATAAGACGAATCTATTTTGAATTATAGATAAATCAAATCATGAGAAATAAAGTATATTCGCCTACTTTATTGTTTTCACAAAGTATAGAGTACAATTAATTACAATAACGTACAATACTTTATTATAAAGTACGGGTGGCAACCCTAGATGTGTGTACGTTTGTTTTTGTAAAAGTGCTGTAAATTTTGGTTTATTTATTTGTTCTTGAAAGTTATTTCATTATGTTTGTTATTGTAATATTTTTTTTTTGTATTAAGATTTTAAAATGTATTTTGTCCTTGAATTTTATGTTGTTTTGTTAGTGCTTTTTTGAACTTTAATGAACCTTTGTCCTATATTTCTTTTCTGTTTTAAATTTTCTTGGATTTTATATACAAATATTTTCTATGTAATCCAGTTTTGAATTTGTATTTATTTTTCCAATAAAATATTTTTATATATGGTTTTTTGTAACTGTTTTATATTGATTTTATTTAGCTTTTAAATTTTTGTTTATATTTTAATATTTTCATGTATATATTTTTCTTTAAACAATAATTTTTAGGTTTGTTGTTTAGGGTGTAAGATTTTAATTTTCAATTTTTTTATTTTCTTTTGCACTTTTATTTTTTACTTTAATATATGTGGGTATTTTATTGTTGTTGTTTTTCTTTTGTTGGGGTAAGTTAGAAATTGATTTTTTATTTTCTATTATTTTCCGATTTTGTGGACTTTAGCACTGTTTCACTCACTTTCGAAGGACCATGTTTTTACGGGTTAGAGGGTAGGGTGAATTTATATAATTGGGTCAATACACAAACCTTTTTTTTCTATTAGTTACTGAGAAAGAAAAGGGTAAATATTGGTTTGTTTTATTTTATATTTCAACGTTATAAACAGTTTATTAATTTCAATTATTCACAATTATTTGTTGTATCTTGTATGTTAGGTGTATTTATATAAATCTATAAATTTTCTTATGTGTTTAGATATATGTATATAATTATTTATGTTCACACTTGTATATATGTTTTCTTATAATGTTATTGTATTTGTTTATTGATCACTTGCGGATTGTGTTGTTTACTTGTTTGTTTGTTGACATCAACTGTTCGCGGTTAAAGACTCAAATCATATTTAAAGTTGGGGGTATTGTTGGACGTTCAGGGTTGTCGCCTTTTTCGACTTGTTCTCTGAAGTGAATATCCTCCCGGGCCGGGAATCTGTGAAGAAAAAAGGGTAATTATTTTTACCTGTTTACGATTAAATGTTAAAATTAAAGAGTGGGTAGAGGTATAATACTTTGAAAATATTAATTTTTTATTGATCCCATGACCAACCAACCAAGGGTTGAATCCTGGGCTATTAATGATCCTCCATCAATCTGGATGACGTTGGGTTGGATCAGAGTATTATATAATTCACCTCCAATTTCCATCGCTACGGGGGAATTCAAATAAAATTCTGGATCAGCCAGTAAAATTCTTTTAAATTTCTCCTTAATGGAGATATCAATTGCAGTCGGATATGGGTTTCTTGGGAGATCAGTTTTTACCTGGAGACACAACTCATGACTCACATCTGACTCTATGTTGGGGAATAAGGCAACTTTCACAAATAATTGCCCATCAATTTCAAAGGGCTTTATTGTGGTTTTCTTAACGAAGGATGCAGCAATCCGAGAATGCGTCAAGCTCGGATTGAGAATGGCTCTTATAATATGACATTTCCCATTTGACACAATTTTAACTATGGCTGTCGGAACTAACGTTGTCGTCATTGATTTTAGTAATGTTGGCGTTGCTTGACGTTTTGGGTATTTCCATTTATATCTTTTATGAAGTTCTTTAAGATATTCGTCCTTCCATCTCCTACAAAAATGCTGGTGTTGTATCTGCAACCTTTGCCATCTATTTACTAAAGTAACATTCTCATCAGTGTGCCAATTAAGAAATGATCTGGGGTTAATGGGTTTAAATCCTGAGGGTTATCACTTGACGGGCTTAAGGGTCTTGAATTTAAACATCCCTCAATTCTAGTTAATAGAGTCGCTAGTTCCTCAAATGTATATTTAAAGGTAGTCATCTTCTTTAGGTGAGATTTGAAGCTTTTGACTCCTGCCTCCCATAAACTGCCCATATGTGGGGCTCCTGGGGGTATGAAATGTCATGTCAAGTTTTGGACAGTGTTATAAGAAATCACAGACCCTTTCAATTGCCTGATAAATTCCTGTCGCTGTTTCTTCAGCATCTGATTAGCTCCAACAAAGTTTGTGCCGTTGTCTGAATAAATAGCGACAGGGCATCCCCTCCTCGAAAAGAATCGGGAGAAGGCTGCCATAAAGGCCTGAGTAGATAGGTCGGACGTAGGCTCTAAATGAATAGCCTTAGTAGAAAAACAAACGAAAATGCATACCTAACCTTTAGTTATTCTACAAGCTCTTCCGCTGTAGGTTTTAACTTCAAATGGTCCGGCAAAATCAACTCCAACATTGTAGAACTGTCTTTCTATTTGGGTACGTTCTGGGGGTAAAGCTGCCATAAATTGGGTAGTTTGGCGATTCTTATATTTTGTGCAGGGTACGCATCTATTTACAACAGACCTTATAAGATTCTGAAGTTTTGGAATCCAGAAGTTTGAGCGGATTATTCTTAGCATAAGCATATTACCGCCATGTAGGGTGGTAAGATGAACATGTTGGGTTAATAATCTTGCAAATGAACTTGCGTAGGGTAACAAAATTGGGTGTCGTTCATCATATGATAAGCCGTTGGAATTTGCTAGTCTACCATTGGTTCGCATTATGTTTTTTGAGTCCAAAAAGGGTGTGTAGGTTGCTTTTCCTGGGTAAAGGTTTTTTTTGTACAAGAAAACAATATTCTTCACTGAAATATTGCATTTGACAAATAACTATAAGTCTATCCCGTGTACATTTGAACTCGCTAGCATCAAGCTCAATACTTGTGTGGGTCAAAAGTGTATTAAGCCTGTCCGTATTAGACATTATATTGTTTCCACTGAAAACTATTCGTTCATGTCGAACTGAGTTCTTACGGGTAATTGATGTGCGATCACAAAATCGATAGACGTATGACATAACTCTTAGAGCTCTGGACCATTTTGAAAATCTAGCCAAAATGTCCGGTGTAGGGTTAATGGTATTTGAGGATAGATTTGGGTTAACAGTTATTGAGAAAGATTGACAGATTTTTGCTTCGGATTGAGTTTCAAAGGGTAGTTGTGTCGTTGGCCATTCGACTGAATCTAGTTTTAACCAATTTGGTCCATTCCACCATAGCTCGTTGTTTTTAAGGTCATCTGCGTTGCATCCTCTGCTTGCAATATCGGCTGGGTTATCATAAGAGGCCACATGTCTCCAATTTTCGACTCCTACTGATTCTAAAATTGCAGCTACTCGATTGGCAACGAAAGTTTTCCATAAATTGGGAGGTTTATGTAGCCATGCTAAGACTATGGCTGAATCTGTCCAGAAATAAGTCGTCGAATTGGTTAATTCTAATTGTGTGATAATATTTATTGCCAGTTTTGCCAACAACACCGCACCATAAAGCTCTAATTGGGTAATGAAATAACTTTGATGGGTGCAACACTCGTCTTGGCACAGAGTAGGGTTACGGATATAGGTCCGTTAATCGTTTTCAGATGCGTCTGAAAAACCATGAAACTCAATATGTACTTCGGGTGTAAAATTTATCCATCTCGGTATACGTATGGTGTTAATATTATCATAATACTGTAAAAATTTGTGCCATTTTAGTAGGGTGAGTGGGTTAAGACATTCATCCCAGGCTGTATTATCCTGCCAGATCTGTTGCTTAATGATCTTTGCGGATATAATAATTGGTGCTAACCAACCAGCTGGGCCAAAAAGTCTAGCAATGTCAGATAAAACTGAACGTTTAGTATATACTGGTCTTCGTTCTATTTTGGGAACTTCGAAGAAAAAAATATCCTCTTTAGGATTCCATCTAATGCCTAGGGTCTTAGCATTATTAGATTCTGAAAGTGTGAGTAAGTCAGCGTTAAGTAAATAATCAGTGTGTAAGTCATCCAACATCTCCTGAGTATTTGAAGTCCACTTTCGTAGGGGAAAGCCAGCAGATTCAATCGCAGCGATCAACTGTTTTTAAGCAACTTTAGCGTCATGAACAGTGTGACCACCGGCTAATACGTCATCTACATACATGTTTTTTCTCAATATTTGCGACGCAACTGGGTGAGTGTTTTGAATGTCTTTGGCTAATTTAAGTAAGGTTCTAATAGCCAAATATGGGGCACAATTAACACCAAATGTGACTGTAGTTCAAATTCTTGAATGGGCTCTTTTACATTATTTCGGAATAATATCATTTGAAAGGGTGTGTGGGTGGGGTTTAATAAGATTTGCCTATACATTTTTGTAATATCGGCATTAAAAACAATCTTATCTTATTGAAACAACCAGATCTTGTTGTAGGGTAGGACCAACATATAGGGTATCATTCAAGCTGTTGCCGTTTGACGTCTTGCTCGATGCATTAAAAACAATTCGAACTTTTGTCGTGACACGATCGGGTTTTACAACAGCATAATGGGGTAAATAGTAATGGGTATTTGAAGATGTTTCAGGGTTATATGCTATGGGTTTCATGTGACCCAAGTCAATATATTCTCTTAGCGCGATATCATATTCTGTTTTCAAATCGGGTTTTCTCATCAAACTCTTCTCATTCCTTAAAAATTGTGCCATTGCCACATGACGTGAGTTTCCTAACTCAATTTGGGGTTCACGGAATGGAAGACTAACTAGATAACGGCCATTTGGTAATCGATGGGTAGTTGTCGTGTAAATTTCCTCACAAGAACAATCCTCTTTAGATTTCAGAGGTTCTCGCGGGATTTCTTCAATTTCCCAAAATTTAGTCAACATGTTATCAAGTTTAACAGAACTAAAATATGAAATCATTTTGCGGGTAGGGTAGGGTTAATTGGTCCTGTTAAAATCCAGCCAAACTCAGTTTCTTGAGCAATTAATGTGTTAAGAACATCTTTCTTAACACCGGATTTTACTATTTGTGGGTAAAAGTCGCTGCCGATAATAATATCGACTGGTCCACTTTCATAGAACTTTGGGTCTGCTAAAGGAATAACCTTCAAGTTTTCAATGAAATAAGGATTCAAATTTTGAGTGGGCAAATTACGGGTAAGGGTTTTAACAACAATTGCTTGAATATTGAGTAAAAATTCTGCATTTGTATTTGAGCGCACGTAAAAATTGCACATTTTATTTGAACGAGCTGAAACAACCTCATTCAGGCCCGATATTTCAGCAATAATGGTAAACGCAATCTACGTCTTAGCTTATCAGATATAAATGAGAAGTCTGATGCTGGATCAATAAGCGCTCTTGCCGGAAATTGTTCTCCATGTATCTCAACATTCAAGACAACTGTTCCAAGTAATTTTGCTTGACTGTTCAATTGGGTTCTACTTGATTGGGTTTGGGTAGAGAAAGTTGGCACTGTGTTGAACGTTGAGGGTTTGTCTTCATTCTGAGGGTTAGAATTCGAATTTGGTTTGTGTAGAAGAGTATTATGTCGACCACCGCAATATCTACAAGTAAATGTACTGCGACATTCTGCCATCATATGACTTATGGCCAAACAATTGTAACATATTAAGTTTTCTCTTACAAATTTAATTCTCTCATTAACTCCCAAAGAAGTAAATGATGAACATTCTGTTAACGTGTGATTACCCTTGCAGAGTCTACATACCGAACCATCGAGCTTATCAAGTGTGGGTTGGTTGATAGTATTAGATTGGTTGGTGGTAGTAGTATTTTGACTTTTTCTCTGAATCGGGTGTTTCTTAGTTGGGTGGGTATCTTTCTGGGTGTTATATGTTACATTGTGGAATGTTTTTCCTTTTCTGTCGTAATTATGCCTGAAGTCTTGAAATTGTTTGGGTTTTGGGTGGGGTTGTTATCCAAGACATCATTAACAGAAGTTAGCTCCTTAAAGGTATTTGTCAGAAAAACATCCAAATCTGTCAATGAAGGCATTTCCGCACAGTCTTGCAGTGTCTTCCCGAATTCTCATCGTATATCTTTGGGTAATTTGGTCGAACATAAATATACAATGATAGGATCCCAATTATCCGTATCAATGTCCAACGAATTTAAATTAGCAATGCAACTACTAATCTTTCTCTGTAACTTTCTTATTGAAACACCACACATGTTGTTTACAGAGGGTAGATTAAAAAGAGTCTTGAGCTGTGCATTAATTTGCATCCTTCTGTTCTCATATTGACTCACTAAATGGTGCCAAGCTGGCTTTTCCGCTTGTTTTTTGTTTTAGATAGAAAAGTTTTTCTACCCCACTGAGACGTGTGTTATTGCCATAAATGGCCGTAAAAAGGTCTCTAAAGGAAGCCCAAGATTTGAAATCTCCACTGAATGTTTGCATATCACATGGGGGTACATTAAATCCAGTTGAGATATTAGGTTGAGGAGTATTTTTTAGGGTGGGTGGGATATTTTTGGGTTGGGTTAGAGCCTCTATAGATTCATCAATTGAAACTATACTTCTCTATAATATTTCTTAGCAGATCTGACGTGAGTAAGTATATCCGTTAAATTAATGGTTTCCGTTTTGGCAGGGTCAGCTAAGTAGGGAGATTCTCTTATCTGCCTTAATTTATCATCTATTCTTCCCCATAGCTCTTCTAATTCACGTTTCCTGAACTTAAGGGCTGGCAAAGACTGAGAATTTTCCGAATTATCCTCATAATCTTCTTCAAGGGCATGTAAATCCATTTGGATATAACGCATTAAATCGGCGGCCAAAGATTTTAAGTCAGACATTTTGAAATTAAATTTGAATTCAGTAAAAAAATTTTTGAATAGTAAATAAATCTTTTTTACTGTGGGTAAATTGGGTTAAAATTTAATTTTTGCTCAAAAAATATATCAGGTTTCAATCAGCAGATAAATTGCTCACTGGGTATTCTTTCACTAATAGCGCTCTACAAAGGATGGGCAGCAGTATTGGTGTATCATAAAATACACAAATGACAAAGGGTGTATATCGGAGTAAGGGTTATATAAAAATATTCTCTCCGATTAAAGGGGTGATTTAAATTTGTATTTTTCTCTTTTGCGCGTGAAAGAGAGCCAATTGTGCAGTTTTTGTTTTGTTTTCTTCTGTTTCGTCTTACTGCTATGATCTTGCCTGTAATGTATTTTTTGTTGTAAATTGTTCGGTGATCTTATGTAGGGTTGCCACTTTTTTTTGCGCTATTAAAGTACATTGGTTATTAACGGTTAAGAAAAAAAGTACACAGTATAAAAATAAGGTTCGAATTATTTTTCTTTATTGTTATATTTAAAAACTTATTTTTTATTGCTTTTCGCAAGTTTTATTAAATAATTATAATTACTAAACAATTGCACAGCATCTTTAAAGTCTATATTTAAGTTAAAGTAAATAATTAATTAATTTTTTATCAGACTTAGAGACACTTTGTTTCTTTCGTCTCGCCATTTGCTATTCATTACAGAAAAAAACTCTCTCTGTGAATGCTGACGTGGGAGGAATAGACAGCAAAAATGAAATCACTTTATACAAATTTGATAAATTATCATCAGTCTTATTAAAAACTTGCTGCCATTTATTTGCGGTAGATAATTCCGCAAAACCCTCATAACTGTATATCTGATAATAAAGTTTGTTTAATAATGCAATTTATCCATATGGATCATCCATATTTTTATTAAGTTTTTGCAGATTTAAATTTTCGATTATGTTAACAATATTATCAAATTCAACATTGCTTTTCAAATTTATATTGCTAATTGTAAATAACCAGTTTGTGTTATTAAAATCAAACCATTTATTCAGGTACTTTAAGGCTTTATCAGTAAATAATAAAAAATTCGTGTGAAATTCTCTAGTCAGTTCCGATAAAGGCATTAGTTTAATTTTTTTGCTTGTTTCATAGCCAAAAAAAGTCTTGTTTTCTTTGTGTTATTCCATCTTTTAGATCGACCATTATCCCATGAATATCTAAAATTGTTATGCAACTGCCTTCTAGACATTTTAGAGCTTTATTAAATAAATTTAACATGTGACTGCAAAAATGGAAATAAATTTCAATCACATCATTTTCAGTGTTATTGATCATCAATAATTTTTGTAAAATCATTGACAAAAATCGTCAAAATTTTACCATTTATGTTAAGTGCAGTCTACACCTTCAATGTTAAAATACGAGAAATACACACGAAACAACAATAACAAAAAAAGTGTTGTTATTGTTTTGCATGTATTTTTCATATTTCGACATGATGTTAATGGAAGGTGAAGACTGGGGGTTAGGTGTAGACATGGTCTTAAAAAAGAATCGCTAATTATATAAAAAAGCATCAACAAATCGCCATTAGAAAAAAAAATATTTTATTCCTTCATTCGCGCTTACTAAAATAAGACGAATCTATTTTGAATTATAGATAAATCAAATCATGAGAAATAAAGTATATTCGCCTACTTTATTGTTTTCACAAAGTATAGAGTACAATTAATTACAATAACGTACAATACTTTATTATAAAGTACGGGTGGCAACCCTAGATGTGTGTACGTTTGTTTTTGTAAAAGTGCTGTAAATTTTGGTTTATTTATTTGTTCTTGAAAGTTATTTCATTATGTTTGTTATTGTAATATTTTTTTTTTGTATTAAGATTTTAAAATGTATTTTGTCCTTGAATTTTATGTTGTTTTGTTAGTGCTTTTTTGAACTTTAATGAACCTTTGTCCTATATTTCTTTTCTGTTTTAAATTTTCTTGGATTTTATATACAAATATTTTCTATGTAATCCAGTTTTGAATTTGTATTTATTTTTCCAATAAAATATTTTTATATATGGTTTTTTGTAACTGTTTTATATTGATTTTATTTAGCTTTTAAATTTTTGTTTATATTTTAATATTTTCATGTATATATTTTTCTTTAAACAATAATTTTTAGGTTTGTTGTTTAGGGTGTAAGATTTTAATTTTCAATTTTTTTATTTTCTTTTGCACTTTTATTTTTTACTTTAATATATGTGGGTATTTTATTGTTGTTGTTTTTCTTTTGTTGGGGTAAGTTAGAAATTGATTTTTTATTTTCTATTATTTTCCGATTTTGTGGACTTTAGCACTGTTTCACTCACTTTCGAAGGACCATGTTTTTACGGGTTAGAGGGTAGGGTGAATTTATATAATTGGGTCAATACACAAACCTTTTTTTTCTATTAGTTACTGAGAAAGAAAAGGGTAAATATTGGTTTGTTTTATTTTATATTTCAACGTTATAAACAGTTTATTAATTTCAATTATTCACAATTATTTGTTGTATCTTGTATGTTAGGTGTATTTATATAAATCTATAAATTTTCTTATGTGTTTAGATATATGTATATAATTATTTATGTTCACACTTGTATATATGTTTTCTTATAATGTTATTGTATTTGTTTATTGATCACTTGCGGATTGTGTTGTTTACTTGTTTGTTTGTTGACATCAACTGTTCGCGGTTAAAGACTCAAATCATATTTAAAGTTGGGGGTATTGTTGGAAGTCAGGGTTGTCGCCTTTTTCGACTTGTTCACTGAAGTGAACAGGTTATTTATATGTACCAATACATGTAAAGGTGTTAATAAAAATTCCATCCCAAAAATGTATTCTTAAATGGTTTTTGGTAGATTTTGATTAATTTTGGTAGGTTTTGAAGGAAATTTTGGTAGAATTAAAATTTTTCAGTGGCAACACTGTTGCAGTTGCAAATATAAATAAGAGTAAAGCAAAAAAAGAGAACAAAAAACAACAGCACACAAAAGCCATTGTACAACATTTTAAAATACAGTTGGTTCAGAGCACGGATGGAAAACATGGTACAATTGTACTTTTTTTGATAAATTTTGAACCTTGTTGGTACCGTGGTACTACCGCGGCTTACTTGGTACAATTTAAAAATATCAACGTTTCGCTATATAGCAACATTAATTTGTTGTACGTTTTTTTTTTCTTCTTTTTAATGGTCAGCTTTTGTGCTTTTGTTTCAACGTTGTTGTACTAGGTATTTTTGTTAACTACATGTGTTGTTACTGCCGTCTTCATTAGACATGAAATGCTGTTAAAACACGATCTTATGAAAGCGCTGTTAGAACAAATGCTATAACAACCATGTTAAAACATGAAGAAAAGCAGTCTACATTTAACATTAACACGTATATGCATAGCTGCCAGATAAATTGCCCATGAAATCGTCAAACATCAACAAAAAAATCGTCAAATTGATTCATTAAAATCGTCAACAAAATATAAGCAAGAAAAGATCACCTTCTTAAAAAAAACTTTTGTTTTTATTTGAGTAAAACTGAAAAATAGAATTGATAGTACAAATGTATATAAAATTTCGAAACCTAAATAAGAAAAAACATCAAAAATATATTATATTTATTATACACATGCATTACTATTACCAATTTTAGTCAGTTTAGGTACAATTTAAAATTAATTACAATTTTAATTTAATTCTTTTCAATTCCTCATATTGGAATGGTTTTTTGTAAACGTAATGGCCGCCAAAGACGACTTTTATTTTTTTTTTAGATTTATTTGTCTAAATATTGTTATAAATCTATTTTTTTTCAAATAAATTTAGATAGAGTTAGGAAAAACGAGTAGAGTTTCTCATTTTCATTTCTTATATTCAAAAAATGAAAGACTAGCATTTTTTTCATCAGGGCTTAAAAACCCATTTTATAAGTTAACTTTTTTGTTTCTACAATATATTCTTAAGATTATAAATTCTGTGAATTTAGAAATGCAATCAGAGGAGGCACGAATGCACATATTTTTACCAAGGCTAATTTTTTTATTTCACCAAGTAGCACGACATTTTTTAAAGAAGACTGTTTTAGATGAATGTGATATATCTTCTGTGAACCTTGATGAAAATAACATTCCCATAGATGAAATTTATTGTGGTACAGAAGTTGATGTGTATATTTCAACAAATAATATTGACAATGACACTATACAAAAATTTAAATCAAATGCTAGAGCTTTTTATTCACAATTTTGTAGTGTTCTAAGGTCAAAGGTGAACTTTAATAATGAAATACTAAAATGGTTCGATAAGTTTACTCCAGAAAATGTAATTATGGGAAAAACAAATTCAATAGTACCTCTTCTGGTGAAAATGTTCCCATATGAACAAACTAAATTTGAGGCAATAAATAGCCAATACAGAGCACTAGCCGATGTTGTGGAACTTAAATCATACAAAGATTCAAGTATTTCCTGTTTTTGGTCAAAGGTATCACAAATGAAAAATGAGTTAAATGAGTTCATGTTTCCAGATATTTCAAGAGTTGTAGCAGGCATTCTATCTATTCCACATTCGTCGGCCAACGTCGAACGTGTTTTTTCTTTCCAAAATCTAATAAAAACAAAGGAAAGAAATAGACTACACATTTCCACTGTCTCCAATTTGATACAAACTAAAGATTTATTAAAGTCAACAAATTCATGTTGCTTCGATTTTAAAATAAAAGAAAATTTATTATCTAAAAATATTTTATAAATAATTATTTTAATAACTGATCTCAAGAATTTAAAAGACTAATGTATGTACCTTTATGTATTTAATACTTATTATTTTTATGTTATTTTTTATTGTATACTTCTGAATTTTTATACACACTTTTGTTAAGTTTCTGTTTTTAATAAATATTAAAAAATGGTACCGTCATGGTATGAAAAGTACATTTTGTTTTCATAGTTGGTACAAAATCATAAAAGCCATTTTCCTTCCCTGGTTCAGAGTACAATAAAAATATTGTACTCTTCATAGTGTGACAACTGCATTTCTTTTTAGTAGTTAATGGGAAACAGTGTTGTTTAAATTTTTGTAACCAAATTTCAGCAAAAATCTTTAATTTTTAAGTCCTAATTTTAATAGAAATAATTAAGAAAATTATGTTAAATCAATTATAACTATTTGGTTTTTTTTCAATATAATGTAATATATATATATACTTTGATTAATCTGTCAAGATAAGTTTACTTTCTAGTTATATGGGAGAAATGGCAAAATATATAAAACCTCTATTCGCATTCATATTAATCAAGCTCATGAGTATATTAAATCAACGCACAATAGTACAGAAGACATGTTCACTTTTATTAAAATTAATGTTTTTAACGGATATTTCCAACCATTTAAATGAATTAAATATTAAATTGCAGGGTCCCGGAAAATCAATTTATGTAGTGTTCGATATTATTGAAGGTTTTGAGTCCAAATTAGTAATATTTAAACGATATATTGACAACAATAATTTCAAATATTTTCCTTTGTTGAAAGATCACATTCAAAAATTTTTTATTCATGGAGTCTATGAAATTAATATAAATTTTTGTATCTAAGTTTTAAGTGATGTTCAAGACAATTTTGTTAAGAGATTTCAAGATTTCAAAAAATTTCAACTATTAATTAACTTTATTAAATATCCAGACAAGTTTGATTTGGAAATTGCTAAAATAGATCAATTAGAGTAGTTAAAGTTGTTGAATTTAGAAATGCAGTTGGCAGAGTTTCAATCAAGTTCTATTTGGAAGCAGAAATTTATGGAGTTGAGGCAAGAAATAGAAAATATTGAAAAAAAAGATTAAATAAAGAAGAATACGAAAACATGAATAATATGTGGTTGAATACATTGTCCTTATCTATTCTAACAATATTTTCATCAACGTAAAACTGTGAAAGTTTATTTTCGATTATGAATAATATAAAATCTGATGTGCGAAACAGACTTACCGATGAATGTGGGGAGGCTTGTATTTCATTAAAATTATCAAATTATGATTCGGATATTGATGCATTATCGAGAAATATTCAGAACAAAAATCCTATTAAAAAATATGTCAGCATATTATAGGAATGAATCTATATATAATTTTTAAAATGCATGTATTTTCATATAATAAAAATAATTTTTATTGGCACGCATGTATTTTCATTTTATAAAAATAATATTTATTGGCACACAGTCAAAAAAGGTTCGCCATCCCTGGTCTAGTGGGTGGTGAGTTAGACTGCTAGTGCGAGGTATGTGGGTTCGATTCCTACCAGAGACCATCTTCTGTTCAACCACACCGAGCATGTGATCTTAGTCATTCAGCTCATAATAATTAGAATATATGTAGTAATTATGCGTTGTAGTTTATATAAAAAAAATATATAGAAATTGTTATGGAAAACTACTTTGCGTTATAATAGAAGGGAAAAAGTGCGATTTTTTCTGCACCAATTTTTTTAAGTCCAAAGTTTTCTAAGAGAACGAAAGAAATACGAGTAAATTTTATATATGTAGATATATAAATATCAAATCCTAATGGATTTTCTTAAGGGTAATTGTAGTGTGAGAGCGCATTTGAAGAGAATTGCATTCACAGATGTATATGTACACTCCGGTTCACTTATTTAAAATCACAAAAAATCCCATATTCAGGTGCCGGTATCTTTTGCAATTTTTAACCGCTTCCAGAATTTTAAAATAGAAATGGAAGGTAGACATATTGAGATATAAACAAAATCATGACAATGGTGCTTTCTTAACTAAGGAACCTTTTTCTGAGGAATTTATAAAAAAAATCTAAAAATGTGGTACTTTTTTGTATTTTTTTATACCAAATTTTTTAATTTTTCTTATAAGTTCCTCAAAAAAAGGTTCCTTAGTTAAGGAACCACCATTGTCATGATTTTGTTTATATCTCAAGATGTCTAGCTTCCATTTCTATTTTAAAATTCTGGAATCGGTTAAAAATTGCAAAAGATACCGGCTTCTGGATATGGGATTTTTGGTGCGCTTAAATAAGTGAACCGGAGTGTAAGTGGTATTTGTTAAAATCCTTTTTCTTTGTTTTTTATTAATGTTTGTTTTATTTAATTTTTTTGTTCTTTTTGTAAAACTTTACCATCTAATAAAATTTTTTTAATGTTGTTGATTTTGAATTTTTCTACTATTTTATTTCACCATGATGGTGAAGTAGGATATATGTATATACAAAGTTTGCTACGTCTGCAAGCATTTTATTTTATATAGTAAAGGCATTTAAAAACATAGATTGAGTTCCATTTATACTCGTAGGTAGTTTATAATTATATATTTTTTTATTAATATTTTGTGTATAAATTAAGAGTTTACAAATCTAATCTAAATACTATAACTTATATTTTTTAGTGTTAACTTTTTTGTTTTAGTTTTTAACAATTAATTTTGTTTGTTTTTTTTTTTTTTTTTTGCTTACTTTTTGTCTTAAATTTTTTATTTGGTTTTAGTCCCGGTCTATAGTATAATACATTTGCTGTGAAACATTTTTAAATTATCATTTTAAACTGCATTTGTGTCCAAATAAAAGTTTTTGTTTTATAGCTCGAGTATATTTTATATATTCCTTCTTTACTTTACTTTTAACATTTTTTGACATTTTTGTGCTGTATTCATAAAAAAAGCATTTATTAAACGTATCTTCGACAAATGTTTATGCAATACTTGTCAAATAAGCCCTTAAGCACGGCGCACTTATCATAAGGTTCCTTTGAGATTACAACTAGTAAAAGAGTAACAAAAACAACATGGTTTTTTTTTTTGTTGGTTAGGGTAGAGCTGTCATTAAAACCAAAACACGAAGTGTGAAAAAACAAGTATATAAACAATTTATATAAAACAGAAAATTGTTCACTGTTCACAATGGCATGCAACCCTGTTTCTTTACCTATTGTCAAATGAATATGTAAATACGTTGTACTGTTGTAAAAAAATAAATATATTATTGGAAACAAGTTCTTCCTCTTCTCTTTTTTTGTGAAATTTTTGAAAATTTTACCCTCATTCTGTAAAAAATTTGTTTTTGCAATTTATATTGAAAGCAAAGATAAAAAACTGAAATTGTTTTTATTTTAAATAAACATTCCCAAAAGTTCTAAAAAGTTCTTTTTACATTATTATTAGTCTCCAGAAAATCAGAATAATATCCAGAACGATGTATTTTAAAGATTAATTTCAATTATCTAGAGAAGTGTAACCAGAATTTCGGCACAACTATTATGGAGTAACACTATAGGTAAACAAAGTGTTAATATGTAGCGACAAATTAGATTTCTAAAACATTAAATTCTCTTTAAAGAAAACCTATCATTTCTTGTTCCAACTTGTTTAACGTTAAAGAAAAAATTCTAAATTTATTTAACGTTAAAATAAAGAAAGATTTTGACAATCGTAAGTAAACAGCTGTTATTGTTTTGGCAAAGCGAGACTACCTTATAATAAATGCACCATGCCCTTAATAATGCTACAACATTTTTTATGAATACGGCAATTAGTTTTTTTGTAATAAAGAAACAATAAAACGGCCTGAACTACTCGTCTCATACCTTCCATCAACAAACGCAACTGTTTTATAGTATGACTGGGAACTTAACAATAATAGTAGTTTTATAGTTTATAACACAAAAATTAAGGAGGTTTTATTTTATTATTACATAAATACGGCGGTGTGGCAATAATCGCACCTTGACCATTTGTCAATACAGAACCGTTGGCTACATTAGGATTCAAAGATTTTGTGGTTGTTTCAAGAGATTTTTTCGTTGACGTTTTTGTTGTATTAGAGGGCGGAAAAAAGACCTAAAAATATACAAAAAATTAATTTAAAATATATTTATATATAGTAACATATGAATATGTATGTATGTATGTACATATGCATGTATAATATTTATGCTTACATATTAAAATTTACTTTATTCTAAAGCCCATACTCATAAAATTATTTTTGATTTATAAAATAAAGTTTTTGTATAAAAATTCGTTTTATAAACCTTTTATAAAACAAAATTATTCTTTATGAATACTGCCGTAAGATTTTATTTTATTTTAAGAATACAATACTACTTCCCTCCCCCGGTGTAATTTTTTGCAGAGTTTAAAAACTTCAAAAACTTACCATTGTTTTGACTGCTGCTTCGACTTTGACTTTTAAAAAATTAAACAGTCGCAGTTAAAGTAGAAGTTAAAAACGAATATTGATAAACAATGAAAAACTTCAAACGCCGACAAGTTCGCAAGTTTTTAGTTCGAATGACTTCAACTGCACGTTAATGCTAAAGTTAAAGGCAAAGACAAAATACAAAAACTAAAACTGTAAGTGTATATCCACACTCGGAGAGAAGAGTTGGGCAATTTTTCGTCAATTCTCTTTTAAACTTGTCTTCGTGTCCACTTTTTGTTGTTGTTCAGCAATTTTTGTGTTTTCTTTTGCTTGTTTTTCTTACAATTTGACATTTATGCCGTGTTGCCACAGAAATACTTACAAATTACACAAAATTTTATAGATTGCCCAAAATATATTTCATACATAGAATATAATGCTTTTTATTTTTGTACATCATTTTAATATATGAATAAATATTTGTGTATTTATAAATTTCCCTGTAGGAGACAAAGCCTTAAAGTTATTACTAGAGCTATTGGAACAGCCCAAAACAATATTAAAGTATTTATAGTTGAATACTAGTGCTAATGAGAACTAGTACTTGAAATAGTTCG
Organism: Metopia argyrocephala; assembly: GCA_963576795.1. Lineage (NCBI taxonomy): Eukaryota > Metazoa > Arthropoda > Insecta > Diptera > Sarcophagidae > Metopia > Metopia argyrocephala. The sequence continues at coordinate 111,558,422 of OY756208.1, forward strand.
GGAGCACCGCTTAAATTTTGAAGAAGTTTATAAGATAAGACATATTTTATATTTTTATAATTTATACCAAAAATTAAGGTATGTTACATATAAAATAAGCTGCAAATAATGAAAATCAGTTGATATAAACAAAATATTTTCTTTTAATGTAATATCATTATGCTACACAATTAAATTTTCTATTAATGAAAAATAATAATGTTTCTCTTCCCTTCTCTTATAATGATAGCATTTTTCAACCAATTACCTTTTGAGATACAAAATGAATGTCTTTTAACAGCTAGATTATATATTCACGTATTATGTGTCGATTAGACATTCAGCAGTTTAAGAGTCATATAAAGTAAATTTGCAGTCTTTATTTTCCTGAATTAAAATCTATTTTAATTTTTTTGCATACGGGCAGAAGAATTTACATTTCATTATGATTCTTAAATTTAAAAAAGCATGTTGTCCCCACTGAAAGGCAATTTACTTATAGTTTAATAATTTCCAAAAATGTTTGCTTTAGCTTACCAGTGAACATATTTTAAAATTGGTATAAATTTTGATAAAGTTGCCTTAAAAATATTTAAATGTTTTACTATTAATGCGTAAAGAATTTGTTTTTTTGTTTTTTTTTTTTATTATTCATTCCTTTATATCATTAGCATATCAAATTTTGATTGCCTCAGCATCAGTTAGTCATTATTGAGGCGAGCTGGTAAAATATTTACAGCTTTGAATTACACATGTACAATATATAATTGGGGTATTCAAACGGGGTCCTATCAAGTCATATTGTCATAATATCATACAATTTTAAAATAGTTTAAAAAATTTGTTTTTTGTCTTTGAATAAAAAATTCATAAATCAATAATACTTTTCAACCTATGTTAACCATTTTGTCATAAATTGAAAAATAAAAAATAACAAAAAAATAAAATTAAAAATAATATACTAAACTATGAAGGGTTGTTTACAGCAATCATATTTTTTCGTTTTATTGTTTTATGATATATGACTTTAAAACGACCATTTGAATCCCCTAAATATTTTATTTTAAGATATTTAATTCTATATATTTATATAATTTACAAAAGAAAGGAAAGAAAAGAAGTAAAAAAATAGTAATATATACAGACAAAATTTAATTATTAATTTATAGGATATTGTATACGATTGCTGTAAATCATATGAAAACAGTTTCTTAGTCTTGAAACAAATATTCCTTTATCCTTTTCTTGAAATTTGAAATTCTTTGCATATTTTTAATATCTTGAGTTAGATAATTAAATTTCATACTATCCATATATTGAATGCGTTGCTTCGTAGTTTCTAACCGACATCTTGATATCATAAGATTCATATTGTTTCTGGTATTGAATAATGTTTGATTTCTATGAAATGAAATTGTATGGTGACCAATATTATGGGTTGCTTAAAAACATGAAGAATTGAATTAATTTATTATAAATAATTTAATTGAAATAATGGTTAGACAAAATTATATAAAAAATTTATGATCTAAAAATATTTAAAGAAAAAGGGTTCTCTTCCATTTATGTGTAATTACACATAAACTGGGAACGCTGCTCTTATTAAAAAGAAAAAACATAAGAAAAACGAACGCTGCGATTGTACGAAAAAGACGTGTACACCAAAAAGCGAAACAAAATATGAAAGGAAATGTCAAATAATCAACTACAAAGAAAAAAACGAATGAGGGAATATAAAGAATCGCCGAGAACGGGCAAGTATTTTTCTTCTTTTATTCCCCTCACCGTAAACGTCCTCAAACTTAAAAGTTGCCGACTCTTCTCTCCGAGTGTGGACACACACTAAATGATTAAACAGAATACGACCGCAACTTAAGGCAAAAACGTCTCTCAGAGAAAACGTGCCCAAAATTAAAACGACGGCCGCAACTTCACGAACTGTCATTTATTGTTTTTACATTTCTTGCATTTAAACCTTTAAAAAACTAAGTTTGTGAGAGTTTTTGCAAATAATTGAGCTTATATTTTATAATTTAATCATCTATACACACTTTTTCAAATATTTTTACTAAAATATCACTCACTTTATTTAATAAATTAAAAAATTTATTACTTAATTAATTTTTTTTAACTTTCAAATGTTTTTTTCGATTTTCTTTTGTTCTTATTTTTCTTTGTGCCAACAACAAAAATCAAGGGGTTTGTTTACAAAACGTATGAAATTTAATAAAAGTGTGGTAATATTGTTGAGAGAATTTGTTTCTAAAAATGAGAGCATAAGAAAAATCGCTGTCAAAATAAAATATATTCGACTGCATTTTCCAGCGTTTTTATCTGTCAATTTGTATAGAAATAAACGTCATGCCCCAGTTCTGTTTAATCATTAACAAAACGCATAACTTCAAACGCCGACAAGTTTGAAAGTTTTTCGTTTGATTGACTTCAACTGTAGAAGAAGAAAAAACAAAAACTGCAATTAAACCAAAAACTGTCGACACATATATGTAATACATACATACATATTATGTATATGTGTGTATACGTACGTATGTTTATTATCTGCATTGCCAAACATAAGTATAACATTGTTTATTGTTTTGCCTTTAACTTCGGCATTAACGTACAGTTGAAGTCAATCGAAAAACTTTCGAACTTGTCGGCGTTTGAAGTTATGCGTTTTGTTACAGTTTTAGTTTTTGTTTTTTGTGTTTGCCTTTAACTTCGGCATTAACATACAGTTGAAGTCATTCGAACAAAAAACTTGCGGACTTGTCGGCGTTTGAAGTTTTTCATTGTTTATTAATATTCGTTTTTAACTTCTACTTTAACTGCGACTGTTTAATTTTTAAGAAGCGTAAGCTTAAATAACTTCAAAAACTGTAAGTTTAAACACTAAAAACTCGCAGTAATTGAAAAACTTCACGACATTTGCTACTTTAACTGCAGTTTTTCAAACACTGCTTTTTTGTATATATTGATATATATATATATTATATTATTATATAAATATACTATAAAGGTTATGAAATTGCAGTCTATTTTTTTAAAACTTTATTCACAAAATTTTTAAAAGTGAAGAAGATTTTTATATTAATTAGCAAAAATCATAATTTAATTACATATTAACAAGTTATAAGTATATAAATAAATATATATAAAGTTATATATAAAATTTAGTATATTTTATTATATATAAATAAATACATGTACATATGTATATTTTTTATATATACCTGAATTGAAGCGTACGGCGTAAATTTTTTGTCAAAATGGTTTCATGCCCATACATTTGGTACGAGAACTACCGAAATACGTCGCGTATGCACATTATGGAGATCAAAATACAAGTTTGACAGTGCGTACAAAGAAAAAATTAAAATAAAAATCAAAAAAACACTAAATAATAATATTTGTTTGAAATTTTTTCTAATACAAATAAAAGTAATAAAAACTTGACAAAACAGTATTTTTGTTTTCTTTATTTTTTTCTTTCTTTTATTGATTGCGTATTTCGGTAATACGGACGTATACAAATCATATTTTTTATTTATCGTACGTTGTACGCTTTAATTCAGGCACGATCCTTAAGGTAAATTCCTGCAAATAAACATTTCGTTTCCTTTTATTTACTCCGTACATATAATCCTGTCTTAAATTGTTTTCTTTTCCAGAATTTTTAATTAACCTGAGGCCTTATTCTGTGACTCTCCTAAGCTAAAACTATCACTAAAAATTTATAAACCTGATTTAGGACTTTTTGGCTACGAACAAAATTCTTGAACGCTTATTGTAATTTGAAAACTTCATGCCTATTACCTCTAAACTTTATAATATTATATAAATATATAAAATTGAATGTGTGTTTGTTTGTTTGTTTGTACCTTATAGGAGACCAAACCTCTAGACCGATCTTCCTGAAATTTTCACAGCATTTAACTGGGACTCTGACATGATTAATAGGGTACTTTTTTGACCACGCCCACTTTTTTAAAATTATTTAATTGCTCCCATATAGTTTTTAACAGATTTCCTTCAAATTGTATACACATTATACTTCAGGCGAGGTATAAATAAACACTTCTTACGCCACACACCCTTTCATGCAAAATTTTATTTGAAAGTTTTAAACGTTTTGTTCTCCGTATAAATTTGTTCCTTTCAACGGATTTTTTTATTTGGTAGTATATTGCTCTTAATACTGTTATCGTCGCCATATAACTTGAACCACGTCACCACCGTTAATTTTATTATATAACGAGGGGGTAGCGAAGCACACCGGGTTCAGCTAGTATTATATATTCTAGTCTGTTTCAAAAACCCAAAATTTAAGTATTTTAGCTTAAGAAAATTACAGAATAAGGCCCCTGGTTAACAAAATTAAACTTACCATCAAATCATTAAGGGTACTCACGAAGGGCCTTGCAAATTGTGCAAACGATGCAAAGCGTGTAAAAATACAGATGTTTTTGAGTCTATAAATCCCGCAGCACTAAGTCAAACAAATACTTCAAAAATACAATTAGTTATAAAAGGACGCTCACGATCTATAGCCATTTGCACAGCAAATTTAATTAGTTTTAGTTTGCACAGATTCAATCGTGAGTACCCTTATTATTCTTCTTTTACAATGAGAGTAAGTAGTGCCAAACAGGGATGCAAAATCCAGTACTTTAGTACTTTTAAAGTCGAAAAAATACTGCAGTACCCCCGCAACAAATTTAATACTTTTTTTTACTATCACTTGGAAAAAAATTAAATGAGCATTGGAAACATTGCGGTTTAAAGTAATCGAAAATATGTAAAGTTCTGATTGTACACCAATTATAAAACTTTAGGTTTATCAATATCAATGCGATCTCTAAGCACACGCTTTGTTTTTGACATTTTCAACCAAAACACGTAATGCGTTAATGCAATTTTTGCAAGTAATTTAATTGAAAATAAAACCGTAACATGGAAGCCAAAAATTTTAAGTAAATTTATTACAATCATGTAAGTGACATAGGTATAAAATTTTTAGATTACTGTTAGAAAAGTAAAAAAAAACCTCGCACTGTTTTGAGAAGAATGGAAGGAAAAACTCCCATGGCTACAGAATACTCAAAATGGTAAGAAATGTAATATATGCAACATTTCGATTGTGGGGGGCATAAAACATATACAACGCCACACATCACGAGAACCCCACATTAAAAAAGTGTAAATTGCAAAAAAATACTCTAGAAATAATTGCCCTAATCGAAAAACCCACTCACTGTACATATTCTGATTTGGACAAAAAATTAAAAATATCACTATGCTTATTTATGGCTGAGACCAATTTGCATAAACAACATTATTTAAAATGGTTGTTCAGATTCGCAAACCACAAAAAAAGAATTTTTTTTATGAATCGGCAACAAAGTTCAACCAATTTCAAACAAATGAAAAATTTTGCAGGCAAAATTATTATTCATTGGTTGTAGATGAAAGAACGGATTTTTCAGTGGAAAAAAATAACAATTCTTATAAGAACTTATAATAGTGTTTGCAGAAATCGTTCTTTGTCATTAGAAGAACTAGAAGATTCAATCGCTTCAGGTATAACCACGGCGCACTTATCATAAGGTGCCTTTGAGATTACAACAAGTAAAACAGTAACAAAAACAACACAGCATTTTAATGCTGGTTAGGGTAGTTAACTGTCAAAAAAACCAAAACAAAAAGTATGAAAACAAAAACAATGTACATAAAACAAAGCAAAAATTGACAACTATATTCACAATTTGTCTGAAAAAAAGTAGCTCAGCTGGCATGTCAAATGCACCTTATAATCAATACGCCATGGGTATAACAAACTAAATTACCGAAGTTTTCCAGATAAACAATACAGAAGAATCTCACAAATTCGAACCGTCCAGAAATTAGAACATCTCATTTCAATGTATTGGATACTCTAAAATTAGAACTGCAGGTTCTAATTTCTGGATGTTTTGTACTTTTTTTTTTATATTTTTTTATATTCAACACAAATTATTTTTATCGCTCATTAAAATAAAAAAATAAAACGAGTAATCACTGAGTTATTCGTGGTGATCAGTCAAAAGAGTATGAAATTTTATATGTTTGTACAACTTTGGTCTGGTGATAACTGAAGTTCAAAGTGAAGTGCTCATACTTGGTACATATTAATTTTATGTTAAAAGCCAATTCAATACCAATAAAATCAAAAAATTTTTGAAAGCTTTCTATGAATTTAATATGTTAAATTAATTATATGTTAACAAATAAAAATTGTTTTGTGTTTAAGAAAAGCTTACACAACAAGTTATACACATTACAATTTTCTTAAAAAAATGTTCAGAAATTCGAATTGCCCTGTGCACAAAGTGCTTCTAATTTGTGCGATTATACTACATATGTATCAGAGTTGGGTTTATTGCATTAGATTTAATTTTCCACTAAATTTAGTGGTAGTGGAAAAAATAGTGCATTATCGCCTATAATATTTAGTGGTAGTGAAAATTTAGTGCATTAAATAAAACCATTTTAGTGGTAGTGGAAATTTAATGCATTAAAAAAAACAAATTTAGTGGTAGTGGAAATTTATTGCATTAAATAAAAAAAATTTAGTGGTAGTGGAAATTTATTGCATTAAATAAAAAAAATTAGTGGTAGTGGAAATTTATTGCATTAAAAAAAACAAATTTAGTGGTAGTGGAAATTTATTGCATTAAATAAAAAAAATTTAGTGGTAGTGGAAATTTAATGCATTAAAAAAAAAAAATTTAGTGGTAGTGGAAATTTATTGCATTAAATAAAAAAAATTTAGTGGTAGTGGAAATTTATTGCATTAAAAAAAACAAATTTAGTGGTAGTGGAAATTTATTGCATTAAAAAAAACAAATTTAGTGGTAATGGAAATTTAGTGCATTAAATAAAATAAATTTAGTGGTAGTGGAAATTTAGTGCATTAAATAAAATAAATTTAGTGGTAGTGGAAATTTAGTGCATTGAATAAAACAAATTTAGTGGTAGTGCAAATTTAGTGCACTAAATGAATCGATTTTAGTGGTAATGGAAATTTAATGCACTACTTCTGAATGATTAGCGGCTGGCAATATTAGCAGTCCGCGCCATTAAAATCTTACCTATGGTGAACTGAATAATATATTACATTTGAATGTACTAAAATTCTTATTAAAACAATAACAACAATTATTTACTTTATACAGGCGGACTCAGTAAATTAAGAAAATAACATTCACAACAATTTATTTTGACATTGACTTAAGCTATGTATGCATATAATAATATTATATCCATATATGAAGGTATATTAAAACGATAGTGGAACTGAGGTAGTGGAACTAAATTTCCATTCCACTATAGTGCCAATGGAGTTATATTCCATTACCACTAATTATTCAAAATTAGTGCACTAAATTTCCACTACCACTAAAATCGATATATTTAATGCAATAAATTTCCATTGCCACTAAAATTTTTATATTTAATGCAATAAGTTTCCACTACCACTAAATTTATTTTATTTAATGCACTAAATTTCCACTACCACTAAATTTGTTTTTTTTAATGCAATAAATTTCCACTACCACTAATTTTTTTTATTTAATGCAATAAATTTCCACTACCACTAAATTTTTTTTATTTAATGCAATAAATTTCCACTACCACTAAATTTGTTTTTTTTTAATGCATTAAATTTCCACTACCACTAAATTTTTTTTATTTAATGCAATAAATTTCCACTACCACTAAATTTATTTTATTTAATGCACTAAATTTCCACTACCACTAAATTTGTTTTTTTTAATGCAATAAATTTCCACTACCACTAAAATGGTTTTATTTACTGGTTAACTATTTCTATCTGCATTTAGTGGTGGCTGCAATATTGCTGCATTAATACTTAGTGGTTTAGTGGTAGTGGAAACGATAATGCATTATAAATTCAATGCAATAAACCCAACTCTGTTCTAGCAAAACTAATTAATTCATTTAAATGTAAAGTTCAATGCAAACGGTAAACTAAAAAAAAGCAAAAAATTTGAATTTTCTTCTAATCTACATCTACACTTAGTTAACATAGGATAGCATCACATATAAATTTCATAAAATGTTACAAGTTTTTTTTTATGAAAATGTGGAAAGCACTTTTATTGTCTATTAATTAGTTTACGAAGCAACCAATATTATCAGTTAAAGTTAACGTAATTTTTCTACGTGATTTCGCAAACGTTATTAAAAATATTTGCTTCTGGTAATTAACTTATGTTAGCCTCACCTTACTAAAATCGAATAAAATGAAAATTTAATATTTAGTATGCCCTCCCTTTGTTGAAATAACGTCGAAAATTCGGGTTTGCATTGAGTCATACAGAGATTGCAAGTAATTTAATGAAATTTCAGACCAAGCCGATTTTATAGCTACTTTTAGATCCTCTTTTGTGCAGAATTGCCTTCCTCCTTCATATAATTTACCTGTTAGCCATCTCCAAAAATTTTCGATACTGTTTAAGTCAGGAGAATATGGTGGCCATGATAATAATTTAACTTCCTGCCAGCTTTTTACAATGCCGACAGTATGGATGGAGGCTTTATCGTGTTGAAAAATGAAAGAAAGGGGGCCAAAAATATCCTTAAACTTCACAAACGCAGTTTGAAGCAAATTTTTGTAACCATTTCCAGATATTCGTTAAACTAGCAGCCCCGTAATACGTAATAGCGCCCTAGACCATTACGCCACCTTCTCTGCTATGGTAACGACTGAAAATATTTTCCTCCTTCCTGATATCGTAGAATTAATAATTATATCCATCTGGGCAATCAATATTAAAACGCTTTTCATCTGAAAAATTACTTTTTTCCAGCCATTCTCTTGATGACCTTTTTGAATTACACACGACATGTGGTCTTTCAGAAAATTTTAATCTTTGTTGCTTATGTTCAGTATTCCAAGCTTTTTATCACATTATAAATTGTTGTTTTACTCACTTGGACACCGGCAGCATCACCAATTTTACTTAAACTCATTGTTGAATTGGGAGCAACTTGGAGTATTTTGCGTTTATCACGAGCTGAAACCTTTTTGTACATCTTTCCTTTATACCGTTTACCGTACTCCGATGGAATTTTGAGATAATTGTTTATAACCTTCGCACTTCGGATAAGTTTTCTGACAATATAACGATTATAAAGCCCTTGATCATGGTACGCATCAATTTTTGCCATTTCAACGGAACTAAGCGACGACTGTTTTCCCATACTTCTTTTTTTAACAAATAACACGCTTATCTGCGAAAACTGACGCTATTTAATAAAAATTTTTGTAGAAATGCAACAAAAAGTAAAAATTCTGCACTGAGGCTAATCTAAGTTGACACTGAAATACTCATATGTTTTCTGCTGCTAACGAAACAAATGAAAAAGTCCGGTTAACTTTTACTAACTCATTTGGAATTTCTGTCAATATAACAACAGAGTACCCTCTTGTTATAAAAGAAACAACAAAATTTTTACAATCTAAATATATAAAATTGAATGTGTGTTTGTTTATTTGTTTGTTTGTACCTTATAGGAGACCAAACCTCTAGACCGATCTTCCTGAAATTTTCACAGCATTTAACTGGGACTCTAACATAATTAATAGAGGGTACTTTTTTGACCATGCCCACTTTTACGCCCACTTTTTTAAAATTATATAATTGCTTCCATATAGTTTTTAACAGATTTACTTAAAATTGTATACACATTAAACTCCAGGTATAAATAAACATTTCTTACTAGAGCTGCAAAACAATCGATAGTACTATCGATAGTATCGATAGTTTTATTTTTGGCCAACTATCGATGGTTTCACTATCGGTAGCGATACTATCGGAAAATTTTAAAACTAAACTAAACTTTTTCAAGTAAGTAGAGCTTTTGTCCTTATGTCCTATTGCCTCAAGAGTGTGAAAATAGTTCTCCAGAAAGGCTAGAAAGTGGTCGATGGTTTGTAGCTCCTTTGGATTAGTAATTGAATTTTCATACTGAGTGTGTACGGTCCTGTCCACCTTTTTAATTAAAAGGTGTAGGAGAATCGGATCCCATGAATTAGTCTGGAGACCCATGTTAGACAGGGCTGCTAAGCATTCCTTGGTTGTATCATGTAACCGCCTGATACTGCCTATGGTACATGCACCAGTTGGTTGATCAAGCATCCTCTGAATTGCTGTAGCCACCATAATCCTCTTATTATTATAGCGGTCTTCCAACAATTTCCACGCCATATTATAACTGTCCTCAGTGACCGTGAGGTGATTTATGAGGGTCGCCGCTTCGCCTGTAACATTGGTTCTTAGGTACCACATTTTATGAGCATCAGACATCTGCTGCTCATGGATAATTTTCCTAAAAAGGTCTGCAAACGATGTCCACTGCATATAATCGCCATTAAATTTGGTGATGGCAATCGTAGGTAATGGTAGCGTAGTAGGTTTTGCCGTACTTTCCTTATTGTGGGTTGATTGAATTTCGCTCTTGGGTTGAGAACTCTCAAGCCGAATAATCGCCAACTGCGTCTCCTGTTCTAGGTGAACATATTTCGATAAGTCGAATCCTGCGAGGTCTGGATCAGGGTATTTGTCCAGGACCTCGTCATAGAGAGTTTCAAGTTGTTGCCATAACCGTGTAATTGTGGCCGATTTTACATCATAGTAGGATTGATCTTGTCCTGGTTGTGTTTGAAGGTCTTCTAATTGGCGTGTTAAAGCAGCCATTTTTCCACGACAGCGACTGATGAGCCCGTCGTGACCACCAAGCGGACTTGCCTGTGGCTGAGTCATACTTGTTTCTGGTAAATCTTTTGTTAGTTGCTTGGTCTGGGGCTTTGTGTTGTCGGAGCCTTGACTTAGGTTGTCAAGCTCGCGTTCCATGACTGCTATGTATTTCGTAGCCATGGTTTGAATTTTGCCATAATAGTCCGATATGAAGTATTCATCGGACGTATCAACATCCTTTAGACTTCTAAGCTGGTTATCAGCCTTTTCGAAATCGTTCCAGGCTGTGTTTAGGCGGCCCAGACGGTCCTGATAGTAGGTACGTGTTTTGCGGATACTGGAATCCTTTGTGAAGTTTCGAATCAGGGTGGCAATACCCTCACCCGTTTCCTTCAGATGACGGAGTAGTTGTACTTCGGTCCCCATGATTTTCTTCTGGAAAGTTTCCTTTGAAATTGCAGTAGAGCCGAGAGTCCTGTCACGGTCGCCAAATATGTTAAACCAGGGGCTCGTTTGCCTCGGTTAACTCAGAAGAGTAAAAATAGGAGAATGTTCAATCAGAGGCTCGTTTGCCTCGGTTAGTTAAGAGTTGTTACCAGGGTGATGCACCAAGGTAACGGATAAAAAATAGTTGTAATTTTTGCTTCAGGGTGATACACCAAGAAGCGGTTGATGAAAATAAATTGATGGGCAACAATCAATTGATATCAATAGAATGGCAAATTACTTTATTAAACATTTTTCTTTTTATAGCAAAAACTTACAATCTAAGCAAATATTTAATAAAATAAAAATAACAAATAAAAAATAAAATACATAATACATACATACACTGTACTAGAGCATTGATTGAATTTCAAACTGTCTGGCCAGTAACTCGAGTAGCACATGTAAAAATAATTTCACAGTGCACTCAACTACGCTGACATGTGAATTCTCACGGTTTGCATAAAAAAAATAAAGAAACAAAAGAAACAAAAAAAATATTAAATGCAAACAATGCATTAACGTATTAATTTGGTTATTTGACCAAAGTAAACACAATATTTTTAATTCTTTTGAGAATGTATTTTTTTTTTTATTTTTAAAAAGAAAAATCATTCTTAAGAATTAACACAGGTTTTTTGCCGACGGTAAATTTTCGTATGTATGTTCTAATTTTTCAATAAAAATAATATATTTGCATTTATTTAATGTAAAATAAAATAGAGTCAATATTTCAAAAAAGTGTTATCCTATTAAACTCCTTAGGGTAATTAATTTCATTTAAACTTAATTATTTTAATTCAGCGGCAACGAAAAAAGAAAGAATAAAGAATACCTTAATAGCGACAACGGCGAATTATTGACGGCAACGTAACTGGCTTCTTTTTCTATATATACAAGACGCTGCAATTTATAGAAGTGCATAAACACAAAAATAATACAAAGAAGTTTTAAAGTAGAAATTTCTGGTATTATTAATAGTATTTCTGAAAGAATAAAGAATATGTATTTAAATAAAAAACAGTTTTAAAAAATGGAGAGGTTCCTAAAATTAGCAGAGAGTAAGTATTATTACAATACTATTTAAATGTATGTACATATGTGTCCATTGGACACATCCATAGGAGTGTGTATGTCTGTCTGTGTTTAATAGAAAATGGCAACGAAAACATTGAGGTAGACAACGATGATGAAGAGGGTATTCCAAAAAAGATACGTAGGACGTATTTAGATGTTTGGACTTATTTTGAAATAACCAAAGATAAAAATTGTGCTAAATGCCATTTATGTGGTAAATATTATAAAACTAGCGGCAATGCTACAAATTTATTAGATCACCTTAAGCGTTCGCACCCTAGTTTCAGAGAAGCGGAAAAGTCAATTAAGACCATCGACCAAAAACAGTCGATAAACTCTTGTTCATTAACAAAAATTATTGGGTAAACCTGGTATAACTTATAAATACCTAAATTTAAAGCTTCTGTACCTAATTTTATTAATGAATTGTTTTTTATAATCCCTTTTAATTAGAATTTTGATATTTACTTATGTAGGATGTATGTTTTATGTTTTACGTTTTGAACATCAAAGCCTTTTACGGTTAACGTTAATTTAAAAAAATTATCTCAAATTAACAGCTTCAATTATTTTTTTTTTGTTTGGCTAATAATTTGCGTTTTTTTCTTATTTTGTAATAAAATTGAAATTTATGTTACAATAGTATACATACGTATGTCTTTTATTTAAATTAATACATTTATTATGAAAGACGGTTAAAAGCGAATAATAACCCATATATATACATATGTACTTAGTACTTGCTATATTTTAATAGAGTTTTACTTACTGGACTTCCGATACAAATTGAATTCTACTTCTCCACTAGATTTAAGAAGAACCTGGTAAAAATATATAAAAAAATTCGTATTGCGATTCTAATTTTCTCAGAAAAATAGAAAACCGATAGTATCGATAGTATCGATAGTTTTCTTTAAACTATCGAAACTATCGATGGGACCGACTATCGATAGTTTTGCAGCTCTATTTCTTACGCCACGCCCCCTTTCACGCAAAATTTTATTTGAAAGTTTTAAACGTTTTATTCTCTGTATAAATTTGTTCCTTCCAACGGATTTTTTTTTATTTGGTAATATATTGCTCTTAATACTTCTAACGTCGCCATATAACTATGAACCACGTCACAGCCGTTAATTTTATTATATAACGAGGGGGTAGCGAAGCACACCGGGCTCAGCTAGTTCTTTATAATTAGTTCATAACAGTGAGACAATATCTCACTATGTTTTATTCAACTATAGGGGAACCTATTTCATCTAAGGCGCAACAACATGCGCATGGCGTAGTCTTAAAAGTTAAAAAGTTGCTCGTCCACCAAATGGAGCACTATCTACTTTTGACTCCAATCAGTCTATCAAAATTGGACTCAGATTGGAAAAATTTTACATGAAAAACAACAGCTATTCAGAATATCTGAAATAAATGTAAATCTTATGATACAGGTTATTAATGTACTTCGAAATTTCGCTAAAACGTCGAGAGAACTTGAGGGTGACAGTTATCCGACTTTCCACCTTGTCATAATACATGTTCACTTTTTAAAGCGATTGTGTGAAGAAGAAAAAGCTGATAACTAAGACCTGTGTAAAAAAAAATTAAAAGAAAAGTTGAATGTGCTGCTCAGTGATGTTGTCATGCAAAATTTTACAGTTTTTCACAAAATAGCTGTGTTTCTTTATCCCCCATTAAACAAAATGCTTCTTTAATTACCAAAAAATATTCATTGCAGTTAACTTTGATCTAATTAAAGCGTTTTCTGATAAAAATGCTAAAAGTTTCATGTAATGAAAGAAAAGAAATCAGAAATCATTGCAGGAATATGAAGCATTATTTTTCTATTGACTCTCCTTCAATTTCAAATAACACAGTCATGCCTTTATCAGCAAGAAATGAAAGGATTTTCACAGTTTTCTTTCCATCTGCTGTTCAAACAAATGTATGTGATAGAATTCAATCTGAGTTAAGTGCTTATGAGAGTGCGAATGAAATAATATATTATGACTTTGATGTGCTTCTATGGTGGGAATTAAATAAGCCAAAATTTCCTCTTTAACATCAACTAAGCTCAAAGATTTGCGCCACACCAGCTAACAGTGCCTCGTCATTAAGGATGTTTTCGGCAACGAGAAGTTTACTTGCCGAAAAACGTTGGGCTATTGGATGGAATACAGCATCAGTGGAAAAATTATGTTTTTAAATCATAATAGGAATCCTAAGGACTTCAATAAGTAGTTCATATCATTCTTTTTTTGCATTAATAACTAAATTTATTATTTTTATCTAAAAAACTAGTTAACCCGGCAAACGTTGTTTTGCCATATAAATTTGCTCTAGGAAACATTTTTTAAGTTCAAATATATTTGATACTCTTCACAGAACTGCAAAAGTCAACATTGATATAAGCAAACAATGTCTTCGTTACAAATAAGTTTAAAAAATGATTATCCGCCATTTTTGGTACTTCAGTTTGATAGTTAGGGATCGCCCCTCCGAGTACTTAAAAAAAAACGCAAAACATATGTGTTCTACGGTACGTAGATGTATATATCTAGTTTAAAATTTTTCGAAGTCGATACGTTATTTAGGTGAGGCATAAATTTCCCCTTGGAGCGACTAGCTTAACATTTAGGGGTATGAAAAATAGATGTAAAAATTTACATTTGTTGATCTAGGGTTGTGTTAAGACACAAACAAAATTTAATCAAAATCAGTTTGTAAGTTGGGCATAGGGAGAAATAGCCCATGTACAGCCCGCTCTGAGTACTTGAAAAAAAAACGTAAACCATATTTGCTCTACGGTACGCAGATCTATCTAGTTTAAAATTTCATGGAAGTCTGTACGTTATTTAGGTGAGACATAAATTTTTCCTTGGGGCGGGTCACCTTGACATTTAGAAGTATGAAAAATAGATGTTGATAGATTCTCAGACCTACGTGATATGCACACAAAATTTCCTAAAAATCGGTCGAGCCACTTCGGAGGAGTTTAGCAACAAACACCGCAACACGAGAATTTATATATTAGAGATATATATTTTTATACCGTTAATCAAAATGCAACTAAACTGGACATTTTGTACGAAAACAATAGAATAAATAACAGAATAATTTTTTTAATTAAAAAAAATCATTATCATCTGGCAACACTGACCTTTAAAAGCAAATTGTTTTTATCTAAATATTATCGAAATTTGTTCAACGTTTGTTGGTTTCATATCTGTAAATGTTCGTATGCACTCGTATAAGTGAACACAGAGTGCTCATTGTGTTCGTTTCATAGTTGCTTAGTCTATGTCCACACTTGGCGAGGCGAGTCGGGCAATTCTTCATCAATTCTCTTTTAAACTTGTCTTCGTGTCCACACTCGAAGAGTTTAGTTGCCCAGCTTTTTGTTGTTGTTCAGCAATTTTTGTGTTTTCTTTTGCTTGCTTTCTCTGTGTTTACACGTAAGGCCGTGTCAGATAAAACTTTTGCTTCGCGTTGCGTTACAGATGTGCTTTGACATTTAAGTTAAATGTACATGTTTATATGCCACTTGTCACATAAAGTGCTTTTAACGCAACGCAAAGTGAAAAGTTGGCCAACTTTTAACTTTTTGCGCGCTTTGACAATCTGCTGGTAATTTTTCTTTAAATAGTTTTGAAAATTTGCAGTTTTAAGTGTTCTTTATTTAGTTTTGTGTTAAAATTTTGTTTAAAACTATAAAAGTCAGTTTATATTGGGAGTTATTGAGAGTTTTAAAAAAAGAGATAAACAAACAACGCTACTGTTAAAGTTTTTATTGTGTCATACACCTTTTGCTTTACGCTTTTTTGTCAAAGTTTAAAATGTCACGCAAAGCAACAAAGTTTTATCTGACACGGCCTGTAGAGATTCTTATTTTTAAGATTGCATGCATGGTGGAATTACTTACAAGGTGGTGTTACCAAACCAGCTGGGTTTTTTTTTTGGTCATACCGCTCCTGTCAAAAGTTTTGTTTGTATTTATGTTTTGCTTACATTTTGCTTTGTGTGTATTCGTGTTTTTGTTTTGGTGTAGAGACATGTATGTTGCTAACAATACACACACACACTTCTCACATGTGCTTTTTTAATTCACCATACCTGCTTTTGACATTAAAGAGCTGAAAAAACAAAAACAAATTCCCTGTTGTTTTTGTACTATATTCACCTGCCACCACCTTGTAAGTAATTTCACCATGATTGCATGTTTATAGGCGAAGGCGGCGAGGGGTAAAGAGACGAGTACACTCTGTCTTGTACTGGCAATACGCTTTACTCTCTCATTCGTAATTGCACACATGCATACACACAATTGTAAATAACACACGTGACGTCAAAAATAAGAATTGTATTGTCTGAACGCCGAAGATAGTTCAAAGAAGAATAAACCAAAATCTTAAAAATAAGAATCTCTACGTGCAAACACGGAGTATTTCTTACAATTTGACATTTATGCCGTGTTGCCACAGAAATACTTACAAATTACGCATAATTTTATAGATTGCCCAAAATATATTTCATACATAGAATATAATGCTTTTTATTTTTGTAATTATTTTAATATGTGAATAAATATTTGTGTATTTATAAATTTCCCTGTAGAAGACAAAGCCTTAAAGTTATTACTAGAGCTATTGGAACAGCCCAAACAATATTAAAGTATTTATAGTTGAATACTAGTGCTAATGAGGACTAGTACTTGAAGTAGTTCGGGAGCACCGCTTAAATTTTGAAGAAGTTTATAAGACATATTTTATCTTAAAATTAAGGTATGTTAGATATAAAATAAGCTGCAAATAATGAAAATCGGTTGATATAAACAAAATGTTTTCTTTTAATGTAATATCGTTATGCTACACAATTAAATTTTCTCTTAACCGTTTGAGTGCGGCGAAGCGCTATCGCGCTTCGCCAAGAATGCGGAGACGCGTGACCACACAGCTGTTCGTTAGTATACTTTTCGTATTAATTGAGATCAGTTGTATTTATATTTATTGCATTTATTATTAATTTCGTTTAATTGTTGTTTTTAATTATATAAAAATTAAAATAAAACACAGTGGTAAAATTTAGTAGAGCTGTGGATAATGGTACGGTAGAAAAAATGAGCCAATGTAATAAGATAGTTAGATTTCGACTTTAATTTTTTTAATTATTTTATTTAATATTTAATTACTTGTTTTATAATAATTAAAACTATTTTTATTATTTTCCAAAAAAAATAATTACGCATTTCATTCCGCACTTTTAGCATATACGTAAAAAAATTCTTCCGCACTCAAACGGTTAATGAAAAATAAAAATGTTTCTCTTCCCTTGTCATTTAACAGCTAGATTTTGTATTCACCTATTATGTGTCGATTACACATTCAGCAGTTTAACGGTCATATACAAAATAACAAAGTAAATTTTCTGTCTTTATTTTCCATTTGAATTTTGAATTAAAATCTATTTTAATTTTTTTGCATACGGGCAGAAGAATTTACATTTCAGTATGATTCTTAATATTTAAAAAAGCATGTTGTCCCCACTGAAAGGCAATTTACTTATAGTTTAATAATTTCCAAAAATGTTTGCTTTAGCTCACCAGTGGACATATTTTAAAATTGGTATAAAGTTTGAAAAAGTCACCTTGCGAATATTTAAATGTTTTACTATTAATTCGTAAAGAATTTTTTTGTTTTTGTTTTTTTCATTATTATTCATTCCTTTATATTATTAGCATATAAAATTACGATTGCCTCAGCATCACTTAGTCATTATTGAGGCGAGCTGGTAAAATATTGTTACGTTTTTACCTTTTAAAAACGTTTTATTTCTATAAACCTTTTCTATAGAAATAATTTATTATGTGGATTCTTAGTTACAATAATAAGTCTATGTCCACACTCGGAGAGAAGAGTCGGCAACTTTTGAGTTTATGGACTATTTCGGTGAGGGGAATAAAAGAAGAAAAATACTTGCCCGTTCTCGGCGATTCTTTATATTCCGTCATTCGTTTTTTGTCTTTGTAGTTGATTATTTTTTTTTTTTTTATTAAGACCAATACTCAGGGGCAAACCCCTACTCATGCAGTGCATTGTATTGGAATGTGAAGATGGTTGATAGGTTTTTTTTTTTTTTTTTTTTTTTTCGTCAAAGGTGTTTTTGTATATTTTGCGCCTTTTATTGTTGATGAAACAAGTTGCTGTAAATTTGTCCACTCAAGAGCCAGTGTTATACCTTCACCCTCGAATGATCAAACAACAATTGCCTCATCTGTCGGTGGATGTTTAATGTGAATGGTGAGCGTCTTCAGTAGATTAGCTGTTATCTTCCCAGAAGGTGGCGCTGTACTCCTGATCATTGGTTTTTGGTGGAATGGATTAGAAATATCAGGGGGCGGTTTCTTGCAGATGGTCTTGCTGGAGGGGGGGGGAACCTCGTTTTTTCTTAAATTTAATTTTTAATTTAATTTGTAATTTTTTTAGAAAACCGCAAATTTTTATTTTTATAATTTTGTCCTTCGCTGGGATCGAACCTGGGTCGTGTGAGTTTCTGTGCGAGTTTTGGTGTACGCGTCTTTTTCATACAATCGCAGCGTTCGTTTTTTTGTGTTTTTTCTTTTTAATAAGTGCAGCGTTGCCAGTTTATGTGTAATTACACATAAATGGAAGAGAACCCTTTTTCTTTAAATATTTTTAGATCATAAATTTTTTATATAATTTTGTCTAACCATTATTTCAATTAAATTATTTATAATAATTCAATTCAATTCTTTATGTTTTTAAGTTAACCCATAATATTGGTCACCATACAACTTCATTTCATAGAAATCAAACATTATTCAATAACAGAAACAATATCAATCTTATGATACGAATAGAAACTACGAAGCAACGCATTGAATATATGGATAGTACGGAATTTAATAATCTCCCTCAAGATATTAAAAATATACAAAGGATTTAAATTTTCACGAAAAGAATAAAGGAATATTTGCTTCACGACTTAGAAACTCTTCTCATATGACTTACAGCAATCGTATAGAATATCCTATAAATTAATAATTAAATTTTGTGTGTATACCTATATTACTATTTTTTTACTTTTATTTCTTTTCTTTCTTTGTAAACTATATACATATATAGAATTAAACCTTTAGATGAATATCTTAAAATAAAATATTTGGGGGATTCCAATGGTCGTTTTAAAGTCATATATCATAAAACAATAAAACGAAAAAATATGATTGCTGTAAACAACCCGTCATAGTTTAGTATAATAAAAAAATTCTTTACGCATTAATAGTAAAACATTTAAATATTTTCAAGGTGACTTTTTCAAAATTTATACCAATTTTAAAATATGTCCACTGGTGAGCTAAGGCAAACATTTTCGGAAATTATTAAACTATAAGTAAATTGCCTTTCAGTGGGGACAACGTGCTTTTTTAAATATTAAGAATCATAATGAAACGTAAATTCTTCTGCCCGTATGCAAAAAAATTAAAATAGATTTCAATTCAAAATTCAAATGGAAAATAAAGACAGCAAATGTATATGACCGTTAAACTGCTGAATGTCTAATCGACACATAATAGGTGAATACAAAATCTAGCTGTTAAAAGACAAGGGAAGAGATACATTTTTATTTTTCATTAATAGAAAATTTAATTGTGTAGCATAACGATATTACATTAAAAGAAAATATTTTGTTTATATCAACCGATTTTCATTATTTGCAGCTTATTTTATATCTAACATACCTTAATTTTAAGATAAAATATGTCTTATCTTATAAACTTCTTCAAAATTTAAGCGGTGCTCCCGAACTACTTCAAGTACTAGTCCTCATTAGCACTAGTATTTAACTATAAATACTTTAATATTGTTTGGGCTGTTCCAATAGCTCTAGTAATAACTTTAAGGCTTTGTCTTCTACAGGGAAATTTATAAATACACAAATATTTATTCACATATTAAAATAATTACAAAATTAAAAAGCATTATATTCTATGTATGAAATATATTTTGGGCAATCTATAAAATTTTGTGTAATTTGTAAGTATTTCTGTGGCAACACGGCATAAATGTCAAATTGTAAGAAAAAGCAAGCAAAAGAAAACACAAAAATTGCTGAACAACAATAAAAAGTTGCGCAACTAAACTCTTCGAGTGTGGACACGAAGACAAGTTTAAAAGAGAATTGATGAAAAATTGCCCGACTCTTCTCTCCGAGTGTGGACATAGACTAAGCACTTGATTTGATTGTGTATTTACAAATTTACTTCATCTACACTTAACACACTTCACAAGATATACACTGTCGAACAATAACACACGTAGGGATTCACTGATGATCCTTACTCTGTCGTAGCTAAATCACAAGTAACTTGATTCCCAATCTCTGCTCTGCCTTTTTATTTAAATTTCAATGTGTCTAGATTTTTCTTTCAGATTCGAGATCACTGC
This sequence comes from Metopia argyrocephala, assembly GCA_963576795.1. Lineage (NCBI taxonomy): Eukaryota > Metazoa > Arthropoda > Insecta > Diptera > Sarcophagidae > Metopia > Metopia argyrocephala. Next base: position 111,579,183 of record OY756208.1, read on the forward strand.
ATATGGCAAAATACTTGTGTGTCAACATGTTAATTTATTTTTGTATGTACATGCGTGGGTATATCTGTAGTACATGCAGAAGTTTGTAGAACAGAACATCTCTTATGTTGTTGTTGTTGAAATGATTTTGTAGTTATTTTTGCACCACCAATGTACAGATATATGTGCGTGTGTGTGTTTTTATTTTTACTGGTAACAGCACAAGACAAAATTACGTGGTTGTTGTTATTACTTTTTTTTACTCCAAAGTGTTACCATAATACGCGTTTTTCTTTTATTTTAGCTGTAATCTTTGGCGCTTTTTTACTTAATTTATTTTTTTCGTAACATTATTTACAGCTTTGAATTACACATGTACAATATATAATTGGGGTATTCAAACAGGGTCCTATCAAGTCATATTGTCATAATATCATACAATTTTAAAATAGTTTAAAAAATTTGTAGTTGGTTTTTATATAAATAAAAAAGTCATAAAACAATAAGAATTTTCAACCTATGTTTACCATTTTGTCATAAATTGAAAAATAAAAAATAATAAAATTAAAAATAAAATACTAAACTATGACGGGTTGTTTACAGCAATCATATTTTTTCGTTTTATGACATATGACTTTAAAACGAGCGCGTTTTAAACTTTGAGACTTTTAATGCTTTTAAAATGGCAAGTTACATACCATACTTTATAGGCGCCACTTAAATATGTACAGTGTACTCTCTCTCAAACGGACACCTAAAGGACTGACGAATTTGTCCGCTTATGAGAGGTGGCCGCTTATGAAAAAAATCATAGAAAGAATAATTAATAATTTATAAAATAGCAATATTTAAACAATTTTATTACCAAAACAAAAATATGCAAATAAAAATAAGACAAAAACTAAATTTTCCTTAATATTCTTGTGAAATTTAAAAGAAAATAGTTTATAACATTAGATATCAACTGGATTTGATCAAGTTAAGAATATTATATCAATGCAGCCAAATTTGAACATTTTAACAAACTTTTACGTGCTGGCAAATTTGAACATTTTAACAAAATTTTCTAGTTTCTAACATATAACCAACTTTATACGAATTCATAATTGCATTATAAATTTTTAATTAACATTAAAAATATACAAATTATGTACAGAAAATTAAACTTAATAAAATAAGTATATGAAAGCTGTATTTAAATTGCATTTACGCTTTTAATATGTTCTTACATTATATTATAATGATTTATTGATTATTTAAATTAAAATTGAAATATGATAAAATTATTTTTATTTTTTATAAAAAAAGCAGAGAGTAGAATGTATTTTATAGTTCATAAATAATTAAATTAAATATGAATTGGACATATAATATAAACAATAAAATTTTTAAAGAAACTTTAATGAAACACATTTTGCCCATTGTAGCCCACTGTGTGAATTGTGACAAAATTTGGAAAGTGGGGTGTGATGCGGGGCAGTCTGGCCTACATTATGGCATATACGGTATATTCGGGCAAACTTATAGTTTCGAACAAAATTTTTCAAAAACCATTTACAAGTCAATATACTCAAAACACCTTTTGCCCATTATAGCCCACTGTGTGAATTGTGACAAAATTTGGAAAGTGGGGTGTGATGCGGGACAGTCTGGCCTACATTATGGCATATACGGTATATTCGGGCAAACTTATAGTTTCGAACAAAATTTTTCAAAAACCATTTACAAGTCAATACACTCAAAGCACATTTTGCCCATTGTAGCCCACTGTGTGAATTGCGACAAAATTCAGAAAGTGGGGCGTGATGCGGGGCAGTCTGGCCTACATTATGGCATATACGGTATATTCGGGCAAACTTATAGTTTCGAACAAAATTTTTCAAAAACCATTTCGAAGTCAATACACTCAAAACACATTTTGCCCATTGTAGCCCACTGTGTGAATTGTGACAAAATTCGGAAAGTGGGGTGTGATGCGGGACAGTCTGGCCTACATTATGGCATATACGGTATATTCGGGCAAACTTATAGTTTCGAACAAAATTTTTCAAAAACCATTTACAAGTCAATATACTCAAAACACCTTTTGCCCATTATAGCCCACTGTGTGAATTGTGACAAAATTCGGAAAGTGGGGCGTGATGCGGGGCAGTCTGGCCTACATTATGGCATGTACGCTATATTCGGGCAAACTTATAGTTTCGAACAAAATTTTTCAAAAACCATTTCGAAGTCAATACACTCAAAACACATTTTGCCCATTGTAGCCCACTGTGTGAATTGTGACAAAATTCGGAAAGTGGGGTGTGATGCGGGTCAGTCTGGCCTACATTATGGAATATACGGTATATTCGGGAAAACTTATAGTTTCGAACAAAATTTTTCAAAAACCATTTCGAAGTAATACACTCAAAACACATTTTGCCCATTGTAGCCCACTGTGTGAATTGTGACAAAATTCGGAAAGTAGGGTGTGATGCGGGACAGTCTGACCTACATTATGGCATATACGGTATATTCGGGCAAACTTATAGTTTCGAACAAAATTTTTCAAAAACCATTTCGAAGTCAATACACTCAAAACACATTTTGCCCATTGTAGCCCACTGTGTGAATTATGACAAAATTCGGAAAGTGGGGTGTGATGCGGGACAGTCTGGCCTACATTATGGCATATACGGTATATTCGGGCAAACTTATAGTTTCGAACAAAATTTTTCAAAAACCATTTACAAGTCAATATACTCAAAACACCTTTTGCCCATTATAGCCCACTGTGTGAATTGTGACAAAATTCGGAAAGTGGGGCGTGATGCGGGGCAGTCTGGCCTACATTATGGCATATACGCTATATTCGGGCAAACTTTTATAGTTTCGAACAAAATTTTTCAAAAACCATTTCGAAGTCAATACACTCAAAACACATTTTGCCCATTGTAGCCCACTGTGTGAATTGTGACAAAATTCGGAAAGTGGGGTGTGATGCGTGACAGTCTGGCCTACATTATGGCATATACGGTATATTCGGGCAAACTTATAGTTTCGAACAAAATTTTTCAAAAACCATTTACAAGTCAATATACTCAAAACACCTTTTGCCCATTATAGCCCACTGTGTGAATTGTGACAAAATTTGGAAAGTGGGGTGTGATGCGGGACAGTCTGGCCTACATTATGGCATATACGGTATATTCGGGCAAACTTATAGTTTCGAACAAAATTTTTCAAAAACCATTTACAAGTCAATACACCCAAAACACCTTTTGCCCATTGTAGCCCACTGTGTGAATTGTGACAAAATTTGGAAAGTGGGGTGTGATGTGGGACAATGTGGCCTACATTATGGCATATACGGTATATTCGGGCAAACTTATAGTTTCGAACAAAATTTTTCAAAAACCATTTACAAGTCAATACACTCAAAACACATTTTGCCCATTGTAGCCCACTGTGTGAATTGTGACAAAATTCGGAAAATGGGGTGTGATGCGGGGCAGTCTGGCCTACATTATGGCATATACGGTATATTCGGGCAAACTTATAGTTTCGAGCAAAATTTTTCAATAAAAACTAAAAATATTTTTATCATATTTCAATTTTAATTTAAATAATCAGTAAATCATTATAATATAATGTAAGAACCTATTAAAAGCGTAATTGCAATTTAAATACAGCTTTCATATATTTTATTAAGTTTAATTTTCTGTACATAATTTGTATATTTTTAATGTTAATTAATAATTTATAATATAATTATAAATTCGTATAAAGTTGGTTATATGTTAGAAACTAGAAAAGTTTGTTAAAATGTTCAAATTTGCCAGCACTTAAAAGTTTGTTAAAATGTTCATATTTGGGAGCACTTAATTGAGTCCATGAATACCTAACTAGAAGAAGAAAATTTTAATTTTTTGTCTGCACAGCTCCCGCAAGAGAGTAAAAATGAGCTTTGCAGAAAAAGTTTGCTATCTAAGACAGAAACCCAAAAGTTTTCCAAAATTTGAAAAAGTTTGTTAAAAAGTTTGTTATGTTCACATGTATAAATATATACAACAAAATTAGCGGCCGAGAAGATAACAAACTTTTTCTTGGAATCTTTTTTAGGTTTTTGTCTCGACTAAGAAATTTTTTCTGCAAACCTGCTTTTATCCTTATTTGCAGGAAATGTGCAGACTACAGATAAGAAGAGAGAATTTTCTTCTTCTAGTTAGTAGTACATGGACTTTTATCCTTATTTGCAGGAAATGTGCAGACTACAGATAAGAAGAGAGAATTTTCTTCTTCTAGTTAGTAGTACATGGACTCATTTAAATGCAGCCAAGTATGAACATTTTAACAAACTTTTAAGTGCTGGCAAATTTGAATATTTTAACAAACTTTTCTAGTTTCTGATATAAAACGAAATATAATAATTATTAACATTATCATAAAATAATTATTAACTATTATTATACATTTTTAATTAACATTACAAATATACAAATTATGTACAGAAAATTTAACTTAATAAAATATATGAAAGCTGTATTTAAATTGCATATACGCTTTTAATAGGTTCTTACATTATATTACAATGATTTACTGATTATTTAAATTAAAACTGAAATATGATAAAATTATTTTTATTTTTTATAAAAAACAGAGAGAAAAATGTATTCTACAGTTCATAAATAATTAAATTAGATTTAAATTTGACATGTAATCACACAAATTTTTAACGAATTTTAAACAAACATATTTTGCCCATTGTAGCCCACTGTGTGAATTGTGACAAAATTCGGAAAATGGGCTGTGAAGCGGGACAATCTGGCCTACATTATGGCATATACGGTATATTCGGGCAAACTTATAGTTTCGAACAAAATTTTTCAAAAACCATTTACAAGTCAATACACTCAAAACACCTTTTGCCCATTGTAACCCACTGTGTGAATTGTGACAAAATTTGGAAAGTGGGGTGTGATGCGGGATAGTCTGGCCTACATTATGGCATATACGGTATATTCGGGCAAACTTATAGTTTCGACAAAATTTTTCAAAAATTATTTACAAGTCAATACACTCAAAACACCTTTTGCCCATTGTAGCCCACTGTATGAATTGTGACAAAATTGTAAAAGTGGGGTGTGATGCGGGACAGTCTGGCTTACATTTTGGTATATACGGTATATTCGGCAAACTTATAGTTAGTTAGTAGACCAGACTATTCTGCATCAAACCCCACTTTCCGAATTTTGTCACAATTCACACAGTGGGCTACAATGGGCAAAATGGGTTTTGAGTGTATTGACTTCGAAATGGTTTTTGAAAAATTTTGTTCGAAACTATAAGTTTGCCCGAATATACCGTATATGCCCTAATGTAGGCCAGACTGTCCCGCATCACGCCCCACTTTCCAAATTTGGTCACAATTCACACAGTGGGCTACAATGGGCAAAATGTGTTTCATTAAAGTTTCTTTAAAAATTTGATTGTTTATATTATATGTCCAATTCATATTTAATTTAATTATTTATGAACTATAGAATACATTCTACTCTCTGCTTTTTTTATAAAAAATAAAAATAATTTTATCATATTTCAATTTTAATTTAAATAATCAGTAAATCATTATAATATAATGTAAGAACCTATTAAAAGCGTAAATGCAATTTAAATACAGCTTTCATATATTTTATTAAGTTTAATTTTCTGTACATAATTTGTATATTTTTAATGTTAATTAAAAATTTATAATATAATTATAAATTCGTATAAAGTTGGTTATATGTTAGAAACTAGAAAAGTTTGTTAAAATGTTCAAATTTGCCAGCACTTAAAAGTTTGTTAAAATGTTCATATTTGGGAGCACTTAATTGAGTCCATGAATACTTAACTAGAAGAAGAAAATTTTAATTTTTAGTCTGCACAGCTCCCGCAAGAGAGTAAAAATGCGGTTTGCAGAAAAAGTTTGTTATCTAAGACAGCAAACCAAAAGTTTGTCAAAAATTTAAAAAATTTCTTAAAAAGTTTGTTATCTTCACGGGTATACAAAATTAGCATATTCTTAAGGCCCAACCATAATATACTTTTGTTCACGTAAGCTAATGTCAAAAATCAACGAAACGTCTACCAAAAGTCTAACGAAGCTTTTGAGTGGATATATCAGAGTAGGAAAATAAACAAAACTGAACGTTTGATCTCATTTTTTGTATTCTTTACAATGAGTAAAACAAAAATAAAACACAAACAGTGAGAAAGATTGTCCCATTTAATTTTGTATATTCTTTTTGTTTTGAGTACTACAAATACACTAACTCAAATGTGCGTAGGTACAACAAAAAATGAATGAGAAGAAAAAGGATAGAAGAGTAAAAGAGAAGAAGAAGAGAAAAAAACAACAAAAAACAAAGCAAGCACAAGAGCGAAAAGCTAATTGTTTCATTTGCGCTCTTTCTCATTTAGAAAGTATTTGTGTCTGTTTTGCTCATATACAATACTATTAAAAAAATTTTGAAAAGTGTATGACTTTGTTGAAACTTTTGCGAAATGTTTTGTTTGTTTGCCCACTCTGGGATATATTGTACTTTTTGAATTTAAATGCAAACTGCTCTTAGTTGCAATTATTAGTACTTATGTAAAACTTGATTTCTCTCTATTTTTCATAAATATATAGATTTTTATCACAAAATGTTATTTAATTTATATAACGTTTAAATATCTTACTGAAAACTAGTTAATTATATTTGTTTTTGTTAATTAAACAAAATAAATAAATCATAAATAAAAAATAGTACTAAAATATACAACCGTGCACGCATTCCAATTTTAATACCCGGAAAGATAACAAACTTTTTAAAAAACTTTTTCAAATTTTGGCAAACTTTTGCGTTGCTGTCTTCTGCAAACCTCATTTTTATTCTCTTGCGGGAGCTGTGCAGACAAAAAATTAAAATTTTCTTCTTCTACTTAGGTATTCATGGACTCAATTAAGTGCTCCCAAATATGAACATTTTAACAAACTTTTCTTGTTTCTAACATATAACAAACTTTATACGAATTTATAATTATATTATAAATTTTTAATTAACATTAAAAATATACTAATTATGTACAGAAAATTAAACTTAATAAAATATATGAAAGCTGTATTTAAATTGCATTTACGCTTTTAATAGGTTCTTACATTATATTATAATGATTTACTGAATATTTAAATTAAAATTGAAGGATGATAAAATTATTTTTAGTTTTTATAAAAAAAGCAGAGAGTAGAATGTATTCTATAGTTCATAAATAATTAAATTAAATATGAATTGGACATATAATATAAACAATCAAATTTTTAAAGAAACTTTAATGAAACACATTTTGCCCATTGTAGCCCACTGTGTGAATTGTGACAAAATCTGGAAAGAGGGGTGTGATGCGGGACAGTCTGGCCTACATTATGGCATATACGGTATATTCGGTCAAACTTATAGTTTCGAACAAAATTTTTCAAAAACCATTTACAGGTCAATACACTCAAAACATATTTTGCCCATTGTAGCCCACTGTGTGAATTGTGACAAAATTTGGAAAGTGGGGTGTGATGCGATACAGCCTGGCCTACATTATGGCATATACGGTATATTCGGGCAAACTTATAGTTTCGAACAAAATTTTTCAAAAACCATTTTCAGGTCAATACACTCAAAACACATTTTGCTCATTGTAGCCCACTGTGTGAACTGTGACAAAATTTGGAAAGTGGGGTGTGATGCGGGACAGTCTGGCCTACATTATGGCATATACGGTATATTCGGGCAAACTTATAGTTTCAAACAAAATTTTTCAAAAACCATTTACAAGTCAATATACTCAAAACACATTTTGCCCATTATAGCCCACTGTGTGAATTGTGACAAAATTTGGAAAGTGGGATGTGATGCGGGACAGTCTGGCCTACATTATGGCATATACGGTATATTCGGGCAAACTTATAGTTTCAAACAAAATTTTTCAAAAACCATTTCGAAGTCAATATACTCAAAACACATTTTGCCCATTGTAGCCCACTGTGTGAATTGTGACAAAATTTGGAAAGTAGGGTGTGATGCGGGACAGTCTGGCCTACATTATGGCATATACGGTATATTCGGGCAAACTTATAGTTTCTAACAAAATTTTTCAAAAACCATTTACAGGTCAATACACTCAAAACACATTTTGCTCATTGTAGCCCACTGTGTGAACTGTGACAAAATTTGGAAAGTGGGGTGTGATGCGGGACAGTCTGGCCTACATTATGGCATATACGGTATATTCGGGCAAACTTATAGTTTCAAACAAAATTTTTCAAAAACCATTTACAAGTCAATATACTCAAAACACATTTTGCCCATTATAGCCCACTGTGTGAATTGTGACAAAATTTGGAAAGTGGGGTGTGATGCGGGACAGTCTGGCCTACATTATGGCATATACGGTATATTCGGGCAAACTTATAGTTTCAAACAAAATTTTTCAAAAACCATTTCGAAGTCAATATACTCAAAACACATTTTGCCCATTGTAGCCCACTGTGTGAATTGTGACAAAATTTGGAAAGTGGGGTGTGATGCGGGACAGTCTGGCCTACATTATGGCATATACGGTATATTCGGGCAGACTTATAGTTTCAAAAAAAATTTTTCAAAAACCACTTCGAAGTCAATATACTCAAAACACATTTTGCCCATTGTAGCCCACTGTGTGAATTGTGACAAAAGTTGGAAAGTAGGGTGTGATGCGATACAGCCTGGCCTACATTATGGCATATACGGTCAAACTTAGAGTTTTGTTTTTTTTTGTTTTGGGTGTATTGACCTGTAAATGATTTTTGAAAAATTTTGTTCGAAACTATAAGTTTTCCCGAATATACCGTATATGCCATAATGTAGGCCAGACTGTCCCGCATCACACCCAACTTTCCAAATTTTGTCACAATTCACACAGTGGGCTACAATGAGCAAAATGTGTTTTGAGTATATTGACTTGTAAATGGTTTTTGAAAAATTTTGTTTGAAACTATAAGTTTGCCCGAATATACCGTATATGCCATAATGTAGGCCAGACTGTCCCGCATCACACCCCACTTTCCAAATTTTGTCACAATTCACACAGTGGGCTACAATGGGCAAAATGTGTTTTGAGTATATTGACTTCGAAATGGTTTTTGAAAAATTTTGTTTGAAACTATAAGTTTGCCCGAATATACCGTATATGCCATAATGTAGGCCAGACTGTCCCGCATCACACCCCACTTTCCAAATTTTGTCACAATTCACACAGTGGGCTACAATGGGCAAAATGTGTTTTGAGTATATTGACTTCGAAATGGTTTTTGAAAAATTTTGTTTGAAACTATAAGTTTGCCCGAATATACCGTATATGCCATAATGTAGGCCAGACTGTCCCGCATCACACCCCACTTTCCAAATTTTGTCACAATTCACACAGTGGGCTACAATGGGCAAAATGTGTTTTGAGTATATTGACTTCGAAATGGTTTTTGAAAAATTTTGTTTGAAACTATAAGTTTGCCCGAATATACCGTATATGCCATAATGTAGGCCAGACTGTCCCGCATCACACCCCACTTTCCAAATTTTGACACAATTCACACAGTGGGCTATAATGGGCAAAATGTGTTTTGAGTATATTGACTTGTAAATGGTTTTTGAAAAATTTTGTTTGAAACTATAAGTTTGCCCGAATATACCGTATATGCCATAATGTAGGCCAGACTGTCGCATCACACCCCACTTTCCAAATTTTGTCACAATTCACACAGTGGGTACAATGGGTAAAATGTGTTTCATTAAAGGTTCTTTAAAAATTTGATTGTTTATATTATATGTCCAATTCATATTTAATTTAATTATTTATGAACTGTAGAATACATTCTACTCTCTGCTTTTTTTATAAAAACTAAAAATAATTTTATCATCCTTCAATTTTAATTTAAATATTCAGTAAATCATTATAATATAATGTAAGAACCTATTAAAAGCGTAAATGCAATTTAAATACAGCTTTCATAGGTATATTTTATTAAGTTAAATTTTCTGTACATAATTTGTATATTTGTAATGTTAATTAAAAATTTATAATAATAGTTAATAATTATTTTATGATAATATTAATAATTATAATTTAATGTGTTTGAGGCTCTAGGTTCGAGCCCCGGGAAAGTTCTGATCAATATTTTTATAATTTAATTTTCTAGCTTCTAGCGCTGCACTCTAACCACCACGGCTACAGTCGTACATGTCGTCGATGCCGACTAATGTGGATTAAATGGAATAAGAGGGCAAAAACAAAATAAAAATTGTAATTCTGTTTCATCCAAATAAGATGACAATTACAAGAACAGCAATGATGGTAAGAAAAGGAGAATATGATAAAAACTGTTGTGTGACTTTACTTCGACTAACTCATACAAGTGTATGTACATACATATGAAAAAATATAATTTCAGTATGCGATTTCCAGAAAAGTGTGAGTTAAATAGTTGATGTTTGGTCTTGAATATGCACAGGACACAAAGAACTCTGATGAGACTACCGTAGCTGGAGTCGAAAACAATTGTTCAGTTTGGCTAGTGTACTATTCCTTCACGGACATCATTTCTTCTTTAATTACCAAAAATATTCATTGCCGTTAACTTTGATCTAATTAAAGCGTTTCTGACGAAACAAAAATTAATAATTATAATTTTGTGTGAAAGTTCGTTTTATATCAGAAACTAGTAAAGTTTGTTAAAATATTCAAATTTGCCAGCACTTAAAAGTTTGTTAAAATGTTCATATTTGGCTGCATTTAAATGAGTCCATGTACTACTAACTAGAAGAAGAAAATTCTCTTTTCTTATCTGTAGTCTGCACATTTCCTGCAAATGAGAATAAAAGCAGGTTTGCAGAAAAAATTTCTTAGTCAAGACAAAAACCTAAAAAAGTTTACCAAAAAAAAAGTTTGTTATCTTCTCGGCCGCCCAATTTTAAAGTCGTGTATATATGTTTAAATTTTGTTACTAATGTGCTACAAAAAAAGAGAAAAGAAAAATATTTAAATGGTTTCAAATTATTGAGATACACATTTTGTAATAGCACATCTCTTGTTTTTTTACATTTTCAATCAAATTTTCTATAGAATTATCCTCCGCTTCCATTGCACACTCCAGTCTTTTGTTTATTATTGTTTAAACAAACGCAAGAACAGCTGTTTACGTACGTTTGGTGCAATCGGCTTCGCTCCAAACGTAAACAAATAAAATTGAACGAAACTCAACGAAACGTTTGTTATGTACATTATGGTTATACACATTTGATTGCATGCATTCGCATAGTTGTTTAAGCTAGCCTAAGCACATTATGGTTGGGCCTTTATGTGCTTATTAATGATTAGGTGGAAAAACAACGATGTGGATGTGTTTTTTTTTGCGAATGGAGTTGGCTCATTTGTTGAGATCAATACAAAAATGCACCGATTCGTTTACTGTGGAATAGTGCCATAAAGGTTCGATTTCTTACTTCTCCCTATATCTACTTTATCCACTTTATTATTATTTAGAATAGTAGCCTTGAATTGTCTATGTCAATAATTGTTTAAGAGGAAATTATAAATAAAACTTTACTTCTTATTTTACTTCTAAACTGAAAACATCGTAGTGGCGACGAGAATAAAATAATTTATTTTTTTTTTAATTAAAAAAATAAAAAAAAGCAAACGCATTTTGTGCAAAGATTGAAATTTATAATATAAATTTCAAATAAAACTTATTGAATTCGGTGCAATATTTTGCAAATTGAGCTAACGGAATATTTAAGGAAGTTTTAAAAAAAAGTAAAATGTCTAAAAATAAAAACAATCCTATAATGCAACGCAATGATAACATTTTGGCTCCTTCCGGTTCATCAAGCATTAGAGAATTTCGTCCTGGCATGGATAGGTGGCGTAATTGGCAAGAGGTCTTAGACTCTCATTTTATTGACGCATCTATAGAAGAAGACCGGATGAAGGTATCAATTTTATTGAGAGCTGTAGGTCTTGATGCTTATGGTTTGCTACGGGAATTGTGTTTTCCTGACTTACCAATGACAAGAACATATAACAACTTATGCCATATGCTTGACCAATATTATTCACCTCCTGTAGTCATTTTTCGCGAAAGAAACATTTTATTTGACTCTAAAAAGATGAATGTAGAATCCATTTCAAGTTGGCATGCGAGGATTAAAAAGTTGGCTATGGAGTGTAGATTTGGAGAGCATCTGCAGCAATTTGTTTTAAATAAATTTGTTACAGGCTTAGAGGGCAAAATATACGAAAGATTGTGTGAGGAAGATGAAACCTTGACACCAGAATCTGCCTATAAAAAAGCTTTAACAATGGAAGCTAAAATGTATGTAAAAGATTACCAAGAAGCTGAGGTCAATTTTGTTAAAAAACGTCACAAAGAATTAAACATTTTTACTCTAAAGAAGAGAAAATATTCCTAGCAATAGCAAATATCAAAATAGTGGTATTAAAATTAAAAAGAAATGTAAACATTGTGGATGGAAGAATCATGCTAGCGAAAAATGCAAATATAAACATAGCAAGTGTCATAAGTGCCAAAGAATCGGACATCTCGCTAGTGTGTGCAGTAATAGTCAAATAAATGCAATTGGGGTATCAAAAATAAATAATTTAGTTGATGAAAGAAAAACGCGTAGTTATGAAAATCTTGATTTTTCTGTATATAGTGCACCGTTTACTTTGGGAGTGCAGGTTAATCAAAAAGAAATTACTTTTGTTTTGGATACTGGCGCTGCTTGTTCATTGATTTCAGAGGAAACGTTTAATGAATTTTTCAAGAAAACTGATTTAAAACCATGTATAGCTAAATTTTGTGCCTATGGTGGAGAAGATATCAAGGTATTGGGTGAGTTAATTGCAATGATAAAGTTTCGAGGACAGTTAAAACAATTACGTTTAGTAGTTACGGAAACAAAAAGTCCGCCTCTTTTAGGCCGCGATTTTATGAACTTATTTGGAATATGTCTCTCTAACGTAAATTCAGTTAATAATATTAATGAGTATATACAAAGCTTACAAAAACGTTTCTTAAACGTATTTAAAGAAGGTTTAGGTCGGTATACGGGTTATTCCGTGAAGCTTACTTTAGTTAATCATATTAAACCTATTTTCTGTAAATATAGGCCAGTTCCGCTGGCATGGCGTTCTAAAATTGAAGATCAATTAAAGGAATTAGTGGAACAAGGAGTTTTAGTTCCAGTAGATAGCTCTGAGTGGGGTACACCATTAGTTCCCATACTTAAGCCAAATGGAAAGATTCGTTTAATAAATATTTAGAAGATGTTAAGTACCCTCTTTCATTAATAGAGGAACTTTTTGCTTCGTTAAGGGGGTAAATATATACCAAACTGGACCTTTCGAATGCATATAATCAATTGGTACTAGATGAGGACTCTCAATTATTATGTGCGTGGAGTACACATCTTGGTGTTTTTAAAATAACACGTTTACCCTTTGGTGTTAAGCCCGCTGCGGCTATATTTCAGAGAACCATAGAGAATATTTTAAGGGAAATTCCAAATGTTGCGAACTATTTGGATGATATAATTATAACAGGTACTACTTTTAATGATCATATAAGAACCTTGGAGACAGTTCTTTCTAAATTAGATTCTATTGGATTACGGCTTAATAAAGACAAGTGTGAGTTTTTCAAAAACAAGGTTTCTTATTTAGGCTTTAATATTGATCGAAATGGTTTGAGTTTGAATCAAGATCGAATTTCCGCAGTTTTGTCAGCACCCGTTCCTAAAAACGTGTCCGAAGTTAGAGCATTTGTGGGTATGTTGAATTATTATTCGCAATTTATCCCTAATTTTGCACACAAAATGACATCTCTTTAGAGCTTCTTAAAAAGGATGTTAAGTTTAAGTGGTCGGAAAAGTGTAATAGGGCATTTGAAGCTTTAAAAAGAGAGGTGACTTCTGATAGAGTTCTGGTTCATTTTAACCCAAAGTTACCCATAGTGTTATCGACAGATGCATCAAATAGTGCAGTTGCTGGTATTTTAACACATGAATGGCCAGATGGATTTAAAAGACCAATAGCGTTTGTTTCTAGGTCATTAACAGCATCAGAAAGAAATTATAGTACCATTTAAAAGGAAGCTTAAGCAATAGTGTTTAGTGTGACTAAATTGAAACAATATTTGACAGAAATTAATTTTATTTTGGAGTCGGATCATAAGCCTCTTTTGGCGATTTTTGGAGAAAATAAGGGCTTACCAGTGATGGCAGCCGCTCGAATGCAACGTTGGGCATTCATTTTATCTGGTTTTAATTACAGTATGAAGTACGTTAAGGGCGTAGCAAATTTAGCTGATCATTTATCGAGGTTTCCACAGAGTGAGTTTGTCAAGGATGTTGAAGATTTCAGTTTTGTAAATTATATTTGTAAGATAATAAGCTTAATTTAAATTTTAAGGATATTGCCAGAGAGACTAGGCGAGATCCGATATTAGCTAAACTAAAAGAATATATTCAAAGGGGTAAAATTACTGTTTTAAAAGGTGACGAATTCGCTCCTTTTATTGTTCGTAAACATGAACTGTCGGTAGAGTATGATTGTATACTATGGGGATTTAGGGTGATAATTCCTCAAAAATTACGTAAAAAGGTTTTGGAAGAATTACATTATTCTCATTTTGGTATTGTAAAAACTAAATCATTGGCCCGTTCATATGTCTGGTGGCCCAAGATGGTTAGTGACTAGTGACATTGAAAAGTTGATATCAAATTGTGTTTCATGTAAAATTAATCAACCAAGTCCTGAAAAAAGTCCTTTAATTCCATGGACACCTACAGATTTACCGTGGTCAAGAATTCACTTTGACTTCGCAGGACCTATTAAGGAGTATTATTTCTTAATAATAATAGATTCATTTTCTAAGTGGGTGGAAGTTTTTAAAAAAAATATATGACCACTAGTTTTACTATTGGTAAATTGCGTGATGTTTTTAGTAGATTTAGTTTAGTTGACACTGTAGTGAGTGATAATGGACGGCAGTTTACATCCGAAGAATTTGGAATGTTTTTGAGACAAATAACATAAAACATGTTTTGACACCCCCTGGTCATCCGGCAACAAACGGACAAGCTGAAAATTTTGTAAAAACGTTTAAAAAGTCAATTTTAGCGAATCTATGTGAGGGTGAGAATTTAAAGGATACTATGAATACTTTTTTGTTTGACTATAGATGTACTAAACATTGTGTAACGGGAGAAACTCCCGCAAAGCTATTATTAGGTAGAGAAATAAAAACGCGTTTCAGCATGCTTTGCCCACCTCTGGTAAAAGATCAAATTGTAAAGAGTCAGTTATCTAATGTGAAAAATTATAAAGGAAACCGAAATGTTTCTTTTGAGCCTGGTAGTAATGTTTTTGTAAGAAACTATTCGAATCCAAATAAAGCTACGTGGCAGCAAGCGACAGTAAAAGAGCGTGTTGGTCCTCGAACATATCATTGTATTTTGGCTCGCGATAATCGCTTGATTAAAAGACATATTAGCCAAATGATACGTGGCAGAAATGAACAAATTGGTGAAAATGAACACGCAGTTCCAAGTCTTTCCTCGAATCAAGAGTCAGTAGAACCTGACATTTCTCCGGGAGAAGGGGTGCAGAGTAATGTACATCCGGATAAAATAGATCGTAAATTGAGGTCTTTAAAACGTATAAATTATAAAGAATAGAATTGATTTGTTGTTAAAAAAAATGTTTAATTATTAAATCTTTGCTTTGCCATTTTATAATGCTTATGTTAAATATTATTATAACTATTTATGTATTAGTATTGATCAACTTAAGGTGAGAGTTGTGGAATAGTGCCATAGAGGTTCGATTTCTTACTTCTCACTATATCTACTTTATTATTATTTAGAATAGTAGCCTTGAATTGTCTATGTCAATATTTGTTTAAGAGAAAATTATAAATAAAACTTTATTTCTAAACTGAAAACATCATATTTACAGAGACAATTTAGCTAACCATATGCTCAAATATTCCGATGGGTTTCTCAACATGATAATGACTCGAAGCACTCGTCAAAGTTAGTAAAAGAATAGTATTCTGATAATGGGGTTAAAGTGTTGGATTGGCCGTCCCAATCCCCTCACCTGTACCACAAAGGCAACCTCTTTGGGACTTATAAAGCGTAGAATCTGTACTCGCCCTTCTAGCCACAAACAGAAATTTTGGATACCTTAAAGCAAGAGTGGGAATCAATACCAACAACAGTAAATAAATAAATAAAAAATAAAGTTTATCATACAAAATACTGAAAGTTGCTTAAATTTTGAACAGCAGTATTTGCACTTGATTTCCATTTTTTTTTCTTTATTTTTAGAAACAGAATTAAATTTATTTTGTTATTATTAGACTATAAGAACATAGTACAATTATAAACATAAGCATTGTTTTCAGTAAATAAATTTATAACCGAAATATGAAATTTTGTTTACCTCGTCAGAAAAGTTGCTTGATTTCGAACAATACCGATTCTAGAATTCTTAAGGACGCAGAACCCGAATGTTACATTGGATGGACTGGTCAGTTATCAAAGTGCAACCACCTCATTTCGATTTAAAATGAAATAAATTATTTTATCATAATTCCTGGTTGTGGCCTGGGTATCAATCAATAAAAGAAAGAAACGATGGCTTATTATGCCTGTAGCAGTATGTTTGGTAAACGTTGGGGTCTTGGACCTGATATTGTACTGTTATTGTACACGTCTGTAATAAAACTGTTGCTTACACATGACAGACTTTATATCAAGATCCGCTTGCAATCCGTACCTGTCCCTCTGAGAACCCTAATTTGACAAGTTTATTATTGGTACGGCGCGTGTAAAGCAGTAAAACTATCATCTTTGGGAATATGAAGAACTAGAGCGTGTGGTCATGCTCAGCTTCTTGCGAAGCTTTTGACTAAACCACATGTCACCTCTGATTACTGTATTCTCAAATTACCAGATTCCTACCAGATATGAATGGAATCGAAAAGCCCTTCTATAGGGTTTCGTCATCAGGGTCTATGCGGATAGTTCCAATGTGGACTGAGGTGTTGAATCTGTATTTTTTCACGAATCACGAGTGCTGAGGTATTTTTCAAAACGTAACGGCATGTTAACACAAACACACAAAAAACAACACGCATTTCGTTGCAGTGTGTCGATGGTGATATTGATATATTATCAGAAGACCTACTTTACATCGAACAATTGCTGTTATTTTTCTTTACAAAAAAGTATTCTTTACTGTAATTATAAAATAAAAGATTGGAACCTTTTCACATTCGCATAAAATGATTCAAATTTTGTATTCATATTGAGGGTAACAAAAATAATTTAAAAAGATTTGTATTACCTTAATAGCTCCTTTGATAAGTAAAAAGAACCAATAGATTTGTGGTAAAAATAATATTAAAACACCAATAATACAACCAATAGGTAATCCGATAATAGCTTGCCAGAATGTAGCGTTAATTTCCAAACTATACCGCCACATAACATACGGCCACATTAAGACACGGCAAACGAAAAAGGAAAACATCATTACTAAACCATTTATAATATAGGATTGAGATTCCTTCATGCCCAAAGTACTTAATATACTGCGTAAAGAGACAAATGGCGTTGAAAATTCCATCATAAACATGTAGCTGTAAATGCAATGGCCCCCGCCACGTATGTACTGGAAGTAAAAACAAAATTAGAAAGTTATAATTTTTCTAAAATAAAAGAAAAACAATAAATTACTTACTGTTACCACTAAAAATCCTACAGTACCCACAAATATATGATGTATCATCATAACAGGATGTGTAAAAACGTACTTAAAAAAACCCCATTTACCATTTTCTGGTATTTGTACTGTTTCTCCATCATAGTCATAAATTTCATCTTCATGATGACGATTATGTTGTATATCCTCTTTTTCATTATCCTCAAAATCCAAATTATCTAAAGCCACTAATCTTTGACCATTAGCATTAAACGTACGTGCAATATGTTTATCATATAGGCCACCATTACTTTGTCCATCCAGAGGTTTTGGTGTAAAAGAAGCGGATGATGTAAGGTTTATTAGTTTTATTTTGTCAGCAATTTTTTGAGTGTGAACTTTGTACATCGACCAAATGTCATACATAAAATAAGCGGTACCAAACCAACCATAACCTTCCATTAGGCAGTGGGAAGCATAAACGAATGTTTTACTGCAAGTTGATTTGCAAACAATTAAACCAACCAGGAATGAAAAGGTAGCCTGTATAGCGGAGACAATTCTGAAAGGGAACATATAAACAAATGTGTAAAATATATTATCTGCCAAAAAGTACATATGTATGTATGTATGTTATAAATATGTTTAATACTCGTATTTCTGTTAAGCCTCAACTTTGGCGTTGTTTTTTATAGCGTAAGCACTGCTAAATAAAGTTCAAGGTGTATCGAATTATACGACTTATACACAACTACAACAACTAATATTTTTCCAAAAACAACAGACAATGTACCATGGTATAATAAATAAGGTAGCCTCTAAAGGTCTGCACGGGTATGTTTGAAACGATCTTCAACACACTCTAAAATTTTCAAACACGCTTCCAATTCTCATTCGTAAAAGCGAAACGAATAAAACAAACACAAAAAGTGGTTGTTGTCGTTAGAATCCCAGTGGTAAAAAAAACTAAGTACCTACGCAATCATCGATGACGTAAGTATGCATTACATTCTAAGCGGACTTTTAAAGTACTTAAAGTGTAAGCTGTGCGTAATCTTAAGAATCATACGCCCAATTTAAAACTTGGATTACGATGTAAGCGGCATAGTCAGTTACTGTTTCAATTCAGAGTATTTGTTTTTATTTTTACTTTAAATACAAGAATTCAAAATGCCGAGATTACAACTTCACTTACGATGTAAGCGAAGGGCTCTGTTGTTTGCTCTTCTATTTAGGATTTTACTTTCGTTACTTTCATATATACATATAGAGCATTTGTTTTTGTTTTTACCATATATATGTAAAAATTGAAAATACCCAAATTAAAACTTCACTTACGATGTAAGCGGCCGGGTCAGTTACTGTTTCAGAATAAAATTTGTTTATTTTATTTTTTTACAATAATAAAATGCCGTTATTTTCAATGTATGTACATATGAAATACAAGTAAAACAAAAATATTTTTGCAATTTAAATTAGTTCAAAGTACATTATATATATATATATATATATATATATATATATATATATATATATATATTGCAAAAATTAAAAGCAATTTAAGGCCAGGAGGTTTAGGAAACACTTTGATAGAATACTTCACAGCAATGTTTTTCTATCCATTAATTATGATGGCATAAATGGTAAAAGAGGGTTTGAAGAATTTAAGGCCCTGCATGATGAAATTTTTGGTAAGTTTACTTTAAAATTGCTATATATTTATATAAATATGTAAGTGTTTGTATATACCAAGTTTTATTTTTTAGAAGCCGTAAAGGAAGAGGGCCATACCATTGACGTGTATAAAAAACAATTACAACACTGTTTTAAAACATATAAAAACAGATTTTATGCAAAAAAGAGCAGAGAAAGAAAAAATAGTAATTAATAATTATTTTATATTTTTGTTATTATATTTTCTTTATATTTATTTTTTTTTTCTTTTTGTTTGTATTAATCAATTTTTAAAATAATTTGTAAACTTAAATTTTAAGTGAATTTTATTGAAATAACTAGCTGACCCGGAAAACGTTGTTTTTCTTAGAAAAGTATTGTTTTTGTGTATATTTAAAATACAGGTACAGGATCAGGTACAGGTAATATTTTAGGGAGATCGGTGCAGATAATTCATCTTTATTTACAAAAAAAAAAAAAATATATATAAAAATGTGAATAATAAATAAGCTCTTGAATAAATTAAGAAAATATCATTGAATCACTCTGTGATAACAATATATTTCATTTTGTTGTCAGGGGCGAAAACGAACAAATAGAATGGCTTTCCGATATGGGAACATGCGACATAGAGTTAACCGTGTGAAAAACAGTCATTCTCCAAATTTAGGCCACAGAACATAATTTACCTGTTTGAGGAATAACTTCTCCCCTAAAAAATATAATTCTAAGTATTTCTACTAAGCTTGGAAGATTTTGTGTTACATACATAACATACATAACTGGCCTTTACAACCCTGTGTGAGGATTACGGCCTAGCTTCTCGCAGCACTCATGTTGTGTGTGTCAATTTTTATCCATGAGTACAGGGACCTACAGTTTTTAATGTCGACTCCGAACGACAGACTTGAGAAGCTTGTTCATGGCAATTAGTTACTCTCAGAGCTTTTGCCAGAAGACTGCTGAGAGCTAGTCGCCGAAAGAAATATTTTTTTCACATTTTTTTTTTTTTGAAGATGTCAGAGACTGGAGTCGAACCCAGGGCCCATGTCTTAGTAAGCCAACACACTAACCACTAGACCACGGCGACTGATTTTGTGTTACACTTCTTTAAAAGAGCGATATTACCTTCTGCGGTAATACTTCTTCCTCTGCCCTTATCCCGCTTTGATTAAGCTGTATCATATAAGCTAGTGCTGGAAGCATTCGTACCATGTTTAAAGGCTTTATGGGGATCATAAACAGGGTTTTAAGTTCACGGAAAAAGTGGGCGGTGAAGTGAGTGTGGAGGTATAAGAAATAGATTACGGTCTATAGTCAGCCCTACTGAATATACAGACAAAATTTTATAAGAATCGTCTCGGAGAAGCTTTGTTACAAACGTTGTGACATCACTGCATACAAAATGTGTGGGAAAATGAATTTTCTTTATAATTTCTTTTTTCTAGAAATTTTGAGAAATTTGTTATTCTTCTTATTTGGCCAGAGACCATTCCGAATTGGTACGAATCATCGAAATCGGTCCAGGCGTTCTTGAGTTATAAGCGTAGTAACTAACGCCACTTTTTTATGTATATTGAAATAATAAAAAAATATTGCCATTTTTTAGGCTGAATGCAAATTATATGCATTATGTTTTCAATTACAAAATCAGTAGGAAAAGTGATGACAGCGCTTAACCTTAACTTAGAGATGCAAAGTAGATTGTAATACATAAACATTACGTTTCAATTTGCTTCTGTTTATAGGGATATCATAAAACCTGCTTATAACTCCGTTTACAATATAATTGCACTAGTAGTAGCACGTGGTGACAACGTCTCTTACTTTTTAAGAACTCACAGATTAAGCAGCCTATGACACTTATATGTTAAATCTTAACAGAGAAATAAGCGAAAGTGTCACCACTAATTGCTACTTAGTGTTGCTTACATCAGCGATTACGTAATGTACATTTTACCGCTGGGATATGTTAATAATGAGAGAATGGAGACAAGAGAGTATGAAGACATGAAACATGAGAGTTAGAATCAAATCAACGGAGTGAATTGAATG
This sequence comes from Metopia argyrocephala, assembly GCA_963576795.1. NCBI lineage: Eukaryota > Metazoa > Arthropoda > Insecta > Diptera > Sarcophagidae > Metopia > Metopia argyrocephala. The sequence goes on from OY756208.1 coordinate 111,600,696, forward strand.
TCTTGTTTGTAATATGATAGAAAAGAATATATTGTACTGGTATTATAATTACTAAAGGTGGTTTTACACTATCCCACTGAGTATAATGACACGTCAAAAAATCAAATAAAATGAAAAAGTATTATAGTGTGAAAACAATTTGTAATGAATTGTCAAAAAATACGGATAGAAATTTGACAGTCGTATGGCTCTCATCATTTTTAGAAATTTTTCTAAACCATTAGACTTTTCGTTTTATCAGAGTTGCTTTTTTACACAAATATAAGAAAAAATCAGGGTTGGAAAACTAAAAATTTTTCGCCATAATTTTGCTTGTTCCTTTTTTTATTAAATATCTACAAAAATACAAAATATAGTTAACATTTCAAGTTCTTTCTCTTTAATATAAAATAAATCACAAATATTTGTTGTAAAAATGTGTACTGTCCCTGTTATAAAAAAGTACTTGTTTGAACTGCTGACGAGTGCACATGTGTATCGGACGTTTTCTTTATTTTTTGGATTTTTTTTTTTTTTTTAATTGATAATATATTAAATAATTCTTGTAAGAAGGAACAATCCATACTCAACAGTTAAATATTAAAACCAACAGAATAAAATTACAAAGCAATAATCAAACTCAAAACAATCCATACTCAACAGTTAAATATTAAAACCAACAGAATAAAATTACAAAACAATAATCAAACTCAAAACAGAAAATCCCTATTCTGAACAACAATATTGTTTACATCAGAATATTAAAATAACAACAAACAAACAACGTACACAAAAAAAAAAAACAATTATATTTATTTTTTTAATATACCGAAATTAAATTAAAACAACAAATCAATCATAAAGCATACCGATACATTACACTAACAACACAGCTCAAAACAAAATAAAATAAGTCAAAATTATTCTTTATATATACAATAACTTATTCTTTCAAAACAAAAATAAAAAAAGGGCAATAAAAAAAAAAACCAAATATGTATAAACAAAAAGAATCCACTTCGCAAAAATGCCAAAGAGAAGCTGCGATTGAAATCACTCCTAAAAATGTTCGATATCTTCGAAGTGATTCTCTTAATTTAGCTAATGCCAACTCTCCACTCCGAATTTTGCAAATAATGGATAAGAGATTTGATAAATTAACCGAACAATTAAAAACAACAATGCAAACAATGTTTCGAGAATGTGAAAATCATCTCTTATGTGAAATAGATAAAAAGTTAAATATTGCGATGAGTGAGGTAAATAATCTAACTGAGAGAGTGCTTAATATAGAAACAGCTGTAAAAGATATAACTAATACAGTGTCGAGTAAAATAGTAGCACTAACGAATGAAAATGACGATTTAAAACAAGAAATTTTATCTTTAAAAAAGCAAGTAAGGCATCAAGTTAATTCAATTGTCGCGCGTGATTTACGCATAAGTGGTGTCCCCTTTGTAAAGGATGAAAATCTTTTTGATATTTATTCAAAACTGTGCCAAATGCCAAACATAAATGCTCCTAATGTTAAAGCTATATTTCGTCTAAATACCAAACGGCAACATCTGCAAAAATCAAATACCAATAAATCTAAAAAAGAAGTAACTGATCCTGATATCATAATTAAATTCAAAAGCCCGTATGATAGAAATTTTGTGCTAAGGTCTATAACTAGTTACTTAAAAACTAACAAAGAAGTCCTACGACTGAATAATATTGGATTTGATAGTATGGTTCCTTTCTATATTAATGAAAACTTGTCACTTGAAAATCATCGTATATTTCAACAAGCCCGACGTTTGAAAAAAAGTAAGATAATAACATCTGCTTTTATTAATAGAGGCCTTGTTTTTATAAAAAAGAACGGAGAAAATGAACCCATACATATAGACGATTTAACAACTTTACATAAGATGTTTCGTCCGCCACAAGGAAATTAAATGCTTTTTCAGAAAATTAAAATCACCTTTGTTTTGTAAAATATTTCTATTAAAATATTATTTATTAAGCAATATGTTCTGCAATATTTATTATAATGTAAATTTTAAATTACTATTGTCTATACTGATTACTTATATATTTGTTAAACTTTTTATTTGTGCTTACATTGCAAATTATATAGTATTCGTTTTTTACAATGATGTTAAGACATGATGATAACACAACAGTTCATTCTAGGGAAAACCTTCACGCTATGGTTAGAATACTTTCTAAAAGAGCTTGCGGTTTCAACATTTGCCACATCAATGCCCAGAGCTTGCACAAAAAAATTGATGAATTCCGATTTATATTCGAAGGGTCGGCAGTCGATATAATTTGCATTTCGGAAACCTGGTTTCGAATTGATGTAAATGATAATAACTATCACCTAAATGGGTATCGACTTTTTCGTTCTGATAGAGTGTCAAATGCCGGTGGTGTAGCGATGTATGTCAAATCATCCATTTTATGTAGACGAATATGTGAAGATGAAATAAATGGGAATAGTGAAATGACATCAACGGAAAATGCAACAAATTCACAGAAAGTAGAATATTTATTCCTAGAGTTCTCTAGCAGTGGTCAAAAACTTCTACTGGGAGTAATATATCGTCCAAATAATAGAATAAATATAGATCCATTATTAAATAAATTATCATCTCTGAGCCTTGAATTCACAGATATTATTTTAATTGGAGACTTCAATGCTAATATTCTACTCGAAACTGGATTGGTTGATGATTTGAGAGGCATTGGTATGCATTTGATAAACAACTTAATTCCGACGCATTATTCTTCCACCTCCAGCACTTTAATTGATTTATGTTTCGTTGATAACCCCAATAGGATACTATTATTTGACCAACTTTCTGCTTCTGCCTTTTCGAAACACGATCTCCTCTTCATTTCATATGATTTCCAGTCAACAACCAAGGAACAAGTGATAACGTTTAGAGATTTTAATAACATTGATAATGCCGCATTAGAAGTAGAATTAGCTGAGATACCATGGAACCAAACATTTCTGATGCCGTCTGTGGATGATCAGGTCAATTTTTTACATCATAACATACAATATTTGTTTGAAAAATATGTTAAAATGAAAGTAAAAAAAATAACTAATGAGAAACCCTGGTTTAACAATGAAATTAGAACCCTAATCAACATCAGAAATAATGCTTATTACAGGTGGAAAAGATATAAGACTCCTGACCTCTACAACTTTTTTAAAGCATGTAGGAATGATGTAAATTCAAAAATCAGAGCTGCAAAATCAAGTTTTTATGCAAGAAAGTTCCAAACGGCTGTTTCTACTAAAAGTAAGTGGAAAGATATTCGCTCTATGGGAATTGTCACTAATAATATTGAATCCAATAATACAATTGATGTTAATCAGCTTGGCGTGCAGTTTTCTAACATACCAACAACTACTGCTGACCTGGAATATTACAACTCATCTGAGGCATTTGGCGTTTCTAATAGTATATCTGGACTCGATTTTGAATTTAGAAACGTTACACAGGCAGACGTTTTGAAAAGTATTCTTAGTATTAAATCTAATTCTACGGGTAATGATGAAATTCATCCCAAATTTTTAAAATTGATTCTGCCGTATGTGATTTCAAACATAACACATCTATTGAATACAATAATTACTACCTCTACTTTTCCTGCTATGTGGAAGTGTGCAAAGATTATACCAGTGCCTAAGCAAGATAAAAACTTTCGTCCTATCGCAATATTACCATACCTGTCTAAAGTTCTGGAAAAATTAATTTATCTACAGATGCGTGAATACTTATATAACAACAATATACTTTCCGAGAGACAATCAGGTTTCAGACCGAATCACAGTTGCATTTCTACACTTATCGATGTTTCCGAGGAGTTACGGTCGAAAGCGGATAACAATATGATATCTATATTAGTTTTACTTGATCACTCAAAGGCGTTTGACACTGTTGAGCATGCCATCCTACTTCAAAAACTTAAAAACATGTGCCATTTTTCTGGCACCGCTGTTAAGTTAATATCGTCGTACCTACGGGATAGGACTCAATTTGTGTACCATTGTGGTAACAAATCGAAAGGTTTTTCAATGTCTAGAGGTGTGCCACAAGGATCCATACTTGGTCCACTACTATATACTGTTTACTCAAACGATTTACCGTCAAGACTGAAATTTTGTAATGTCCAGATGTATGCAGATGATGTTCAGCTATACATTAGCTGCTTGCCGTCTCAAATAGATGATTGTGCTACCAAACTGAACCAAGACTTAAACAATGTATTTAAATGGGCGTCGACGAATGGTCTCTGTATCAATCCAAGAAAATCGAAAGCGTTAGTTATAGGCAAAGTTAACTCCACAACATTACTTCCACCTATTCGGATTGATAACACGACTATAGAAATTGTACAAAATGCTAAAAATCTTGGAGTAATTTTTAACAAGAATCTCAGCTGGTTAAACCATATTAATGCAGTTTGTGGCCGAACTCATGCTATGCTGCGTAATCTTTGGTTAACGCGATACTTTACACCATTTAATATTCGTATGCTCCTTGCCAAAACATACCTTATACCCACGTTGCTATATGGAAGTGAACCTTTTTCTAGTTGTGATTCGGTGAGCAAAAACAAACTCAAAATTACATATAATAATATAGCAAGATATGTCTATGGCCGAACAAGATTTAGTAGAATATCTGAATTCTCGTACAAAATTTACAATATTTCTTTTGAAAATTTGTTGAAATGTCGTACAATTGTATATCTGCACAAAATTGTCTACACTGCCCAACCCCAATATCTTTATAGAAGGCTAATTTTTTCAAGATCTAATAGAGGACGCAAGATTAATGTTATTGGATATCGCAAATTACTTTCTGAAAGACACTTTTATATAAATTCAATTCATCTCTGGAATGAACTTCCAAACGATTTACAGTTATTAAGCAATGCTAAGCACTTCAGAACTGCAATATTTACACATTTTAATTAGAATATTCAAGTAATATACATATTTAACTATATTCTATTATCTGTTTTGTTTTTTTTTTTGTTTTATTTTAATTTTTTTTATTTCTACTCTACTTTTACTCTATTTTTAATATTTTTTTTTATCATATTATTTCGATACTATATTATACCTATTTCATACCAGTGCTGTTAAATAAGATTGTTTCTTGTTGTACTGTGTTCACATTTAAATAAATAAATAAATAAATAAAAATATTTAAATATGGCTTATATTATGAAATATTAATAAAACAAATATTGCCGTATCAACATGTCCATCGTTGGAGAAAGAGAAAAACACAAACAGCTGTTGTTTCCATTTTATTTGAAATGTGATAGTAGGTGCGTTCATTTACTTTACTTGCAAAAACTAGTAACGAGAGAGTAAAAATAAATTATGCTCAATTGCTCTCAAAAATACTAAAAAGTAAATGAACACTTTACCAGTAAAAATTTGCAAGCAAAAATAGTGTTGTAATATATAGAAATACATGAGTAGTTAATAGCTACTCCTGGGAAAATTGTATTCATAGCTATAAAAAGAATGCGATTTTAGGCATTTGTAAATGTTTATTTTTAATAAAATTAATAAAGAATTTCAGAAAAAACAGGAAAGCTTTTCGATTTATGTACATATATTAAAAGTATAAAAAGTTTGCAACGCCTCTAACGCGCAAAAACAAGTTTGATTGAAATGGTTAAAAAGATAAAGACATAAAAAGTTATATATACAATTATTTTGAACGCTAGCCCCAAAAATCTGGTGTGTAACTTAAGGTTTTTAAAGTGTTCCAAGTATCAAACGCCTAACGTTCAAGACGTGTGTTAAGTACTCTTCATTCGTAACAGGCCTCTGATTCATAAAAAATGCTTCTGTCTTTTTTTTCAACAAAATTTAATACAAAGTGTTAATTCAGAAATGTATTCGCAAAAGAGTTAAAAAAATTGAATTTGTATAAACTAAAAATTTTTAGCAAAATTTTATTCAAATTGTTAATTCCGGTTCCCTATTCTGTAACTTTCTAAAGCTAAAATGCTAAAATTTTGGGTTTTTAAAACAGACTGGACGTTAGAATATATAAAATTTAAAGTTTTGGGGATAAAAAGCATGAAGCTTTTAAGTTGAAATACGCGTTCAATAATTGTATTTGCAGCCAAAAAGTTCTAAATCAAGTTTATAAATTTTTAGGGATTGAGTTTTAGCTTAAGAGAATTACAGAATAAGGCCTCAGAAATGTTTTTGAAAATATATAAGTTATATAAATCTACATTGTATAAAAGATTTTTATTTAAATAATCATTTTATTTTACATATTTTGTTTGTGATATATTTCTGAACTAATTGGGTTGTCTACCGGCATAATGCAAAGTATCGGGTATCTAGGTACTTATAATATTTACAGTACTAAAACTATCAGCTGGTCCGTGGAAAGTGGCAAAAATAAATAAATCGAAAAAATTCCTTTGGATAAATTCCCTAAATTTTAGACATAAATGTTTATATATATCTTTTGAAATCCTAAAGTGCCTCTTAAACCTCTCATCTGTGTATGTTGGTATTACATATTCAAAATACTCTTTTATGCAGTTTCTTAATTTTTTTCAAAGATTTTTCAATTCTAAAATTGGAAGCCACCTCTATTTCCTGCAACATCCGCTGATGTTAATGTTCTAGACCCTGTGTTACTTAATTCAATTCCTTTAGACATCTTATTTTGGTGCTGTTGATCCCAACCCAAACAAATACTGATTTTCTATAGAATAAATACATTATATCCGTTTAAAAATTTACATTTATTTACAATTTCCTAAATTTCATAAAATATTTCTTTATTTTCAGCTTTTGTTTTTAATTGATTTGTAAACATAAACAGAAAACAGCTGTTTGAAATATTCTTACAAGTAAAAATTTTACTAGTAACAATTTGCAAGAATTTTTTTCTCTCTCAATTTCTTACTCTCTTTCGACGCTCTCTCGTTGCAAATTTTTGGAGTTAATGAACACTTTCCAGTAACAATTGTTACAAATTTGTAACAATTTTAACTTCTTGAACACACCTAGTGTAAAAGCAAAATGTAATAAAAACATTTTACGTTTAATTTTTTGACAGTCAGATCAAAAACCATTAGATTTTGCTTCGACAAAATCCAGTGAAAGTCTTAAGAGTTGTAGAATAGTGTAAAAGCACCTTAAAGAACTGAAAAATAAAAGTAATGAACTGAATAATTTTTTATGTTATTTTTATTTATTTTCTTTATATTTTTGGCTTAATTTTTAAAAATACATACATGCATATTTACAAAAACTTAACCTTCTGCGACTGACGTGGTATAGTTCTAACAATTCTAATGACGAGGTAGTCTACCAGACACCATTTCCATGGCTTATGTCTTCCAAGTTCCGTTTTGTAAAACTAATAAGATTATTTTTGTTTATTGTTTATGAGTATAAGTTATTATCTATATAGTTATTTTTCTAATTGAAAGCGAAAATTCGTGTTATATATTATTTATCGGCGTGACATGAATTTCCTATAGAAAACTTGACCTGTATTAAAACAGAAAATAAAAATCAAAAATAAAAGTTTTTTGAACAAATGGTTTTTTATTTTTTTATTATTTAGACTTTAATTTAACAGTTGATAACCAAAAACAGTGAATTCAGTGGTTAAAAATTAAGAAATGAACACTTCATTTGGCACATCAAAGCCTATAACTTAACAAACAAAAATACTTCACTTCAGCAAAAATTTTAGATTTTCCTTAAAATTAATGTCTTAAGACTTGAGATCATATGTATATGCATATATGTATATCTACATATATAAACTAAAAATTTTCTTGACAGGTTTCGGAAAGAGGTTTGGAGCACTGGAGACAAATTGGCTTCGAACAATCACAACAGCAATATCTTGTTACCCTTTATATCTTTGAGGGACAAATTGAACACAGTTTTCTTCCACTTGGTGGAGTAGATTGAATTGTTGGTGACGGAGGAGGTAGATCTTTGTCAAGAACTCTGGTTAGCATCATTCTCAGTTTCCGTGGCAACCTCTCATTGTATACCCGGAATTTCATATGGTCTAGCACCAATTCTCTCGCCAAATTGAGCAAAAAAGCTTTTCTTCTCATTTTTACATCGCTGTCAGGGCACATTTGATATAAAACAAAGGCATTAATACCAACCATATCTAGCAATCTTAGAAACACTGCCATAGGCCATCGCCGAGTTTTTCGGCTGCATGAATATATCGAACACTTCTTATCAACTTCGTCAACTCCTCCTTTTGTATGGTTGTAATCTACAATCATTACAGGTTTTTTTGTGTCAGTATCTATTTCTTGACAATGGTGAGAAGACGAAATCAGAAATCAATCTTTCGTAAAACCATACATGGAACTCCCGACTTCTCTAGTTTTACAAGGTAAGAAAGAAGAGAAGTAAAAAAGAAGAGAAAAGTACCAACTCAGTCTGTATTGAGACTTGTAAAAGTTGTCGAAAACTCAAACCGAAATATTACGGCTGACAATTGGTTTAGATCTATACCGCTTATGGAAGCTCTGCTGAAAAAGGGATTAACTTATTTAGGAACTGTAAAAAAACAAATCTGAGATACCATCTTCTTTTTTACATACATACATACATAACTGGCCTTTACAACCCTGTGTCAGGCTTACGGCCTTGCTTCTCGCAGCACTCATGTTGTGTGTGTCAATTTTTATCTATGAGTATAAAAAAGGGTCTATATTTTTATAATAAAATGATTTCATAGCATATCTCAAGTGTTTACTTGAGGAAATTGGGCTGGAAACTGGAATATATTATATTTTCTTTTTAAGCTACTTTCAAAGACATTTTTATATTTAATTATTTTACATGCAAAAATATGTTATGTTTGCACTCTTTCTTCAAAATCTCTCTTTTCAAATTAATTAAGAAGAAAAATGTGTATGGAGAACAAAAAAAGTTCGACTAACGGTTAATTTTTAATTTGTATCTTATCTAAGTTTTATTCGTACGTTCGCGACCGAAAACATCATTTTATTGTAATTGCATTAAATGTCCACAGAGGTCAGACATAACATATTTTAATTAAGTTTGGTGTCACTAATTTGTACATGAAAAAAAAACTTCAGTGTTATAATTAAATAAACTTTTTTTTTACTTGCAAAGTTCCGTACGTTCGCGACCTAAGTAAATTTGTTCATAAACAATGTATATATTTATTTTCTTTACACGATAATATACTTTCGTAGATGGGCAAAACGTGTGATAAATCGCAAAATGAAAAACAAAATCAAAAGCGATACACAAAAACTAAACATTTACGGGAAAAATCTGCTGAGAGGATGCGAAAACGACGCTTAGCATTAAAAAAAATAAAAAGGTTATAGAATAAATGGAAAATCGATGTGTACTTTTTTATAATGAAGATTATTGAAGAAATTATAAATCAACATGGCAAATTTCAAAACATATTGATTTTCTCGGACCGAAGTAGCTCTAAATTCAAAAATAAATTTATTTTTTGGAGCTTACCCGACTTAATGGCTAAATTTGCTTTAAAACACTTGACTGGTATTTCTTTGCAACATCACATGCAAAAGATGCCGTCGTAGGCGTTGGAGCCATTGTAAAGATAAAGTTTTTTCAAATAACTACAACAGAAAACATTACTTTAACTAATGCTTTGGCTTTTTACAACTGTGCCCATCACCACGTTACTAGAATTAATATAATATACATTGGAGCTGATAAAATTTGTAAGATGTCCCCCACTTTTCTGGAAAAATGGAATGATATACCGAATGTTCCAGGTATCAGAATGATTCATTCTATTTTCTGTCATTACATACATACATACATAACTGGCCTTTACAACCCTGTGTCAGGATTACGGCCTAGCTTCTCGCAGCACTCATGTTGTGTGTGTCAATTTTTATCCATGAGTACCGGGACCTACAGTTTAATGTCGACTCCGAACGACAGACTTGAGAAGCTTGTTCATGGCAATTAATTACTCTCAGAGCTTTTGCCAGAAGACTGCTGAGAGGTAGTCGCCGAAAGAAATATTTTTTTCATATTTCTTTTTTTTCAAGATGTCGGAGCTGGGTATCGAACCCAGGGCCCATGTCTTAGTAAGCCAACACACTAACCACTAGACCACGGCGACTACGTAATTTTTCTGTGATTAGGTATTTGAATTAAGCACGGCTTTTACGGCCTATTCAATAAAAACAAAAATATCATAAATATTGTTAAAATTTCGTTATTTCATATTAAATAAATTGGTATATTTCTAGTTATAAGTGTTACTACACGCTATAAATTAAGTGTTAAGTTCTTATTAAGGAAGTTTGAAGATATTTATGGGAAAATGCATGGTTGTAGTAGTAAAAAAACATATGGAAATATCGTACGTTCGCGACCGATACTTAAGCCAATTAAACAAAAACCAATAGAGATATTTTATTGTGAAAATACTGGATAGAGACCTACATAAAAATAACCTGCTTTAAAAATAAATTAATCGCTTTTAAATATTCCGTTCCATTTCGCAGAATTTTACATTTCACTACTGCCAGCCAAAGTTGACTTCTATTTTGCGTATGTTCGTGACTATGTGTTTATAACTATTATCATCGAACAACAACATTGTTATATAAACAAGGAAATTTAATTTAATTTAATTCTATAAAATTATAGAAATATTTATAATAAATTGCTTAATAAATAGATAGAGACTATTTTAAAAACAAAATTAAAACATAAAAATCAAGTGGTAGTGAAGGCAGAAGAGATCTCGCAGAGCTGAAACTTTTTTGTCAAAAATACTTAAAAACTTAAATAATGGCTGAATGCGATAAGTGCAGGTCAGCAAGAGGTGAAAGTGGACTGCGATGTATGGGTGTATGCGATAAGGTGTATCATTACACAAAAAATGCGCCGGAATAGATAATTATTCTTCTAAAATTATAGATGAAGACAATTTTGTTCGCTATATATGTGATGATTGTATGCTGTATATACAAAATGTAGATCTGGTATTAAGAGACATTCAAGAAGGTGTAAATAAAATTAAGCAAGTGTTAGTGGAGTATAAAAACGAGTTTGAAAGTTCTTTAAAACAAAATGAAAATGAGATAAAAGCGCTACTAGAAGCAATCGAAAAAAGATATGATGAGAGATTTAAAAAGATTGATAAAATTCAAAAAATGTGTGAAAAAAATGTAGATGTAGTTAAAAATTTATATGGAAATGTAAAAGAAGTAGAGAATAAAAACAAAAATATGTATGAAACAATAGAAAAAACAAATGCAAAGATGTGTAATGAGATAAAGAAGGTGATAATTGATACAAACTAGAGACCTGCAATGAATGTGAAAAAACCCAAAATTGTGCACATGCTTTTAAATGATTCATTGTTGTGCTCTCACTCATCATTCACAATCTGTAAAAATGTGGATATCTCTTTAACAGACTAAATAGTGTACCAAATTAATTTTTTTATGCATTCATTTAATTTGAGTGAGTGAGTCATAATCTTAACAGTAATCATTCACTGTGCTTTGGTTGTGTTTTTGTTGTTTTTACATACATAAGTAGTTCCTAAAAAATAGCAAAGCAGAGGGCAAATACATAGTATGTATGTATTTACATTTTAAACTTATTCTCTCTCTCAATGACGACAGAATTTTTCAAAGCTGTCTTTGTACAAAAGGCGTCTGGCAAGAAAACAAAAACCAATTTCTTAATGAGTGCTAGTTTTTTAAGTGGATGTATATTTTTTTCAGTGAATTCATACTTTTGATTTGGTGGTCTCTTTTGTTTTTTATTGATATGCTGTATGGTGTGAACTACACAAGCTGTTATGAGTGACACATTGTTGAATGATATTTTCTTCCTCTGTTACTCACATTCTTTATTTAGTGTGTGGATACATAAAGTATTGTAACAGTGTTAAGCTGCATTCACTGTGTTTTAAAGAGATGAATTGAGTCATGCAGGTCTCTATACCATACAATTTTAAAATAGTTTAAAAAATTTGTTGTTGGTCTTTGAATAAAAAAGTCATAAAACAATAATACTTTTCAACCTATGTTTACCATTTTGTCATAAATTGAAAAATAAAAAATAACAAAATAATAAAATTAAAAATAATATACTAAACTATGACGGGTTGTTTACAGCAATCATATTTTTTCGTTTTATGATATATGACTTTAAAACGAGCATTTGAATACCCCAAATATTTTATTTTAAGATATTTAATTCTATATATTTATATAATTTACAAAAGAAAGGAAATAAATAAAAGAAGTAAAAAAATAGTAATATATACACACAAAATTTAATTATTAATTTATAGGATATTGTATACGATTGCTGTAAACTTAGAAACTCTAAGTCTTGAAGCAAATATTCCTTTATCCTTTTCTTGAAAATTGAAATTCTTTTTATATTTTTAATATCTTGAGGGAGATTATTAAATTTCATACTATCCATATATTGAACGCGTTGCTTCGTAGTTTCTAACCGACATCTTGCTATCATAAGATTCATATTGTTTCTGGTATTGAATAATCTTTGATTTCTATGAAATGAAATTGTATGGTGACCAATATTATGGGCTGCTTAAAAACATTAAGAATTGAATTAATTTATTATAAATAATTTAATTGAAATAATGATGAGACAAAGTTACTTATATAAAAAAATTTATGATCTCAAAATATTTAAAGAAAAAGTGTTCTCTTCCATTTTTGTGTAATGTCGCTCATTTAGTTCAATAGCTCATTTAGTTCAATAGATCATTTAGTTCAATATTTTCATTTGAATCATATTAAACTTTTTTCCACTGGTACTGCTCATGTTGTGGGCAGTAGCTTGTGTATACGTAGTTTGCCTTTAAATTCAAACTCAATCGATTTTGTTTTACAGTAATCGGTTATCAATTATTTATACTCTAGTGAAATTCAGGTATACAAATTAATTTTAGCCTTACAGAAAAATTTAAAGAATTTTTTAATTAATATACAATTTTATTTTCGATCTCAAAAATTACGCACGAATTTATTATTATTGTAATTGCAAGTTTATTTTAATTATTTAAAATATTTTATTAAAAATGCTAATTTTTATTCAAATTCGACAGTAAAAAATAAATATAATTTTCTTTTATATTGCTTCTAAAATTATCATAAAAATCGTTAAATTTCCAAAAATGTAACGTCCTATAAAGTTTCTGGCAGCTACGTATATTATTTGCAGCTGGCATTACCAATTAGTATGTACCTTCAACATGAAATGTCAAAGAATAAAAAAGATTCAAGAAAGAAAGAAAACGAACTAATAAGAAAGATGAGCGAAAAGAAACGTGGATTCACAAGAAAGAAAGAAAGAAACATGAACTACTGAGCGAAAAGAAACGTGGATTCACAAGAAAGAAAGAAAGAAACATGAACTACTGAGCTAAAAGAGCATATTGTAATGAATGGCTCTTTTAGCTCACTTGAGTGAATAGCTCAGTTGAACTAGTTCGTTCATGAGCTACGCAACTCTAGTGTACACCAAAAAGCGAGAAAAATATGAAAGGAAATGTCAAATAATCAACTACAAAGAAAAAACGAATGAGAGAATATAAAGAATCGCCGAGAACGGGCAAGTATTTTTCTTCTTTTGTTCCCCTCACCGTAATCGTCTACAAACTACAAAAGTTGCCGACTCGCCTCGCCGAGTGTGGACATACACAAAGCGTTCTAAATGATAACGGTCTAAAGCAAATAGTTAATGAATATACTAGAGTAACAAAAAATTCCAAAACTCTAATAGACTTTGTTATAACGAATAATGAAGGAATTATAGCAGGAACTAATATAAACAATAAAATATCAGATCACGAAACCATAGATATATTTATCAAAAACGAAACTATTTTAAATGAACAAGTTCAAGAAATATAAATATTTATAATAAAAATAAAACCCGTTTTAATAATGAATTAAGTGCAATATTAAGGTGTAATGAAGTTAACAATTTAAACTGTTACGTCCATCATTTTGATAATAAGTAGTATAGAAAATACCATAAAAAGATTTACAATTAAAAAGAAATTACATGAAAAATATAATAATAAATGGTTTAGTAATGAACTTAAGAACATGAAAAGAGAAAAGATTTTTAAATACCAATGCGCAATTAATGAAAATACAAATGAGGCATGGAATGACTATAAAATAATAAGTAATTTATACAAAGTAAGAATTGAAAACGAAAAAAAAAAGTTTATAAATAAATAAACGGTGCAAATAACCAAAAAGAAATGTGGAGAAAAATAAAAGAACTAGTTTTAAGAAACCCCAGATCTGTGATAAAATCTGTGATTTTTAAAAACAATGAATATAAGGATAATTTTCAAATAGCGGAAAATTTTAATGATTATTTTATAAGCAGTATTAAGGAAATAAATAACTCCATTGATTATGTGCAATATGAAAATAATATACCTGTGATTAGTAGATTCAAATTTCGTGCAATAAATTTAACAGAGTTAAGAAGTATAAGTAAGGATATCAACAACAAACCAGACTATAATAAAATAAAAAATAAATTAATATTAAATAATTGGGACATAGTTGGCAATAAAATTCTTAATATAGTAAATAAATCTCTTGAGAGCGGAATAGTTTCTAGTAATTGGAAAGAATCAGTAATAACACCAATTGAAAAAGTAAAAAATACAGTGAATTGTGAAGAATATCGGCCTATAAACAGTCTTAAACCATGTGAAAAAATTATGGAAAAAATTGTTAAAAATCAACTAGAAGAATATATAGAAAATCATAAAATACTGTCAAGATTTCAGTCAGGTTTTAGGAAAAAACACTCATGTGAGACTGCTGTGAATTATGTTATAGATAGATGGAAGTATGTGAAGCAAAATAATAAAATTGTGGCAATTTTTCTTGATTTCAAAAGGGCTTTCGAAACTATTGACCGAGATATATTGATAGAAAAACTTAAAAAATATGGAATAAAAGGTAATGAAATAAAATGGTTCCAATCTTATTTAACTAATAGAAGGCAAATAACAAAGGTTAATGGTGTTAAATCAGAAGAAAAAGAGACTGAGTTTGGTGTACCTCAAGGGTCAATTTTGGGAACTCTGTTATTTATTATACTTATATATAAATGATATGTGCCGTGGTCTAGTGGTTAGTGTGTTGGCTTACTAAGACATGAGCCCTGGGTTCGACACCCAGCTCCGACATCTTAAAAAAAAAAAAAGAAATATAAAAAAAATATATCTTTCGGCGACTACCTCTCAGCACTCTTCTGGCAAAAGCTCTGAGAGTAATTAATTACCATGAACAAGCTTCTCAAGTCTGTCGTTCGGAGTCGACATTAAAACTGTAGGTCAACTATAATGTATACATGTTGCACGGATAGTCAAACAGATTACAAAAACTACAAAATAAGGCAATGCGGTCTATACCAAAATTCAATCGTTTTACATCAATCAAATACATGTTAGATACATTAAGATGGAGGAATATAAGCCAAAGAATGGAATATAACACATTAATTTTTATAAGAAAAATGGAGATGGGAGACGCGCCAGACTACTTAAGAGAACAACTAAGATATGTTGGAGATGTTCAAACGTACAATCTACGAAATAATCATAGTTTTAGATTGAAGCAGTCAAATACTGTGAATACACAAAGATCTCTATTTTACAAAGGACTTAAAACCTATAATATGCTGCCAAATTATGTAAAAAATGAAACAAAAAATAATATAAAAAATATAGTTGATTTTATTAAAAATGTTAATGAAATTTGAGCTTAATAAAGAAAAAATGATTGAAATGTAATTTAATGAATTGTAATGAAAAAGTATTTAAATTCTACTAATAAATAAATTAATAAAAAAAAAAAAAAAAAAAAAAAAAAAAAAAAAACTTAAACTTGATGAAATTCATCTTTTGCACTACACATAGAGCTTCCAAAATGCTATCTAATCGCAAAAAAATATGTTAGAAAAAGTTTTTTTTCCATGCTCTTTGAACATCAAAAGCGTACGAACGTACGTTCGCGACCGCAGGAAATGCCCATATATATTATAAAAAAAAAACCGAAAAACCGGGTTTAAAAAATGTGCGGTTTTTTAAACTATTCGAAAACCGATTTTTGGATTTCGTCGAATAGTTGACAACTCTAATATTATTGTAAAAGAGTTCTTCTCTTCTTCTTATTTTTTTTTGCGAGAAATTTTTTCAAAGTTGAAAATTTTACCCTCATTCTATAAAAAATCTGCAATTTTTTGAAAAATAAAAACTAAATTTGTTTTTGTTTTAAATACAAAGCGTTCTGAAAAGAAATGAAAATTTATTGCAACCAGAAAACAAATAGAACAAAAAATCAAAAATAATACCTTATCATGTAGCATATTTGGAAACTTTGATGTATAAAAAACAATATAATGCTTCCATTATTGCTTACAATTTTATTTATTACTTCCAAATATTAAAAATTTCTGTTGGGAAAGCGAGACTACCTTATGATGATTATACCTATATTAAGTTATTAATACCTAATATCTGCTAACAGTTGGCAGAGTACCATAATCATCATAAGGTAGTCCCAGTTTGAAATACTTAGCATACAACCCTGTGGTTTTGCAACCCTGCTGCTCTTACAATTGTCAAATAAAAGCAACACTGTGGTTGACCGTTGTACATAAATAAATATATCGTCGATGGAATCAAAGAACGCTGTAACTGACAAAACCTTAAATGTTCACCAGAGCCAAAAAACTTTTATAAATGTAGAACAAATTCACTGGTATTTTTCATTTCGCAGACGGCGTAAGTGAATTTATTTTCATCGTAGAAATCTTGGACCTGGAACAATCGACGAGTATTTTTTTGCTAATAAAAATGATGCAAAAAACGTATTTTCGATTTTTTGTCAGTTACAGCGTTCTTTAATTCCATTGACGATATTATTGTAAACAAGTTCTTCCTAAATTAAGAAAATTGTACTTAAAATGAAATCACTTAAATAAATAATAAAATAATAATAATTATATTTTTGTGAAAAATTAAAATGAAAAATTTTATTTTCGTTCTGTAAAAAATAGTTTATAAACAGTATAATATGAACATTCGCCCATTGTAAAATATAATCATCCAGTGGCTTCTTCATGGAGCATTGGCTTTGCATTTCATCACCAAAATTCATTTATTTTCTAATTTGTTGTCAAAGAAAAAATTTTAAATTTAAATTTGCTCAACGTCAAAATAAATAAGAAAGAAGATGAATTAGATTGTGACAGTCGCAAGTAAACAGCTGTAAATGTTTTGGTAAAGCGGGAATACCTTATAATGATTATACCATGATGCAATTATAAGGTTTTTTTTATTTAATTTTGTGCTGTTTAAATGCAAAATATTTTTAATAAACAGCAAAAGTAAGTTGAATAGCACCAACGTAGTTTTATATTACTAAACGTGCACACATTTGTTTTTATGAAAATGTGCTTAAAACCTTTTTTGTATAAATTGTTATAAATTTTTTACTTTCTATGTTGTAAGATTTCTTTCAATTGTAATATACTGTTTTTTGTCCATTTTAACTTTTTCAAAAAATTAATGTGTTACTAACAGAGTAAGTAAAAACGTAGCGCAGCGCCGCTCTTTTGGCTTTTTTTTTTGCTGTTTGCGCAAAGAGCAGAGCAAACTTTTTGTTGCTCTTGCTCTGCGCATTACAAGCGCTGAGCATAGAAGCAGCGTTGCCACTATTGGTAGAATTCTACCAAAACTAGTAGAAAATTTTTCGTTTGGTAGGATGGTAGGCTGAATATGATTTTGGTAGATTTTAGCAGAAGCTAAAAAAAATTTTAAAAAGGAATTTCAGTCGGCAAGTTTAAAATTGGCGTATTTATATTCAAGCATAAAATCTAACTTTTTGCTCATATTAAGCAATTTTATCAAAACATATTTAATACACAACACTGATTTTAAAAATACTAATTGATTGATGTTTCAAAAATTTTTATCGTTACAAAAGCCGAAATGTATATTACTAAAAATCTTAACCCGGAAGAAGTTTTTGATGTTAAACATGAGATTTTACAATTTTACATTGAATTACTACACCAAATCAATGCTAGATTTGATTTTAATCGAGAAGACATTAAATTGTTACAAGTAATTTCTCTTGAGAAGGTATTGTCAAACAAAGACTTGCCTATATTGTCCCTTGTTTTAAAATTTTCTAATCTTATAGACCGTGATCCTGATATTATTATGTTGCGATTAAGAGAAACAAATCTTTAAACGGAATTAAACATTGAATTATTTTGGGCTAAAGTTAGTTCAATTTGAAACGGTTTAAATGAGAAAAGTTTAGGTGAATTTACCAACTTTGTTTTTAATTTACTTTCTCTTCAGCATAGCTCTGCAGCAGCTGAACGTAATTTTTTACCACATTCCTCAATCAAAATGAAATTGAGCAACAAACTCGAAGTAAAGAAAATTAATAATATAATGCTGTGGAAGGAGCTTGTTAAAATTTAAAGTATGGTCATCAAAAATAGATTTTTGTTATAAGCAATAAAAGTTGTTTGAATTAGCCCATTTATTAAAATGGATATGGCTTTGATTTTTTAAGATATGTTCATTTTTATAATTAGCACATATTTATTATTATTAATGAATATTTATGTAAATAAATAAAAATATTTGTAAAAACATAAAATTTGCTTATGATAATTATTACATATAAACATATATTGCATGAAGTACATAAATAAAAATTTTGAAATAACCTTTTAAATTTTTATACCTACATATACATTTAGTTTATTTTTGAAAAATCGAATTGTTTTCTTTAAATTTCTTGTATTTATTTATGTATTTTCGATTTTATTGTTAAGATGTTAAATTGTTTTTGTTATACGTTTATTTTTTGTTACATGTATTTTCGAAGAACTGAATTCTTTTCGATTTTTTTATTTTTATTTTTGGTTATTTATATGTACATGTAAAGGTGTTAAAAATTGTTTTCCATCTCAACAAAGTGTTCTTAAATGGATTTTAAATAAAAATGGTGTTTGGTAGATCTTGATCAATTTTGGCAAATTAAAAAAATTTGTTGCTGACATGAAACTGTAGATATAAAAAGCGCAACTCATTTTGCTCAATGTGCAGAGCAAAGCGCCAAATAAAAAATTTAAATGCGCAAATCGCAAAGAGCAGCGCTTACAAAAAAGAGCAAGAGCCAAAAGAGCAAACAACGGCTCTTTTCCATCTTCTCCGTTCTTTGCGCATGCGCAATTTTTCGATGCGCAATGAGCAAAAGAGTGAGCAAATTCTTACTCTGGTTACTAACCAGTAACCCTCAAACATATTGTGTCTTTTTTGAATTGAGTTTGAGTTATTTTTATATTGAATTTTTTATCATTTTACATGTACTTACATTGTATAAAAACAATGCCTGTTGTTTTTGGTAAAATATAAGTTGTTGTAGAATTAACACCACCTTATTAGATGCGCCTTGTTTAAATATGTCAGAGCTATTTCTTGCTGTCATTATTTGATTATTTATATTTAATTCAAATATTCCATAAAAAATTAAACTTCAAACTAATTTGCAAAAAAGTTCTAAAAAAAATAGTTTTTTTTAAATCCTTTAAATATTTAAAGATTTTACGCAAAATTTTATGTGAAACAATCAAAATTTTATGGCAATTTAAAATAAATTTCAAAATTGAACACAATGTCTTTGCAGCAACCTTATGGAAATCTTGTGAAAGCTTTTGCCTTTACCAATTGTCTATTGTCGGCGGCCAAATGCAATGAGGTTTTAAAGCCGCAGTATAATACCCAAGCTACCTGGCAGTATAAAAGATCAAACAAAATTTGCAAAAATAGTAAAAGTGAAGTAGATTTTTGCCAACAGCTGAACGAGGATTTGTTGGTAGCAAGCAAAAAATCACGCTCTTTCATTGAAGACCAGGCCACAGTCTGGTATCAAAAGCAAAGACAAAGCCAAGCTTTGTTGAAAAAAACAGATTTACCAGAAGATCTTACCCCATACGATGTCTATAACCATCGTTACCAACCATCTCAGTATTTGGATTTAAAAACACCCATAAGACTCGTTAAGCCTATTGAAAACATACCACAACCAAAATATATTTCGCCAGAATTTCAAGAACTCTTAAGACAAAATGACTTGAGAGTTCGACAGGAAAACCTAATTAACTTATTGCCCAAAGAATATACCAGCAGGCGCCTATATCGTCGAAAACCAAAAGAAAGAGTAGTTGAACAACCTGATCGTTCCAAAGAAAAGAAATTGTTGTGTTGCAAAAAGTCACTATTATGCTGCTGTTTCGGTGGTTTTCGCAAACGTTCAGTAAGTGAAAATAATATATCGGATTACTACCAACCAAAAACACGTAACATTGAGGAAGAGCGAAATAAAATAATAACGAAAAGTAGCTCCCAAATCAACAAATCACCACAAAATCAGAATGTAAGGGTTCTACTATCTAAAACAGAAACAAGGATAAAGGAAATACAAAGTGCAATCAAAAAACCTCAGTTTTATTCGGTTCAAGAAGTTGAAAGGGCTCTTCACAGAATGGAACATTCCGAACTGAATAGTCAAGCAACCAAGCCATCCACTTCCAAATTAACAGATTACACAAGTTATCCATCGCTAGTGTCCATATTCACGCAAAAGTCTGAAAAAGAATATGGCAAAACAGAATATTTTAGCGAATCTAAATCATCTTTCGAGCATAAGAAATACGCCAGAAAACGTGCCACTTCCCTAGATATCTCGAACTCCGAAAAACATTCTTTTGAGTTAAAACTTCGACAAACAAAAACACCCAATGATTCATTCGAACACAATTTATTGAGTCCGAAACTTTCTATTTCAAGAAACCGGCAAAGTGGTGGTGAGTCCAAAGAGCCAAAATCTAATACAAACTCTGTAAAATCTAAAAACAAATCCCATACTTCTTTAATGGAAATTTGGTGTAAAAAGAAGCACAGCGGTAAGAAAGAATCTTTGAAGCAACCCATTAATAAAGATGTTGCTGTGTATGCCTGTATACCTACACCGGATTATATTTTAGGTCAACCACATCCAATTAAACAATCATGTGTATACAGGTCTAGTAGATCGAATTTGTTTATAGACTGTGGTTATAATCCACAAAAGAAAAGAAAATCAATATGCCAATCTAAGTGTCTTAGAAATTTATTTAAGAAAAGACCTTCAAAATCGAAATCTCAAGTAAGCTTTGGAAAAAGTATAAGATCTAAAGCATCAAGACAGATTCTAACTAAGTCTAAAAAACATCCTAAAAGGAGACCATCGAAATCCAAAAGTAGCCTACGAGACTCGAAAACTTCCATTGCTTCTAAAACAAGTTCCTCGAAATCTAAGCCTCAAGAAAATCCAAGAAGTTCACAAAGTTCTAAAGCACTCGACAAAAATTGCTCTAAAACTGAAGCTAAAGAAAGCCGCAGCAGATCACTAACTTCAAAAACATCGAAAAAAAGTCTAACGGAATCTAAATCTAAAGGAAGCGTTAGAAGGACATGTTATTGTTGTAGAAGAGGAAAAGGTCCTTCCATATCTAAGTCCAAAGAAAGCTTTCGTAGTTCGCCGACTTTAAAAAAGTCAAATAAAACTCCTTCAAAGTCCAAAAACAAAGAAAATCTGAGAAGTTCGCAAAATTCTAAAGCACTAAAAAGAGTTCCCTCTAAGTCTAAATCTAGGAATAGCCTCAGAAGTTCGGCATCTGCTAAATCGTCTGAAAGAAATTCCTCAAAGTCCAAATCAAAAGAAACTCTTAAAGATTCACAAGGTTCTAAAGCACTCAAAAAATATCCTAAGACATCATCCAAAGAAGGTATCAGGCATTCTGACAGCTCTAAAGCTCTAAAAAATAGAGCCTCTAAAACTAAATCCAAAGAAATTCTATCAAGTTCGCCCAAAGCTAAACCGTCAAAGAGAAGTACCTCAAACTCCAAGTCCAAAGTAACTCTCAGAAATTCACAAAGTTCCAAAACTCTAAAAAGTATTCCTGCCAAATCGAAATCAAATGAAAATCTACGAAGTTCACCGTATACTAAAACCGTTAAGAAAAGTACTGCAAAATCTAAATCGAAGGAAAGTCTCATGGGTTCAAAATGTTTTAAAGTACTAAGACCTTCCAAAACAAAGTCTAAAGATAGCCTTCCACACTCAAAGAAACGGCCAGCAAAATCCAAATCTAAGGCAAGTTTAAAAAGTTCCTCGAGATCCAAAGAAAGTATTGAAAGTTCTCAAAGTCATAAAACTTCAGGAAAAAATGCCGCAATGTCCAAGACTTCTCCTAGCACCTCTAAAAAGCACAAATCGTCATACGTATTCTGTGGGAATTTTTGTGGTAGAAAAAAAGATGTAAAATGCAGACTTCCTCCAAGACCCCCAGGAGCTCTTAAATATATAGTACCTTCAAATTTGTCACCGATGCATGCAATGTGCTATAAAGAGTCTAATTATTGGTTGGGTTTAACACCAACATACCCAAAAAGATACCAAGAAATAGCCAAACGTCAAAAACTACAAAGAGATGTTACTGCTAAACACCGTACACAGCTTTGGGGAAATAATTGTCCACAACCACAGCCTACAACTGAATTTTGTCGACCTAAAAGCGAGGTGCAAGTTATTAATTCCAAACATATGAAATGTTTTAGTGATACAACTTCGTGTGTTGAAACTGATGGCGGTCACGTAGTTGTCAAAGAAAGTGATAAAAATAGAAGAAGGAAAAATGACGACATTGATTAAAGCAGAACTCGATCAGATAAAAAGTAAAATGGAATTTAAAAAACGCCACGAATATGCACTATAAACATTTTAAACATTATTTTATATATAGCCGGAAAAGTTGAATGAATATATTTAAATATTGTATTTATTAAGCAAATATTTGATCAGAACACTTCCGAGCAAATATTTGATCAGAACACTTCTGATTAAATATTTGCTTAATTACTTCGAAAAGTTAAAATTTAAAATCAGTGTAAATTCTTACATTATTTAAATAAAAATGTTTAAGTATATAAGAACACGTTCTTCGCAGATTTTTTTTAAACGCTTAAGGGAAATGTCCATTAATTAAAGAAGGTAAGAAGAAACTTGCGATAGTTGTGTAACGGAGATCATACCTATTAACTTGTGTTACACTAAAAGCTTCCTTTTTGATAATTAAATATCTATTGTTGTTGCAAAAAAAGTAACAAAGAGAATCAACCAAAAACAACTAAATGTATAAGTTACTCATCAAACAAAATAAATGATAAAATGCAAAGACAATGTTAATTGTCTTAAATAATCAAGGTTGGCAACCGAAACGAATTGAGGTATCGGTATCACTACTGGTAAAAAATTATTTGTCATTTCGGTATCGGTATCGATATCGGTATTTTAATTATATCGGTATGGCGGTACCAAAATATTAATATCGGTATACACTTATACCGAAACTGGTGCTACAATAAAGAAAATAACATTCTTATATATATTTATCGTATGAAATTTAATAGCCTAAGATCCTAATACTGGTATTCTTATGAGAATTAACATCCGTTAAGGAATATGTACAAACATATGTACAAACATATTCAAATCAAATCAAGTCTATATACTTAACACACACAAACCCATTAAAATATTTTTATGCTTATAAAAATATGGGAAAACCAAAAAAGATATTGTATGTCTGCAAACAAGAGAGTTTGTTAGCTTGTTCACCGAAAAAAATTGCAGAAAATTTAAAGAATTGCCATTACTTCCATAAATAAAAATCCGTTATTTTACGGGCAAAAATCAATATGGTTAAATTGGTAAAAAAAATTGTCAAATCTGGCAGCAATGGTTGTAGGATCTTTACAACTTTCAACAACAATTACAGTGCTGCACAGAGAGTAAAGTAAACAAGCAATTTTTCCATAAACATAAATGTTGCCAATATGCAAACTTTAGCTTGATTCTAATATTTGAGATATTTATGTACCGATATTATATCGGTATTATACCGATTTTAAATGGTATTTAAACGGTATCGGTTGCCAAACTTGTAAATTGGGTTTGACAAAGTACACCCTAAATTTATGAGGTTGTTGTTGCCTTCTCTTCTGCCTTATATTACATATTTTTTCAATTCTATCATTACTACTAGTTGCTTTCCTAGTAAATGGAAACATCATAAAATTATATCAGTCCCTAAATCTAACAGTGAATTTCGGCCTATTGCTATATTAAGCTTCTTATCTAAGACATTGGAGAATATTCTGCACCACCAGATGAATACATATGTTCGTGATAACGAAATGTTATGCGAATGGCAGTCGGGTTTTCGTAAGAATCACAGCTGTGTCACGACATTGGTAGATGTTGTGAAGAATATAAGGAGTGGATTAGATGCTGGTAGGGTGAATTTCCTAGTGTATTTGATTCCGTTGACCATGGAATATTGTTGAGCAAGTTAAGGACCAGGTTTAATTTTTCTTCGACTGTATAAAACTTTTATCATCTTATCTCACGGGTCGTACACAGTTTGTAATTGTGGCAATGCAGTATCCAGTCCTATGCGACTTACGAAAGGTGTTCCTCAAGGGTCAATTTTAGGACCACTGTTATTTTCTTTATATGCTAATGATTTGCCGAATATTTTATCACACTGCAATCCGCGTACATGGATGATGTGCAACTATGACTTAGTAGTCCATTGCATACAGTCACAGAAAATATAGCCAGATTACGATATACTCTTAGTTAAGGACACTTTGGATTGTCCAATATTTTACGCCCCTGGGAGGGGAGTAAGGATCCTGCTTACCAAGACTTACTTATTACCATGTCTTATCTATGGCTGTAAATTGTTCTCCTGTTGTGATACTGTCAGTAGAAGAAAACTGGAAGTATTGTATAATAATATTGTAAGATATGTCTATGGACTTAAACGTCGTGATCATATCGCGCTACATACAAAGAGTTTCTTTGGTGTGTTGTTTGAGAGTCTTTTGAGAATAAGAACTCTAATTTTCCTTCATTAAGTTATCTACACGCAGAAACCTCTTTCGTAAAATTAGGTTTGCAAGATCTTTAAGGGGAAGGAATGTTATCGTCCCTAGGCATCATTATCTTATTTCTGAGTGGCAGTTCTTTCTAAACGCTATTCGTCTTTGGAACGCACTTCCTCATAGCCAACAATTGAACAGCAACGCAACAACTTTTGGAAAATTTCTTTTTGATCACTTTGACTAATTTCTCAACTTGACTTTTTATAGTGTGAATAAATACATGATTATATTATTTTTATTATACAATTTCTCATCTACGCTAATTTTAAAATATATTTGTTACTAATTGATGTTTATTTTTTAAATTTATTGTATTTTTATTAACTCTGCATTATAAATATAAGACTATGTCTTGTTATGCAGTGTATGTATTAAATTAAATAAATAATACAAAAACAGAGAACGAAAGAAAAAGAAAAAAAGCAAATCATGAAGAACAACAATTCTGCAAAACACTTCAGAACCAACTACTTACTATGTAGCAGGAAGATGGACAACGAGACTCATACCGAATATAGGGTCATGGATGAATCAAAAATTCGGAGAGGTGAATTATTATACCACACAGATGTTATCGGGTCACGGATATTTCAGAAAATATCTGCACCGAATGCGAAAGTGTGACTCCCCTTTCTGCATTTATGAGAACAAAGAAGATGTGATTGACGTCGCGGAGCATACCATTTTCGAATGCAGTCGCTGGCATTGCTATCGAGCGGAACTGGTGTCTGAAGTCGGAAGAATTACGGTTAAAAATATCGTTGATATTATGACGTCAAACGTAGCGAACTGGACCACCATTGCAGGATACTTTGAACGTATCCTAAGGCGAAAAAAGAAGGACCTTGAGGCATTTGAAAGTGCGGGTCCTGGACGCAGGACAACCTAGAGGGAACTGGCCGTGCCAAAGAGGGTCCACCTTGAAGTAATGCGAATGTGGTTCCGAGGTGGTATTTCCCCTGGTGAGGAGATAAGGGGGGTTTTTAGTCGGTATACCCTTTTGGGCGAGTCCGACATATCATGCGAGGTGACGACCTCCGCGAAAGCATAAAGCTTTTTCCCTCCTTCCCGCACAAAAAAAAAACTACTATGTAGTACTTGACTGTGAAGATGCTGATCCAGTATGGATCAACAAATTTGAAAAACATTCAAAAAATTTTCATTCAGTTTAGATTAATAGCAATTCATTGAAAGTAATTACTGAGAATTCAGTAGTTAATCTGGAAAAATGTAAAATTTTTCATATAAAATCAAACCAATTTTTTTAATTAAGGGCCTTAAAATTAATGAAATTAAAACAAAGAAATTTAAAAATAAAAAAACTAGGTATGTTCACACTTATCAAATATTTGTTAAAAATATTTGATTCTATATTTGTTTCAAATTATGTGAAATAAAATATTACTTTATTTTATGTTCAAATTACGATAAAATATTTTGTGTTTTTGTTTTTCAGATTGATACAAATACGTATTTGTTTTATTTCTTTATTTAAGCTACAATGAAATTAACAGCTAGAATTAATTAACAATATTTAAAATAAGAAAATTAATATAGTTAAATATTATTATATATATAAGAATTAGAGTTGAGGTAGAGTATCAGGTTTCTTTTTGTTTTACTAATGCTATCAGAAAAATCAATATGAGAATAAAATCTATAAACTCTGCACATATTTTACGGAGGGGTTCAAACTTTATAGAGTCTGATCTTAGAGGCTTCAAGTATATCGGATCTAATTTGTCTGTTAGGAACGTTAATTTGAATTTTGCTTAGAAGAATTTCCGAGTCTATATCACCATGCATTAAGTTTAGTAAGAAAGATATGTTGAAAACAATTCTGCGACTTTCTAACGTTGGTAAATCAATGAGCGCTAGGCGGCTACGATAAGGGGGAAGCAATTCGCCAGGATTCCATCTAAAGCTTCGTAGACAAAGAAGTAAAAATTGTTTCTGAACGGATTTCAATTTCTTTATATAAACATTGTATTGTGGATCCCATATAACTGATGCATATTCAAGGATTGGTCTTACGGGCGATGTGAACAGGTTTTTTGTAATATAGGGATCATTAAATTCTTTTGACCAACGTTTAATGAAACATAAAGCTTCATACGTTTTATTCACCGTCAGTAATACGTGCGAATTGAAATTTAGTTTTTTATCAAAAAGAACTCCCAGGTCTTAAAATGAATCAACTAAAGTTAACTCAAAACCATTAATAAAGTAAACATTAGCAGAAGCAGAGTATCTACAGAAGTTCATAAATTTACATTTTTTTACACTCTTTCATAGCCGATAATAAATCCTCAATATGGGAAGAATTTGCCCAATATTTTGTGGAATATGGTGGAATATCATTTTAATACAAACATATAAAAAAATTATGCATCTTTCTATATAAACATACATATACATATTATAATTTAATTATAGATTCGTGCAAGAGAAAAAGTGTATAGAACATCACTACTTACTTCCGATTTTCAAAAATAAAAGGTAAACTACATAGCAAAAAAATTACCGTTTTTTATTTATAAAAGTGAGATCTTTAACATAAATAACAAAAGATTTAGCATATGCACATACAAAGGCGAAAAATATAAAAAAATCGTAAATAAATTACCTACATTTTATGTAACCAAGATAAAAAGTTTAATAAAAATTTGTTTTAAATTTTTTCTGTAATAATAAATAAATATTTGTTTCAAACAGACGAAAATATTTGAGACACTTTGGTATATTGTGAAACGTGTTTTATTACAAATAATTAAAAATAATTTCACCACCTCACATACTAAGGGCAAATAACAGAATTACGACGACAAAAATGAAATTTTTTATTTTGTTAAATAAATGTTAGTATGTTCTATATACCAGTACGCAATCAACCTATAAGTTAGGGATGCTAACGAAAAAATATTTCGATGTTTTTTCCGATGCAATACATCGTCAACTTACATCGATGTTTTGTGATGTATCGAATAAAAACATCGATGTTTTCGATGCATCGTATAAAATTTTTATATTTTAGCAAAGCAAACAAAGCACATAAAAATTTCAATAAAAATAAACATTTTGTTTTCCCAAAACTTTACTATACAGTGAACTCGCGGAAACGTGAAATAATTTTTACCAAGGGTGTTCACATTTTCAAATTTGTTCACCTTTTCGATCGGTAAGATCATTTTAGCAATACGTATTGGCTAAAACTCAATCAGATTTGGAAATTTTATTAAAAAAAATATTATATAAAATTTTATCAAACTTTTTTGCCATTTTTACATTTTCGGGAATATGAAACAATATACATATGTATGGTATGTACATATAAAGTTTTCTATTACTAAAGTTTCTATAATTAAAAAAAATATAATACAAAAAAGGGTTAGGAACACTCATATGGGTGTAGCAAAAGAATTCAGTCTTCAATAAACTCCTTTTAAAAGACGGATTTTTTTCCTAAATAGTACTTTTATTGGAAGAAATCACTTATCTTTTTTTGAGATGAGAGAAGTTGTTTCAACCATTTAAGTATGTTTTGTTGAAATAAGTAGATAGCTAAATATGTATGTATGTTTTCTTATGCTAGGATTCCCCAAATTTAAACGAATTCAAGAAATAAAACGAAGAAAATTTAAAAAACAATTGTTCACGTTTTAGAGCTATTTCACCTTGTTCACGTTTTAGAGTAGTCAATGCAAACATAAAAGTGTTCACGTTTCCGAGTCGTTCATGCTTCCGGGTATTCACGTTTTCGTGAGTTCACTGTAATTTAATAAGTCCCAATGAATACGGGCCAATATTTTTAACCCTATTAGCTTGCACTGTACTTTGCTGTGCCAAAACTGATGAAGCTTTTAAAAAAAGCTTTTCAGATGACACGGAATTGGCAAGCATTGTTAAGTTTTTGTACGCTATATTGTACAATTTTAGGAATTGTTTTACATTTTATTGGGCCTATGCAACTAAAGGGTTTTCATTAAATCGACCTACAGGACTACGTAAATACACTGAGAGCTCGTCCGACAGGCTTACTTCATTCCACTTGTTTTCCAATTTTTGAATAACCATTTTACCAGTTAATTTGTACAAATTATCTGACCTTTCATAAAAATATTTAGAACCCATATTGAAGAGTTTCTCTCCTACTGTGGCACTGTTATGCTCTGAGGTATTACCGGTATTGAACTTAAATGGCTTTTAAAATTTTACGTCTCATTTTTTACATCCGACTGGTATTTTCGCATATTTTCTAACATAATAATATCCCTATAGCGCTTACATGTGAATTTGCGAAAGTAGATCGGCTTAGAACGTAGCAACTGATTTTCTAATTTTGTTAGAACTTTTACGGGACACTGTAGGTATAGTACTCGCCCCAGGCGTACGGTTTTTGTTCTGGCAACTCTTCCAGCGAGAGGATTGCGGTCTCTGGGTATATAGAGTGAACGTAAGTGGCCTGGCACTACAAGTAGGAAGATAGTTGTTGGCTGGCAACCCCAACTGACACTCTAAATATATGACTAGGGACGCCTTAATATGGTACTATGGGTGTCAGTTTAGTATCAGGCGTACAGAAGATTTGCCTATATAGACTTTCTTTTTACTTTTATCCTTACTTTTATTTTAGCAAGTCCTATTAATAAATAGGCCTTGGATTTAATATTTTTCAAGGCCTTGCTTTTTTCTAAACATCATGTTTCTAAAATTCAAATCAGTTTTTAATTTTTTAAACAACAAAATTATCCGTTTGAATTGTTCTCTTTCAAAATTTCAAAATCTTGCTGACATAAAATGCCTCAGGTACCAACTCCCACCAAGCAAATGCTTAAAGCAGCAGAAAAAATTGATTGCAATATACCCTTAGCCCGAATAAAGCACTGCCAATATAGAATATGCCAAACAGCAACTAGACCAGAATTTATTAACTATCAAGTCGATGAATTCAAACATCTGGCGGAAACAGACAAATATTGGTCAGATTTTCTTAAACTGCAGCAGGATTCTACGGCAAATTATTTACATAAAATTAAAATATTTGGCAACAACAAAGATCCTACTCTGGTGAAAAAAGAACGCTTTCCGGAAAGTCTTATACATCAACGTCTCTTGCATATGCCCTATGTGGGGGGTATCTTAAAAGCTGATATGTTTTATATTTTAAGTTTTATACTGAATATTAAAACATTAAACCGAGAAAAACAACAAGAATATATGGAACTTTTACAAAATTGGAAATTATTAGATCTGGAAACTCTAAATTATATGCAAATAATCGCTAGACATCCCAGTACGGGTTTAAACCTAAAGGAACAGGAACAGTTCCACAGTGTAAGCCAATATTTAATCAAACGCGTTTTACCCACAGATGTGCACAATTATTTCCAACCGGATTATATATTCATGAAGTGTATGGTGGAAATAGATCCTTATGAATTGGCCTACTTGAAATCCATTATGGAAACAAAAGGCAAACTTAACCAACGAAAATTTTTGTATCTGGTTAACTTTGTGGAGCGTTTACAGGAAATGCCTGTGGAGTGTAGAGATCAATACCTCAAACTTTTGCAAAAATATAATATATTGGAATCCTCTTGTTTTAATAAATTGGTGGCTTTTATGCGTAGTAAAGCCAAAAAATGTGATCAAAAGAAACTCAAACTTATGCTGAGAGAACTGCTTAAACTTATGGATATACAAAACTCTATAGAAGAACATGAAGAAATACCCGTTAAGAAACCTTCGAAAATTATTATCGATATAAATTATATGAAAATTTCGAAAGCTCTTTATGAACTTATGAAACCAGGTATACCCAATATTGTAAGAGTTATGGATTTGAGAAATTTCCTTAAAAATATTTTACTTTTACAACCCTACCAAATGGAAGATGTTTTCTTTGGCCTGAAAAATGTTCGTGTTTTAGATGCGAATCGTTATAAATTTATTGAAAATTTTATTGCGACAGAAAAATTGGGTAAAGGAAACCTAGAGAAGAAAAAACTACTTTTGAATATTATGAAGCAAGTAGTAGATGCTCCACCTTATACAGGTATAATATTTAAAGTGGATGTACCAGATCCTAAAGGTCCACACAAAACTAACACCAATGAGGAAAAGAAGTCTCCTGCAAAATCTATTGAAGTTGATAAATTAAAAAAATAACAAAATGAGCAGAAAATTAAAAAAACGAAAAGATTTTTTTATTAGGTTTTTACAGAAGAAAGAGAAAAAGCAGAGCAAGGAAAAACGGGAAAAGAAAGAACAAATAATTTTACGTGAAATTGTTTTATTCAGTTTTCCTTGTGGCTTACTTTCATTCCATTAATGCTTTATTTTATTTACAAATTTGTAGTGTTGGGTCTTGTGCCTTCTACGATTATTATTCTTATTATTTTTTTAATAAATACACTAAAAAATTAACATATTTTTAGACGTTCCTAAAATTATTTTAAACTTGTATTTTCGGATTTATTTGTCCCCGTTCAACTATTAACCATTTGCTGTTTTACATTTGCTTTTATTGAAAAATAAGAGGAGAGATATGTAGAACATTGTCTTTTGTTTCGTTGAATACGTCTTCTTTTATTACGAAAATCAAATATATGTATGTACATGTCGTCGCAGTAGTCGCCGTGGTCTAGTTGTTAGTGTGTTGGCTTACTAAGACGATAGCGCTGGGTTCAAATCTAAGCTCTGACATCTTGAAAAAAAACGAAATATGTAAAAATTATTTCTTTCGGCGACTATGTACCTCTCAGCAGTCTTCTTGCAAAAGCTCTGGGAGTAATTGATTGCCATGAAAAGCTTCTTAAATCTGTCGTTCCGAGTAGACTTTAAACTGTAGGTCCCGGTACTCATGGATAAAAATTATCACACACAACATGAGTGCTGCGAGAAGCTAGGCCGTAACCCTGACATTTCGCATTTAGTTTATAACTATTTGAATATAAGTATTTGTATTTTTGATTAACACCTTTGGGAAAAAGTCTCCTGACGAGTCTCTTAAGCAGAGACGAAATGGCCATAGAGACATGCTTCTCCCCAAAGCAATACATTTCATATATTTTATTAATTTTAATGTTTTTATGTATATAAAACAACATCCGTCTTCCGCAGAAGAAGAGTATGTTTCAATTTTCATACGAACCTGCGACCAACCTAATGTTATCGCTTATGGAGCAATTGCGGCCAAAGTAGGAGAAAACTTTGAAGATGAATAACAAAAACAAATCGTACAGCCTCGCGTCTTTTAAGATTGCAAAAAAGGTTTACACCAAGACAAATTGAAAACAAATTTCCAGTCCTTGAGCGGAATGCAATAAATAACTCCTAGCAATTAGTAAACTGGGCCAATGGTATAACCTGCTTATTTGAAGAGTAAAAATAACAACTTTTTTGCTTTTGTATAAAATAAAATTTTATTTGTTTTTAATTTTACAGTGAATTATACCAAATATTGGACGAAACGAAAATTTTGTTTTTTATAATAAAAATAAAACAAATACCGCTTTACGTTTTTATTTACAGTCATGGAGTCATATGTATAGACACAAGTAGTACTTTAAAATCAAATATAAATTTTCACGTATTCCCAGACATAAAATAATAATTTTATTAACTGATAATGACTATAGAATATGTACATTAATTAAATAACAAAAGAACTTAAACCAATTAGCGTCAAGAACAAAACAACAACAACAAAAATTTCTAAATAAACTCAGTTTTCTGTATGACAAAATTATAGGCTCATCCATTTTTATCATGCAGGCCAAAAATCATACAGAAGCTTGAATTAATATTTTGTTGGCAATCCATTTTGTTTTATGACAGCCTTTAACTTAATTTGCATGGAATTCTATTCATAGTCCCTGGTTGAAACAGTATATAGTAAGTATTGAGGTGGACGCTGTAAAAACGAGTTTTTTTTTATTGTATTTATCGTAAGTTTGCCTGCACCTTATAATCAATTCGTCTTGGGCATTAGATTTTAAATTTGAACAATGGTTTGCCCTATAAAAAAATAATTATTCCTTTTCAGCCTGTTTTAAATTAAAAACTATCATTTAATTTTTGACAGCTATTGTAAAAAAGGAGGGATGATTTCTGTTCGTCTTCCTTTTATAACTAATTTACTTTTCGGTAATGTCTAAATTTCCAGTCTATGAAACGTTAACAATTAAGGCAGAGTCACTTTGTCAGCACAATAAAATACCAAAAAATATAAAGACCATATTTTTTGAGGAAAAGCCTATAAGGCTTGAAGATAAAACCCGTTTAAAGAAAATCGGGGCACACAACACTTGGGAGGAATGTGAGCAACGTGGAAAATCAATATGTCAGTGCAGGTGGAGATCGGAGGTTGTTAGGCAGAGATTAGAAGACACCAAAGTTTTTAAAAATTCTTCCATATTCTCGATTGATACACGAACGAAGAATGAAGGATTCAACAATTACTTGCGTTACCATAATACTTTAACAAATCCTTCTAAAAATATTAACCTTATGACCAAATTTCGCCGAAGCTGTAAAAAATCGAAAAGCTTTTGGAATAAACCGAAAATTTACAAACCAGAAGAATCGGTGACATGGATAATGAGACCACCAATAAAAATTAAGAGTTCTTCTGAACAACTACAAAACAAATATAATGAAAGCTCATATAATATAGAAATTAATATAAATCAGCTTAAAGGCTATACAAGTAAAACTAATTTAAAGTCTGCAAAAAGCTCTATACCCGAGATAAAAATCAAAAATATTGTAGAAAGTAATAATCAAAATGAATCCTTGTTACCTCCAGCACAAACTAATTGGGATAGACTAATAAAAGTATTAAAAATCAATAATAATGTAATAAAAGTTACGTCAAAACTGAAAAATTTAGAACAGTGCAATAAGAACGAAATTGAATCAAAAAAAATTCTGGATAATAGTAAAAATCACAAAAATAAAACCAAGAGACAAAGAAGCATTTCAGTTAAGAAGCAAACAACAAAGAAAATAATAAAAGAATCACCAGACATATCATCGAAGATTAGAAACAGATGCAAGAAAACTTATGTGTTAGCCGAGAGAAACCCAAGTACACCAACAAAAGCTCGCACACATCAAAGCTTTTTATGTGATCAAGAAAAAAACCAGGGTTTTATAAAAAAGACCTTAATTGGAATAGGAAATAAAAGCTTTTTAAACGTAAATAGTAAAAGTTTACCATCAAGCAAGCAGTATAACACAAATAATTTGGAAAAATTTTCTCAATCTCTCAATGCAAATAAAATTATTCTAAATGGAAATAAAAACTTAAAAAAAGCTCTCCAACATACTCGTAGAATAGAACAAATTGAAACTGAAGCATATAAA
Source organism: Metopia argyrocephala (assembly GCA_963576795.1). Taxonomy (NCBI): domain Eukaryota; kingdom Metazoa; phylum Arthropoda; class Insecta; order Diptera; family Sarcophagidae; genus Metopia; species Metopia argyrocephala. The sequence continues at coordinate 111,635,207 of OY756208.1, forward strand.
CATCAAAAACAGAAGATTATCCCAAGCTCCGTAAATAAAAAAATTGAAAATGAAGATTCTAATGACCCAAAAGATAGAAAAATTCAAAGCTATTTAAATAAACAAATTGAAACTAAAAATATTACAGACGAAAAGGATAAGAAAAGTTTAAAAAATAAACAAGTTAATTATACCTTTTCCCAGCCTACCACAAAACCTCAAATTAATATAAAGCTAAAACATTTTAAAGAATATCATAAAACTTCAAGAAAAATAAAAAGCTTCCATAAGCTCAATTCAACTTCCCTTCAAAAAAGTAACGAAAATATTACGAAAAATACGAGTAATATTAAAAGTAGAAGTAAACTGGCATTGAAATATTTTAAAGAAAAGGACCCATCACACTTAAAACAATTGCGTTATCCTTTAATACGATCGATATTGCAACAATATCCCAAACATTTATTACCTGTGGTTCACTATTCTGAATTCCAAGATGAAAAGCCTTTAAATTTTCAAACCCAAACGAAAGTGAAATTCCAAAAAACACCAGCCAGTATAGAATTTTTTAATAATAAAGAAAAAACGAAATTTTTGCTTAATACAACTACTAAAGTGCAACAAGAAAATCTAGAAAAACAAAAAGCTGTAAGCGAAAAATTTTTAACTTTACCAATAACTCAAAATATAACAGCTACCAGTAGTTGTTATTCAAAAACTTTAGCAAGATTAACAAATTTCGGTAAAAATGGAAAGCCTAAATTAGTAAAAAGTAATATTATGTTTAATCTACTTAAAAAAAGTGAACCCACCTGCAAATTACATAATTCTGGAAAATCCAATAATTCTGGATCCAAAAATATTAACCAGCTACTGCTAAATGCTATAAACAAGGCTTATGAAACAGAAATCAATTTAAAACGTTATTTGCAGAATCGCCATTTTTTGTTTAAATAAAATTTAAGTACAACAAAGCCTTACCAAGTAGTTTAAAAAATTTCATGTTAAATTAATGTAATGTTAGAATTTTTATAAAAGATAATAAATGAATTTAAAAGGGATATTGTGAACAAAAAAAAATAATTTTAATTTTTAAATATGGTGTTTATTAATAGATTTCGAATTGTTGCCTTAAACAGCCTAATAAGATTACCTATTTTTACAATTTAATTTATATGGGCTGATATACTCTTTTTTTCACTCAGGGGATATCCCCTACTTATGCCGTACATTTTGCTGGTCTAGGAAAATATGTTATGGGAAGGGGAAAAGAGAGTCGTGCTTATGGACAGTTGCTTTAAATTTACTAACATCGTAATTGACAGATAATGATCCCAAACATAAAACCAAGGTGACAACTAAGTGGCTTTAAGAGAATAATATTAAGTCTATGGAATTACCTCCTCAATCCAACAGAAAATCTGCGAAATATCTCAAAAAAGCTATAACGAGAAGTTTAGTTCCGAAAAACACAGAGGAGCCTTGGACAGTGACGCATTAGGAATGATCCAAAATAATTTTACGAGATTTAATAAATACCATGCCAAAAAGGCTCCAATTTCAGCCAATGTTCACAGAGTAACAAAAATTTTCGCAAAATTATATTTATTATTTTCCTTATATTTTAAGAAAATAATTTCTGAATTTAGTTTTGTGTCATTTATTTTTAAGACAATATGTACTAAATTATATACATATAAATAAAAACATTAATAAAATTTCGTTCTAAACAACTTTTATTGAAAGAAATTCTATATTATATGTTTTTGTGAACAGTTGTGGAAGTCACTGTAGAGTATAAGACAATATTTTATCAAAAAGAATGCCTGCAATAATTATTAAACAGACTGTGATACTAAAAATAAACAATAAAGTTAAAGAAAATTAATATGTAAGTATATGGAAAATAAAATATACATGAACATAAAGAACAATAAAGAAATGTGGAAATATTTAAAGGAAATATGACATTTACAAGGACAAAATAGTGAAATAAAGGAGGTTAAAATATTGTATAATTATTTATTTATAGTCTTAAGATCCTAATGCTGATATTGTTAGAAGTAGTAACATCCGTTAAGGAATATGTACAACACTAGTAGAACTGAACTAGTTTTCGAACCAGCTACGAAAGGTATTTTGCAAATATCAAATCTCCCCAGACAAAATCGTGCACGGCATGGGCAAATATTAAGAACTGCGTTTTTAGTTTTTCGCTATCGTTAAAAAAGGTTACGCACCAAACGCGTTAAAGTTTTGAATCAAACAAAGTTAAAAAAATAACTATTTTTGATGCCTTAACGTCTAACCATCACATCTATATAATTAAGGCATGCTGATTTCAATAGTAAAGTCCGTTTTCGAGTCAATGGAATAGTTTTCTTCCTAATTTGCTTTTAATTTCCGCTATTTTTTTGCAGTTTTTTATATAAAAAAAACTGTTTTCACATATTTTATTGCATTTTTTTAATAAAAATTCATGGCAATTCTTGTCATTTTCATATATTGGTTGTAATTTAAAACAAAAATTAAATCGGTTTGGTAAAAATGAATTATAAGAAAAGCAAAATAAGTGTTGAAAAAAATTCCAAGATATACGAGTATATCCGCTTTGTAAAATATCGCGTACTTTGAACCTAAAGTTTATATCTTACAATACCTACTTTTAATCATTTATTGTTATTATTTGTTGACATACTTACATATGTATAAACCATATTTTAAAAAAATTGTTATTAAAAAAATATATTAGTAAGGTTCTTTTTTACCAAATTGAACTGAAATAGTTTTTTTATCCTTAATACAATATTTACCATTAGAAAACCCATGGGGAGAATATTGTCCAAAAAAGTTATCACCCTATTGTACATATTCATCTTTTTATATTAATATTTATATCACAGTCTATTGAAATTTGATTATGGGAAGAGTTACCGTATTTAAAAACTCTTGAGCGCGGTCTCTAAGGTAGTAAAACGGCAGAAATTATTACCGACACCAAAGGGAGACTCTATCAAGCGCCTTCGAGATATCTAGAGCAATAACTTTGCTTTGACCAAAGCGGCGAATAGACACCTTCCACCTCTTAGAGAGAAATGCAAAAAAATCATCAGTGAAGCGGACACTACGAAAGCTATACTGAAGGTCGCTTAGCAAGGAATTTTACTCTAACTGCCTTACAAATTGATGGATATAGATACTCCCTATAACTTTGGAGAGTGTAGAACATACTACTATTGGACAGTAATTTTCGGGCTTTCTAGTCTCACCCTTTTCGGGGATTGGTGTTACATTGGCAACCTTCCAGTTAGATGGAAACACACCGGCACGATAAGCTGCACTGAAAAGATTAACCAATGGACGCGTAAGCGTCTAAGAACACTGCTTCAGGACCAATGTTGGCATACTATCCGGCACAGAGAACTTTTGTACGTTGAGGTCTACGTGATAAATTTACTGGTTTGATTTTAAAAGATAAGATTAATGACAAAAATCACATCCGATAAATATTTACACATATATACATATATATGTATGTACAAAAGTTGTCAACTATTTGAAGAAATCCAAAAACCGGTTTTCGAATAGTTTAAAAAACCGAAATTTTTTAAAACTGGTTTTCGGCTTTTTTATTTAAAAACCGGTTCGAATAACCTAGTTTTTTGGTTGTCTCCATTAACAAAAATATATACAATACAATACATATATAATATTTAAAACTATTTTAACTTAAAAAAACAAAAGAAATACATTCATCACATTTCATTCATAACACTAATCTAAAATAAATTTCAAATTTTGAAAATTATACAATAGTACATACTGTGAGCGTCAAAATAAAGTAAACACCATAGAATCTTGTAAAAAAAGAGTTATTAAATATGCTTAAAGAATAGAGATTAAAAAATATGTTACATAATTGATTAATAACTAAAGCAAAAAAGAATTTATTAACAAAAAAACTGAAAAACTAAAGAACTTAAAAAATTAATTCATTTTATATAAAAATATACCATATTTTTCGCATCAAAATAAAGTCAACAGATATATAACAATTGTCTAAAAAATTGCATTTAATATTTTGTTTGTAATCCTTTTGACTTTATAACAGCTGATAATAATTCTAGGCATGGAATCACCAAGTTTTTTCGTGAAATCAGGTGGTATTTTATTCTATTCGTCCTGTAAAACTGCCTTCAGGTGATCCTTGCTGGAAATATTTCTATCTCAAATTTTTTTATCGAGATATTCCCACAGGTGCTCGATGGGATTAAGGTCTGGGGATTGTGGTGGATGATCCAGAATTTTTGGACAATGATAAAGCAACCACTCTTTTACAATTTTGGAGGAATGCTTAGGATCATTGTCCTGTTGAAACATCCAATTCTGAGATAACTTTAATTTCTCTACACTAGGGGCTACATTTTGCTTTAAAATATCTAAATAATCCTCCTTTTTCATCGTAGTTTCTATAAATACTAGGTTACCATGCCGCCATAGATCCCCAGACCATTACTGATCCTCCACCGTGTTTTACCGTCTTTGTTACATTTTTATTGCTGAAGACTTCGTTTTTATTTCGCCATATTTTAGGTGGTTTTTTATACCAAATATCTCAAACTTTCTTTCATCGGTGAAAAGAATGTTATTCCAAAAAGTTTGAGGTTGGTTTATACTTTTTTATTTTATTTTTTGGCGAAATTTAAACGTTTGCCTTGGTTAACCTTTGATATGAAGGGTTTTTTACGTGGTACTCTTCCATGTAAGCCATTTTGACGTAGAGATCTTCTGACGGTACTTGCACTTACTGGCTTTCCAGAAGTTTTTGCAATATTTTCGGCTATTTTTACAGCACTGGAAGCTGGATTTGCCTTTACCTCTCTTACTTCAATTTCTGTTAAGCGCTTTGGCCGTCCTGCACCGGGTAAGTTTTCAAGAGTATTGTGTTTGGCAAACTTGTCTATGATTTTTTTTTATTTTACAGTGGTGCCTTCCAACGATTTCTCCTATTTCACGCAAGGATTTTCCTTTTCTGTGTAAATCTAATATGATTTCACGAGTCTCAACTGAAGTTTGTCTTCCCATTGTGAGTTTTTCGCTATAACACCTCTTTCAACAATAAACTTAAAACTTGCAACAACTTAAAAGGGTATTTCCCGTGTTATACTTAAACAAAAAAATTAAAAATAGTTGCAACTACTTTTGCAATGCAAAGGTTTTTGACTGTTGACTTTATTTTGATGCGAAAAATACGGTATATTTTTATATAAAGTGAATTAATTTTTTAAGTTCTTTAGTTTTTCAGTTTTTTGTTAATGAATTCTTTTTTGCTTTAGTTATTAATCAATTATGTAACATATTTTTTTAATCTCTATTCTTTAAGCATATTTAATAAAGCTTTTTTTTACAAGATTCTATGGTGTTTACTTTATTTTGACGCTCACAGTATGTATTGTAGTTGCCGTGGTCTAGTGGTTAGTGTGTTGGCTTACTAAGACATGAGCTATGGGTTCCATACCTAGCTCTGACATCTTAAAAAAAAAGAATTATGAAAAAAAAAAATATTTCTTTCGGCGACTACCTCTCAGCAGTCTTTTGGCAAAAGCTCTGAGAGTAACTAATTGCCATGAACAAGCTTCTCAAGTCTGTCTGGCTGTCTGAGTGCTGCGAGAAGCTAGGCCGTAATCCTGACACAGGGTTGTAAAGGCCAGTTATGTATGTATGTACATATGTAAATATGTACACTTGAACCTGTTTTTATGCGTTGTGGGGTCTAGATTTGTACGCTTTTTTATGCGACTTGTGGATTTTTTTAAACTTGTTTTTTTGTTTTTTGTTGTTGTTTTTTTCTGTTTATTAACAAATAACAGTTTAATAACTTTAAGGAAAAATACCAATAACAATTTTACATACAGTCGGGGATAAAATTGTTCACATAAACTGGTTATTTTAGTATATATGTTGCATGTATTATTATTTGTTGACTCGACGGAAATATTTTTATTAACCTTCAAAACTTATTTAATAGTCGACATAAAGATATATTATTAATGATCAAGACAAGCTTTAGCTTTGACTTTGTTTAAACTGACTTTCGTATTTCCTAAAATAACCATTTGATGTTTTTTTTTTTGTGCGATTTTTTTTGTGCGGTCCCAAATAACCGCATAAAAACAGGTTCAAGTGTATGTACTATGTCTGTATATATAATACATATATTTCCATATATAGAAAGAAACATACATACCCAGTTGGCTCTGTCTTAAAGAAATCCTTGAGGATGGGTGCACGACAATAGACTATCCTGCACGACGCATAGATGCTAGCCAGAACAATTCATCAACGACATTTTCAAATAAACGTCGCAAAAATCGTGAACGAGTGGCTGAGCGACAATGTCACTGAGCTTGTCGTTGACCACACATTGTATAAACTATGCGTCGATACTTTGTTTATTATCGACAAAGTCAAGGAAATATAATACAAAATATCGTGCACGAACACCTCCGCGAAGATGTCGGCAACCGTTAGTGACTTGTCTTAAAGACATTCTTGACAACAATGTCATGTACGACAATTGTGCCAACAGGGTATATAATGACAAAAAATAATTATTCAATTTATTTTTCTTAAAATACTTATAGTATTTTATTTGTATTAGCTTTGTTTTTATTGTTGAGCTTACTGAAAAGACACCTTCACTTATTTATTTATTTATTTTTTTTTTTTTTTTTTTGACATCAATGCTCAGGGGTAAACCCCTACTCATGCAGCGCATTGTATTGGAATGTGAAGATTGTTGATAGATAGATTTTTTTACAGATATTTGTATACTATGCGCCTTTTTTTTTTTGCTGTCAAAAAACTTTGTATAAATTGGGTTAATTGTGAGTAGTGCTGTATATATCTGATATAGTTTTTTACATCTTTTAGAAAACACGAAGTGTTGTATACGGAATTTAAATTTGTTAGAAAAATATCAGTAAAATATAATACACCTAAAATGAAAATATTCGAAAATGTCGAATAACTCGAAAACCGCCACATTTTTAAAACCGATTTAAAAAAAATAAATAAATAAAAATCGAATAATTCGAAAACCGGTCTTGACAACTCTAAAATGTACCCAAAAAACCATTCCGAAAGCAAAATGTAACTGAAAACGCTTTACATAGCAATAGTATTTGAAATAACACTTGCTATACATTTAGCCTGGATAACAGTTTAGCAAATATTATTATAGAGACTTATGCTCGATATAGTTTTGTAAGTGGTTTTATATATGTATGATGTGCTGTTAACTTGAAGTTTTAATTGTTTGAAATATTCCTCATAATATTGTTTTCTTTCAACAGTGAAGTTGTAAATAAAAAAAATAATAAGAATAAAAAAAATTTAATTAAATTTTTTAGCTGACTTTAATTTACTTGAAAAATTAGTAAATATTTGATAGTATTTTCTTTATTTATGCCAATATATGTAAGTATTGATTTTGTCCAGGCTTATAAAGTTCCACCCACATTTAGTTGTTTTTGTATGTAATTTGTTCACTTAAAAAAAATGAAATAAAATACATACATATAAATAACAAAAAAGAAACCCAATAACCAGACTTAATGAAGTTCTAAATAAAATACAAGCCAAAATATATTAAAACTGTTATCTAAATGTCCCTGTGGCATGTGTCTAATTGCGTGATAGAGTCAAGGCCACTGAAGAAATTTTATTCTATGAATATTAATTTTTTGTAAAAAAGGGACAAACTATTTAAGTAACAAAAATTCAAGGTAAAAACGAAATTTTTAGTTCATTTTGTTCTTTTTATTTGACATTAAATTTTATTTACAAGTTTAACAACATAAAACGATAATATTCATAAAAGCATTTATAACAAAATCAGAGTTTTTATACTCTTAATAAGTATTTTTTAAACATTTAGGTAAAACTTTCTTAAGTTTCAATTCTTTGGAAATGTACTTATAATCTTCTTTACAAGGATTTCTGTCAGACTCCAACCTTGCAGATCAACTTGCAAAAATTTTTTTAATGTTTGGTTGTTCTGGCATGGCTTTTTTTGCAAATTAGCTGCTGTTTGCAAGCAATAAAAAACGGTTTTTTTGTTTCTATATCGTATTTAAGCCATTTGTATTTCCTAAAAATTTCCTTTTATGTTTCCTTTTTTCTTCTGTTCCGGTGAGTCAGTGTCAGTAGAGGAAGACACAATTTCCTCGTCTGTAAAAACATCCTCGTCGAAATAAAACTTGGTCAATATTTTGTTTTTCCCGCTGACTTTTATTGGGTTTTATTAAATGCCTATAAAATATGTATTAATAAATTTCATCAAGTAAATCCAAAACACCGTAAGATACAAATACACTTAGTCGCAAAATTCTACATAGGTGTTAAGTATTATTAATCCAGAGACTAGTGTATGATTATGATATTAGCATTATTCTGTTGCATCAGGATTTCAAGATATCTTAGCCTAAAATTTTCAGAAACTCCGTGTTTTGTCATATTCGAGACTATAGAACAGTATGAATTCACCTTTAATTATATTTCGTCTGAAAGTTTAACCTATTGGCTAACTAGCTTCTTCTTTGAGATATCCAAAATTAAAGTTTGAATAAACCTGTGTTTTCGCTATACATATTCATGGTATTTTCGCTACGAATCCAAAATTTAAATATGGCTTCTTAAATATCTAAATGGTTTAAAACAGTTTTTAATGCAAAAGACGAATATACAAACCATTAATAATTTGTCCAACTTTCAAAATTAAATACAAAACATCCTATGTACATACACTTTTGCTGCCACAAAAAATATTGTACTTTAATATTTTTTTTTCAATTAATTTCACTTAATGTAATCATTTTCATTTAATTTAATTATCTTGTATATTGTCAAATAAAAAAAAAACAAAAATTATTGATATTCTATTAATAAAACACATGCATATATTAAATTGTATGCAGAGTTTTTGTGACTGAGTGTATATGTTTAAATAATTTCACAAGCCTTTTTCTTATTCTGTTAAAAAGATAAGGACTTACTTTTCCATCATTGAAGCAGCAAAAAATTTAATTTTGGAATTCACTTCTAATTTTGCAACGATTTGCGTTTACTCACTCACAATTTCAGAAAAAAAAGAAACTTTTGAAAAAGGTCCATTAACACTTGAAAAATAAAAGGGTATTTTCTTGTATATAGAAACGTAACTGAGTTTGACAATTTAGAAACTAACAGCCAGGCCCACGATATCGAATCGTGTAGTTTTAAGCGACAAACAGCTGATTTGCGGCACACTAATTTTTGTGTCGCCAAAAATAATTTGTATTTAATTACGATAAAAGTACGGTAGCATCACCAAATGTAAAAAACTTTGCAGAAAAATACTATTGATAAACATCAACTAATAACAAGAAACGTGATTAATATATATTAATTTTATTATTTAAAAACGAGTTTTGTTCATAATATGTAAAAAAATTAAAACATTGTTGATTGTTTCATTTTTATTTGCAAAACGTAAAAACAAGATGGCGAGAACATGTGTTTATATGTAAAACTCAAATGAAACTTATGGTGTTTTCTTTTTAAATTTAAATGCCATTTAAATATGAAGTTAAAAACTGGGCCTAAGAAAGTCCGCAACGAAAATAAAATGGATTTAATTTTATGCCGTCCGCACTACGGTTTTTTACTTTAACATCGTATGAACAACCCCACCGCAACATATTATCGTTACATTGTTTTTAATATTATAGGTATATGATGATTTTTTCATTCTTTTTTTTTTATTTGGTGTAAAGAAAATAAAAATTGAGTTGTTTAAACTTAATCTACAATATAATGTATTCATAATAAATAATTTTAATTTAATTTAACAGACACAAATTATCTTTTTTTAATTTTCTTACAAGTTTTGTTTCATAAACCCTTTATAAATGAAAAATATTATTATGAACATATATCGCACCCTATTTAAGTATTTTGAGTTGTGCCATTTTTGTATTTAGGGTGCGATATATATACATGTATATATACATATGCATGTGTGAATGTAGTTTATTTTATTTACTTACTTATTGGTCATATCCATAATATCTGACATCATGAGACGATATTTCCTGCGAAGTTTAATGCCATGTTTTGTTTCCAATAAATATTTATTGCAAAAATCCGTTAATGATATGAAATAAATAAAACCCAATGATGTTAAACACAAACCACGTTGAGTTGTTATACGATCTGTAGTATTGGGTATTTGAAGGAGACTACCACATGCTAAACTTATAGAGCCAATTGAACAGGCTAGTGAAACATAACAGCGATTTGTACATAATTTTTGTTTAAAAGCGTTAGATGCCACCATTATTTTAATTGGTTTATTTTTAGGTATACAAGTGTTTGTTTAATTTGTTTATTTTCTATTTTTCTTATTTTTTACTCCAATTTAGAGAAGACATTTAAAGGAAGTATAACTGTTTTATAATAAATAAAATTATTTTCTTTATAGGTATGGTATAAATGTGCTGTCTTAAATATGAGGTTTGTGGTCATAAACGCGGCACCTGCTGCGCCGAGTGAGACTCAAAGTCCCCGATCAGAGACCTGCGCCGTGTCGGCTCAAGCCGGCTTGAGCCGAGCCGCCGATAATTTTCTTTATCCGCCGCCGCCGAAAATTTTTCGACTTAAATCGGCTTAAAATAACAATTCAAAATTTCAAATTTTTCTATTTGATTGTTCCTTAAGTCAAAAAAATTTGTGGATTTCATTCATATTAGAGTATTTTAAAAATTAAATTCAAATTGTTTCTGTACGAAAAGGTTTTCTAATGCCGGTTGACTTATTAATCCAAAAAGATCAAATTTAAATACTCTAACAGTTAAGGGAGTACTTCTTGTACACCAAAATTATGAATGGTTTCATAAGATATCTGAACCTAAAGGTTAAAGTAAATCGTATATGTACAGTGGTGGCCTTATAATTAGAAACGATGCTTAATCAAAATTAAATCAAAGTGTAATTTTTATTAAAACCATTACTAAAAATGACAAGCACCGTTATTCGAAAAGCACACACTCCACATTATTGCCGCTGCAAAAAATCTTTGGATTTAAAGCTTGCACTTTAAAAAAATTTTGATTAATTTCTATGTACTTGGTTTTTAGCTGGCCACGTAATTAGAAACGGTCAAGTTTTATTTAATTAATAAACTTTTTTTTATTATGAGTCCTAAATTTAAAATTCAGTAGATCGTATTTAAACAACCTTAATACGTTTTAGTTTTCAAAACTGAAAAGAACAAGTGATGTACTCCATAAATAAGGGAGGGCATCTACAAGGTGTATCCAATGGAAAAACTGTCAATGTGGGCTATCGCACGAAGGAATTCATAACCCAAAAAAGTGAAATTTGGTGCAGTTCACTTCTAAAATTAAACAAAAGAAGTTTTCAACCCCAGCCAGGAAGCATAGTGCTAGAAAAACTCCTCAAGTAGAAGATAAGATTATTTGCAGCATCAGTAAAGGTAACCAATTTCTGAATTCACACAAAATTGGGATGAAACTGGGCAACAAATGAGAGAAGAAATATTTACACACACAATAACAATGCGTTTATAAGCATTTTGGCTTTCGTAGAAGCATTGTATAAAAGAAACCACATGTCGCAAGAAAATATTAAGAAACACTGAGGCTTTGCAAGCAAAATGCTCAACAAAAATGCATGTTATCTGAAATAGAATTCTCACAAGCAACGAATTTAAGAATATATTGTTTTAACCTGTCGAAAAATCTTACGTAAGATGTTCCTCAGTAAAATCCTTAAGACTTTAGGTATTTTGTTAAAACAGTGGTGGTGTATTATAACTTGGGATGATATTTTGTGGTGTGGTGTGAACCCATTCTTAGAATAAAGGGAAAAGTTGATTAGCATCAATATAAAAACAATTTAAAAAATGTAATAGAACAATATTTCTTTTGAGAATATACTCGTTCTCAACATGATAACGCCTCAAATCAAAATTCTAAGTTAATGACATACTGGATTTCGTATAAAAATATTGACTTTTTGGACTTATTATCGTAATATTTTTATCTAAACCCAATTGAAAACTTATAGGCAATTGTAAAAAGGAATCACACGAACAACAGTCCAAAAAACAAAAAGTCTATTAGTTCCAAATGATGCAGCAAACCTAGGGAAACATGTCTCTGTAAACATGTCAGCATTTAATTCAAAATTTACAGAGAAGACAAATATTAGGCAATATTGTCAAAAATAAAATATGTCAGAGAATATCCTATTAGAGAATATATTAATTTTTATTTACTTTTGTGGCAAAAATTTTAAGTTTTGTGAAAACATTTGTGTCGTTTCTAATTATAAGACCAACATAAAAGTGGTATATTTTGTTTAAAGTTAATTTTTTTTTACAAATGTTATCTCAGATGTAAATATTTTTATTATAAATTCAATAATGATTTAATACTTTACAATTTATGGTATTTAGTTTTGGTATTGTGAACTTAATTTTTAAAATATATTAAGAAAAGTGTGTGCTGCTAAGTCGTTTCTAATTATATGGCCACCACTGTACATATTTATGTATTTTTTTGCATACTTAATATTAGAACGGAGAAATAATTTTTCGTGATTCAAAAGTGTGTTCTTATTAAACATTGTACAAAAAATCTTTATTAACACTAGTGTTTACATTAATGTGGGGGTACACCAATGTAATAATAAATTAGTAAATAGATACTTGAACCTTCGCTTTTACAAGGGATGTTAATAATTAATAAATTAAGAAGAAATAGGTATTTGCATCTTGTTGTACATATTTCAATTCAGGTTTATTTAAATATAGGTATTGGTTAATACATGGGTATAATGTGAAAAATGCAAATTAAGCAGGAGTTACGCTCTATTCCATTTAGAATTTTAAATATACAGAAATTGAATTTAAAATACATACATTAGTCAGCTTCTAATTGTAGTCTCCACAATTTATGGATTCTTCAACTTGGTTGAAGGTTTAATGATTACAAATATACTTATAAGGATACGTCTGTTATATTATTACAGAAAAGGACTTTACTGTTCAAAGGCCAAATACTAAGTTAAGTAAAAACTTAAATTTAACAATAAGCCAAGTAACTCAGAATCTGGAACTTACAGTAATATTGGAAATTTGAATACATTTTTATGATTACAACAATTAAATAAATTATAAATGTAAATGTTAATATAAATCAAATTCTCCGCTATTTTAGATGAATAAAATACACAATTGTAAAGAATGTGTCCAATGATAATTGGACAACTAGTGTTTTTTTTTGTTTTTTTTTTTTTCCTTTTCTTACAGCCTGTTCATAGAATACGAATAGTTTTTTATATAAGAAATAACAACAAAGACACTCAAATTTGTTAATATAAATAAAAATAATTTAGTGTATGCTACAGTTTTTGTTACTTTAAAATGATTTGCAGAAAAGAATCCAATATTATGAACACTGGATTTTTTAAACGAGTTATATGTAACTTATAACTTTTGCTTTTCAAAAAAGATATTATTTTATATTTATTTTTAGTAAAAAAAAATAAATATTTGAAGTTAAATTTTTTGGTCAGAAATAAATATACATACATATGGGCATTTCCAGAAAAAAGTCCACCATAATTAAAAAATTAAAAGTTAACCAACAGATTTTATTCGAATGTTTTATAAAAGAGAAACTTCTAAATTAAATTAAATGTAAGAGTTCAAAGTTTTCCTTTGTTAAGATGGTGATATACTGAGCTACAAATTGGAAAGTCTCGTTTTAGTAAATGTTTCTTAACTTTAAAGGCATTTTCTCTTTATAATTTACATTCCTAAGAGCAATTGCATAATATGTACTATTATTACAAAACTCTCATATATAATAAATACATACATATGTATGTACCTATATACATATATATATAGGTATATATATATATATATATATATATATATATATATATATATATATATATATATATATATATATAGGTATATATAATACATAAATAACAAATGTAGTTCGTTATATAATTTTCTAATATTTATGTCTTTTTCGTTTTTTTTAACAAAATTAAATGGAAATTTTTGTAATGTAACGCTAGTAACGTAACGCCAGATCTTTTTTCCTGGAAAAAAAAAGGAAAAAAAAAGATTTTTTCATTTGATAACAAGGAAAATAAGCGTATATTAGTCCAAATCCTACCAAAAAAGTTTTGATTAAAAAAACTTGCCCTATTCACAGAGTTAATAAATTTTGTTATCAAAGTAAAATCGCACTTCCGTTTTTGGTAACGTAACGCATGGTAATTTTTTTTAATTATGTCTTGAAAATATAGAACTATCCAATCACCTCTCGAATGTGAGAAAAAATACTTGTTTAAATTCTGGTTTTTAAAATTGTCTTCAACATATTGCCGTACAAAAGTAATGTAATGCCAAAATGGAAATGCCTATATGTGCATTAGGGTGTCCCAAATAAAATTAAAAATTGAAATTTGTGGGAAGATCACTCTTAATTTTTTTTCTGCTATCTTATTTAAAACTTAATAATGTTTTAAACTGCATCATTACTTTTTTTAGTCTTTATACAAATTTTAAAAGTTATAAACCATTGTTTTCGATATTTGTTGAAAATTTAAGAAAATCTGTTATAAATGTCTCAAAATGTGCAAAATCATTGACGAAACTTATTATTTATGCACATGAAATTGAAGATCAGAAAATTTTCTTTAACAATGTTGACTCAGAAGCCGAGAAAATATCGATTTTTTACGAATTCATAACCATAAATTGAAGAAGAGCTCGATTTTTGATTAAAAATCAATTTGCGCGATCTCTAAACCACTTCCGAAAAATCTGAAAAAATTCTCAAAAATACTTTGCCTCATAGTGGTCCAAAATAAGCTTGATCCCAAAAAAAAAATTTTTTTTGGGACACTCTAATGTACATTCATACTACCTTACAGCGATTATATTAAAATTAATATATAAAATACTTATTTCAAAGTTTTAAGTTTGCTTGTGTAGTGCTCATTTTTAACATTAAATTTAATATTTTTTTAAATTAACACATACCCTAATAAGTTTTCTTAATACCTATTAAATCATACATTTTTTAATAATTACTTTGACTTTTTAACATTTACTAAAAATGGTTTACTTATTTCTGGAAGATAGAGTAAAATTTAACTTTTATATCTGACCATAAAAATATCGGTCATATAACAAAATTATAATTTGACTTTAAGGAGAAATTAAAAACATTAATTTTCAGCCGGCTCAAGCCGATTTTGAGCCGCCGCCGACAATTTTTGTACAAGCCGCCGCCGCCGAAAAAACTGTTCGGCGCAGGTCTCTGTCCCCGATATCAGTAAAAGATGCTCAGGTGGTCTTATTTTTATTATTTTTTATAAATACTAAGTAAAAAAATATAATTCATTATAAACCTATAAAACAAATTTAATTGTCTAATAATTATTTTTTACATACATACATACATAACTGGCCTTTAAAACCCTGTGTCAGGATTACGGCCTAGCTTCTCGCAGCACTCATGTTGTGTGTGTCATTTTTTATCCATGAGTACCGGGACCTACAGTTTAATGTCGACTCCGAACGACAGACTTGAGAAGCTTGTTCATGGCAATTAGTTACTCTCAGAGCTTTTGTCAGAAGACTGCTGAGAGGTAGTCGCCGAAAGAAATATTTTTTCATATTTCTTTTTTTGAAGATGTCGGTGCTGAGATTTGAACCCGGCACTATCGTCTTAGTAAGGCAACACACTAACCACTAGACCACGGCGACTACTAATTATTTTTTACTGCAAATATTTGCAGTATTTCCATACTGGGAAGGTTTTTTTATTTACATAAAAGCAAACAACAACGAAAGAACACTATCGACGAATAAAATTTGTAAAATATTGATTTTTCAATGTTTTTGTCTCGAAAAGGCCAATGGACAAAACATTAGTCTTCTCGAGACAAAAAAAAATTTTATTTGATCACAGCTCAAAATCGGACTGTAAGTGCGTAAGATATAACGAAAAAACTAAAAAGGCGACCCCTACATTCGAAAAAAAAGAAAAATTTTTTTTTCGAAAAATCCTGACAAAAATACTTTATATTAGAGGCTTTGCTTCTAAAGCCTGGTACTGTGTTCAATTTTGTTTAGCCACATTTACTTTTCCATTCGAAAAATTTGACATGCAACAAATATACCTAAAAGCATGCTACACATTTATATACAACAAAAAACACAGTTCAATAGAATAATTTTTTTGTTGCTTTTGACAAGAACTGATTAAATTAAAGTACATTGAACAAGAAGAAATTACCCTTACTGCTTAAAAAAGTACGTTTGACAATCCTAAATAAACCAGCTGTTTGCAAATGTCCCATAAAAACGTAGAGAATTTCTATTTTTTACAGATTGATACGCGCCATTTTTTATTCGGTAAGTGCTGCCATTACTTTGCATGGAAAATATATTATCAGCTGACTCGTCAACGTTAAGATACGTTATGTTACGTGTGGCTAATTCTACCTTTAGCCACACGTACCGTAACGTATCTTAACGTTGACGAGTCAGCTGATCATATATATTCATATATTTTCCATGCTACCTTTAGCCACACGTTCCGAGTCGAGTAATACAGAAACGAGGCACAGGCCTTAATTCTACCTTAACGTTGCTATAACGTAGCAAATAGAAAATAGAATGTTACTGCAACGTTACGTGAAATTTTTAAGCAGTGATGGACTATTTGTTTTTTGAATGTTTTCGGTTTATTTTAACTCTTTTTTTGTACTTTTAAATTACATTTGTAAATAAAGTAACTTAAATAATTTTATAAAATTTTTAAAAGGGCGTGAACGATTTGTTCGTCTTTCAAAAACTTAATAAATAATTTTTATATTGATCAACTAAAGGTGTAATTAAAAGAAACCAAATTATTGGTAGTTATTCGGGACTTGAAGTTTCACTATTGACTGTACATAATGTAAATAATTCCAGCATTTGATGTGTGAATTCATTTAAATTTTTATTGTTGGATTTTTCAAGAAGTTTATATATAAATTAAACAAGTTAAGATAAAAATGATTAGGAAGTTATTAACAAATCTGTGCCTCGTTTCTGTATTACTCGACTCGAGAAATTACTCACATGTGTGTTGAAACAAAAAATCCCATCGTTTTTCGAATGGTTGTTAAAAAAGTGTTTCTGTATCTGCATGCGAAAACAATCAAAACAAACTCTTTTCCAACTGGAATATTTCCAGTTTAAATGTGTGAAACGAAAGCAAAACGTCAAAAAAAAATGTTAATTGTGAAAAACAGTGTTGTCAGAATAGGAGATTTATCACCAAAATGGGGATTTTTTTTTCTGAAATGGGGAAAAAAAATTCATTTGGGGATGGGGATTTTATTGTGGATAATCGACAAATGTTTGACGATTTTTACAATTTTGTTGCTTATTTAACTATATATTATAGATTTCTTTCATTCGGAACACACAGTGAAAGAATTTCCGATGAAAGTATGAATTTATAAGCATGACTTGTTTAAAACTCATGGTTTTTAGTTTGGTTTATTTTCTCATATAAACAAAAACATCTCTATACCATTATATTTCCCCCACCGATTTTAATGGTTTTATTGCGTAGGAATTTAGTATTAGAGGGTCGCCTTTTAGTTAAACTACTACTGAATGGTATGGGAATGTTTTTCATATTATGGCACAGGACATCTATGTAGAATTGAAGGTACAACAGACACCGTATACTATACAAATATTTTAAACGGCATAAAGATGTCTTATTCTGAATATGAAATGGCACATCGATGGGTGTTCCACCAAGTTAACAACCCAAAACAGATATCGAAGCGAGCAAAAAGTTATTTTCAAAATATATGCTTCAAAATTTTAAGCTGATCTGCTGAGTTTCCAGAGTTAAACCCTTTTGAAAATTTATGCAAAATTGTCAAAGCGGCTCTTTGAGAAAAAACCCTTCTAATAAAGTACTTTGTGGGAATTTGTTAAAGATGTGTGCAAAAACATTGCAATCAATATGTTTTAAAGACTTGTGGACTCAATGCCAAAACGCTTTTGGGACTTTATTTAAAACCAGGGTAATTCCACTAACTACAGAATAGTGGTAATTTGGTGCCATTAATAAAAAACTGTTTCTTTTAGGCCATCAAATTTGATGTGTATATTTTTATGTAGAGGCAAAATTAGTTAATTTTAACAATATTTTTTAATATGTATATACATGGTTTTTTAAGTTTTGATCTTGGGAAATTTTAATGTTTTTTATTTTATTTACTTTATAATTGATATTTTATACAGAAACAAACAAAAATATTAATCACATTGTTCTAAAGTTTTTTGGCCATGATGCTAGATCATGGTCAATCTTTTTTATAGACCACCACTGTAATAAGAAATACATATCAAATAAAATAGTATATATTTATACCTATATCAAAACATATGTATGTATCTATGCAAAATTATTGATACAGTTTCTGTGAGGATTTTTGAGGATATGAATTTTAAAATCGGGGATGAAAATTAAAAACTATCTGACAACCCTGGTGAAAAATGTAAACAAACCAATAAAAAAAATTATATGAAGAAAAAAAAAGCTACGCAATATTATTTTTAATAAAAAAGCCACACAATATTATTTAAAAAAGACACATAATACAAAAATTGTTTTTTTTTTGTTTGTTTGCAAAACACTTTTCGCACCGTTTTAATATGCGGCTTATTTTGACACTTCATTCGGTTCAGTTTTCACAAAAAAAAAGATACATAAACACTTTTACTCACATTTTTCCAATAATAATTGGAAAATGGCATAAATGACAGATAGTACTCGCATTATTTTACATACAGAAACACGTATGTGAGAAACAGCACTTTTTGTGTCAATTCACATAGTTTTTGTTTCAATTTTTTCGTTTCATGTGAGATATTACTCGAGTCGAGTAATACAGAAACGAGGCACTGGTTCTGTGAAATAGTGAAACGAAACGATTTTGATCATTTTCGTTTTCATGAGCACTTTTCGCATTATCATATCACAATTACACTATTTGCGATTCTGGTGTTATGAAAAAATTGTTTCATTCCAGCCGTACGTGAAACTTTTGCTTGTATGTTATTGAAATTTTATGTCAAAATGTCAAAGCAAGAGTACGAATCCAACCTAATGAAGGAAGCGGCTTACCCGTCATATATTTTTTTTAACTGCTTCGAATTTTACTAATATTGTTTTTGATATTAATAAAATGATAATTATATAACAAACAAATATGTATTTCATTGTTATTTGGCTCTGTGTTCTAGTACAAACAAAACACCAATGTATCGCCATACTTGTTTTGGTTTTTGATATAAATATACGAGTATTAAATATTATATTAAAATAAAAATATGACGGGTGCAATTATTTTATTCGATTTTATTTTTGCTAGCACGCATTCCTTTTGTTGGTTTTTTCATGGTTTTAAACCTCTATGTTATTTTTTCACATAAACATTTTCTGTGCAAACTTGTTACACATATGAAACAATTTTGACAGTTAATTTCACAGTTACACAAAACACGAATCAGCACTCTTGTGAAACTGTAAAAAAATATTTTGTTTCATTCCACTTGTTGTTACATGAAAAAATGATATGTATCTTTTAAGTTTTGCACAATACAAGAATCAAAAACGCTGTGTAATAGTGAAAAAACTTTTAATTTCACCGTTTCACAGAACAAGAATTGATCCCCAGGCCTTAATTCTACCTTAACTACCTCAATTTCTTAACGAATTCGTTACGACAAGTCTGACTTCAAACTAACTTCCGAAATTTCTTAACGAATTCTTTGCTATAAATCTGATTTCAGAAAAATTCGAAACTTTTGGTTTGGAGGGTCGTCACTGCGTTCACAAGCACATTGTCAATAATATTGTTATATATTTTTTTCCCATGTCACCAGATTTTCTTCTTTTTATTATTTTACACTAAAAATAAATTATTTTTTATAACTTTTTTACATTGCTCTTGAACCAAACATTATTTTAAATGGCTATTAACAATTCCTGCAGCACGTCCAACATCAAGAAATCCGTCTGTTTGTCTCTACACATGGAATTTAAAATAAAAGCCCCCACGAAAAGGGAGTCACTGACTGCATGAAACTTTTGTGTCACACACATGTTTTTTTGTTAAAATTATGGTTGTCGTTTGCTTTGATGAAAACAAAGAAAATGGATTTTAATAGGTAAATAAAAACAAAAATAGCTTTTCAGGAATTCTAAAAGCAAATAAATACAGTACAATATACATACATATCGCTCATTTGCGAGAAGAGTGGCATAACTCAAAAACTGCGATTTTGAGTGAATACATACGTTTAAACATTTTAATTCAGGCAAACTTATATGAAAAGTTAAAGACACTTTTGGTCGCCACTCAATGAAAAAAAGAGGTAAAAATACAATTTTTAGATATTTTTTAAATTACAGTTCGCCTCATATTTCTGTATTAACTCAAAAACTTATATATATATATACATATCGTTATATTCGTTAACGGTTTAAGAATTGTCCGTTTTCATCAGGTGTCTTCCTATTGAAGAATGATATAAAGGGAAGAGCAATGCACTAAATTTCCATTCCCCCTAAATTTGTTTTTGTTTAATGCATTAATTTTCCACTACCACTAAAATGGTTTTATTTAGTGGTTAATTATTTCCATCAGCATTTAGTGGTGGCTGGAATATTGCTGCATTAATAGTTTAGTGGTAGTGGAAGCGATAATGCATTATAAATTCACTGCGATAAACCCAACTGTGCTCATTAGAGCTTATTGGGAAGAAATTTTTGAGGCGAGATGCCGTGTCAAGTTTATACTTAACTGAAAATAACGAGGACATGAGTGTAGAAGGAATCGAAGTGTATTCTGAAAATAATTTGCAACTTTTTAGATCTTCGCCACAAACGCGTAGAGGATCAAAATCGCCTTCACTTTTATGTACAAATTGTGAAAAAAATGTAAAAAATGAAGCACTTTACCAAAAAATACTACAATATAATTAAAAAGCTTAATACAAAAATGCTAACTATTCGTGATTTAAGGTAAAAAAATTAGTCTTAGAAGAAAAGAGTTATGGTTATGGAAAGAAGTTACAATTAAAGAAATCCATTGAAAGCGAAATTGATGAGTTGCATATTAACGTACTTGAAAAAACGCTTTGTAAAATGTTCATAAAGCAAAACAGAAAATCAAATGCTCGATGGGAAGATCAGGAGAGAAACTTGACTGAAAGTATTTATTATAGATCCCCCTCTACGTATTTATTTTTAAGAAATACTTTAAAACTGAACCTTCCAACCCTTTCTTCCCTAAGCAGATGGAACGATATTAAGAATTTGCAGCCTGGCAATAATTTATGCATATACATATGTATAATGCACTGGAAGCAGCAATTCTTAAAATGCAGCATGCAGAAAAACAATGTATCCTAATTTTTGATGAAGTATCTATCCGGCGTAATTGTACATATAATAACTCTGAAGATGTTATAGAGCCAAGTTTTATATTTGGGCAGTAAAAATTTTTCCATTAATGAACTTATTCAAACCACCAAGGGTATAATGTCTCTATCAGAAGAAATGTTTCAAGAAGATGACATGCTTTTTATTTTAACCAGTCACTTTAATCAAGATCCATTAGAGAACCTATTTTCGTACCTTCGCGCAAAAGGTGGACACTGATATACCCCTCCGAAATGTACATGCGAAAAATTACAATGAAGAATCAGATTTTGGAAGTTTCTGTGGACCATCCGATTTGTTTTTTGAAATATGCAAGATACAAATAAAAGTATTTGAAAAAATATTCACAGAAGACAAAAGCATACGAAATATTAAGAAAACTATTGTCGAACAATGCATACAATGCATCAAAAATACAACATATTCCTTTTGGTATGAGGAGAATGACGTATGCTATAAACATAGATTAGAGATGCTGAATCTTCTTGTGCTAACATTACTTCGCAAGCATTCTTCATGGCAGACTCAAAACTACAAATCATCGAGTGCTGAGAAAGTCAAAATTTTAACTCATTAAAAATTAATTTAAATAACCTGTCCAAATGTAAAAACATTTTTGCCCGTATTTATAATAATAAAACAGTTTTATTAATTGCTTATTTGACAATTACTCCATAGAAATATGTCAAATAAGCACTCTATAAACCAATTTTATTTTTTATGAATACGGGCATTTATCTTTATTTCTTTGTAAAAATTTCTATATTATAATAAATGCTTGTTAAAATTTTTATGATATTTATAAATCAGATTTCGGTGCGAGTCGCTTAATTTTTATTTTTTGCACCAATAAAACACATATTTTTTACCCTACATAAATATCAACTTTTATAAAACTCATTTTCTTGTTCACTACAAATATTATGTGGTTTAAAAAGTATTAAAAAGAAACAAAACACAAAAAGAACTTACGAGTAGACTACACATACATACATATATGCATACAAACATATCGCACACCCAGTTCAAAAGTGGCACAACTCAAAAATTAAAACTACACGTATTAATACATAAACTCGAAAAATACAAATTTTGAGTTGTGTCACTTACGAACTGGGTGTGCGATATGCATGTGTACGTCTGCTTGTTATAGCTTATTCTCTTTTTCGTAAAATTCGTCTCCCTTTTTATCTTAAAGAGAGACTATAAATGATTTTCTCTTTCATATAGGATTTTTGATAAATCCAGTGCAGGTTTTTGCTATGGAAAAAATAATGTACTGAGTGCACAATCTTTATATTATATAGTCTTTGCTTCAACTCTCCTTAACTCAGTGCATACAGATGAGAAAAAATAAGTATGATTCGATTACAAACTGTTGTGTGTTTGCTCTGCTTACTGCGTTAGTACAAGAGTAAATTAATGCTATAAACACATTCCTAGCTACCAACCATTTACCACACGACTGCAAAAGAAAAAGTTTTGGGTTAAATTATGAATCGTGTTAAATAAATACTATGTTTTTGACTATGTAATTTATTATCTTTTTATTATTTCTCGTCAATAAAAGAAAATAGATATAATAATAAACATTCAAAATGTAAGAATGTACATAAGCGAAAAAGTTTATGTGTATAGGAAATATTTTAAAGAAATTAAACAATTTTTAACTATTTTTTTTTTAATTTTTATAAGCAGGTTATAAAGAAATGGATTGCAAGAGTGAGATTAAGGAGAAAATCAGTGTCGGAGGTCTCCGATTAGTTCGGAAACAAAAAGGCAATAGCCCAATATGGGCAATTTTGTTCCAATAATCTATTTTAACAATATTGATTATAAACATGTAGTTTGTTAAGTATACTATAACGGCCATATGTATAATGAAAAATTATCAACTCGTTAGTATATGGGAGAAAAAACTGGCAAGTTTATCACCCATTATAGACTGATATTATTAAAACTTTCCATAACCTCTATTTGATAGGTAGTCAAATAATCCAAAAAATTAAATACCTTGTATCTTTGAGTAAGAATTTCCACGTATTGGAATGACAAACTTAGCCACTCTGTACAACGACCTGCTAATTTTTTATTATGCATAAAGGCCTGGTTAGCCAAACGTTGATGTCGTAAAAACGGTACGTACGTTAATGTACGTACGTATGTGCAGTTATACAAACGTGTCATCTGTCAAGAGAAGATCTAAATAAAAACAAAACAAAAAATTATAAAGGCATTCATTTGCCTGTACCACTAATATTAATTTTTCGTCGTCCACTAAAAACAAAATATAATAATGTTTTATTTTATTAATATTGATAATATAATTTATTATATTTTTCTACTTATTTTTCACAAAACACAGCACAAATAAAAAATTTTAATTTTTAAATGGCAATATGAAGCCAGCTGTTTAGAGCAGTGATGAATGTTGTTAAATTAACACAAAGTTAAAAAAGGTACCAGAAGTACCAAAATAAGAGCATATTATAATTACTTCTTGTATTTTATGCTTCCTAAAAATTTATTCTTATACTACTACTGAATATTCAATTTTTGGTTTAAAGCCATTATTCATTGAATCGGATCCATTGGTCCATTGTGGACCGGAAACGAAAAAAGTTAATTTTTAAGTAGAACTTTTTAAATAAAATTGTAATTATCTCGGTAACTAGCTAGCACGTAAATCAATCATGCATCCCATATGCTTCTTTTTAGATAATCGAAAAATTTTTCATTTGGTATGTATATAATTCGTCTGTCGAAGATATGTTAAGTAAAACATGGGACTTTGAAATGAAAAAAAAAAAAAAAAATTAAAAACAAACTTTATATTCACATAAAAATTTAAATTATTCTTATAAATATCATTATATGTATCTAAAGACTTCAAAAATTAAAGTCTTTTTGCACACATAAGTATAAAAGAAAATGATTTGCAAATAAGCATGAAAGTACCAAAAAGCGCATTTGGGCCACATTGTCATTTAACATACAATAGTCCCATCACTCGCTTTGAAATGTAACGTAAAAACGTTGAGAAATTCTATTTTATACAGATTCTTCCGTCCCGTCAACGTGACATTTATTTTGGATAATCATTTGCATTGTTTTCATATGCTAGAAACCAACGTACGTTGCGTTACGTTACATCAACGTTCGGCTAATTCTACCTTAAGGCTGTAAGTTTTTACAATGTAAAATGTAGAAAAAATTTAAAAATATTTTTTTTTGTTATGAATTTCTTTAGAACCTGTTTATAAAAACTAAAAAAATAATCAGGGTATAAATAATAATTATGGGTATGTAATACCTTTTATAATATTATATTTATATCTTTACTCAAGAGAAAATTGAATTATATTTATGCTATTATCAAATTGTAATTATATTTATGCTATTGAGTTTTGTATAAGAAAAAGCTTTTTTATAGCTATCCTCATAGAAACGAATGTAAAAGAGTTTTTAGTTTTTTAAAGGTAATATAAAGAAAAGATTCAATAAAATTACAAAGCCTTAAATTGTAAAATATTTGGTCTCTATTGTTTTATTAATAAAAGTAAATTTAAGACAAAAGTTAATTGGCGCCCAACGTGGGGCTTGAGGCAAATCAACAAAAATATAATTGTGATTATATAAATTATTTATTGATATTGGAAAACATTCCTTAAATAACGGGTTTTCTAACGTTCTTCTGTTTCACATACTGTTTTATGGCCGACCTAACTATGATTTTCATTTGAAGGTGCAACGTGTTGAAACTTTTTATTTTCACTTACACATATTTATTTAATTAGAATTTAGGTTATCAGTTTAGTGTTACACAGATTATTATTAATTAAGCTAAAAATTTGAACATATTCTAAGACAATCAAACAAAGTTTTTTTCAGAATAAAATTGTTTTTGAATCTTCTTTGTGAAAATATAAGAGAATAAAAAAATTTTTAAGATTTAATGAATACTGACGACCTTACAAACGAAATACAAAGTTTTAGCATTTTTACAACGAAAATCTCAAAAACAAAATTGGACTTAGACACTGTACAGGTTATGCTTAATACTGCTATTAGACAGGCAACAGACCAAGTGCGGGACAATTTTCAAGAGAAGATTAGTGATTTGACACAGAGATTGGCTGTACTGGAAACACCGGTTCGGGTGGAAGAGTACAGTCCAATTGAGATTATATCTGGGATAGAGTGTAATGAATCTCTGGACATTGTTAAATCAATTCCAGAGATTAATTGGGACGTGACAAATTACGTAATCCTGGCGGCAGGCGGCGATTACAGCCCATAAACTTTATGAAAAGTTTGAAGGTAGTTCAAAATACTACCAAGTTGTGGCTATTATGCGGAATAAGGTGGTAGGCCCAGCCGATACAGTGCTTAGCTCCTATAATACCGTACTCAATTTTAGGGCAATTATATCTCGGTTAGATTTTTCTTATGGTGATAAGCGCTCAATATATGCCCTAGAACAGGAGCTTTCAACATTGAGACAAGGTTCAAAGAGCATTATTGATTTTTACGATGAAGTAGAGAGAAAATTAACTCTTATTATTAATAAGGTCATTATGATGAATGAAGGCAATCAGTCCCTAATTGAAGCTTTGAACGGAAAGTATAGAGATGATGCCTTGCGCGTTTTCATTTCAGGGTTGCGTCGACCAATGTCCGATGTCTTATTTTCATGCAAACCTACTGATATGCCCTCTGCCCTTGCCCTTTCTCAAGAGCTGGAAACCAATCAGATGAGATATAATTTTGCCTCTACGTTTGCGAATCGTTCAAGTCAAAATACCTTTCAAGATTCGCCACATTACCAATTAGTCCGTCAAGCCCCTTTCCAGCAATATCGTTTTCAACAATTTCCTAACTCATTCCGTTCTCAGTACAGGCAAAGCCGGACTCTTTTAGTCCACATCAACCTAACATAACTGACAGATTTGAACCTTCACAGAATTGGTTAAACTTAAACCGAAACACAAATAGGGCAAGTTGTCCTTCTCATAATATGCTTCGTTCTACAGAACATAGAAATAACGGTAATAGGCAACAATTTACACATAATTACTCACAACAACCTGAGCCCTGGAAATTGATTTCAGCAATCGTCAGGCACAAAGATATTCTAAGCGGCCTGCGGATTCTTTCAGACAGAATATTGCTAAGGCACAAAGGGTGAATCATTTGAGTCAGTGCTTTCCTTATCCTGAATATGTTTGTGAGGACTCATTTGAACACGAGTTCGACGATGATGGTTGGCGGAATATCACACACCAATGCCTCTCAAAATGAAAACATTTGCAATGTAGAAGATGATATTAATTTTTTAGAAGTGGGTCCTTCCTCCCATATATAGAAAGGTCATTAGCGGGAAGGACGTTAAAGTTACTCATTGATACAGGAACATCGAAAAACTATATAAAAAATTTTTCTTTTTTGAAATCAGTCAAACCGCTTCAAACCCATTTTATTGTAAAATCTGTTCATGGCAGTACTATGATAACTTCGAAATGTTTAATTAATATATTCGGGAAAACTACACCTTTTTTTGTGTTGCCTAATTTAAGAACATTTGATGGTATAATAGGATTTAATTTTCTGAATGAGATAAAATCACAGGTCGATTGCCAAGAGGGTGTACTTAAACATGAAAAAGGTAGGGAAAAGCTTGTATATTTATATTCTCGATCCGTCAACAAACTCTTAGACTGTGAAACCTGTGACATTCCTGCCAACATAAAATACCAATTTTTTGAAGTTTTAGAGAATAATGAACATGTTTTTGTTGATCCTGTTGAGGCTCTTCCATTTACTACCACTGTCGTAGCTACAATAAGAACACAGGATGAAGACCCAGTGTATTCAAGAGCGTATTCCTATCCACTGGCGCTCAATGAATTTGTGAATAAAGAAATTTCAGAACTACTGGAGAACAAAATAATTAGGCCCTTCCGATCACCATATAATAACCCTATATGGATTGTGGACAAGAAAGGGTTCGATGAATTCGGTAAACCAAAGAAGCGACTTGTGATCGACTTTAGGAAGCTAAACTCGAAAACTACAAGTGATCGTTATCCTATACCGGACACAGCAACAATTTTGGCAAATTTAGGTAGATCTACGTTTTTTTCTACTTTAGATCTGAAATCAGGTTTTCACCAAATTTATTTAGCAGAAAAGGATAGGAAAAAAACTGCGTTTAGTGTGAATAACGGGAAGTTTGAGTTCTGTCGGCTTCCGTTTGGTCTTAAAAATCCACCAAGCATTTTTCAACGTGCGATTGATGACGTCCTGCGGTCGAAAATCGGCAAAACATGTCATGTCTATATGGACGATGTCATTATTTTTTCGCCTTCTGCTGAAAAGCATCTTATTGACATTGATAATATTTTGAAGAAACTCTATGGTGCGAATATGAGAGTAACTCGTGAAAAATCTGAGTTTTTTAGGAAATCAGTGGAATTTCTAGGTTTTGTAGTTTCTGAAAGTGGCATTAAAACTTGTCCGGAAAAGATTAAAGATATTGTTGATTATAAAATTCCATCTACTTTACGTAGTTTGCGATGTTTTTTGGGGCTAGCCGGTTACTACCGTCGTTTTGTAAAGGACTATGCGCATATAACAAAGCCTCTTACAAAATTTTTGCGCGGCGAGAATGGTCATATTTCAGCAAGGCAATCGAAAAATTTAAAAATCGTTCTAGACGATGAGGCAGTAAATGCATTTCAAAGGATAAAGAGCATATTGGCTTCAGAGGATGTTTTGCTACTTCACCCAAATTTTGAAGATCCCTTTGAGCTAACTACCGATGCCTCATCGAGCGCAATTGGTGCCGTACTTTCGCAAAACGGCAAGCCCATTACGATGATTTCGCGGTCTTTGTCTCCTACGGAGCAAAATTACGCTACTAATGAGCGTGAATTGTTAGCTGTCGTTTGGTCTTTGCAAAAACTATGGAATTACCTTTACGGAGTCAAAAATCTTAATATTTACACGGATCATCAACCCCTGTCGTTTTCATTGTCAGAGAAAAACCCAAATACGAAAATGAGAAGATGGAGAGCCTTTGTTGAAGAATTTTCACCAAAATTCTTTTATAAGCCCGGGAAGGAAAACGTTGTTGTTGATGCCCTTTCTAGGCAGTATATTAACCATATGGAAATGGACTCTTGCATTTCCTATAGTTTCAAGATCGATTATGGATGTTAAAATTCCCTTAATGAATATATTGAATTTTTTCCCTATGGCAAAGACAATTACTGTGAGCGTCAAAATAAAGTGTACAAAAACATTTTCTCTAAATTAGTTTTTATTTCAGTCTTTAAAAATACGATTTTATTTAACATTTTATGTTTTTTTTAATTGTAATTCAATTCTCTACTTAAACCTAAAAAAACAACAAAAAAACTTGCAACAACAAAAGTTATAAAACAAAATCAAAATCTATTTCATATTTTACGCGTCAAAAAAAAGTGTACATCTTTTTTTGTAGCATTTTAGCGAAGTAGAACCGTATAAAATACCGTTGTTTGGTTGTTTATTTACTTTCTTGCATTCTTTTAAATCACTATTAATGTTTTATATCAGACAGACGCAATTTTCGGACTATAGCTTCTTTGTAGAAAGAAATTATTTATTTTATTAAAAATATTTCGTTTAAAATAGTTGTGAAATAATGTTTCTAAAGTAGTACTATGTTCTTGCTGTGAAAAACATGTGAAACTACATTTCAACATTTTTTCTAACTGCAACAAGTTTCTGACAACATTTTTGTTCATGTACGGAACAGCGTTGCCACTATTGGTAGAATTATACCAAAACTGGTAGAAAATTTTTCGTTTGGTAGGATGGTAGGCTGAATATGATTTTGGTATATTTTAGCAGAAGCTAAAAAAATCTTCAAGATTGGCGTATTTATATACAAGCATTAAATCTAACTTTATGCTCATATTAAGTAATTTTATCAAAACATATTTAATACACAACACTGAAACTGATTTTAAAAATCTAATTGATTGATGTTTCAAAAATTTTTATCGGTACAAAAGCCGAAATGTATACTACTAAAAATCTTAACCCGGAAGAAATTTTTGATGTTAAGCATGCGATTTTGCAATTTTACATTGAATTACTAAACCAAATCAATGCTAGATTTGATTTTAATCGAGAAGATATTAAATTGTTACAAATAATTGCTCCTGAGAAAGTATTGTCAAAAGAAGACTTGCCTACGGAATAAAACACTGAATTACTTTGGGCTAAAGTTGGTTCAATTAGAAACGGTTTAAATAAGAAAAGTTTTGGTGAATTAAACAACTTTGTTTTTAATTTACTTTCTCTTTCGCATAGTTCTTCAGCAGCTGAACGCAAATTTTCAACACTTTCCTTAATCAAAACCAAATTGAGAAACAAACTCGAAATAAATACAATTAATAACATAATTAATAACATAATGCTCTATAAAGAGCTTGTAAAAGCTAATGATGGTCACTATGTGAGGTCAGCAAAAAGAGATTTTTGCAAGAAGCGATAAAAATTGTTTGAATTAACCCATTTATTGAAATGGACATGGCATTGATTTTTTATCATATCGTCGCAAGAATTAAAGAACGCTGTAACCGACAAAAACAAAAATGTTCACCAAAGCCAAAAAATAGGTATGAAAGAAGACCCTGATATTTTTCAGAACGCAGACGGCGTAAGTGAATTTCTTTTCATCATAGAAATCTGGGACCGGGACCAATCGACGCGTATTTTTTTCTGACAAAAATGATACAATAAACGTATTTTCGATTTTTTTTCAGTTACAGCGTTCTTTAATTCTTGCGACGATATGTACATTTTTATAATTAGCACATATTTATTATTATTAGCTTTTAGCTTTTTAGTGAATATTTATGTAAATAAATAAAAATATTTGTAAAAATATCAAATTTTTTTATGTATGTACTACATAAATAAAAGTTTTGATATAATCTTCACATTTTTATACCTACTTATCCATTTAGATTATTTTATTTTTTTTTTTTTAATTTTTTTCTTTGAATTTCTTGTATTCGTTTATATATTTTCGATTTTATTGTTTAGAAATTGAATTGTTTTTGTTATATGTATTTTCGAAGAACTGAATATTTTTCGTTATATTTTTTAGTTTTGATTATTTATATGTACTGTAAAGGTGTTAATAAAACGATGTGTTCTTAAATGGTTTTTAACAGCCTGTTCATAGAACACGAATGGTTTTTGACTCTTTACAGACGAATGTGGCTAGTGTACTATTACTTCACGGACATCATTCCTTCTTTAATTACCAAAAAATATTCATTGCAGTTAACTTTGATCTAATTAAAGCGTTTTCTGATAAAAACAAAATTAAATTGATCACACCTTTCCTGGGGCTCGAACCCGAGTCTTCAGCACTTAACATAAAATTGCGCCCGGCTATGGCGCTGCGCTCTAATCACCACGACCACCGTCGTACATATCATTCATGTCGACTAATGTGGATAAGGTGGAATAAAGGGCAAAAACAAAATAAATTGTAATTCTGTTTCATCCAAATTAGATGACAATTACAAGAACAGCAATGATGGTAAGAAAAGGAGAATATGATAGAAACTGTTGTGTGACTTTACTTCGACTAACTCATACAAGTGTATGTACATACGGTAATAATTTCAGTATGCGATTTCCAAAAAAGTGTGAGTTAAATAGTTGATGTTTGGTCTTGAATATGCACAGGACACAAAGAACTCTGATGAGACCACCGTAGCTGGAGTCGAAAACAATTGTTCAGTTTGGCAAGTGTACTATTCCTTCACGGACATCATTCCTTCTTTAATTACCAAAAAATATTCATTGCAGTTAACTTTGATCTAATTAAAGCGTTTTCTGATAAAAAAAAAAGAAAGTTAAATCAGTTCTTGTTAAAAGCAACAAAAAAATTTATTTTGTTGAACTGTATTATTTGTTGTTTAAAAAGGTGATGCATGCTTTTAGGGATATATGTTGTATGTCAAATATTTCTGAATGGAAAATAAATGTAGCTAAACTTTTTTCACAAAATTGAACTCAGTACCAGGCTTTAACTGAAAATCAAATAGCAGTAAAGAAGCCAATATACAAAAACGTTTTTGTGAAGAGTTGGGATTAATTATTTATAAGCCAAGGCAATGAAGTGGTAACAGCAATGATGGTAGTACCGCTAGAAGATTTTTTTTTAAATTTTCGCGATCTGCTGATATAACTGGAGTAGATAAAGAATTAACAAAAAAGTGTCACATCATTCTTCAGGCTTTATCGTCTGATTTAATGATAAACCCTGGAAAATTTGGCGAATATGCAGTAGAAACAGCAGGATTGTATATAATAAAATACAACAGTTATCATATGCCATCATCTCTCCACAAAATATTGATACATGCGGTGTTGCCTATTGGTCAGCTGTCCTAAGACGCACAAGAGTCGTGCAATAAAGACTACAAAAAATATCGTTTACATCGCTCTCGAAAATGTTCGCGATCAGCCACTAACGAAAATGTTTTCAACATCTTAACAAGTGTAAGAAGACAATCCGCCAAACTTGCAAAAGGTTTGAATGAAGATACGCTTAAACTGATGAAGTAATCACAAAATAGCGATTTTGTACCAAATACATGTACAAGTCATCTCTATATCGTCTATGGAATTACAGAACGCTGTAACTGACAAAACCTTAAATGTTCACCAGAGCCAAAAAACTTGTATAAAAGTAGAACAAATACACTGGTATTTTTCATTTCGCAGACGGCGTAAATGAATTTATTTTCATCGTAGAAATCTGGGACCGGAACCAATCGACGCGTATTTATTTTCTGATAAAAATGATGCAAAAAACGTATTTTCGATTTTTTGTCAGTTACAGCGTTCTTTGCCGATATGCAAAAAATAAATTTCTTACCTTTATTCTGAAATAAGTTCTGGTTTAATTTGGTTCATATTTTACAGAATAATAGAAAATTCACTTAAGATTATTCGTGCAAAATTTCAGAACTTTATTTCTAAGAACAAAAAAGTTACAGATTTTTGATCCGATAAGGACGAAAATTTTCCACTGTGCGACGAACCAACCGTACATTCCGTTACATTAAAGCTACATCAACGTTTGACTTTACTTTACGTTACGCCTAGACTAATTGAGGCTTTACATTAAAAAAAAAACAAAAAAGGAATGGTTGAATTTATTATAAATGAATAGAAGCAAGAACTAAGCGGAAATACTCACTAAAGTGAAACATTCGCTAAACAACAGCATGAACAAGAAACAAAAGCTAGAAAGACGGACCTAAAGGCTGAGCTAGTGAAAATTTAAATATCTGCAGATTTTCTACGTTAAATTGACTGCACTACGTTTGCAGTAAGAAACATTGTGTCTTATTTATGTTACAGATTTCCACAGTTGATGCCGCCGTACACGATATCGTCGCAAGAATTAAAGAACGCTGTAACATTTAATGTTCACCAGAGCCAAAAAACCTATATGAAAGTAGAAAGAAAAGACTGGTAAGTGAATTTTTTTTCATCATAGAAATCTGAGACCGGGACCAATCGACGCGTATTTTTTGTTTTCTGATAAAAATTATGCAAAAAACGTATTATCGATTTTTTTTCAGTTACAGCGTTCTTTAAGTCTTGCGACAGTATGTTTTCACTAACTCAGCTCTAAGAACTAAAACGAACTAAAGAAGAGAACAACCTAGTTCAGTTATGAGAGTTGTACTAAAAAGACCCTACTCTCAAAAGAACCAAAAAACCTAATTCTAGCCCATGATACAAAAAAAAAGATAAGATAAAAATATAAAAAGATAAAAATATTTTTTTTCTGCGCATCTACGTCACACAAACCATAAACAAAAAGCTCAATCACACACACACTAGTATTTGATATGGGAGTATTTTGTTCACATTTTATGACAATGACATTCCCAGTCAGCTTTTTTGGCCAATTTTGAGTCTTTTTTGATTCCTCAGGGCGATTAAAATAATCACTTATGATCTCATTTTTGAGTGGAAAATGAATGTTTTGTCGGGAGGAAATGGTACCCTTGCTGCGACTCCGCTGAACAAATCATTGGCGACTTCGCTGAACGACACATTTATGACTCCGCACACTAAACGATTACGACTCATGCTTAAAACTTTTTGCAATCATATGGGAATCTATTACGTTTTAATTTCATAGTTATATCTTGTTTTACGTATTTTTACAATAATAAAATAGCGGTTTTTTATTTTATTTTAAAATGAATTAAAACAAAAAAAGAAAAAAAAACAACCAAATTCATAATGTTGTAATACCTAAAGTGGCTCAACCGCACCACAAGGTTAACTGAAGATAGATATAATTATGCGCCTTTTTGTTGATGAGACAAGTTGCTGTCATTCACTCTTGAAGCAATTGCCCCATTTGTCGGTGGTGGATGTTGAGTGGTGAGCGTCTTCATTAGGTTTTAGCTGTTAACTTTCCAGAAAGTGGCACTATACTCCTAACCATTCGTTTCTGGTGGAATAGACTAAAGGTCAGTGAGCGATTTCTTGAAGATAGACTTTTTGAAGGGTGGGAACCTCTTATTTTTTTAAATTATAATTTTGAAAAACTGCAAATTTTATTTTATAATTTTTGTCCGTCGCTGGGATTAAACCTCGGTCGTTTGAGTTTCTGTGCGAGCGCTCTAACCATTATACCATGCCCCCACTATAATAACATAAAATTGTAAAACTCTTTGTCTTTCAAAAAAATAATTCTCTTTATAATGAACTGCAGAAGAAAATAAAATACGACGCAAAATAATTATTAAAGCAGTCATATTACGAACGTCTATACAATTAATTTATGATTCCACACATTTAATCAGTTTTTGATCACCTAAGGGAGTCTTAAAAGATCCGTTCTGGTGATATTTAAAAAAACAATCTTCCAATTGCTGGCAGGGTTACAATCGGACCTGCGAAAAGCACTATCTTTATTTCCTTGTTTTATGATTCTAGCCAGTAGGCACCGTCGGATCGAACTGAAAAATTAAGACCGTGTTTATGACAACAAACCTCTAATATCAGCTAGCGCATATATTTTAAGAATTAATAAAAAAATATGCTATACCTACAAGCTGCGAACAGTATAGTGTACAATGCGTAAGCGTTCTTTATAAAGAGTATTATTGTTCTTTTGAATACATTTGTATACATATGTATGTATATATGTATGTATGTTGTTAAATTATAATTTTGGTTTCAGGGCTCTTAAAATTGTTGTTATTGTTAACCGCTGTTATTAAAAAAATTAACACTAATAAAAAACTCTGCTTTCGTATGTTTTTTTTTATCAAATTCAAGATATAAATAACACTTTGGCAAAAAAAAAATTTATTATATTATGAACACTAAGTAAGTTCATCAAAACTTCTTTGTTGGCATACAAACATAAATTTTGTTAAATTTTAATTTCATTAAAAATCGATATTTAATTTTTACATTATTTTAATATATGTATGTATGTATTATTCATAATATTACATTTTAAATTCATTTTATTTGCTTTATTGGCGCCGTTTTATATACCTAAATGTATGTTTTAGTTCCAAGTTACAAATTTATACTGATATAAGTTTGTTGTTACACTTCTTATCAAATGTGAATTAAATGGGAAAGACAAAACTCAACCTTCATATAAATCAAAAAGGAAAAATATACTTATACACCACGAAAACACGAAATACGGTGTTGTCGCGACTTTTTTTAACGAAAGCAAGTAGAAAACAATAATTTTGCAAAGAATACAAAGTTTATGTATGTAGTATATACTTAAGTATGTAATAAATTTTAAAAGTGAATTGAAACAATTAAAAATAGCAAATATAATTCTCCTCACTTCTCTTTTCACCAAACTCCCATATTTATACTTTTTTCATATCGTCGGTTGACAGGTAAAACTCACTAAGTGCTATGTTATATGACTACAGTTAGTGAGTTTTACTTGTCAACCGACGATCTGTTTTTTGGCAGGTAGCATGGCGTATTGATTATAAGGTGCATTTGACATGGCAGCTGAGCTACTTTTTTTCAGCCAATTTGTGAATATAGTTGCCAATTTTTGCTTTGTTTTATGTACATTGTTTTTGTTTTCATACTTTTTGTTTTGGTTTTTTTGACAGTTAACTACCCTAACAAGCATCAAAATGCTGTGTTGTTTTTGTTACTGTTTTACTTGTTGTAATCTCAAAGGCACCTTATGATAATTGCGCCATGGCAGGTAGGTATAAAAAAACGTTTATTTGCTTCTAGACTTTATCGTTTAATTGGGGTGTTCAGACAGAATTTTTTTTCATCCTATTAATTTTTAGAATGTATAAATATGTAAGTAAGTTATAAAGTTATCATTGTTTTTTTATTGTTAAATAAAAATTATGTTTATATCATTAATAATTGCTTACTGAACAAATTCCTATATGATCTGTTGTTATCGTTCCGCAGAGCAAAATATGATCTCACACTACGAACAAATCACTTATATGACTATTTTTAACACTTCTACGATCTTTTTACAATAACTATGTACATATATATTTTTATATTGCATTTAATATCAAACACTTTTTGAATTTAACTCATTTCGAGTTCTTTCTTACAAGTGTACGTGATCGGTTGTTGATCACCAAAAGTGCTAATAAAAACCGAGTGATTTTGAAAAAAAAAAACAATTTTCAATTTCTAGATATTAAAACAGTCTTACATGTTTTGTCTGAATTTTTTCATATTTGATTCAATTAGGCAGTTATAAGCGAAAATTAAAACAAAAGTTAGCACAAACAAAACAGTTATTTATTAGAAAAAGTACATACATACATACACACATATGTATATATTGGAGAATTCCACAAGCATAACTGGAACTTCATTCGAATACTTCCTTTCGTGTACTAAATACTTCAAAGAGAAAATATTTTAAACTTCAAAACGAACACGAATACTTTAAAACTCAGTGAAATATAATTGGTATTTAAACACATGGGACTGAAAAAAAATTGAAACACAATAAGTGTATGTCCACACTCGGCGAGGAGAGTCGGCAACTTTTGTAGTTTGTAGACGATTACGGTGAGGGGAATAAAAGAAGAAAAATACTTGCCCGTTCTCGGCGATTCTTTATATTCTGTCATTCGTTTTTTGTCTTTGTAGTTGATTATTTGACATTTGCTTTCATATTTTTTTTCGCTTTTTGGTGTCCGCGTCTTTTTCATACAATCGCAGCGTTCGTTTTTCTTGTGTTTTTTCTTTTTAATAAGTGCAGCGTTGCCAGTTTATGTGTAATTACACAAAAATGCAAGAGAACAATTTTTCTTTAACTATTTTTAGACCATAAATTTTTTATGTAATTTTGTTTCACCATTATTTCAATCAAATTATTTATAATAATTTAATTCAATTCTTTATGTTTTTAAGTTAACCCATAATATTGGTCACCATACAATTTCATTTCATAGAAATCAAACATTATTCAATAACAGAAACAATATCAATCTTATGATAGCAAGATGTCGGTTAGAAACTACGTAGCAACGGATTGAATATACGGATAGTATGGAATTTAATAATCTCCCTCAAGATATTAAAAATATACAAAGAATTTAAATTTTCACGAAAAGAATAAAGGAATATTTGCTTCACGTCTTAGGCACGCCAAGGCTGTGATTCGTCCGCGATTTGGGGGTGAGTCTGATGTTCTAAAGTATAGAAGGCCAGACCTGAAAATCCTAACGGATTTTCTTACGGGTCACTGTAGTGTGAGAGCGCATTTGATGAGAATGGCGATCACAAATGTAGATGTTTGTAGACTATGCTCACAAGTATCAGAGACAGCAGAGCACATATTGTGTGAATGTGTGGCTCTTGATAGATTCAGATGGATGTATTTAGGGAGACATATGGTCTCACTGACGGATATATCCACCACTAAAGTTTCGGACCTGCTGGTGTTCGTAAGGAAGGCAGTTGGTCTGTTAAACAAACAGTAGACTCAAAGGGACACAATAGATCTTATAGGTCGCAGTGTCTTGCATTTGTGCTGGGTCTAAACCAGATAATAATAATAGAAACTCTTCTCATATGATTTACAGCAATCGTATACAATATCCTATAAATTAATAATTAAATTTTATGTGTATATATTAATATTTTATACTTTTATTTCTTTTCTTTCTTTGTAAATTATATACATATATAGAATTAAACCTTTAGATGAATATCTTAAAATAAAATATTTGGGGGATTCAAATGGTCGTTTTAAAGTCATATACCATAAAACAATAAAACGAATAAATATGATTGCTGTAAACAACCCGTCATAGTTTAGTATATTATTTTTAATTTTATTTTTTTATTTTTCAATTTATGACAAAATGGTAAACACTGGTTGAAAAGTCTTATTGTTTTATGACTTTTTTATTCAAAGACCAACAACAAATTTTTTAAACTATTTTAAAATTGTATGATATTATGACAATATGACTTGATAGGACCCCGTTTGAATACCCCAATTATATATTGTACATGTGTAATTCAAAGCTGTAAATATTTTACCAGCTCGCCTCAATAATGACTAAGTGATGCTGAGACAATCTTAATTTGATATGCTAATGATATAAAGGAATAAATAATAATAAAAAAAAACAAAAAAATTCTTTACGCATTAATAGTAAAACATTTGAATATTTTCAAGGTGACTTTTTCAAAATTTATACCAATTTTAAACTATGTGCACTGGTGAGCTAAAGCAAACATTTTTGGAAATTATTAAACTATAAGTAAATTGCCTTTCAGTGGGGACAACATGCTTTTTTAAATATTAAGAATCATAATGAAATGAAAATTCTTCTGCCCGTATGCAAAAAAATTAAAATAGATTTTAATTCAAAATTAAAATGGAAATGGTAAGAAAAGGAGAATATGATATAAACTGTTGTGTGACTTTACTTCGACTAACTCATACAAGTGTATGTACATACATATGAAAGAATATAATTTCAGTATGCGATTTCCAGAAAAGTGTGAGTTAAATAGTTGATGTTTGGTCTTGAATATGCACAGGACACAAAGAACTCTGATGAGACTACCGTAGCTGGAGTCGAAAACAATTGTTCAGTTTGGCTAGTGTACTATTCCTTCACGGACATCATTTCTTCTTTAATTACCAAAAATATTCATTGCCGTTAACTTTGATCTAATTAAAGCGTTTCTGACGAAACAAAAATAAAATAGATTTTAATCCAAAATTTAAATGGCAAATAATGAGTTCAAGTTTACCTTATTATTTTGTATATGACAGTTAAACTGCTAAATGTCTAATAGGCACATAATCTAGCTGTTAAAAGACATTAATTTTCTATCTCAAAAGGTATTTGGTTGAAAGATGCTATGATTATAAGAAAAGGCAGGAAACCATTTTTATTTTTATATTAATAGAAAATTTTCTGCACCACGATTCACCCATTTCAGAAATTTTGTTCGTAAAATCAGTGCTGCCATATTCAATTAAAAATTACATAAATACATACTTCTAAAACATGTTTGGGGGTCTAGAGTGGCATTACCAACACGACAATGCCCTAATTTACACTGCCAGATCCGTAAAATAATGGATTAAAACCCAAAAAGTTGACGTCCGTAAGTAGCCATCATACTCGCCCGACCTTAATATAATCGAGAACGTCTGGGGATGGTTGGCTAGGAAAGTATACGAGTCCGGAAAGCAAGACAGCACAAAAACAGAACTAATTGAAGGCATCAAACACGCTTGGTCCACCATTTCGTTGAATTACATTGAAAGTCTGTACAATTCCATTCCCAGTCGAATTTTTGAGGTGATTTCAAATAAGGACGGAACCACACATTACTAATTTTATTTAAAAGTTTTCAAAATATCATAAAGTGGCAATAAAAAGCATTCTTTTTGCTTAAAAAACTAAATACATATGTATGTATATTGAAATTATCGCAAATAGCACTATCCTGATGACCAATTTTTGGTTACTTTTTTTAATATACTTTTTCCAAAAATTAAAAACAAAATAGTAACTTCAACGTTACAGTAACCATTAGTATTTTATTTTAAAAAGAATTGATAGAAGTCAAATACATAAAAATTGCAAGTCCATAGCACAACTACTTAGTTTAGATAGTATTAAACATTAACGGAGAGTGTAAAAAGGGGCGCTAACCTGATGACTAGAGCTGTGTCGGTCACGAACGAACGGGTTAAATTGAACGAATCAGTCAATTGAACGAAGTGGATCAGTCGTTCGTTCGGTCGTTCAATCTATATTTATTTTTTCTTTGTTTTGGTCGTTCGTTCGTTCGATCGTTCAATCTAAATTTGTTTTTCTTTGTTTTGGTCGTTCATTCGCGCAATCTAAACTTGTTTTTTCTTTGACGTGGTCGTTGTGCCGTTTAATCTAAATTTGTTTTTTCTTTGCTTTGGTCGTTCGTTAAACATTTATTTTGTCGCTTTTTTTTATATGCATATTGTCAGTATTGCCATTTTGTTATTTTTTAACTAAAATTGGCCATTGTTTCTTAAATGTGGAAATACGTACTTTCATTAAATTGTTTTTACTTTTTTCTAAATCTACAGAAACATTTGTTCTAAATATAAAGTGACAATAAACATTATTATTTTGATTATAGAATTACTTAAAACATTGTTTAAATAATATATAATAATAAAAAATATATATCGTATTTTTTACACTATTTTTTTATTATTTTTGGAATACATTTATATAAAAAAATTTTCGTATAAATTGGAATATCATAACATCCCATTGAAATAATAATAATTTACACGTAGTATAATTTAGAAAATAATATTCTAAATATCAGGGACGGTAACAGTTATAAGAGAAACTACGAAACAGTCACATTTATCATTAATGACAACGAATTTATATAATGGTTATAATTAACCATTAACAAGAAATATATTTTATTTTGGTCATCGTAACCAATTAAAATGAGAAATATTTTTTTTGGTTGAAAATAACCATTATATCAACTTAAAATTTGTTTTGGTCCTAAATAACCATTATACTAATAAAAAAAATGTTGGTTAGAAATAACCATTATATTAAAAAAGACATTTTTTTGGTTAAAAATAACCAATATCAAAAAAAATTTTTTTTTTGGTTATTACTCCACAAAATGCAACATTTTTTGTATATTTTGGATGATGCAAATGAAGCTATCGCAAGAATGATTAAAATCAATTAAAAGATTTTACAAATTAAGGATGTAACCAAAATTTTTTTTAGGTCAAATGGTTATTTCTAACCAAAAAAAGTTTTTGATTGAAATAACCATTATTCTTAACCAAAAAATTTTTTCTGGTTGATAAAATGGTTATTTCTAACCAAAAAAGGTTTTTGATTGAAATAATGGTTATTCTTAACCAAAATATTTTTTTGTTGATATAATGGTTACTTATAACCAAAAAAATTTGTTTCTCATTGTAATTGGTTACGGTAACCAAAAGAATCTAAATGTACTGACAATGGTTAAAAATTACCAAATGCAGATAAAGGGCATTTTTGCGTAACCTTTTCTTCAGAATAAAAAATAACAATTATTTCCGGTCCCTGCTAAATATAAATATGTATATATGTTTATTTTGAAGTATAATTTGTTACAATTTTTATTTATACACATAAAATTAAAAAAGTAAAAACAATGTAGATTTAAAAAAATGTAAAAACAATTTAATAAAAGTACGTATTTACACATTCAAGAAGCGATGGCCAATTTTGATTAAAAATAAACAAAATAGCAACATATCAGAAAATAAGCAACAAAACAAATATTGAACGAAGGACCAAGCAAAGAAAACACAAATTTAGATTGAACTACCGAACGACCAGAACAAATGAACGAAGTGAACGATTGAATGAAGTGAACGATCGGGATCACTTTTAATGACCGAACGAAAGTGAACGATTTGGCACAGCCCCACTGGTGACGCGCAGTGTATATTTAAATAATATCGTAAAATTTCAGAAAGATAACGTCAAGATAATAAAAAACCGAACTTGGCAGCCTTGTTATATGTGCTTAATTATCATACATGGGCATACTGCATTACTTTTTTACTGCAATACGTAAACCAGTATTCAGTAAAAAGTACTGATTATTGAAAAGAAAAATCAGTATTCAGTATATTTTACTGATTACTGGAAAGAAAAATCAGTATTCAGTAAATTTTACTGTTTACTGAAAAGAGAAATCAGTATTCAGTAAAAAGTACTGATTACTGAAAAAAGAAATCAGTATTCAGTAAATTTTACTGATTACTGAAAAGAGAAATCAGTATTCAGTAAAAAGTACTGATTACTGAAAACAAAAATCAGTATTCAGTAAAAAGTACTGTTTACTGAAAAGTGAAATCAGTATTCATTTGTGTATTTATTTGTGTAAAAAAATTCAGTAAACATTAAATGACTGATAGTAGGTAGATACTGTGTGTTTTAAAAATGATATGTACGCATTGCTCACTTACATGAATAGTGGCATAACTGAAAAACTGCATTTCGAAAAAAATTAAGAACTGAAAAAATTATTTTATTTTACATTTTTCAGTATATTTTCTGAACTTGAATTCTCAGCTATATAAATCAGTTTTTATTTACCGAATAACACATTTCATAATTAAAAAAAGTAAAAACATACAAAAAAGAAATATTCCTCGAAATTCAGTTTTTCAGTTATGCCACTATTCATATAAGTGAGCAATGCGTACATTTCATTTTTAAAACACACAGTATCTACCATGGCGTATTGATTATAAGGTGCATTTGACATGGCAGCTGAGCTACTTTTTTTTTCAACCAATTTGTGAATATAGTTGTCAATTTTTGCTTTGTTTTATGTACATTGTTTTTGTTTTCATATTTTTTGTTTTGGTTTTTTTGACAGTTAACTACCCTAACAAGCATTAAAATGCTATGTTGTTTTTGTTACTGTTTTACTTGTTGTAATCTCAAAGGCACCTTATGATAATTGCGCCATGGTATCTACCATAAGTCATTTAATGTTTACTGAATTTTTTTACACAAATCAGTACTTTTTACTGAATACTGATTTCACTTTTCAGTAATCAGTACTTTTTACTGAATACTGATTTCTCCTTTCAGTAATCAGTAAAATTTACTGAATACTGATTTCTCTTTTCAGTAAACAGTAAATAATTTACTGAATACTGATTTCTTTTTTCAGTAAACAGTACTTTTTACTGAATACTGATTTCTCTTTTCAGTAAACAGTAAAATTTACTGAATACTGATTTCTTTTTTCAGTAATCAGTAAAATTTACTGAATACTGATTTCTCTTTTCAGTAATCAGTAAAATTTACTGAATACTGATTTCTTTTTTCAGTAAACAGTACTTTTTACTGAATACTGATTTCTCCTTTCAGTAATCAGT
Organism: Metopia argyrocephala; assembly: GCA_963576795.1. Taxonomy (NCBI): domain Eukaryota; kingdom Metazoa; phylum Arthropoda; class Insecta; order Diptera; family Sarcophagidae; genus Metopia; species Metopia argyrocephala. Next base: position 111,678,314 of record OY756208.1, read on the forward strand.
AAAATTTACTGAATACTGATTTCTCTTTTCAGTAAACAGTAAAATTTACTGAATACTGATTTCTTTTTTCAGTAAACAGTACTTTTTACTGAATACTGATTTCTCTTTTCAGTAATCAGTAAAATTTACTGAATACTGATTTCTTTTTTCAGTAATCAGTAAAATTTACTGAATACTGATTTCTCTTTTCAGTAATCAGTAAAATTTACTGAATACTGATTTCTTTTTTCAGTAAACAGTACTTTTTACTGAATACTGATTTCTCTTTTCAGTAAACAGTAAAATTTACTGAATACTGATTTTTCTTTCCAGTAAACAGTAAAATTTACTGAATACTGATTTTTCTTTTCAATAATCAGTAAAAAAAGAAAATACTGAAAAAGTACTGGTACTGAAAAATGCCCATCTATGTTAATTATTAAGTACTTTTAAAATTAACCGCCTATGTAAGCGGATGTAAACAAAAATTTGTATGGAATATTTTTATTCGGTTGGAAAAAAACATTATTTAATAATTGCTATTGCCCAATTCCTTAGTTGACCGACTATTTCTTATCAACTATAGACTATTCTTATCATTCATATATTATTATATATTATATTACCTATTATTTAATAAACAAACTAAACATAAGCACCACTTTCTGACATGAAACAAAAAAATTAATAAAAAGCAATTACTATAACTGACTGGCTGAAAAAAAATAAATAACTACGAGTAGTTTAGGCGATAGAAGATATGCCTGGAAGATAGAAAGAGATAGTAGGATACAAAAGCCATATAAGTGGTACATCAATGTACATTATTTTTAAAAACTGAGAGAGCAGTCAATACAGTGTGAAATATGTATTTATATACATATGTATGTATGTATCAAAATATCAGCACGTTAAACCCGTGCGTATAAAAAATATACATACATATTTGGGGGATTCAAATTATAGTTTTAAAGTCATATATCATAAACCAATTGCACGAAATAATATGATTGCTGTGAACAACCTGACATACATATATTGTTCAGTATGATTACGTTTATAGTAGTAATACTATTTGCAAATAAGAGTAAAAAATGTTACCATATAATTGTTTTATTGTAGTACCTCACGATAACAAGTCGTAAAAACGACACTATTTGCACATAAAGTTTGAAATACACAGCATGCGTTACGGCGATTACAATATACAATGCAAGTCAACTTTTCAACTGTTAACGCATCTAAAAGTAAAAATTTGTTTAACTTCTATACGTTAGAAGCGTTGCCAATGTTACCAATAACTTGTTTTGTAAAAATTCCTTATTTTGACTTTCTTTGACAGACGGGCGAAACACACAATTTACACAAAGCATGTTATGTACTTCTTATTTAAAGATGTAAAATATTGCCACTTGTTTACATTTTTAATGTTTTTATTGTTTTCAAAAATCTGGTAGGCTTATATAAATATGGCGGAATAAAATATAAAAACATAAAAGATTGAACTTAAAGCAACAAATAAAAAAATTGTATTCTGTAAAATAAATAGTTTAAATATTAAAATAAAATAGTTTTCAAACTGAATATTTGTGGTATACTTGCACAAAAATGATAAAAATTTAAGCAGAAAATGTTCAAACTTTTTTCTAAGCAGTGTTATAATTTTTTGGTGTTACCATAAAATTTACTGACAGCGATTTTGTTTCCAAGTACTTTAACATATAAACAGTGAGTTAAGTATATTGCAAATAAGCTTATTTGCAAATAGGACGTGCGTATAAACGTAGTATATGTTATTTTTTACTTTAGTCAGGTTATATAGTGTGCCTAGTAGAAAAGCGTTCAGTGGCTGCCAGTAAAATGAATTATAAAAGCAAAATATTCTCACTTGCATGTAAAAATATATATTTATAAAAGCAATTTTTTTGTAATTTCAGTGTCACGACATAAGAGTGTGGAAATTCTTTTACCATCTTTCTACGCTTCGTATTTTATGACGGCGGCATGTAAATATTATCGCCGTAAATTTAAATTTAGGTCTCTAATATTTTACTTAAATTAAATGTCTTGTAAATCTTAAAAAATATTTTTTTTTATGAAAAAAATATTTAAAAGTTTGTTTTTCTAAAAATAGCAAATTTATAATTAATTATTGCTTAAGTAATACTTATAAGCGCTCCTAGTCGCGTAATTGCATTCATTTCTGGGGGTCAATTCTTGTTCTGTAAAACGGTGAAATAAAAAGTTTTTTCACTGTTTGTTAGTGTTTTTGATTCTTGTTTTGTGCAAAAATTAAAAGATAATTTTTTCATGTAACAACAAATGGAATGAAACAAAATATATTCACAGTTGCACAAGAGTACTGTGCCTCGTTTCTGTATTACTCGACTCGAGTAATATCTCACATGAAACGAAAAAATTGAAACAAAAACTATGTGAATTGACACAAAAAGTGCTGTTTCTCACATACGTGTTTCTGTATGTAAAATAATGCGAGTACTACAGTCACGGACATAAGTATAGGCACAAGCAGTACTTTCAAATAAAATAAAAAGTTTTACGTATTCACAGACTTAAAATAATAATGTTATTAACTGATTATGACTACAGGATATGTACATTAACAAAATAACAAAAAAACTAAAACAAATTAGTTTCAGGAATAAAACAATATCCAAAAGTACTAAATAAACTCAGTTTTCTATAGGACAAAATTATAGGCACAGCCTTTCTTGTGCAGGCAAAAAATCATACAGAAGCTTGAATTAATATTTTGTTGGCATTCCATTTGGTTTTATAACAGCCTTTAACCTATTTGGCATGGAATGTACCAATTTTTTGTGAGCTCTTCGCCTATTTTATTCCATTCTCCGATCAACGTTGCCTTAAGATCAGCTTTGCTTAATAACTTCTCTGTTCGAGTTCTTCGGTCCAATTCTTCCAACAAATGTTCGATGGGATTTAAGTCTGGGGACTGTGGAGTATGTGGCAAGCCATGTGCGGTGTTATAAACAAGTCACTACTTCACGTCGCGAGCCGAATATTTCGAATCAGTATCATGCTGGAATGTAAATGACTGCGGAAAATTTAATTTCTCTGCGCTTTAATTCCCTAATTTCCGAAAATAACATCAACACAGCTTTCTTAAAATATAAAGGAAGATTTTGGTAAGAATGTGCACTCTGAAACTGTTCGAAGATTGCTGTATATCAAGCTGGTTATAATTCAAGAGTGGCTAGACGAAAACTACTGATATGTGCAACCACTCAAGAGAAGAGAATGTCGTAAGCAAAACAATTTGAAAATGAGCCTTGTAGATTCTGGGATCAGGAACTCTTCTCAGATGAGAGTAAGTTTAGTATTTTTCGACCTGGACATTCTAGATTGTAAAGAAAGCCTAATACAGTATATACTGAAAAAATCTTAAACCAAAGGTAAAGTATGGCGGGTGAATAATAATGGTCTGTGGCAGCATGTCCGCTGCTGGTGTTGTGGAACTTATCTTTATGGAGAGAATAATTGACAAAGCTGTTTGCTTTAACGTTTTGAAAACAAATGTTAAAAAAAGCGCAGAGAAATGATATTTACATCAGTCATTTACATTACAGCACGATAATTATTCGAAACATTCGGCTCGCGACGTGAAGTAGTGACTTGTTTATAACACCGCACATGGCTTGCCACATACTCCACAGTCCCCAGACCTAAATCCCATCGAACATTTGTGGAAAGAATTGGACCGAAGAATTCGAACAGAGAAGTTATTAAGCAAATCAGATCTTAAGGCAACGTCGATCGAAGAATGGAATAAAATAGGCGAAGAGCTCACAAAAAATTGGTACATTCCATGCCAAATAGGTTAAAGGCTGTGATAAAACAAAATGGAATGCCAACAAAATATTAATTCAAGCTTCTGTATGATTTTTTGTCTGCACAAGAAAGGCTGTGCCTATAATTTTGTCCTATAGAAAACTGAGTTTATTTCGTACTTTTGGATATTGTTTTGTTCCTGAAACTAATTTGTTTTATTTTTTTTGTTATTTTGTTAATGTACATATCCTGTAGTCATAATCAGTTAATAACACTATTATTTTAAGTCTGTGAATACGTAAAATTTTTTATTTTATTTGAAAGTACTGCTTGTGCCTATACTTATGTCCATGACTGTATATGTCATTTATGCCATTTTCCAATTATTATTGGAAAAATGTGAGTAAAAGTGTTTCCGTATCTTTTTTTTGTGAAAACTGAACCGAATGAAGTGTCAAAATAAGCCGCATATTAAAACGGTGCGAAAAGTGTTTTGCAAACAAAAAAAAAAAAACAATTTTTGTATTTTGTGTCTTTTAAATAATATTGTGTGGTTTTTCATTAAAAATAATATTGCGTAGCTTTTTTTAATATACATATAGGTATATGATATATGTATATTTTTATAGTTTTGCATTTCTCTTCATATAATTTTTTTATTGGTTTGTTTACATTCTTCACCAGGGTTGTCAGATAGTTTTCAATTTTCATCCCCGATTTTAAAATTCATATCCTCAAAAATTCCCCCAGAAACTGTATCAATAATTTTGCATAGTTTCTGATATATCTTTGATATAGGTGTAAATATATACTATTTTATTTGATATGCATGTCTATTTACAGTGGTGGTCTATAAAAAAGATTGACCATGATCTAGCATCATGACCAAAAAACTTTAGAACAATGTGATTAATATTTTTGTTTGTTTCTATATAAAATATCAATTATAAAGTAAATAAAATAAAAAACATCAAAATTTCCCAAGATCAAAACTTAAAAAACCATGTACATATTCAAAAATATTGTTAAAATTAACTAATTTTGACTGTACATAAAAATATACACATCAAATTTAATGGCCTAAAAGAAACAGTTTTTTATTAATGGCACCAAATTACCACTATTCTGTAGTTAATGGAATTACCCTTGTTTTAAATAAAGTCCCAAAAGCGTTTTGGCATTGAGTCCATGTGTCTTTAAAACATATTGATTGCAATGTTTTTGCACACATCTTTAACAAATTCCCACAAAGTTCTTTATTAGAAGGGTTTTTCCTCAAAGAGCCGCTTTGACAATTTCGCATAAATTTTCAAAAGGGTTTAACTCTGGAAACTGAGCAGAGCAGCTTAAAATTTTGGAGCATATATTTTGAAAATAACTTTTTGCTCGCTTCGATGTCTGTTTTGGGTTGTTAACTTGGTGAAACAGCCATCGATGTGCCATTTTATATTCAGCATAAGACATTTTGATGCTATTTAAAATATTTGTATAGTATACGGTATCTGTTGTACCTTCAATTCTACATAGATGTCCTGTGCAATAGTATGAAAAACATTCCCATACCATTCAGTAGTAGTTTAACTAAAGGCGACCCTCTAATACTAAATTTCTATGCAATAAAACCATTCAAATCGGTGGGGGAAATGAATGAAAGAAATCTATAATATATAGTTAAATAAGCAACAAAATTGTAAAAATCGTCAAACATTTGTCGATTATCCACAATAAAATTTCCATCCCCAAATGAATTTTTTTATTTTTTATCCCCATTTCAGAAAAAAAATCCCCATTTTGGTGATAAATCTCCTAATCTGACAACACTGTTTTTCACAATTAATATTTTTTTTGACGTTTTGCTTTCGTTTCACACATTTAAAGTGGAAATATTCCAGTTGGAAAAGAGTTTGTTTTGATTGTTTTCGCATGCAGATACAGAAACACTTTTTTAACGACGATTCGAAAAACGATGGGATTTTTAGTTTCAACACACATGTGAGTAATATCTCGAGTCGAGTAATACAGAAACGAGTCACTGATTGGTGTTTTGTGTATATGTGAAATTAACTGTCAAAATTTTTTCATATGTGTAAGAAGTTTGCACAGAAAATATTTATGTGAAAATATACCGTAAAAGTTTAAAACCAAACAAAAAAGGAAAGCGGTCTAGCGAAATATTAATATTCTAATATTTAATACTCGTATCTTTATTTCAAAGAACAAAAAATAACCTCAAATTGGTGTTTTAGTTGTATGTACTAGAACACTGGGCCAAATAAATACAGTTGACGATGGAAGCTGTACAAAAAATCAATCGGCGATAGTTGCAACTATTCTTTTATATTAATTTGTTATCCAGTATACTTCTGATTAGTGATGTGAACACAATAAAATAAAAAGAAAAACTGTACAAAACATATTTTATTTATTATTATTAGATGAACAAATATACAAATACTATGTATGTAATTGCGGTTGTTAAAATATTCATACATACATACATTTCATATTAAAAAAGATTTACATACCTTCAACTAAAAATTTTTTCTAAGAAAAAAAAAAAAAAAAACCTAAAAACCCATATCGAAAAGGAACTGGAAAATGATCTTACCATAAAGAATTTTCCACAACTTTTCATAAGCATACTTATGATAAATTTATTTAAGTGAAAAATATTAATAGTTTTAAAATAGTGTTTTAAAAACGCTTTTAGCAATTATGATTGCAAGACTTACAGTCTTATTCATAATCAGAACGTGCTTATAAGAGCCTTATAAGCAAGATCTCTTAATTTTGTATTCATAAACAACAAACAGTGCCATAGCGCTTTCATAAACTAGAGCTGTGTCGGTCGCGAACGAACGGGTTAAATTGAACGAATCAGTCAATTGAACGAAGTGGATCAGTCGTTCGTTTGGTCGTTCGGTCGTTCAGTCGTTCAATCTAAATCTTTTTTCTTTGTTTTGGTCGTTCGTTCGGTCGTTCAATCTTAATTTGTTTTTTTTTTGATTTTGTTTTGGTCGTTCATTCGCGCAATCTAAACTTGTTTTTTCTTTGACTTCGTCGTTTTTTCTTTGTTTTGGTCGTTCATTCGTCCAAACTAAATTTGTTTTTTCTTTGACGTGGTCGTTCTGCCGTTTAATCTAAATTTGTTTTTTCTTTGTTTTGGTCGTTCGTTAACATTTATTTTGTCGCATTTTTTATATGCATATTGTCAGTATTGCCATTTTGTTAATTTTTAACTAAAATTGGCCATTGTTTCTTAAATGTGGAAATACGTACTTTTATTAAATTGTTTTTACTTTGTTTTAAATCTACAGGAACATTTGTTCTAAATATAAAGTGACAATAAACATTATTATTTTGATTATAGAATTACTTAAAACATTTTTTAAATAATATATAGTAATAAAAAATAATATATCGTATTTTTCACACTATTTTTTATTATTTTTGGAATACATTACATAAAAAATTTTCCGTATAAATTGGAATATCATAACATCCCATTGAAATAATAATAATTTATACTAATGACATGTAGTATAATTTAGAAAATAATATTCTAAATATAAATATGTATGTATGTTTATTTTGAAGTATAATTTGTTACAATTTTTATTTATACACATAAAATTAAAAAAGTAGAAACAATTTAATAAAATTACGTATTTACACATTTAAGAAACGATGGCCAATTTTGATTAAAAATAAACAAAACAGCAACACTGATAACATGCATATCAGAAAATAAGCAACAAAACAAATATTGAACGAATGACCAAGCAAAGAAAACACAAATTTAGATTGAACGACTGAACGACCAGAACAAAAGAACGAAGTGAACGACTGAACGAAGTGAACGATCCGGATCACTTTTAATGACCGAACGAAAATGACCGATCATTTAAGTGAACGATTTGGCACAGCTCTATCATAAACCATTTATAAATAAGAAATTTTTATTGTACGTTTCTACCTACTTAAACCGTACAATAAAATGAAATTTGTGAGTTGGATTGGATATTATATAAATAATATAATATAAATATATTATACGAAAATTTTTAATTATATGAATTTAAATATGTACATATATATTAATACTTGCAACTATATAAGTTTTATTCATTGTAATACTATATTATTCCACTTTTATTTATACAATATCCAATCTAACTCACAAATTTCATTTTATTGTACGGTTAAAGTACCTAAAAACCTACAATAATAATTTCTTATATATGTAAATGGTTTATGAGAGCGTTATGACACTGTTTCCTGATTATGAATACAAAATTAAGAGATTTTGCTTATAAGGCTCTTATAAGCACGTTTTATCTCATTATGAATTGGACTGTTAGTTTTTGTTTCAATTTTTTCGTTTCATGTGAGATATTACTCGAGTCGAGTAATACAGAAACGAGGCACAGAATAGTGATGCACAAATCAAAAAGAGAATGGTAGTATTTGATTACTTTATACATGAATTAAAAAAATGTGCTTGAAAGGAAGATTTTTTTTTATTTTTTCAGTTTATTTTAGTTTTTTTTTAGTTTTATTTTTAACAGCAGTAAATATTACTTCAATCACATCTATTTTATGTATAATTGTGTTACTATTACATTATTTTTAAGAATATTAAAAAATTACCGAAGTAACCGATAGCTTTTATTGTGCATCACTACGCTGAAATAACATCATGGTATTGCCAGCATGACATTAAAATCGTTTATTAGTTAATTTGCTCATATGAAACGTTTATGAATAAGATTTTTTATTTTGAGCTTATAAGACAGATAACGTCTCATAACTAATGTATGGATAAAACCTAAATTAAGGAGTTATTATGAATTTGACTGTAAGTATATAAATTGACACAAAACGTGCTGTTTCTCACATACGTGTTTCAGTATGTAAAATAATGCGAGTACTATCTGTTATTTATGCCATTTTCCAATTATTATTGGAAAAATGTGAGTAAAAGTGTTTCTGTATCTTTTTTTTTGTGAAAACTGAACCGAATGAAGTGTCTTTTTTAAATAATATTGTGTTGCTTTTTTATTAAAAATAATATTGCGTAGCTTTTTTAATCTATATATGATATATATTTTTATAGTTTTGCATTTCTCTTCATATAATTTTTTTTATTGGTTTGTTTACATTTTTCACCAGGGTTGTCAGATAGTTTTCAATTTTCATCCCCGATTTTAAAATTCGTATCCTCAAAAATCCCCACAGAAACTGTATCAATAATTTTGCATAGATACATATGCTTTGATATAGGTATAAAATATATACTATTTTATTTGATATGTATTTCTTATTACAGTGGTGGTCTATAAAAAAGATTGACCATGATCTAGCATCATGACCAAAAAACTTTAAAACAATGTGATTAATATTTTTGTTTGTTTCTATATAAAATATCAATTATAAAGTAAATAAAATAAAAAACATTAAAATTTCGCAAGATCAAAACTTAAAAAACCATGTACATATTCAAAAATATTGTTAAAATTAACTAATTTTGCCTCTACCTAAAAATATACACATCAAATTTGATGGCCTAAAAGAAACAGTTTTTTATTAATGGCACCAAATTACCACTATTCTGTAGTTAGTGGAATTACCCTGGTTTTAAATAAAGTCCCAAAAGCGTTTTGGCATTGAGTCCACAAGTCTTTAAAACATATTGATTGCAATGTTTTTGCACACATCTTTAACAAATTCCCACAAAGTACTTTATTAGAAGGGTTTTTTCTCAAAGAGCCGCTTTGACAATTTTGCATAAATTTTCAAAAGGGTTTAACTTGGAAACTGAGCAGATCAGCTTAAAATTTTGAAGCATATATTTTGAAAATAACTTTTTGCTCGCTTCGATGTCTGTTTTGGGTTGTTAACTTGGTGGAACACCCATCGATGTGCCATTTCATATTCAGAATAAGACATCTTTATGCCGTTTAAAATATTTGTATAGTATACGGTATCTGTTGTACCTTCAATTCTACATAGATGTCCTGTGCCATAATACGAACAACATTCCCATACCCTTCAGTAGTAGTTTAACTAAAAGGCGACCCTCTGATACTAAATTCCTACGCAATAAAACCATTAAAATCGGTGGGGGAAATATAATGGTATGGAGATGTTTTTGTTTATATGAGAAAATAAACCAAACTAAAAAGCATGAGTTTTAAACAAGTCATGCTTATAAATTCATACTTTCATCGGAAATTCTTTCACTGTGTGTTCCGAATGAAAGAAATCTATAATATATAGTTAAATAAGCAACAAAATTGTAAAAATCGTCAAACATTTGTCGATTATCCACAATAAAATCCCCATCCCCAAATGAATTTTTTTTCCCCATTTCAGAAAAAAAATCCCCATTTTGGTGATAAATCTCCTAATCTGACAACACTGTTTTTCACAATTAATATTTTTTTTTGACGTTTTGCTTTCGTTTCACACATTTACAGCCAGGCCCACGATATCGAAAGAAAACTTAAGCGAAAGAAACTCAGTCACTCACTGTGAATCTAAGCTGCGGCCCACTAATTGTCACTTTATCGTTCGCTTTGCTTTACGTTACCAACGTAATGCAAATAAACAACATAGTTGCCATATCAAGAAATCAAAAAATAATTGCCAATATACACGAAAAAAGCGCTGAAATGCTTAAATTGTACAGTAAAGAATGCAACCGTGTGCTAGTTTAACTTGACAGAAATGTAGTAAACAAACTTATTCCGATTTTGTCTATTTATGTATATGTGTGTAAAAAAATTTTGTGTTACCAATCGCATTTATTTTTGGCGACACAAAAATTAGTGTGCCGCAAATCAGCTGTTTGTCGTTTAAAACTACACGATTCGATATCGTGGGCCTGGCTGTTAAACTGGAAATATTCCAGTTGGAAAAGAGTTTGTTTTGATTGTGTTCGCATGCAGATACAGAAACACTTTTTTAACGACGATTCGAAAAACGAAGGGATTTTTTGTTTCAACACACATGTGAGTAATTTCTCGAGTCGAGTAATACAGAAACGAGGCACTGTTTACATTTTTTTATATAAAAATTTGGTAAAATGGAATTGTAAACTGGAGAGAAAGAGAAAGGGAGATTAACATTCGTAATTTCTACAGGCACTGATGACAGAGCCTGAAAAGGAAAGAGATGGCATATGTAATACAAAATAAAAACAATTTTTTGGCCATTTAGAAATTTGATTTTGTAGAGAGACTGCAACTATTTGCTATTATACGAAAATTTTTAATTATATGAATTTAAATATGTACATATATATCTATACTCGCAACTACATAAGTTTTATTCATTGTAATACTATATTATTCCACTTTTATTTATTTAAATATTTATTTATAAGTCTACAATTAAAATTTTTAGACAGACTTCTGTAAGAATATTAATTAATTAAATATAAAAGCAAGTAAATATTTCAAAATAAAACTTTACAAAATGTATTAGCTATTCAGAAGAACTATAATATTTCTTTTAATTAAGTTTTTGGATAAGGAAAAGTCAATAAAGTTGTAAAGTTTATTAAAATTTAGGCAAATTCTTCTGAGTGGATCAGCGTTAGAATAATTAGTTCGGTAATAATTAATTGCAAGGGGATAGAAATAGCGTGTTGGGCGTTGTGGTACATTAAAGGTGATATTTTCCAAGAGAAACTCAGAGCAAACTTCACCATTAATAACGTTCATCAAAAAGGTGATATTCAGCATTGTTCTTCTACTGTTCAGTGTAGGAAGCTTAATAAGTGCTAGCCTTTGTTGATACGGCGGCAAATTCGTTGTTGGATTCCAACGTAAACACCACAAGCAGAATAAAAAAAATTGTTTTTGAATTGATTCAATATGATCACTGTGAACATTATATATAGGATCCCATATCACACAACCATATTCAAGGATTGGTCTTACAAGTGAGGTATACAGTATCTTCGAAATATATGGATCAGTGAATTCCTTACTCCATCTCCTGATGAAGGCAAGAACTCCTCTTGCTTTGTTGACAATTAGATTTATATGGGGGGTAAAACAAAGCTTGGCGTCAAGCAAAATGCCCAGATCAAGAATAGAGCTTACAAATTTAAGTGATTGTCCATTCATCACGTAGTTACTAGGGATGATACTTCTACGATGGATACTCATACATTTACATTTATTAGCGTTTAGATCCATTAAATTAACGTTACACCAAGTATAAAAGTTATTAAAGTCCTCCTGTAAATACAGTTGATGAGAGGGGTTACTATAAGTATAAAAAATTTTTACGTCGTCAGCAAACATTAAAATATTACAGTATTTTAAGACTGTTGGTAGATCATTAATGAATAGCGAAAACAGGAGAGGCCCAAGATGGCTTCCTTGTGGCACCCCAGAAACAGCATTAATATGTTTAGACAACACGTTTTTAAAGAGAACCTTTTGTGTTCTATACTTAAGGTATGAAACAATCCAACTTAAACTGTTAGGAGAGAAACCCAGCAAGTGTAATTTGTGGCAAAGAAGGTTGTGATTAACCTTATCGAATGCTTTACTGAAGTCGGTATAAATTGAATCAGTTTGTCGATTATCTACAAATCCCTTACTTATTAACGAAGTAAACTGCAATAGGTTAGTGATAGTTGATCGTCCTTTTCTAAATCCATGTTGGTACTGTATTATTAGATGTGATAAATTATGACTCAAGAAATTAGTAATGAGCTTTTCCAAAACCATAGGTATAGAATTAAGTTTAGCGATGCCCCTGTAGTTTTTAACATCAGACTTACAACCACTTTTAAATAAAGGAATAATGAATGAAGTCTTCCAATGACTAGGTACATAACCATTGGCAATTGACAAGTTAAATAATAAAGCCAACGGTTTGGATAGGCTCAGCGCACAGAACCTTTGTATACAATTCGGAATACCGTCAGGTCCATGACTGGTGCTTGGTTTCAATTTTAATAGTTCACGCTCAATTTCATCAGAACCAAATAATGGAATAATAACACTGGAGTTAGAATAAATTGTATATGGATAATGAGAACCGGAAAATATAGAATTACTATAAGTTGTGGAAAAAAAATCAGCAAACATGTCAGCAATAAGACGGCAATCGTCAGTTTCTCTATTCTGATATTTCATAACTGGCGGAAAATTTGTAGATTTTCTTTTAGAATTAACAAAATTGAAGAAGGTTTTAGGATTATTCTTAAAATTGGACTTCATTTTGTTTATATAATTATGATAGAGAGAAGTATTTAAACGATTGTATTTCGCACGAATTATTGAATAATTTGCATAATTAGTTACAGAATTGGTCATTTTATATTTTTTAAAAAGTTTGTTCCTTTTATTTTTTAACATGGAAAGTTGCTTAGTGTTCCAAGGAGGACCGGAAGAGTTATGATAATGCCGCTTCGGTACATATATTTCAATAATAGAAGAGATAGTATTGTAGAAAGTATTAAGCATTTGTTCCATATTTATAGGAGTGGCTATACTCGTGGTTAACATATTATTCCAGTCTACATTATTAAGGTGGTAATTCATAGCGTCATAATTGGCTTGTTTAAAATTGTAAATTCTTATAGCTTTTGAAGAATTGAGTAATACGGGAAAAAATATTGAGCAATTAATTTCGAGAGTAGGATGATAGGGATCTTCAGGTTTTGTTATTGGGCAAGTTCTATTAATTGTGCAATCAGTAGGCTCATTGACGAATATCAGATCAAGTATCTTATCGTTGATATTATAAAACCGATTTATCTGGTACAGACATACATAAATCCAAAAGCTGGTTAAGAAAATCATTACAATTCAAAGGAACTTAAAATGCAGAGTCAGGTGAAAAAATCCAGGATACTGACGGTAGATTAAAATTACCAAAAACAAAAACATAATCGGTAGAATTCGCAGATCTTACCATATGCTTGATAGATTCAAGGTGGCTTTCATAAACAGAATAGTCAGAGCTTGGAGGGATGTATGAGCAACTCACAAATATATTTCTCGGTTTAAGTTTGATACTGATTGCAATTAATTCGAAATTATCACCACAACAAAATAGTTCCGAAGACAAATAATTAGAAACCGCAATTAGAACACCACCTCCAATTCGATTATTACCTCTATCTCTCCTGTAAATAGTATAGCTGTTGCATAGGATTTCCATATTAAAAACATTTTCTCTCAACCATGTTTCAGTTAATATAAGTAGATGATAGTTAAAACCAAAACTTTCAGTAAATAATTTAGTTAATTTTGTGTTAATGCCTCGAACGTTTTGGTAGATAATGTTAAGCTGGATATCAGTAGACGATCCTAGTTTTTTGGAACTGGATTATTGTCTGCAGCCATCCTCACAATGTTATTAAAGTCCGAATTATTTTTGACAGTGTATTCTCGAACAATAGTATTGACAGGCCAAAAAAAAGGCTGAATAATTGTTTCATAGTGATCAAATGGAACCGTTAACTTAAATGAAGTAACATTTCTAGGTCCAGAATAGTTGAATTTTTTAATGTATATATTCGAAATATCCGAAATTTTGGACTTTAGATAATATTTAATATCATCAGGGGTGGTATCGAATGCAAAACGTGAAATAAAAATGGACTTGCGTGGCGGTATTATTCTGAGTGTTCTAGGAACAGTAATTGTGCTCTGTATACATGGCTGAGCATGCTGAATATCCTGATTCGTATCAGTATTTGATGTTGGTGCAGTAATCAAGGGAATTTGATTAATTTTATTGGTTTCAATTATTAAATTATTACTATTACTAGCATTATTCGCTTGATTTTGGTTGTTGCCCATAAAATCAGTCTCTATTTCTGTCATCTCGGAATTAGGTGTACTGGGAGAGGAACCAATATCACCAATATTTATATTAATGTTTTTCGAAGAAGAAGGGACAGTAAGAAACTCCTTTCTCCTTTTTTTAGTTATCTGGGAGCGGTTGCCATCCGTTTGTGTAAATTTCTCTAAAGAAGAAAATTTGGAAAATAATTCTCCAAATTTTGCCAACTTATTTTGTAATAATAAAAACTCCTTGTTGAGGTCTTCAAAGTCGGAGCTATAAGTTTTGAAAAATTTGTAGAAGTCGATATTAATTTTCTTACAACTAGGACATGTCCAATGAAGCGATTTTGCTGGATCATTGAGCACATCCGCATCCCTAGCTCTAAGTCCAGAGCATTTCAAGTGATAATTAGCCATGCATAACCAACATGATACCATACGCTCGTTTCCTGTAACGTTGCAGTTTGAGTTTGAACAATTCATAATTGGGCCAGTAATCGATCTGAGGGTTAAAGAACCTGTTAAAGCACGTGTATAGTTGTTATTGTAGTTATTGAATTATTTATTTTTTAATTTTATTATGACCACTTATTCGCAAATAAATATTTATTTATTCGTGTAGAATTTGTGTGTTGAGATGTTTTTATTGTTCTGATTCGGTAAATTAGTGCTTTTTACAGCTGTTGTATAAATATGTTATTATTTGTTTTTATAGATTTTAGGTATGAAGTTGTTTTTGTGATTGTTAAATTTTGATTTTAATTTTATTTTGTTCACTTATTCGCAAAATATTTGTTTAATTAGGATACAAAAAGATGTGGGTAGATGTTGTTATTGTTCTGATTCGAACAGTCACTGTTTATTCAGCTATTGTATATTATTGAGTTATTGTTTTATATAAATTGTTGTTTTAGAAATAATGTCTCTACTTTAATTTAAGATGTTATAAAAATTTATACAATGTATGTTGTATGTGGAGCTTATTTTGGGAAAATCTAATTTTCTTCCTATATATATTTTAAATATGCTTATTTTTAAACTTTTAACATTCGATAGAACTTTATCAGATTAATGATTATGATATGTATAAGCACAGAAAAATAGAATTGAACAGAGCGAGCAAAAAAGACACGTCCGACTTCAACGATATCTGTACATATTTATTATTTATACAATATCCAATCTAACTCACAAATGTCGTGTTATTATACGGTTAAAGTACCTAGAAACCTGCAATAAAAATTTCTTATTTATAAATGGTTTATGAGAGCACTATGACACTGTTTGTTGTTTATGAATACAAAATTAAGAGATCTTGCTTATAAGGCTCTTATAAGCACGTTTTATCTCATTATGAATTGGACTGTAAATTTCTAACTGCCATCCCTAAATAAAAGCGGCAAGCGTTTTCTAGCTGTCAAAATTTCTCATGCCCATACAATTTGTATGGAGCATCCCAAAATAACGCGGCGGCAACGCTTTGAAATTGGAAAATCCAATTTTGACAGAGCGTTTAATAGTAAAGTTGGTCGCAAAAGGCAACTAAAATGTAAACAAATAGGAAAAAAACAGGGTTGTGATATAAAGATATGTTATTTGCATAACCATGTTTTATTCGTAAAGGCAAAAAATAAACAAAATAGAAGATAATAAATATTAATATAAAATAAATAAATAAAATATAATAAAAATAAATAAAATAGTACTATAAAATTTAGTTTATGCTACAAATACCAATAGAGGAATGCAGTTTATTACTAAAATAGAATTGTTATATAAGCACATGTTTTTGTATTACCCTGTTTTTAACATTTTGACAAAACGTTGCCGCTCTTATTTAGGGATGGCGGTTCAGAGTAAGCGCTGAGCGTTGGAGAACGTTCCGCTTGCCGCTTTTATTTAGGGATGGCTTTAAATGGCCAAAAAGTTGTTTTTATTTTGTATTACATATGCCATCTCTTTCCTTTACAGGCTCTGTTATCAGTGCCTGTAGAAATTACGAATGTAAATCTCTCTTTCTCTTCGGTTTACAATTTCTTTCCTTTACAGGCTCTGTCATCAGTGCCTGTAGAAATTACGAATGTAATTCTCTCTTTCTCTTCAGTTTACAACTTCATTTTGATAAATAACACAAAGAACTCTGATGAGACCTTTCGTAGTCGAAAACTAGTTCAGAATACCAGGGGCAAAATCGTCACATTCGTGATTGAGTAAGTTTTCGTATCGAATAAAATTTCGTGGCGTATAAAAAACGGTATTGCGGCATTCGATAGCTTTCGAATCGAAATTTGTTTAAAAATGTAATAAATTTTTTGTTCACATTAGTGTTTATATTAAATGTCAACAAAGACAAAAGATTAAACAATAGAGGTAAGTCAATGTAAATATATTTAAATTAAATATTTTAGTTGATTTAAACTACTTATTTTCTACAGTTAATGGATCCTTCATATTTATTTTATTTATCTTCCTCTGATGAAGAAGAACAACCTACCACGAGTATTAGAAGACAAATGCGAATTAAAAGCGACCCTTTATCATTATCAGATACAACGTAAGTAGAAAATTAACCCTTTGCACTCGAGGGCTCCGGAGCGGAGCCATTTAAAATTTATCTTCAAACTCGAGGGCTCCGCTATGGAGACAATGCAAATAATTTTCAGTTCATAACATAAGGACAAAAACAAATCGTAATAACTTCATTTATTTATTTATATTATTTATTATTTATTTATTTATTATTATATTTATTTATTATATATTATAACATTTGTATCTATAATTAATTAAAAAAGATTTAAAATACAACTGACTTTTCTTTTTATGCGCATATCATTTACTTATATGTGAATATGGTTTTTTCTATTGAAATTGATTCGAGTTGCTGGTATTATGAGTGAAAAAAAGCTTCGAGTGCAAAGGGTTAACTCACAACCTACACGTATGGTTCTTTATAAAAAATCTATGTTGATAGGTTTCGAAAACGATTTAGGTTAACGAAGGAGGCATTCAACTTTGTACTGGATCAACTTGACTTAAAAAACAATATGTCAACAGCAGTGCCACCAAAACTGCAATTAGCGGCTACATTGTCGCTTTTAGCCGGTGGAAGTTTCCAGCACATCGTTGGAAACGATTATTTGCTGGGCATGTGCTAAAGTACAGTAAGTAAGTGCGTTGACAGATGTATTGCAGAATTGGAGTCTAAACTGTGCCCAACACTCATAAAGTTTGACCCCCTAAACTAAAAAATTATTATTATATATACATACATATGTAAAGCAAACAGTAGGAATAATATAATTTAAAAAATGTAAACAAAACACATACATATGTATTTTTAAATGTTGTCTACTTTTATTTTTTAAGAAAAAACGCTACGTTGATATAGTAGTAGCGTAAAATCGGTTTATTTTGTGTTAAATCGGCTTATTTGGCCATAAAAAAAATGTTGACGAGTGAAATCATTCGATCAACTACTCGTTCTCGAATGCCAAAATCCAAAATTTCGATAGAAGACATTCGATAACGTATGTCGCGATTTCAAAAACTAAAATTTCGATCAAAGTCATTCGATCACGAATGCGGCGATTTGGCTCCAGATCTTGAAAACTATCATTACAAGAATGAAAAATGTATAATTATCTCGTCAAACTCTTCTCTTGACAATCAATGATGAATAATAAATTTGCTGGTAACAACACTAAGCCCATTACTGATTATAAAAAAAGGGCGTAATTTGTAAAATATATGTGTAATTCCTGTTACTTGAAAAATGGTAACAATTACATAGAAAAAATATGTTGAATTTAAAATAAAAATTTCAACAAATAGTTGAATTTAGAAAATATATTCAGTTCATAAGCAAAAAAGACTGGTGAGAATAACATTCAAATATAATTCACATAATCTATTTCCAATAGATTGTGATATAAATAGTAATATTGAAATATGAATATGTATAACACAAAGAACTCTGATGAGACCTTTCGTAGCTGGGTCGTAAACTAGTTCAGTTCTGCTAGTGTTGTTGCACATATTCCTTAACGGATTCTTAATAAGAATCCCAGATCTTGAAAACTGTCATTACAATTTGGATTTAAAGAGGCAATACAAAATAGCCAAATAGAAAGAAGTTATTGTTTCTTCGTATACTTGTTTGTAGATTTTTTTGTTTTGTTTTTTTTTTTTTTTTAATTAAAATATCCGTTATTTTTTACGCAAAAAAATGTATTTTATAAAAAAATGCAGTTTGTGTTTAAATGCGCAGAAGTGCAGACATCAAATTAATATTCAAGATTAATTTATACATATATATTAGTAGCTATTCGGGAATACTTGTTTGACAGTTCACCATTTTGTCACCTATAGCTTGTCGTATCTTTTTTATATTTATTTTAAAACTTAAATGTTTGGAAAATGTTTTTAATATGAACATAATTAGGAGTTTATTAATAAAAGCGTAATTACAGGTGCCTTAAAATGGTAGATAGTGAAACAAATATTTCCGAATAGCTACTATTGTCTTATGTTTAATAGGGGGGAAATAAATTTATTAGTCATAATTACATGGATAATATAATATATTATAAATACATTAATAATATAACGCATTACAAATGCATCATAGAATTTATACCTTCAAATTATTAATAAATAATTACGTTATGCATTATAAATAATGAATTCTAATACTTATTACGGGGGACATTAAAAGAATTTATTACTTTCTTAGGACATGATCTGTGTTAAGGGTAATGGTTTTCGTAATCAATAGATTATGCTTTCCTTGTATTACCTTCTCGATTCTCATGGATTACCAGTTCCCGCTGGGATTTTTTATTTTGAGCTTATAAGACAGATAATGTCTCATAACCAATGTATGGATTAAACCTAAATTAAGGATTTATTATGAACTAGACTGTTAATTATATATGTAAGTGTTTTTATACTTAGTGTTTTATACAATATGATGTACTGTTAGCTTGAAGTTTGAATTTTTTGAAATATTCCTCATAATATTTTTTCTTTCAAAAGTGAAGTTAGAAATAAAATTATTTAAATAGTCGCCGTGGTCTAGTGGTTAGTGTGTTGGCTTACTAAGACGATAGCGCTGGGTTCAATTCTCAGCTCTGATATCTTGAAAAAAAGAAATATGAAAATATTATTTCTTTTGGCGACTACTTCTCAGCAGTCTTCTGGCAAACGCTCTGGGAGTAATTGATTGCCATGAAAAAGCTTCTCAAATCTGTCGTTCGTAGTCGACTTTAAACTGTAAGTCCCAGTACTCATGGATAAAAATTAACACACACAATATGAGTGCTGCGAGAAGCTAGGTCGTAACCCTGACACAGGGTTGTAAAGGCCAATTATGTATGTATGTAAATAAAACAATAATAATAATCTTTTTTCCTTATGAACTGAATATATTTTCTAAATTCAACTAATAATCGGCCTTATTCCAGTTGCCGACGTCGTTGTCGTCTAACTACATTTTTGTAACAGAATGAAGAAAAAATGTTTCTCTTGCCTTTAATCTATTACAAAAATATCGTTACACGACGACGAAGTCGCCAATTGGAATACGGCCTAATAATAATTAAAAAAAATGTGCAAGAAGACAAGAACTTTTTCAATTCGTTTGTAGGTACAATAATAGTTAATGTGACATAAAATAAGCATAAGCCAACAACCTCACATTTTATCGTTTGTTTTTGTTATCATTTCAAAGGAAAAAGATCAGCGAAGACACCGAACTTCACCAAAAGTTTTGGCGAAAGTTGTTAGAGGACGAACTGCTATGCTGGGAAGGAGCAGAGGAGAAGAGACTGAGCGAAGCCAGAGTACAGCAAATGACATAAGAAGTAAATAATATCAAATACAATTATTGATATATTCATTCACTTTTTATATTTAAAAGATGCTGCCATTGCTATTGGATTGAATGAGGAAGAGTACGTTAAAGGTACTAAATAGTTTTTAAAATTTGATAAAAATAGGCAAGAATCGCGAAAAAATGATAATGATAAGGCTACAATAGCAAAACAATAATATCAATAACAGTAAATTTCAATTTAATAATAAATTTATTAACAAAATAATTAATAAAACACAGATAAATAAAAAATAATTAAAAACATTTATTATTTACTTGTATTCATAAGCTCACAAAAATATTACGACAATAAGGCCCAGTTTTTAACTTCATATTTAAATGGCATTTAAATTTAAATGCCATTTAAATTCAACTTTGAGTTTTTCAGCGCAAAGTTAAAGGAAACTTAAATGCCATTTAAATGACCAACCTTGTCCATTTAAGTTTCATTTAAGTTCTACATATAAACACATGTTCTCGCCATCTTGTTTTTACGTTTTGCAAATAAAAATGAAACAATCAACAATGTTTTTAATTTTTTTACATATTATGAACAAAACTCGTTTTTAAATAATAAAATTAATATATTTTAATCACGTTTCTTGTTATTAATTGATGTTTATCAATAGTATTTTTATTTTATTTCTGGTGTTTTATTTTGTTGCAGCCAATCACAGCTGTTTCTGCGAAAAATTCTGCAAAGTTTATTTACATTTGGTGATGCTACCGTACTTTTATCGCAATTAAATACAAACTTAAATTTATGACTGAAAAACTGAAACTGTTTTAAATGCCATTTAAGTTTAAATTAAAATTAACTAATTTCACATTTAAATATGAAGTTAAAAACTGGGCCTAAGCTTACTACAAGCATAATTAGAAAACTATTTTCCTGTAAGTTTAGAATAAGCTTACACTTTTAAACTTTTTATATACTATAGAATAGTGATATTATCACAAGGATTCAATTTTGTTTTTTAAACAATTGTTAACAAGCCTTTCACAATACATTCACAATACTTTTCTAAGCTTAAGGCTTTTGGTAGTATGTTTGATACAAGCTATTTTCAAAGCCTTTTTGTTTATTGGGAAAGTGTTCAAAACGAAATTAAGTATGTACATACACATGTATGTACATATGTTTATGCAACACAAAGTAATTTAACTTTTCCTTGTATGTATGTGTGTTCATACATTTAGGTATATTGGCAACAATTATCGGAACCTTTTTTATGAAAATGCTCTTACTGTTACTTGAAGAAAAGATATATGAAAAAAATATTTCTTTCGGCTACAACCTCTCAGCAGTCTTTTGGCAAAAGCTCTGTGAGTAATTGATTGCTATGAAATAGGTTCTCAAATCTGTCGTTCGGAGTCGACTTTAAATTGTAGGTCCTGGTTCTCATGAATAAAAATTAACACACACAACATGAGTGCTGCGAGAAGCTAGGCCGTAACCCTGACAGAGGGTTGTAATAACCAATTGTGTATGTCTTACTGTTTCTTACCATTTATTGTACGCCGAAAAGTCAACATTAGAAGTCGGTGCTGATTTAATTTTTCTTCCGATTTGAAATACCCAGCGTGAAATGGTAATCAATGAGAAACGAGAAGGTAATACAACGAATGTATAATCTATTGATTACGGAAACCATTACTCTTAACACAGATCATGTCCAACGAAAGTAATAAATTCTTTTAGTGTCTCCCCGTAATTAGTATTAGAATTTGTAATGCATAAAGTAATTATTTATTAATAATTTGAAGGAATAAATTCTATGATGCATTTTTTTTTACATTTGAAAAGTTGAATAATATAGACTAGAATTTAAAAATAAAAATCCAAATAATTTTGAGCTATTAATTTGTTGTAAACAATGGCTACGATCTTATTTTTTGTATTATTATTTACCATTTTATTTTTCCTAATGAATTTTAGAAAAAGTTTTCAATTCCAATGTATTTTTTAACTAAAATATACGTTTTTTTTCCATTAATGTACTTTTTTCAATTCGATATATGGCAACCCTATGGAAGGAGAAACTGTAAAATAAAAATAATAAAGTAAAATAAATACTAAAACATCAAATAAATGCGATCTTCTGATCTCCGGCAAAAATTGGAATGAGTAGTGGAATATACATTGTTAATTTATTCATTTTTATATAATTTTTTAATTAACAAATTTAATAACAACAAGAGTTTTTTTGATAATAAATGTCAAAATTGTATGCTGTCAAAAATGTTTTCATTTCACACAGCAGAAAGAGAAAAATTTTTTACCACACAAAAATTTATTTTTACCATAGAACTTTGCTACCGATTCAAACACAGCCTTGTTAGTAAAATTTTGACAGTTTTGAGGTGAATAAAATTTCACTAGCCCAATTAAAGAAAAACAGAACAAACTTAAATAATTAAAATAAATAATAATAATAATTAAAATAATAATAATAATTAAAATATTGCAGAAAAGTAAAGAAATGTATAAAGCTTAGTAAATTTATTAAAAAAAAACTAAAATGAAACGAGAACTCGCAAAATAAAAATAATAATGTAAAATAAAAGGTAAAACATCAAATAAATGCGATCTAATCTAATTCTAATCTCCAGAAAAATTGAAATGAGTAATGGAATACACTTTGTTAATTTATTAATTTTTGTATAATTTTTTATTTAACAAATTTAATAAATAAATAATAAAAAAATTTGTTTTTAATAATAAATGTCAAAATTGTATGCTGTTAAAAAAGTTATCATTTCACACAGCAGAAAGAGAATACTTTTTTACCACAGAAAAATTTGTTTTTACCATAGAACTTTGCTACCGTTTCAATCTCAGCCAAAGAAAAGCAAAAATATTAATAAGAAAGAAATTTAAGAAATTTTTAGCAAATAAAAACAACACACAAATCCGCATCCATATTTATTTATGACTTCTAATTATTAAAAAATCACTGTTAAGTATACACTATAAACGAATTACTATTTCACAATATATGTTCTGTTTTGTTAGCTGTTTATGTCCAAAACATATGACACGTTTTTAAATGTTCTATAAGTGCACTTACGTTTTTACGTTAGGGGACGTTACATTACGATACAGCAACGTTTGGCTAACTAGGAACTCAGGAACAACAGAAAAGAGAACAATTCAGTACTGCACCCTGTGAAGAGTAATAGGCTTTTCGCACTTATCAACATCTACCATCAATTTGCGAAGATGTTGAAATTTTCCCATAAGAATTGTACAGGGCTAAAATTCAACATCTTTCAACATCTCCACGAAATGTTCCTAAATCATTTTGTTCCACTCAACATCTCTCCAGCGGTGCCAATTTAGCGCGTTTCGCGCTAGATTTAGCGCGATTTAACCATGCAAAACGCTTTTTTTTAAAGCGCTAAATTGGCGCTTTTTCAATAAACTTAATAAACCACTTCAATCCAACATTTTTTATAAAAACAATTTAGTATAATTTATTTAAATATCAACAAATCAAAACGCAAGTATATTTTCGCTGGAAATTCTTTCATTTCGCTTTATGTTGTATACTTGTAGTGCTTTTAACAATACTTTAGTGAAATTATTTTTGACTACATAAGTCAATATTCATATATGTATATAGCGAGAAGCTAGGCCGTAATCCTGACACAGGGTTGTAAAGGCCAGTTATGTATGTATGTATGGTAAACACCAATGTTAATTATCACTTTGGATTGAGATCCACAATTTAAGAGTTCTCTTAATGTCAATCCTTTTATCAAGCTGTCTTCATTATCATAAATATATTATAATTCTTTTTTATATAATTTTTTAAAAACCAGAAAGAGCTTTTAGTGTAATGAATTATTTTAAATTAAAAGTAAGAAACAAAATGTATCTTAACACACATTAAATATGGCCTAAGATTAACAAATTCTTGTTGTGAAATTTATGATATTCCATTAGATGTATATTCGAACATTAATTCAAATAACAATTATAATAATTGGAAGTATTACTTACGCCCTTCGAATTATTCTGCTTTTATGGCCGGAAGATGAGCTAGACCAGGGGTGAGCAACCTTTTCAATCAACGGGCCACTTATAAATTTTAAAACTTTTTGGCGGGCCGCACATAAGTACTAATAATTTACAAAACTCTATTTATAATAAAAATTTGAATAAAAAAATATAAAATTTAATGCCAAAAAAAAAATATTTGCTTGAAATTTTTAATGAGAAATTTGGCACTGTTTTTTCGATACAACCTGATCAATATCAGCCGGAATTGATGAGGTAGGTACACATACACAAGTTTCTAATCGTGCATTACTCAGTCTTGATCGGTAGTAATTGGTCGGTGGTCGGATTTATATACATTCTCGATGTTTACTGAGAGGAATACACTTTTTACATCAGTATTATTCTTCATGTCCATCAATTCTCAGTCTTGATCGGTAGTAATTGGTCGGTGGTCGGATTTATAAACATTCTCGATGTTTACTGAGAGAAATACATTTTTTACATCAGTATTATTCTGCATGTCCATCAATTCCTTTTGCAAGTCTTCGGGAACTGTATCCACATCGATAATTAATGGTTAGGAAAACATTTTCATGGAAACTGCTCTCTTCTCAGTTTCTTCGTAATTGAAATTCGTTGATTAATGTGTCTATATATTATGTGTATTTTTGAGAAGCAGCAACATTTGTTTGGCGGGCCGCATAAATAGGTTGAAAGAGCCGCAAGCGGCCCGCGGGCCGCGTGTTGCTCATCCCTGAGCTAGACGGTTTGAATGAAATTGGCGATGATCAAATTTAACTTTACTTTTCTAAATTAATTTTATAATATCAAACAGTTTCTTATTAATGATTCTAGTCAGTAAAATATTAAAAGTTTAATATTAAAGACAATAAGACTGAGCATTTGTATTTAAGTGATTATTTAAAGTAACCAAGTAAAATTTTAGGTGAAGTACAAAACAGTACCAAATAAGTTTTTGTTGTTTGTTAGTTTGTAAGAATCTACTTTTTGTACCTGAAATAAATTCAAAAACAAATATGTATATCGATATTACTTATTTTGTTTAAATAAATTCTGTATTTGTTCTAATATATGGATCGACTTTTATGAAAATTTTATTTAGCGCGTTGGGAAACGGCGCGTTTTGCCTTTAAATATTTGTCAACGCTGTTATTTGGCGCGTTTTGGGAAGGAGACCAGCGCGTTCTGGTTACAAAACGTTGGCACCACTGCATCTCTCTTAAAATTAAGTGTTATCACTAGAATAACTATCGAAAAATCGATTATTTTTGTGTCATCACTAATGAAAACATATTCAGTATAAAAAATTGTGTATTTCTTTTATTATGGCAAATGACAATTTTTTATTTTTCTTATTTGTGTTCAATTCTTGTCAAAAGTGAATTGTTTTTTAATGTTCTTTTTATAAACAATTTCGTTTTCTTTTTAGTTTTTTTTTTAAAAATGAATACATTTGAAAAAAAAACATTATTTTATTGACAAGACACTTCGTAGAAATAAATACGTGCATATGTATATATGCCCTGGGTGAAAATAAAATAATAACCTTTTTAATTTTCTTAAGTTTATTTTATTAATAATTTACTTTTAAAGAAAAAACTATAGTTGTGTCCTTTGAACCAACATACATACATATGTATTTGTTTTATTTTTTATGTTTAAATCCACTTCCTAGTCTAATTTTTATTAGACTAGCTGAATTGACGGCAGATGTTAGATGTTGCAAATGTTTCACATTTTCAACATCTTTCATGCGTTCCTACAAAATGTACTCAGGTGTGAAAAGCCTATAAGCAACAAGACGTCTTGTGCTCACCTCAAGTATATATTGTACATACATAAATATATTAACGAACGCGTAAAACTAAAAATGGTATCAATGAAATTTATATTTGTTTGTTATATTATTATCATTTTATTATGCCCGTATTCATAAAAAATATTTTGGGTTTATTGGAGGTTTATTTAACAAGAATTGCATAGAAATTTGTCAAATAAATCCTAAAAAACCGTAAATATTTTTTATGAATAAAAGTAAAAGTTGAAGCAGTTAAAACAAGTATATGATGGATAATCCGCTTCCTTCAGCCGGTTGGCTTCGTTTTTTTTTTTTTTATTTTGAGACCAATACTCAGGGGTAAAACCCTACTAAATGCTTTGCATTGTATTGGAATTTTGGAAAGGACAGTACATATATTATTATTAATTATTATATTATTACTAGCTGAACCCGGTGTGCTTCGCTACCCCCTCATTATGTAATCAAATTAACGGCGGTGACGTAGTTCATAGTTATATGGCGACGTTAACAGTATTAAGAATAATATACTACCATAAAAAAAAATCCGTTGGAAGGAACAAATTTATGCAGAGAACAAAAAGTTTAAAACTTTCAAATACAATTAAGCGTGAAAGGGGGCGTGGCGTAAGAAATGTTTATTTATACCTCGCCTGTAGTATAATGTGTATACAATTTGAAGTAAATGTGTTAAAAACTATATGGGGGCAATTACATAATTTTAAAAAAGTGGGCGATAAAGTGGGCGTGGTCGAAAAAAAAGTACCCTATTAATCATGCCAGAGTCCCAGTTAAATGCTGTGAAAATTTCAGAGAGATCGGTCCAGAGGTTTGGTCTCCTATAAGGTACAAACAAACAAACAAACAAACAAATAAACAAACACACATTCAATTTTATATATTTAGATTAAGCGCCTTAGGAATGAGACAAATTGCTGTGAATCGATCATTCAAAGGCCATTCATCGTTGCATGTTGATTGTTTGGTGAGTGTGCCTTCGCTAAGTAGGTTTAGCTGTTATCTGGTACTTCCTAATAGGTGGCGCTTTTTTCTCCTGATCATTAGTTTTTTGTTGACATTGGTTAAGGTGGAATAGAGTGGAATGTCGGGGAGCGGTTTCTTTGTAGATGGTCTTCCTGGAGGGGGATGCCTCTTATTTTTAAACTATAATTTTGAAAAAACCGCAAACTAACATTTTTATTTTTCACCTCTTCTGGGATTCAAACATGGGTCCTTTGAGTTTTTGTGCGAGCGCTCTAACCACTATACATAAAATTTCAATAATATATGTACAAGAAAAAGTTTCACGACTACGGTTGGAATGAAACAATTTTTCCGTAACATGCACAGGAATTGCAAATTATCAAATTGTAATATGATAATGTGAAAAGTGCTCATGAAAACGAAAATTATATAAAAATTTTTGTTTCATGGTTTCACAGAACCAAAATTGACCCCCTGGCATAGTGTAATATAGTGATAAAGGAAATGATAGCTCCAAAAGTTTAAAATCAGCTGTTACAATTTCTTGTTATTAACTGTGATGTTGTTTGTATGCTAAAAATTTGTTTGTGGCTATATTAAATACTGGAGGAAAATAAGATAGCTGTATATCTATCTCTCATTATCATAATTTGTGGCTATCTTGGCTTTTTTGTTCTTGTTACAATTGTTGGAGTTTCGTCATGTATTACACTATGCTTTTAGTTCGTAAAGTGCGATAGGGTGGACAATAAATACATTTGTGTGACAGATTTTTCAACAAGTGTGTTCGGTTTTATAATTTTTTGAAAAATTAAAAAAAAAAAATAATATTCTCTGTGCGATCAGAGTTACTTTTGTTATTTATTTATTGTTATTCTTCTTTATTTCACAAATTACAATTAGCGCTGACAATATTTTAATTTTTTCCGAATCGGGAATGTAAATTTTTTTATCCTTGTTAATTCTTATAAACTCAAAGCAAAAATAAATTTTGGTAATACATATTTGAATATAAAAAAATAAAATTTTGCATCTTTTTTGTATGACAGTGTGGTATTCAGTCCAACACACTCTTTTAAGTAATTTTAATTTGTAGGACAGAAATTTATCAGACTTTTTTTACATAATCGCAATATATTTTTTTCTGAAATTTTGGGAACGAGAATTGTGAATTCGGGGATAAAAATTCAAAACGATCTGACAACCCTGACATTATAAAATCAGTCAGCTGTTAGCAAATTGTTTACTATTGTGAATAAATACTTAGTTGATAAAATTGAAATAGAAAATAAGTAAAAACATTCCACTAACTTTTCTCACAAACGAAAAAAATATTTAGAATGTAGGGAAACGTTTCTCTATTTTAAGAAATCAAAGGAAAATAAGCCAACTGTGTGGCAAGATAAGAATACTTCCAATATCAATAAAAATCTGTTTGCATTAAAACCAAGATGTAAGGAGGCATTGACTGATGCTAATTGTGGATTAAAAATAAAATATTAAAAGTTCTGACATACTTTTTTTCTAAACTAACACAAATTTGCGATGTTTGAATATTTTAGTCTCAGAATTTTGCTTTGTTCTTCGTTATCTTTAAAAGGGAATTAGTATATTTAACTAGTTTGCAGAAACCCCATCCTAATAGCTATTAACATAAAACCTACCATATTAACTTAAATAAAAAAAAATAAGAAAATATAAAGCAGTCTTCTGATGTCTCAGTAGATTGGCGTGTAGTGTGAGGCACTTGAGTTTGATTTCCGTCAGAGATTCTGCTCTTACTCTACACCGAGCATATAGTCACTCCGTAAATACTTAAAATATAATTTAACAACGTATTGTAATAGGAAAACAAATATATCATTAGTATATTACTAAAAAATGAAATATGTACTCGTAAATACTTATTGAAAACATGTCTTTACATCAGTACGTACGTACATACATACATACATAAGAAAAAACTTCAAGGTGATGCGCAATATGACACTATTTTTATTGAAAATGATTTGGGATTTTTTTAATTGTAACGTAAACCATATTAAATTGAAAAGAGATAATAAAAAAACCGATTTAGAAGCATAATAAGAAACCCAGAAAATTTTGTAAGATTCTTTGAAAGAAAATTAGAAAAAATGAGTCATACTTTGAATGGCGTGTAACAGAATAAAATAAACACAGTATGTAAGTGGGTCATATGCGGCATCTCTACAAAAACAAAATAACATGCTTTCAGTAGTAACAATTTTTTTTTCAAGTTACAAACAATTTGTTTAAAAGAATCTTAAAGTAATTATAATCACATGACTTTTAAAAATAATAACAAAAAAAAAAAAAAACAATTGCAATACAATTACCACACAGATACAAAATATACACTGATTTAAATTGAGCCGCACCATAAACAAAAAAAAGTCATTCCTAAA
Organism: Metopia argyrocephala; assembly: GCA_963576795.1. Taxonomy (NCBI): domain Eukaryota; kingdom Metazoa; phylum Arthropoda; class Insecta; order Diptera; family Sarcophagidae; genus Metopia; species Metopia argyrocephala. The sequence continues at coordinate 111,708,030 of OY756208.1, forward strand.
TAAAACAATAACAACAATTTAAAAGGCGCCCAATTCACAAACGACAAACCAGCGATCGACTGGTTATGTCATGCATTATATTTTATTTATATTCTTCACAATTCATCATTAGTTTTGCTTTTTTTTGTAATAATCCTAAGATGTACACTTTTTTAACAGAAAGATACAAATTATTATGCAGTTTTTGTTGGCTTTTTTTATTTTTCTAAGACACTTCTTTTATTAAAACTTATATTTTTACTGTAGCATTTTATTTTCGTAAAACAACTATAATTCTATATTTGTGTTTGTGTGTGTGTGTGCATAAGTAACCGGGTGCATTAGTATGAATGGAATGGAATTTTCTTCACTTGCTTTATAAAATAGATTGTTTAATTACATATGTGCATACATATGTATTTCGTATTTCATTACTATATTTCTTAATAAAGTTTAATTTTATGCACCCATCAATTCACTGTAGTTTAACAAAAACACTCAAAATCGCTACTAAACAACTTTTTTCCAATGGCAGCAGGCGAAGCTCCATATAAAACAACAAAAGTGTTAAACAATTAATCATGATGAAATAATACAGGTGGTGTTGAAGAACCAGCCTGTTAAACCTCGATCTGTCAAAATTATTCTGTTTTCCTTTAGTTTTCTTTTCATATTTTTTAAATTTTTGTTTTGGATTGATTTGTTTGTTTTTCATATACAAACATTTTATTGTAGAAAATTTTGTTTATTTATCAATAAAAATTATAGTTTTTCGGCTTATGTATGTTTGCTTTTTTTTCTATTTTTTATATTATTTATTTTCTATTTTATTTTATTTTTTTCTTTTTTATTATATTTTTCGTACACACTTGAGAATATTTTTTTTTGACATTTCGAGAGGCAAATTCAAGAACAAAATGCCCCATTGTTTTTGTATTTTTGTATCTTGCCACCACCCTTATTATTTCCTAATGACAATTAATTAAAATAAAAAGGGAGGGGAGCGGGGGGGGGAATGACAAGAATACGCATTTACAGAGCTCCCAGATACTTTTTTCTGTGAACCTCAAAAAAAAAGTTTTAAATCCCCAAAATTAAAAAAATCGTTATATTAGATAAGTTAGAACTATTTTGTTTTCGTAAGAAATAAAAAATTACCTACTAGATATACAATGCCTTAGCGTTAAACTCCAGCATATTCGTCTATTAAAAACTGGATTAATTTATTTGTATTTATTTATTTAATAATTCTTTTTCCTAATGAACCCTAGTCAGAAGAGTAATCAATAAGAGAAAAATGATTGTTGAATTCGGAGCACATTCTTCTGAATGGTTCAAAGTTTGCATAATTTGAACGGAAGTATTGTAGTTTAAGGGGAAGGTAAAAACCTGTCGAGCAGTTTGGAGCTATGAATTCTAGTTTACTAAGTAAAACCTCAGAATAAAGTGTAGTGCATATTAGATTATTTATAAATGAAATATTTAAAAAAAATCTTTTGCTTTTTAAAGTTGGAAGTTTATTAATAATAATTGATGTGATAGAAATTGCGTAACTATTTGCTCATATAATTTAGGAATACTACTTAATTTAGCTATACCTCTGTAATTTGAAACGTTGGATCTACTACCGGATTTGAACAAAGGAACTGTAAACGATTCTTTCCACAAATGTGGAAAATAACCTGTTGAAAGAGATAAGTTAAATAAGTATGTAAGTGGCATACCAAGTCGTTGCCAGCATTTTAACAGTACAGAGCTGGGAACTCCATCGGGACCGAAATTTTCAGAATTCTTCAATTTAGCCCTGCATGCCATATGTTAGTCGTTTGTTTTAGTTTTGCTCCACAACTTTCGAACCGTTCTCATTTCTTATGCTGAAAGAGTTGATTTAGTGGCAAATCTGTTGCCGATGGCAGCTGATATATTGTGTCGCTCATTTAAATGGTATTTATGTATGTCTTTGCAAAAATAGGTTAGTCGTTACGACTAACATTGGTCTTATTGAAATTTTATTTTGTGTAGAAAATGACTTCAACAAGAATATCTAAGGAAGAAATCGAAAGAGTTCTCAACATGTCCGATGATAATGATGTATATGTTAGGGCTTCCGAAAGAAATTACGCATCGCATGAAATTGAGCAGGAAAATTTTTGAGAAATATCGAAAATAAATATAGTGCAATTAATGCTGACAATCATTAGAAAACTAGCGGTGAAAGACGTAGTAACACTTCTGTTCAGCATGAGAATATAAATACCAGTTTCAAAAATTATTTTCGAAAAAGGAATAGATATAAATGGGCAACAACAAAAGGAAAACGAGGTCGTTCAGTATGTAAAGATAGTACATAAAGCTAGAGGTCAAAAAGAAATAGCAGACGGTATGACAGATTGGTTAGAGATGACCGATGTATACGTTCCTCGTCATATCTAACATGGCAATCGCTAACGGCTATTCATGTTGTATGCGAAAAGAAAACCTCTTTTGCGCCGTCAATTCATGAAAAAACTTCAGATCTAGTGTCCTTACTTGAAGTTAGAAGTGGGGTAAAACGAAGATCAGATTCTAGCACAAATGGTTCAGAGCTCAAACGGCACCCAGAAAAGTAAACAAAAGGAAAATTTCCACATGTTGTATCTACTGAAAACATCGAATGACAAAGACTGTATGCTCAAAATATGAAAAAAGTATATGTGGCGAGCAGAAAATTAAGCTTTGAGCCTCTTGTGCAAATCATTGAGGTACAAATTGTTTTATATTTTATTTTTATATTTTTACATAAAGTAATGTCTTAATATTATTATGGCAAGACGCATTTAAAATTTTTTAGTTTATTTTGTTGTATTTTATTTTTTAGTATCACAAAGTGATGTACGTATGACTCTTAAGAAATATACAATATTTTTATCAATAATAAATTTAAAACGTAACCAAAAATAAATGTGTTTTAATAAAATATATACGGATATATAGTATTTCATTTTTTCATTAGCTTTAAAGAATATAAAAGAACTCCAGCTTCATAAAGTCCGATTGTCGGGAGTGTTAATCGAATCGACTAACATTGGTCATAACGAACAAAAAATATGATATGGCATGTAGGGTTAAAAATGGCTTCAGCAACAGTAGATGATTCCAGTTTTGAACATGTTATTCGAGTGAATTCTGGAATTGAGTTAGAATATTCAATCAAATGGTCTGCGAACATGTTACTAATTTCCTGATCACTTCAAGATTCAGCATTATTATATTTCATCATTGAAGGAAAATCCACAAGTCTCCCTTTTGAATTTGCGAATTCAAAAAATGATTTTGGATTTCACTTAAAATTATTTTTCACTTTTAAAAGATATGCATTATATGCTTGTACATTTATGGAAGTATATGCAGACCTGCAGACAGTATATTGAGTGTAACCTAAATTGAGACTAGTTTTCTTAAATTTTTTATAATATTTGTTTTTTAAATTTTTACAAGTTGTTTTGTATTCCAGGGCGGTCCGCTAGAAACTCTTCGCTTTATTCGTCTTTTAAAACATTCGTGCAAGCCAATATAAAATTTAGTCAAAATACTTACAGCATCAAATTCATTAGGACCAAGACTGTTACATGGATTATATTCAAACCAGTTTTCAGTATTAAGAATTGTATATAATTTGTTAAATTCACCTTTTCTGGAGTTAAAAACATAATCATTACTAGTATTTGGTGCAATTGTTAAATGAGTAGCTATGCACATATAGGGTGTTTTTTATTGAGGTATAGAACTTTAAGTTGGCATCACTTTTTTAACTGGCGGCCATTTTGTCAGCTGTTAAGTGATTAATATTTAGTTTGGTTTGCCATTGCATCATGAACAGGTTGACAAAAGAACAACGCTTTCAAATAGTGCAAATTTATTTCAAAAATAATGGTTCAGTTCGCGAAGTTTACCGCAAGCTCCGTCCATTTTATGGTCGACATAATCGTCCATCAGAGCAATTAATTCGGTTAACCATGGATCGTTTTTGCACTACGTTTACTCTATGTGATAATACGCATCCGCAGAGACGTCGAACAGTGCGCACCGAAGAAACAATTGCCGCTGTAGAGCAAAGTGTTGAAGAGAACCCGAATGAATCGATTCGCCACCGTGCACAGCAATTGGAGCTTTGTCCATCAACTTTATGGAAGATTTTGCGCAAAGATCTTGGCTTGCGACCTTACAAGATCCAGCTTGTGCAAGAATTAAAGCCGCGAGACCATGCAATGCGTCGTGATTTTGGTGTATGGGCCGAAAATGAGATTGATCTCGATGCTGATTTTCATCGCAAAATTTTGTTCAGTGATGAGGCTCATTTTTGGTTGAATGGCTACGTCAACAAGCAAAATTGCCGCATTTGGAGTGAAGAGAATCCACATGAGACCCTTGAGACGCCATTACATCCACAAAAACTGACTGTTTGGTGTGCTCTATGGGCTGGTGGAGTCATTGGGCCATACTTCTTCCGAAATAATGCTGGAGAGTCAGTTACCGTTAATGGAGACCGGTATAGACCCATGATAACCGACTATTTTGTTCCCGAATTGGATGGCATGAATGTGGATGAGTTGTGGTTCCAACAAGACGGCGCTACATGCCACACACCGCACGTCACAATCGATTTATTGAAGGAAACATTCGATGAGCGTATAATTTCGCGGAATGGACCTGTCAGTTGGCCACCAAGATCGTGTGATTTGACACCATTGGATTATTTTCTTTGGGGATATGTGAAGTCGCTCGTCTACGCCAACAAACCAGAAACGTTAGGGGACATTAGGGAAAATTAATGTATTCATTGATAAAAATTATATTTTATATAGAACTGCATGGTAATACTGTTGTCATTATGATTATATGTTTTTGTATAAGTGTGGTAATACAGGGTCGCTTAATAGTAATGCAGTTCTACATAATATGTGTTTCTTTACTGTTTGGGTAAAGTTCGGTAAATAGAGAGTAAACAATAATTTCTCTCAAGAAGAGACAAATTTACCCAAAAGTACGGGAACGCAAAAAAGCAAATATTTTACTCATTCACATAAAAATGTGAAAAACACAACTTTATGTCACATATTGAACATGTACTTTCGCAAAAAATAAACGACAATACAAAATTCGAATTATACATGTTAACTAAGACAAAAAAATGTTTTATATAAATATTGAATTAAATTATACTATAAGCCTTTCACTGCAGGTTTATAAATATTTTTTAATTCAACTTTTGAATTTTTTTTTAGTTTTCTGTACTTTTCATTTTTCTATTATTTTTTAAACAGCTGATTATTTCTTTACTTGTATTACCATGCAGTTCTATATAAAATATAATTTTTATCAATGAATATATTAATTTTTCAATTTCAAATTTTTTTTTTCGTCAGTGTTAGAAATAAGCTTTAAAAGAGATATCATTCATTAAATTTAATGCGGTGGTATGGGAGATATTTGCAACCCACAAAAAAAGTGCTTTAGAAATAATATATATGTTTCAACTTTTGAATTTTTTTTTTTAGTTTTCTGTACTTTTCAGTTTTCTATTATTTTTTAAACAGCTGGTTATTTGTTTACTTGCACAGACTAGCCCGAAGAAAAAGTACGGGCTATTTTGTGCATGAAGAAGAAGAATGTTACTCTCTCAATACTTCTCTCATTTACCCAAATTTTGTGTACGGAACACTTTTTGGTAAAATTGGGATCCCGCGGGCGCCCAATGTAGAGTAAAGAAACAGACTTATGCCCGTATACATAAAAATAAAACAGTTTTATTAATTCCTGATTTGACAATAACTCCATAGAAATATGTCAAATAAGCACTCTATAAACCAATTTTATTTTTTATGAATACGGGCATTAGTATGTAAGTATATATAAAATCCATTCTGGCAATACCGCTATTTACTATAAAAAGCTTTTTTGGCAATACTTTGCAGTAGTTGTTAGATCAAGTGCGATAAACAGGGTCGCTTAATTGCAGAGATCAGCATTGAGTCGCTTTTTAGCGATTCATAAGCACTTTTAAAATTTTAAATATAAGTGCGTAGACGTAGTTAAAGTTTAACTTCTCTGACTCACTCATACTTACACAACGTTGATTCATTAATAAAGGTTGCAATAAATATGAGTCCAATGTTGACATCAAACTCATACTCACTTGGATTCATAATTTTATAAAAATACTTATGATACTTACAATTGATTCGAGTGACTCGAATCATAGGGAGAAACTTTACCGTTTTAGTCGATAGACGTATACAATAAGAAAGAAAATTTATATGGTGTATACAAAAATGAACATGCAAATAAGCGAAAAAGTGTAAGTGTAGTCGCCGTGGTCTCAGTGGTTAGTGTGTTGGCTTACTAAGACTTGGGCCCTGGGTTCGACTCCAGGCTCTGACATCTTCAAAAAATGAAATATGAAAAAATATTTCTTTCGGCGACTACCTCTCAGCAGTCTTCTGGCAAAAGCTCTGAGAGGAACTAATGTCCCCTAGGGGACATTCGTGGCGTTATTGCCAACATACGGCGCCATATGCTCGAAAAAGTGGTTGAAAATTGGACCTGTAGAATTGGCTTTATTCGAGCTAGCCGCGGCGGCCACATGCCCGAAATCATATTTAAACATTAATGGCATAAAATTATCCTTCCAATAAAGCCAAATTGATGGCCATTAAAACGATTTTCTTGTGTTTTATTTCAATTCGAAGTTCTATACCTCTAAAAAAAACACCCTGTAGATATCTTAAGGCAAGGGTGAAACAGGTCCTCCAGCTTCAACAAAGGGTCAAGATGAAATCGTCGAAACTATCTATAAATACCAAATCAAGCATTCTCCCCAATGAATTAGGTATGTTATTTAGTTGGTTAAAGTTCAAAATCCCCCATTGGGTCAACTAAAATTGTATCAAATTCAGATGTGGTCCAAGTACAAGTAATGAGTCACTAGTTTCAGATTGTTTAAATGTGAGGTCAATGGCCTTTAAATGCAATTCATACACTTGTAAACCAGAGGATAGAGGTATATAGGAATACGTTATAAAAACTTTTCTATTAGTCAGTTTGAAGAATATGGATATAAATTGGATGTCATCGATATCATAAAGAAGTTCTTCAGACGGTAAAGTACTTAGTTAAGACAACGATCAGGACACCACCACTATTTCTCCCCACCCTGTCACTTTTATAGATCTGAAATTAGTTGCACATAATTTCAGGGTTATTAATTAATTTTTTAAGTGTAGTTCTGAGCCATGTCTCTGTTATAAGGAATTTAATTTTGTATTCATTCCAAGTACATTTTTATATGCGATGGATATAGATGATGAGTTATTATTTTCATATGACATATAATTTAATCTTGTAGGGTCGACCATTCCATAAAGTTTTTATAATGGATTCAGTAGCCCTAGGAAGTGTTACATTATCATTATTTCTATAAACAAACTTTTTGACGATAGTATTTCTTGGTAAAAATTTTGGGTCAACTAGGACATCAAAAATATCTACAGGAACAATTAAAGCAGACTTTTATACGAATTTTAATCTGATATTAATAAGACTATGACAACATGAAATAATTTACAAATCAGCAGTTTTGTGTAAAAATATTAAAAAAATATACTAATTGCTAAAATTCAGTAAATTAGTAAACATGCTTAACGGATACGTAAATATAATATTGCTAATTTAATTACATTTGATATTTTTAGGAGTACTTAAAACAAGACAACCAGGAAACTCTCAAAATATACGAAAAAGATTTGAGTTCATACATTGAATTTATAATGGATTATCGTTACCACTAGCACTAAAAGACTTAAGGTAGAATTAGCCAAACGTTGGCGTAATGTACCATGTCAGCCATTCGTCTCTAGTACTATATGGAAATCAATGTAAATGCTTACCGAATTTTTTTGTCACGTTGATGTAGCGTAACAATCAGTAGAAAATAAAATATCCAAACAATTTTACGTGACATTTTTATAACAGCTTTTTGTCTGTTTCATAGTATGGGTGTAATTCCACTTTTTTTTTTTGTACTATTTTTAATTTGTGAACACCAACTAAAAACAATTTTTAAACACTTCCCAATATTAAAAAGCAAATGTCTTTAAAGAATTAAGTACATTTTCACTTTATGGAAAAGTTTAGAATTATAATTTAATAACGGAACAATTGTCATGTTTATGCCCGTTTTTTGGTGTATAAAAGGTGCTCTGTTGTTGTAATGTCTATTTAATTTTCTAAATTTCTGTTTTTAAATTGTCACTAAATGTATTTACTTATATTTTTTTATAATAATTGTTTCATGACTATATATTTATAGAAATGTGTACGAGTATAATAATGTCTCGTCTATTAGCCCGCATTGCTTCCAGTTGTCTGTTTCGGTAAAGACACATATCATTTTTTCATGTAACAACAAGTGGAATGAAATAAAATATTTTCACAGTTTCACAAGAGTGCTGATTCGTGTTTTGTGTAACTGTGAAATTAACTGTCAAAATTGTTTCATATGTGTAACAAGTTTGCCCAGAAAATGTTTATGTGAAAAAATAAATAAGGTTTAAAACCATGAAAAACCAACAAAAATAAAAAAGAATATGTAATTAAATCGAATAAAATAATTGCACCAGTCATATTTTTATTTTAATATAATATTTAATACTCGTATATTTATATCAAAAACCAAAACAAGTATGGCGTCACATTGGTGTTTTGTTTGTACTAGAACACAGAGCCAAATAAATATAGTTGACGGCGGTAGCGGCGAAAACGGCAGCACAAAAAATTAATCGGCGATAGTTGCAATTATTTCTAATATTTATTTTGTATCCAGCAAAAATCTGATTAATTTTTTACAGAAAAAACAATACAAAACATATCTTATCAATTTATATTTATGATAACAATTAGATGAACAAATATACAAATGCTATGTATGCAATTACGGTTGTTAAAATAAACATATGTATATGTACATACATACACATTTCATATTGAAAAAGATTTACATACATACAACTAAAAACTTTTTCCAAAAACAAAAAAAAAAATGTTTTCAAAACGAACTTAAGTATGTACATACATATGTAGAGGGTGTCCGCCAGTTCATATTTCTCCATAATAAATTTGCCACGTCTCTACTTCACGATTGCCAAATATGAACTGTCAAGACTAATCTTTACCAAAATGGCGGCAAAACAAAGTCGTATACCTTCCCGCCGGACGCTCTGTTGTATATGTTTATGCAACACAAAGTCATTTAAATTTTTCTTGTATGTACATATATTTATACATTTAGGTAAATACTTTGAGTACCACGAGCGAATAGCAACAAATATCGCAACTTTTTTTCTTAGTGTGCGACTATACTTTTAGGTACATAAAAATCGTCCCTTAATTTATCATCATTTCATGTACGCTAATAAATTAGTGCAGGCAAAAAAGTTCATAACGCATGTATTTGCATAAACGCATGTATTTGCGAATGTGTAAAATTGAAATAAATATTTGTTTGTTATATTATTATCATTTTATTAATATCTAAAAACAGTATCAGTAAAATTCGAAGCAGTTAAAAAAAATATATGGCGGGTAAGCCGCTTCCTTAAATCGGCTGGCTTCGTACTCTTGCTTTGACATTTTGACATAAAATTTCAATAACATACAAGCAAAAGTTTCCCGAGTACGGTTGGAATGAAACAATTTTTTCATAACATGCACCAGAATCGCAAGTAGTGTAATTGTGATATGATAATGCGAAAAGTGCTCATGAAAACGAAAATGATAAAAAACTTTTCGTTTCACTGTTTCACAGAACCAGAATTGACCCCCAGAAGTACCAAAATAAGAGCATATTACATGGTGGAATTACTTACAAGGTGGTGTTGCCAACCCAGCTGGGTTTTTTTTTGGTCATACCGCTCCTGTCAAAAGTTTTGTTTGTATTTATGTTTTGTTTACATTTTGCTTTGTGTGTATGCATGGTGAAATTACTTACAAGGTGGTGGCAGGTGAATATAGTACAAAAACAACAGGGAATTTGTTTTTGTTTTTTCAGCTCTTTAATGTCAAAAGCAGGTATGGTGAATTAAAAAAGCACATGTCAGAAGTGTGTGTGTGTGTATTTTTAACAACATACATGTCTCTACACCAAAACAAAAACACGAATACACACAAAGCAAAATGTAAACAAAACATTAATATAAACAAAACTTTTGACAGGAGCGGTATGACCAAAAAAAAAACCCAGCTGAGTTGGTAACACCACCTTGTAAGTAATTCCACCATGGTGTGTATGCGTGTTTTTGTTTTGGTGTAGAGACATGTACGTTGTTAAAAATACATACACACACTTCTGACATGTGCTTTTTTAATTCACCATACCTCCTTTTGACATTAAAGAGCTGAAAAAACAAAAACAAATTCCCTGTTGTTTTTGTACTATATTCACCTGCCACCACCTTGTAAGTAATTTCACCATGAGCATATTATAATTACTTCTTATATTTTATGCTTCCTAACAATTTATTCTTATACTACTACTGAATATTCAATTTTTGGTTTAAAGTCATTATTTGTTAAATCGGATCCATTGGTCCATTGTGGACCGGAAACGAAAAAAGTTAATTTTTAAGTAGAACTTTTTAAAAAAAATTGTAATTATCTCGGTAACTAGCCAGCACGTACAGTGGTCAAAAAAAGTATTCCACATCTAGAAAAATTTTATCCTTTTTTCAATAAAAAAAATTAGATTTTGTTTAGTGTCAAAATTGACATAAAATTTAATTTATTAAGGAACAAAGAAATTAATTCAGAAATAAAAGTGAGATCTTAACAACTAGTAATACAAAAAAAACTAATATTTACAACTTAAGCTTTGCGTGGTATAACCTCTTTTAAACGTTCAGGCATTGACCTTACCAATCCCATTATGTATCCTGGATCAATTTTGTACCATTCGTACTGTAGGATTTCTTTCATCTGATTTTTATTTGAAAACTCGCGAGATCTAATTTTTTTCTCTTGATAACCCCAAAGATGTTCAATTGGGTTAAGATATGGAGATTGTGGCGGTGTTTTTATCACTTCCAGGCAGTTGTACAAGAGCCATGGTTTTGTATTCAATGCAGAATGTTTTGGATCATTATCTTGATAAAATTTAAATTTGCCTGCAAGTCCCAATTTTTCCGCGCTAGGGCGCAAATTTTCCTTCAAAATGATCCATAATTCCATCAATAAATGACAAATTACCAACTCCTGATGCCGCCATACATCCCCAGACCATAACACCACCTCCACCGTTGGCACCATATTTCTTTTCTCAAACTCTGTATTCGCTTTTCGATATACTAGCACATTACCATCACATCCAAAAAGATTATATTTGCTCTCATCAGCAAAAATTACATTCATCCAGAACTCTACTGGCTTATTTGCATACTTTTTGGCAAATTCTAATCGCATATTTCGATTCTTCTTTGAGATGTGGGGCTTTTTCCTAGCTGATCGTGCTCGAAATTGGTGTTTTTTTAAAACATTTCTTATTGTCTGGGGGGTAACTGCAATGCCTGCATATTCCTGGGTAGTTTTGGCCAAGGTTGATGCATTAACTCGTGGATTTTTCTTGACTTCACGTACAATTTGGCGCTCATGTGCCTCTTTAAGTTTCCGTGGACGACCACTCCTGGGCTTATTTTCAACTGTTTTTTCTTCTTTGTATTTTTTTAATATATAATGGACAGTAGTTCTTGGTCTTCCAACGATCTCTGAAATAGAATTTTCAGATTTGCCTAATTCAAAATGATGAATTATTAACTTTTTTAATTCAATAGAAGTTTTTCCTCCTTTGCGTCCCATCTTTGTAAATACGTGAAATTAAATAAAAATAATACTTGAAAAAAGCTACGAACTAAACTCCTAACGGTATTAACAACAACAACAATACTCATTTTCAACATATTAATGATTAAACAGAACTGGGGCATGACGTTTTTTTCTATACAAATTGACAGAAAAAAACGCTGGAGAATGCAGTCGTGAAATAGAATCTATTTTATTTTGACAGCGATTTTTCTTATGCTCTCATTTTTAGAAACAAATTCTCTCAACAATGTTACCACACTTTTATTAAATTTCGTACATTTTGTAAACAAACCCATTGGTTTTTGTTGTTGACACAAAGAAAAATAAGAACAAAAGAAAATCGAAAAAACATTTGAAAGTTTACAGAAATTAATAAATTTTGGGATTTTTTAAATTAAATTAGTGATATTTTAGTAAAAATAATTGAAAAAGTGTGTAAAGATGATTAAATTATAAAATATAAGTTCAATTCTTTGCAAAAACTCTCATAAACTTAATTTTTAATAGCTTTACCTGCAATAAATGAAAAAACACTAAATGACAGTTCGTAAAGTTGCGGCCGTCGTTTTAATTTTGGGCACGTTTTCTCTGAGAGACGTTTTTGCCTGAAGTTGCGGTCGTATTCTGTTTAATCATTTAATGCAAAGGCAGCAAAAAAATTAGTGATGTCGAATACTTTTTTGTTTTGCAATCTTAGCGCTTTTTATAAAAAGCACACAATTATCTAACATCGTGAAATATTATTAATTTTTGTAAATTTTAATAAGAAAATACATCCTCTGCAATAAAAAATTACAGCTAAATATTTAAAATTCTTTACCTTATACAACACATTAAATGATTTGTAAACATAAGATTTGTTGTCGAATACTTTTTTGACCACTGTAAATCAATCATGCATCCTATATGCTTCTTTTTAGATAATCGAATAATTTTTCATTTGGTGTGTATATAATTCGTCTGTCGAAGATATGTTAAGCAAAACATGGGACTTTTAAATTTAAAAAATTAAAAACAAACTTTATATTCACATAAAAATTTAAATTATTCACATACAAATTTAAATGATTCACATAAATATCATAAATATGTATCTAAAGACTTCAAAAATTAAAAAGTCTTTTTGTACACATATAAAAGAAAATGGTTTGCAAATAAGCACGAAAGTACCAAAATGGGCATTGGGGCCATATTTCCATTTAACATACAATAGTCCCATCACTCGCATTGAAATGTCACGTTAAAACATTTAGAATTTCTATTTTATACAGATTGTTCCGTTCCGTCAACGTGACATTTATTTTGGATAACCATTTGCATTGTTTTCATATGCTAGAAACCAACGTACGTTGCGTTACGTTACATGAACGTTCGGCTAATTCTACCTTTACTTTTTTCTTATTTTTATAATTTGATTCAAAAAAAAACCGGCTGCATTTTCCGGACACAAACGCACTAGAAAATCCAAAGCGTCACTTTCTTTTTACATTTTACCTTAACTTACAGAGACATGACTAAAATTTTACATATACTGCGCAACGAACCGCACCACTTAGAATCCCAAGAGCAAATAATTCTAATGATGGCTGCCAAAACCATCATACCACACCCTAACAGAACTGCCAACCTGCAAATGTCCTTTTTCTTCTTTTTTCACTTTCAAAAAGATGGCGATAGCGAAAATCGCGCCACGTAGTCGAGATTCACACTTGTCAATTTCGATTCGTCAATTTTTGTTGGATTTTCTTTTGAATTTGCATTCGCGTTCATACACAAATTGATAGACTCGTCAATTTTCAGTTTTATTTGCATACAACTTTCTCTCTTTCTGATATTTTGACAAAGAAAAAGCAAAATTGACGAGTACGGTTAAGTCTGTACCCCTTTACATTCTCTTCTTTCCCTTCACCCAAAAACTCAATAATTGACGATAATTGACGAGTCAAACTTGACAAGTGTGAATCACGACTTACCAATACTTAGGCTATAAACACAACAAAGGCTACCGACCATCGACTACAATCTGTCAAAAATAGAATACATGTGTGTATATGAGAATAAATATTTTAACGGCAACACGACTACCGACCACACAACTACTTTTGTAGCCCGTAGCCAACTTAGGCTTATTGCTATAAACACAACAAAGGCTACCGAACACCGAACACACGACTACAAAAATCGCTGGCTACAAAAGTAGCCAAGTAGCCAGCTACTTAATTATAATAACGACTACAGCTACAAAATGAACATCTGTTTTGACACTTTGAGCATAACCTAAACAAAACATAACAAACTTATTTTTTTTAAGTGAAATTGTGAAAAAACAAAAAACAAAGAATGTCTGAAGAAAACTTATTTAATTGCATAACAAGTATTGCCAAAATAGTCCTAACAACTGCTTCAGTGTATGAAGTGTATAATAAATACCACAAGAGAAGTAACCGAAGATGGTGGGTCCGGCCGGTAAATATGACTCGAGATGAAGAAGGATTTTATCGAACTTGTGTCCATCAGCTCAAGGAAAAAGATGAAGAACATTTTTTTAAAGCATATCGGATGAGCGTAGCAAACTTTAATTTACTGTTGACCCTTTTAAAAAACAAGCTGGAAAGATTTTCCCACAGAAAACCCATAGATGCTGAGATGCGCTTGGCAATTACAATAACGTACGTAAACTTTACATATGACAGTATTTTGAAGTGATTAAGCTTGTAATTTCAGATTCTTGGCGCAAGGATGCAATGTACAAGTTCTTGCTTGGGCATATAAAATTGGAATATCTACTGTGAGGGAAATCATTTATGAGACATGCGAAGCAATTTGGGATGATCTTCATACTATATATTTGTCACCTCCGAATATCAACGAGTATTTAACTGTATCTGATAAATTCTATGTAAAAACTGGAATGCCAAATTGCTTAGGAGCCATTGATGGCAAACATATTCGTATTGTTTGCCCAAGAAAAAGTGGTTCTTTGTATTACAACTACAAAAAAACGTTTAGCATCGTATTATTGGCAGTTTGTGATGCTAACTATGTGTTTACGTACGTAGACGTTGGGGCTTTAGGCAGCCAGAGCGATGGTGGTATACTTGCACGAAGTGCATTTGGAAAGAAATTATTAAATGAAACTTTGGAAGTTCCTCGCAGTACTAATTTACCGGGAACTTCTATAAACTTTCCGTATTATTTTGTTGGGGACGCCGCGTTTCCATTAAAAAATAATTTAATGCGACCCTATCCAGGGCATCATTTGCCGCCAGATAAGGACAAATTTAATACGATGTTATCCAAAGCTAGAGTGCATATAGAAAACGCCTTTGGGATTTTAGCAAATAGATGGAGAGTACTACATACAACACTGCATATGGCACCAAAAAATGCAGACAAAATTGTGTTAGCCAGTGTAGTTTTACATAACTTTCTAATGCTGAGAAATGATAGAAACTATTTCACTCTTGAGCATGTTGACCATTCAGTTGAAAATCGGGAAATTCAAGGTCAGTGGAGGGAAGAAGTACAATGTTTGCCATCATATCACGGTAGAACAGCTAACCGCTCATCCACAAGCGCTTTTCAACTAAGGGATAGGCTAAAAGATTTCATTGAAAGTAATAGTATGTAACTACTTCATTGAAATCATTATTTTAAAATGAAATAGTTGATTGAAATTTTTCTTTTTCATGTTTTTATTTCTTTTTTTTAAATTATAATAAAAATTCAATAAATAACAATCTATATAAAAAATTCAATAAACAATAGATAAGTAACAATAATAACTATGTATAAAAAAAAACAATAAATTAAAAAATAATAAAATTCACTATAAAAAGGAACATAAAATAAGTATATAAAAACTATCACAATTATATCACATACAAATATATATAGTTTACATTAAAACTATTGCTGCTGTTGCTGCGAATAAAATTTTTCAATTTCTTCAAAAACAACAGAAGATAATTTGGCCTCAATTCTATTAACCACGCTTGGTGGCATGTTGGCTGCTTTAATTTTTGCTGCCAAGCCTGCAAAAAATATTGAGGTGGCGTCTTCATCTTTTTTTTGCGTAGACCTGCAAGTTTCTGAAATACTTGACGCTGCAAAATCAAGAAACTCCTGAAATTTTTCGCTGTCACTTTTCTGTAAGCAAAAATTTTAAACCATTTATAAAAGTATTCAGGAAACAAAACTTATTTAAACCGCTTACCTTTTTTTCCCGAAATGTTGTTGAGCAATGGGGTGTTGGTGATACAAAATCTTCGCTGGAGTCATCCACAGCTTCTATTATATCTTCCTCAGACAGGGAGTATTCTAAATTTCCAATAGTGCTGGAATATACAACAAAAATTAATTAAAACTTTTCTGAATATGCATTTGTTTGTTAGTGTTTTATACCGTTATATTAAAGTTTTATATATGTACTGAATAAAACTTTTCTTTATATAAATTATTTTGTTATTTGACAAAACATAACTTACCGCCTAGAACTTGTGACATTGTCTAAAAATGTCATGGCCTCAAAATGTCGCCACCTTTTTTTGGGTCCCTCAGCACCACTTCCCGAAGCAACTTGCATCGCCCTCTTACATCGCTTGTAAGTGTCACGCAACCCCTTCCATCTCTTCTTGCATTCTATTTCTATAAAAACACTTCCAATTAAAATTAAAAGCAAAATTATATTGTAGTCCTACTTACCATTTATTTTAACAGCATCCGCTACTTCTCTCCATCCAATTTCTTTTTGTCTAACATTTTTATAATCCGGTTGGGCAAGATCATACAATATTGGACGGCTGCGGACTTCCTCTATAAGCTGCTCATCGACGTCCATATTTGCTTATAAATTTACCTAAAACATTTGCATAAAACAATATCATAAATTTATATACATATATATGTATTAACATTAACAATAAACTATTAAATACTTACCAACTTTAATAACACAAAGAAGAATAATTAAATAAATAAATATTTAGGAAAACTAAAAAGGTAATTAAATAATAAACTAAAAATGAAATAACAACTGATATAAAATAAAATAAGTAAATGAAAACTAAAAAAATGTAAACAAATGATTATTTTTTTTCAGTGGTGCAACTTGAATTTTTTTCGCATTTTTTATGTACATATTTCATGTATTGCGTTTTTTAAACACCTTTTTCATGCATCTTATTGTATTGGCAGCACTAAACTGTTTATTGTAGCCAAGAAAAATAGAAATTAGCCTAAGTTGGCTACGGGCTACAAAAGTAGTCGTGTGGTCGGTAGTCGTGTAGCCATTAAAATATTTATTCTCATATGCACACATGTATTCTATTTTTGACAGCTTGTAGTCGATGGTCGGTAGCCTTTGTTGTGTTTATAGCATATTTCTCTTTTTCTTGGCGACAATAAACAGTTTAGTGCTGCCAATACAATAAGATGCATGCAAAAAGGTATTTAAAAAACGCAATACATGAAAAATATACATTAAAAATGCGAAAAAAAAGTTGCACCACTAAAAAAAAAATAATCATTTGTTTATATTTTTTGTTTAGTTTTCATTTACTTATTTCAATTATTTACATCAGTTTTTATTTCATTTTTAATTTATTATTTAATTGCCTTTTTAGTTTTCTTAAATTTTTATACGGTTTCTTCAGACATTTGTTGTTTTTTGTTTTCTCAAAATTTCACTTACAAAAAATAATTTAGTTATATTTTGTTTAGGTTATGTTCAACGTGTCAAAACAGATGTTTATTTTGTAGCTGTAGTCGTTATTATAATTAAGTAGCTGGCTACTTGGCTACTTTTGTAGCCAGCGATTTTTGTAGTCGTGTGTTCGGTGTTCGATAGCCTTTGTTGTGTTTATAGCAGGGACTGAAACCCTGAAAAAATTGGGTTCGGGTTCAGGTTCGGGTTAATCAAAATAAAAAGTTTGGGTTCAGGTTCGGTCCAGGGTTCAGGTTCGGGTTCAAAATTTGGAAAAAAAGTACAATATCATTAATTTATTTTTCAAAAAAATTTTTATTTAATTTAATAACACTGGTTTACAGCCAAAAAATACTAAGAACGCCACATGCCTAGATTAGTTAAGAACTAACACCAAGAACTAACACCAACCAGAAGAAAATCGACCGAAAAATGACAAAGGTATAAGCTATTGAGTAAAACAATCAAATCCCATATTTTTCGAATATTTTATTTTTTTTACAATTTCTTGGGTTTAAACGATTTTAATACATACGTCAATCATACGCCACAATGCACATAGGGCTCGCTAGAACAAATATTTGGCCAATATTATTTTTAAGCGATATTTATACTTTTTTTTTAAGAAACAGCATTTACAATCAAGCTTACGCTTATCTTTTTAAGTTTGGATCAATTTCTAAGGTTTAAAACCGTTTAACCCTTTCATGCATATGTTGTATATATACAAAAAATTTTTTTTCGTAAAATTTAATTTTCTAACGCTATGTTTATAAAAACGAAGTGTGTCAAAAGCCATTATATGAGTTTTGTGTCCAGCTTAACCCTGAGTAAACAAAAATTTAAAAGAAATGGGTACACAAAAAAAATCCAAAATAAAAAAAAAAAATTTTTTTGTTGTTTTTTTTTCTTATTAGAGCCTAATATAGTCCGAAAATATCCGAAAAGCAATCTTTTTTTAAATCTAATTCAGATGTTTCACCGAATGATCAAGAAAAACAGTTTAATTTTAATAGAAATCCTAGTTTCCTTATATTTTATGAACTTCATATTTTCAATGCGTAATAATTTTAAAATAACTTTATATTATAATTCACTTTCTTCTTTGTTTGTGTGTTTTATCCACATTTGAAAAATCTCGACATATTTAAAGTTGAGTTTATCTAAAACAAGAATCACAAAAAAAGAATTTCGGAAAATATGCCTTATAAGTACTAAAAAAAATTTAAATTTTTTTTAAATTATAAAAAATTTTTATAAAAATTTAAAAATATTTTTAAATTTAAAAAATAAATTGGTAAAATTTGTGCAAGTTATTCACGTATACACTGGCTACATTTTTGTAGAATACTAGTAGCAAGAAATTTTGATTCCCTGCAAGGTATTCTCAAAAAGTTAAAAAAAAAGACGATTTGTGAGGCACAAAGTGATTTTCGTGCGCCTAGACAGGCTCAGATTGTATCACTATGTTCACAAAAGTTGTTCGCCTATGCCGTGGCTTCATTTTTGTAGAACATTGTTAGTACACAATTTGGACATATTTAACCGAAATCAGAAAAAAAAAAAACGGATGTGCTATGACCCTCGATCAAAAGTTGCTTCAAGGGCACCGTGTAGGGCATATAAAAATAAGAATATCTCAAAAAGTGCAAATTTTCGCAATTCAAGCTGAGTTGAAATGAAAAATATACATCAATATCTTCTTTTTTTTTTTAGTCGTATGCCAGCCGAACTTAGCCGAAATTTTAAAACTCTACGTAAATTTAAGAATCGTAAAAAATTCATAAATTTTATAATACTCCAACATATTGATATTTATTCACGTCACCTTAAATATTTTAAATTTTTTTTTAATGTTTTGAATAAACTATATACCTTCAGCTTTATTTTCCATTTTAAACTTTAAAAATTAAAATTTTTTTAAAAAAACTAGAAAATATTTAAAAATGTTAAAAAAACACCTGCCCCCAACAATTTTTTCAAGTGGACTGAAGTTTATGAACTTTAGTGCTGCAATGTTAAACGGTAAATTGCAATTTATAAAAATAAAATGCATTTTTGGTTGCTCTGATGTGTTTTCTATTAGATTGGAACAACAAAATTATAATCATAGCCCATGTAAAATATTTAGTTTTGGCCAAAAATTTGAATTTTGGGACCATTGTGCAATGGCCAAATACATTCAATATGAGTATCACAACTGGAAAATATTTTGGATTGTTTCACTCAATAGCTTATACCTTTGTCATTTGTCGGTCGATTTTCTTCTGGTTGGTGTTAGTTCTTGCGTAGAAGTATCATTTTCACGTACATGAAGAGAAACCAGATGTTTTTTCGACGACTTGTACTTTTCCATCGGCACAGAAGCACTGTAAAATATAATTTTTTTGAAAATGTGTCATATTTTTATCAATATATTTTGAACCACTTTACAGATTAAAAATCCAGTTATACATGTTTGTTCGTCATCTTAATACCTTCCATATGGTACCAAGAACGACCCAATAGGACATATCTATCTCGAGATATAATTTGTCAAGTGAAAAAAGGTCGAAAAAATGAGAAATGGACCATATCTCAAAAACTGTTCCATAAAAAAAATTTTAACCTTGATTTTTGAATTCAGCGGAAGAAAATACATAAGAAAAATCACATCTCATCAAATGTACATGAAAAAAATTTCATTTTGTAAACTAGTGTAATATTTTTATGTGACAAAAGAATTTTTTGAAATTTATGAACCCGAATCTGGATGAGTTTTAGGGTTCAACGGGGTTCGGGTTCATGGTTATAAAAGCACCGAACACGAACCCATTTCGGTTTGAGTTCGGTTTCAGTCCCTGGTTTATAGCATTATTGGACAAGTGCCAACTGGGGGTTGCCAGATGAAAAATATCGCCAGAGTTGGAAAAAAATAGTAGTGACCAAGTTGCCACTATAACAATCCGTAACATGCACCCTGTGGCGACTAAGGCAAGAAGTTTTGCATAATACAGTAAATTAAAACAATGAAAATATACATTAAAAATATGTAATTAAGAATATTTTAGTTTTCAAAATTATATGGGATGACTTCTTTTTAAAGTATTTTATCTGCAGTCTGGAACCAAATTTCTGTGCTCCTCAACACAGCGCAACAAAAACTGTTATTGCTCTTTATCTGCAGTAATAAGTTCGTGAAAATCTTCCATTAATTTGACTGCTCTTTCAGCAGCACTCGTAAAAGACTTACTTTTCTTTTGGCTTCTAGAAATGCAGTGTTATTTATCCAAGACGCCACATTTGTGCGCAGAAAACTATCATCGATCTGTAATCTAGCAAGAAATGCTTTGCTCCTATTTGATACAAAACTATCCAGTGTTTAGCTGAAATAAAACAAGGTTAAAAGGTTAAAGTTGTTATATAAACATCCAGTGTTTCAACAAACATAATTTAACACAAAGATAACATTTTCAAAAAAATAAATGTGACTCACCAAACAAGGACTCTGAAATTTCAACGCTCGTTGGAATATATCGTTTGTTAAAATCCGATATTTTCTCCTTCAAGTTAACAAGCATATTTGTTTTTTTTTTTATCATCCACTTCGTCATCAAAAAGTGATAAAATGACTGCCTCTTAACTTACTTACTTGCTTAGATGGCCATAATAACCCGTTAACGAAATTCGGCCTGCCTTAACACTAGTCTCCAGGCGTCTCTGCTAAGTGCGCGCCTTCTCCAGTTGGTCACACCAGCTGATGACAGGGCTTCATCAAATTGATCCTTCCAACGTTAACATTGTCGTCCTCTAAGCCGACGTCAAGTGACCTTCGCATTGAAAACTTTTCTCGCTAGAGCAGATTCACCCATCAGAACAATATGGCCGAGCCGGCGAAGCCTCTGGATGTTAATGCGCTGAACAACGCCCACATCGCCGAGGAGCTCATACAGCTCGTGGTTGGTTCTAATGCGAAACTCTTCGCCATACCTTAGAGAACCAAAGATCTTACGAAAAATTTTTCTCTTGAATACTCCCAAGACTGCTGCATCGGCACAAGACAGTGTCCATGCTTCCGCACCATAGAGAAGCACCGGAAGAATAAGCGACTTGTAGAGTGTTAACTTCGTCGCACGAGAAAGGTCTCTGTTACTAGACTGTCTACCGAGACCGTAGAAGCACCTGTTGGCTAGTGTAATTCTTCGTTTTATGTCCAGACTGACATCATTCTTGCTAGTAATGGCGGTGCCAAGGTAGTAAAATTGCTTGACCACATCGAATGTATAGTTGCCGGCTGTAACCTGGGAGCCGATACGCTCAACATCCCTACTCGTCGACAACATGTACTTCGTCTTGCCATCATTTACCGTCAGACCCATTTTAGAAGACTTTCGTTTAGTAGCATTAAAGGCTGCGGTGATATCTCGCTTGGTATGCTCAATGATGTCTATGTCATCTGCATACACAAGGAGCTGGACACTTGTTAAAAATACGATGCACATTCGCCTTTCGCAGAACACTCTCCATGACGAAATTGAAGAGGTCGCAGGATAAGGGATCGCCCTGTCTGAAACCTCGCACGGTATTAAAAGGCTCGGAGAGGTCTCTTCCTACCTAGACGTAGCTGCAGGAATTGCTCAACGCCATTCTGCACAGTCTTATAAGCTTTGCAGAAATACCGAGCTCAGACATTGCGGTATATACGCGATCTCCTATCGGGCTATCGAACACCGGTATATAGTCAACAAAAAGGTGGTGTGTGTCGATTTTGGCTTTTATGGGTCTTCTCCAGGATTTGGCGCAGTGTGAATATCTGGTTAATGGTGGACTTGCCAGGTCTAAAGCCGCACTGACAAGGTCCAATCAGCGAGATGGCGAATGGCTTCAGTCGTTCACACAATACGCTCGTAAGAACCTTATATGCGATAGGGAGAATGCTTATACCCCTGTAGTTGGTGCATATCGTGGGTTCTCCCTTTTTCAGGATAGGACAGAGGGCACTGAGATTCCAATCATTGGGCATACTTTCCTCCAGCCATACTCTGCAAATGAGCTGGTGCATGCACCTAACCAACTCATCGCCTCCATACTTGAAGAGCTCAGCGGGCAGACCATCCGGTCTAGCCGTTTTGTTGCTTCTTAATCGCTGTATGGCAATCTTGATCTCTTCATAGCTGGGCGACAGGATCTAAACTACGTCATCATTGATTAGAACCGGCACAGCATCTCTAGAGGCGGAATTTATGTCGTCATCGCCTTGCAATAGATTAGAGAAATGCTGTCTCCATAATATCAGTGTCCCTTATGCATCTGTAACCAGATTATCATGTTCGTCTCTGCAGGAGGTTGCTCCGGGTTTAAAACCAGTAGTAAGACGCCTTATCTTTTTATAAAAATTTCGAGCATCATTTCTACTCCTGCACATCTCGATTTCCTTACGATCACGCCTTTCTTGCTCCCTTTTCTTTCCCGAAATAGGCGTCTCTCACCCTCCTCTTCTCTCTGTACACCTCCCCAGTTGCTCTTGTAGTGGTGGACTGCAACGTTCTTCTGTAGGCAGCATTCTTTGCTTTCCAAACTTACTTATAGCAGCATTCGAAATTGTTTCGTCTATTTTATTATAACCTTTGACTGCTTTCGAAAAACCCAAATCCTGATTAGGTGCTTTTAAAGCATCTGTACACTCGAGCCATGTCGTTATATCAATTACTGCAAGAAATAAGCAAATGTCTATCAGAGCACTTTTATCATATGCATCTATGTTGACCTGGAACTGGAGCAAACATATTTTTAATGAATAAATCGCTCTGGCCATCCATCGTGCTTGGTGTAAAAGTCCGGGGGGCTTGAGTTTTCTTTTCTGGATTACCATTCAAAAACACAACGCATAGTTCGATTAATTCAAGATAATCTTCCCTTATAAAAGATTTTTTCAGTGCTGCTTTATTAAACCTTAAGATGAATAAAATTTGTTTATCGGGAATGTGCTTTTTAACAAAATCATGGTTCAATCTTATTTGAATCGATATTTTTCCAATTGTCTCTAATTGTTTTAAAAATTGGTATTTCTGGAGATAGAAGATTTTACTTAATCTTGGCTTCAAATATATTTTTAAGCACTAGCTTATAAATATGATGAAGATAGGCGAAAAGCGCCAGGTCTCTACCTAAACTTTGCTCCAAAAGAGCACAAACACCATTAAAACGGCCAGTGTTCTTTGATGTTGTATCACAACAGATTATTTGCACCTTGTCATAAGGGCTCTTCTAATAGCTTTTTCTTGGTCTCTACCAGATGAACTCTTCAATTTTAGTACTGCAAGAAACAGTTCCTTGTCACTATAAGAAATTGTAATTGGCAGCCTCTCCACTTTTGAGCTTCTTACATCTAAGCCAGGTAAAAGTTTGCCATCCAAATGGATGGTTACGACATCAGGTACGTTGTTCTTAAAGTTACTTTTTATCGTTTGTGTACAAATTCGTTGAATTTGAATTTTATTGAGACTTAAAAGGTAAATTACATAAAAGCTATTGTAACGACTAATTGAAAAGGAAAAAACTTAAAGCTGTAAAGTATTATTTTAATGAAGAATTTAAACGAAATTAACGCAGCATGCTTACGATAAATTGGAAAAGTACAATTACAATAAGTAATGAAGATCAAAATGAAACTATATTGCTCAAAGTATAATATATATCAGGGATGGCGAACCTATGGCACGCGTGCCCGAAGTGGCACGCAGATAAATTTTCGCTGGCACGTATAATACTTTTCATTTTCATACATATGTACTGACTAATCCAAATGCATTTTTGATATTGAAAAAATTGTGAACTCAAAACAAATTTAATGCATAAATTTTGATATTTAAAAACAAACTTCCAGATTTCTGGCGCCTTTATTCATAACGTTAAAATATAATTATATTATTTGCGTACGTAATAGAGGTGAGCACAAGACGCTAAAATTGTACAGTATTGTATTTTTCTCATGAGAAAATATTGATTGTAGTTGCAAATATAAATAAGAGTAATGCAACAACATAGAACAAAAAACAACAGCACACAAAAGCTATTGTACAATATTTTAATATACAGTTGGTTCAGAGTACATTTAAAATATTGTACTCTTCATAGTGTAACAACTGCACTTCTTTTTAGTAGTTAATGGGAAACAGTGTTGCCACGACTTTTAAATTTTTGTAACTAAATTTTAGCAAAAATCTTACAAAATTTTTAAGTTCTAATTCTAATAGAAATAATTAAGAAAATTATGTTAAATCAATTATAACTATTTGGTTTTTTGCAATATAATGTAATATACATATACTTTGATTAGTCCGTCAAGATAATTTTACTTTCTGGTTATGTGGGAGAAATGGCAAAATATATAAAACCTCTATTCGCATTCACATTAACGCATTCGCTGCCAAGCCTAAATTATATGAAGTGCACATATATTATCGTACATAATTATTTACAAGCATCACTTAGAAATTCACTATTGTCGATTACAGTGTCTCAGCAGATAACAGGATAAAGTAATTTCGCGTATTTTGTTTGCAAAGTAGGACGAGTATACTCGTCTTGGCAGCGAATGGGTTAATCAAGCTCATGAGTATAGTAAATCAACGCACAATAGTACAAAAGATAGGTTTAATTTTATTAAAATTAATGTTTTTAACGGATATTTCCAACCATTTAAATGAATTAAATATTAAATTGCAAGGTCCCGGAAAATCAATTGATGTAATGTTCGATATTATTGACGGTTTTGCGTCCAAATTAGTAATATATAAACGTGATATGGACAAACATAATTTTAAGTATTTTCCTTTGTTTAAAGATCACCTTCAAAAATTTTCTATTCGTGGAGTCTATGAAATTAATATAAATTTTTATAGCCAAATTATAGGTGACATACAAGACAATTTTGTAACGAGATTTCAAGATTTCAAAAAATTTCAACTATTAATTAACTTTATTAAATATCCAGACAAGTTTGATTTGGAAACTGCTAAAAAAGATCAATTAGAATGGTTAAAGTTGAATTTATAAATGCAGTTGGCAGAGTTTCAATCAAGCTCTATTTGGAAGCAAAAATTTATAGAGTTGAGGCAAGAAATAGAAAATAATGAAAAAAAAAAGATTAAATGAAAAAGAATACGAAAACATGAATAATATCTTGTTGAAGGCAATGTGTTCGCTCCCAGAAACATTTAATGCGATGAAGAAATTGTTTTAAGCTATTCTAACAATATTTTAATCAACGTATAGCTGTGAAAGTCTATTTTCGATTATGAATAACATAAAACCTGATGTACGAAACATTTTCATTAAAATTGTTAAACTATGATCCGGATATTGATGCGTTATCGAGAAATATTCAGCAACAAAAATCCCATTAAAAAATATATCAGCGTATTATAGAAATGAATCTATATATAATTTTTAAAATGCATGTATTTTCATTTAATAAAAATAATTTGTATTGGCACGCATGTATTTTCATTTTATAAAAATAATATTTTTTGGCACGGAGTCAAAAAAAGGTTCGCCATCCCTGATATATATAATTTAAGATAAAAGAGACAGTAAATATGTCAGGATAAAACTTAAATAAAAATTAAACCAAAAAAAAAAAAAATAAATAAAAACAAAAACATACATATACACAACAGCTTGTGAATAAGTTAGCCTCTGTTGGAGCCAGAGAGAGAGTGAGAATAAAACTCTGGTAGACTGTAAACAAACATATTAGGAGGCGAGCTAACATCTTCATACAAAACTCCAACTGGTGACAAATAAGAAGAGTTTGACCAATTAGAACTAGATTGAGAGTGAAAAAGGTTTCTCATAAGAACATTTTCATGATTTTCAAGACGGTTAATGTAATTCTTAAGCAAAATTAAAGCATATGATGCAAATGACTGCACTAGATTTTTTATAAATAACAGAATTAGAAAATGGTTTAACGTAGTTCTCGAAATTAAGGTTTACACAAAGACGTAAACAGCTACGTTCCAGGATCTCTAATTCCTTCATGAACGTTGGTGATATAGAAAACCATATAGGAATATAACATATAACATCGCCGCACGAATACATACTTTATAAAGAAGCAGTTGTGTTCTTTCATCGAGATGTCTATTAATTAGTAACTTAGAAAACATGCCCTTGATGTGCAAACCCTTTATTTTAGCATATCTACCATGCTGATTATATTTAAAAAGTTTGTTTAAAGTTAAACCAAGGTAGTTTATGTGGTCTTTGAATGGTATAACTGAACCGTGTAAAGAAAGACGTAAGCTTTTACTTAATTGAACAACGTTGCGAGGTCCTTTTTCGAGGCATTACGAAAGCAAATAGCTTCCAAATTGAGAGTGTTGATTTTAACACCCCAGTTATTAGAAAAATGTTCAATCACTAACAAATGGCTATAAACTTTACTTAACGCGGTTTCAGGATTGATATCATGAGCAAAAACCAAAGAGTCGTCTGCATACATAATGCTCTTAGAATCATTAAAGATGTGAGGAAAATCGTAAACGAGAATATTATATAAAAATGGGGCTAAAATAGCTCCTTGAGGAACACCGCCAAAAATGTTGCCCAAATCCGATTTCATATTGTTGATTTGTACATAAAATGTTCTATACTTAAAAAAATTGTGAAAAAGTTTAATAATGAGAGCATCACAACCTATACAAATAAGTTTATAAATTTGGGATTTTTGTTATTAAAATTCCAATAAAAAAATGAAATGATTTGTTTTTATATTTTTTAACACAAATTCGGTGAATTTATTAATACTAATGGTTTTAATACTTTGATGTACAAAATTTTAATATTGCCGCTTAGTTTTTTATGTGTTGCTTCAGCAAGAGATCAAAAGGAAGAGATTTTTAAAGATGGTTCTCAGTGACATATAAAAATTAATAATCAGTAAGTATTCAATACTACCCGGTAGTTGTCGTTAAGACGGGGTTGTTGTTAACAACAGGGCGCTACATAAATAATACCTAAATGATAAGCACAGTCGAAAGCCTTTTCTATATCCAATAAAACAGCAACGGTACATTTTTTGTTTCTTAAATTACAAATAACCTCATTTTGACAATAAAGAATGGCGTCAACAGAAGAATGACCCTTTTTAAACCCGAACTGGTATGGTGGCAAATAGTCTAATGGCTCAATTATCGATTGCAACTGAACTTCGGTGGAGTTGCCAGTTGCCAATATTGCATTACAGATGGCAACTTGAAACTAATAGCAGTTAATTTCAGTGGCAATGCCGGCAACCATTTTCTTGTAGTGTCTAAATTATTTTACAAAATATTTTTTAAAATTAAAATAGTTTTTTTCGCAAATAAATATATTAAAAATGGTTAAATGTACAACGAAAAAACAATTCGAGGAACTGGTTCATCAAATGGAATTAAATCCAAATATTGGACGAGGAATACGTGCCTTTGGAAAAACAAAAGCCAGTGCCGAATTAGTATGGACTGAAGTGTCCAACAAATTAAATAGCTACGGCCATTATATGTACATGTGTGCCATCGATGCACTCGACAACACCAGGGAATTTTGTTTTTGTTTTGGAATAAAACAATTTTTTATTTTGTGACTTTTCTTCTTCCGACATTTTTGAAATAATCCATTTTTTGCAAATTTTCCTCTCCATAAGATTTACAACTTCCGTCAAGATTACAGACATTGTAGGTTGAGCTATTCCAATGTTATAGTCGTTTTCATGGGACTTTTGGAAGCTTCCCTCAGCAAAAAACCTTAAAGCGGCATATACTTTCAAGATAGGAGGTACTGCTGTGACCCGATGGCTCTTTCTAAAGTCGTCCTTCAAAACTTCTACTAAATAAACAACTGCTTCTTTTGAAAGTCTAAAGTACACCTTAAAACTAAAAAGGGATTTATTTTTTAATCTATCTCAATATACAAATTGACTCACAGGGTAGGTGGTAATTCTAATGGATTAGAATTACCCCTTAACCGTCTTCTAATGAATGCCACATTTTTGTCCTCATCTTCTTCGACATCAAAAAATAGTTCCACGGAACTAATCATTCTTGCTTTTATATAAAACAATGTATTTGTAGTGTAGTTATTTATTTTTATTTTTGTTAATTTTTTTTATATATATTTTTTGTAACAAAAGCACACTTCTTCACAAACTTTTGATGTACTTTTTTTCAAGAAAAGTTTTTTGTTTACTTTTTGTAATTAGAGATGTGCAAAAAACAATAACTTTAGGCAACTGACTAAGGTTGCCGTATATAATAACATTTGGACCATGAGTTGCGTTGTTTGTAAGCAACTCCACTGAAGTTCAGTTGCAATCGATAATCGAGCCATAAAATGCTTGAATTTGCTTGAGTTTAATGATCCTTTCAAACAATTACCAAGCATTGAAATAGGTCGGGAGTTTTCAATTTGGAAATTATTGGATTTTTTCATCAATGGATAAATTTTAGCTGACTTCCAGGCCAAAGGAAAATAACCATTATTAAGGCAGTTGTTAAAAATTATTACCAAAAATTCTATTGCAGAAGATGGTAATTTCTTAATAAAATTGGAAATGTAATCTACCCCAGCAGACTTTTTAGGGTTTAAATTTACCATTTGGGCCTTAACTTCAGAGAGACAAGTAAAATGAGTAGTGTCATTTATATGTAAAGCATTGGAACCATTAGAAAAACAACAAATTTGACTTGGACAAGTGTATAGAAAGGAAGTCACATCGACCACATTTGAACTGATAGGAGCAGAGAATTGGTACATATTCGAAAAAAAGTGCCTGAATTATTCAACTTTATCGACATCATCATTGAAAGTGTTACCATTCACAAGTAATGTGTCAAAACCCTTGGACTTTCTACCGCCAATAATTCTGAATACCTCTTAAAATGTTCTAGGTCCAGGTTGTAAATTTTCTAACATCTTTCTAAATTCTGTAGATTGATGTAAGTCAACTGGCTCCTTTATTATTCCCTTTAGAATTTGAATTTGACAACTTAATAAATGGTATTCATCGGAGCTTCTATTACCGTGTCTGTGAAAAATCCTTTTTAAATTTTTCTGTCAAGAATATTTTATTCTAAAGAGCTTTTTGATACTTTCAGGGACCAAAAACTTTTTATTTTTCAATTCAATTTCCCTTGAGTGCAAATCTAATTCGGAATTTAAACAAATGTTGAAGTTTGTAATGGGTTCATCGATTTCAAGATTAGTAAGGTTTCGGTTAGGAGAAAGATGTAAATTTACTAAGTCCTGATTAAAGTCTCTAAGAAAGTCTTCCCAATTAGTGTTTGCAAAAGATTTAAAATATCTAGGTGGATTGAAAATTAAATCCAATTCGGAACATTTTAAAATTAATTTTAACGGAAAATGATCTGAGAAAGTGGATAAACTAGATAATTCAAAATTTTTGTTAACTGTATCAATCAAAGACGTACTGATAAGAAAGTGATCTAAGAAAGATGGACCACTAAGTTATGAAGGTGTTACATCACATACTCTTTTGAAAATTGAGCCAGAAATATTCAACCAATCAAAAAGACTAACACCATTAAAATTAGTAATAGAGTCACCCCAAGATAGATTTCGAGAATTAAAGTACCCTTCTATAAAAACACCGTCATAAGAAATTAAAAATTGTTGGATCATGTCAAGCGCAGAAATAAAATCATTTCGAGGAAAATTGGAGTGAAAATAAAGTAAAAATTTTTTTACTTGTCCTAAAAATTTCAAATTGATTTCAATAAAACAATTTGGAATAACTAGATTGTTTATTGTGATAGACCTAAACGTAATACTTCTGTTTATAAGGATTGCTGTACCTACAATTAAGTTATATGTTACGATGTTATAATTATCAAATATTAACTTTGAGTTTTTACGGAGATGTGTTTCTTGTAAGAAACACACATCAACTTTATGATGATTAAGAATTTTATTTAATTCCATACGTCTATTTAATTCAACTAAAGATCTTACATTAAAAGTGACAAAAGTTAAATTATTTCGGGCCATATTGTAATAAAACTTCTTTCAATAAATTACCGTACTCCTTTTTGGCTGTTTCAAGAGACATTGTTTTGTAAGATTTTAGGAAATTAGATATCTTAGACTCCAAAGATAAAGTCTTCGAGTCTCTAAAAAATTCCCCAAGCATAAAAAATTCGTCAATAATGGAAGGAACTTTACTTTGGTCATGATAAGAAGTAAAGAGATTAGCAAAAGTATGTTTTTCTTTTAAATTGTAAATTTTGTAAATTTACCAACCTTTTCGATTGTATTTGGAATTTCTACATCAAGGGCTGCTTTAATATCAGACACGTCGCAAGAGTGATATAAACCCCTTATAATTACCGAAGATCTCTTTAGTTCAGGAGGGGTAAAAGATTATGATTTAATATTCTGAGACCGTAAAATTTCCATCATTTTCAAATGCGCAGCCAAATTTTCAAAGTATAATTTGCTTTTGTTTCGCGATGAGTTTACTATTTTATAAATGACCTTAGGTGATCCATTGTTTAACTGGTCAATCAATTTCATAACATTTACGTTATATAAAATTATAGGAGGGCAAAATTTTTTCCTTACTGGTCTACCAGAGTTTTTCTCACTTTTTTGTTTTTATCTGCATTTAAAATTCCTCCAATGTTCGGAGATGAATTCTCATTGACTTCAATATCAAGAGTACCCAATAACTCAAAACGGTTTGATGAAATTGCTGTTGTACCAAATTAGGAGACATCAACATTGACATTGAAAGTAGCTTGTTTATCCCTGTTAGACGTAATTGTTTCACCATTTATGTTCCTTTTCGAACGTTTTGACTTAACTTCCCGAAAAGCACTTCCATCAGAAGAAATTGAGTCCATATCTGAGAGGTTAGTATACGTTGCTGTTCCACTATGAAGCATTAAATTCTCGAGAACATCAGACGATGGCTTGAGTTTGTCCGGAGGTAATTTATTAACGAAAGGTAACCAAGTGCTGCATAATTCATATTGCCTAACTTTTAATGTTAAATTTTTGTCAATCCAGATAACAGACAAGATAGTAAATTTATTTAAAATAAATTTTAATTGAAAATATTTTATTTTATTTTTTTTTATATATAAAATTAATTTTTAAAAATTTTCAACACAAGCTAGACAAATACGGCCTACCCTTTTCAAGTATATCACACTTTTCTCAAATTCGTTGAATTGAAGATTTATTTATCGAAAATTCATCGCATTTCAGATCCACTGCCTCTAGGACTGAATAATAAATACGGAATCTCTCTCTCATACTTAGCTGGCAACTGTCTAAAACTACGACTACCTTGGGTGTTATCAGACTTTATCTTCCTCTTTTTGAACTGTCAATCTGCAAACTCGCGCTTGTCTCTGGCAGAATTTCGTCGTCCTGGGAATATTGTGGACCTTCGGTATCAGAATGAAATATTTCGTCCTCGTCTGAAACTTGTCTGTATTCAACATTTGATGTAGAAGTCGATGCAACAGCCGAAAATTCTTGTTGCCTTAATTTTGTTTCTTTTTATGGATCTTTCTTAATTAGTGCTGCGAGAAGCTAGGCCAATTATGTATGTATAGTATGTAATCAGACCAAGAACAACAACAACAGTTAATTACTTTATACAGGCAGACTCAGAAAATGAAGTAAATAACATTTACTATTATTTAATAAAATTTAAGGAAATACCCTTCACTACTATTTTTTTCTTTTTAAGACCAATACTCAACAGTAATGCCCTAGTTATGCAGTGCATTTTATTGGAATTTGAAGATAGATAGATACATTTTTTTTACTTTTAGTAAGCGCCTTGTATCAGTGACACAAGTTGATCACTCGAAGGCGAGTGTTATACCATCGCCCTTAAATGATCAACAGAAATTGCCCCATCTCATCTGTCGGTGAATGTTGAATGTGGGTGGTGAGAGTCTTCAACCAAAGACTATAAATATATAAAGATGTCACACTGCCATACAATGAACTGCTAGCTCCAAATTTTAGTGATGGCCGTAGCGCTACTTCCACTTACAAAAACAAAACTAAAAGAGAGCTTATTCTTCTTAGAGAACTTATTTTCATCTCTCATGTGTGTACATGTGTGTATTACCAACGTATAAAAAATATAAAAACAAACTAAAAGAAACCGGTTTTATACAGAGAAGAGAGCATATTTATATTAATACAAACATATAAATATATTAACAACGAAATCATATATGCATGAATACGTGTGTGTATTTACAATATACATCATATCTCCATACATGTGTAAACGTGTGTGCATTTATAATGCACATTGCCAAATCAAATAAAATAAATAATTTTTTGAAGAACACTTATTTTCGTATAAATTAAGGCGCAACTAACCTAAGCCAAAGTCAATGTGATCGACTGTGTAATTGTACGGCAAGAATATGTGCTTTTTTGTTGCACACATGGAATTATGTTGATTTGCACCGAATTATAATGTTATTATTTTTGAAGAATTCTTTAATAAGTATACTTACAACACGTGAAATTAAAATAAAAAACAGTTTTTCTTTCTTTGGTTATTGTTTATTTTATTTGTATATCGCTGACATATTTAATGTTCCAAAATTTTAACCTTTTTGGTACTCGCTGATTTGTATTTATATGTTTCCCATGTCAAATGATTTCGTAATAATATAAGCACAAGTAAATTTAGCATCTTCATTCTATGGTTGTAACAAACGTTGTTATCCTCAAACCGAAAGGAATAAACAGTATTTTTGGTACAATCTACGCATTGATCAATAATAAATCTTTTTATGTTTTTCATAAGTTTGTTTTCCAAAAATATTTTTTCGAAGACTTTTATATGAATTGTGCAAACTTCGAAAAATAAGTCCGATGGAGCACACAAATTACTAAAGTCCGATTCATTTTCTTAATTTATTGTGTGAACAAACATTTCGGAAGGAAATGACAAAATTGTTGACGGTTTAATTATATCCAAACGAAATTTAACGTAAGTTATTTGCTGTGCTATATATTCAGCAAAATATCGGCCAAATGTTCATTCTAGCTCATGGTACTCATGTACAAAAATTGGCACACACAACATGAGTGCTGCGAGAAGCTAGGCCGTAATCCTGAAACAGGGTGTAATGGCCAATTATGTATGTATGTATGTAAATTCTATTGGCACATTGGTGGATGTAAAACAAACGGGATCTTCATTAATATATCTCATTTTCATTATATGTTCATAAGTACATATATATATATATATATATATATGTCTTCAGATCTTTCTGTACCTTGTAAGATTGTTTTAAACTCAATAGGTAAAAACATCACATGATCATGTGCAAAATTTGATAACTTCGGGGCGACGATATGTCAGCGGTATACAAATAAAACAATTAATAACCAAAGAATGAAAAATTGTGTTTTTATTTTAATTTCACATATTGTAAGTATATAAGAGAATTCTTCAAAAACAATAACATCATAATTCGGTGCAAATCAACATAATTCTATGTCTGCAACAATAAAGCACATATTCTTGGCGTACAAGTACACAGTCGATCACATTGACTTTGGCTTACGTTAGTTGCGCATTTTTTGATTTGCCAATTTGCATTATGAATACACACACGTATACACATATACGCATATATGATTGCGTTGTTAACCTTTAATTAGACGACTGGGTTCAGGAAAAATTAAAATTGAAAAATGTTAGTAAATTTGTTTATAAAATACTAGCTGGACCCGGTGTGCTTCGCTACCCCCTCGTTATATACATATTACAAAAAAAGTATTTTGAATAGCAAGCATTATTAGTGGTGTAAGTAAATTAAAAGAGAAGGGGGCGGTGAAGTGAGCGTGGTTCATAGTTAAATGACGACGTTAACAGTATTAAGAGCAATATATTACCAAATAAAAAAATACAAATTTCTACATAGAACAAAAAGTTTGAAACTTTCAAACAAAATTTGGCGTGAAAAGGGGCGTGAAAGAGGGCGTGGAGTAATAAATTATTATTTATACTTCGCCTGGAGTATAATGTGCATACAATTTGAAATAAATCTTTTAAACTATATGGGGGCAATTACATAATTTAAAAAAAGTGGGCGTACAAGTAGGCGTGGCCGAAAAAAAAGTACCCTATTAATCATGTCAGAGTCCCAGTTAAATGCTGTGAAAATTTCAGGAAGATCGGTCCAGAGGCTTGGTCTCCTATAAGGTACAAACAAACAAACAAATAAACAAACACACATTCAATTTTATATATTTAGATAAACATATAAATTCAAATCAGCGAGTACCGAAAAGATTAAAATTTTGGAACATTAAATATGTCAGCGGTATACAAATAAAATAAATAATAGCCAAAGAAAGAAAAAAATGTTTTTTTATTTTAATTTCATATGTTGTAAGTAATAAGAGAATTCTTCGAAGATAATAACGTTATAATTCGGTGCAGATCAACATAATTCCATGTGTGCAACAATAAATCACGTATTCTTCTCCTACTATTGCACAGTCGATCACATTGCTTTGGCTTAGGTTAAGTGCGCGTTTATTTTATACGAAACCAAGTGTTCTTAAAAAAATTATTTATTTTATTTGATTTGGCAATGTGCATTATAAATACACACACGCATACGCATATATGATTGCGTTGTTAACCTTTAATTAGGCGCCTGGGGTCACGAAATATTAAAATTAAACAAATGTTGGTGGATTTGTTTTTAAACGAAAAATATGTTGTATTTATTTGTTTTTTATGTATTATTAAAATAAATAACTGAAAATTTAACAAAACATACTCATTTTTCTTTACACTTGCAGTAAACTCTGGGACACCATACGACTAATTATATGATTTTCTAAATGCGCCTAATTAAAGGTTAACGTATGATATTAATATGTACATATGTATGTGTAAAAACAGTTTCTTTTATTTTGTTTTTATATTTGAATTCCCAAATGTATATTGTAAATATGTATGCATGC
The DNA here is from genome assembly GCA_963576795.1 of Metopia argyrocephala. Taxonomy (NCBI): domain Eukaryota; kingdom Metazoa; phylum Arthropoda; class Insecta; order Diptera; family Sarcophagidae; genus Metopia; species Metopia argyrocephala. The sequence continues at coordinate 111,743,611 of OY756208.1, forward strand.
ATGTATGATTTTGTTGTTGAGAGATATGCTCTCATGATTAACATTTGCAAAAAATGAGTATTGGTTTTTTTTCTGCTGACCACATACTTGTCCCCCGCTTCTAAATATCAACAAAATTTTTTTCAAATAAAAATGTAGGGAGTGTAACATCTTTATATATTTATAGTCTTTGCTTCAACTAAGTAGTGTAATGTGCACGTTTAGGAGGTTAAGACTATGAGTGAAAATTAACAGAAAAAAAAGAAAAACAGTAAGGTAAATATTATTGTTTTTATTAAAAAATAGCGGGATATGAGAAAAACAATGATGGATTGGAAAGAAAATGTTAGCATAGGCTTTTGGATGAAATGAGGAAGGGATAAAAAGGGAAGTGTTTTTGAGTTTAGGATTATTATTTGTATGATTGTGATCAGTGAAAGTGGTGAATTGTACAGTAGAAAAAGAAAACAAAAAAAAAAAATTAAAAAAAGGAAATAAACAGTTTTAGGTGATTCGGTATTTTTAAGAATACCTAAAACTATTGAAGTATACTCTAGATGTATTATATGCAAAGAATTTGTTACAATAAAAGGACTGTCTTTTAATTCAGGATATTATAAAAGCAATAAACAAACAAACATATACATTTGCACACACCACTTTTACGACAGATTTATGCCATTTGTTTTCAAACTTTTTCTTTAAATTTATGTTTAAATAAAATGGGCTCCTCGTGTTCTAAAGCCTCTTGTGCTTTTTCAAATCAAATTAAAAATCAAATCTTGATATCTCATCCATTTTAACAATTTTTCATTTTAATTACATTTTTTTTGTGTAGTCACCGTGGTCTAGTGGTTAGTGTGTTGGCTTACTAAAGGCGGATTCACCCATGAGTTTCTTGGTTCGGACCAAATTTTTTTTATATGTAGTTTGACGTTTCTCTCAGAGAGCGAGAGAAATGATTTTGTGCGAAGTGCTCTCAGCTTGATTTAAATTAATTTAAAATTTGGTCCGAACCACAATGAAAAAGGTTGCCATATCATACAAAATTTATACAAGAGTCATGCCATATTGCTTGGCATTCGTATTAAAAAATTAGTATGTACAGTGAATAATGTAAAGAAAAGCAAACATAAAAAGGCCAATAAGAAAAAAAAACATATTAGAAAGAAAATATTCGCGCCAAAAATAAAAAAAATAAAATTTAAAAATATTATATAAGGTAAGTTTTCTTTGCCCTTTCTGAATAAATTTGAGATGGACTTGTCAGAGGCTATTGCACTAAAATTAATTAGGGAAATAAAAAAGCCGGGGAGGGAATGCTTATATGATTTAGGCAACAGCTCTTATAAAAACAATCATGTAAAACAAATTGTTTGGGCAGAAGTAGCAGAAGCAGTTGGAATTGGCAGTAAGTGCATTTATTTTTATAGCTTATAGAATTCAAGAAACAAATTTACATCCTTGGGTGATGCGATATTTTTTTAACTTTTTAAATAATCCGGTATGTGATGAAAAACGATCGAAATATTAAAACATATATATTAATTAAAGGTCTGCACGGGTATGTTTGAAACGATCTTCAAGACATTCTAAAAATTTCAAACACACTTCCAACTCTAATTCGTAAAAGCGAAACGAATAAAACAAACATAAAAAGTGGTTGTTGTCGTTAGAATGTAAATAATGAGAGAATAGAGACAAGAGAGTATGGAGACATGAGAGACATGAAACATAAGAGTTAGAATGGAATGAATAGAGTGAATAGAATGTCTTGTTTGTAATATGATAGAAAAGAATTTCTTGTACTGGTATTATAAGTACTAAAGAACTGAATAATAGAAGTAATGAACTGAATAATTTTTTATGTTATTTTTCTTTATTTTTTTATTTTTGGCTTAATTTCTAAAAATAAATACATACTTATTTACAAAAACTTAAAAAAAAATTATAAATAAACTACATATTCAAAAAGTAATTGTTTTTTTTTTTTTTGCCTTTAAGTGCTTTAATATACACACACTATTCTTCTTGCTAGATTTCAATTTGTTTGTTTTCATTCGCTTGTTTGTACTACAAACTATTGCATTTACTTCAATACATCCTTTCATTCACAAAGGAAATTCAAGACATTCCAAGACATTCGAATGTCTCCATAATAATTTAGAATTATGAGAGTAAATATAGATTTATTCTATTCTACTCTATTCGCTTATTGAGGCTGTTCGTTTCGTTTCGTTGGCTGCAAAACGAATAGAATGAATATTTGTTTCGATGCTTGAATTTACTCTCAATTAGAGTACACTTCTCGAATCATTCTAAACTGGCAGAAAAGCAAAACATTCATGCAGACCTTTAATATTAATATACATATATGTAAATATATATGTTTTAGTTATTTTAAAATTTTGATAATCACGGATGTAGTGGCAATAGTCAGTCAGTAAAGTAATGAACAAAAGAGGAATCCCGAATATGAAAAGATTTGGAAGTTAAACCGACTTGAAATTTCATTCCATTTCAATTTTGATCGAAATCGTTTTTTATCACATACCGGAATATATTTTTAATAATATAAATAGTATTAACGTGCACTCTGTTGCTTGCCTTCCATGGATATATATCGAGCCATAACCGCCAAAATATCTTAACCAACAAAAAGAAAACTTTACAGGAGATGGTTTTTTTTAATTATCTTCTCTTTTATTGTAAGTATTGCCGTGAAATTGAGTATATTTCAATTGTTTTGTCAGATATATGTGATGCAAGTAGTTTTATTTATATATCTACAACGTAACGGTTGTTAATGTCACTTAAGCTTTTTTCGCTGTCATACTGGCAACCTACTGATTTCAATTGTGGTGGTTAAGATAAAATAATCTAAAAAAAAATTTTTTTGTTTTCATCTTTTTTTTTTTCAAAATTTATTTGTCTACAAAAATTAAATTTAATGTTTTAAAAATTAATTCTAAGGTTTTGATGACCATGTAACATAAAATAAAATAAAAAATTGACTTCAGGTAAGAGTTTTAAACTTTAAGGTGAATTGTTTTGGAAAAATATAATAAATCATAAATTAAAAATTTATAATAATAAAAAACACATTAATTATTGTCTTCTTGGTCGGTTTCAGGGAGTGAATCTTTGACAGATTGATCACATTTCAGATTTAAAAATTCGTTTTGGAATTTTTTGGGTATAGTGTCTTTATTGCAAAGCATTTTTAAGTCGTTGTATTTTATTGTAGAAATTTTTAAAATATTATCATATATTACGATAGGTCCCTTGGCTACAATTTCAGAGTTCCTTCTAGATCGTCCAATCGAGTTTAGATCAAATTCTTGTATTGTAAATAGAATAATGTTATGCTTTTTCCATGAGGCGTACTTAAAACCTTTTGAAGATCAAAGCTAGCACACAAAAATGACGAATTCGCTTTACATTGTTTCTGCTCCTCCAAAAATATTTCCTTACATTTGTCTTTATCTCTCACATGTTTCTGATACTCTTCTGTTGACTCCATTTCTTTTTTCGATTTACTATCTAAGTTGTTAAAATTATTACATATTTCACATTTGTCTTTTTTGGGCAAGTGGAATCCAATATGAAAGTTGTTTTTAAAAACGCTGCTAAAAACTCTTAACGACAACTGAGAAGATTCATTGTTTATAGTTTTCAAATGCTCAATATAGCACTGATACACTCCTTTTATATTGCGAAACTCTTGAGGCAGATAAATCTTATTGCTTTTATTGCGGCAGTAATGAGAGGGAACAGCTGGTAATTGTTCAACGAAAGATTTTAGAAGGGTTACTTTGGCTTCGTCAGACCTATTGTGTGGAGCGGATTTCTTTTTATTCTCAATAAAGGTGTTTAAATACTGTGTGTTATTTCTTACAGATTTTAACATCATTTGAGAAATGTACAGCGTTTTCAACAAAAACTGCTGGCACACTTTGTAGCTAGTATCCTTAGAAGTAATGAAATAATTGTAGCTATACTGTCTTTTATTACTATCTCCACTTCTTCTTCGAATGCTCACTCGCTTGATACATGAAGCCAACCAGTCTTTCTGTCTTATTTTGTTGCCAAATCCCCAAAAATTTTCATTTATTTGTAACCGATCTGATTCGGTGAGCTTATCGCCACATGAGTTTCCACATTTTTTATTTTTACAGGGATTAGGCTGAACATTAGTATCACGGTTTTTCAGTTTTTGCAGCCTTTTAGGTAATATTTTTTGCTTTTTATAACCTCTTTTTCCTACACACGTTTCTTCTTCAACTTCATTCGTAAATTCTGCAGTATTTGTATTACCATGAAATTCATTAGAAGAATCATCAGAATCGCTGTATGGAACGAGGGCGTTTTGAGTTGAATACTAAAACCGAAATTGTATATAACACCAAAAACAATACCAAACCAAAAAATCACACTTACCTTTGACATATTGCTCGAAAAATTCTAAAACACGAATTTAATATTTATTTGTAATATTATTGTGATATTACTGCAATCACTTTTAATGTTTTGTTAAAGAGAATTTTATCTCAACCGACACTTCGCTGTTATGAAAAATGTAAACAACAAGCAATGTGTACTTAAACTAAAATTGTTTTTGCTGTAAATTCATAACGGTATTTCATACACCGATGAGTTTTTGACAGATGATGCTAATGATGGTAAATTATCGATTTTCATCAAAAAACGAAAATCGATTTTTATGTCGGTTAAGATATTTTGGCGGTTATGGCTCGATATTTGAGACGAATTCAATAAAATATTTTATTGCTTTTTTTTTTGTAATTAATAAAGACGAACAAAAAATTAATTTTATTACAAAAGGAAATTAATGTCAAACACACTGGAAAAGCTTGCGAAGACGCCATAAAACGGCAATAAATAAATATAATAATATAATATATAAATATAGTAATATAAAATAAAAATTCACCACAAATAATATTAATTGTTTATTTACTTTTGTAATAAATATTATTAATTCTTTATTTGCTTAATTGGACACATATTAATTTTCTTTTTCGTTATGCACATATGTATTTATGTAATTTTCAATTGAATATGGCAACACTGATTTTACGAACAAAATTTCTGAAATGGGTGAATCGTGGTGCAGAAAACTCTCAGTAAACAAAAAATTCGTTTGCACAGAAAATGTTTCAGAAACTTATGGGTGAATCCGCCTTAAGACATGAGCCTTGGGTTTGATACCCAGCTCCGAAATCTTAAAAAAAAAGAAATATGAAAAAAAACATATTTCTTTCGGGGACTACCCCTCTCAGCAGTCTTCTGGCAAAAGCTCTGAGAGTAACTAATTGCCATGAACAAGCTTCTCAAGTCTGTCGTTCGGAGTCGACATTAAACTGTAGGTCCCGGTACTCATGGATAAAAATTTACACACACAACATGAGTACTGCGAGAAGCTAGGCCGTTGTAGTATATCCACTGTATTTGCATTTCAATATTTAAAAAGAATCTAAAGCAAAAGAATAAAAGAAAACAAACTTTAAAACACATGCAAACTATGTAAACAAAATTAATCATTGTTGTTGAGTAGGTCAGTACCAAATTTAATTACTCCACGTTTTAGTAATTTAAAAAGAAATATTGTTTAAAGAAATTAGATACTCTGTACAAAATACGGTCGGTCATTGATCGCTTACTCACTTGTATATGAAACAGTTCAATGTACGAAATGCACTGTTTTGCTGATATTGCAGAATATGCTTTGTTTGCAAAATATACACTACCAGAATTCTATCAGAAGTGTGTCAAACGTAATTTAAATAAAGGAAAGAAAGACACATAGAAAATATGATACAATGTTTGGATATTGAGTGATCTTTTGTAACTATGTGTAAATCACTCTATTCTAGATTAATGAAATTATTCTCATAAGTAGTATATAAGTTCAACAATTTTTAAATAAAGTAATCATTTGTCAAACAGCAATTGATTCATTTCTTTTTATTCCAAAGAAACAACATTACATGGCGATCCTGCCAAACCTGCCAAACCTGCCACTCTAAAACATATAGCAAATATCAAATTATAGCAAGTACTGCTTGTTTGATTGCTTAGTCTAAGAGTAAAAAGAGCAGAAAAGGAAAAAGACATACATAGCTTATGCTCAGTCTATTCCTTTAAAAAAAATCCTTTTCAGAAAACATATGGAACAGCCGCAGGAACAAATATTAAAGGAAATGGAACTGGCAGAAATAGAATGGTCGGAGCTAGGTATTGAAAGAAGGCATCCAACCAAAGGAGAAGTCGTATATTTTAAGAATTGAATAAGAAAAGAAAAAATAAGAATAATATGTAGAAAAATAATTTAAATTTTGATTGGAAAATAGTATGGTGACAATAGTAGAAAATTTTAAAACTTTTAATATTAGAATGCAAATTTGAAAAAAAAAGAAAATTCAAAAGGAAGATAATTATTTTTGAACTAATTTGGAATTAAATTCTTAATGAACCACTATTGATATTCAAAAAGGAAGATTTTTTTTAAATACACTTCATTGGTAGACTATTTATTTTCAAGCCTTTGAGAGATACCAGGATTTTTAGATAGTTAAAATGGCAATGAGATCAGACATGAGTATAGGCCAGCGTTTATTAAAATACTTATGCAGATTTAGAAACATGACAGAAAATAAAATGCAAGAAATACACCAATTAGATATTCGAGAAATGCTTACAAATCAACAATCCTTAACTTTACTGAAAAGTTTCCTACAGTCGAAACGTAACGGCGATGAATCATTGATGGAGCAATATGTGAAGGTCTATGAACGATGTGGTGAATATATGACAGATCGAGCAACTCTTCTTACACTTGATGAGCTAGATGAACTGGTTGATATAGGTTTACCTTATTATATGGAAAAGGAATTGCGCAATCAAATACAAACTGGTGATGGTAATAATATAACACGTTGTCTAAAGCGCATACAAGAAGAAATGCGTTGTGATATTCAATTGAGTGCAAGGAGATGTTGGTAATGACAGACCAATATCATATCCAAGTCCTTCCTTGAATAAACATGAAAAGAATAAACCCGTTATAGAAAAAGAGCTATTAGGAATATATAGGGGAATACAAATTTTTCGACCATATCTGTATGGTAGAAAATTTATTGTGGTGACAGACCATCGACCACTAGTAGCATTATTCTCTCATAAAAACCCTAGTTCTAAATTGACTAGAATAAGATTGGAGTTGTCTGACTATGATTTTTAAATAATATATAAGAAAGGGATAAACAATACAAATGCTGACGCACTATCCAGAATAAAATTAGACTCCGATATACTAACAACAATGATACCTCCGAAAATTGATGAAACACATAAGAAATCGCTGGTGATAACAAGAGGAATGAAAAATAAGATACGCAATACAAATATAAATAAAGAAAATGAGAAATATAAAAAGAAAAATGATAATAATAAAAGTAGCTACAAAAACAATGGTAATACAGATCCTAATGAGCCTGATCAACTCAAAATTTGGGATTGTACATCCATGAATGATATAAAAGTTGCAACAAAATTGAAGTTTATATTAGAAAAAGCTAGCAAAGAAATAAAATGAAGTGGCCATCGGATGTAGCGATAATCCCTATTATTTAGATAATATGTATGTTGGAGAAACTACTTTCTGTTTTAGGCAGAACAAATTGTAATAAGTTCTCACTAGAAAAAGGTGACGAAATATTTAAAAGAATAAATATAGAAAAGTTTAAAGAAAGATTTAATAAAAGTAAAGAAAATGACGTCATAATATTATTGTATAGCAATCCTCAAAGAATAAAAGATAGAAAAAGACAACACGAATTAATTGAATTGTATCACAACACACCATGCGGTGGACATTTTGGAGTAAGAAAAACCCTGATAAAATTGAAACAAAAATACATATGGAAAAATATGTATAAGATGGTAAAGGAATACGTTTTAACCTGTGATCTCTGTCAAAGAAATAAACAAATAAGGCACACAAAAGAACCATTATGCGTAACAGATACACCCAATAACAGTTTTGAAACAATAGTTATCGACACAGTAGGTCCTTTACGACCATCTAATAATTATAAATACATAATAACAATGCAATGTGAGTTGACTAAACACGTAATAGCAGCACCAATGGAAAATAAAGAAGCCAAAACGATAGCGAAATGTCTGGTTGAAAATTTGATACTGAAATATGAAACATTCAAAATTCTAAAATCTGATAGAGGAATGAATTTGTAAATGAACTAATGAAGGAAATATGTACTTTATTACAGATTGAACAAAGACTATCAACTAGGGTGGGTCAATTTGTTCGGGACCGAAAAACGTGACTAAGCGTATAGCAAGGTCGTAATCTACGAGAAATTCTAAGAACTTTTCCCAAAGAAACCATGGTTCTAAAATCAAAATCGAGCTTCCGGTTTTTTAAGAGAAAATTTGGTGTTTAGGCCATCCAAAAATAATGCTATTTTTTGGAAGTATTCATTGCAATTGGTAAATAGTTGGCCTGTAACGCTGGAAGAGGGCTTATTTTAAAGGAAATTTTCTCAGCTTTCTATATCTGTGCTCATTTATAGAAAATTATTTACCCAAATAATGGTTTTGGAAGTTTATGTCAAAATAATAATAGTCAAACTGTTAAAAACCTAAAACTATTATTATTTTGACATAAACCTCAAAAACTATCTATAAATGAGGACAGATATAGAAAGCTGGGAAAATTTCCTTTAAAATAAGCCCTCTCCCAGCGTTACAGATCAACTATTCACCAATTGCAATGAATACTTCCAAAAAAATATCATTATTTTCGGATGACCTGAACACCTAATTTTCTCTTAAAAAACCGGAAGCTCGATTTTGATTTTAGAACCATGGTTTCTTTGGAAAAAGTTCTTAGAATTTCTCGTAGATTACGACCTTGCTATACGCTTAGTAGGCAAAAAAATTGACCCACACTACTATCAACACCATATCATCATGAAACATTAGGCACTATAGAAAGAAATCATAGAGTCTTAAATGAATACTTCTTATCTTTCGTAAATGATGATAACTAGAGCGAATGGATACCATATTACTCTTTCGCATACAATATAACACCTCATATTGACACAGGGTATTCACCTTTCGAACTAGTTTTTGGAAAATTACCAACCTTACCAGGAGGTTGGAGGTTTATGTCAAAATAATAATAGTCAAACTGTTAAAAACCTAAAACTATTAAATTTTTGACATAAACCTCCAAAACCATTATTTGGGTAAATAATTTTCTATAAATGAGGACAGATATAGAAAGCTGAGATAATTTCCTTTAAAATAAGCCCTCTTCCAGCGTTACAGATCAACTATTCACCAATTGCAATGAATACTTCCAAAAAAATAGCATTATTTTTGGATGACCTAAACACCAAATTTTCTCTTAAAAAACCGGACGCTCGATTTTGATTTTAGAACCATGGTTTCTTGGGGAAAAGTTGTTAGAATTTCCCGTAGATTACGACCTTGCTATACGCTTTGTCATGTTTTTCGGTCCCGAACAAATCGACCCACCCTAATATGTATAAGTATATATTAGGATAAAAAATGTCCAAATATTGTATCATACAGACATCGCTTTCTTAATATCCATGAATATAAAATAAAAATTTTAAAATCTTGATAATGTACAAGATTGTAAAATTTTAGCTGAAAGAGTGGGGGTGTAGTGTATCCACTGTATTTGCATTTCAATATTTAAAAAGAATCTAAAGCAAAAGAATAAAAGAAAACAAACTTTAAAAAACATGCAAACTATGTAAACAAAATTAATCGTTGTTGTTGAGTAGGTCAGTACCAAATTTAATTACTCCACGTTTTAGTAATTTAAAAAGAAATATTGTTTAAAGAAATTAGATACTCTGTACAAAATACGGTCGGTCATTGATCGCTTACTCACTTGTATATGAAACAGTTCAATGTACGAAATGCACTGTTTTGCTGATATTGCAGAATATGCTTTGTTTGCAAAATATACACTACCAGAATTCTATCAGAAGTGTGTCAAACCAAAGAATATAAATCATATAGAATGCGCATCTCAACACTTATGCTATAAACACAAAAAAGGCTATCGAACACCGAACACACGACTACAAAAATCGCTGGCTATGAAAGTAGCCTAGTAGCCAGCTACTTAATTATAATAACGACTACAGCTACAAAATAAACATCTGTTTTGACACATTGAACATAACCTAAACAAAATATATTTTTTGTAAATGAAATTGTGAGGAAATAAAAAACAACAAATGTCTGAAAAAAACTTATAAAAATTTAAGAGACTAAAAAGGCAATTAAATAATAAATTAAAAATAAAATAAAAACTGATGTATATAAATGAAATAAGTAAATGAAAACTAAACAAAATATGTAAACAAATGATTATTTATTTTCAGTGGTGCAACTCAAATTTTTTTCGCATTTTTAATGCATATATTTCATATATTGCGTTTTTTAAATACCTTTTTCATGCATCTTATTGTATTGGCAGCACTAAACTGTTTATTGTCGCCAAGAAAAATAGAAATTAGCCTAAGTTGGCTGCAGGCTACAAAAGTAGTCATGGGTTCGGTAGTCGTGTAGCCGTTAAAATTATTATTCTCATATGCACACATGCTTTCTATTTTTGACAGCTTGTAGTCGATGGTCGGTAGCCTTTGTTGTGTTTATAGCATTATCCAAATATTTTGTCAAAATTTTTTTTGACGCGGGAAGGAAGGGCAAAAGGCAAAACAAAAGAAAAGAGCGTAACAAAACAAGAGAAACCAAAGAGAAACTAATGTGTGTTTTATTTCTTTTGTATTATTGTTTAGTTTTTTCGTTCAGCCACAGTGCATACAGTGACGAAACTCCAACAACTATAACAAGAACATCACACAGCAAGATAGCCACAACAAAATTTTTGCACACACAACATCACAGTGTATAAGGCGATAGCCACAACAAAATTTTTACTTCGTGTTTTTTTTTTTTTGCTTAAGTACAGAAACGGTTTCATGCTAACAACAATATTCACATACAATACAATTTATGTGTTTGTGTTTCTTATTCATTGTGAGCTGTTTTCGTTTTTTAAATTTTAAAACTTAGAGAATAATGTTGTTGGTTCAAATATTTTTGTGTATAAAGAATACAGTGCTCCGATACGGCTATATAAGCTAGTGTAGGGCAAAGCATATTTAATTTGTAGTTGCGCGAAGGAAAATACATTAATCTACATCGAATATATGGCGCCCTATTTAATATCGTAATAAAAGTGTATTTAGAAATATATTTTTTTATTATTATTTATTTAAGCTCAACAATTAATTTTATATTTATTTGAAATAAAAGGTTAAATAGACCAAAAATTTTAATTCCAAAAATATAAAAAAACAAGTATATATTCATTAATGACAAATTTTCGAATGATAAATTGATGATCTTTCAATTATAAGAAAATTCAATTTTTATTTTTAATTTATATATGTATGTATGTATGAATTATATAAATGTACGTATATATACATTTTTAAAAGAAAAGACACTTTAATTTTTTTATGTTAAAAATAAATAATAATCAAGATTAAAATTATTTCTTATTTTATACTTCAAAGCATCAAAAAGTATGTGTATTTTGAGGATTTTCATCTCCATAAAAAGGCTAATAAAGCTACTCTTTTTAAAGATTATTTATTGGATAAAATATCTAAATATCTAAATTCAATGTTTTCGAAGGAGTACCAATAATAGAAAATCCAATACCTCTATTCTCTGTTGAGAACAAGTGTCGGCAAACCACTCTGTGGGTCATGTAAACATGATAATATAATAAAAGATTTTACACCAAATTTTTGCGGTTCAGATTTAAAGACATTATGAAACATTAAAATGTGTTTTTCGCTTGCATCCATTAGTTTATCTGATGGGGCAGCTAAATTTCGAAAATCTGTTAGCGATTGATAATTTTTATAATATATGAAAAGCTCGCTTGGGGCTGTTAGAACTTCATCAATTTTTCTCAATTCCGCACTACACTTTTTGCACTGTAATTTTGGAATGACTTTAAATGCTATGTATCCAACAAAGTATCTCATCGACACAAGTTCGAAATTTATAGCTGCAGAATTATGGAAAACATCTTCCAAAAAATAATCTGCATATATATTACTGTCGGAATCAACGTCATCAATTTTATTGTAACTTGGTTCTTTATGTTCATTATATAAATCTGCTTCAAAGTTAGCATCAACTTGCGTTATCTCGTCTTGTAAATGCAGACAATTGCTGGACGAACTTGACTGAATTATTTTAGTTACCATTAATTTTGCCGAAATGTTATTCAATTCGGCTACGGAAGGATTGTTATTGTTGCCACCTTTTTGCCGTAATACAGAAAAAGTGTTTTCTAATTTGTCTTGATTGAGGGACTTTGTCATTAAGAAATATAAATCACCACCTTCCCTTAAAATTTCATTTGTTAACATAAGAATTGAATTTAGGGTGAGTTTCATTTTATTTGAAAAGAAAATACGCTTGTTTTGATCTACAAACTCCACCTTTTTTAAATAATCTAAAAAGAACTGAATATATTTATATACTTCATTGTTAATCTGAATTGCAGATCTGTAGCAATTATCTCGATAAAGGGAGCCACTATTAAGACAATCAAAAATTTGGCCATTTTTTTCCACAAACTGAGCTGTTGATAACGCCAATTTTGCGGAACATATCTTAAATTTTGTGCTTTCAGACGTTGTTTTAATAGCAGCAGCAACAGTCCTGCTGAAAATTTGTGTGGCATATTTTACATGCATTTTTCAAAAGGGTTAGGAAAAATATGTTGCCGTGTTAGTTTTGGGCACATTTTTGTTTTTGCATTTACTTCCATTTCTTACAATTCCCCAATTACCTAAAAGTTTGCCGTTGCATCCGGGGTTTTTATGTCACATTTTAGCCACCCATTCCGCAAAGATTTAATTGAGTGTGGGAAATCATAAAGGCAAAAAAACTTTTTGATCCCTTAATTCAAAAAACGGTTTTTTAGCAGATACTTTAAGATTGGAAAAACATTTTCGGTTAGTCGAGCCTTGAACACATATAAGGGCATAAATATTAATACCAATGCTTTTTAAAATATTAATATTTTCTTTACCAATTTCACTTAAAGAATCTGCAGATAAACCATTTTGGGAAGTAAAATAATTTAGAATGATAGCAAAATGGATGCAAGCAAAAAACACATTTCAATATTTCATAATGTCTTTAAAACTGGATCTAAAAAAATTGGTACAAAATCTTTTATTATTGAGTTATGTAAACGAATGACCCCAGAGTGGTTTGCCGACACTTGTTCTCAACACAGAGTAGAGGTATTGGACTTTCTATTATTGGTTCTCCTTCGGAAACATTGCTCTTGGACTACAGAAAAAGGAAGTTCCAAAAAAAGAAAATTAGATATTTTATCCAATAAATAATCTTTAAAAAAAAATTAACTTTATTAGCCTTTTTATGGAGATGAAAATCCTCAAAATATACATACTTTTTGATGCTTTGAAGTATAAAGTAAGAAATAATTTTAATCTTGATTATTATTTATTTATTATTTATTTTTAACATAAAAAAATTAAAGTGTCTTTTCTTTTAAAAATGTATATATACGTACATATATAATTCATACATACATATATAAATTAAAAATAAAAATAGAATTTTCTTATAAATAATTGAAAAATCATCAATTTATCATTCGAAAATTTGTCATTAATGAATATATACTTGTTTTTTTATATTTTTGGTTTAGTTAACCTTTTATTTCAAATAAATATAAAATCAATTGTTGAGCTTGAATAAATAATAATAATAAAATATATTTCTAACTACACTTTTATTACGATATTAAATAGGGCGCTATATATTCGATGTAGATTAATGTATTTTCCTTCGCGCAACTACAAATTAAATATGCTTTGCCCTACACTAGCTTACATAGTCGTATCGGAGAACTGTATTCTTTAATACACAAAAATATTTGAACCAACAACATTATTCTCTAAGTTTTAAAATTTAAAAAACGAAAACAGCTCACAATGAATAAGACACACACACACATAAATTGTATTGTATGTGAATATTGTTGGTAGCATGATACCGTTTCTGTACTTAAGCAAAAAAAAAAAAGACACGAAGTAAAAAATTTGTTGTGGCTATCGTCTTATACACTGTGATGTTGTGTGTGCAAAAATTTTGTTGTGGCTATCTTGCTGTGTGATGTTCTTGTTATAGTTGTTGGAATTTCGTCACTATATGTACTGTGGCTGAACGAAAAAACCTAAACAACAATGCAAAAGAAATAAAACACACATTAGCACAGTGCATACACTGTGACATTAGTTTCTCTTTGGTTTCTCTTGTTTTGTTACGCTCTTTTCTTTTGTTTTGCCTTTTGCCCTTCCTTCCCGCGTCTGAAAAAATGTTGACAAAATATTTGGATAAGTGTTGAGATGCGCATTCTATATGATTTATATTCTTTGGTCAAACGTAATTTAAATAAAGGAAAGGAAAGACACATAGAAAATATGATACAATGTTTGGATATTGAGTGATCTTTTGTAACTATGTGTAAATCACTCAATTCTAGATTAATAAAATTATTCTCATAAGTAGTATATAAGTTCAACAATTTTTAAATAAAGTAATCATTTGTCAAACAGCAATTGATTCATTTCTTTTTATTCCAAAGAAACAACATTACACCGTAATCCTGACACAGGGTTGTAAAGGCCAGTTATGTATACGGTGACCATATTTTTTAAACCAAAATACAGAACAAGGAAATATTTGACCAATAACAACCATAAAATGCAAACAAGCAACCTACATACATGTACATAGGCATGTATTTATTGTATTTATTACTTAAATGCAAAATTAAAAAAAAAACAAAATAAATTAAATTAACCCTGCTGTTAGGTTTGGACCATTTTGGTCAATTTTTGTTTTTGCCTTGACTAAGAAATGGTGCAACATACCAACATAAAACGTTTGCTATTGGGGTATTTTTATATTTTATTACTCCTGGAAAACTTTCAACCAAAAATAATAAAATGAAAGTTAGAAAAATAAAAAATTACGAATCTTGGGTTTCAGAACATTTTGGTCCGTTATTGTTTTTTTTTATTAAATCTTCTCACTATATGATGAGCAAATGATCTTCCGTTGCAATTTGCATATAAATTTGTTGCATATGGAGCATTTGCTATCGCACTAATTTTGCAGCTGCAGATTTCACGGTTTCTAGTTGTTGTAACTTTGGTACAATCAGAAGCTAATGTTCTTATTTCGGTAAAAAGTTCAGCTGAAAATTTATTTGTAGGGAGCTTAGATCTTTCTGTCATGTAGTCTTGAGTTAATGATAAAGCTAACTGCCGCAAAAATTCTGCCCTCTTACGATTTTTGTCCAGTGGAGCTCAGGAACCATCAATTTCAGAAAACAATATGTCAATCATATTGGAAAACACAATATTTGGCCATCGATTTGTTTTTCGTTTTACACTGTAGTATCCAATCATTTGATCGACGGTATCAACACCTCTTGAGAAGGAAATTATCAAAGTCTTACATCTCATATTCATGCTGTCTAATCGCAAAGCAAACAAATCAGACACTGAAAATGATATGTAAATTTACAAAGGGGAATCCCAGAAGTAAAGGTAAGTTACCTTCAAAGTCAAACTGGGTGCAGCACATATATATTTCGACATTATAACAGGCAACTATTACAAAAAAAGAATATTATGGACCAAAATGGTCCTATACCTAAAATTCTTAAGTTTTTCTTGACCTAACAGAAGGGTTAACCAAAAACTCAAAAATAACTAAAGTTTCGTAAGATCATTAAATAAGTACATACATACCTTGCATACATACTATGTACATACAGTGGTGGCCTTATAATTAGAAACGATGCTTAATCAAAATGAAATCAAAGTGTAATTTTTATTAAAAACATTACTAAAAATGACAAGCACCGCTATTCGAAAAGCACACCCTCCACATTATTGCCGCTGCAAAAAAACTTTGGATTTAAAGCTTGCACTTTAAAAAAATTTTGATTAATTTCTATGTACTTGGTTTGTAGCTGGCCACGTAATTAGAAACGGTCAAGTTTTATTTAATTAATAAACTTTTTTTTATTATGAGTCCTAAATTTAAAATTCAGTAGATCGTATTTAAACAACCTTAATACGTTTTAGTTTTCAAAACTGGAAAAAACAAGTGATGTACTCCATAAATAAGGGAGGGCATCTACAAGGTGTACCCAATGGAAAAACTGTCAATGTGGGCTATCGCACGAAGGAATTCATTATCCAAAAGAGTGAAATTTGGTGCAGTTCACTTCTAAAATTAAACAAAAGAAGTTTTCAACCCCAGCCAGGAAGCATAGTGCTAGAAAAACTCCTCAAGTAAAAGATAAGAATATTTGCAGCATCAGTAAAGGTAACCAATTTCTGAATTCACACAAAATTGGGATGAAACTGGGCAACAAATGAGAGAAGAAATATTTACACGCTCAATAACAATGCGTTTATAAGTATTTTGGCTTTCGTAGAAGCATTGTATAAAAGAAACCGCATGTCGCAAAAAAATATTAAGAAACACTGAGGCTTTACAAGCAAAATGCTCAACAAAGATGCATTTTATCTGAAATAGAATTCTCACAAGCAACGAATTTAAGAATATATTGTTTTAACCTGTCGAAAAATCTTACGTAAGATGTTCCTCAGTAAAATCCTTAAGACTTTAGGTATTTTGTTAAAACAGTGGTGGTGTATTATAACTTGGGATGATATTTTGTGGTGTGGTGTGAACCCATTCTTAGAATAAAGGGAAAAGTTGATTAACATCAATATAAAAACAATTTAAAAAATGTAATAGAACAATATTTCTTTTGAGAATATACTCGTTTTCAACATGATAACGCCTCAAATCAAAATTCTAAGTTAATGACGTACTGGATTTCGTATAAAAATATTGACTTTTTGGACTTATTATCGTAATATTTTTATCTAAACCCAATTGAAAACTTATAGGTAATTGTAAAAAGGAATCACACGAACAACAGTCCAAAAAACAAAAAGTCTATTAGTTCCAAATGATGCAGCAAACCTAGGGAAACATGTCTCTGTAAACATGTCAGCATTTCATTCAAAATTTACAGAGAAGACAAATATTAGGCAATATTGTCAAAAATAAAATATGTCAGAGAATATCCTATTAGAGAATATATTAATTTTTATTTACTTTTGTGGCAAAAATTTTAAGTTTTGTGAAAACATTTGTGTCGTTTCTAATTATAAGACCAACATAAAAGTGGTATATTTTGTTTAAAGTTAATTTTTTTTACAAATGTTATCTCAGTTGTAAATATTTTTATTATAAATTCAATAATGATTTAATACTTTACAATTTATAGTATTTAGTTTTGGTATTGTGAACTTAATTTTTAAAATATATAAAGAAAAGAGTGTGCTGCTAAGTCGTTTCTAATTATATGGCCACCACTGTAAGTACATAATTTTTAAAATATTTCTTTAAACTCTATGCAATTCATATTACAGTTTAATTTAATGACCAAAATGGCTTCGATGGTTTTCATTTGAGTTTCTTCATTTGTCCATATATTTCTGTCGGAGCACTTAAAACAGGTAAACACAAACTGAACTTGACAACCGTCAATATATTTTTAAAATTTATGTTTCTTTCTCTAAAATGTACATACATACATATATGAAATGTATTGCTTATGAGAAGAAGAATGTCTCTGCTTAAGGGTTAAGACCCAAAGGTGTTAATCAAAACTACAAATACTACTCTGAGGCATGAAAATACAGAACAAATACTGAACATTAAATAAAATACAGAACATTTTTACGTTTTTCCCTAATGAATAATTTATACAGAACACGGGTTTCAAATACAGAACTGTTCTGTATAATACAGAACGGATGGTCACCGTAGTTATGTATGTATGTAATTACAATTTTTTAATTTTTTTGTTTTAGAACAGCTGTTTCCTTAAGGAATATGCGTTCCGTTTGGCACTTTGCTTAAGCAAATGATATTTGACGAAACTTGACGAAAAGTTTGATTAAGTACATTATAGTTTGTCACATATGCGTTAAGCATTAAACACATAGACAACAGCAAGCAGCATGACAGCAAGCAGCAAGTGTAGCCGACAATATTTGCTGCCATGCTATCGGTTACATAAATATTTTGAAGGCAGCAACAGCAAAACAATAAAAAAACAAATAAAATAATGAACATGTGTTTGTTGTTGAAAAAAATATTTCAGTGATACCACTTTCAAACATTTTACTAAAAATTTTATTTTATATTAACATCACTAATCAGTTTTTGCTGCCTCAAAAAATAGCAATTATTCTAAGTTGGGCAGCAACAGCAAAGGTTTTTAACTAGGGTTTTGCTGTGCTGCCTTTAAAACAGTGATGTCCACTACTACATAAACACACTTGAGCTTGTGTATGAAGCAGAGAAAAGACTGCTTACTTCTACCAGAAATGGGAGTGTTCGAATTACGTTCTGTTTATAACTTCATAAATATTTCTTCATAATTCTTAGTAAAGAACGTAATCGATTTTCCGATAGACATGTGAGCGATCTATTAAGAATAAAGGAGTACCGAGGTCTCCTAAATTTGGAGGAAATAATGAATAATTATTTCAGTTAAATAAAAATGATACAAAAAATATGCACTATGTTGGAGAGAAGCTAAAATATTAAAAGAGCAAGAGTAACAATATTTCTTTTTATTCTGTACGTGTTTGACTTCGACGCAAGCAGAATTTGTTTTCCTATCACGCGTGATAGGGAAAGAGAATTGTGGACATCACTGCTTTAAAATAATCGTTTCCATATAAACGTGTGTATTCTAATTTTGACAACTTGCTGCCTGCTGCTTGATGTCGTCTATGTGTTTAATGCTTTACATGTATTTGCACAGTTGCTTAATTTGGCTTAAGCTGGTTTATGCATATTATGGTTGGGCCTAAAGTATTTTAAAACTTCTAAAAACGAAAGTATTTATCAAAAAAAAAAAATAAAATAAACACAATAAGACTAACAAGGCAAATAAAATATAGAGTAATTAAATGAAGAAAATATATAAATATATATCTAAAGTAAAAATAAGTAACAGCAACAAAAACAATCACCACCACAGTTCTCCACGTCATTATCATCCACATCCTAGCCGTCATCATTATTACCAACAGCAATAGTCATCAATCTCATCACATACAGTTATTACCGCTATTACCAGCATCAATAGATCATCATCTACATCCACGACATAATCAACATCACATACCTTCATAATCATCATCATAATTACTAACATCGATAGTCATCCTCATCATCATCTACGTCAACAACAACAGCACCACCAAACGGAAAGATTTTTATGTTAAGTATATTTTTGTTGGTATTATATTAGTTATAGTTTAAATTAATAAATATATTCTTTTTTTTCGTGCGGGAAGGAGGGAAAAAGCTTTATGCTTTCGCGGAGGTCGTCACCTCGCATGATATATCGGACTCGCCCAGAAGGGTATACCGACTAAAAACTAAAAATCACCTGGGGAAATACCACCTCGGAACCACATTCGCATTACTTCAAGGTGGACCCCTCTTTGGCACGGCCAGTTCTTTCTAGGTTGTCCTGCGTCCAGGACCCGCACTTTCAAATGCCTCAAGGTCCCTCTTCTTTCGCCTTAGGATACGTTCAAAGTATCCTGCAACGGCGTTCCAGTTCGCCACATTTGACGTCATAATATCAACAATATTCTCAACCGTAATTCTTCCGACTTCAGACACCAGTTCCACTCGATAGCAATGCCAGCGCCTGCATTCGAAAATGGTATGCTCCGCGTCGTCAATCACATCTACCTTGTCCTCATAAATGCAGAAAGGGGAGTCAAACTTTCGCATTCGGTGCAGATATTTTCTAAAATATCCGTGACGCGATAACATCTGTGTGGTGTAATAGTTCACCTCTCCGAATTTTCGATTCATCCATGACCCTATAGTCGGTATGAGTCTCACTGTCCATCTTCCTCGTTCTTCAGTGTTCCAGCGTTGCTGCCATTTGAAAATGGTACTCTGCCTGATGGAACTGGTTACGGGAAGGCCTCCCGTTTTGGCACTATATATTATCGTCCGCTCTTCGGCTAGAAGATCCACAGAGATTGTGCCGGCTATGACTACAACTGCAGGTCCTCACACTGTGCGATAAGCCGAGGTAATTCGCAAAGCAGCGACTCTCTGGACAGATGTCAGCAAATAGGCGCGTCCTTTTACCTTTAACGTTTGGCCCAAATTTCACTTCCATATAGCATTATGCTATTTCCGGCCTCCATCAATAGCCTCCGTTTCGCCGGCAACGGTCCTCCAATATTCGCCATTAATCTGCTAAGTTGTTTCACGAACATCTGAGCCTTATCACTGGCATATCGAATCTGATCTGCAAAGGTTAATCTAGGATCCAACTTTAGACCCAGATACTTAACCGAACTCTTAGTCGTAAAAGTTTCGCCTCCAATATTCATGTCCACTTGCAAGGGAATATGACGTCCGGTTATCAACAGCAATTCTGTCTTGTGGGTGGCCAGGTCTAGAATGTGGTCACTTTACCATCTTTTCGTCCTCAACATGACCCGTGTGAGCTTCCGTTGTGCCTCGTCGGTGTTCCTGGCTGTGATGACAGCTGCAATGTCGTCTGCGTAACCAACCAGGAAAGTACCCTCTGGCATGTCTTCTTTGAGAATTCCATCATAGCTAGCATTCCATAGATTGGGCCCCAAAATGGATCCTTGTACTGCTCCTGATGTTATCCGCTTTGTTCTCGATCCTGCGGTTGTAGAATACATAAGACGCCTGTTACTAAGGTAGCTCTCAAACAACCCCAGGATATACTGCGGCACTGAAAAAATATTTTCCAGCGCATCCAGTACATCGCTCCATCTAAGACTATTGTAGGCGTTCTTCACATCCAGCGTTGCGAGTAAAACCACGGGTCTGGTGAAGTGGCTGAATTGCAGTATAGCCGTGGCTGCCTGCGTTACTTCTTCCAAAGCACCATGTGGAACTGCCAGATCGAAAACCGTACTGTCTAGCGCATAATCCACCGCCGTTCTCGATCGCCGCATCAAGTCGTGGTTTTAAAAAAGTTTTCATGCTGTATCCAGCATGCACAGTGGTCTATATGAGGATAGGACTTCCGGGTCGCCATTTCCCTTGCGAATTAGTACAAGCTGTTGTCTTTTCCAAATTTCCGGAAATGTGCACTCTCTTAGGCATGTGCTGTACATGCCTAGTGATAATTCTGGTCTTCGACTAGATATCTCTCGCAGTACCTCAGTGCCTTTCCGGGTTTTAGGCCAGATGCTGCTATATTTAGTTCCTGTGGAATAAACTCCGTGGTGTACGTATCTCGTCTTCTCTCTCGCCTTACCTCATGGGTCGGGAAAAGCGTATCCACAATATTCCTCATTACATGGTCACTCATAATTTTCTGGTGTTCAGCTTATCCATCGCAATCTTGTATCCCTGACCATAAGGGTTTACGTTTATGTCGTTACGTAGCTCCTGAAAAGCCTGTGCTTTTTTGAGCGCTATTGCTTCCTTCAAAGATTTTCTTGCCTCTTTAAATGCTTGCGTTTCATCGGCGCCTTGCTGTGGTACACCTTCGCCGTAGAAGTAAGCACTCTCGTCTTAGGGCCGCAATGTTCTCGTTCCACCAGCACACTGGCTTCCGTCTAATATTTGAAAGTCTCTTCAATGGCATTGCCTTCTTGCAGCCGCCTTTTATGATGCTCATGGTCTGACCTACTCTTGTACTTGCATCACTTGAAAATTCCACTGTATGATATATACCTACCTGTGTATGTTTCCAGTACTTTCCAGTCGCCAATTTTGTTCCGTATTCTCTCTGTGACCATTGTTATGTCGGGGATGGTGCTTTCGCAGCCCGGTCTTCTAAATGTTGATACATTCTCCACATTTGCGAAGATCAGACCGGTTCTAGCCGCCATTTCCACGATCCGTTTACCTCTTGGATCGGTATTGGTCGTTCCCCATTCTATAGCTCTGGAGTTGAAGTCACCTGCTACTATGAAGTTACCACCTATTTCTCTAATAACATCTTCGATTTTTTCCAGCTTTTCCTCAAAGGTTCGTATGCCGTCACTGGGAGTCAGGTAGCAACTCGTTACAGTGACTTCTTCGAACTGCATCCATGTAAAGTAACCGCCCCTACCAGTTCTTTTTGGCTATAGTCCCTGCTTGCTCTGTATCCAAATTGCTGCAGTTAAAGTTTCATCATCCAGCCAGTATCCACTATTCCTCGCCATATATTTATTTATTTATTTTATTTATTTATTTCTTCTTACGCCCCATACACAAGACCAAAGTCTCATATTGCAGTATAGAACTCAGTACGAATACATACAAAATACATTATAATATACTTATACAATAGGTTACAAAATTAAACAATTTAAAAAAGATTAATTATAAAATACATAAACAAACATTAATGACATAAAAATATAATTGTTAAAATAAAATTAATTACATAGTAGTATAAAATTAATTTGAAAACAGACAAAGGATATTTTTTCTAAATAAATGCGCGTTACTAATGACTTGAGAGCTGTGGGGGATATCGTTCCAGAGACTTATGGCATGTATAAAGAATTGGTATGTAGATATCCGACTGCCATATCTAAAACAAAGTAATCTTTTACCCCTATTCAGAGTGGAAAAGCTCAGTCGTTCAGAAAGGTATAGGGTGTATATTATTTTATGCATTAAAATCAAAATCCTTACCTTCATATAATCATCAAGACACATACCATAGTGTTTTTTCACATACATTGAAATATGATCGAATCTTCTCAAGCCAAATACGTATCGAACTATATTATTAAAAGTCATATTGAGTTTTCTTCTGCTGATACTGTCACAACAAGCAAAAAGTTCACACCCGTAAAGTAAAGTTGGCACTAAATATGTCTTGGCAAGAAGTTTTCGAATATTCAAAGGCGTGCAATGATGACTATACCAAAGATTTCTTAACATAGAAAATACGCGAACACAAGCAAAATTAATATGGTTAGACCAAGTGAGGGTACTGTTAAAATAAATTCCCAAATTCTTAGCAACATTCACAATCTCAATGGGTTGACCATTCAAGGTCAAGACTGGTCTAGAATTGAGTCTCAATAAGTTCTTTTTGATAATTAAACATTTGGATTTAAACATTTTTCTTTTTAATTGTTTTAATTTTCAATTATTCAATTTTATTATACATATATAAGTAGTTTTAAAATACTAATCTTAGTATATAGACCGATTTCCTTTTTTTTATATTTTTTTATTTTTCTATTGTTACCCACCACGTAGGGAATAGTGTAAATTATATTTCTATTATTTTTTCTGTTTAAATAAATAGGATAGTTATGGTGATATGAACATTCATGAAATAATATTATTTTAATATGGAGTGGTGAATAATTTTAGTTTGGCGGTAAGTAAGAAGCAGGGAGTTTGCAGGTCATGTTTGGGGCTTCCCTTAAACACTGTGGTGAGGCCATGGTGAGACTTCGGGTCTCTATTGGAGGGTACTTCCGGCAGACCAGACCATCGGCCGAAGAGTTCAAACATGATGTATAGAGTCAATAGGAATCGTCGGATACTTTGGGCCTCTTCCTTACTTTTAAAAATATATTTTTTATAGCTGACATGAATTTATTTTTTTATTATTGCAGTTAAAAACGATAACAGCCAGAAGGTTGGCGAAGAACCATCACATACGGCGAGCCAAAGCCCGGCAAACGCCAGCATATCAGCGCTGCCAACTATTTGGTTCGTTAGTTAATTTCTCAAGTCCATCGCCTATATTATTTTAATAATAGCAATAACAAATGCAATAGTAGGTTAGCTGTTAGCTTCCAGAAAGTGGTGCTGTACTCCGCAAATTTTTAACTTTTTTCCTTCCCTGGGATTTGAATCTCGGTCGTTTGAGTTTCTGTGTGAGCACTCTAACCACTATACCACGACAATCCAATAAAAATGATAGTGAAAATAAGTTTGCATTCCACTATAGTACTAATGGATTTCTAGTCCATTACCACTAGTCATTCGGAATTAGTGCAATAAATTTCCACTACCACTAAAAACTTTTCCTTTAGTGCCACTAAAATCGCTTTATTTAATGCACTTAATTTCCCTTACCACTAAATATTAGGTGTATAATGTACCAAAGTTTCCACTCCCAAAAATTAATTAATTAATTAAAATTAATGATAAATTAAATCTAATGCATTAAACTCAACTCTGAAATAAACAAATTATGAAAACGTGGTATTCAAGTCGACATACAGCCTCCTCGTGACCCTCCTGGATGCATGCAAGCTTATTAACTATCTTGTTAATTAATGTATGTCGCATTGTCCAGTTCCCTTTACTTTAAATTTGCGTTGTGCGTGGGGCTTGAAACCTACCATGTAAAAACTTTTTTTCAATGAAAACCTCAAAAAAAGCCTCTTATGGTGGCGACCATGGCAAATATTTGAAGGATGTAGTGATTGAATCTACCATATCGCTATATAGTAATAAAGGTGTGATGGCATTTTCTGGTTCCTTACAACTATTGTCTTAAACAAAACCTATGAGATATACTCGTGTATATTAAGTTTTTAAAATTCTAAGGTGCAAATTATCATAAAATGGGAAAAAGAAATATTTATTATATGTATATACATACATACATACATATGTATACATACATACATACATACATATGTATATATACCCTGCAGGCAATTCAGTTATCTTTCAATTAATTTAAAACTAACTATTTCTCAAGTAGTGGTGGTTGACACTTGGATTACTTTTATATGAAAACAACTAACTATTTTAACATTGCGATGTCCTAGGAAGTACTCAATTGTCCGACTCTGCGTTACTTTCAATTAACTTTAAGGTTAGTTACCTAGCCGTTAACTTAAAGTTAACTTTTGCAGCTAGCTATAAACACTTTGATTTTGGTAAGTTCTGGATTACAATGTAAGTAGTTAGCTTATAGTCAGCCCATAAAAGTGAATGATAAGTTAGCTTTATTTGTAGTCGACTACCAATTTGCTGGCAGGGTTCATACATACATATATATATATATATATATATATATATTTCATATATATATATGAAATAACTTACAAGGTGGTGGCAGGTGAATATAGTACAAAAACAACAGGGAATTTGTTTTTGTTTTTTCAGCTCTTTTATGTCAAAAGCAGGTATGGTGAATTAAAAAAGCACATGTGAGAAGTGTGTGTGTGTATTGTTAACAACATACATGTCTCTATACCAAAACAAAAACACGAATACACACAAAGCAAAATGTAAACAAAACATAAATACAAACAAAACTTTTGACAGGAGCGGTATGACCAAAAAAAAACCCAGCTGGGTTGGCAACGCCACCTTGTAAGTAATTCCACCATGTACAATACTATTAATGAGTTTGTGTTTATTATTCATTGTGAGCTGTTTTCGTTTTTTAAATTTTAAAACTTAGAGAATAATGTTGTTGGTTCAAATATTTTTGTGTATAAAGAATACAGTGCTCCGATACGACTATATAAGCTAGTGTAGGGCAAAGCATATTTAATTTGTAGTTGCGCGAAGGAAAATACATTAATCTACATCGAATATATGGCGCCCTATTTAATATCGTAATAAAAGTATATTTAGAAATATATTTTTTTATTATTATTTATTTAAGCTCAACAATTAATTTTATATTTATTTGAAATAAAAGGTTAACTAGACCAAAAAATGTAATTCCAAAAATATAAAAAAACAAGTATATATTCATTAATGACAAATTTTCGAATGATAAATTGATGATCTTTCAATTATAAGAAAATTCAATTTTTATTTTTAATTTATATATGTATGTATGTATGAATTATATAAATGTACGTATATATACATTTTTAAAAGTAAAGATACTTCAATTTTTTTATGTTAAAAATAAATAATAATCAAGATTAAAATAATTTCTTACACTGTACTTTGAAGCATCAAAAATAATATTTTGAGGATTTTCATTTTCATAAAAAGGCTAATAAGGTTAATAATAAGGTTTTTTTAAAAATTATTTATTGGATAAAATATCTATTTTTGGAATGTTATCGAAGGAGCACCAATAATAGAAAATCCAATACCTCTATTCTGTGTTGAGAACAAGTGTAAAAAGAGAACAATAATAAAAGATTTTATACCAATTTTTTGAGGTTCAGATTTAAAGATATTAAGAAATATTAAAATGTGTTTTTTGCTTGCATCCATTAGTTTATCTGATGGGGCAGCTAAATTTCCAAAATCTGTTCCGCAATACACTTTTCGCACTGTAATTTTGGAATGACTTTAAATGCTATGTATCAAACTCAGTATCTAATCGACACAAGTTCTAAATTCATACCTGCAGAATTATGGAAAACATCTTCCAAAAAATAATCTGCATATACAATATCGCTGTCGAAATCAACATAACTTTATGGTTCTTTATGTACAATATATAAATCTGCTTCAAAGTTGGCATCAACTTGCGTTATCTCTTGACTGAATTATTTTAGTTACCATTAATTTTGCCAAAATGTTATTCAATTCGGCTACGGAAGGGTTGTTATTGTTGCCACCTTTTTGCCGTAATACAGAACAAGTGTTTTCTAATTTGTCTTGATTGAGGGACTTTGTCATTAAGAAATATAAATCACCACCTTCTCTTAAAATTTCATTTGTTAACATAATTATTGAATTTAGGGTGAGTTTCATTTTATTTGAAAAGAAAATACGCTTGTTTTGATCTACAAACTCCACCTTTTTTAAATAATCTAAAAAGAACTGAATATATTTATATACTTCATTGTTAATCTGAATTGCAGATCTGTAGCAATTATCTCCATAAAGGCAATTTTTTCCACAAACTGAGCTGTTGATAAAGCCAATTTTGCGGAACATATCTTAAATTTTGTGCTTTCAGACGTTGTTTTAATAGCAGCAGCAACAGTCCTGCTGAAAATTTGTGTGGCATATTTTACATGCATTTTTCAAAAGGGTTAGGAAAAATATGTTGCCGTGTTAGTTTTGGGCACATTTTTGTTTTTGCATTTACTTCCATTTCTTACAATTCCCCAATTACCTGAAAGTTTGCCGTTGCATCCGGGGTTTTTATGTCACATTTTAGCCACCCATTCCGCAAAGATTTAATTGAGTGTGGGAAATCATAAAGGCAAAAAAACTTTTTGATCCCTTAATTCAAAAAACGGTTTTTTAGCAGATACTTTAAGATTGGAAAAGCATTTTCGGTTAGTCGAGCCTTGAACACTAATAAGGGCATAAATATTAATACCAATGCTTTTTAAAATATTAATATTTTCTTTACCAATTTCACTTAAAGAATCTGCAGATAAACCATTTTGGGAAGTAAAATAATTTAGGATGATAGCAAAATGGATGCAAGCAAAAAACACATTTTCATATTTCATAATGTCTTTAAATCTGAACCTCAAAAAATTGGTATAAAATGTTTTATTATTGAGTCATATAAACGAATGACCCCAGAGTGGTTTGCCAATACTTGTTCTCAACACAGAATTGGATTTTCTATTATTGGTACTCCTTGGAAAACATTGCTCATGGACTACAGAAAAAGGAAGTTCCAAAAATAGATATTTTATCCAATAAATAATCTTTAAAAAAAATAACTTTATTAGCCTTTTTATGAAGATGAAAATCCTTAAAATATACTTTTTGATGCTTCAAAGTATAGTGTAAGAAGCAATTTTAATCTTGATTATTATTTATTAATTATTTATTTTTAACATAAAAAAACTGAAGTGTCTTTTCTTTTAAAAATGTATGTATATATACATTGTAACGTGGTTTTGTCGTAGGCTGTGGTCGTTCAACGGTTTCCAGGGTCTACTTAGCGGTCCACGAACCTTAAGTAAATAAAAAGAAATTACAATTTCGTTCCCTTCGTGGGCAATAGTAATATCAATTCTTTATTAATAAAATAGTAAATAAAATAACAAAGTTTAGTACAACAGCAGGTGGTTATGCTGGTTCGGTGCGGCAGTAGGTATCTTTAGCTGGAGGGGTCACGAGGACCCGTTCGGGAGAAGTAGGTAACGAGTATCCCTTCGGAGAAGTAGGTTGCGAGAACCCCTTCGGGAGAAGTAGGTCACAAGGGATCCTTCAGGAGAAGTAGGTAGCGAATACCCCTTCGGGAGAAGTAGGTTACAAGAACTCCTTCGTAAGGTGTTACCAGTTGGCACAGCCAAGTCTAAATCTCTGACGAGTCGCCTCGTATATACTTGGCGAAGACCGCTGTCTGTACCAACTCTGGCTGCCGTTGTCTAAAAATCCTAAATCTTATATGTAAATTTAATTATTAACTTAGTGGGAATTATTATAGTAAAAGTAAATCTATATCATATGAACTAAAAATAAAAATCCATGCTGTACCGTGTATGGTTGATACAATCATGTCCATACAATAAGGTATGTAAAGTAGCAACATAAGTGCTACGTCACATTCTTCCCTTACTTAAATAATAAAAAAAAATAAATTAATTTCCCAAAATACACAATTCAAATAATAGTACATATATAATAATAAAATTAGTTGTCAGTTCCGTCCACCATTTTAACGATCTTCTCGTACCTTCGGCACCGGAGTCTTGCGTGGGTTCGGGTTACTATGGTGAGTTGGACAAGAGGACTTTTACCTCGTCTGAAAACGTACTGGTGCTGGTTCTTGTACTTTCTGGGTTTAGGTCTATAATCGGGTTTCTTCGGTTTGGGTTCATAGTCGGGTTTCTTCGGTTTAGGCTTATAATAGGGATTCTTCGGTTTAGGCCTATAATTGGGTTTCTTCGGTTTAGGTTTATAATCGGGTTTCTTATGTTTAGGCTTAAAATCGGTTTAGGCCTATAATCGGGTTTCTTCGGTTGAGGTTCATAATCATGTTTCTTAGGTTTAGGATTATAATTGCGTTTCTTCGGTTTGGGCTTATAATCGGGTTTACTCGGTTTAGGTTTATAATCGGGTTTCTTCGGATTAGGCTTACAATCGGGATTCTTCGGTTTAGGCCTATAATCGGGTTTCTTCGGTTTAGGTTCAAAATCGGGTTTCTTCGGTTTCGGCTTGTAATATAGTTTATTTGGTCTTGGCTTTGAGTTCCTTTTATTTATGGTTGTCGTTTGCTTGAACCCTTTTCCATGAGTGTCAAAGAGTTGTCACATACGGTTATTTTCTTCGGTTGTCAGGAAGTCTTGGCTGGTGATCATATTGAGTATTTCGGGTACGGATTTGTCTATTTCTGGTCTTAATATCTTACTCCCACTCAAATGAATTTCTATGCCGCATGCCGACAGGAAATCCATGCCGAGTATGACATCCTCAGCTAGGCTAGGTATTTCCGAAGTTTCAAGGTTTATCGTTTTGTCTTCATAGGTGATGCTAAGGTGGAATACTTTAAGAGAGGTGGTCAAGCTTCGATCGGATAATTGAACTACGCCGCAACCATGATCGGCTTTTATTCCTATATCCTCGAGACGTTTTCTCATTCGGCGGCTTATATATGTTCTTGATGCTTGGTACCCACGAGTGCGAATACTTTCAAGTTATTGACAGTAACCGGTATATGGTATCGATTATCATCACAGGACTTTTCGCTAGTAGATCCAGTTTCGGGTCGATGGCATTTACAGGTTCGCGATAACACTCCATCTTTGCCGCAATAAGAACAAAAAATTTTCGGTTTCGCCGAACTGGTATTGCGGTGGAGTCCAGTCCTCTTACACCTCCAACACACATCCTCCCTTCTGTATTCAGTGTTAACGACCATGTGCAAGGTTTGGGGTTTTTCTTCACGCTTGAGGGCCTCAAAATCATCCGTGAGGGCGGTTAGTTCATCTAGGTTAGTAAAATCATGGCGGCGTATATAATGTCTGTACTCGCTTCGTAACCCATCGTAGATCCGTTCGAAGTGGTCCTGAGCGCGCAATATTGGGTGTTAGCGAGAAAGAGTCAGCTTGCTAAGGACATAGTCTTTTGCTCTTTCTCTGGTATATTGTCTCCGATTGTAGAAATTCTGCTCTATTTGAGCAAGATGTCTCCTCGGCAAAAAGAATTTTTCTACCTCCGATCGGAATTCGGACCACGAATCTCTTTACGTTTTATACGGTACCATCTAAGGGCATTACCACCTAGAACGCATAACATAGATGGTAGGAGTCGGTCGCGAGGAATATGGTGGCATTCGGCGAGCTCCTCAAATCTCTCCAAAAATTCCATAACATCGGAGTCGCCGGTAAACTGCAGGCTCTATTTTTGCACGGTTGACATGATGTCCATATCGGATATGCTACGAATATGGCCAGGGGAAACGATTACAAAAGTACTCTCTTCAGTGATTACGCTATTCTCTGATGTCCTTATTTCCGCTTCTAACTCACGCAGAATATCTGCGGTGGAGGCCCGTAATCGTTTCGAACGAAGGCTTTCAGCTAGCTTTTTGCGAAGATGATCTACAGTATAACCTGTAGTTACTATCCCCGCATTCTTACACTGTTCTATCAGCTGCTCCTTCCTCAATAGATAGATCCATCCAACTGAGTCACTCCTGCCGTTGTCGTTGTTGGAATCCGATCCTTCCTCGCTGGCGGCTGGTAATGTTTTTTCGCTTCTCGATTTAGAATCGGATCCCTGCTCGGGCGCCATTTGTAACGTGGTTTTGTCGTAGGCTGAGGTCGCTCAACGGTGTCCAGGGTCTACTTACGGGTCCACGAACCTTAAGTAAATAAAATGAAATTACAATTTCGTTCCCTTCGTGGGCAAAAGTAATATCAATTCTTTATTAATAAAATAGTAAATAAAATAACAAAGTTTAGTACAACGGCAGGTGGTTATGGTGGTTCGGTGCGGCGGTAGGTATCTTTAGCTGGATGTATTACCTTTTGACTCAGTAGGTATAGTATGACTTGCAGTTGGTTCGGTATGATTCAATCACTTTTGATTTGGTATAACTCAGTCGTTACTTCACCTTCGGTTCGGTATAATTGGCTTACGGCTAATTCGGTAAAGTATCGTCTTCGGTATGGCACGATTCAGTACTTCGGGTTCGGTATAACTGGCTTACGGCTAATTCGGTAGAGTATCGTCATCGGTATGGTACGATTCAGTAGCGACCACTTCAGGTTCGGTATAACTCGGTCGTTACTACTTATTCGGATTGGTATACGATCTGGAAAGATAAGATAAAAGAGAAGTAGGTCACGAGAACCCCTTCGGGAGAAGTAGGTAATGAGTACCCTTTCGGGAGAAGTAGGTAGCGAGTGCCCCTTCAGGAGAAGTAGGTCAGGAAGACCCCTTCGGGAGAAGTAGGTAACGAGTACCCCTTCAAGAGAAGTAGGTAACGAATACCCCTTCGGGAGAAGTAGGTTACAAGAACCCCTTCGTAAGGTGTTACCAGTTGACACAGCCAAGTCCAAATCTCTTACGAGTCGCCTCGTATATACTGTTAAAAACTTAAAACTATTATTATTTTGACATAAACCCCCAAAACCATTATTTGAGTAAACAATTTTCTATAAATGAGGACAGATATAGAAAGCTGAGATAATTTCCTTTGAAATACGCCCTCTTCCAGCGTTACAGGTCAACTATTCATCAATTGCAATGATTACTGCCAAAAAAAATAGCATTATTTTTGGATGGCCTAAACACCAAATTTTCTCTTAAAAAACCGGAAGATCGATTTTGATTTTAGAACCATGGTTTCTTTGGGAAAAGTTCTTATAATTTTCCGTAGATTACGACCTTGCTATACGCTTTGTCATGTTTTTCGGTCCCGAACAAATTGACCCACCCTAATATATATACATATATATATAAATTAAAAATAAACATTTTTTCAATTTTCTTATAATTGAAAGATCACCAATTTAGCATTCGAAAATTTGTCATTAATAAGTATATACTTGTTTTTTTATATCTTTGGAACTACATTTTTTGGTTTAGTTAACCTTTTATTTCAAATAAATATAAAATTATTTGTTGAGCTTAAATAAATAATAATAATAAAATATATTTCTAACTACACTTTTATTACGATATTAAATAGGGCGCCATATATTCGATGTAGATTAATGTATTTTCCTTCGCGCAACTACAAATTAAATATGCTTTGCCCTACACTAGCTTATATAGTCGTATCAGAGCACTGTATTCTTTATTACACAAAAATATTTGAACCAACAACATTCTCTAAGTTTTAAAATTTAAAAAACGAAAACAGCTCACAATGAATAAGAAACACAAACACATGAATAATATTGTATGTGAATATTGTTGTTAGCATGAAGCCGTTTCTGTACTTAAGCAAAAAAAAAAAACACGAAGTAAAAATTTTGTTGTGGCTATCGTCTTATACACTGTGATGTTGTGTGTGCAAAAATTTTATTGTGGCTATCTTGCTGTGTGATGTTCGTGTTATAGTTGTTGAAGTTTCGTCACTGTATGTACTGTGGCTGAACGAAAAAACCTAAACAACAATGCAAAAGAAATAAAATGTCTTAAATTCTTGTAAATTGTCATGTCGGTTTTTCTTCGGTGTGCCTCCCGTTTTATATGTAAATTCTATATGTTGTGAACCTTTTCTTTATCTATATAAATTATACAAACTTTCGGCTTGAGGTTCTTATATATAAATTAAAAAGTTTAACACCTTTTCTTTTGTGTTTTTTTATTTAATTTATTTTTCCAATATTTCGATCAACCTCGTTGATCATCCTCAGGGAATAACTTATCACTACAATACAATTTAAAACATATAACATAAATTTAATAAAAATCACAAACAGAAAAATATCACAACTTTCATAACAAATATCTTACATAACTATTATCCGTGGTGTCGTCAATCTGTTTATATTATTTGTCACTCACTGTCATGTTTCTCCTTTTTCAGTTCTGT
The DNA here is from genome assembly GCA_963576795.1 of Metopia argyrocephala. Taxonomy (NCBI): domain Eukaryota; kingdom Metazoa; phylum Arthropoda; class Insecta; order Diptera; family Sarcophagidae; genus Metopia; species Metopia argyrocephala. The sequence continues at coordinate 111,776,780 of OY756208.1, forward strand.
GCTTATTTATTATGTGTCGATATATATGTGCACAATTATCAGTATCAGTTTTAAAGTTTATTCGTTTATTTGTTGGTATATTTATTATATGAAGCATCTCCTTGAAATATCTCTTTCTATAATTATTCTCTCTATCCAATATCATCACTTTATTAAACTCAGGTTTGTGTCCAGTTATGCTACAGTGGGCTGCAAGTGCTGTTTTTTGATTTAAATTTTTATCATTGTTTTTAAGTCCGATTTATGTGATGATATTCTGGTCTTTAATTTTGTTTTTGTTGTACCAACATAAACTTTTTGGCATTTATCATTGTCGTCACCATTGCACGTTATTTTATAAACCAAATTTGCTTCATCCATTTTGTCTAATTTTGTTTTCATGTTTGTAAATAATCTTTTAGTTGTATTTTCTGATTTCATTGCCAGAATATATTTCTCTTTATTATATATATCAGAATGTTTAATTCTTTCGGACAGGCCTGGTACATAATTAATGGCTGAATATATCTTTGTAGGTTCATCCACAGGTTTGTTGTCACTACGATTTTTGTCATTTTTCTTAGTTTGTTCTAACAAGTTCTTAATTAACCGCTTTGGGAAGTCATTTTTCATAAGTATGTCATATATTTTTCGTTTGTTTTCATTATGGAATTCAATGCTACTGGTATTTAAGACTTTTTTTATAAAATTTTTTGCTGTGTATATTTTTCTGTTTGTGATTTTTATTAAATTTATGTTATATGTTTTAAATTGTATTGTAGTGATAAGTTATTCCCTGAGGATGATCAACGAGGTTGATCGAAATATTGGAAAAATAAATTAAATAAAAAAACACAAAAGAAAAGGTGTTAAACTTTTTAATTTATATATAAGAACCTCAAGCCGAAAGTTTGTATAATTTATATAGATAAAGAAAAGGTTCACAACATATAGAATTTACATATAAAACGGGAGGCACACCGAAGAAAAACCGACATGACAATTTACAAGAATTTAAGACAACAATATGGTGGAGAAACAACCAACATAATTAGAGAATATATAAAACACAACAGAAAAATGACCAATTTAAAATCATCAACAACCTTTCTCATCAGATATCACAGTGGGATAATACCTAAATTTATTAGTCAAGCTACTAAAAACGTCTACAATATTTTCTTAAAAAATGAGGGCATAAGTTTTGACTTAGAAAAGACTTTAAAACGACATATTTATAATTTCAATACAATTATTATGAAACTACTAATACAACAAAAACATAGGCAAATATCTAAAACGCAGAAAACTTTGGAAAATTTGAAGAGAAGATCATATAATTTATTAAGTGAACATGATATAAATCCAATTATGAAAAATGAAAACCTAATTTTAGAAAACAAAAAGAAACAAAACTTTGAGAGACTAAATAAAAAATACGATAAATTGAAAGAGCAGCATATGAGAGATATGAAAATAAACTTCAATGAAGATTGGTTCATCAACAGTACAAAGTATGAAATACCAACGAATGTATAGTGGCTATTGTCTCTTGGATCAAAATTTGGATTACCGTACGGGAAAAATGATCTTCCAATTTTTAAATGTATTACAGATGGAGAATATTGCATACAAACGATTGAGGAAACAGAAAAGCAGGAAATCGCTAGAACAAAATTCGTTGCGCTATTAGAAGATTATGAAAAGAGAAGGAAATTAGATCAAAGAGAAATTTTTATTTTAAATACTCTAAAACAATCGAGGAAATTTTTATCGGATAACCCAGACTTAATTATATTAAATTCAGATAAAGGCAATAAAACGGTTGCAATGGACAGAAAAGACTACGATACGAAAATGAAGAAAATTATTGGAGACATCTGTACGTATAGACGAATGAAAAGAGACCCAACATACACACTACAGACGAAGAACAATAGCTTAGTCGATAAATTATATAAATTAAACATAATAGATTTACAAATAAAAAATAAACTGACAAATAGAATTGCAAATGCTCCGAGAATATATGGCTTACCGAAAATACATAAAGAAGATGTGCCACTAAGACCAATTTGCTCATCTATTCATTCACCATCCTACGAATTATGCAGGTATGTAGTGGATATATTAAAAAACTTGACAAATGACTCAATATATAATGTGAAAGATACGATAGAATTTAAGTCCAGAATAGAGTATACAACAATAGATGATGACGAAAGTTTAGTTTCCTTCGATGTTATTTCATTATTTCCTAGCATACCTGTGAATTTGGCAATTAAGACTATAGAAAATAAATGGGATATACTGGAGCAACACACGAAGATACCAAAAGAACTATTTATAGAAATAATAAATTTTTGTATCAAGGACTGTAACTATTTTAAATTCAATGGACATTGCTACAAGCAAAACAAAGGATTGCCAATGGGTTCACCAGCGTCGCCAATAATAGCTGATTTAATAATGGAGGAGCTTTTAAAAAATACGGTAAATAAAATGGATATAAATCCAAGAGTATTTATAAAATATGTTGACGACCTCTTTGGGATTGTAAAAACTGACAAAATACAAGAGATATTGGATATACTTAACGCATTTAATAGACAAATACAATTTACTATAGAAAAAGAGTCTGAGAATAAATTACCCTACTTAGATGCCCTCGTCATCAGAGATGGTAATACTTTAAAAATAGACTGGTATCAAAAATCAATGGCATCAGGCAGACTAATAAATTTTTACTCAAAACATCCTAAAAATATGATAATAAACACAGCAAAAAATTTTATAAAAAAAGTCTTAAATACCAGTAGCATTGAATTCCATAATGAAAACAAACGAAAAATATATGACATACTTATGAAAAATGACTTCCCAAAGCGGTTAATTAAGAACTTGTTAGAACAAACTAAGAAAAATGACAAAAATCGTAGTGACAACAAACCTGTGGATGAACCTACAAAGATATATTCAGCCATTAATTATGTACCAGGCCTGTCCGAAAGAATTAAACATTCTGATATATATAATAAAGAGAAATATATTCTGGCAATGAAATCAGAAAATACAACTAAAAGATTATTTACAAACATGAAAACAAAATTAGACAAAATGGATGAAGCAAATTTGGTTTATAAAATAACGTGCAATGGTGACGACAATGATAAATGCCAAAAAGTTTATGTTGGTACAACAAAAACAAAATTAAAGACCAGAATATCATCACATAAATCGGACTTAAAAAACAATGATAAAAATTTAAATCAAAAAACAGCACTTGCAGCCCACTGTAGCATAACTGGACACAAACCTGAGTTTAATAAAGTGATGATATTGGATAGAGAGAATAATTATAGAAAGAGATATTTCAAGGAGATGCTTCATATAATAAATATACCAACAAATAAACGAATAAACTTTAAAACTGATACTGATAATTGTGCACATATATATCGACACATAATAAATAAGCACAGAACTGAAAAAGGAGAAACATGACAGTGAGTGACAAATAATATAAACAGATTGACGACACCACGGATAATAGTTATGTAAGATATTTGTTATGAAAGTTGTGATATTTTTCTGTTTGTGATTTTTATTAAATTTATGTTATATGTTTTAAATTGTATTGTAGTGATAAGTTATTCCCTGAGGATGATCAACGAGGTTGATCGAAATATTGGAAAAATAAATTAAATAAAAAAACACAAAAGAAAAGGTGTTAAACTTTTTAATTTATATATAAGAACCTCAAGCCGAAAGTTTGTATAATTTATATAAACCAAAAAATGTAATTCCAAAAATATAAAAAAACAAGAATATATTCATTAATGACAAATTTTCGAATGATAAATTGATGATTTTTTAATTATTTATAAGAAAATTCTATTTTTATTTTTAATTTATATATGTATGTATGAATTATATATACATATGTACGTATATATACATTTTTAAAAGAAAAGACACTTTAATTTTTTATGTTAAAAATAAATAATAAATAAATAATAATCAAGATTAAAATTATTTCTTACTTTATACTTCAAAGCATCAAAAAGTATGTATATTTTGAGGATTTTCATCTCCATAAAAAGGCTAATAAAGTTAATATTTTTTTTTTAAAGATTATTTATTGGATAAAATATCTAATTTTCTTTTTTTGGAACTTCCTTTTTCTGTAGTCCAAGAGCAATGTTTCCGAAGGAGAACCAATAATAGAAAGTCCAATACCTCTATTCTGTGTTGAGAACAAGTGTCGGCAAACCACTCTGGGGTCATTCGTTTACATGACTCAATAATAAAAGATTTTGTACCAATTTTTCGCGGTTCAGATTTAAAGACAGAAAAAGTGTTCTAATTTGTCTTGATTGAGTGACTTTGTCATTAAGAAATATAAATCACCACCTTCCCTTAAAACATCATTTGTTAACATAAGAATTGAATTTAGGGTGAGTTTCATTTTATTTTAAAAGAAAATCGTTGGTCTCAGGTAGAAAGGCCCTAACTCGATTTTTTTTTCAAAACTGATTTTTTTTAGTATTCCAATAAATTTAAGAAATATGCACATCCTAACAAAAAATCTTTGCAATATTATTAAAACTAACGGTATTACAAGTAATTGTACAGCATTTAATAAAAAGTTGTATATTAATAATTACAGTATCTGTTGTATTTTTACCACCTCCTGTAAATTTTAAATTATGTGAGTTAGGGCCTTTCTACCTGAGACCAACGAAATACGCTTGTTTTGATCTACAAACTCCACCTTTTTTAAATATTCTAAAAAGTGTTAATCTGAATTGCAGATCTGTAGCAATTATCTTGATAAAGGGAGCCACTATTAAGACAATCAAAAATTTTGCAATTTTTTCCATAAACTGAGCTGTTGATAAAGCCAATTCTGCGGAACATGTCTTAAATTTTGTGGTTTCAGACGTTGTTTTAATAGCAGCAGAAACAAGCCTGCTGAAAATTTGTGTGGCAAATACTACAAGCATTTTTCAAAAGTGTTAGCAAACATATGTTGCCGTGTTAGTTTTGGGCACATTTTTGTTTTTGCATTTGCTTCCATTTCTTACAATTCCCTAATTACCTGAAAGCTTGCCGTCCCATCCGGGGTTTTTATGTCACATTTCAGCCACCCATTCCGCAAAGATTTAATTGAGTGTGGGAAATCATAAAGGCAAAAAACATTTTGATCGCTTAATTCAAAAAACGGTTTTTTAGCAGATACTTTAAGATTGGAAAATCATTTTCGGTTAGTCGAGCCTTCATCACATATAAGGGCATAAACATTAATACCAATGCTTTTTAAAATATTTACATTTACTGTAACAATTTCACTTAAAGAATCTGCAGATAAACCATTTTGGGAAGTAAAATAATTTAGAATGATAGCTAAATGGATGCAAGCAAAAAACATATTTTAATATTTCATAATGTCTTTAAATCTGAACCTCAAAAAATTGGTATAAAATCTTTTATTATTGAGTCATGTAAACGAATCACCCCAGAGTGGTTTGCCAACACTTGTTCTCAACACAGAATAGAGGTATTGGATTTGCTGCTCCTTCGAAAGCATTGCTCTTGGACTACAGAAAAAGGAAGTTCCAAAAATAGATATTCTATCCAATAAATAATTTTTAAAGAAGTAACCTTATTAGCCTTCTTATGGAGATGAAAATCCTCAAAATATACTTTTTGATGCTTCAAAGTAAAAACTAAGAAATAATTTTAATTTTGATTATTATTTATTTATTATTTATTCTTAACATAAAAAATTGAAGTATCTTTTCTTCTAAAAATGAATATATACATACAGTTATATATTTTAAACATAGATTAAAAATAAAATTTTTTCAAAATTCTTATAATTGAAAAATCATCAATTTATCATTCGAAAATTTGTCATTAATGAATATATATTTGTTTTTTTTTTAATATTTTTGGAATTACAGTTTTTGGTTTAGTTAACCTTTTATTTCAAATAAACATAAGAATACTTGTTGATCTTAAATAAATAATAATAATAATAAAACATATTTTTAACTACACTTTTATAACGATATTAAATAGGGCGCTATATATTCGATGTAGATTAATGTATTTTCCGTCGCGCAACTACAAATTACATATGCTTTGCCCTACACTAGCTTACATAGTCGTATCGGAGCACTGTATTCTTTAATACACAAAAATATTTGAACCAACAACATTATTCTCTAAGTTTTAAAATTTAAAAAACGAAAACAGCTCACAATGAATAAGACACACACACACATAAATTGTATTGTATGTGAATATTATTGTTAGCATGAAACCGTTTCTGTACTTAAGCAAAAAAAAAAGACACGAAGTAAAAATTTTGTTGTGGCTATCGTCTTATACACTGTGATGTTGTGTGTGCAAAGTAAGAGAATAAACGAATTCTCTTTGCTAAGTAAGAGAGTAACAATTCTTTTTGCGGGTTCCAACATTACGACCCGCCATAAGAAATTTTACTTGTACGTGATGCACATTCTATATGATTTATATTCTTTGATTATGCCCATGTATGGTTAAATCAGGAATTTTATGAATATACCTATATTATAATCTTTTAAAAATTAAAGGAACACGAGTCACTCTACATAAATTTACGGTAAAATAAAAATTTTTGTTTTAAGTCAAGATTTTGTTTAATTTATTTTTTTAATACACACACCCACTTTATTGGCCATTACAATCCTGTTTAAAGGTTACGCTCTAGCTTTATTTATTTTTTTAAATATATTAGTGCAAAATCTATTGATTGCACTTTGTAATACCCCTTAAATGAATAAAAAATTTTTTGAGGTTTTCGTATACAAATTCCATAACTATTGTCCGTTACTAAAAACATTTTACAAGGGAAACATATCTGCTAACGATTCAGCTATTGAACTATCACGGAAACGGCCAATGCGTAAGGCATATGATATGGCATGAGCCACATACGATTGTTCATGAACACCATGGAAAAGATATGACATGGCACCTAAAAAATTTTAGATGTTTAAAGGAAAAAATAAAAACAATACAATTTTGAACAATTTCTCAAAAATCTTAAAACCTTACCCACTGAGTGTATAGTAACATCGCTGCCACCATGATAATTTTCGTCTGTGTTAATTGCACCCTGTTGCGTATATTCCCAATCTGTAATATTATGCAGAGTCGGACTTTTTCTTAAACCATTCGTATCTGATTGGAAACCCTTATAGGTAGTGCCATAAGTTAAAGTGGTGTAAGGTGTACCCTCAGTTTTAGAGTTACCAGCTACACCTAAAATATCTGAACCCTTTTTGGCATGACCATTAATAGTTAATGTATGAGAATGATCTGCCGTTACTATGACCAAAGTGTTATCCAATTGACTTCCGAGATAGTTTATACTGGCATTAATGGCCTCATTAAAAGCCAAAACTTCATTTAAAGCCTTTTTCGCTGTACCTCTATGATGGGCCTGATCAATCATGCCACCTTCGACTACTAATAAGAAACGATGACTTTTAGTTTTAAAATATTCCAAAGCTTTTAAAGTCATTTCTTTTAATGACGGCATGCCTTTAGGAGAAGTATCACGCTCATATTCATATTTTAAATGGCCATTTGCAAATACACCCAAAATGTAATCCACTTCCGAGGGATTAATGTTTTTTAATTGACCTGTATTTTGAACCACTATGTGAGGCTGGTGACGTGAGCTTTTAAAATTAGACCATGTCTGTATTAGATCACGTCCATCTTTCGATTTACAGGCCCAAGAATCTATGGGGTCTTCAGGCGTGCTCGAGACATTAGAAACCAACATTTGACGCCCACCTCCCATGATAACATTGATATTTTGACCCGTCTCATTTTCTACTAACTGGCGAGCAATGTCTTTGCAGCCTTCGTTTACAGCCGAAGCTGGCATTTTATCTTCACATTCCCATCTACGATCAGGAATATGGGCGTATAAAGCGGCGGGTGTGGCATGGGTAACACGAGTATTGGTAACAAAACCTGTAAGCATGCCATCATCTTGAGCCCATTTCAATATAGAAAAAACATGATGTTCTTCATCCAGGGAAGCCGAACAATTGCCTAAATTAACAGAGGCATCTACACCACCCGTTTCATAATTCACTTTCACCCCAGAGAATAAGGCTGTAGCTGTAGAAAATGAATCTGACACCTGCTTATCAGCGCAATAGGTCTAAAATTAAGATAGTATAACAAAATTGAGAAATCTGTTTTATATGCCATAATCAAAATTAAATAATTACCTTCAATAAACCCATATCAGGAAATTCCTCCCAAGACATAAGACCCTCTTCGGAGAAACCCATTATTCTGGCAGCTGTTATTGTATTAGGACCCATGCCATCGCCTACAAAAAGTACAACATTCTTGGCTCTTCTATTATTACGTTTGCGATTCAAAGCTTTTTGCAATTCCAATGTGCCCCGCTCAAACCATTCCTGCTGTTCATGTGGCATATCCAAAGTTAAGTCTATAGCGTCGTCCATTAAACCATTTATGGGATGTTTAGCATTTATTTTATAGTGTATGATAAAACCTACTGACATTACCACTAATAAAATCACCGAAAAAGAAACTGCGATAATGAAAATCTTGGATTTGTAAACCTTTTTCTCGGTAGGTCTAAAACTAGGGCCGAAGCCTTGGCTATACGAATTCATTTCCACATTACTGCTGCTGGACTCCTTTATACCTTTACGATCAGTCATTTTCTATAAGTTAATGCAAATATTGAAAACTTTTACTGAGGTACGAGTATCAAAGCGGTTAGTTATACTGTAAGAATAGAACTTCAAATGAGTTAAGGCTGACAAATAAAACGTTTTGTTAGTCCAAGCAGTCTATACAATTTTATTTAGATGCTTGTGCGTTTTAATATCGTATACAAATGTATGCATGTATGTATGTATTTTATTATTTTTACGGCTGTTTTCCCCTTCTTTATCTTTATGGTGTTTAAAATTATCTCACTGGCAAACTGATTCCACATTGAGAGAAAGTAAATTTGTTAATTGATAACAAGGCGTTAGTATTTATAAAGACGTCAAATAATTTAAAAAATTTTCTCAAAGTATGCAATTACTTAAAAGACATTTTGGTTATTTTGTTTATGCTCCAAAGAAAATGTACTCAAATGTATACTCTTCTGTTAAAAAATAATTTCTAGAATTGAAAAAATATTTCAAACATCCAAGAAAGTGAATTTTGGGATAACCTAATACTGTTGAAACTTCTTAACAATTCAATAATATGTATAAATAAATATTAAAAAATCAACAACCACCATATTAGGCATATGTAAATTATGCCACACAGATTACTTATCTTTGAATACTGGGATAATACATAGAGATTGCAAAATTATAGGCGATATGTGAGGAAGTTTGATATTCGAAGAATGGTTTAATACTCACAGAAAATAAACAAACAAGTTATTCTAAAAAAACCCTTATTTAAGCATTAATTTTTGAATAGGTTATTGAGCGGAGTAGATTTCAACAACTACGACGATAACTATTGTAATCTGATTTAAATTGGTACATAAAGGACAAATTTAGAGACCAGAATAAACAAAAGGAGAAAAGTCGAAAAAATAATCAGTGCATGATATAGTTGTTAGAGCGCTTGCACAAAAATTCAAACGGCCCAGATTCGAATGAAAATGTGTAAAATGAAAAAGTTAGTTTGCGGTTTTTTTTCAAAATTATAATTTAAAAAGAAGAAGTCCTCTCCTCTCCCCTTAAGAAGTCCATCCAAAAAGTGACCGCTCCCTGACATTCCACTCTTAACCTTTGACAACGAAAAACGAATGATCAGGAGAAAAAAACCTACTTAGGGAAGGCACTCACCGCAATCAACATGAAACGATGGGGGAATTGCTGTTGATCAATCAAAGGTCTATTAGTTACTATGTTGGCTTACCAAGACGATAGAGCCGGGTTTAAATCTCAGCTCTGACATCTTGAAAAAAAAAAAAAAAAATATGAAAAAAATATTTCTTTCGGCGACTACCCCTCAGCAGTCTTCTGGCAAAACTTTTGACAGGAGCGGTATGATCATGGTGAAATTACTTACAAGGCAGGTGAATATAGTACAAAAACAACAGTGAATTTGTATTTTCAGCTCTTTTATGTCAAAAGCAGGTATGGTGAATTAAAAAAGCACATGTCAGAAGTGTGTGTGTGTATTTTTAACAACATATATGTTTTTACACCAAAACAAAAACACGAATACACACATAGCAAAATATAAACAAAACATATATATATAAACAAAACTTTTGACAGGAGCGGTATGACCAAAATAAAAAACCAGCAGGGTTGGCAATACCACCTTGTAAGTAATTAAACCATGGTTACGATCATGGTGAAATTATAGAAGATGGTGGCAGGTGTAATTTAGGTGTGTTATGAGTGTGATAAATTGGTACCTATAGTACTCTTATATTATTTAAGAGCCTTAGAGTAGCAGGCGGCTCTATATGATGGCAAAGTTAATTGCCGAAGTTTTTGAGAAATAAAAGAAAACTCTTGTTTTTGAATTCTAAATTATTTCTGATTTTATTTACAAAATTCATGGTCTTATATACTAATTTAATTCTATGTTTTCTACATTATTCTCCTACTTATTCCAATAATATCTTATTCTATTTCTCCTACTTATTCCAATATTGTCTTATTCTATTTCCCCTACCTATTCCAATAATTTCTTATTAATCATTTAATATTTTATTTGTTTACATTTTAATGACCCACTCTAGTTAAATATCATATTCACATTCGTAATGCAAACCCAGCGACCCACATCAGTTGACGCAAGCCACTTGATATTGCATACCCTGCATAATTATTTGTTCTTTTTATTTTCTGTGAAGTCACTTTGAAATATAATACTAAACTAAATTTATTTTCTTTTATATTTATTTTGGGCTCTTATACTTTAATAATTTGTTTTTGTTTATACAGTAATCCCTCGAACTGGGCGGTAGATACGTTCTGAAAAAACAGCGCGCAATCCGAAATCGCGCACTGTGAACCCTATTTTGTATGAAATTAGGGGGATACGTTCCAAATTCTAAAATTATCATGAAAATTTTAAATTTTAACCAAGTAGATAACTGAAAAAGAGACTTTATTCGATATTAACATAAAGTTAAACATTAACATAAACAAAAAATAAAAATAAATAAAAATTATAATTTAATTCATAAAAAAGTTTAATTTAATTATTTAATTAATTCATTTAAAAGTTAAAATAATTACATATTATTGTTGTTAACAATTCAAAAATCTATTTTAAAACGAAGAGAGAACAACTTTTTTTCTAGTGAGAATAAAAGACAATGCCGGGAAAAACACGCAAATGTTTAAATAAAAAAAATAATAAAATTATTTGTTTGCAATGCAAAACAGAAGTATTGGAAATTGCTTTCCAGTGCGATTGTTGTAGCAAAACACTACATTCTGTGTGTACGAAAATGGACAAAAAGCAAATTGAAAAATTATTAAATGATAATTGTCTTGAATATAAATGTCATTTTTGTTCACTTGTTGGAAATGGATCGGTGTCAAATGATATAGCAGAAATAAAAACAAAACTTAATCAGCTGGGTGATATAAGAGAGACAATACAATTTATGTCTACTCAATATGAAAAGGTTTTAAAGGGACAATCTAAAACTGAAAAAGAAATTAAAGTTTTAAAAAAAGAAAACAACCTCCTTCGTAAAGAAATAAATGAATTGAAGGCCTCAGTAAAATTTCTAAATGATATAAGAGTACAAAACAACTGCATAGTTAATGGTGTAATAGTTAAAAGTGGATCTAAAAAGGCCTTAGACATTGTATTAGATTTAGCTAAACAAACTGATACCACTATTTGCGAAAAAGATATCGAAGATTGCTATTTTATAAACAATAATATCAAAACTAAAAATAATTTAAATAAAAAGAAATCAATAGTCGTAAAGTTTGCTAATGGAAAATCCAAGAAAGTATTTATGGACCATAAAAAGAATTGAAAACAAATTGAAGGCGTAAAAACCGTGTATATAAATTACTTTCTTAGTAAAGAGTCACTAGAACTCTTTAACCATGCGAAGACCTTGAAAACAGTGGGCTACAAGTTTGTATATGCAAGTGGTAGTAATATATTTGCAAAGAAAACTGAGAAAATGAACCAAATAAAAATAAGATCAATGGACCAAGTGGACCAGTTATTAATTGCAGAGTCTGGGGGTCACTTAAGACGAAATAGATCCGAAATAGTGCAAATCGAGACGAGTGATGACGATGCTGATAACCATGATGGAGATATATAAGTCTTCTTGATCACCTTTTAAAATTTTACTTTTTTTTCTTTTTAATAAAATAATAATATTGTTTAAAAGCCTTTCTTAAAATATATTTATGGATTCAAACTATTTTGAAAATTTTAATCTTTATAATGCAGTAATTAGTAAATATCATGATAACAGAATTAATATATTATCTGTAAATGTTAGAAGTGTTTCCTCGCTTAATAAATTTAATAAGTTTAAATACATGATTAGTAAAATTGCAAAACTTCCTGAAATAATTGCCATTCAGGAAACCTGGTTTAATGATGAGTTATCAATTTTGTATTCCATACCTGGCTACAATGTTGTTCATTGGTTTGGTGGAACATCTATTTTCGTTAAGTCAAGTCTTAAATTCAATGTGAAAATAAATTGCAGTGCAGATTTCGTTGACACCTTGTCAGTTGAGATATGTAATATAAAAATAATGAATAAACCTCTGGTAATCACATCTATTTACAGATCACAGAAATGTGTTTTTCCAAAATTTTTGAAGAAAATTGAAGAGATAATATTATCGTTTCATAATGCTCCGAATATAATTGTAGGCGATTTTAATGTTGATGTAAAGTAATAGCGGAAGTCACATTCAATTATTAAATATGTTTAATGTACTTAATATGTATGTATTCTTGTCATAATCTAATTACAAGGCCACAAAGTAATTCATCTATTGACCTAGTTTTTACTAATGTAAACATCAACGTATTTGTGCACTCTATTGAAAGTAATTTAAGTGACCATAATTTTATTAGTTGTAGTTTTGAAACTGATTTATTGAATGTACAAACGTCAACGGAGAGATTTAATAATTAAAATTGATTATGAAAGATTTGGAAATTATTTAGATACTTATCTGACAAATTTAAATCATTTGGACACTTCCTCAAATAAATGTGAACGCTTTATAAATATCTTATCAAATGCTGCAATAAATAGCCCGTCGGTAGTTAATAAACGAACGAATTTACGCAAAGCACTAACTCCTTGGATGACAGATAATCTTGTTTTATTAATTTGCTATAAGAACAAGTTACTGAAGGCAAGAAGGAAAAAGCCAACAAATAAAATGATATCAGAAAAACTTAAAAGGAAAAGTAAGGTCATAAAAATATGTAATAACTATTTAATAAACACATACTATGTAAATAGATTGAAGTCCTTCGGTGGTGATACGAGAAAAACATGGCAATTTTTAAACAAAGAATTAGGTAGAAATTGCCGTGGTAAGAGAAACATTGTGACAGAAAATGGAAGTATATTAAGTGAGGATAAAGATAAGGCTATAGCATTTAATGAGTTTTTCTACAAAAATATACAAGACATTGTTGCTAATAACACCACAACTCTTAATGGAGATGTAAATATATTTCGCACATTAATTCCACAGCAAACAACCTTTGTTTTACAAAAAGTCAATATAGATAAGGTTGAGATAATTTTGAATAATTTGAATTGTAATAAGGGACCTGGATACGAAAATATTACTCCAAAAATTATATTAGTGAGAAAACACTTGGTTGCTGATATAGTTAAAGATATTTTCAATATGATGATTGATGAGGGTAATTATCCAGATGTCCTTAAAATACATAAAATATTTCCTATACCTAAAACTGTTGGAGCATGTGAACTTTAGACCAATATCGGTGTTATCCATTGTGGATAAGGTCATTGAAAAATTAATATTCGAACAAATCTCTGATTACGTTGATAAAAATAGAATATTGTTTGAAAGACAATTTGGTTTCAAAAAAGGCTCTGGAACTGAGGAAGCTGTTATCAATGTTATAGAGTATATATGTGACCAGCTTGATCGTGGATACAGTGGAGTAGCAGGAGTTTTCTTCGATTATTCCAAAGCATTTGACCTGGTTGATCATAATATTTTAATACAAAAGTTAAAAAATATAGGAATATCTAATACCACGCTGGATATATTGCGAAGCTATTTATGTAACAGAACCCAGTTCGTACAAATAAGCGAGTCAAAAAGTTCAAGGCTGCCAGTTAACTGCGGTGTTCCACAAGGTAGTGTACTGGGTCCACTACTTTTTAAAATCTTTATAAATGACCTTAAAAATATCAACTTTAATGGAAAATTATTTATGTATGCGGATGACTTATGTTTGTTTTATCCTTATAAATACACACAAGTCTTAAAGACACAAATTGAATATGATGCATCTATTTTAATGGAATTTTCTAGGTGTAATAAATTAGTTATAAATCCATGCAAAACAAAGTTTGTAAGATACAAGCCTTATATTTTAAACAACGATGAGCCTATGTCCATTTGTATGTGTAAATCAACGCACAATAGTACAAAAGATAGGTTTTATTTTATTAAAATTAATGTTTTTAACAGATATTTCTAATCATTTAAATGAATTAAATATTAAATTGCAAGGTCCCGGAAAATCAATTGATGTAATGTTCGATATTATTGAAGGTTTTGAGTCCAAATGAGTAATATTTCAACGCGATATTGACAATGAAATTAATATAATTTTTGAAATTAATATAAATTTTTATAGCCAAGTTATAAGTGACATACAAGACAATTTTGTTACGAGATTTCAAAAAATTTCAACCATTAAATAACTTTATTAAATATCCAGACAGGTTTGATTTGGAAACTGCTAAAATAGATCAATTAGAATTGTTAAAATTGGTGAATTCGGAAATGCAGTTGGCAGAGTTTCAATCAAGTTCTATTTGGAAGAAAAATTCGATAGAGTTGAGGCAAGAAATAGAAAATAATGAAAAAAAAAGATTAAATGAAAAAGAATACGAAAACATGAATAATATGTGGTTGAAGACATTGTGTTCGCTCCCAGAAACATTTAATGCGATGAAGAAATTGTTTTAAGCTATTCTAAAAATATTTTCATCAGGCTTGTATTTCATTAAAATTGTTAAACTATGATCCAGATATTGATGCATTATCGAGAAATATTCAGCAAAAATCCTATTAAAAAATATGTCAGCATATTATAGGAATGAATCAATATAAAATTTTTAAAATGCATGTATTTTCATTTAATAAAAATAATATTTATTGGCACGCAGTCAAAAAAAGGTTCGCCATCCCTGCTATAGAACACCGAACACACGACTACAAAAATCGCTGGCTACGAAAGTAGCCAATTAGCCAGCTACTTAATTATAATAACGACTACAGCTACAAAATAAACATCTGTTTTGACACGTTAAACATAACCTAAACAAAATATAACAAAATTATTTTTTGTAAGTGAAATTGTGAGGAAGCAAAAAACAACAAATGTCTGAATAAAACTTATAAAAATTTAAGAAAACTAAAAAGGTAATTAAATAATAAATTAAAAATGAAATAAAAATTGATGTAAATAAATGTAATAAATAAATGAAAACTAAACAAAAAATTTAAACAAATGATTATTTTTTTTAAGTGGTGCAACTTGAATTTTTTTCGCATTTTTTGTACATATTTCTTGTATTACGATGAAAATAAATTCACTTACGCCGTCTGTGAAATGAAAAACACCAGTGTATTTGTTCTACTTTTATGAGAATTTTTTGGCTCTGGTGAACATTTAAGGTTTTGTCAGTTACAGCGTTCTTTAATTCCATCGACGATATGTAATGAGAACGTACGATATTGAGAGAAAATACGGATGAAAATTTGACAGTAGTAAGGCCCGCATTGATTTTTTTAATTAAAAAAAAAAAACAATCACTTTCATTAGATCAGAGATGCACTTTTAATTTATTTATGTTTAATGTGTTCATGGGACCTGGACCAATCGACGCGTATTTTTTTTTCTGATAAAAATGATGCAAAAAACGTATTTTCAATTTTTTGTCAGTTACAGCGTTCTTTAATTCCATTGACGATATAAAGTTTACATGATGCTATTCATTCTCTTCTACACAAAAATTTGACATGTATGTATTACCGTCTAAACCCGCCTTTAGGGGTAGTGGAAACGATAATGCATTATAAATTCAATGCAATAAATCCAACTCTCATTTAATTAAAATTATTTACTGAAGAAGTATTAAAAGAAAATGAATAGAATTTTTAAATAGTAGATTGTTTCAAAATTTTGAAAAGAATTTGTATGTTTATATTGGCTATACCGCATTCGAATGCGGCATCTGACAGAACATTCAGTTCGATATTGCCCTTTTGAAAGAAGGAAATGAACAAACAAACTTTTAGTAGAAAGTTTGTAATGTGAATTGATATTTGAAACTCATTTTAACACACTTATGCCATGTTTTACAATTTTCTTACATTGGCAAAAATTGCATTGTAAACCAAGTTCAAAAAAACTCTACATATTTGCAAAAGTTTTTACAAATATATGAATGTATATAAAATATTCAATGTATATTTTTATGCAATACAGTAATCCCTCGAACTGCGCGGTAGATATGTTCTGAAAAAACAGCGCGCAATCCGAAATCGCGCACTGTAAACCATATTTTGTATGAAATTAGGGGGATACGTTCCAAATCCTAAAATTATCATGAAAATTTTAAATTTAAACCAAGTAGATAACTAAAAAAAGACTATTCAATATTAACATAAAGTTAAACATTAACATAAACAAAAAAAATAAAAATTATAAATTAATTCATAAAAATTAAACAAAAAAAATCCTGAAATCAGTTCGTTGTACATTGTATGTACATAATTAAAATGTAAAAAAAAAATAAAAAATTTTCATCTTCTGATGAATTTGTTCTATTTTCCTCCAATGGTTTCGTAAAAAAACTTATTAATAGTGATTGCTTAATAGTAACAGGGGTGCGCAAGTTAAACTTGGTTTTTTTCTGCTACACAAACAATCACAATATGGGATAGTATGTGTGTGTACATATTTTGCACGAAATTTGTAATATGTACTCAAAAAAAAAAACCGCGCTGCTGCGAAACTTTTGTCGCGCAATGCGAAATTTTGGTGGTAAAAATAAAAACGCGCAAGTCCGAAACCGCGCAGTTCGAGGGATTACTGTACTTGTCAAATAAATCCTCAATAAACCTAAAATACTTTTTATGAATACGGGCATAAAATTTATTTTTAAATTTATACCAAATTATTTTACATTTGAAAAGTTGAATAGTATAGTCTAAAATTTAAAAATAAAAATCCGAATAGTTTTGGGCTATTACTTTGTTGTAAACAATGGTTACGATCTTATTATTTGTATTATTATTTGCCATTTTATTTTTCTTAATGAATTTTAAAAAAAGTTTCCAATAAAAATCCAATGTATTTTTTTTTTAAATATACGTTTTTTTTCCTCAATGTACTTTCTCAATTCAATATATGGCAACCCTACATTTATTATACAAATTTTCAGCAAGAATATTACAAAGAAAAGCAAAAATATTAATAAGAAAGAAATTTTTAGCAAATTAAAAAACTGTAGCCCAACACACAAATCCGCATCCATATTTATTTATTTGTCTTCTAATTATTTGAAAAAAACTATTAAGTACATACTATAAACAAATTATTATTTCACAATATATTTTCTGTTTTGTTATTTTGTTAGTTGTTTATGTCCAAAACATATGACACGTTTTTAAATGTTCTATAAGTGCACTTACGTTTCTACGTTGGGGGACGTTACATTACGATACAGCAACGTTTGGCCTTTACAATTAAAGTCTACCAAGTTTATGTATTAGTATAAGCAAAGAATATAAATCATATAGAATGTGCATCACGTACAAGTAAAATTTCTTATGGCGGGTCGTAATGTTGGAACCCGCAAAAAGAATTGTTACTCTCTTACTCAGCAAAGAGAATTCGTTTACTCTCTTACTTTGCACACACAACATCACAGTGTATAAGACGATAGCCACAACAAAATTTTTACTTCGTGTTTTTTTTTTTGCTTAAGTAAAGAAACGGTTTCATGCTAACAACAATATTCACATACAATACAATTTATGTGTTTGTGTTTCTTATTCATTGTGAGCTGTTTTCGTTTTTTAAATTTTAAAACTTAGAAAAAGTTGTTGGTTCAAATATTTTTGTGTAATAAAGAATACAGTGCTCCGATACGACTACATAAGCTAGTGTAGGGCAAAGTATATTTAATTTGTAGTTGCGCGAAGGAAAATACATTAATCTACATCGAATATATGGCGCCCTATTTAATAGCGTAATAAAAGTGTAGTTAGAAATATATTTTTTTATTATTATTTATTTAAGCTCAACAATTAATTTTATATTTATTTGAAATAAAAGGTTAACTAGACCAAAGAATGTAATTCCAAAAATATTAAAAAAAACACAAGTATATATTAATTAATGAAAAATTTTTGAATGATAAATTGATGATTTTTCAATTATATGAAAATTCTATTTTTATTTTTAATTTATATATGTATGTATGAATTATATAAATGTACGTATATATAAATTTTTAAAAGAAAAGACACTTTAATTTTTTTATGTTAAAAATAAATAATAAATAAATAATAATCAAGATTAAAATTATTTCTTATTTTATACTTCAAAGCATCAAATGTATGTATATTTTGAGGATTTTCATCTCCATAAAAAGGCTAATAAATCTACTCTTTTTAAAGATTATTTATTGGATAAAATATGTAAATTCAATGTTTTCGAAGGAGTACCAATAATAGAAAATCCAATACCACTATTCTGTGTTGAGAACAAGTGTCGGCAAACTACTCTGGGGTCATTCGTCTACATGACTCAATAATAAAAGATTTTATACCAATTTTTTGCGGTTCAGATTTAAAGACATTATGAAACATTAAAATGTGTTTTTCGTTTGCATCCATTAGTTTATCTGATGGGGCAGCTAAATTTCCAAAATCTGTTAGTGATTGATAATTTTTATAATATATGAAAAGCTCGCTTGGGGCTTTTAGAACTTCATAATTTTTCTCAATTCCGCACTACACTTTTCGCACTGTAATTTTGGAGTGACTTTAAATGCTATGTATCCAACAAAGTATCTCATCGACACAAGTTCGAAATTTATAGCTGCAGAATTATGGATAACATCTTCCAAAAAATAATCTGCATATATATTGCTGTCGAAATCAACGTCATCAATTTTATTGTAACTTGGTTCTCTATGTTCAATATATAAATCTGCTTCAAAGTTGGCATCAACTTGCGTTATCTCGTCTTGTAAATGCAGGCAATTGCTGAACGAACTTGACTGAATTATTTTAGTTACCATTAATTTTGCCAAAATGTTATTCAATTCGGCTACGGAAGGGTTGTTATTGTTGCCACCTTTTTGCCGTAATACAGAAAAAGTGTTTTCTAGTTTGTCTTGATTGAGGGACTTTGTCATTAAGAAATATAAATCACCACCTTCCCTTAAAATTTCATTTGTTAACATAAGAATTGAATTTAGGGTGAGTTTCATTTTATTTGAAAAGAAAATATGCTTGTTTTGATCTACAAACTCCACCTTTTTTATATATTCTAAAAAGAACTGAATATATTTATATACTTCATTGTTAATCTGAATTGCAGATCTGTAGCAATTATCTGGATACAGGGAGCCACTATTAAGACAATCAAAAATTTGGCCATTTTTTCCATAAACTGAGCTGTTGATAAAGCCAATTCTGCGGAACATATCTTAAATTTTGTGGTTTCAGACGTTGTTTTAATAGCAGCAGAAACAGGCCTGCTGAAAATTTGTGTGGCAAATATTACACGCATTTTTCAAAAGTGTTAGGAAAAATATGTTGCCGTGTTAGTTTTGGGCACATTTTTGCTTTTGCATTTGCTTTCATTTCTTACAATTTTCTAATTACCTGAAAGCTTGCCGTCCCATCCGTGGTTTTTATGTCACATTTTTCCCACCCCTTCCGCAAAGGTTTAATTGAGTGTGAAAAATTATAAAGTCAAAAAACTTTTTGATCGCTTAATTCAAAAAACGGTTTTTTAGCAGATACTTTAAGATTGGAAAAGCATTTTCGGCTAGTCGAGCCTTGAACACATATAAGGGCACAAATATTAATACCAATGCTTTTTAAAATATTAATATTTTCTTTAACAATTTTACTTAAAGAATCTGCAGATAAATCATTTTGGGAAGTAAAATAATTTAGAATGATAGCAAAATGGATGCAAGCAAAAAACACATTTCAATATTTCATAATGTCTTTAATTCTGAATCTAAAAAATTGGTATAAAATCATTTATTATTGAGTCATGTAAACTACTGATCCCAGAGTGGTTTGCCAACACTTGTTCTTAACACAGAATAGAGGTATTGGATTTTCTGTTATTGGTACTCCTTCAAAAACATTGATCTTGAACTACAGAAAAAGGAAGTTCCAAAAAAAGAAAATAAGATATTTTATCCAATAAATAATCTTTAAAAAAAGTAACTTTATTAGCCTTTTTATAAAGAAGTAAGAAATAATTTCAATCTTGATTATTATTTATTTTTAACATACAAAAATTGAAGTGTCTTTTCTTTTAAAAATGCATATATATATGTACATATATGTATATAATACATACATATATATATAAATTAAAAATAAAAATTGAATTTTCTTATAATTGAAAGATCATCAATTTATCATTCGAAAATTTGTCATTAATGAATATATACTTGTTTTTTTATATTTTTGGTTTAGTTAACCTTTTATTTCAAATAAATATAAAATCAATTGTTGAGCTTAAATAAATAATAATAATAAAATATATTTCTAACTATACTTTTATTACGATATTAAATAGGGCGCTATATATTCGATGTAGATTAATGTATTTTCCTTCGCGCAACTACAAATTAAATATGCTTTGCCCTACACTAGCTTATATAGTCGTATCGGAGCACAGTATTCTTTAATACACAAAAATATTTGAACCAACAACATTTTTCTCTAAGTTTTAAAATTTAAAAAACGAAAACAGCTCACAATGAATAAGAAACACAAACACATAAATTGTATTGTATGTGAATATTGTTGTTAGCTTGAAACCGTTTCTTTACTTAAGCAAAAAAAAAACGAAGTAAAACTTTTGTTGTGGCTATCGTCTTATACACTGTGATGTTGTGTGTGCAAAAATTTTGGTGTGGCTATCTTGCTGTGTGATGTTCTTGTTATAGTTGTTGGAGTTTCGTCACTGTATGTACTGTGGCTGAACAAAAAAAACTAAACAACAATGCAAAAGAAATAAAACACACATTAGCACAGTGCATATACTATGACATTAGTTTCTCTTCGATTTCTCTTGTTTTGTTACGCTCTTTTCTTTTGTTTTGCCTTTTACCCTTCCTTCCCGCATCAGATAGAATTTTTTAAAAATATTTGGATAAGTGTTGAGATGCGCATTCTATATGATTTATATTCTTTGGTATAAGCATAAAGTTACTTGCTTTTCACATGTATTGACGGCAGTGTATATAGGTAATTAAGCGTATTCGTTTAAATAACTTCCTCGCATAATTGCCTAAAAATTTTGACATCTTTGTCAAGGCAATTATCAATGGAATACTATAACATAAAATCCCGATTAGTCCCGGGATTTCGGGATCTGGAATTTTTAACATCAATCCTATTCGTCATCCCTAGTACCTACTAATGACAAATTAAATATGAGAATAGCTAAAAACCTAACAATATGGGACAATTTCAACTGATATTTTGTTAAACTACTTAAAACAATATAAGTTTGATGTTCTCCACTATTGTAATATACGAAAAAGTTTATATAATATTTTCTTTAAAATAATATCTGCCATAATTACACAGTGCAACAGCGAAAAAATTGCACGGAATCCACAGTATAGGTTCGATTGTGCTACCAAAACTTAGTAAGACCATGTACTCGGTTTGGTCAGACTGACTACCAATTTTTTTTTTTATGGACTTCAAAAGATTTTGAAAATCACTGCATCACTCAAAAAAAGATGTCCTCAGTTTTTGGTCATCAGCTAACTGAAACTTAAAGATACTGCTTAACTATGTTCGATAATAATTTTTGTGCAAAAAATAATTTTTTTTTCCAAATGTACGAAAAAATGTTTCCTTTTTTTCAGCATATCTTACAGGGACTCGTATTTTTTCACTAATAACTTTCGTGAACATATCAATTCAATCTGAACGTGTCTAGTCATCCGAAATAGCTTACAAAGACCAATTTTTACCCTAAAAATTTTATTTTTCACTATTTTTTAAAATAAAAAAAAAAATAGAAAAAAATTTATTTTAAAAAATAGTAAAAAATAACATTTTTAGGCTGAAATCTAGAATTTTGGCTGAAATCGATCCAAACGTTTCCGGGGTTAGTGGTGACATCAAAATGTACATTAATTTTAATATATTCGATTAAACTGTTCAGATTTAGAAACGTTTCATCAAATGATTTATGTATGTATGTGCTTTCGAAAGAACTTAAATTTAAAATTGCTGGTAGAAACTTAATACTTGAAGATGTAATAAAAGACTCTTTAAATGCCTATGCTAAATTAATAAATGAAAGTTTTACGTCGCGAGAAACGTTTTACGACGAGAAATGGAAGTTGACAACAAATGTCCAATACAAAAAGTTGCAGATACAAAATGCTTCCAGAAGAGCTTCGACACATTAACACCATTACAACTGATACTAAGTTTGTGGAATTAATTGTAAAAAAAACGGTTGATTTTGCACTTAAATTTAAATCATATTTTAATTGATGAACAGTCTTGTTTTAGAAGAAAACACTTATATGAAACAGCGTTAAATTTAGTAATATCTGAGTGGAAAAATAGTTTAAATAACAAGTCAAATGTCGTCGCAACTTTTCTTAATGTACAATCCGTTGGCAAAAGTATATTCTAAATAAATTGCAGAATATGGTATTAATAGTACAGCAAAGCAGACTTTTTCCATTTATGAATACTCAAAAACTAACATTTATGAATACAGTATTTATCGTTTATATGCACACCGCTTATAAGCATTTATATTTTATTTGCACCAAAACATGAGCAATTTTCTTTTCCTATTTAAAATTACTTATAATTTATTTTATATATCCATTTCGCTTATATGCATTTTTGCTTTTATGCATCTTTTTAAATTGAAAAAATTAAGAAATTTGTTGTAAAAAATACTCATATATGCACGGTTAAAATTTTTTTTATCGATATTCGAAATACAATTATTATTTTATATATTCAAATACATATTAAAAAATCAAAAATGCCATCCCTACTGATAAGTAAAATGTTCCATCTCTAATATGTATAAATCAGCTGTTCGATTACAAAGAAAGCATAAATACATATTTCAATTACATTTGATTGCTTTGTGAGTTAAAGTTTGAAAAAAAATTAAATACTACTGTGTATAAAAATAAAATATAAAAATGAGTGCAAATAAAAGAACAAACTTGTCTCTTAAGCAAAAAGTTACAATTATAGAAGAAATTAAAAATACCACAAAACAGGAACTTTGTAAAACGTATTGCTGTTCGATAGATACAATAAATCGTATTCTCAGAAATAAGAATGCAGTTCTTAAAAACGGCTAAACATTTACAAATCTGTCTAGAAAAAGAAATCGGGTTGGAAAATCAATGAAAGTGGAAATGGCAGTTTTAAAATGGTTTGATCAAA
This sequence comes from Metopia argyrocephala, assembly GCA_963576795.1. Taxonomy (NCBI): domain Eukaryota; kingdom Metazoa; phylum Arthropoda; class Insecta; order Diptera; family Sarcophagidae; genus Metopia; species Metopia argyrocephala. The sequence continues at coordinate 111,800,767 of OY756208.1, forward strand.
TGCGGTTGTCTGGTGCTGTAGTGTCAACCAATATGGTTATGGAAAAGGATAAACTGTTTGCCACTGCACTAAAGGAGGACTTCGAACCAAATCTTGGTTGGCTATATCGATGGGAAAAACGAGAGGGAATAAGTTAAAAAAAATCATGGAGAGTCATCACCAGCTGATAAAGAAAGTGCAGAAGATTTTCAAAAAATTCTTCCAAGTTTGATTGCCGATTATGAGCCAAAAGACATTTTTAATGCCGATGAAACGGGATTGCTTTTTTAAGCATTCCCTTCCTCTACTTTGAATAGGAACAATTTTAAGGTCAATGGCATGAAAACACCAAAAGATTGCATCACAATTCTTTTAATATGTAACGCAACAGGGGAATACAAAAAAATATTTGCCATAGGTAAACCGAAACAGCCCCGTTGCTTTAAAAATAAACAATTACCATTCAAGTATTTTTCTTAAAAAAAGCATGGATGACACAGGAAATTTGGAAAGAAATAATGATATCTTTGGATGACGAAATGATTCCTTTTCGTTGATAATGCTTCAGCGCATAAGTAAATAAGTTTAAAAAATGTTGAAGTTTGCTATCTACCAGCAAATAAAATCCTACTATCGGCAAAATATAATACGTAAACAAATTTGTTTCATAGAAGCTGGCAAGAATATTGAAGATTTTAAAAGTCAAACGATCATTTTGGATGGTAACCCCAGAAACAATTTTTAATTGTTTTAAAAAGGTAATATGTATTGTGAAAAACAATTTGTGTTTGTTTTCATAAAAATATAAGATTTAATTTTACAGTGTAAATTTGTAACACAATCACTAGTCTCAACAGATGTTGAGAACCAAGAAGATGAGATGATAATGACAATTTTTTCAAATAACGAATCAGAAATAAATTTCGAAAATTTTGCCGATTTTGATAATGATTTACCTTACTATGCATAACCAAATGATGGCGAAATTATTTCAAAGCTTCTATCAAGTGACGACTCTAGCGATACGGAGAAGAGATTCAAGAATGCATGCCAGTACCGACCATAGGCACCGCTTTGGCCTCTCTCAATAATTTACGCTTGAACAATTAATTTTTCTAAACTGCTTAAAAAATGTGCAAGAAAAGATAACACATTTTTTTGAAAAAGATTAAAAAAAAATTACTTTATTTTCTCGAAAAAAATTACTTTAAAGGAATTAACACGTTGACTGCCACGCGTGTTTACAACAAAATCCCCGTCAGGCCACCGGCGCCACTGTAAGATGCGTGCTCTGCTACCGCATGTCTGTTTACATTTCTTTCGGTACTCTCAGCCCGATATCGATATTGCGGTGTTACGCAAATAAAAGAGAAGAACTGGAACGATCAAAGGCACGAGCAAATCTCAGAAAACCCACTACTTTTTGTCCAAGCTGCCCTGGTCAACCGCAACTTTGCAGTGAATGCTTCAATATTTTGCACTGTAAATAATTTTGTTAATAAACGATTTTTAAAAAAATTCAACAGTATTATTATCTCCTGTCATATATTTATCTAAATATGTTCGGAAATCCTTTGGAAGGAGTCACCCGATGTGGCCTGATGAGAACTCTTGCTGTCACCCGAATACGGGTGACGTGGCCTGATGAGAACTTTTGCTGTCACCCGAATACGGGTGACACGGCAGTTAACGTGTTAAAGAGTACAAAAAAAAGAAAATCGAAAATCTCTTCTTTTTAAGTTTTATTTTATATTATTCAATACTATTTTTAAAATGTAAAAGAAAACTGTTTATGTTAAAAAATATATACAAATGTATAAATTGCTCTTGTTTAAAACATTTATTACAATAAGATAAAAAAACTGTATTCGTGGTAAGTTTTAGGAATTTTAAATACCATAGATGGGCATTTTTCAGTATTTTCTTTTTTTACTGATTATTGAAAAGAAAAATCAGTATTCAGTAAATTTTACTGATTACTGAAAAGAGAAATCAGTATTCAGTAAAAAGTACTGATTACTGAAAAGAGAAATCAGTATTCAGTAAAAAGTACTGATTACTGAAAAGAGAAATCAGTATTCAGTAAAAAGTACTGATTACTGAAAAGAGAAATCAGTATTCAGTAAAAAGTACTGATTACTGAAAAGAGAAATCAGTATTCAGTAAAAAGTACTGATTACTGAAAAGAGAAATCAGTATTCAGTAAATTTTACTGATTACTGAAAAGAGAAATCAGTATTCAGTAAAAAGTACTGATAACCGAAAAGAAAAATCAGTATTCAGTAAAAAGTACTGTTACTGATTTCTCTTTTCAGTAATCAGTAAAATTTACTGAATACTGATTTCTTTTTTCAGTAAACAGTACTTTTTACTGAATAAAGGTTTACGTATTATCAAGAATGTGATTTTTAAAAATTTTTATTTTTCTTTACGCACATGAACGAGCAGCACAAATTTATTTTCTTTAAATCACATGCTAACGTGTGCATTCTTTTTTTTTTTTCTAAGCGTACATACATGAAGAATGAGTGAAGAATTTTTTTACTTTCTTCATGCACATAAACGAGCAGCACAATTTTTTTTCACACGCGAACGTCTTGAGAGCATCAGTAATGAGTCAGGCTATGTCGACGGAGTGACTGATTGTTGCTCTGGTAGGGTCTCCCATGTCGAGCAGGTTGACTCTGAGGTGTCAGACTAAGACAGGTACAGACCCTTTAAGCTAAGGTGTTGAGGCACCCGTGCCGAGAGCTGAATGGCTGGTAGTGTCTATAAACAACCAGTCCCTAACGATCCCTTCCGACGTCCAGGCAAGGTCGGTTGTACTAAGTGCGTTACCCCGGTATGCCGACTCTGCCGGGGAGGACCACGGTTTCCGTGCCTACTCGTGGGACCAATAAATGGAAGACAGACGAATAAAAATTCAGAGAGTGTCCTGGGTACACTCTGAGAATGATCTGCTGGCCTCAAGCCAAGAAATGATCATCCAACCTAGCACATCGAAGGGTGCCACCAAAAGCACCCCTCAGAAAATTAACAAGAGAAGGAGGAACAGGAAATCCGCGGGTTCATTGCTCAGGGCGCGTTACCAGAGAGCCCAATTCATTCTGGCCAAGAAAGCTAAGAATGAAAGGGAGGGTAAGGTCCATGAGCGCGATGCGGAGGACCGCATCAAGTACGAGGCTGTGGTAAAGGAATACCAAGAGGCGACCTCAAATAAGTGTGAGAACCCTCAAAAACAGCCGAAGCAATTGAAACCCCAAAGCTCTTCGAAGCGCAATAGGTCGCATGAGGTGATAGAACCTAGCGCCAAGAAGAGCAAAAACTCCTCGAACCAGGGAGTCGAAGGCCCCTGTACAAGCGCTAAAGCGTTGGCATCGGCAGGGGCAGCCTATAGCAAGGCGGCTAGGGACCATCTGTTGCCTTTGTTAATGCCAATTCGAACAGTGAAAAGCGGGTGTTGGCTCTCTGGGGCGCTATTAAGGGTCGGCTTTCCGAGATGGTCGTTGATCATCTTTTAGCTAACCTGGGACCAATATCAAACTTTTATACGATGAGATCTATCGGAGCTGCAGGGTCATCAAATGCGCGGATGACTTCTCTAAGGCATTTCTGCAGCTCATGGGATGGGCTCTCACTCAAGCTCATTCCGGCTTCGGAAATACCTAGAAGGCCTAGGGCGCGCATTTGGTTGCCCAAAATAAAATTGGACGGCTCAAAGATCGTCAGATTTCTTCGCCTCCAAAACCCTGAAGTTCCCATGGATGACTGGTCTGTCATCCAGATTGAGCAGCCTCAGGGTAACAGTTCAACAGCATTATTGCTGATTTTCGACGAGTCCCTGGGGGCGCTCTAAAGTGGAAAATATAAACCGCGCTTTGGCCTCAGGTTGGCCAAAGTTAAAGTATTTTCCGCATCGGCAGTGCGGGACGACCACCTAGAGGGGGTCTAGAGTGATACTGGACGCCTTCTCGAGGGTGTCCGTCTAACTGGGAAGGATACTCGGAGTCTGCTGGATAATCCTAAATGGGATTGATTTTTTAGTTGTGACAATGATGATGAAGATGGCTCAGATCAATTTAAGGCGCACCAAATTAGCCACAGATAACCTGCGTGTCGTCTTCCGTGAGGAAGACATCGATATCTCCCTGATTCAAGAACCATGGATCTAGCAGTCTAGAGTTATGGGTCTACAGGATGGATCCTATAACCTAATTTACGTTCAACACGCAGTAAGCCTTGTTCTTGTTAGGAGAACTATTAATGCGTTCTTATTGCCTAATTTCAGCTCTCCTGACGTAGCGGTTGTTAGAGTGGAACCTTCAGGAAGCCGTTGTTTTTTCCTGGTTTCCGCTTACATGGCCCACGACTGTGCAGCGCCTCCTGATGAAGTGCAGCGACTGGCGGGGTCTCTTTTACCCAGAAAGGAGAACATTCTCTTCGGCTGCAACGCAAATGTCAGACAGGTTGATCTTTCACCCAATTGGATCCAGTCGGGGTGTCCCTTCACCCCGAAGGGACCCAACGAGAATGAACTGGGATATGTTTAATAGAGGTTTCAGGAGAAAAGTGGACGGGCTGGAATCTAACATTTCGTCCCATTTGCACAGACACGTCGAGGTCCTTGAAGGGTCATATCAGTCTGCCTTCAGGGTGTCTTGTCCTATCACTTTTTGTAAGAAGACCTATCCTCCTTGGTGGAGTAAAGACCTTTCCGAATTGAGAAAGAGAGTCAGAGCGGTCTTCAATACTTGCTACTCGGCTACGGACTTTCAAGAAGTGCTTGAGAGATAACAAGAAGGCTGTCAGAGATGCGAAACGCGATTCTTGGAGGAAGTATTGCGAATCCATTAAGGACACTTCAACGCTCGGCAAGATCCTATCTAGGGACTACTCCTGCAGGACTCTAATTGCGAGGAGAGATGGGACGTGGGCGGAGTCGTCAATGGAGTCTCTGAAAATACTCGTTGACACTTACTTTCCGGAGAACTCCGGGGAAGTTGATGAGACGGTGGAGCAGGGGGAGACTTGTGTCATTTCACAGGAAACCGTTCTTTCGCTGGAAAGGATTTCTTGGGCTATTAACAGCTTCTCTCCTTTCAAGTCACCGGGCTTGGATGGTATAACACCGATAATGTTGCAGAAGATGCAGGGAACTGTGATCCCTATTCTGCTGACGATTATCTCGGCATGTTTGGCCCTTAACTACGTACCCAGTAGTTTTAGGAGGACCAAGGTGGTCTTCATTCCCAATGTGGGTAGAAGGGGGCATGTTATGGCAAATGATTTCACACCAATTAGTCTTACCTCCTTGGTTCTTAAGGTACTGGAAAGGGTGATAGACAGTCATCTCCGTCAGTACCAGGAGAGAAAGCTCTCGGCTGCCCAGCATGCCTATGTGAGGGGAAAGTCCACCAAGACGGCACTACATGAGGTGGTGGGTTCGGTGGAAGGATCCTTGGAGTGTAAGCAGTTCACTCTGGCTGCCTTTATTGATATTGAGGGTGCCTACAACAAGGGTCTTTTACTAAAGCTTTAAGGGCTTAGGAGTGGAAAGATATATCTATCTTTGGGTCGCTTCTCTGCTTGAATGCAGGGAAATTAATGCAGTGCTAGCGGGGGCCAAGATCACTAGATTTGTGAACAGGTACCACCCCAGGGTGGTGTTCTTTCACCCCTTTCCAAATGGCTTGAGAATAATATTATAATAAGCTTACCAACACAAGCCTTAAGTTTGAAAAACATTTTAGAATTTGTTGAAAAAGGTTATCGTAACAATTGTAGAAAAATCAAAACGGAACCCTTATGAAAATGTTATATGTTCAAGCTTACTAAAAGCTTAACTTTTCAATTGTAGAATAAGCTTACAAAAATAATATTATATTAATTATTGTATAAAAAAGCTAATTGGTCTCAATATTATCATAACATTTTTAGCATAATAGTATAATTAACATTAACACACCAATATATTGTTTTATTACAATAAAAGAAAAATTCGTTAATAATATTTATTACACAAAAAATAAAATAGATGTTCTGTGTTTATGTTTTTTTCATTGCCGTATTCCTTTCTCAGTTTTAAACGATTGTTTGCAAACATTCGATTTATTTGTGGAAATCCCCTAAATTAAAAACATGTATTTTTTTCGACATAAAAAATTTTTAAAATATTGTTGTATAATTGTGGATGGTGAAAAAACGTTTGTAAATTCAAATTTTATATATAATATTATAAATTAAGAAATGCTTGCATTTTACTGTTTTTGTAAGCTTATTCTCAAGTTGTATTGTAGAAGGATTGTTTAATGGTATGTTGGGTTATATTAAAATTACGATTGTTAAGAAAATGAAATATTAGTCTGGTAAACTAAGTTGTTAAATAGAAATTATAAAATCAAAATATGTACATACATACATATGTATATAATAGTATAATTTTAACACATTTTATTTTTTGTAGTTCTATACTATTTCTTCTAAATACAACCCAGATTGACAAGCTTCAGAAATTGCAGAATAGGGCTATGCCTTTTATACTTAGCAAAAGTTTTGATACACATATAATAAACATGGTGAATGAATTAGAATGGTTAAATATTACAAAATTTATTCAACCTTATCACAGATGTGGTTGTCGTATTTCCACATCTGGTGTAGTCGTTGGCGTTATTAAAAATGTTTAGTACATACATAACTGGCCTTTACAACCCTGTGTCAGGATTACGGCCTAGCTTCACTTCGCAGCACTTATGTTGTGTGTGTCAATTTTTATCCATGAGTACCGGGACCTACAGTTTAATGTCGACTCCGAACGACAGACTTGAGAAGCTTGTTCATGGCAATTAGTTACTCTCAGAGCTTTTGCCAGAAGACTGCTGAGAGGTAGTCGCCGAAAGAAATATTTTTTTCATATTTCTTTTTTTGAAGATGTCAGAGCCTGGAGTCGAACCCAGGGCCCATGTCTTAGTAAGCCAACACACTAACCACTAGACTACGGCGACTCAAGTAGTCACTGAACCTATCCTACCCTTCTTCTTTTCTGCGTTCTAGTGGCCGACGGCTCTCCTACAACAAGAAATATTTGAAACGTAAATGATAATATCCTAATTTACACAAAGGCGTTGTTAACATTCACTGATGTGTAGAGAAAAGATATTGGATTATGTCTCAGGTTAACAACTTGTTAATGCGGGAGTCAAGTAGTCACTGAACCTATTCTAATAATTTTTAGTACTATGTAAAATATTCGACAACGACATTTTTGTAATTGATTAAAAATAATAGAGTGTTCTTTAATTACTATAATTTTAAACAATTATTAAACACCATATCACTGAACTGTCAAAAATAAATAAAAAGCTGTTTGGTAATAAAAACAAGAATATTCAGTTGACTATTTAAAATTTGTAATATACCTATTAACAGCAAAATGTTAAATGAATATAAATTCATCGTCTGAAGATGAGTGAGATGAACTCATTGCGAGGGCATTTAAGGAAAAAATCAAATATTTTTAAATGCAGAATACGACGTAAGTAAAAAAGAAAGATAATTGTTGGTCAGTTTTAAGATTAGATTCATAATATATTTTAGATTAAACAAGCAACCCTTTAAATATGTCCTTGACAAAATATTTCCAAAATTAAGTGAACCAACCAAAATAACCTGGGACCTGGGTTACAGCCGGCAACTATACATTCGATGTGGTCAAGGAGTTCATCTACCTTGGCACCGCCATTACCAGCAAGAATGATGTCAGTCGGAGATCAAACGAAGAATCACGCTGGCCAACAGGTGCTACTACGGTCTCAGTAGGCAGTTTAGTAATAGAGACCTCTCTCGTGCGACGAATTTAACACTCTATAGGTCGCTTATTCTTCCGGTGCTTCTCATGGACGCTGTCTTGTGCCGATACAGCGGTCTTGGGAGTATTCGAGAGAAAAGTTCTTCGTAAGATCTTTGGTCCTCTAAGGCAAGGCGATGATTTTCGCATTAGAACCAACTGTGAGCTGTATAAGCTCCTCGGCGATATGGGCGTTGTTCAGCGCATTAACATCCAGCGGCTACGCTGGCTTGGCCATATTGTTCGGATGGATGAATCTGCTCCAGCGAGAAAAGTTTTCGATGCGAAGGTCACTGGACGTCGGCGTAGAGGACGACCGTGTTTACGTCGGAAGGACCAAGTTGATGAAGCCCTGTCGTTAATTGGTGTGACCAACTGGAGAAGACGCGCGCTTAGCAGAGACGCCTGGAGACTAGTGTTAAGGCAGGCCGAAACCCGTTAACGGGTTGTTATGGCCATCTAAGTAAGTAAGTAACCAAAATAACCAGTGTTCCAAATTTGTTAAAACTTGCAGCCACAATTGGAATATTAGCTGAGGGAAGTTACCAAAAAGTTCCTGGTTATGACCAAATTGTTTGTCTGTCTCAGTCTTCCTTCAGCAATATATAACAGTTATTTCAGTTACAAGTATACCATTTTGATCCTTATGAACTAGTCTATAATAAAATGCATTGCTTTTTAAAATTTTGATTTATATTTTTTCGGGCAAAACTAAAAGTTATTTTTTGATTTTTATTTTTTTGAGCACAAATAAAAGTTATTTTTAGGAATAAGCACACATCTCGTCTCTGCTTAAGAGACTTGTCAGGAGGCTTTTTCTCAAAGATGGTATTCAAAACTATAAAAACTTATGTTAAAATAGTTATAGACTAAATGCGAATCATATCATATTTACTATACAAAAACCAAACAAAAGCATTTACAAAGCAATAAATTTCTGTTTTTCAAAAAATTCAAATTCTATTTCTCTGTTCTACCACAGCAAGCCATCCAGCGCACTATGAGGCCAATGACAGGTTTTTGAGGCAAAAATCAAATCAAAATTTCAAATCAACCATTTAAAAAAGTATTAACGGAATTTTATACTTAACACTTTGATACACTCAAATATTAAAAATCAAAGTCAGGTGGCAGCTCATGACGACATGCCGAGCTGTTGAAGTTGCCATATTTTGCTTTGCTATATTTTTTTACTTTCAAAAATAAACAAACAACAAAGGAATTTTGGTCATCAAACAAAAACTTTTAAGATTATAAAAATTTGTTAAAATGGAAAACACTTGTTACACACCGTGAATTAAAATGTTATTAAAAAATTTCACAAAAAGTTAGATGTAATAAATAATGTTTAGTGCCTTTTTTTGTGAAGTGTTTGTTGCCGTCCATATGTTCTTTGGAGTAGATCTTTGTTTATCCGAGTGTCTCCGTGAAAAAGGGAAAGGTATATGTAATTTTTTGGAAAAACGGTCTGCAGTAATCTGCGGTACTTTATGAAAATCTATTTCCAGATAGCGTAAAACTTAAAAATTTTGATATTTTTCACTTTTGGTTGGAAAATGATAGGAAACCCACTAATGTTATCAACTGCGTTTTAGCAAAATTTAATAAAAATATCAATAAAACTGTATGACGACAGTGAAAAAAACAAATTAATAATCTCTGTGCACATACTAACCAAAAGTGGGTAAATAACTGTAGTTATCTCATTAGACTGTATTCAAACTATTAGATACCGGTGTTGCGAGTCGTCCTTATGTGGGTTATAGCAAGGGAAGTGGGCAACAATAAAGAAAATTGGCTTCGGAAGTTTCATCCGAACAAGGAAATGATACCAAGTTATTGACTTATGCTGCTTCCATTTCAGCTAATTTATATAAAGAAAATGATTTAAATTTTACCTTAAATAAATCAGTTTTGTCTTCATTTTAACCAACTACTTATAATGGGGAAAAAGAAAATTTGTAACGAGAAAGTGCCATTACCGCTCTCTCCTGAAAAAGCATTAAGCTTTATGCTCGAGAATAATGTAACAAGACAACAGTAAATTAACTGTGATGTTTTCCCCAAATAAAAAAAAATTAAAAGAGCGAGTTGAAATGCCAAAATTTGCTTAATTGTATAGGAAAGATAATTTTGTCATACCAGGAAGAATCGGCAAGAAAAGACAATCGTTTTCCCGACTACATAAAATTTAATTTATAAAGAAAACCAAAGAGCAAATAATGAAAGAAGAAATAAATCTAAAGCCTTTGGAATATACTCGTATGAGTTTAATTGATGAAATACTGTTGAACGTACTTACGGAAACAAAGAATACTCAGTCGTGTCCGATATTTTTAGATAATTAAATATTGATGATACGATTTCAACACCAATCACACAACTGTGCACAGCAAGAAATTTTAAAGTTTTTTAAGTCATTTTGTAATAAGTACAAGTATAAATTATTTTGCGATTTCAAGTTAAGTGCTAAATAAATGTTATCTCGAAAGCAATAATGTAATTATTTCTAAATTTCAAGAGCCGTCTTTGGCCCTGACTATATTTCCTGTCACTAGATGTGGGTATGGCAGTAGGCGGATTGACTTGAAATGTTTACTTAAATCTTTGGTGAGTATTTATAGTGACCTAATTGAAAGTCAGAAACTTATTATTTCACAGTCATCCTCAACCGCAGCTGCACATTAATCCACCTACTATAAATGGGCGTGGCACTCTCCGATTGACTAAAATTTTCTACTGAAGACTTAGAAACTTATTATTATTATCTGTACGAAATTTGAAAGGCCTAGCTATTTCCTGTGATTTATTGCCTCAAAAACTGATCTGTGTAGCAAAAGCATACGTTTCATATTATTATTAAATGTATTTGCCAGTAAGACGAAAAATGTTTCTTTTTATTTTTCATATTTTTTATATATTTTGATAATAAATAAATGTGAGAAATTGCAAATTCGAGCAGAGTGTTATTATTTATTTCATTATTTAAAACTCGTCTTTACCGTTATATTTAAAATCAAGTCTGAAAAGAAACGTTGCATTTGAGTAACTTAAAATTTGTTCTTAAAAATGGGACGCAAACGTAATTTATACGGAATATTCCAGGTCAAATCAACCAATGGGTGTAACCCATCCCCTCCGAATTTTATGATTTTTTGTAGAAATATAGTATATCATAGAACTAAATTAAATACTAAGTTTAGGAGCACTGACACATCTGGATCCGGAAATATCAGGTCTTGAAAATCGGAAAACAGTACATAAATGTACAAAGTTATACTTACTTACGCATTTGAACGGGCATTAAATTACCTTTGATTTAATATGCAACATGATTTTTTCTTTAAAAAAGTCAAAGGTCAATTTTCTTTATCTATAAGTCGAAAGCCTATATCTTATCAAGAAAAAAAAAAAAATCAAATCGCAAAAGAATGAGCTTAAAACTAGTCTAATAGTGATGGGATAGAACCGCTTATTTTGTGAGTTTCAACAAAAAAATACTTGAATCAAAAAGAAGGGATGTGGGGATTTGTTTTAGTGTTATGATATACTTTATTCGTACCAATTTGAAAACAGTCATTTCAACAACGGCATATTTTAAGTTGAGTTGAGGTGGTTTAACCCATATATGTATATGCGAATTCTTTAATGAAAACGAAGGTGAATGCGAATGCAAGTCTTGTGGTCAAAAAATAAATTTTATGTTTTTTTTTTTAATTAGATCAAAGTTAAATTCAATAAAGAATTTAGATTTTTTCAATGAAACTGTTGTGTGACTATACTTCAACTAACTCATACAAGTACATACATACACTGCGCGTCATCAGATTAGCGCACTCTAACTATTCATTTACTTTTTACATTTTCTATTTTAAAATTGGGCACAACTTCTTTATTTTTGTTTTGTTTTTGCAATCATCATATACGTTTTCCCTCACAAGAAAATTGAGCTCAATAAAAGGACCGTTACATATGTATGTATTATTTTATCACCCTTATTCTATATGGCGTCGGCAATAACAATAGCAATTTTAGGGCAATAGCAATTTTAAACAATGGCAACATCAATTTAATGTTAATTTTGTATTCTATAAGAGTATTATAACGACATTGAACACAGCACACATCTCTAATGTTAAACACAGCTTTTTCATTGTTTGGTAAAAAAAAATAGTTTCGTAAAAAAAAAAATTTAAATAAAAATGTTTTTCTTTTCTGATTCAAACTCCAGTGAAGAAGAAATTAAAACCAATTTAGTAGTGGATAAAAGACTGCAGAAGTCGTGCATTTTTTACTTGCCCGATGAGAAGTAAGAAGTAAATTCGAAATCATCATGTTCAAAGTTTTTTATTTATTAATTTAAAAAAGGAACTCTATCAACGTACTTTCCAAACACCATAAAATTGGCAGCGACATTACGATTCTAGGTCAGGGGTTGGAAACGATTATAACCTGGGACTTTCACAGCCAATGGTGGCAAAGGTTTTGCCCGAAACACTGGACGCCATAGAGATAGCTCGTCCACAGTGGATAAAATTTAGCATGACACACGCTAAAAATAAGAAATTAAATTTTATTTTTTCGAAAAAAAAACAGGATTTCCAGGTGTAATTGTTCGGAACGCACATCGAGATTATAGCCGCAAATAAACAGAACCGCACATTAACTAAAATTTTTTAATTTAAATGTATTTTTCAACTACACTTTTTCTTATACGTAGGTATGTATCTATTTTTTAAAACAAAGAAGAACACTAGGCAACACCAAAAATGACGACGACAAAATCATTAGCAATTAAAGACAATAACGACGTCAATTTTACTTACAGAATACCAAAAATATGTTAACAGTGATCGATAAACGGCAATATTGCCAACTGGAATACCGATCTGCAATAAAAGACTAAAAACGGCATTGCCTTCTATCGACGACGCCAAATAGAATAAGGGTGTATATTTTGTTTTATTTTCCTCAGAATACTTTTACTTCACCAGATTAGCGCCCCCAAATTAAATTTAAGTTATCTAGTTTGCCTTTGCAATAACTGTCATCAAATTCAATATCTTCAACAATTGCAAAATATTTGAAGAGGAACAGTTTTATCTTTGGAGGAAAAATCGAAAATTGAAGCTTTTTGGGAGGCAGGAATATCCTTCCATAAAATTGCAGAAAAAACTGGAAGCCACAGGAAAACAATAGCCAATTTTCTTAAAAATAAGGAAAACTTTAAAGGCGGTAGCAATCGAGTGGTTTCTAAAGCAGATAGAAGAGCCATACTGAGGGAAGCATCAAATTCGCATGACTCGTCTACCAAAATTAAGGAAAAAACTGGTATTAAAGCGAGCTTATCAACGGTGCAAAGAGTTATAAGAAAAGCAAGATATTTACGTAGACAGAAATTGAAAAAAACCACCACTTAATGCGCTAAGAAAAGAAATGCACTCAGATTTTGCTCGAATACACATGACATGGTCTGCTGAGTGGAAGTGCGTAATTTCTTCAGATGAAAAGAAATTCAATTTAGAAGGTCCCGATTGGTAGAACTATTTCTTTCACGATCTACGTAAAGGGGAACATCACTTGGACCGCTTGCACAGCCGATATGGAGGTGTGATGGTGTGGGGAGCTATATCCTACTATGGCACCTGCGAATTGCAGTTTTTAACGTCACGTATGAATGCGGAAAACTATAAAAACGTTTTAGAAATAGCTTTTCCTCACTTCCAAAACATGTTTGGAGTTTTAGAGTGGCATTTCCAACACGACAATGCCCCGATTCACACTGCCAGATCTGTAAAATAATGGATTCAAACCCAAAAAGTTGACGTCCTTAAGTGGCCACCATACTCGCCCGACCTTAATATAATCGAGAACGTCTGGGGATGGTTGGCTAGGAAAGTATACGAGTCCGGAAAGCAATACAGCACAAAAACAGAACTAATTAAAGGCATCAAACACGCTTGGTCCACCATTTCGTTGAATTACATTGAAAGTCTGTACAATTCCATTCCCAATCGAATTTTCGAGGTGATTTCAAATAAGGGCGGAACCACACATTATTCATTTTATTTAAAAGTTTTCAAATTATCATAAACTGGCAATGAAAAGCATTCTTTTTGCATAAAAAACTAAATATACTGAAATTATCGCAAAAAACGCTATCCTGATGACCAAGTTTTGGTTACTTTTTTTAATATACTTTTTCCAAAAATTAAAAATAAAATAGTAACTTCAACATTACAGTAGCCATTATTGTTTTATTTTAAGAAGAATTGATATAAGTCAAATACATAAAAATTGCAAGTCCATAGCACAGAGGTGGGGAACCTTTTTACCATTAGAGCCCACATTTAAATTAGTCAGCAATTCGAGAGGCCGCATAAGCTGATTGACCTAAGAAAGTGACTTTTTGTGAAATTATTATAGTTTTTCTATAGATTTTAATATTTATTTAGAAAAAAAAAAACAATAATACTACAAAATTTTAAATAGAATATACATTTAGAATAATATAAAAATATTATAAAAAAATACAATAAAAAATATTTCGTTATTTACTAAGTTCGTGACTTATTTGGCTTTGATTTTGTTTGACAGTAATTGTATATTTGGATCAAGCTTCGTAACACACAGCTTTAATTTGTTTTTATTTTTGACATGAGAAAAAATATTCAGGGCAATTCGGCAATACTTTCTTTAGAATGTCGAATGGGACCATTCACTTTCGACAACTAAAATTCTATACATTCTTAAATACGTGTGATGAATTATCGACAACAACTATCATATTTTTGTTACCACTGTTTAAAATTTTATTTTTTTATTTGATTGAATAAAATTTGATTAAATAAAAATACATGTAAAAAACATAAAATTTAATACAAAAATATTTAGAAAATCTTCGTACTACCCTCAAAATATTCCCGAATGGCTTTTTCAAATTTCATTAGATGATGAAGTCCTATAACTACAATAGTAAGATGTAATTTTTACTAGAAAATACAAAAATAAGAAATAATTCAAAGAATACTTCCCATTCAGTTATTTTTTTAAGATATCCCAATTCTTTCTTTAAAGTAACGTACAGCCTGTTTTTAGAACACGAATGGTTTTTGACACTCGTCTTTTTATATGTGAAACAACAACAAAAACACTCAAATTTGTTAGTGTTTCTCATATAAAAATATGAATGTCAAAAACCACTCGTGTTCTAAAAACAGGCTGATAATTTTCATAAAACTCTTCTAATTGCTGCTGCAAAAAATTCGGTTGTTCAAATTTTTTCTTTTTTTTTAGGTACTGGCTCTTTAGCATTGTTATTAATATATAAACTAACTCCTTCTTCTAATGCTTCCGGTTTTTCAAATACTCCAAGTGAATTTACATTTGAAACACCTTTCACAGATGTTTTATAATTTAATAGTAAACACTGCCTCTTCCAAATCATTTAACGCAATGGTTGTGTTAGAACTTCACCTGTGGCCTCCATTTGCTGAGAAATTTTTCAGCCATCAAACTGATTCCAGGAGAGTTGCCGTACAATTTGTCAGTGGATAATTTGGAAGCACGAACGTTAGTAAAATTAAATTCTGATGTTAAAAATATATGTACTTGATATTGGCTCGAAAAAATAAAAATATAAAAATAACTTTTATTTTTGGTAGAAAAAATAAAAATCCAGAAATAACTGTTATCATCTGACTTTTATGAAAAAATGCATAATTATTGTGGTCCCTGATGATGTATGATGAACTTTGCCGAATGTGGACTTCATTTCAAATGGATAAAAACAAAAATGTGAAGTATTAAACACATATGTAGACAACAGCAAATGCAGCAGACAATATTTGCTGCCATGATATCGACAATAGAAACATTTTGAAAGCATCAACAGCAAAACAATAAAAAAGCAAATAAAATAACGAATATGTGTTTTTTGTTAAAATAAATATTTCGGTGATTCACTTTCAATTGTACAAAATTGCAAAAACAAAATCGCTTGTTTGAAATGTATACATATATATTTTTTATTTTAATTTCTAAGTATTTGTATTTTATTAGTATTGAAAAAAAAAACTCATTAACAAAATATATTTCTCGCTAATTTTACACATACTTTTTTAACAAAACTTTCTAATTTTGCTCTAATCTAAAATTATTTGGCAATGTGCATAAAACCCTTGGAAAGTAATGATTTTTGCATTGCCGTTAATTTCTGAAATGCTGTGTATTTCTCAACTGGTACGGCTGGATATTTCCCACATAAATCGCATAATCACACACAAAGATATTTCGGTGCAGCACACATTTTCATAATTCTTATAAGACATAACGTAATTAGTTATTTGTTTTACATTCAGCCACTTGATTGTATTTCCCATCACATTATATACACTCCGGTTCACTTATTTAAAAGCACAAAAAATCCCATACTCAGGAGCCGGTATTTTTTGCAATTTTTAACCGATTCCAGATTTTTAAAATAGAAATGGAAGGTAGACATCTTGAGATATAAACAAAATCATGACAATGGTTGTTTCTTAACTAAGGAACCTTTTTCTGAGGAATTTATAAAAAAATCTAAAAATGTGGTATTTTTTTTTTGGTTCACTTGAATAAATGCACTTTAATGAAAAACAGCTTTTCTTGTTTATTAAGTTATTATTACTTTATTTGCTTTATTAAAGAACTATTAGTAATGGGTACAACCCCCTTTGTTTTTAATAACTTCAAATACACAGGTTTTCATTGACAGATAAAGAGAATTGATGTAATCCAACGAAATTTCATTGCAAGCATTCTTAATGGCCTGAATTAGTGACTGCTTGTCATCAAATTGTCTACTTCCTTTATAGACCTTACGAGATAACCAACCTCACACATTTTCGATAATGTTTAGATCTGGCGAATAGGGTGGCCAGTCAAGAATATTAACATTTTGGCTTGCAATGTACTCCTTTACTACTCTGGCGTTGTGTATAGGGGCATTATCCTGTTGCAATATCCAAGGTGTTGGACCAAATAGTTCATTGAACTTCGGAAAAGCCGACTCCATTAACGTTCTTTAGGTTGCACCAGTCATTTTTGCACTTTGAAATTCAAGATCGATGGTGCCATAGTACGTAATAGCACCCCACACCATAACGCCGCCCTTTCGGCTGTGATGTCGGTTCAAAAATCACTTTTCTTTACGCAGGTCATGGAAATAATAGTTGTAGCCATCAGGCCCATCCAAATTAAACTTCTTTTCATCCGTAAATACAACGGTTTTCCAGTCATTTACATGGCCTCTTTGCTGCACATCCCATACCATGTAGTCTTTTGCGAATTGAAGACGCTTTTCCTTACGAGGGCCATTAAGTGGCGGCTTTTTTTGTAATTTCTGGTATTTAGGATACTCACAGCTCTTAATAACTCTGCGTACTGATGACTTGCTCGCTTGCACTCCAGCTTGAGCTCTTATTTTTGACAAGGATAAGGCAGAATTAGAAGCAATTCTGATGATTTCTCTGTTCTCATAAGTAGATAAAGAGAACGAAACCCTTCCTTTAAAATTTTTCCCATACCCCTCGGGGTCCTTGATGTAATTGTCGACAACTGTTGGGCTCCGTCCAATTTTTTTAGCTATTGCGCGGTTAGAATATCCTTCAGAACGGTAAACATCGATTTTAGCCCTTTCCGATAGATTTAAAATTTTTTGTTTCTCCACTTTGACTCGTAAATCAACTAAGATGTAATAAATTGCAATAAACAGACGCTCCCAACAAAAAATCACCGCTTACTTTAAAAATAATATAAAAAAAATAAAGTGCCTGAACCAAAAAAAATACCACATTTTTAGATTTTTTTTATAAATTCCTCAAAAAAAGGTTCCTTAGTTAAGAAACTACCATTGTCATGATTTTGTTTATATCTCAAGATGCCTAGCTTCTATTTCTATTTTAAAATTCTTGAATCGGTTAAAAATTGCAAAAGATACCGGCTCCTGAATATGGGATTTTTTGTGCCTTGCAATAAGTGAACCGGAGTGTATGTATATATGTATTCAATTCATGTAAACAATGCATTCTTCCGGGACACTAAGCATAACTTTAAAATCTTAAGTTTAATTAAATAAATACCGCCTTGTAAAGTGAAAAGTTTCTAATTGTTATTATCTTTATTAATATATCTTTTTTTTTTGTTTGTAATAAAAAATAATTTTTAAGCATTAAACACATAGACACAGTGTATACAGTGACGAAACTCCAACAACTATAACAAGAACAACACACAGCAAGATAGCCACAACAAAATTTTTTCACACACAATATCACAATGTATAACAAGATAGCCAAAATTTTTAGCATACACACAACAGCACAGCGTATAACAAAATAGCAACAACAAAATTGCACACACAACATTACAGTGTATAATAAGATAGCCACAAGAAATCACAGCTGATTTTAAACTTTTTTAGCTTTCATTTTCTTCATCACTGTATGCACTGTGACCTAGACGACAGCAAGCTAGAGCTGCAAAACAATCGATAGTACTATCGATAGTATCGATAGTTTCATTCTTGGCCGACTATCGATGGTTTCACTATCGGTAGCGATACTATCGGAAAATTTTAAAAGTAAACTTTTTCAACGCATGTTTTTTGCCGCCGGTAAATTTTTGTATGTATGTTCTAATTTTTCAAAAAAAAATAATATATTTGCATTTATTGTATGAAATTTAATAGCCTAAAATCCTAATACTGGTATTATGAGAATTAACATCCGTTAAGGAATATGTAAATAGAAATATAAAAATATGAATATGTATAATACAAAGAACTCTGATGAGACCTTTCGTAGCTGGGTCGAAAACTAGTTAAGTTCTGCTAGTGTTTGTACATATTCCTTAACGGATGTTAATTCTCATAATACCAGTATTAGGATCTTAGGCTATTAAATTTCATACAATAAGTATAATAAAGATCCATTATAATACTCGAATTTAATTCGAAAATGTATAATAATTATATTTGCATTTATTTAATGTAAAATAAAATAGAGTCAATATTTCAAAAAAGTGTTATCCTATTAAACTCCTTAGGGTAATTAATTTTATTTAAACTTAATTATTTTTATTCAGCGGCAACGAAAAAAGAAAGAATAAAGAATACCTTAATAACTGTAACTGGATTCTTTTTCTATATACATATGTATACAAGACGCTGCAATTTATAAAAGTGCGTAAACACAAAAATAATACAAAGAAGTTTTAAAGTAGAAGTTTCTGGTATTTTTAATAGTCTTTCTGAAAGAATAAAGAATATGTATTTAAATAAAAAACAGTTTTAAAAAATGGAGAGGTTCCTACAATTAGCAGAAAGTAAGTATTTTAACAATCTTATTTAAATGTATGCACATATGTGTCCATTGGACACATCCATAGGAGTGTGTATGTCTGTCTGTGTTTAATAGAAAATGGCAACGAAAACATTGAGGTAGACAACGATAATGAAGTGGGTATTCAAAAAAGATACGTAGGACGTATTCAGATGTTTGGACTTATTTTGAAATAACCAAAGATAAAAATTGTGCTAAATGCCGTTTATGTGGCAAATATTATAAAACTAGCGGCAATACTACATATTTATTAGATCACCTTAAACGCTCGCACCCTAGTTTCAGAGAAGCGGAAAAACCAATTACGACCATAGACCAAAAACGGTCGATAAACTCCTGTTCATTAACAAAAATTATTGGGTAAACCTGGTATAACTTATAAATACCTAAATTTAACGCTTCTGTATCTAATTTTATTTATGAATTGTTTTTTATAATCCCTTTTAATTAGAATTTTGATATTTACATATGTAGAATGTATGTTTTACGTTTTGAACGTTAAAGCCTTTTACGGTTAACGTTAATTAAAAAAAAAATTATCTCAAATTAACAGCTTTAATTAATTTTTTTTTTGATATTTTGTAATAAAATTGAAATTTATGTTACAATAGTATACATATGTGTCTTTTATTTAAATTAATACATTTATTATGAAAGACAGTTGAAAGCGAATAATAACCCATATACATACATGGTACTTGCTATATTTTAATAGAGTTTTACTTACTGGACTTCCGATACAATTTGAATTCTACTCATCCACTAGATTTTAGAAGAACCTAGTAAAAATATATCCAAAAATTCGTATTGCGATTCTAATTTTCTCAGAAAAATAGAAAACCGATAGTATAGATAGTATCGATTGTTTTTTTAAACTATCGATGGGGCCGACTATCGATAGTTTTGCAGCTCTACAGCAAGCAGCAGGCAGCAAGTTGTCAAAATTAGAGTACACACGTTAATATGAAAACGATTATTTTAAAGGCAAAACCCTAGACAAAAACCTTTGCTGCTGCTGCCCAATTTAGACTAACAGCATGTTTCCAGGAGACAATTACAATTCCATACAAACGATTGTCACACTAACAATAACGTAACAAATTGGGTTTCTGCAACACTACAGAATATTTTTGTCTGGCTTACGTTACACAATTTTGCTTTGTCAAAACCAATATTGCCATTACTTTATTTTATAGTTTTTGTTTAAATTTTTTCTTGTAAAAAAATACTTTTTTATGTTATGAAATGGTAACCCTATCAGTCAGCTGATAAAATATTGTCTATACCCAATTTTTTGGTTAAATTATTTTTGTTTGTATATGAAAGCATACATATTAGGGTGGGTCAATTTGTTCGGGACCGAAAAACATGACAAAGCGTATAGCAAGGTCGTAATCTACGAGAAATTCTAAGAACTTTTTCCAAAGAAACCATGGTTCTAAAATCAAAATCGAGCTTCCGGTTTTTTACGAGAAAATTTGATGTTCAGGTCATCCGAATATAATGCTATTTTTTTGGAAGTATTCATTGCAATTGGTAAAAGTTGGCCTGTAACGCTGGAAGAGGGCTTATTTTAAAGGAAATTTTCTCAGTTTTCTATTTTCATTACATATTGTTTTCACACTATTATACTTTTTCATTTTATTTGAGTTTTTGACGTGTCGTTATACTCAGTGGGATAGTGTAAAACCACCTTAACCAGTTTTTGCTGCCTCAAAGAATAGAAATTTGTCTAAGTTGGGCAGCAGCAGCAAAGGTTTTTGTCTAGGGTTTTGTTGTGATGTCTTTAAAATAATCGTTTACATATAAACGTGTGTTTCTAATTTTGACAACTTTCTGCCTGCTGCTTGCTGTCGTCAATGTGTTTAATGCTTAAAATTAAGGAGGATTTTTTTACTAAGGCTGTGTTTGAATCGGTAGCAAAGTTCTATGGTAAAAACAAATTGTTCTGTGGTAAAAAATTTTTCTCTTTCTGCTGTGTGAAATGAAAACTTTTTTCACAGCATACAATTTTGACATTTATTATTAAAAATACTCTTTTTTTTATTAAATTTGTTAATTAAAAAATTACATAAAAATGAATAAGTTAACAAAGTATATTCCATTACTCATTCCA
Organism: Metopia argyrocephala; assembly: GCA_963576795.1. Lineage (NCBI taxonomy): Eukaryota > Metazoa > Arthropoda > Insecta > Diptera > Sarcophagidae > Metopia > Metopia argyrocephala. Next base: position 111,822,089 of record OY756208.1, read on the forward strand.
ATTGTTCTGGCGATCAGAAGATCGCATTTATTTGATGTTTTAGTTTTTATTTTACTTTATTATTTTTATTTTACGGGTTCTCCTTCAATTTTAGTTTTTTTTTAAATAATTTTACTAAACTTTGTATATTTCTTTACTTTTCCGCAATATTTTAATAATTATTTTATATTTGTTTTAGTTTTTTGTTTTTCTTTAATTGTCAAATATTTCTATGCTTATGTCAAAAATTTTACTAGCCCTTAAGGCTAGTGAAATTTGATTCACCTCAAAAATGTCAAAATTTTACTTATAAGAGAACTTTGCTACCGTTTCAAACACATCCTTAGACAGGCTTTCGTGGAGTAATATATTATAGTCAAGATTATACGACCTAATATTGAAGAACGTTTTAAATATTACAACAAGAAAGGTTTTTATAGCCTTAATGTAGAATTGGAAATGTATAATAAAATATGTATAATATAAATGCTGTTTTTGTATAGTTATCTTGCAGGTATTCGATTATAAATTAAAAATAAGGCACCGTTCCTTTCATGATTCACTTGTTTGGAACACTACTGACTTAAAGCAGATATAGGGTGTTTTTTATTGAGGTATAGAACTTTAAGTTGGCATCACTTTTTTAACTGGCGGCCATTTTGTCAGCTGTCAAGTGATTAATATTTAGTTTGGTTTGCCATTTCATCATGAACAGGTTGACAAAAGAACAACACTTGCAAATCGTGCTTATTTTTTTTCTTAAATAATGGTTCAGTTCGCGAAGTTTACCGCAAGCTCCGTCCATTTTATGGTCGACATAATCGTCCATACTTACTTACTTACTTACTTACTTAGCTGGCCATAACAACCCGTTAACGGGTTTCGGCCTGCCTCAACACTAGTCTCCAGGCGTCTCTGCTAAGCGCACGCCTTCTCCAGTTGGTCACACCAATTGATGACAGGGCTCCATCTACCTGGTCTTTCCAACGTAAACATGGACGTCCTCTACGCCGACGTCCAGTGACCTTCGCATCGAAAACCTTTTTCGCTGGAGCAGATTCTTCCATCCGAACAACATGGCCGAGCCAGCGCAGCCGCTGGATGTTAATGCGCTGGACAACATCTACGTCGCCGAGGAGCTCATACAGCTCATAGTTGGTCCTTATGCGAAACTCATCGCCTTGCTTCAGTGGACCAAAGATCTTGCGAAGAATTTTTCTCTCAAACACTCCCAGGACCGCTGCATCGGCACAAGACAGCGTCCATGCTTCCGCACCATAGAGAAGCACCGGAAGAATAAGCGACTTGTAGAGTGTTAACTTCGTCGCACGAGAGAGGTCTCTGTTACTAAACTGCCTACCGAGACCGTAGTAGCACCTGTTGGCCAGTGTAATTCTTCGCTTGATCTCCAGACTGACATCATTCTTGCTGGTAATGGCGGTGCCAAGGTAGATGAACTCCTTGACCACATCGAATGTATAGTTGCCGGCAGTAACCTGGGAGCCGATGCGATCAGCATCCCTACTCGTCGACAACATGTACTTCGTCTTGCTCTCATTTACCGCCAGACCCATTTTAGCAGACTCTCGTTCAATAGCATTAAAGGCTGCGGTGACATCTCGCTTGGTATGCCCAATGATGTCTATGTCGTCGGCATACGCAAGGAGCTGAACACTTTTATTAAAAATAGTGCCATTACGATGTACACCCGCCTTTCGCAGAACACTCTCCATGACGAAGTTGAAGAGGTCGCAGGATAAGGGATCGCCTTGTCTGAAACCTCGCACGGTATTAAAAGGCTCGGAGAGGTCTCTTCCTACCTTGACGGAGCTGCAGGAGTTGCTCAGCGTCATTCTGCATAGCCTTATCAGCTTAGCAGGAATACCGAGCTCAGACATTGCGGCATAAACGCGATCCCTTATTGGGCTATCGAAGGCTGCCTTATAGTCGACAAAAAGATGGTGTGTGTCGACTTGACTTTCATGGGTCTTCTCCAGGATTTGGCGCAGTGTGAATATCTGGTCAATGGTGGACTTACCAGGTCTGAAGCCGCACTGATAAGGTCCAATCAGTGAGATGGCGAATGGCTTCAGTCGTTCACACAATACGCTCGTAAGAACCTTATATGCGATAGGGAGGAGACTTATACCCCTGTAGTTGGTGCATATCGTGGGATCTCCCTTTTTCAGGATGGGACAGAGAGCACTAAGATTCCAATCGTTGGGCATACTTTCCTCCAGCCATACTCTGCAAATGAGCTGGTGCATGCACCTAACCAACTCATCGCCTCCATATTTGAAGAGTTCAGCTGGCAAACCATCAGGTCCAGCTGCTTTGTTGTTCTTCAGTCGCCATATGGCAACCTTGACCTCTTCATGGCTGGGGGACGGGATCTCGACGTCGTCGTTAATGATTGGGTCCGGCACAGCATCTCTAGAGGCGGAATTTGTGTCGCCATCGCCCTGCAATAGATTAGAGAAGTGCTGTCTCCATAATCTTAGTGTTCCTTGTGCATCTGTAACCAGGTTACCATGTTCGTCTCTGCAGAAGGTTGCTCCGGGCTTTAAACCAGTAGTAAGACGCCTTATCTTTTTATAAAAATTTCGAGCATCATTTCTACTCCTGCATATCTCGATTTCCTCACGATCACGCCTTTCTTGCTCTCTTTTCTTCTTTCTAAATAGGCGTCTCTCTTCCCTCCTCTTTTCTCTATACGCCTCCACCGTTGCTCTTGTAGTGGTGGACTGCAATGTTCGTCTAAAGGCAGCGTTCTTTGCTGCAGTGGCCTCACGGCACTCTTCATCGTACCATTGGTTTCTGCGGGGAGGACGCTCAAAACCAAGAACTGTTTCTGCAGCGCTGCGCAGGGAGTGAGCGATGTGAGACCACTGTCCACCAATACTTTCGAGAGAGGATGGGATGTAATTGAGCTCGTTAGAAAGACGATCGGAAAACGACCTGGCTGTCTCTTGTGATCGCAGCTTTTTGATGTCCAGCTTCCCCTGCACACTAGAACGTGTCGTATTCGACGCGCATATACGCAGTCGCATCTTGGCTGCGACAAGATAATGGTCCGAGTCGACATTTGGACCCCTAAATGTGCGCACGTCTAGTATGCTGGATACATGCCTTCCATCAATCACAATGTGATCGATCTGGTTGTTGGTAGATCGATCAGGAGAGAGCCAGGTGGCCTTATGGATATCGAGATGCTGGAACCTGGTGCTACAAACTACCATGTTTCGCGCCGCGGCGAAATCGATCAGTCTCATGCCGTTCAGTGAGGTGGAATTATGAAGACTGAACTGTCCGACAGTGGGGCCAAAGATACCTTCACGTCCAACTTTCGCATTGAAATCGCCGAGGACAATTTTGGCGTCATGTGCCGGACACCTATCGTATACGTCCTCGAGCTTTGCGTAGAAAGCATCTTTGACCGCATCATCCTTCTCTTCCGTCGGGGCGTGCACGCAAATAAGGCTGATATTATAAAACTTTGCCTTTATTCGGATCGTAGCAATTCTTTCGTTCACGGGGGTGAACTCCGAGACAAGATGGCGCAGTCTCTTACTTACTACGAATCCGCAGCCAAATTCGCGTCTCTTCTCATGGCAGCTGTAGTAGATGTCACATGTTGCTTGCCTCGTACAACCTTGTCCTATCCATCGCATTTCCTGGATGGCGGTGATGTCAGCCCTACATTTCGTGAGAGCATCCGCCAATTGGATAGAGGCACCTTCCCTATAAAGGGTTCTCACATTCCAGGTGCATATCCGTAAATCATAGTCCTTAAAACGTTTGCCAAGTTCGTCAACATAAAAGGGGGTCCGTTTAGAGGCTATTGTATTGGTTTTCATTGAAAAAAAATGTTTTTACGTGGTGGGTTTCAAGCCCTACGCACAACCCAAATTTAAAGTCCAGGGGATTGGACAATCGCCGCATACATTAGTTAACAAGCTAGCGGGTGCTAGAATGTCATCCAGGAGGGCCGCGTGGAGGCTGTATGTCGACTTGAATACAACGGGAAACAAGGATCGTTCTGGAGGCCGCCAGGTTGACCCCAATCAGAGACTTTGCCTTGTCCGAAGTACCCCATCCACCCTAATCGTCCATAAGAGCAATTAATTCGGTTAACCATGGATCGTTTTCGCACTACGTTTACTCTATGTGATAATACGCATCCGCAGAGACGTCGAACAGTGCGCACCGAAGAAACAATTGCCGCTGTAGAGCAAAGTGTTGAAGAGAACCCGAATGAATCGATTCGCCACCGTGCACAGCAATTGGAGCTTTGTCCATCAACTTTATGGAAGATTTTGCGCAAAGATCTTGGCTTGCGACCTTACAAGATTCAGCTTGTGCAAGAATTAAACCCGCGAGACCATCCAATGCGTCGTGATTTTGGTGTATGGTCCGAAAATGAGATTGATCTCGATGCTGATTTTCATCGCAAAATTTTGTTCAGTGATGAGGCTCATTTTTGGTTGAATGGCTACGTCAACAAGCAAAATTGCCGCATTTGGAGTGAAGAGAATCCACATGAGACCCTTGAGACGCCATTACATCCATAAAAACTGACTGTTTGGTGTGCTCTATGGGCTGGTGGAGTCATTAGGCCATACTTCTTCCGAAATAATGCTGGAGAGTCAGTTACCGTTAATGGAGACCGGTATAGAGCCATGATAACCAACTATTTTGTTCCCGAATCGGATGGCATGAATGTGGATAAGTTGTGGTTCTAACAAGACGGCGCTACATGCCACACAGCGCACGTCACAATCGATTTATTGAAGGAAACATTCGATGAGCGCATAATTTCGCAGAATGGACCTGTCAATTGGCCACCAAGATCGTGTGATTTGACACCATTGGATTATTTTCTTTGGGGATATGTGAAGTCGCTCGTCTACGCCAACAAACCAGAAACGTTAGGGGACTTGGAAGCCAACATTCGTGGCGTTATTGCCAACATACGGCCCCATATGCTCGAAAAATTGGTTGAAAATTGGACCTGTAGAATTGGCTTTATTCGAGCTAGCCGCGGCGGCCACATGCCCGAAATCATATTTAAACATTAATGGCATAAAATTATCCTTCCAATTATGCCAAATTGATGGACATTAAAACGATTTTCTTGTGTTTTATTTCAATTCGAAGTTCTATACCTCCAAAAAAACACCCTGTATTAAAACAAATATATGAAAATGGTGGTTGCTAGGTAAGAAAGACAAGATTATGCGACAAATTCTGGGTGTTGATTATTCAGTGCCATAAAAGGGGACGGTCCTTACTTACTTTTAGGGACTATTAGAGCCCCATTTCATAACTCCATTTAGATGCACTCAAGAGAGTTCCCCAGAGTGCCATTTCAACAGAATACAAAAACCAGAAATGTAGTTGAACGAGCAATAGGAGTTCTCAAAAATAGATTCCGCTTCATTTTAGGGGCATGGGAACTTCATTATTCACTGAATATGGCAGCAAAAATTACGGTTGTATGCGCAGCTTTTCAAGAAAATTCGAATCTCGAAACTAGTAATGATTGCACAGATTTTGATATAACGTCAAGAATAATGGAATCATTAAATATCTAAATAATTTGATCCACGAATTTTTTAAATGTTTTTATTTTTTAATTAAAATTCAAACTTCCAATTTTATTTTATTATAAAGTGTTGCGGCACGATTTAAACGAGCCGGCTTTAAATAAAATACAAAATTTTTAATAGCACTCCTTGTGCTTTTATGTTTTATTGATCTTTTCTTAATTTATTAAGCGAGAGCGCTTTAAAACAATTTTGTATTCTCGTGCCCTTTTTACCGACTAAAACTTTATTTTACAAATTAGTAGCTTGTAAATAAAAGCCTACGTGCTTAGTAAACCAGGACCGTTATGTTTTAAAGCAAGTTATTTGTACATATATGCATATTAAAAGAATTTATAATAATACATACATGTAAACAGTTATAATTGTAAATATTTCTCATTGTATATATTGTTACGTTTTTACCTTTTAAAAACGTTTTATTTCTATAAACCTTTTCTATAGAAATAATTTATTTATGCAGATTTTTAATTACAATAATAAGCACTTGATTTGATTGTGTATTTACTAATTTACTTTATTTACACTTAATACACTTTACAAGATATACACTGTTAAACAATACCACACGTAGGGATTCACTGATGATCTTTACTCTGTCGCAGCTAAATCACAATTAACTTGATTCCCAATCTCTGCTCTGCCTTTTATTTAAATTTCAATGTGTCTAGATTTTTCTTTCAGTTTCGAAATCACTGCATATCGCAAAATATTTGTGTGTCAACATGTTAATTTACTTTTGCATGTATACATGTGTGTATATCTCCAGCACATGTAGAAGTTTGTAGACAGAACATTTCTTATATTGTTGTTGTTGAAATGATTTCGTAGTTATTTTTGCAGCACTAATATAAAGATATATGTGTGCGTGTGTGTTTTTTGTTTTTACTGGTAACAACACAAGGCAAAATTACGTGTTTGTTGTTGTTACTTTTTTTACTCTAAAATGTTACCATAATACGCGTTTTTCTTTTATTTTAGCTGTAATCTTTAGCGCTTTTTTTTTTACTTAATTTATTTTTCGTAACAATATGTTCAAGTATTTTCAAATTTAGGAATATTAATGTATGCGCACATATGTAAATGACTCAAATTTAATAATTAACAATATTCAATAATTTCTTTAAAGAGAAAATTAATTGTTATAATAATTCAATAAAATAATAATAATTTAATATCGGCGGCAACATTCTCCCCCTCGTAAATGAGCCCATGGGACGAATTTCTAGTCTTACTATCTTGGCAGTTGGTCGTTGAATGATACCATTTTTTGTCTGAACCATTACCTGACGTACTTGTCCATCTTTTGCTGTGATGGTTTCAATTATTCTACCTTTCAGTCAACAATGTCGCGGGAGGTTTTCATCAATTATAACGACAATATCATCGACTCCTAATGGAGTAGTTTTGTCATGCCATTTTTCTCTTTTAATGAGTGTCGTTGCATATTCTTTTACCCAGCGATGCCAAAACTTATCTGCAAATAACTTAGTTTGTTTCCATCGCTGCCGTAAATCAGGGGGGTAATTCTGGCAGTCGTGATCGAAATTACATTCGAATAGAGAATAATTTCGACAACGAACAATTTTCTAATTCTGTTATTCGATACGATACGAATCGAATTTTTGTTTAGTGTTGTAAAACATGCAAAAAAAGTCATTTTACAATACTGATAAAAATTCAACAAATAGTAAAGGTAGAATTAGCCAAACGTAACGTAGCGTATCTTAACGTTGACGAGTCAGCTGATCATTTATTTTACATGCAAAGTAATGGCAGCGCTTACCGAATAAAAAATGTAACGTAACGGCACGTATCAATCTGTAGAAAATAGAAATTCTCTACGTTTTTACGGGACATTTGCAAACAGCTGGTTTATTTAGGCTTGCCAAACGTCCTTTTTTAAGCAGTAAGGGGAATTTTTTTTTTGTTCAATGTACTTATTTCTGCATAACACCTAAAAAGGTACGTTAATGTACTTTTTTTAATCTTTTGTATTTCTTTTTTGTTCTGAACACTTGAAACTAACATAAATAATATTAAAGAACATTTGCCACCAAAGTACTATAATTTTGAAAAGGCCTATGTTTTCAGTCTCAATTCAAAAATTTTATTTCGTAATTCTACAGAAGTTATTGAATAATTTTTTGTCAATAAAATTGACATTGATCTACTGTCTGATGAATTTATTTATTTTAGAATTGGGGTTATTGCAATAGATTTAATTTTCCACTAAATTTAGTGGTAGTGGAAAAAATAGTGCATTATCGCCTCTAATTTAATGCACTAAATTTTTACTACCACTAAAATGGTTTAATTTAGTGGTTAATTATTTCCGTCTGAATTTACTTTACGTACGTAAAATAATAGAAAGAATATTATGACATTCCATCCGTATTTTAAAAATAAAAGTCTTACGGCAGATTTTTTTACGTTTACACGGTTGTTTAAAAATCAAATCATAGTCAAATGAAAGAAAAAAATGCACATATACGTCCAAAAACTTTAAATACATTGTGGACTAATTAAACATAAATAAAAAATAAAATATAAGTGCATCTCTGATCTAATGAAACTGATTGTTTTTTTCAAAAATTAAAAAAAAAAAAACAAAGCGAGCCTTACGACTGTCAAATTTTCATCCGTATTTTCTCTCAATGTCGTACGTTCTCATTACATATAAAGTTTACATGATACTATTCATTCTCTTCTACACAAAAATTTGACATGTATGTATTACCGTCTAAACCCGCCTTTAGGGGTAGTGGAAACGATAATGCATTATAAATTCAATTCAATAAGCCAAACTCTCATTTAATTAAAATTATTTACTGAAAAAGTATTAAAAGAAAATGTATAGAATTGTTAAATAATAGGTTGCTTCAAAATTTTGAAAAGAATTTGTATGTTTATATTGGCTATACCGCATTCAAATGCGGCATCTGACAGAACATTCAGATCGGTTTTGCCCTTTTGGAAGAAGGAAATGAACAAAGAAACTTTTAATAGAAAGTTTGTAATATGAATTGATATTTGAAACTAATTTTAACACACTTGTGCCAAGTTTTACAATTTTCTTACATTGGCAAAAATGGCATTGTAAACCAAGTTCAAAAAAACTAGTAAGTAGGTATTTGTAAAAGTTTTTACAAATACATGAATGAATATATAAAATATACAAACATATATCTATGCAATACTTGTCAAATAAATCCTCAATAAACCTAAAATATTTTTTATGAATACAGGCATAAAATTTATTTTTAAATTTATACCAAACTAGCTGAACCCGGTGTGCTTCGCTACCCCCTCGTTATATAATAAAATGAAAAGTATTTATATATTTTGCAGACAGTTGTGGAGGAAAGGAAGTGAGGTGCAGAAGTGTGCATAGTAGAAAAATATTATCATTTAATCCGCCCACTTTTCTTTTGGAACGTATTTGTATTCATGGCAATACCATATATAGTAAATACTGCAGCCGTTGGTCAAAAAATGCCCAGGATATGACAATTTAAAATTTTGGGTTATATCAGCGGTGCCAAGGCACTTTGTCCAATTAAAACTTCTTATAGCCTATTATTCCTTCCAGAGTTACAGTAACATGCTCTGAAAATTTCAGGAAGATAAAAAACAAACAGATATATATATATAGAATGAAAGCAGATTAATTATAATTTAAGGTAAAATGGTGCGAAAAAGGGGGATTTGGCAATAAAAAAATTTATGGCTACCTTACATGTAGTTAAAAATTCTATAAGACTTTAGGTAAATAAATATTACAAAAAAAGTATTTTGTATAGCAAACATTATTAGTTATATCAGTAAGTATCTGAATTAAAAGAGAAGGGGGCGGTGAAGTGAGTGTGGTTCATAGTTATATGGCGACGTTAACAGTATTAGGAGCAATATATTACCAAATAAAAAGAAATACGCTGGAAGGAACAAATTTCTACATAAAGCAAAAAGTTTGAAACATTCAAACAAAATTTGGGGTGAAAAGGGGCGTGAAAGGGGGCGTGGCGTAATAAATTATTATTTATACTTCGCCTGGAGTATAATGTGTATACAATTTGAAGTAAATCTGTTAAAAACTATATGGAGGCAATTACATAATTTAAAAAAAGTGGGTGTAAAAGTAGGCGTGGTCGAAAAAAAGTACCCTATTAATCATGCCAGAGTCCCAGTTAAATGCTGTGAAAATTTCAGGAAGATCGGTCCAGAGGTTTGATCTCCTATAAGGTACAAACAAACAAACAATCAAACAAACAAATAAACAAACACACATTCAATTTTATATATTTAGATTACATATTTTACATTTGAAAAGTTGAATAGTATAGACTAAAATTTAAAAATAAAAATCCGAATAATTTTAGCTATTACTTTGTTGTAAACAATGGTTACGATCTTATTTTTTGTATTATTATTTGCCATTTTATTTTTCCTAATGAATTTTAGAAAAAGATTTCAATAAAAATCCAATGTATTTTTTTACTAAAATGTACGGTTTTTTTCCCTCAATGTACTTTTTTCAATTTAATATTTGGCAACCCTACATTTATTATAAAAATTTTCAGCAAGAATATTACAAAGAAAAGCAAATTTAAGAAATTTTTAGCAAATTAAAAAACTGTAGCCCAACACACAAATCCGCGTCCATATTTATTTATTTGTCTTTTAATTATTTGATAAAAAAACTAAAAGTACACACTATAAACAAATTACTATTTCACAATAAATTTTCTGTTTTGTTTTTTTGTTAGTTGTTTATATCCAAAACATATGACACGTTTTTAAATGTTCTATAAGTGCACTTACGTTTCTACGTTAGGGGACGTTACATTACGATACAGCAACGTTTGGCTAACCAGGCCTTAAGTCTATGTCCACACTCGGCGAGGCGAGTCGGCAAATTTTGTAGTTTGTAGACGATTACGGTGAGGTGAATAAAAGAAGAAAAATACTTGCCCGTTCTCGGCGATTCTTTATATTCCCTCATTCGTTTTTTTCTTTGTAGTTGATTATTTGACATTTCCTTTCATATTTTTTTTTTTTCGCTTTTTGGTGTACACGTCTTTTTCGTACAATCGCAGCGTTCGTTTTTCTTATGTTTTTTTCTTTTTAATAAGTGCAGCGTTGCCAGTTTATGTGTAATTACACAAAAATGGAAGAGAACACTTTTTCTTTAAATATTTTTAGACCATACATTTTCTATATAATTTTGTCTCACCATTACTTCAATTAAATTATTTATAATAAATTAATTCAATTATTCATGTTTTTAAGCAACCCATAATATTCGTCACCATACAATTACATTACATAGAAATCAAACATTATTCAATACCAGAAACAATATGAACCTTATGATAGCAAGATGTCGGTTAGAAACTCCGAAACAACGAATTGAATATATGGATAGTATGAAATTTAATAATCTCCTTCAAGATATTAAAAATATACAACGAATTTCAATTTTCAAGAAAAGGATAAGGAATATTTGCTTCAAGACTTAGAAACTCTTTTCATATGATTTACAGCAATCGTATACAATATCCTATAAATTAATAATTAAATTTTGTGTGTATATATTACTATTTTTTTACTTCTTTTATTTCTTTCCTTTCTTTTGTAAATTATATAAATATATAGAATTAAACCTTTAGATGAATATCTTAAAATAAAATATTTGGGGGATTCAAATGGTCGTTTTAAAGTCATATATCATAAAACAAAAAACGAAAAAATATGATTGCTGTAAACAACCCGTCATAGTTTGGTATATTATTTTTAATTTTATTTTTTTATTTTTCAATTTATGACAAAATGGTAAACATTGGTTGAAAAGTCTTATTGTTTTATGACTTTTTTATTCAAAGACCAACAACAAATTTTTTAAACTATTTTAAAATTGTATGATATTATGACAATATGACTTGATAGGACCCCGTTTGAATACCCCAATTATATATTGTACATGTGTAATTCAAAGCTGTAAATATTTTACCAGCTCGCCTCAATAATGACTAAGTGATGCTGAGACAATCTTAATTTGATATGCTAATGATATAAAGGAATAAATAATAATAAAAAAAAAACAAAAAAATTCTTTACGCATTAATATTTAAACATTTGAATATTTTCAAGGTGACTTTTTCAAAATTTATACCAATTTTAAAATATATGCACTGGTGAGCTAAAGCAAACATTTCTGGAATTTATTAAACTATAAGTAAATTGCCTTTCAGTGGGGACAACATGCTTTTTAAATTTTAAGAATCATAATGAAATGTAAATTCTTCTGCCCGTATGCAAAAAAAATTAAAATAGATTTTAATTCAAAATTAAAATGGAAAATAAAGACATGTTTCATCCGAATGGGATGACAATTACAAGAACAGCAATGATGGTAAGAAAAGGAGAATATGATAAAAACTGTTGTGTGACTTTACTTCGACTAACTCATACAAGTGTATGTACATACATATGAAAGAATATAATTTCAGTATGCGATTTCCAAAGACAGCAAATTTACTTTGTTATTTTGTATATGACCGTTAAACTGCTGAATGTCTAATCGACACATAATACGTGAATACATAATCTAGCTGTTAAAAGACAAGGGAAGAGAAACATTATTATTTTTCATTAATAGAAAATTTAATTGTGTAGCATAATGATATTACATTAAAAGAAAATATTTTGTTTATATCAACCGATTATCATTATTTGCAGCTTATTTTGTATCTAACATACCTTAATGTTAGGATAAAATATGTCTTATCTTATAAACTTCTTCAAAATTTAAGCGGTGCTCCCGAACTACTTCAAGTACTAGTCCTCATTAGCACTAGTATTCAACTATAAATACTTTAATATTGTTTGGGCTGTTCCAATAGCTCTAGTAATAACTTTAAGGCTTTGTCTTCTACAGGGAAATTTACAAATACACAAATATTTATTCATATATTAAAATAATTACAAAAATAAAAAGCATTATATTCTATGTATGAAATATATTTTGGGCAATCTATACAATTTTGTGTAATTTGTGAGTATTTCTGTGGCAACACGGCATAAATGTCAAATTGTAAGAAAAAGCAAACAAAAGAAAACACAAAAATTGCTGAACAACAACAAAAAGTTGGGCAACTAAAATCTCCGAGTGTGGACACGAAGACAAGTTTAAAAGAGAATTGATGAAGAATTGCCCGACTCTTCTCGCCGAGTGTGGACATAGACTAAACAAAAAACATATGTATGTACATATATACATACATATGTAAAAAAATTAAAAAAGGAAAAAAAAATTTTAATCAAATTAAAAAAATAAAGCAAGTTTACAATGAATCCATCATGATTTTTCTACTCATCATCTTCCGATACTGATGAGAATTTAAATATGAATCTTGTTCGGCAAAAATGCGGAGTACCAGTTATCCCTTAAGTCTGCCAAGCAATGCGTAAATCTTGATATAAGCATTTTGAATATGTATTATGTATCTCCAAAGTTCCTCATTACGAGAATGTATATCAAACACCACAAGAAATAATAAATTAAACAGAGTATGACGCTGAAACCAACACAACAAATATTGGAAAAAAAATCCGCGAAAATAATAAAATAAGTTTATGTAGGAACTAAAAATTGATTTAAATTCGTATTGCTGGACTAGAAGCATTCAATTTTGACGCTATTTGTTCCCAAAGATGGTAAAGTCTTGCCTCTCCTTGGTAAGTATTCGGCAATATGTTCTTTGCCAAGTCCGTAAGTTATGCCATGAAATTTCCTAGAATTTCTTTGTGCATAATTTATTTTTGACCTGTAATGTATTTTATAATTTGAAGAAATTAAAAAAAAATTAACTTACATGTTTATTTTTTGTCTTTACTTATGTGTGTATATAGAAAAACGTTAATTCGAATGGCTTTTTGCTTGCGAGTAAAAACTCGCAAGACTGCATTCGAACAACATTCGTTATCGAATGGCATCATTAGAAATTTCGATACATGTTATTCGATAACGACTCATAGAATCCGAAAAGTAAAAAAACTCGTACATACGAGTAAGAATTCGATCGTAATCGACTGACAGAATTAGCCCCCAGCTTCCATATAGTTTATGGATTTGTGTCCGCTAGATGAGCCTAATAATAAATGGTTTGGTGTAAGAGCTTCATCGTCAAATGATTCGAGCGACACAAAATTAAGTGGGCGTGAATTAATAGTAAACTCATTGAAATTCATGTGAGGACATATATGATATAATGCAGTTTTAACAGAGCGTACGAGCCTTTCCCATGCTCCACCCATGAGGGGTGCTGCAGGTGGATTAAATCTCCATTTGATATTTTCAAATGGTTTGGAAATCATTTTATGATTAATTTCAGGACTAAATATTTTAGATGCTCCCTTGAAATTTGTGCCGTTGTAAGTGTATATTTCTCTTGGGGTTCCTCTTCGAGCCATGAAATTGTTGATGCACATAACACAAGAACTTGTTTCGAGGCTGTGAGCTATTTCGAGGTGAACTGCACGTACAGTGAGGCAAGTAAATAAGACACCCCATCTTTTCTCTTTTCTTCTACCCACGTTGACATAAATCGGTCCAAAGTAATCTATTCCCACAAATGTAAATGGCCTTTCGAAACTTGCTAACCGTGCGGGAGGTAGTGCGGACATTTGTGGCATAACTGGTACGGCGTTTGTATTTTTGCATATTTGACACGATTTTCTTATGGTTTTGTAGAGTCACGTAACCTTGGTATGAAGTATTTACTCTTTATATTGTTTATTACAGTTTCATGTGACATATGATGAAATGTTTCATGTACATGGCGAACTAAGAGAAAAGACACATGGACATGGTAGGCAGTATTATTACATCTTCATAGTTTAGGAATGAAGCACGGTCTTTGGCTCTTAATACGCCTTCGTCATATAGAATTTAAAGGCATTATTTTACTGTGTTTCTCAATATTCTTACCCTTTTTTAAATTATATATTTCTTCGTTAAATTCGTTTTGCTGTGCTCTTCGGTACAGAGCAGTCCTTGCTTGTTGTAGCATATCGAATGAAACTTCTGTTGGTAACTTACTTTTTTTACAGCGTGCTTTAAGTTTGCTTAAGTATAGTATAAACGTAGCTACAGCTCGGTAAAGCCTTCTCCAGTAAGAAAAATACTCAATGTTAAAGGACATATTAATTTTGTCTTTATCAATAAGCAGTAAGTGATGGCTAATTTCTCCTCATTACATTCGCCCAAATTGTGGCAGGTGGGCCATCTCGACATATCTTCTAGAAGAAATTCAGGGCCATAAAACCATGAGGAAACATCCCATCGTGTTAAAACCTTTGTTGCTAGATCCGCTGGATTCATTTTAGACGGCACCCATCGCCATTGCGTTACCTCTGTTGTTTCCAGAATTTCGCCAACACGATGCATAACAAACAGTTGAAATCTTTTTGGATCCATTCGTAGTCACTACAGTACCGTTTTAGAATCAGACCAAAAATACATGGCGGTGAAATTTATACGTGCAATATTTTCCACTTTCTTAGCTAGCCTTACGCCCACGACAGCAGCTTGAAGCTCTAGCCTTGGTATTGACATCGGATTTAATGGAGCAACTTTCGATTTGCCGGCAGCAATAGTAACGTCATAGTTACCTTTGTACGCTACTCGAATGTAAGATACTGCAGCATAAGCGTCTTAACTAGCGTCAGTAAAAGTGTGAAGTTCTATATGAGTCGCCTCAGTAATATGGTGAGAGTAGGATCTAGGTATTTGTACAGAAGCTATGTGTGAAATAGCCATTTTTCATTTTTGCCATTTGGGTAATAGCGAAGTACCAATCTCTGCATCCCAAACGATTCTGGATCGCCAAACTTCTTGTAGAAGAAATTTTAATGCAGTTGTATAACATGATATTAAGCCCAGTGGGTCAAAAATTGACATCAGCACCTGAAGTATCATTCTTTTTGTGGGAATAATTTCATTGATGCATACTTGACGGCGGAGTCGGGCGAATCTGAAAATATAAAAAAAGGGGTCTTTATCGGGATCCCAGTACATACCTAGAACCTTTTCGGTATTTCCTAGATCTTTTGGCTTTTGATCTTGGGATGGCCCAGCTTGTAGATGCCTAGCGACCTCTTTGCTATTTGAAGAGCAATTTCGATTATGAAATCCTGCAGCAGCATGAATAAATTTTACTTGCGACGCTAATTCGATGGCTTGTTGCTCATTGTCTACACTATCAATGAAATCGTCTACGTAGTGATAATGTTGAATAGATTCTACTGCTCGTGTAAAATCGTCTTTAAATTGTTCAGCATTGAGGTCACGCACATAATGTGCTATGCATGGAGCACATGAGATACCAAATGTTAAAGCCAGCATAACATAAACACTCGGCTTCTGAATTTCGTCATTTTTATCCCTCCATAAAAATCTCTGGGAGTGCATATCGCTACGTTGTACATTTATTTGGTGAAACATTTCGGCGATATCACCGCAAACTGCAACTTTTCCTACACGAAAATTAAGCAATACGTCAAATAAAGGTTTTAATAGATCGGATCCACTGCTTATAAAGTCATTGAGACATAATCCACTAGATGTTGCAGCTGCGTCCCATACCATTTTTACTTTGCTTGGTTTGTTGGGGTTTTTGATAATAAATATTGGTAGATACCACACACGTTCAACAGTCTTATTTATTTCATCTTTGCTTAATTTTATGGTATAACCTTTTTGTAATAAATTGTCTATTTGATTTTGTAGTGTAATTTTTAAGTTTGGCTCCTTTTGGATTTTTTTATGAAGGCACATGAGGCGCTTGTAAGCGTTATTGTAGCTTTCAGGTAGCACACGCACATAATTTTTCCATAGTAAACCTACTTGGTAGTGCCCATCAAATTTTTTACATGTAGTCTTCAAAATTTCTATAGAGTTTTTATCTTCTAATGAAGTCAATGATGTTTTGGGTGATTCTTCCATATTAAAATTAATTTTCACCGTTTTATGTAATTCATTGTAACGCTTTTCACACTCGCAGTGATGAATGTTTAGCCATTCGCCTTGGTTGCAATGTCCACTATAGCCCTGAATCGTCCAGCCTAAACGAGTTTTTGTGGCTATCGGTTGATTCCACTGCCCTTCGCGGACCTTCAACGGTACAGCAACACTCCAGTTGTTTAGACCAATTAAAATACTGGGCCTAATATTTTTATAAGACTGTATGGGAAGTCCAGCCAAGTAGGGATATTTCTCCACCATTTCTTTCATATTTAGTGTTTGAATGGGAAGATTCAAATTTTCAACTGTGTGTACACTATGAAGAGTAAATTTATCAGCACTTTTTATATTGACAATATTTAGCGATGTTTTCAAAGATGAATTTTCTTGTCGAGTCGTATTACCAGTCCATCTTAAACATAATGATTGCTCGACGCCCTCAAGATCAACTATATCAAAAATTTTCTTTTCAATTAACGACACAGAAGAACCTTCATCGAGAAATGCATATGTATTAATAAACCCACTTTTTTTATAAAGACGACTTGGTAAGATTCTGAAAATTTGCTTCTGATTCTGTCCTTTTGTAGATACACTGGGATATTTGTGCAACAACTTGTTGTGCTTAACATTGCACCCGTCAATACCACATTCTCTTCTTGCAAAGCATTTACCTTTATGTTTATTCAAGCAGTGACGGCACAAATCATTTTTCTTTACATCCCATTTTCTTTCTAATGAAAGTTTCTTGAAGTCGTCACACACTGACACTTTATGATCCCTATTGCACACAAAGCATTTTAATTTAAATGGTTGGCGATCTTCCGTATGCGTGTTCATATTAGCGTTTTTAATTGTTGGTACGACTGAAACAACTGTGCTTGCAGCATTGGCGATTTGAAAAATCGAATCACTAAATGTCTTCATTACTGGAACCTTATCATCTTTTGGAAACATAGCCCAGTTTAGTTTATATTGGTTAGACTGCTTGTCTACTAGTTCCTTCACTCGCAGCAGATTATTCATATGGTTATTCCGGTCGCAGGCCTCCATAGTAGAATATATATTTTTTACACACAAAGCATAATCAATCATCGACTCTAGTCTATCTTTCGGTGGATTTATTTTTCTCGCCTTTTCGATTACGCTCTCTAAAATATGTTCTGGTCGCCCAAAACACATTTTTAGTGTGTGAATTATTTCAGGCACCATTTTGGGTAACATTAGTCTACTTTTTCTAAATCTCTTGCCTTTCCTTTAAGACAGGCTTGTAGCCGTATCAAATTTTCTGCATGTGAATAACCTGCCAACGATGTACTGTTGTTAAAGCTGCTAATAAATAATGGCCATTCCTAAGGATCACCAGTAAATATTGGCAACTTGCGAGGAATTGCTTGACGTGCGGTCAGCTCTGATGATGTCGTAGCAAAAGCAAAATTCGAATTATAATTTATATTTAACGGGTTTTGATGAAACTCACCTGTTTTACTAATTTGTGATAATATTTGGTACTTTCTTTCAAGAAATTCTGTTTGCAAACGTTGCTGTTCCTCCCACAATTTCAGCTGTAAATCTATTTGCGTTGTGAACGTCGCATTCTGTTGCTTTGGTTCTGTTTTTTGTGGGTTTGTATCAAATGGAAATGATGTTAAGCTATTAGTAGCAGTAGGCATAAATTCTTTTGAATGTGAGGATCCTCCTGTAGAGTAAATTGCTTTTGTGTTGCTATTTCCCGTTTGGGTGTAAAATGGAATCTGAATGGGTGCATTTATTGTTGTGCATGATGATGTTGAAACTATGTTGCCTGAAGGTAAAAACCTATTGCCGGTTTCTACTGCGATCATACTTGCCAGTTGCTGCGACTCTCCTAAATTTGTTGGTGACGACGCTGCTTGCGGCTGTTTCTGTAGACCCATAGAATTGGCCGTAGTTGGATTATTACCTAAACGACCTGTGTTATCGCCGTTGTTGGAATTACAACCTTCACAATTCAAACTTACTTCAGCAATTCCACTGCTTACTGCGACACAATCAAAATGATACCAGTGATCATATTTGTCACACTGCACAATGCGTTCATTATCTACTGAATTACATTTTTGGCAATTATGGTCAGTTGTTACGTCTTTCTTCTGAGACATTTTATTCAATTTTAATGTCCACTTGACACGAAACCACGAAGGTTGTTTTTTCCAATTTATAATTTATTTTTGTTCAAAATTGTTTTAAAGATTTGTTGCGGCACGATTTAAACGAGCCGGCTTTAAATAAAATACAAAATTTTTAATAGCACTCCTTGTGCTTTTATGTTTTATTGATCTTTTCTTAATTTATTAAGCGAGAGCGCTTTAAAACAATTTTGTATTCTCGTGCCCTTTTTACCGACTAAAACTTTATTTTACAAATTAGTAGCTTGTAAATAAAAGCCTACGTGCTTAGTTAACCAGGACCGTTATGTTTTAAAGCAAGTTATTTGTACATACATATGTATATGCATATTAAAAGAATTTATAACAATACATACATGTAAACAGTTATACATAATTGTAAATATTTCTCATTGTATATATGTTCAAGTATTTTCAAATTTAAGAATATTAATGGGAAGTATGCGCACATATGTAAATGACTCAAATTTAATAATTAACAATATACAATAATTTCTTTAAAGAGAAAATTAATTGTTATAATAATTCAATAAAATAATAATAATTTAATATCGGCGGCAACAATGAAGTAAAAAACAAAATAAAAGGTAAGAAACTATTCCAATCGTTTTTCTATTCGGGTAACATCTCTCTTTGTATTTCTTCTATGCGGCGCATTTCAATATCAATTTCTTACTGACGTAACTTAAGGAGAGCATTTCTGTTCTCTTCCTTTCTTGTTTCTCTTGTTTGTTTGTAGCTTTTCCGATTTCAATAAAGACTTTTTCACTTCAAAATAAAGAATAATTTGAACTTTTATTTGTTCTTCAATCAATTCTTTTTTCAGCCTTTTTTTTTTTTGTTTTCTTTTGTTTCACTTGAAACTGGAGTAGGTAGTACGTTTTCATAAGCATTCAACTATTGTTCTACCAACTCTTTCATACTTTTTTTAGTTTCATTATATTTAGTTGCAACTAAAGTAGGTGGTTCATTTTCATACACAATGTTTTCCAAATTTTCGACCATTATAATAAATCAGCCCTTATTCTATTGAAAAGTTGCTTTGTATGCCAATTTTTTTCCCTCTGGATTAACGATTGTATCCAATTGCAGCAAATTAACAGTACCTTCTTCGATTGCTGATAATATGTATATGCTGGCTATAGGACCCTCCTCCAGTAAAGTGAGATTCAGCTTTATTGTGGACCTATTCTATTCTTCGTATGTTCTTGCAGGAGGTCCTATTGTATTAAGTTTAGTTGCAATTTTCTTCCACTCGTCTTTAACAATAATTTTATTTATTCCGCTAGAAAAACCTTGCACCAAAGATGGTGTTTGCTCCAATAATTCGATCAATTTGGAAAACTGTTTAGGTGTTGTTATTTTTACTCTAAAATTATAAACAATAATTAAGCAACAAAATATAATCATGTTATTCGTAATTATCTATGACGAATTACTTTCCATACATACATAATTGGCCATTACAACCCTGTGTCAAGGTTACGGCCTAGCTTCTCGCAGCACTCATGTTGTGTGTGTTAATTTTTATCCATGAGTACCGAGACCTACAGTTTAAAGTCGACTCCGAACGACAGATTTCAGAAGCTTTTTCATGGCAATCAGTTACTCTCAGAGCGTTTACCAGAAGACTGCTGAGAGGTAGTCGCCGAAAGAAATAATTTTTTCATATTTCCTTTTTTCATGATGTCAGAGCTGATATTTGAACCCGGTACTTTAGTCTTAGTAAGCCAACACACTAACCACTAGACCACGGCGACTACATGACGAATTACTTGCTTTTTATTAATATTCATTTTTTTTTTTTAATTCTTATTTTATATTTTTCTTTGCAAATTACGCTCAACGTTCTTGATGGCCAATTAAGGCAAATACACTCGAAAATGTTGAAAAAATCCACGATATGGTGTTGGGCGATCAAAGGGTAAAACTGCGTGAGATTATTGATGCCATAGGCATATCATATTGCAGTGTGGTTTCGATTTTAAATGATCATACATACATTCATACAAAACTCGCCATTACGACACTATTTCAGGGTCACGACTTAGCTTCTGGCAGAACCCTTGTTGTTGGTTTTGTTAATTTTTATCCATGAGTACCTGGACTTATCGTTTAAAACCGACTCCGAACGACGGACTTGATAAGCTGAGAGTTTTCGCCGAAAGAAATATTATTAATATTTTTTTTTAAGATGTCAGAGCTGGGATTTGAACCCAGGGCTCATGTCTTAGTAAGCCAACACACTAACCACTAGACCACGGCGAATAAATAATAATCTGGGTTTAAGAAAGCTGTCCGCAAGATGGGTGAAGCGTTTGCTCTCAATTGATCATAAACGCAATTTTGTAACAACTTCAGAGGATTATTTGGAGTTGTTTAACAGGAATTCCAATGAGCTTATGCGGCGCTTTCTAACCATGGATGAAACACTGATCCATTACAACATTTCTGAAACCAAGCACCAGTGTAAACAATATTTGGCGGCAAATAAGGTGATGGCAAACGTTTTTTGGATGCACGCGGAGTAATCCACGTCGATTACCTTCAGAAGAGAAAAGCAACAAACGGCGAATATTATACCAACTTATTTGACCGATTTAACTAAGATTAAAAAAACAACCCTATATGGACAAGAAAAAGTTATTTTTCAAAAAGATAATGGACGGGTGAACACATGTGCAGTGTCACTGGCAAAATTATATGAATTGGGCTACGAATTGGTACGTCACCCACCATAATCTCTTGTACTAATCCCCAGTGACTATTTTTTATTTCCAAACCTCAAAAAATGGATCGGTGGAAACAGATTTAGCTCTAACGATGAAATTATTGATCAAACAAATGCATATTTTATGAACCTCAAAAAATCCTATTTTATGGAATCGATTAAAAAATTAGAGAAACGTTGAAATATATATATACTAGCGGACCGGCAAACCTCGTTTTGCCATATAAATTTTTTTAGTTCAAATATACATATGTATTTGATAATCTTCACCAAACTGCAAAAGTCAACCTTGATATGAGCAATCAATGTCTGCGTTACTAATAATTTTAATAAATGATTATCCCCTATTTTCGGTACTCCAGTTTTATAGTTGGCAATAGGGAGAGATATCCGCTGTATTGTCCCTCTGAGTACTACTTAATTAAAAAAAACCTAAACCAATATGTTCTACCGAACGCAAATCTTTCTAGTTTAAAATTTCATCGACGTCGGTACGTTATTTAAGTGAGACATAAATTTCCCCTTAGGGCGGGTACCTTAACATTTAGGGGTATGAAAAATAGATGTGAAAATTTACTTTTGTTAATCTAAAGTTGTGTTAGGACACCAAAAAAATTTAATCAAAATCACTTTGTTAGTTGGGGATTGGAGAAATAGCCCTTTCACCACCTCCTCTGAGTATTTAAAAAAAAGCGTAAACCATATATGCTCTACGGTACTCAGATCTATCTAATCTAAAATTTCATCGAAGTCAGTACGTTATTTAGGTGAGCCATAAATTTTCCCTTGGGGCGGGTCACCTTAACATTTAGTATATAAAAAATAGATTTGACCGATTCTCAGACCTACCCGATATGCACACAAAATTTCATGAAAATCGGTCGAGCCATTTTGGAGGACTTTGGCAACAAACACCGCGACAGGAGAATTTTATATATTAGATATATTTTTTTTATATGGATGTGAATGTAAAAATACTTAAATTTTTAATACACGTATTGTGTACAGTTTTTATTGATTTGCATATAGTCGTGCATAATCAACGAAACAAAAAAGGCCGGCATATCGAAGAGTGCTTAGGAAGGAAGTAGTTCTAAATTCACCACTGATTGTTTTATAATATATAATATACATTAATAATTTTTACAAAATACTTTCAAAAGTTTCTTAAATAATCTCATATTTTCACAATATAATATTTCACTTGTAGTGCATTTACATATGTCATGAAATCTCCTAGATTTTCATTTAAATCTTCTCAGAAATCTGCACCGTTAACATATCAAATTACTAGATTTTGCTCTGAAACAGCTGATTTATGTTTACAAACAACTTTTTAAACAGCTGTGTCAATTACTGCGCCAAATTAAATTTTTTTTAATATATTATAAAATGGATAATTATAAAAAAAGACAAGTTTTATTTATACCATATGTATCTAAAATTAATAAAACCCAAATGCAAATAGAATGGCTGCTAAAAAAAAGACGACAGCATTTAGTTAATATTATGTTTGAGAATAATATGCAATTTTACGATTCACAAATGATTACAAAGAGGATGAAATGGATACATGTAACTACATTGTTTAGGATCAATTCTAAATAATTAAAAACACGGTTCTTTTTTATTTATGGTTTTTTATATTTCACTATAATTTTATTCTATATATTTTAGTTCCAATATTTATTTTTGTGTCTTAATTTTAACTCTATTATTTGTTTTCTCTATGTACTTTTTGTTCTACTATGTATATTTTTGTTTCTTAATTTGTCTTTAAATGTTTTTCTATATTAGTTTTATAATTTTTGTTTTTATTAACACTTTTATTTATTTGTACCGCCGCCGCTTTTTCACACACAATTATTGTTTTGCCTTTTGCTTCTCACTCACTAGTAATCAACTGACTTTAGCAACATGAAATTAAAAGGGAAGATTACAGATTGTCAGTGATGTCAACAAGGCGTTTCTAAACATACATAAAAATTATTTTGTTTTTATATCATTTATATCACTCATTTTTAACTTCATAATATTTATGCATTAAGAACTTATTATTTATTTATTTTTTTTTTTAAGCACAAACATCAAACAGCTGTCAAACACTAAAAAATAAGTCACAATAGTCCCAAAAACAGTGTCGTATCATTAAGAAAACAGAGCTGTATTCTCGAAAATCAAGAAAATTTTGTTAGATTTTTTGAAAATCTACAAAATTTTCTAGATTTTATTTGTATGAGAAATCTAGAGATTTTAACAAGATTTCCATCAAAATCTCGATTTTTCTAGATTTCTCTGTATATGTAAATGCACTATTGGTAACTTACAGTTTGTACTAAATAAAAGTAAAAATACATATGTACATGATTTTTAATAAGAAAAAGGCTAATTAAGGGGGTTATTGTATGAATCACTTTTATGTGATACTTTGCGTTATTTCTGTCTAATTTGTTTTTGTTATAAAAACAATTTTCATTTAAAAAATGCAACGCATCACTTATGTGATTTACAAACTAACCACATTAATTTTATAATTACGATATTTTTAATAATTACATTTTTACAAATGAATTTCATTAAAAAATATAAATTAAAAAAACTCCGTACCTGCCAGCCTTCGATGGACCCACACAAATGCGCACTAAATAACACAGTGTATACAGTGACGAAACTACAATAAAAATAACAAAATCAAAACAGCATTTTACTACCAAGGCGAATTCATAATTATGGTGCTTTTGACATACCAGGCAGTATTGCCACTTCAAAAATTTTAATTCTACCAAAATTTCTTTCAAAACCTACCAAAATTAATCAATATCTACCAAAAAACCATTTAACATTTTTGAGATGGAAAACAATTTTTATTAACACCTTTACATGTATTGGTACATATTAATAACCAAAAATAAGAAATATAACGAAAAGAATTGAGTTCTTCGAATATACATATAAAAAAATAAACATATAACAAATACAATTCAATTTCTTAACAATGCATAATTGAATAATTAATACCCAGAGGTAAAAAAGAATTCAAAACCTTGTCAGATTTGCAAATTTTAGTTGTTTGAAATTTTGGTCGATTTCGAATTTGTTTCTCAATTTGGTTTTGATTAAGGAAAGTGTTAAAAATTTTTGTTCAGCTGCTGCAGAACTATGCGGAAGAGAAAATAAATTAAAAACAAGGTTGGTTAATTCACCAAAACTTTTCTCATTTAAACCGTTTCCAATTGTACTAACTTTAATATTATAATATTATATATTTAATATTATAACTAAATAATTAAATGTTTAATTCCGTTGAAAGATTTGTTTCTGTTAATCGCAACAGATTCCACTGTGTGATAATAATATCAAGATCACCGTCTACAAGATTAGAACATTTTAAAACGAGAGACAATTTACATAGGCAAGTCTTCTTTTGACAATACTTATTTAAGAGTTATTATTGGTAACAATTTAATATCTTCTCGATTAAAATCAAATCTAGCATTGATTTGGTTTAGTAATTCAATGTAAAATTACAAAATCTCATGTTTAACATCAAAAACTTCTCCCGGGCTAAGATTTTTAGTAGGATACATTTCGGCTTTTGTACCGATACAAATTTTTGAAACATTAATGTGATTATTAGAATTTTTAAAATCAGTTTAAGTGTTGTGTGTTAAATCTTTTTGATAAAATTGCTTAATATGAATAAAAAGTTAGATTTAATGCTTGAATATAAATACGGTAATCTTGAACTTTCCGACTGAAATTCCTTATTAAGATTGTTTATATATATTTGTTTATATATATATATATATATTCTGCTAAAATCTACCAAAATCATATTCAGCCTACCATCCTACCAAACAAAACAGTATCTACCAGTTTTGGTAGAATTCTACCAGTTGTGGCAACGCTGATACCAGCTGAGCAACTTTTTTTTTAAATATTTGTGTACATCAATACCCCGATTTGCGTCGCTTCGAAGTTGCGTCTTTTTTTAAGTTTCTGAAATTTCAATGTTGCGTCGTTTTTGTTTCAGTTTGCGTCGCACGGCTTCGAAGTTGCGTCGTAAATGCTTCGATTTGCGTGGTTGATATGAAAATATTTTTACAAAGTTAAAGCAAAAAAAAGGGGATTTCCCGTTTAGTAGAAAGCAAATTTGCAGGTGTGCGTTGTTTACATGCTAAGCGTAGTTATTAGTTTCGAATTATATCAGTGATCTTCACAATTGTTATATTTGTATTTTAATAAAATCTGTTATTCAAAAACTAATAAGAAAATATATTGATTTAAAAACAATTTTTCTAAGCTAAAATGTTTAAAACCTGTATTGACTAAACGAAAATCAAATACGTAAACAATTGAAAATTCTGCTTCAGTTTGCGTCGTTTCGGTTTGCGTCTCATTTTTTCAGTCCCAATTAGCGACGCAAACCGGGGTATTGGTGTATTTAACTGTCAGGCGCCATTTTTTATTTTTTTGTTGTCTTTTATTTATGTACTTTTTCCTGTAAACAAAGCTGATTTGAAGACATTTTTGCCAATTTGATTTTTTTAATAAACAAATAGATTGTGATTTTCTGTGTGTTTTTAAACATATTTTGTGAAAAATTTATGAAAAAAGTGTATGATTTTTAATGTGAGGTCTTTTAAAGTTATTTATGGATATCGAAATCACTCTTTTAACTACCTTGTCGCTTCAATTTGCCCTTGAATTGTATAACTTTACATTAACTTAATTACAGACACCTGTTAACATACATATATATTATTCTAACGGGAATGCATTCCTACATTTTATGCTTTGTAATATTATTATTGCATAATAAAATTCAGTAGCTGTTGGAAAATCAATCAATCAAGATACTTTTTTAAAACAAACAATAACCTCTCGCATAATTTGATGATTTTCTTTTTAATTATACATAAAATTTGGCGACCGTGAGACGACTCAGTTAAATAAATTAAAAGAATTCTTAAACAGAACAAGAAATACAATAATTTTACTGTGTCCAAATTATTAAAATTAAAAATTGTAATAGACATTTTTTACAAAAAAAAAAAACAACAAAATCGTTATTAACCCTGCTTCAAGGTTAAACGAGAGAAACACAAAATTAAAAAAAAAAAAATTCATCGTACTATCATTAAATTATCCATGGTTTCTTTACCGCTGTCTGCATTGGGCATCAACCTAAACTTCATCATCGTCATCGTTTTGAACTTTCTGTAATTTGCTTTTATCAACACGCATCATCATCATTTTGTATTTGCTAGCTGTCGCTCTCTGCTGCAGTTGTTTTCGTACATACATATACCATCATAAGCATCGTCATCGTTTAGTATTTTCTGCCTTCGTTCTCTGTCTGCTGAGGTTTGATATACCATCACAGTAAGTGTATGTCCACACTCAGAGAGAATAGTTGGGCAATTCTGTGCTTTGGCAAACAAACAAAAAAAACCAATCCAACCCAAAAAAACAATTCTTCACCAATTCTTTTTTAAACTTGTCTTCGTGTCCACACTCGGAGATTTTAGTTGCCCAACTTTTTGTAGTTGTTCAGCAATTTTTGTTTTCTTTTACTTGCTTTTCTTAAGCTCTGTTCAGACGGTTGTCAGATCTACCAATATTGTTAGAAAAATGTACAGAAATTTTCTTACAATCGTGTGAACTTACAATTTTTCTATTTCAACATTGTTAGATAAAACATTGTCAGAGCATTCCCAGCGGGAAAAGATTGATTACCTTATTTTATAATCAATTATATAATATATTACTTCAGAATATATTACTTTTGGAATCGAGAAGGTAATTTAATGTGACACACAAGTAAATATTGATTACCATGTGTATTCCCACATCTACGAAGCAAGAAGTTATTGTTTGTTGGTTTTTGTCTTTTTCGTATATTTTGTTGAAAAAAACTGTAATTTGGTTTTTTTCTTCTATTTTACATATCGATTACCATGTGCATTCCCACATATATAGAAGAAAGAAGTTATTGTTTCTGCGTGTATTTGTTTGTGGATTTTTTTGTTTTTTATTTTTTTTTATAGTTAAAAACTCCGTTATTTTTTACGCAAAAAGAAATGTATTTTATTAAAAAATGAAGTTTGTGTTTATGCGCAGAAGTGCAGACACCAAATTAATATTTAATATCAATTAATATGTATATTAGTAGCTATTCGGGATTATTTTAAAACTTAAGTGTTTGCAAAATGTTTTTAACATGAACATGGTAAATAGTAAAACAAATATTCCCGAATAGCTACTATTATTTTATTTATAATGGGGGAAATTAATTTATTATTAATAATTTAATGCATAATTTAATATAGTATTTATAAATACATTTATAACATAATGCATTAAAAATAATGCATCATAGAATTTATACCTTCAAATTATTAATAAATAATAACTTTATGCATTACCAATAATAAATTCTAATACTTATTACGGGGAGACAGTAAAAGAATTTATTACTTTCGTAGGACATGATCTGTGTTAAGCGTAATGCTTTCCGTAATCAATAGATTATACATTCCTTGTATTACCTTCTCGTTTCTCATTGATTACCATTTCCCGCTGGGTTGTCAGATTGGAAAAACTGACAATATTGCCAGACATCTGGCAACCGTGTAAACGCATTTCTTTGTTATTGTCATATCATTGTCAGGCATTGTCAGATGCGAGAATATTTAACACCTGACAACGGCATCATTGTCAGAAAAAAAAAAACATCCATAATTTATATGTATATTTAAATTTAATTAATAAAATATGTACTTATATCACAATTTCCAAATTCTCTCACACACATTTTACAATAAATTTAGTCTGTTAATTAAGTTGAACAGTTTTACTACATAGCAAATCTGACTACCGTGTGAACTGACAATTTTTTTTTGCAAACGTTGTCAGAAACAGTTATTGTCAGAAAATTGTCTGACAATTAAATTGTAAGTTTTCTAACAATTTTATTACAATCGTGTAAACAGACAATTTATTTAGTGCTGACAATTTTAGACTAAACTTATTGTAAAATGTGTGTGAGAGAATTCGGAAATTGTGATATAAGTACATATTTTATTAATTAAATTTAAATATACATATAAATTATGGATGTTTTTTTTTCTGACAATGATGCCGTTGTCAGGTGTTAATATTCTCGCATCTGACAATGATATGACAATAACAAAGAAATGCGTTTACACGGTTGCCAGATGTCTGGCAATATTGTCAGTTTTTCCAATCTGACAATGCTCTGACAATGTTTTATCTAGCAATGTTGAAACAGAAAAATTGTAAGTTCACATGATTGTAAGAAAATTTCTGTACATTTTTCTAACAATATTGTCAGATCTGACAACCGTCTGTACATAGCTTTACAATTTGACATTTATGCCGTGTTGCCACAGAAACACTTACAAATTACACAAAATTTTATAGATTGCCCAAAATATATTTCATACATAGAATATAATGCTTTTTATTTTTGTAATCATTTTAATATATGAATAAATATTTATATTTATAAATTTCCCTGTATAAGAAAAAGCCTTAAAGGAACTATTGGAACAGCCCAAACAATATTAAATTATTTATAGTTGAATACTAGTGCTAATGAGGACTAGCACTTGAAGTAGTTCGGGAGCACCGCTTAAATTTTGAAGAACTTTATAAGATAAAACAAGCTGCAAATAATGAAAATCGGTTGATATAAACAAAATATTTTCTTTTAATGTAATATCGTTATGCTATACAATTAAATTTTCTATTAATGAAAAATAAAAATGTTTCTCTTTCCTTCTCTTATAATGATAGCATCTTTTAACGAAATACATTTTGAGAAACAAAATGAATTCTTTTAACATCTAGATTATGTATTCACGTATTATGTGTCGATTAGACATTCAGCAGTTTAACGGTCATATACAAAATAACAAAGTAAATTTTCAGCCTTTATTTTCCATTTGAATTTTGAATTAAAATCTATTTTAATTTTTTTGCATACAGGCAGAAGAATTTACATTTCATTATGATTCTTAATATTTAAAAAAGCATGTTGTTCCCACTGAAAGGCAATTTACTTATAGTTTAATAATTTCCAAAAATGTTTGCTTTAGCCCACCAGTGGACGTATTTTAAAATTGGTATAAATTTTGAAAAAGTCACCTTGCGAATATTTAAATGTTTTACTATTAATTCGTAAAGAATTTTTTTGTTTTTGTTTTTTTTTTATTATTATTCATTCCTTTATATTATTAGCATGTAAAATTACGATTGCCTCAGCATCACTTAGTCATTATTGAGGCGAGCTGGTAAAATATTGTTACGTTTTTACCTTTTAAAAACGTTTTATTTCTATAAACCTTTTCTATAGAAATAATTTATTATGTGGATTCTTAGTTACAATAATAAGTCTATGTCCACACTCGGAGAGAAGAGCCGGCAACTTTTGAGTTTGTGGACTATTTCGGTGAGGGGAATAAAAGAAGAAAAATACTTGCCCGTTCTCGGCGATTCTTTATATTCCGTCATTCGTTTTTTGTCTTTGTAGTTGATTATTTTTTTTTTTTTTTTTATTAAGACCAATACTCAGGGGCAAACCCCTACTCATGCAGTGCATTGTATTGGAATGTGAAGATGGTTGATAGGTTTTTTTTTTTTTTTTTTTTCGTCAAAGGTGTTTTTGTATATTTTGCGCCTTTTATTGTTGATGAAACAAGTTGCTGTAAATTTGTCCACTCAAGAGCCAGTGTTATACCTTCACCCTCGAATGATCAAACAACAATTGCCTCATCTGTCGGTGGATGTTTAATGTGAATGGTGAGCCGTCTTCAGTAGATTAGCTGTTATCTTCCCAGAAGGTGGCGCTGTACTCCTGATCATTGGTTTTTGGTGGAATGGATTAGTAATATCAGGGGGCGGTTTCTTGCAGATGGTCTTGCTGGAGGGGGGGGGGGAACCTCGTTTTTTCTTAAATTTAATTTTTAATTTAATTTGTAATTTTTTTTAGAAAACCGCAAATTTTTATAATTTTGTCCTTCGCTGGGATCGAACCTGGGTCGTGTGAGTTTCTGTGCGAGCGCTCTACCACTATGCCATTTGCTTTCATATTTTTTTTGCTTTTTGGTGTACGCGTCTTTTTCATACAATGGCAGCGTTCGTTTTTCTTGTGTTTTTTCTTTTTAATAAGTGCAGCGTTGCCAGTTTATGTGTAATTACACATAAATGGAAGAGAACCCTTTTTCTTTAAATATTTTTAGATCATAAATTTTTTATATAATTTTGTCTAACCATTATTTCAATTAAATTATTTATAATAATTCAATTCAATTCTTTATGTTTTTAAGTTAACCCATAATATTGGTCACCATACAACTTCATTTCATAGAAATCAAACATTATTCAATAACAGAAACAATTCAATCTTATGATACGAATAGAAACTACAAAGCAACGCATTGAATATATGGATAGTACGGAATTTAATAATCTCCCTCAAGATATTAAAAATATACAAAGGATTTAAATTTTCACGAAAAGAATAAAGGAATATTTGCTTCACGACTTAGAAACTCTTCTCATATGACTTACAGCAATCGTATAGAATATCCTATAAATTAATAATTAAATTTTGTGTGTATACCTATATTACTATTTTTTTACTTTTATTTCTTTTCTTTCTTTGTAAATTATATACATATATAGAATTAAACCTTTAGATGAATATCTTAAAATAAAATATTTGGGGGATTCCAATGGTCGTTTTAAAGTCATATCATAAAACAATAAAACGAAAAAATATGATTGCTGTAAACAACCCGTCATAGTTTAGTATAATAAAAAAAATTCTTTACGCCATAATAGTAAAACATTTAAATATTTTCAAGGTGACTTTTTCAAAATTTATACCAATTTTAAAATATGTCCACTGGTGAGCTAAAGCAAACATTTTTGGAAATTATTAAACTATAAGTAAATTGCCTTTCAGTGGGGACAACGTGCTTTTTTAAATATTAAGAATCATAATGAAACGTAAATTCTTCTGCCCGTATGCAAAAAAATTAAAATAGATTTCAATTCAAAATTCAAATGGAAAATAAAGACAGCAAATGTATATGACCGTTAAACTGCTGAATGTCTAATCGACACATAATAGGTGAATACAAAATCTAGCTGTTAAAAGACAAGGGAAGAGATACATTTTTATTTTTCATTAATAGAAAATTTAATTGTGTAGCATAACGATATTACATTAAAAGAAAATATTTTGTTTATATCAACCGATTTTCATTATTTGCAGCTCATTTTATATCTAACATACCTTAATTTTAAGATAAAATATGTCTTATCTTATAAACTTCTTCAAAATTTAAGCGGTGCTCCCGAACTATTCAAGTACTAGTCCTCATTAGCACTAGTATTTAACTATAAATACTTTAATATTGTTTGGGCTGTTCCAATAGCTCTAGTAATAACTTTAAGGCTTTGTCTTCTACAGGGAAATTTATAAATACACAAATATTTATTCACATATTAAAATAATTACAAAAATAAAAAGCATTATATTCTATGTATGAAATATATTTTGGGCAATCTATAAAATTTTGTGTAATTTGTAAGTATTTCTGTGGCGACACGGCATAAATGTCAAATTGTAAGAAAAAGCAAGCAAAAGAAAACACAAAAATTGCTGAACAACAATAAAAAGTTGCGCAACTAAACTCTTCGAGTGTGGATACGAAGACAAGTTTAAAAGAGAATTGATGAAAAATTGCCCGACTCTTCTCTCCGAGTGTGGACATAGACTAAGCACTTGATTTGATTGTGTATTTACAAATTTACTTCATCTACACTTAACACACTTCACAAGATATACACTGTCGAACAATAACACACGTAGGGATTCATTGATGATCCTTACTCTGTCGTAGCTAAATCACAAGTAACTTGATTCCCAATCTCTGCTCTGCCTTTTTATTTAAATTTCAATGTGTCTAGATTTTTCTTTCAGATTCGAGATCACTGCATATGGCAAAATACTTGTGTGTCAACATGTTAATTTATTTTTGTATGTACATGCGTGGGTATATCTGTAGTACATGCAGAAGTTTGTAGAACAGAACATCTCTTATGTTGTTGTTGTTGAAATGATTTTGTAGTGATTTTTGCAGCACCAATGTACAGATATATGTGCGTGTGTGTGTTTTTGTTTTTACTGGTAACAGCACAAGACAAAATTACGTGGTTGTTGTTATTACTTTTATTACTCCAAAGTGTTACCATAATACGCGTTTTTCTTTTATTTTAGCTGTAATCTTTGGCGCTTTTTTACCTAATTTATTTTTTTCGTAACATTATTTACAGCTTTGAATTACACATGTACAATATATAATTGGGGTATTCAAACAGGGTCCTATCAAGTCATATTGTCATAATATCATACAATTTTAAAATAGTTTAAAAAATTTGTAGTTGGTTTTTATATAAATAAAAAAGTCATAAAACAATAAGAATTTTCAACCTATGTTTACCATTTTGTCATAAATTGAAAAATAAAAAATAATAACATTAAAAATAAAATACTAAACTATGACGGGTTGTTTACAGCAATCATATTTTTTCGTTTTAGGACATATGACTTTAAAACGAGCGCGTTTTAAACTTTGAGACTTTTAATGCTTTTAAAATGGCAAGTTACATACCATACTTTATAGGCGCCACTTAAATATGTACAGTGTACTCTCTCTCAAACGGACACCTAAAGGACTGACGAATTTGTCCGCTTATGAGAGGTGGCCGCTTATGAAAAAAATCATAGAAAGAATAATTAATAATTTATAAAATAGCAATATTTAAACAATTTTATTACCAAAACAAAAATATGCAAATAAAAATAAGACAAAAACTAAATTTTCCTTAATATTCTTGTGAAATTTAAAAGAAAATAGTTTATAACATTAGATATCAACTGGATTTGATCAAGTTAAGAATATTATATCAATATCTTTCGCTTCATAGATCACTATGAATTAAAGAAAAAGCTGTTTAATTTTCTAATGGTTTAATAATTATCTCACTTTCTAACTCATCTTAAGACGAGTTGGCCAGAGTTTCTTGGGTTTTATACCGATATCATCATTAGAGGAATGCCATTATGTCGAGCCTTTAAAATCCATTCGTAGAACAATTTGTCAATGTTAAGACTTTTGGTTTTGATATCAGTGTCAGCAGTATAAGTTTAACTGATTTTACATTTCTTTGCTAACTCCTCGCGCACACTACGGTTTTAATTTTTATGAATTTAAAAAACATTTAATTTTTCTTTAATTTCTTTAGACATTGTGATTCAAATTTGTAATAAGAATCTTAAAATGTTTTCACATAGATATTAATATAACATTAAACATAAACAGATTTTTTATCATTTCGGGATTACTCCATTTACATCCACGTATTATTAAATAAAGAACATAATGAATAACAAAAAATTTAAAAAAATTAAAAAAAATTGTGTCTCCGTGCTGTAAGGTGTCCGGTTAGCGAAAATTCAAATAATTTTGGGGTAGACATAAGTGTTCTCGTCCTGTTATGAGGGGGTTGTCAGTTTAAGAGAGAAAAGTTTTGAAAATCCCAAAGAATTTTATTGGGACTTAAAAATGTGTCCGTCTGTCAGAGGTGTCCGTAAAGAGAGAGTACACTGTATTATTATTAAGTTTAATGTATTTTTTCACAAAAATTTTATATATTTTTTTTTAACAAAATGTTTTTCTCACAAGCCAATCATAACACCATGGTACAATCATTGACAAGGTAAAACTGGTTTGAAATCTGATACAACACTGTGCATTTAAGACCTTTTACGTCAAAAAAATGCAACACAGCAGCCAAGGAAAAAACAAAGCAAAACAAACAATACAAAAATAAAACACATGAAAATGGTTAAAAACACGAGTACTATTTTATTTATGTTAATATGAAATATAAATTATTTATCAAAAAAAATATTTATATGCCTTTAAAATTAAAACAAGTAAGAGAACGTCAAAATATATTATATGAAATATTACTATTAGTGGATTTAAATGGAAGACAGGCAAAAACATTAGATATATGTGTTTTGTTTTTTATTATTTTGTTAAATTATAAAAACTTATATCACCTATATCACTCTTCTTAAATCAATTTTACACTTAAAGCCGAGTGTCCACTAGCAAGTTACTTGCGGAAGAACTTCTGCAAGTATTTGCTGAAGTGTTTCCACTGAAACCAAAACTTGCGGAAGTTTGATTCCAGAAGTAGTTTGTAGAAGTTTTACGACGAACTTGCAGCAAGAACTTGCAGACGTGTTTACACACAATGTGAGTACAGGTTGCAGTAGAGTTAGCTTTTTTAAACAGTGACAGTATAAAAATGTCTGGTGGCAAAATAAGGGTGGCAGCTGCCATCGCAGCATATTTAATAGGAAAGAAACAACTAATTACAAAAAAAAATTGTTCTCAGTTTCTTTGGGTACATGAGATGTCGTCATGTATTTCATGTCATGATAAAACTCCCACTTGCTAACGTATCGTCGTGCGGGAGTTTAAGTGCTCTATACGCCATTTTTTAAATCTCGCGTTAATGATGCTAATTTAGGTTTTTGACACCAAAATTTTTAAAATCTGCAATCCGTTTTTTTTTTTTTTTTGTAGTCGCCGTGGTCTAGTGGTTAGTGTGTTGGCTTACTAAGACATGGGCCCTGGGTTCGACTCCAGGCTCCGACATCTTCAAAAAAAGAAATATGAAAAAAATATTTCTTTCGGCGTCTACCTCTCAGCAGTCTTCTGGCAAAAGCTCTGAGAGTAACTAATTGCCATGAACAAGCTTCTCAAAGTCTGTCGTTCGGAGTCGACATTAAACTGTAGGTCCCGGTACTCATGGATAAAAATTTACACACACAACATGAGTGCTGCGAGAAGCTAGGCCGTAATCCTGACACAGGGTTGTAAAGGCCAGTTATGTATGTATGTATGTATGCAATCCGTTTTCGGCTGTTCATTTCCGAAACTTGACGAGCTATCCCAAAACGGATTGCAGATTTGAAAAATTTGGGATCGAAAACCTAAAGTGGCATCATTAACTCGAGATATATAAAAAATATGAAATAGCGGATAGAGCACTTAAACTCCTGTACGACGAGACGTTAGCAAGTGGGAGTTTTATCATGACATGAAATACATGACGACATCTCATGTACCGTCGCCGTGGTCTAGTAGTAAGCGTGTTGGCTTACTAAGGCATGAGCCTTCCGCACTTTGATTACTTTTTTTTTTTCTTTCTTTGTTGACCTCTTGACCAAAATGCGTTCGGAGGTCGTGTAATTTTCTTTTCATCTCTTCTTCGGGCTCGTCTGAAGCATTGGCTATTACCTTTACAGCGTTTTGTTTTTTAATTTTATTTTTATATTCTTTTGAGGACGTGTCCCATAGTTCTGGGTAACTTTCCTTACTTCAAATAAATTTATTATTTTCCATTTTTATTTAATTAGTCAAAAATAAAAGAAAAAAAAAACCACAAAACAAAACCCGACGTATACCTGATTTCTTTCGCAAGTCTTAAAAACACTTGCAGTTCACAGCAAGTTGCGCAAGTCACTTCCAGCAAGCAACGAACATGTGTTTCCATATAATTTCTGCAAGTTTTTCTTGCAAGCAAAAACTTCTGGAAGTCGACTTCTAATACGTGTTTACATGACAAAAACTTCTGGAAGTCACTTCTGGAAGCAACTTCCGCAAGAAAACTTGCTAGTGGACACTCGGCTTAATATATAAATATTTATAACTTATTTCTATTTTTGATTTATATTTTAAATTGTAAAAACTTTAAAAAATCACTTATCGCAATCACTTTATTCAGAATCACTTTAACCAAGAAAAGATTTAACGTTCGTTTTAAATCAACATTCAAATAAGAAGAATGAGAGAAATAAAGCAAACGAAAAACTTTGACACATAGAATCAAAACATATGAATTTGTTTTGGTAAACCGAGTTTACCTTGTCAATGATTGTACCATGCATAAAACCACAACTAATTCTTTTATATTTTTCAAACAGTTTTCTTTTCTCTACATAAAAACGTAAACACGTTTTTTTATATGTATTAGTGATTTAATTTTTTTCATTCATTCAGCTGTCAACGCTTGAAAAGTTAAGGTGAAAGTACATAACAAGCGTTCTGAGCGCCATGCATTGCAAGCTTATGTCAAAAAAGTTAAAACAGTGCATTTTCATAAAGCAAGTTACAAGCAAAGTATGCAACACTGCTAACGCGAGAAAGTTGACAAACTTTTACAAGCGTTGACAGCTGGATGAATGAAAAAGAAAAAAAAATGAAATCACTAATACATATAAAAAACGTGTTTACGTTTTTATATAGAAAAAAGAAGACTTGTTGAAAAATATAAAAGGATTAGTTGTGGTTTAATGATTGGCTTGTGAGAAAAACATTTTGTTTAAAAAAATATAAAGCTTTTGGAAAAAATACATTAAACTTAATAATAATACATATTTAAGTGGCGCCTGTAAAGTATGGTATGTAACTTGTCATTTTAAAAGCATGAAAAGTCTTAAAGCTTAAAACGCGCTCAGTAGCTAACGTTTGTTATGTATTTCTACCTTTAAAAGTTGGTCAACTTTCTCGCGTTA
This sequence comes from Metopia argyrocephala, assembly GCA_963576795.1. Classification (NCBI taxonomy): domain Eukaryota; kingdom Metazoa; phylum Arthropoda; class Insecta; order Diptera; family Sarcophagidae; genus Metopia; species Metopia argyrocephala. The sequence continues at coordinate 111,859,287 of OY756208.1, forward strand.
GCAGTGTTGCATACTTTGCTTGTAACTTGCTTTATGAAAATACACTATTTTACAGCGTTGTCAACTTGGTGCGTTTCGCACCATTTTTGGTGCTTTTTTTACATTTTTGTGCGAAAAATTCCTCAGCTGGAGCGTGGTGCGTTTTTTCTTAAATTTCGGTGCATTTTTTAATTTTTGGTGCCACCAAATTAAATTCAACACAACTTTTTGTTTCAGCGTGAGAAAAAAATCTTTGGACAATAAAATACACCTGCTTCAATACCATTTCAATCAACAGTGCAATATTTTTACAAAAATAGTACTAATTTGGAATAATTATTAAATGATTTTGATCTCCTCCTAAAAATTGTATAAAGAATTTATAAAATTAATATACAAAAATATACGAGTATCATCCTATACAAATGAATGCAGTCTTATGTACAAACTCTTGAAATATTTTTTTGTTGAGTTTATTTTTTAATTATATTGAACAGGCTGTTAATTGTTACATATTTAATATGAAAATATTACTATTATTTAATTATTAATATCATATCATAATTAATACGAGTATCATCCTATACAAATGAATGCAGTCTTATGTACAAACTCTTGAAATATTTTTTTGTTGAGTTTATTTTTTAATTATATTGAACAGGCTGTTAATTGTTACATATTTAATATGAAAATATTACTATTATTTAATTTATTTGAGCTTAAGGTCCAATAAATATTTATATTATTTATTTTACGATATTTCGCTACTTCCTTGCGTAGCATCATCAGGAATATATATTTGTATGTGACAAAACAATAACAAAATTATAAAAAAAATACATAAAAAATTATGTCATATATTTTCAAATAAAAACATAATGAACATTTAAAAAATAATATAATAATTAACCAACAAACAACATTAATAAAAATAATAACAAGTAGGAACGATATGTGTGTAGCTAAATATCGTAAAATAAATAATATAAATATTTATTAGACCTTAAGCTCCAATAAATTAAATAATAATAAAATTAATAAAAAGGTCAAGGAAAATAATACAAATATGTATATGAAAATATTACTCTAAAATAAAAAATTAGATTTTTTTAAGATTTAAACAAAAATGATTAATACTGAACCTCACTATTAAACCTAAATATCTTTTTAAAATATTCTATATAGAATAGGTATATGAAATTAAAATAATTGTTTGGTTTTTTATTCTTGTTACATTTTTTATTTTCTAAAACCCCTGAACTGTTACAACATTAATTTACTAAACATCCTCAATAAAAAAATTCTGAACTTGGTGCGTTTTTTTTAAATGGCTCGATTTTTTCTCCATTTTGGTGCGTTTTAAAATTTCAAAGCTGACAACGCTGCTATTTTAATTTTTTTGACATAAGCTTGCAACGCATGGCGCTCAGAAGGCTTGTTATGTACTTCCACCTTAAGTCAACAACAACATAAACATACATTTCGTTGGTCTCAGGTAGAAAGGCCCTAACTCGCATTTTTTCAAAACTTACTTTTTTTTTAGTAAATTCAATGCATTTTAGAAATATTCCGCTCCTCACAAAGAATGTTACAATATTATTAAAATAACGTTATTAAAAGCAATTGTACAGCATTTAATAAAAAGTTATATATTAATAATTACAGTATCTGTTGTATTTTTACCGCCTCCTGTAAATTTTAAATTATTTGAGTTAGGGCCTTTCTACCTGAGACCAACGATTTGCTTTTATACTGCGTAAACAATAAAACAACAAGTAAGTGAAACAAGTAATATTTTTTGTTGTCACTCATAATCTTTTTATTCTCTTCATATAGGGTTGCCATTTTTGAAATTGGAAAAATCAGTACATCGTAAGAAAAATAGCAGTATATTCGAAAAACAGAAACAGTACACAAATTTTGATCCAAAATTTTTTTTGAATTCATTAGTTTTAAACGATTATTAACACAAAAAGAAAATTATACATTAAAAATAATTCATTTTTCTATTTTTCAAGGCAAGAACTTAACTAAATAAATATATATAACAAAAACATCACATGAAATTATAAAAAATAAAATATCATTGATCGGCACATTTGTTGTAAATGCATAATAAATTCTAAATTCATGAAAACTATTGTAAATATAATGAGGGTCTCCATAGGTTATAATTTTAATACCACATACAATTTTTTGTTTTTGAATTTCAAACGAAAGCAAAAGCAGCATTTTCTTTTGAAAAGCACTAATGACACTCCTATTTTTTTGAATACAAAGTACATGATAAGTTAAGAGGAAGCAAAAATAAAACGTAAGACTGAATTGTAACTGGCTGACTCATAACATATCAAAAGTAATAAGTTAAGTAAACCAATTTTAAACAAATAAAATTATTTGGAGGCAAAATTTAAAAAAAAACCAGTACATTTGCGTACTGATGTGGGTGTTATATATAAATCAGTACATTGAATAAAAACCAGTACGTGTACTGGTAAAATCAGTAAGAATGGCAACCCTATCGTCATAATCGCATACAAATAAATCATGGAACATTTGCACTAAATATCAACATCAATTAGCGCTGGCACTTGTGATCAGTGCCGGCCTTTTCCGTGCTTTTTTTACATTAATTTAGTACCTTCATTTAATTTATTTAAATTCCTGGAATTTTTAAATTTTATCGCCATCAATACATTCAAATAAGTTTTTTTCGTGAGATTTACCGCAATAAACAAATACTACCAAATTTATTTCAACTTTACTGAAAATTAACTCGAAAGTGTATGCAAGAATCCCAAACCATGAGTAACGATAACGCGGACGTTGGAGCCAACTCGCTCGTTTTATTGAAGCAGCAGCGTTCTACAATGAAGCGAAACATCGCGCAAACAAAGAGCAAAATTAAAAGGTAAGGGGAGTCATGGGACTATACAACATTAGAATGTAGATTACAAATTCTTGAGTCATATTTTAAACAGATTTGCCAACTTCAAACACAAATTGAACGATTGGACGAAAATGACACTAGTCGCTCTGATACAGAAGAACTCTTCATTTTAGTCAAAACGAACTTGGTAACACTTATGAAACAAAAGCGAACGGCCAGCGACATGGACCAAAGCATCTTAAATGCCACTCAACCCATCCTATCCAGGCAAAACCGTTTACCTCAGCTAAAACTACCCAAGTTTGATGGAAAATACTCAGAGTTCAACACTCTGGTGCACAACGAGTCGCAGATACCAATAATTGATAAATTCAACTACTTACTTAATTGTCTGTCGGGCCAAGCTTTAGCTGTAATTGAACCTTTTCAAGTTATTGAAGCGAATTATCAAAGAGCTTTAGGCCGGTTAAGGGAGCGATATGACAATAAGGCATTAATGTTTATCGATAACATCAACTCTTTATTTTCGATTACACCTCTATCAAAACCGAATGCTTCATCCCTTCGTTCAATTATTAATACTGTATCCGCGTTAAGAAGTTCATTGCTTGCTTTGGGATCAGAACTCGATTCCACGAATGCCATTATAATCCACGTTGTCTTAACTAAGATTGATGGAGATTCAAAAAAGGTATAGGTTAGGACGAAAAACAAGAATTTAGTTCTTTGCCTTCATGGGATAACTGTTACTCTATTTTGAGTCGTCATTGCTAATACCTAGAAAGCCGTACAACAGAAAAGGAAGCTCTTCAAACTCGTGATAGCAAACCTAGTCTCAATCCTAAACGCCTGGGGTTATCATTTATCGTGTCAAGCTCTTTATGAGAATATTGTAAATCTATATCGCACTACCCATACCTCGTCGTTTCGATTTCGTTAAGAGTACAAAACTATGCATTAATTGCCTTAGAAAAGGTCATCTACTTAAATCTCTATCTAATTTCCATCTAAATCTCGCTGTCCTACTTGTCGCATATCGCACCACACATCACTTCATCATTCGATTGACACAAACACCTCTTCGCATTCCTTGCAACAACATCATCCATCTTCAACTCCAACGTTCCCACCACATCAATCCTCTTCGAACTCATCGGTTCAACAAGGTCAGTACTTAAATTCATCATTCCAACAACCACATTCATCGTCATTTAAACCTTCATCGTTTTCATCGCAATTAGGAGCTCACAAATCAACCAATTCACCTTCAACTCATTTCACAAAATTCACGTCGTTCGTCACACGCAATCGTCGTATGAATTTGCCTCCAACAGCCATTGTTTTCGTCAAAGATTGCTTTGGTGATCTCCAACTCCTTCGAGCCTTGCTGGAAGGCTGTTCAGAAATTACTCTCATTACCCAGGACGCAGTCAATCGTCTTCGACAAAGGCAAAATAAATCAAACCTTGAAATCTCCGGCGTTTCAGATCTTCGAACTCATTTAAAATATACAGTTAACGCGACTATTAAATCCCGTGATTCAATATTTGAGTTTACATGTTTTTCAGTCATAAAATCTATTTCTTCCCATCATCCAGCTGAAAGGATAGATGCTTCTAACTGGGTTATTGCTATTGAGATTAAACTAGCGGATCCTCTATTTAATATACCCCAACGTATAGACATGTTACTGGGCTCTGAATTATTTTTTGAGTTACTTCTTGAAGGCAAAATTACCCTTGGAAGCGGCCTTCCTTGCCTTATCAATACAACATTCAGTTTGATGGTTCGTGGCTGTATCAATACACAATCTCCACAGCGAGCATTATCCTGTAACGTGATAACTCAATGTGAAGATATGGATTCACTATTAAGAGCATTTTGGGAGATTGAAGAATTCAAACAAAGAAATTCAAATTGGACTGAAGAAGAACAGCACTGTGAGGACCATTTCATTAAAAATACAATATTTAATGGAAGCGGAAGTACGTTTACCATTCAAATCCAATATGGGAAAACCTGGTGCGTCTTTAGAAAGAGTTCGTCGTCGTTTTTTTGGTATGGAAAAACGTCTTTCAAAAAATGAAAATTTTCGACAAATGTATTCAGAGTTTATGCAGGAGTACATTCGACTCAGGCATATGTCACCTGTTAGCCCCACATAATTAAAATTTTTGCACTACATTATCCCTCATCACGTTGTATTACGCCCTCAAAACACAACAACAAAACTGAGAGTAGTCTTTGACGCCTCATGTCGTACATCAACGAACATCTCATTAAATGAAACCCTGATGGTTGGTCCGACTATTCAGAATGAGCTTATACTGACTATTCTATCTTCGTTTAAACGAATTTGCCCTATCAGCCGACATATGCAAAATGTACAGGCAATTCGTAGTGGATGAAGACGATCGCAAATTCCAATTAATACTGTGGAGGAATAGCATTAACGACCCAATCCAATTATGTCAACTAAACACAGTTATTTATGGTACTTCTGCTGCTCCATTCCTCGCTATAAGAAATTTATTTTTCATAGCCGATAATTACAAAAATGAATTTCCAGTTGGTTCTAAAATTCTTAAAGAGGATTTATATGTAGATGATCTGCTCACATCCTCGCCGTGGTCTAGTGTGTTGGATTACTTAGACATGAGCCCTGGGTTCGACACCCAGATCCGACATCTTAAAAAAAAAGAAATATGAAAAAAAAATATTTCTTTCGGCGGCTACCTCTCAGAAGTCTTCTGGCAAAAGCTCTGAGAGTAATTAATTGCCATGAACAAGCTTCTCAAGTCTGTGGTTCGAAGCCGACATTAAACACAACACGAGTGTTGCGAGAAGCTAGGTCGTAATCCTGACACAGGGTTGTAAAGGCCAGTTATGTATGTATGATCTGCTCACAGGCGCAGATGAGCTCTCTGACCTTCAATTTAAAAAATTTGAAATCGTAAACGTTTTACAAAGGGTTGGTCTATAAATGTCGAAATGGAATTCAAATTGTCCAATTGGTGGATATCGCAATATGTGATAGTGAGCTGTATCTGAAAACAAATGATGAATACATAACTAAAGCCCTAGGCATGCCCTGGAAACCCAAAGAGGACATTTTGTGCTTTCGTTTTGAGCTTCAAAAAATTGAAGTCACAACTAAAAGGTTGGTTTTGTCTACAATAGCGAATGTTTTTGAAGTTCTTGGCTTACTCTGTCCAGTTGTCGTATGCTGAAAAATTCAAATTTAGATTGCGCTTATCAAACCGTTGGCGTCAAATAGAAGAACGTTTTCCGCATATTAATAAAATTGAAATCCCAAGATTTGTAGGCACATCGAAAGAAACTGAAATACAAATTCATGGCTTCGCAGATGCCTCTGAAGTGGCATATGGGTGTTGCATCTACATACGGGTTCCTCAAAAAAACAAGCTTAAAATGACTTTACTCGTCGCCAAATCTAAAGTCACTCCCGTTGTCCACCAATCATTACCACGCTTAGAACTCTGCGCCGCCTTACTACTCAGTCGAACTTAAAACATACATTTAATCGTTTTACTTCTCAGGCAGTCTTTTGGTCAGATTCAAAAATCGTTCTGAACTGGGTCACAAATCATTCTTCATCTTATGTACGCAAACAGAATAGCTGAGATAAAAATTTAACTCATAACATTCAATGGAGGTACGTGACTTCAAAACAGAATCCGGCAGATGTAGCATCCAGAGGTTGTTTGGCAACTGACTTGATGAACACCATTTGGATTACTGGTCCTAACTTTCTTGTTGAACCAGAAACAAAATGGCCTAAAAAACCATGGTTGTTATTTCTCTTATCGACTATTTGCTTTCTCGACATTCTTCATACCTTCGCATTCTTCGCATCATCGCTTACATTCATCGTGTTATTAACAGACAATGCCGAAACCGGTTTTTATCGCCTGAAGAACTACAATCAGCCTTTTATCGTATTGTACATCATATTCATCATTCCGTTTTTCAAGAGGAGATCTGTTTGCTCAAAAAAGAAGAAACCTTACAACCACATCTTCAAAAATTAACCCCATTCATAGATAAAGTGCAATGTGGTCAGTCAACTTTCATCATCATTCGAGTGGGCGGCCGGCTGGCTAATGCACCACTACCCTATAAAATAAGATTTCCTACGCTCTTACCAAAAAATCATCGCTTCACGAAACTCTTCATAGAATATCTTCATCGAAAATATCTTCATGCTGGTGCTAAAGCCCTCCTTGGAATTCTTCGTCAGCAAGTCTGGGTGATAAATGCTAGAGAGATGATCAGAAAGTTTATTAGGCAATGCGTACACTGCTTTAAGTATCATCCTTGGTTGTTGCAACAAATAATGGGAAATCTCCCTGCAGATCGTTTCAAAGCACAACGTCCATTTCTGGTTTCAGGTATAGACTTTTGTGGTCCCTTCTACACGTCTTATCGAATACAACGGAGAGCTTCTTATAAGACTTACGTTGCCATTTTTGTTTATTTCTCTTCGAAAGCCATCCATATTGAGCTTATACTAATTCATTTCTTTTATCAATAAAGAGTTTCATCATTCGACGTGGTATACCTTAGACACTATTGCCGAATTTACAAAACCCTTGTATTCGTTTTTTGATTGTACGGCACTACAATAGTTGTACGATTGTTGTTGGTAATTTTCATATAAACATTTGATACAACTCATACACTTTTTTTTTCTAGCTCGTGTAATGAAAACTATCCCAGGCTGTGACGGAAAAGTGAGAGTGGTAGACCTCAACACTTCAAAGGGTATTCTTCGCCGATCTATACACAAAATTGCACAGCTACCTATTGAAACTGACCGCCCTAACAAAGTTAATTAAAAGTGCCTTTTAATGGGGGCAGTATATTCGGTCAGAACAATAAACTTATCAATTTGCTAATTTGTTATATTAATTTACTTTGTATCTTTAATTTATTGAAATCACTCTTTTAACTACATTGTCGCTACAATTTGCCCTTGAATTGTATAACTTTCCAATAACTTAATTACATACACTTGTTAACATATGTACATATATATTATTCTAACGGGAATGCATTCCTACATTTTATGCTTTGTAATATTATTTTTGCATAATAAAATTCAGTAGCTGTTGGACAATCAATCAATAAAGATACTTCTCAAAAACAAACACATTAAAGGCTACCGACCATCGACTACAAGTTGTCAAAAATAGAAAACATGTGTGCATATGAGAATAATTATTTTAGTGGCAACAAGACTACCCACCACACGACTACTTTTGTAGACCGTAGCCAACTTAGAGCCATCCCTAAATAAAAGCGGCAAGCGAAACGTGTCCAACGCTCAGCGTTTACGCTGAACCGCCATCCCTAAATAAAAGCGGCAACCTTTTGGTAAAACGTTAAAAACAGGGTAATACAACAACATATGCTTTGTTACACGCTGTTTATAAAAACAAGTAAAGAATAAAACTTAATCAATATTGGCATGGTTTAAATGTCTTCCCAGCTAGCTCTATCAGGAGTAAGTTCCTCTGACCCTAATTCTTCGCGTGTAATCATAAAACTAGACTCTCCATGCCACTAAAACTCCTGAGTCTAGGTAAAAAAATTCCATATATATTCTGCCATAAAAGAGCGAAAAAAAAGCACAGTTACTCTTGTTGCTCCTTTTGCTGATCTGGATGTCTTGGGTGAAGTTTAAATTAGGTAGAATGATGCTGATGGATCTTAGATGATTTTTAATGATGTTCCTGATGATGAGTGTAGTGTCTGTTGTTGGTTTATTTTGTTTGTGTAGTTATTTCGATTGCTGAAGTGTTAAATATTTAATGATGAAATGTGGTGTCTGCTGTTGTTTTATTTGTGCGTGTGTGTATTTGTTCTGATTGTTATACTGTTTAATTCATTTAATTTATTTGTTGCAAATATTTATAATATATTGTTTATAATTTATTTGTTAAGCGCTTATAAATGCTTTTAGTTCTGAATATAATCAAATGTATATTATGTGGTTGTTGCTATTGTAAATAGTATTAACAATTTGTAACAAAAAGTTTTGCTTTTGTTTTTTTTGTTATATGTATTTTAACAAATTTTGCAGCACATTTATGTATGTTTCATATAATGCATATTGTTTGGAGGTTAACAAAACTGTCGTTTGTGAAATTTGGGTTACATAAAAATTTTAATAATTTATTGAAAATTTTCCCAGACACTTTTGAAGAGATGGTAGTTAGGAGTAATTAATATAGTTTATATGTCTATAATACATATGTATAAATACATGTGTCCAATAAGACATAATTTTCTTTAGGTTAGGATTCTAATTTTTTCTGTTTTTTTTAAATTTACAGAAAAGCATTAACATTTTTTTTCTGTTTATATCTATTTTAATGCTTATATGTACATATTGATTTTCTTTTTACTGATTTTTATTTTTTTTTCTCACATACGGCTTCATTTTTTTCTAATTTTAAAATTTTCTTAAACAAAACACACTATGTATATCTTTTTCTTCTCTTTTAAAAAAAACTTTAAACTTTTATTTTCCCACAACTTTTCTTTTCCGTATTTATTGTTTTTCGTTCAAAATCTAGTAACCAACTGCTACGCTAAAATGTCTTCTTGCGATCATCAAGCTTCTTTTTTTTTCTATCCTTTTTTCCCTTTTCACACTTTAATCATTAGCCTGACACGTGTCAAGCATCTCATTGGTCAATTTAAATAACGGTATTATCGAACCACTTGTGCGTGCGTCAGCGCAAAAGAAAATATGATAATTAAGGAAGAATTAAAACTCCTAACAACAGGGACATTATCTCCTGATCAATTTAGAGCTGGCAACTTATACAAAAGTCAAGCTAAGAAATATAATCGATTAAATCCGTTACAAACCTTCTTCGAATCAAGATCCATGATCGAAGAACGAACAGGCAGGATTCAAACTGTAATAATGAACCATCAATAAAAAAAAATGAAATATCACCTAAGTTAGAACACAAAACGTGTGGCACGACCCACGAAGCCGGGCAAAAAAAAATCTAAGGGCGAAGATCGGATGCGTGATACTTGCCAATGTATCTCCCTTTAAGGTCGTCTACCTCATATAGAGAATTTCCTATTTTTCTCCTAATTCTGCATTTTACATATACTGGATTGAATTTAGCATTAATACCTTTCCTGAAATCACTCTGTGAATAATTTTTAAGAAATACTTCCTGGCCTTCAGTGTAGTCCACAAATTTAGTTCTGGTGTTGTACGTTTTAGAAGCCTTCTCGTGAGCTAACCTCAGGTTCCGTCGAATCATTTCCCGTATACTTCCAAGCCTATCGAAATGTTCAACCTTTGTGTCCTCTGACAACATATCTAATTTCTCCAAGATAGCATATGAAGATCCATGTGAAATCATGTTCTGACCAAATACGGCAAAGTAGGGTGAACACTGTATAGCCGAATGGAAATCACTCCTCAAAATAGATAACATTTTTTTTTGTTCTTAAGGTAAAACCGTATTTTAGAAATGATCTCTCTATTCACTCTCTCGGAAGAATTAGCCTGTGGCGAATAAAAAGCAGTTGTTATATGATTTATACCATATGCTGATAAAAATTCCTTCATCTCCCTTGAACTAAATTGTTTCGCATTATCACTATGAATGCACTGTGGTACTCCAAAAGTACAAAAAAGTTCGTTTTCAAAAAACTCTATAACACCGTTAGTAGTTGCCGATCTCAAAGGCTTCAGAAAAATAAACTTCGTAAGGTGATCCAAAACGATAAACAAATGACGATTCTTTGAACTCGTGCTAGGATAAGGTCCTAAAAAATCACAATATAATCTCTGAAACGGCCTAATGGTAATGAACTGCTTTCCCATAGGTGGGCGTAGAATCTGATTGGTGGGCTTTATAATTTTACAGTCGTCACAACTCTGAATATAAGTTTTCACTTCACGAGCCATTTTCGGCCAAAAAAATTTTTGTCTTATGCGAAAGAGGGTTTTGGTGTACCCGCCATGACAACACTCTTCATGGGCGGACTTAATAATGCATTGGGTCAAGCCCCGAGGTACCCACAGTCGCCAAAGATCTTGCTCTTCGTCATTGTTACCACGAAATTTCACGCGTTTATAGACGATCCCCTCACGCAAACATAAATCTGGTAAAATATCCCCATTTTCACGAACATTATCCCGTAGGCTACTATATTCCGTGCTGTCAAATTCACGTGAGGTAATATCTATTTCTGGCAAATTTTGAGCAATTCTCAATTCATCAACGTCAAATCTGGATAGGGTGTCAGGCACCACATTCAAGGTCCCCTTTCTATGTTCCATTGTAAAATCAAAATTCTGAAGTTTCAAGCTCCACCTAGCTAATCTACCACTTAAGTCCTTTTGGCCCATGAGCCACCGTAGGCTAGAATGATCAGTAACGATCTTAAATGGTAGTCCCTCTATATATTGCCTGAACCTCTTGACACAAACTACAGCCGCCAAACACTCTAATTCCGTGACCGTATAGTTCCGCTGCGCGCGATTTAATTTCTGAGACACAAATGCTATTGGACGCTCTCTACCTTGATCATCCAGTTGGTATAGAACCCCTCCTACTCCTATTCGAGATGCGTCGCATTGTATGACAAATTCCCTAGTAAAGTCGGGCTGTGCCAGGACAGGTGCGCTAGAGAGAGCCGATTTTACTCTGTCAAAAGAATCTATAGCCTCCTGAGAAAGACTGAATGGTTTCTTATATTTCTTCAAGCTATCCAATAACGGGCCTGCCAGGTCGGAAACATTATTTATAAAAGCGCGGTACCAATTTGCCATCCCTATAAATCGCCTAACCTGTTGAGGTGTCTTTGGCAAAGGAAACTCAACTATGGCCTTAACTTTTTCCGGATCTACTTTCAAGGTACCACCTCCAATCAGATACCCTAGGTACTTTATTTCACGTTGGCAGAATTTACTTTTCTCGACATTTATCGTAAGACCAGATAATCTCAAACATCTGGCAACCTCTCGAAGCAATTGTATGTGGCTATCAAAATCTGGGCTACAAACATGGAGATCATCTAAATAGATGAACACATTATCTCTCAAAACGGAAGGAATGACCTTGTCCATTAAGCGACTCATCGTTTGAGGACCGTTACAGAGGCCGAAAGGCATTACACGATATTGATATAGAGGCCTTCCGGGAACGGCAAAAGCTGTCTTTTTTTTGAGGACTCAGATAACTTGATCTGGAAAAATGCATCATTCAAATCGATTCCGCTTATAAAGTGTGTGTCCTTCAATCTACTAAGCAAACCATTAATATGTGGGAGCGGATACGAGTCTTTTTTGGTTAGTGGATTTAGCTTCCTGCAGTCAAGGCAAATTCTCATTTTCCCCGGTTTACGAACAACAACTACCGGACTGCACCATGGAGAGTTTGATTCCTCAATCACTCCAAGTGACAGTAATCTATCGAGTTCGTTGTAAACTTCAGCCTGTCTGGGCGGAGAGAGAGGGTAGTGTCTACACTTTATCGGTGTAGCATCACCCGTGCAACCCAGCCCTAATTTCTCATAGGATGGAAATTCTTCAATTGTCTGTCTGAGTCGGTATTTCTGTTCAGAATTAAGATTATGGAAATCGGTATCGGATCGGTGGCTTAGTTCAATACTAGCTATGATATGAGGCGCCAGTTCAAAAGCCCTCCAAAAATTTACCCCAAGGTAACCCTGTTGTTGCAATGCGGGAACTATATAAAAAGTTATGAGTTTCGTTATCCCCATATATGTTACAGGGAGCATACAATATCCCGCGACCTCAATTTTAGATCCACTCGCCGTCCTAATGTTGGATCTTATTCTTCCTATCTTAATATTATTTTCCCTAATGAAATCCAAGCTGCCCTTCCCTAAAACAGATACATTAGCCCCCGAATCTAAAAGACATAACAGTTCATCTCCAAGGACTGTAATTTTCGCAAATGGCCTTCCATCATCTATATTAGATATACTAGTTGACTCAATTAATATTCTATAATTTTTTCTCCTGTTGTATCGTAACCTACATTTCTGAATTATATCCAAACGGGACAGTCCAGCGGACAATATTCCCGCTCGAAATCGATTTCTACTAAAATTTTGCGTAAATATGTTAGGTGGATAAGGTTCCAGAGGTTGTTGGAGCTTATGAGGTAAAACCCCCTGTGAGGGCTTACTCTCTGTCTCCGATATACGGCCAGGGTCTAATTTGTGGAACGAAAGTCCCCGGACTGCTGTTCGCTCCTCCGGTTGTTTCCCGAATGTGGTTCACTACACTTTGGTGTAGTTACATCCCTCTTTACACATTTATAACAAAAAATACGTTGGTTTTCATCCGGGCAGTAGATGTAGCTGTGCCCCATTTGAAGGCAATTCCAACATTTTATCTTGGAGTAATCACCCTTTGTATATGACCTAGAAATTTTCAGAGCCTCTATTTGTGGGTCTTGTTCTTCGTCTAAATCTACTGAAGTGTCATCTATTGAAATTTCATTCACACGTCGTGTTTTTGGCAGAGTATTTGCAGGTAGTTTACTCTCTTGAAGAATTTTTTCAGCCTTCTTTGCCAATAAACGAAGCTCTCCTAAATCTTTTGGTTCAGAAATAAAAAGCATAATTCTCAGCTCAGGATTGACATTCTTCTTGATTATTTCTATTAAAGAGACATCTGACGTTGGATTACGGAGTCTCAAATTCATCTGTACAATATATGCATGGAAGTCGTCATAATTATCCTTAGAGAGCTATTTTAGAGTTGAGATCTTCAACAAAATTTCACTTTCAGTCTCCATGGTACCAAATTCATTAATAAGAGCTGTTTTCAAAGAAGCATAACCAGCTCTTGGATTTTGTTTCACAAACATCCAATACCATGTTTCTGTCTTTTGAGTCAAGAACATATGAAAATTTGCCATTAAATGGTCGAATGAGCATTGTGACCGCTCAGCGAGGGTGTCTATTTTAAACAAAAAGTCGTTTACATCGCCCTCCCCATTATAACTAACTTTCCAATCTTTCAATCTAACACTATATGACGATGCATTTAAGAACGAATTAGCCTGCATATGCGTGGGTGCAGGAGAAACCGTTTCATTGTTAGATTGACCTATAACCTCCCTAATTGCATTGAGCTCGTTCCTAAATTCTTCTCTTGTCGCTCTCGTTGCCTCCTGTAGATATGACATCAATGTCTCCAGAGTATTTACCTCTTTATCCGCGGCAGTCGAGGGACCAGCCTCCAAGTTATCCTTCCGAGTTGTCATATTTCCCCCAATATCAACGGGCGTAGTAACCGAAGAAACTGAGGATGATCTAATTGCCCTTATAGAAGTACTAGAGTTCGTCGCCGTTAAACTAGTGAGACTAACTGAGGCAGTTTCATTAAGATTAGACGCTGCCGTCTTCGAAGGTGTTTGTCCTCTACCTTTTCCTCTCGTAACTGTTGCTGATGAGCCTGATTTACCCAGAAGAGTCCCCGATCTCAATGTTCCCGATCGAGTGGTATTCTGCGGCATAATACTCCTAGCCCTAATCAAGAATGAATATTCTACTCCGTTTACCAATCGTAACAATTACAAACCTGTCCTCGCAGTCTAAAATTCGAGCGCTAGTTAGAATCCTGAGAAACTAATTAGGTTACAAAAGCAAAACAAAATCGACGTAATCTGAAACACTTTGAATAAAAAACAATAAACCGTCTGAAAACATTCGCAATGTGCGACAAATTTAAATGTCAATTTAAAATTATGTATTGTAAAAGAGAAAAAAAATATATAAAAAAATTTAAAAATGTATGCGTAGATGAAAAAATCTATAATTATATATATGTTATATGTGCAAAAATATTAAAAAAAATATGGACGTATGTGAAAAAAAAAAGAAATCAACTAAAATTTTCTTTTTTTTTTCTTTTTTCAAGGTATGTATGTTAATAAAAAAAATTCTATTATCTTTAAATTCAATGTTTAGGAATGACAGGCAACTACTCGAAACATCGTAAAGATGACCCTATGTACAAAAATTATCATCTTACTTCAAATATCTTCACAATTCCCTTAGAGTTTCACTTAGCCTATCAAATTCTCACGTTGATGCCTCAAGCATAAACCATAAGTTCACTATAAAGATGTTTAAAAAAAAACGCAATGTCGTAAAATCTATGTAATCACTGTATGTAACAAAAGCCTTTCAGACTGAAATTCCCGCAACATGTCCTCCAGTTACGAACCTAGTCAGACACGGACTTGAAATACTCAGATCTGAATTATATTGCCGTACTGGAATTGAGCAATTATAGCAACGGTCAATCGAACGACTCATATACGTCAAACCGGACTTATAATTTCTCAATACAAAGAAACAATATCTATTATGTTACCAAGGTAGTATATAAAACAGACAATAAGTTCTACAACTATGCTTCACATAGCAATTGATGAGCCACTTTGCATCGTCAAGCACAATCAAGACTTATGTGAAACAAAGTTGCTAATAACCAATAACAATGTCCAATAACCAAAATTATTGAAATCAAATTATCATGTGATTATTCTAAGATCACGTTGAAATCCCGTGGCTCTTCGTTCGTATATATTCATGTCAAGACCACGTTGCAACCACGTGGCTTTTCGTTGGGCGCCATTTATGTTACAGCGCCAACGATGCTAAACCTCAATCAAATATTTCCCTTGGATTTGCGTTGGGCGCCATTTATGTTACACGCTGTTTATAAAAACAAGTAAAGAATAAAACTGAATCAATATTGGCATGGTGTAAATGTCTTCCCAGCTAGCTCTATCAGGAGTAAGTTCCTCTGACCCTTATTCTTCGCGTGTAATCATAAAACTAGACTCTCCATGCCACTAAAACTCCTGAGTCTAGGTAAAAAAAAAATTCCATATATATTCTGCCATAAAAGAGCGAAAAAAAAGCAGAGTTATAAAGCAAAACGAAATTACGACAATGCGTTAATGAGAGTGAGTGATGAGATGTTAAAATCACTCGTGGGTACAATTATCCCTCCCTTGTGCCATTGACAGATCAATACCCTCATTGTTCACTGTCCCTAATACGGTCAACTTTAACACGCGTCGATATCGTCACCTGTCATTCCTTTTTAAATTAAACTTTACTGACACATTTTATTTATAATTCAAAATAAATTACTTTATTTTTATAAAAGAAAGAATTTAGTCTAAAAGATAACATTACTTGGCTACTTTTGTAGTCGTGTGTTCGGTGGTCGATAGCCTTGAATGTGTTTACAGCATTAATTAAAAACAATAATAATTAAATATTGCTGTATATGTCCCCCCGGGAATACAGAAAAGGCTGCTGGTGATTGTCTCCATCAGTGGCCTGTTTTCTCCGGGGAATATCGGGTTCAACCTAGCCCTGAGTAGTCTGGCGCTCGATATAGGTAGAGAATATCGGTAATTGAGGTGCATAGCCTTAATTGCCACGCGTACTTGGGGTGCTTGTCCCTTTGAGTTCGCGTGGCTGGCATTTCTGGTGTTCTCAAGGACTGATTAGAGATGCCTTAATCTAATACTACGGGCATCAGGAGCCCCCGGTTAACCTGGAACTCCTTGTCATTCGGTAAGTGAGGTCAACCGGCCTTATGGTTTGGGTGCGGTCCTTCGGGAAGTACACGTAGTGGTTGTGGTAGTACTAGGTAGAAACCCCTCAGCAAGGGGGGTATCACTACCCAGACACTGGTGGTGCTAAATTGCCAACTCGGTGCTATGGGCTCTCTTTTGAGCGCCGTGCCCTCGCGCTTGAGTGAGATTAGAGGGTACCGGCATCGAGTGGCGGTGGTTGGACGCATTGAACTCAACTACCACTCCGGCAACGGGCGGCGTGTGATATGTCTACGGACGGTGCGCACGTTAAACCCATACCTATTTTCATTTGCCTATTTTTTATGTAAATATATTAAATTCAAACTATCTAAAATACAAAACAAAATTTCTCTTCATCTTTTTCAATAATTTTTGCACTTTTTGTTTTGTTTTACACAATTTTTGACAGATATGTACCAAAACACACTTATTGTTTTCTTTTTCTTTATGCTTTTTTTTCACAATATTGCTATTGACAGCTAAATATACCAAAGAGAAAAACCATGTTGTTTTTGTGAATGTTGTACTTGTTGTAGTGAAATGGGCACCTTAATAATGAATTCGCTTTGTTTAAAACGGTCAAACACAGTATTGCATTAATTTGACAATCAGCAGAGAAACAGGATTGAATGCCATTTCAAACCAGGACTACCTGTGATGATTATACCATGGTATGTATATTGAGAAACATCAGTTTGATAAGAAATTTCAAAAAATTTAATTTAAAATTTTATATTTTTTATTGTGCAAAATAAAATTTCTAAAAAACTTATTTGTAATGAATTTTAAATATTAGGATAATATAGTGTATGATTAAAGAAAGCAGGAGATAAGGAAGCATAAACACAACAGACCAATATTTTTTAAAAACTATGTAAGAAAAGTAAAAGAAAACCATTTGTTACAGGAAATCGTTTAAAAGGAAACTACGTATTTACGCTGATCTTTGTAGTAATTAAATCAAAAAATAAAAATTCTTAATATGTATAAAAAATGTTCGCATAGTAATTTGTAAAAATTCAAAGAAAACCATTAAAAGTTTAAGTATTAAAAATTATAACATTTAAAAACGACTTTTGCCAGATATTTATGGTTAAGATTTGCATCATCATCATGTCATATCTTGTTTAGATATCATCGATATCAATATCCTCACCATCATCATCACCTTCATCGATAACCTTTTTATTGGTAACTTGTGTTACAGCCTTAAGTGGTTCCACACGAGCACGATCATTATACTCAATTTCGACTTCAGAATCTTCATCATCCTCTTCTTCAGAAGATTCTTCCTCTTCGGCCTCTTTAAGCCATTGTATAAATGGTTTTGCTTTTTCATGTATTTCAGTGGCAACATCCTTGGCTACATATTTCCTGCTGACCTTTTGTGACCATTCCAACAAAACTTTCTCATCCAAGATGTCGGTATCATAGAATAGCTTTAAAATACCAGCAACTTTGGGTAAAAGTTTATCCTTGTGTAAAGCAATAACCTGTTCAATGCCACCTATTAAATAGCGTTGAGCTTTAGGATTATTATGAGTGAATCGCAAAAGTAAAACACGATGTTTGCGCACATCTTGTGGTAGGTTTTCGGAAAATAGCAGTTCAGCCAAAACCAATGAGGCCTTATTAACAATATCCAAACGTTCAGCTTCAATTAAAAGATCCTTATGTTCGGCTACGGCCTCCAATTTGCCACCGTCTAACTTCTTCTTAACAATTTCATAGAAAATATCAATGCGTTCCTTTTCGGTTTTATCATAATCATCTGAAATAGTCATGCTCTTGGCGCCATCAGTTAAATCCTGCAAACGGGCACGTATAGCTTCCTGTAGGAAGCAAAGCAAAGAAGTAAAAAAAAAAAAAACAAAGACATTATAAACAAAAGAATACATATTTAGCATATAAAAAAGTTTTCTTTGTCTTACCTTGGACACGTCAACACTCCAGTCATCATCGTCATCATTTTTTTCCGGCAATGCAGCACTTATTTCAGCTTCAGTTTGGCTAGCCTGATTCCCGCCATCCGAATCACCATCAGAGTTTTTGCTTGTTACATTGCTAGCATCCATATTACCATTATCAGTGCCATTTTTACCCTTGCAACGTTTCGAACGTTTGCCTTCGGTCAAGGACGAACCTTGAGCTGCTGGATTTAAAGTTGGTGGATTTTTCAATATAAACGTATTGACTTTATGATTGACCTTCAAAAGACCATGAAAACCACATGCCTTACAGGATTGCGAGATGGTTTGATTTTTAGCCGAAACAGTTAAGTCAGTTTCGGGGTTATCGCATTCAGGGCATAAAACAAATTTACGTATGAAACCGTCTAAAAGATCTTGTAATTTGGCAGCATCATGAGAGCCATTCACAATAAAACGTTCATTCTGTTTGTAAAAAAAAAACAAAAATTACTATTTTTATTTTAAAATACAATGCAATATTTACGTAATTATGTACCTTATAATCAAATTGAGTTTGAGCTCCCAATTCACACCCAAAATATTTGGTTGGATAAGTAGCAGGACGTCCTATAGCCCGCGCTACTTCAGCCATATTAACAATGACAGTTTTAATGCCATTTCCTTTGCCCTCAACTTTAGCCTGTATACGGGGCATTTTATAGCGATAGAAAATGTCAGTGACATTACGGTTTACATTGACCGAACCCATTTTCTTAAAATTCCAATAATTCTCTTTTTACTCCTTTAAGTTAAAATGTGGTTTCGTACCTGGTTTTGTTTTTCTATCTCGAAGAAATAACAATTTGATCTTAAATGCTGTAGACGTAAATATTTCGAGTTTTTATTATATTATGACACAAATCTTCAATTTAACTCAAATAACGGTCATGAAACGGTTCACCTATATTAAATTCATAACCAGCTGTGACAGCACTAAACGACAATAACTGGCCAACAGGTTTATACTCCTCTTCGACTAAAATATTTCGTATCTGTTGATGACCACAGTTTCTTAACTGAAAAACATTGACGACGGTATCGGCGGTAAGACAATATTTAAGGTTTTTATTTTTTGATTTATTATATGGTTTTATGCAGTTTTTCAAATTCATGAAGTTTGTTTTTCTTTTAAGGGACTTGTGTGATGTCGAAGGTGTTTTTTGTTTTATTTTTTGTAATATGTAAGAATTTTATACTTCAAATTTGTAACAGCTACTTGTTAAAACAAAATGGTTGTGTATGGTCTGATTTTTTTTATTTATTTTTATTTGCTTGTGGCATGCACTCACGTTTTTTCTTTCCTTTGCGGTTTAATTTTAAAGTTCTTATTTATTTCTGTTATAATTATTTTTAAAAAATTTGCTTTTGTATTTTAATTGGGCAGATTTTTTATTTCAATAATTTTCGGTAGTTGTTTAGTGTTTCTTCTTTATACTCCTTTTTTATTGGTATGTGAGGAGAACGGATGAACTTAGAAATTTTTCTTTTGCGTCTTTAATTTTTTTTTAATTCTTATACATTTATATATATTTTTATTTATTTGTGGTTTCTCTGTTGATTTGTTTAATTATAAAAAAATTGCTGGTTTAAAAAAATCGAAAAACGACGGGCGCTTTTTTTTAATTCATTGAATAAAATCCTCACGTTTCTCTAAAAGGTTGAAGTTTCCGATGTCTGTTACTAGAAAATTTTGAAGTCCTGCAAAGAAATAAAAAACAAACAAAAAATTTATATAAAAAATGTATTTAAAAATTGGGAATTTTGTTTAAAAACATTAAGGTTTGTTATTGTTGGAGATATTTGTGAATATGGCAACTCCGTATTCTACAAGAAATAGATGACTACAAATAACCCATATGAAATTTTTTTACTAAAGGCACCCTTACACGACATTTTTCATGGTACTATGATTATTACACCCCGTCTATACGAACTATCGATTTGGTATATCATGAACAAAATGTCGGCAGCGCAAATGTCAAAATTTTGTTACAATTTGTGTATGTGGTGACTACGAATGGTTTACCAATCATAATTTTTCATCAAGTGCATATCGTTTATTTCTGCTGTTGCGAATGTAAAAAATATGGCGTCAAGTTAAAGATGACAGTTGATGGTAGGACATAGTTGTTCGAACAATTTGTTTACCAACGATGGTCGACAAAGAATATGACATAGATTTAGAGAGTCTATACGAGCCAAATCGATGATCAACCAACGATTTGTTCATGATATACAAAATTTATGGCTCGTATAGACGGGGTGTTAGGTACTCTTTCATCGTCAGCTGATAGTTTTATTTTGGCTATAGGTTCTGTCAAATGTTGTTAGTGTTTTACTAATATTTTTTATGTTTGTTTATTATATTCATAATAATATTTATTCATAATAAATATGTATGTTTTTCTATCAGAGACCAAAAATAACAGTTATTTTATTTTCTGAGATAGAAAAAGTTGGCCATAGAATAATAAATAACTTTTACGTTGTTAAATAATAGTTATTCATAACAAAAAATTTTTCCGTTGCTCATAACTTTTATTTTCGATTTATATTTTTTTACGTTGCCCTATAAGAGTTATTATTGTTAAGAAAAATTTTTTCCGTTGCTCATAACTTTTATTTTCGATTTATAAATTTTTAAGTTGCCCTGTAAAAGTTTTTCTTAAGAAACAAAATTTTTACATTGCTCTACCCTAAAAAAAATGCGGAAATCCCCGAAATTAAATTCTTTGTGAATAACACAAAAAAACAAATGAATTATTTTATTTTAGATAACTTTTATTTAAGTTTTTTTTTAGACTTTACATGTAAAATGCAATATACAGTTACGAGCAGATAAATAGGTTCACATCAAAATGATAAATCAATTTTGTTTGACTATAGTTTACATTACAGCAATAAAAAAGGAAAAGTCGCTAATTACTAAAGCAAATACCCACTTTTAATACTGCATCACAATAATTAAATTATTATGTAAAAAACTGCCCAAAATTAAAAAAAAATAAAAAATAACCGTATAAAATCAAAGAGCAAATAAATAGGTTCACTTTGAAAAATTTGTTAGTTTAAAATGTTAAACGCCAAAATTATAAAAATTATTGTAGAAAACTTTAGATTCAGCCTTTTAATAGAGCTTATTAAAGCAAATACCTCTAAAAATTTAAAAAATGGGACGTTCTAAACATTGTAGTGAAGAGGAAAAAAAGATTATAAAGGATCTACAAAGCCGAAGTTATAGCCAACGGAAAATTGCTGAAATTCTTGGGAGATCGCAGAATATAATAAGAAATGCATTGCAGCCTCCAAAACAAAAACTTAAAAGAGGTCAAGAGCGAAAAACCTCGAAAAGAGACGATGATCGCATTAAGATGTTGTAAACTCGTAATCCTTTTATGTCCGCAGTTCAGCTGAAAAATGAGTTAAAGCTTCCCGTATCAGAGTGGACCATTAGACGTCGTTTAAGAGAAAAAAATTTATTCGGAAGATCGGCCCAGAAGGTTCCAATGCTTAATAACAGACAAAGAAAAAAGCGCATTGAGTTTGCAAAAGTACATGCTGAATGGGCTGGCCCGGAAAGTATAAAAAAATTGAGAAACATACTATGGTCTGATAAATCCAAGATAAACTTAGTCGGACCTGATGGAAGAACATGGGTAAGGCGTCCAAAAAATAAAGCATATGATCCAAAGTACACCACGAAGACAATAAAGCATGGCGGCGGCAACATAATGATATGGGGTTGTTTTTCCTGGTACGGTGTTGGGCCAATATTCTGGATCAAGGAAAATATGGACAAACATCTTTATCTGCATATTCTTAAAGAAGTAATGCTTCCGTATGCCGAGTAGGAAATGCCTTTAAAGTATGAATTCCAGCAAGACAATGACCCCAAGCATACTTCTAAGATCGTAAAAGAATGGTTCCAAAAGAAAAATATAAAGTTAATGGAGTGGCCTTCACAATCGCCGGATTTAAATCCCATTGAGAATCTTTGGAGAATCGTTAAGGACAAAATTGCACCACTCAAGGCTAAAAATAAAGAAGATTTGTGGACAAAAGTGAAGGAAGCTTGGTACTCAATTCCATTAGACTTGTCAGTCACTTGTCGAATCAATGCCCCGGAGATGTTCGGCGGTGATTCAAAATAAGGGATTTTCAACAAAATATTAGAAATTTTCTTGCAATTGCACTTTTTTTGTATAAAAATGTCATTCTCTTTTCAATGAACCTATTTATTTGCTCGACAGGCATCAATTAATATATCAAATATATCAATTTTTCTCATTTTTTTTAAATTATAATTAAATACATTTTATGTGATTGTAATATAGGATCGTATGCGGCATAGGATCATATGTGGCATACGATAATATGTGGGCAGGATCGCCATGTAATATAGGATGTTTTGTGTGTGTTAAATGATACCTATAGTACTCTTATTTTATTAAAGAGCCTTAGAGTAGCAGGCGGCTCTATATGATGGCAAAGTCAATTGCCGAAGTTTTATGAGAAATAAAAGAAAACTCTTGTTTTTGAATTCTAAATTATTTCTGATTTTATTAACAAAATTCATGATCTTATATACTAAATTAATTCTATGTTTTCTACATTATTCTCCTACTTATTCCAATAAATTCTTATTCTATTTCTCCTACTTATTCCAATATTGTCTTATTCTATTTCCCCTACCTATTCCAACAAATTCTTATTAACCATTTAATATTTTAATTGTTTACATGTTAATGACCTACTCTAGTTAAATCTCATATTCATATTCACATTCGTAATGCAAACCCAGCGACCCACATCAGTTGACGCAAGCCACTTGATATTGCATACTCTGCATAATTACATATTTGTTCTTTTCATTTTCGGTGAAGTCACTTTGTAATATAATACTAAAATATTTATTCTGGGCTCTTGTACTTTAAAATTTTGTTTTTGTTTATATTTGTATGTTTGTTTATGTTACATGCACTACAATTTAATTTTACATATGTTTGGTTGTGTATGCATGTTTATACTACATGCACTACATGATTATTTATGTTTAATGTAATAAATATCGCTTTATTGTATATTACCGCTGTTTAAGTTATTGAAGGCGAATTTATCAAAAAATGTGATGTGAACCTATTTATCTGCTCGTAACTGTATCTACGTATGTAGCTACCAATAAAATCCACAAAATGCAATGAAAACTACTTTTTTTAAATTATAACAAAATATAAATCGAATTTAAAAGATATGAGAAACGTAAAATTTTTTTTTGTTAAGAATACCTTTTATAGGGCAACGTAAAAATATATAAATCGAAAATAAAAGTTATGAGCAACGGAAAAAAAATTTATTATGAATAACAGTTACAGAAACCAAAAACTTTTATTAATTGAAAATAATTATTATTTAAAGAGAAAAAAATTAATTTATCAATATACAGCTGCGTGCAACTAATTAAGTACAGTAGTACTCAATATTTAAATCATTATGTTGAAAATAATACTATTAAAAAAACCGCTAAAATTTGACCCTGTTTAGTTAATCCAACTTTGTTTATTGAAACTTCTCAATGGCAACCCTATTTTTACCGTTATTTTTTCTTTGTAATGTTTTTCATAATTTGTGAAATAAATTACTCGTGCACTTAATTAAGGACAGTGAAAAATTTTTTAAAATTTTAAGATTCAAGTAAGTTTTAACAGTTAAATTCAAATAAATGAGATTACACAAAGTGTTTTTCAGAATTTGATAAACTTTTACTTATTGCTAAACATGGGTAAAAATAAGTCCTGTGACGTCAGTACTCGAAAGATTATTGTACAAATGCATCAGGAAGGAAGCTCTTATAGGGAGATCGCAACAGCCTTAAAAGTTTCTAAAACAAAGAAGCCGAATTACGACAGTGCGTGAAGATGCACTAATTGTCCGCGAGTCAAAAAAAAAAAATCCGCATAAATCAGCAAATGAAATTCGGATAGCAGTCTTTGGTGAAAATGGAGCAAAACCATCTGTAGACACAGTAAAACGTCGATTGCAGGAAGCTGGCCTCTTTGGAAGAATTTCCCGAAAGAAACCATTGTTGTCTGAGCGTAACCGGAAGAAGCGAATAGAGTTTGCAAAAAAATACCGCCATTGGACCGCTGTGGAATGGAAAAGAGTGTTATTTTCGGACGAAACAAAAGTTAATAGAGTCTCTCCCGATGGAAAAAAATATGTTCGCCGGCCAAAGTTAAAAGAATTTGATCCAAGACACACCCGGGCCACTTTAAAGCATGGAGGAGGTTCGAATATGCTTTGGGGTGCTATGTCGTCACGCGGTGTTGGACGGCTGCGCAAAGTTGACGGAAACATGGACAAGTTCCAATATGTAAGAATCCTAAGCGATACAATGATGCCGTATGCAGACGATAATATGCCAGTAACATGGATATTTCAACAAGATAATGACCCGAAGCATACGGCTCATCACGTCAAACGATGGTTTATAAACAATTCGGTCACTGTACTTGATTGGCCTTCATTTCTTCCAGATCTCAATCCGATTGAGAATTTATGGCAAGTTGTAAAAACCAAAGTAAGCGCAGTAAAAATAAACAATTTTGATGATCTCTTCGCCGAAACAAAGAAAGCTTGGGAGGCCATTCCAATGTATGTGAAAATCTGGTTAGCTCGATGCCTCGCAGGTGTCAAGCTGTTATCGACAACAATGGTTTTGCAACAAAATATTGATTTTTTTTAATAAATACAAGTTTTTCTTAAATTTTACGATGTGTCCTTAATTATATGCACGACTGAATTCAATATTCTTTAAAATATGGCTCACTGCTTTATAAAAAATAATTTAATTGATACAATAAACAGTTATTTTCTACGACTAAGAGTTTAAATAACTAAACTCGGAAAAATTTTGACAATATATACAACTATTTTTATTTTTTTGCTTCAAGCTCACATGTAAGCTTCGTGTTCTTAATTAGTTGCACGCAGCTGTAACTGTTATGGCACAATTTTTTTAAATATATCTTATAACTGTTGTCTCTGTTTTCTATATTTTTTTTTCTAGGAAAACAAATTTTAGTGAGTTTTTTACAATAGGTCTGTTTGCGTACTTAAGAATTTTTTAATATAAGTTTTTATTGGACCGTGTTTGTTAATATATCGTCAGTTGACAGGTAAAACTCAGTGCTATGTGATATGACTACAGTTAGTGAGTTTTACTTGTCAACCGACGATATGTAAATAGTCAGTAAGTAGAGAAAAAAGAAACAGAAGTTTCTGGTTTTTATTTGAAAAATTTTGAAATTTAGAATTTGCAAGTTAAATAGAAAATAATTTTTAGAGATACATATACAGTTACGGACAAAAAATAAGGTCACGTATAAAAAACATAAAATTTTAAAAAATTAAAAAAATTCATGAAGTTTCCAAAAGTTTTCTTGATCAATAATAGTGATTATGTTTTGTTTTACCATATGGCAACGATATTTGAAATAAAGAAGTATGGTACATTTTATTTGATAACAAATATCAGTTGATAGCATGGACAAAAAAATTGGGTCAACGGTAAACAACAGTTACAAAAAATCAAAATCAAAAAGTGTTTGTGTGTAAAATTGCATTTTAAGTATTATTTTTCTTAAATCTGAGGAAAATTTAAAAATAATAATTGATTAAAATTGTCAAAATTGCACAAATATGGGTCGTGCAAAGCATTGCACAGAGGCTGAGCGTCGCATCATAAAAAACAAGGGTCAAAGTCAGCGCCAAATCGCCAAAAATATAGGAAGATCACAAAATTTTGTATTTAATGCTTTAAAAGCTAGAAAATGTCATTTGTTAAGAGGTAGACCACGTAAAACTTCAGTGAAAGAAGATAGTCATATTAAGCTGTTGTCAACTCGGGACCCTTTCAAATTTGCTGAAGCCATTAAAACTGAGCTAGGAGTTGGGGTCTCTACTAGGACTGTAAGACGAAGGTTAGTAGAAAAAACCTGTTTGGGAGATCTCCTCGAAAGGCCCCTATGTTGACAAAACGACACCGGCAAAATAAATTACTGTTTGCAAGAACACATTTGAATTTCCAAGATTCCGCACTTGCGAAAAAATGGCGAATCGTGTTGTGGTCGGATGAATTAAAGATCGACTTAATTGGAAGTAATGGAAAAAGGTGGGTTAGACGTCCTAGAAATAAGGAATTGTGCTCCCGTTATACTACAAAAACCTTTAAACATGGAGGAGGAATTATTATGGTTTGGGGATGCTTCTCATGGCATGGTGTGGGACTGATTTACTGGATTAAGGAGAACCTGGACAAACACCTTTACTGCCACATATAAACCGAAGTGATGCTACCGTTTGCCGAATGGGAAATGCCCTTGAAATAGCAATTTCAGCAGGACAATGATCCGAAACACACTTCGGGTCTTGTCAAAAAGTGGTATTTGGATAATGGCGTGAACGTAATGCAATGGCCTGCACAATCACCGGATTTAAATCCGATAGAAAATTTGTGAAAAATTGTAAAGGATAGTATTGGATCACAAAAATCAAGAAATAAAGAGGAGTTGTGGGAGAAAATTCAAAGCGTGTGGTATTCTATTCCAAAGAAGACCTGTCGAGATTTGGTGGAGTCTATGCCAAGAAGATGCAAAGCAATCTTAAAAAATAACGGCTTTAGTACAATATATTAAATTTTTTTATCCAATTTTTAAAGCGAATTCTTTTCTTTAATATATTATATATTTTATTAATTTTAGATATTTTTAACTTTATAAGTGAAAGTTTGTTAAGTTTTTAGTATAGATAAGAAAGACATTTAAATATCACAATAAAATAAAATGAATACACATAAAAAACAATCAGAGTGGGCAAACAAACAAAACATTTTGCAAAAGTTTCAACAAAGTCATACACTTTTCAAAATTTTTTTAATTGTATTGTACATGAGCAAAACAAAAACAAATACTTTCTAAATGAGAAAGAGCGCAAATAAAACAATTAGCTTTTCGCTCTTGTGCTTGCTTTGTTTTTTGTTGTTTTTTTCTCTTCTTCTATCCTTTTTCTTCTCATTCATTTTTTGTTGTACCTACGCACATTTGAGCTAGTGTATTTGTAGTACTCAAAACAAAAACAATATACAAAATTAAATGGGACAATCTTTCTCACTGTTTCTGTTTTATTTTTGTTTTACTCATTGTAAAGAATACAAAAAAATGAGATCAAACGTTCAGTTTTGTTTATTTTCCTACTCTGAAAACAATAGACATTTTGTACATTTTTCGCTTTATAAAAATAATTTTCAGGTGACCCTATTTGTTTGTCCGTGTAACTGTATATATTCCATATGAAAAAAAAATTTATGGATATATATACGTACATGCATGTCAATTTGGTTATTATATTGATTGATATTCATATTGTGCTGTTGTGGATCGCTAATTTGAGATGTTACATGTTAATGTTTTTATTTGTAACTTTATTAAACAAATAAATAATATGATCAAACCAATGTTCCAAACATTATTAATGGCAGAGAAATTGCACATTTATATTTTAACTTCATTTATTTGTTTATTTTTATTTTCACAATCAGCTATTTTTACTATCGGCACTATTAACGTTGGCGTTTTTATTTTAAAACGAAATAAAAACGACAACTTGGTATCACCGTTGTCGTTATCGACAATAATCGAAAAATGTCGGTATTCTCTATTTAAAAACAAAGATAGAAACGATAAAGAAACGCCTGTTTTTTGTCGCTTTGAAAAATAGAAAATGAAAATTACAACGTTGCAACAATTTGATATTTTAGTATCAGAAATTGAAAAAAAAAATCGTGAATATTGTAAAGGTTTCATAAAAGGTATAAATTTATATATATATTAAATTTTAATAGTTTTTGGAAGGAAGTGGCTGCAAAAATAAATCCATTTGGATCTCCATTTCGTGACGGAGATGGTTGGCAAAATATGTCTATCATTGATTCGACGCCACTTTTCTATACAGATGTTATTGGATGTGAATTATGTATTTGCAAACTGTGACATCATTGACTTACGTAAACTTAGGGTAACTTATAATAACATTGCTCGATATATTTTCCGCAGAGGTCGCCATGACCGTAGTATCTCTAGTTATTCGTTTCAGATTTTTAATATTAGTTTTGAAGATTTAATGAAATACAAGCGTCTGAACTTTCTACACAAAATTATTGTCTCAAAAAATTCTTCCTACATTTATAACAGAATTGTATTTGCAAGGTCAAATCGTGGAACGAAAATTATTGTGCCGAAATATAAGAGCCTTTTGTCTCAACGGCAATTCCTTGTTTATATTATAAGTCTTTGGAATAGTCTTCCCAATAACCTTCAGAAAACGCGGAATGCTACCACATTTAAAAAGGAGTTACTCAAATATTTTAACTCTTTTCATTTTAAATTCAACAACAAATCTAACACCATTTCATTTGAAGTTTAATTAAAAAAACCGAAATTATTTGGTAAACAAAAACGCATAATATTACAGGTTTTTTTCTGGTGCTACAAAGTTTTTCTTTTGTTTTATTGTAGTTTTCGATAACTTTTTATCGTCGTCTTCGTTTTATTTCAGGAATACCATTTTAGAAACGAAGCGATATAAAAACGACAACTGAATACAAACTACATTTAAAACGATAACGCCAACAGGAATACGGCCGTATATTATTTTTTTATTTTTGGGAGTAAATTTTATCTAATTTTCTGTAAATTTCTTACAGAGTAATTTTTAGTAGATTTCACTAGTAGCCAAACAGACCTTATGTAAAAAAAAACTATTTTTCACATAATTCATTCGCGACTAATGTTTGTGCACGCATAGAAATTTAATATCATATGCGTGCACATACGAAATTAGAGCATGCTCTAATTGAAATTTTGTATAAGGCTTTCCTTGTGTTTTTTACACAAGCAATGTTTTAGAAGTAACACACGACATGTAACTGCTTACTCATGTAAAGTTGACATTAACAGTGTTTAAAATATGTCGTGTAAAGGTGCCTTAACACTATTACACTCTAACTCTAGAAAAGCAGCAATGAAGCAGCTAATGAAAACTGTGATTTTATTATTCTGACAATTAAATTTTTGTATTTCCATAAAAAAGAGAATTTGGAAGCTTATGAAATTTATCTGAAAAATAACATAAAATCGGTTTGCAAGTTATCAAGTGAGTATATGCATATAGAAATGATACTTTTTTATATTCATATACTCAGTAAATAATAGTACATTTTGTCTTATCTCACTAGTAATAAAAACGCTGTTAGCTCTTCAATACCTTTTATACGTTACCCATCTGTTTATATGGACAAAAAATGCACATAAATATGTACATACAGCTGCGTGCAACTAATTAAGTACAGTAGTACTCAATATTTAAATCATTATGTTGAAAATAATACTATTAAAAAAAAGCGCTAAAATTTGACCCTGTTTAGTTAATCCAACTTTGTTTATTGAAACTTCTCAATGGCAACCCTATTTTTACCGTTATTTTTTCTTTGTAATGTTTTTCATAATTTGTGAAATAAATTACTCGTGCACTTAATTAAGGACAGTGAAAAATTTTTTAAAATTTTAAGATTCAAGTAAGTTTTAACAGTTAAATTCAAATAAATGAGATTACACAAAGTGTTTTTCAGAATTTGATAAACTTTTACTTATTGCTAAACATGGGTAAAAATAAGTCCTGTGACGTCAATACTCGAAAGATTATTGTACAAATGCATCAGGAAGGAAGCTCTTATAGGGAGATCGCAACAGCCTTAAAAGTTTCTAAAACAATGGTTTTCCAAGCGGTGCAATATTTCAAAAACATTCGACAGCTGAAAAAGTGCCTCGTAAACAAAGAAGCCGAATTACGACAGTGCGTGAAGATGCACTGATTGTCCACGAGTCGAAAAAAAATCCGCATAAATCAGCAAATGAAATTCGGATAGCAGTCTTTGGTGAAAATGGAGCAAAACCATCTGTAGACACAGTAAAACGTCGATTGCGGGAAGCTGGCCTCTTTGGAAGAATTTCCCGAAAGAAACCATTGTTGTCTGAGCGTAACCGGAAGAAGCGAACAGAGTTTGCAAAAAAATACCGCCATTGGACCGCTGTGGAATGGAAAAGAGTGTTATTTTCGGACGAAACAAAAATTAATAGTGTCTCTCCCGATGGAAAAAAATATGTTCGCCGGCCAAATTTAAAAGAATTTGATCAAAGATACACCCGGGCCACTTTAAAGCATGGAGGAGGTTCGATTATGCTTTGGGGTGCTATGTCGTCACGCGGTGTTGGAACGCTGTACAAAGTTGACGGAAACATGGACAAGTTCCAATATGTAAGAATCCTAAGCGATACAATGATGCCATATGCAGACGATAATATGCCAGTAACATGGATATTTCAACAAGATAATGACCCGAAGCATACGGCTCATCACGTCAAACGATGGTTTATAAACAATTCGGTCACTGTACTTGATTGGCCTTCATTTCTTCCAGATCTCAATCCGATTGAGAATTTATGGCAAGTTGTAAAAACCAAAGTAAGTGCAGTAAAAATAAACAATTTTGATGATCTCTTCGCCGAAACAAAGAAAGCTTGGGAGGCCATTCCAAGTAGTGTATGTGAAAATCTGGTTAGCTCGATGCCTCGCAGGTGTCAAGCTGTCATCGACAACAATGGTTTTGCAACAAAATATTGATTTTTTTTTAATAAATACAAGTTCTTCTTAAATTTTACGATGTGTCCTTAATTATATGCACGACATAATTCAATATTCTTTAAAATATGGCTCACTGCTTTATAAAAAATAATTTAATTGACACAATAAACAGTTATTTTCTACGACTAAGAGTTTAAATAACAAAACTAGGAAAAATTTTGACAACTATTTTTATTTTTTTGCTTCAAGCTCACATGTAAGCTTCGTGAGCTTAATTAGTTGCACGCAGCTGTATGTATTTATGAGAGTATGTAATGTTAATAATATATAATCATATCATTAAAATACTAAAAAATAAAGAAAATGTAGTATCGTGATCAATACATATTTGTAAAAGCAAAATTTTTAACTTTCGAAAAACCTTAATAACTTTTTTATTTTTTACTCGATTTTATTTATTAGAAGCTTGTTTAACTCAGAACTAAATTAGCTTTAATGAAATATATACATAAGCGTATGTTTCTAAACAATCTAATTTAAAAAAATGGCGCCAAAGGTAAAAAATTTAAAAAAAATAAAATTAAAATCAGATATAATTAAAAATAACACTGCAAAAAATTAATATATATACAAAAATATGTACATATTTAAAAAGGCACATATTTCTTCTTTCTGAAACCGTTTAAAAATTTAAAATCGGATTAAAATCAACTGAGTTACGTGTTCATAAGTACTCGAACCTACCCGAAAATAGTTTTTTCGGAATAACTCCGAAATTTGAGGGTGTTTCCGAACTTTTAAAAATTGATTTATGATCTACTCAATAAGGCCTACAACGTACACTAGGTCACTTTCCAAGTATAAAAAAAGTTGCTCATTTGTAGCACCGTGTTATTGTTCAATAAATACGAAATTGTTATAAATATTGCGTAAAATGAAAATGCAGCACTATCATAACTGTGTTTAGTGAGCACATTACAATTAAAGCCGAACAATTTTTTTGATATTGTCAATGGACCAGGCCAATTCACACCGGATGAATATTTGCGCGAACAAGTTTTGCTCTTTTAGATACACACTGAAGGAATGTTAAATATCATTAAATGTATACGTATATATACTAATTATCAAATAAAAGCCGAAACTTCTCTAACTAATGTCATCAATGTACGCCTCTTTCAACGGGTCTAAGAATAGAGGTCTTTGATATTGAATTAGTTAAAAAGAAAATATTCATATGCATGTATGTAGTATATACATATGTAAATTTTAGGTTCAGGATGATGCTGGCGATATTAATGGTTTGTCCCAACCAACTATCAGCAGAATTTGTGCAAAAGTTCCTCGCGTTCTTGCAAACTTTTTTTTTTTTGAATACGGCTGTTAATGTTTATTATATTTTCATTTAATAAACGCAACACATTACCTAAATTATTTACAAAATAACCTCTTAAATCGAATTTTAAGTTTTCTTTTTTTTAAATTAAAACATGTACAAAAAATAAATGTATTCGCACATAAATAAAATATTAATACATACCTATGACTTAAATAACGCCGATGTGAATTCATGCACGAACTAACTAGCTTGCTCCGTTGAGGTGGAGATGGAGGTGTTTTTTGATAAACTGGTTTTTCTGTAAATTATGAAAAAAAAACAAGAGAATCGTTAATAATTTGGTTTAAAGAATTTTATGCAAACAT
The DNA here is from genome assembly GCA_963576795.1 of Metopia argyrocephala. NCBI lineage: Eukaryota > Metazoa > Arthropoda > Insecta > Diptera > Sarcophagidae > Metopia > Metopia argyrocephala. Next base: position 111,892,187 of record OY756208.1, read on the forward strand.
ATGTATATGTATGAATATAGAAAAGTTTTAAAATCTAAAAAAAAATATTTAAATAATTTTTTATTTATTTGACAAGTATTGCATAGAAATTTGTCAAATAAGTCCTCAATAAACCTAAAATAGTTTTTATGAATACTGGCAATAAATTTCAAAGTATTTAAAGCTGCGTTCATATTTGACGAAACAAGCGTAACAAATCTTTTATAGAAACAAAAATATACATATCGTCATGTGAAATCAAAAAGTTGGTTGAAATAAATAAATACTTTGTAAAATGGAAATAATTATTAAATGCAAATAAAACTGAAGACATTTATTTTACGAGGAAGCGTAAATCTTGTTTTATTCCCCAAACTTCACTAAAATTCAATTGTCACAATATAAACTGGAAAGAAAATATTAAATATCTAGGTGTTACGCTTAGCAAAAAACTAAACTTTAAAAATAACATTATAGATAAAACTAACAGTTACACATACTTATGTTATATCCCTTAAAAAACACAAAGTCAAATCTCTCAATTGAGAACAGAAAGATCGTAATTAAATCTATGTTTCACTTAATTGTTTTATTGCGCACCTGTCATTAATACGTCGGCAAACATAACAACCGCCAGCAACAGGAGAAGCTACACGTTTACCAAAAGGTATTTGTGAAACAGCTTCCAAACTTGGCGTTACTACAATACGTTGACTCAATAACATTTCTATAGCACTGTATATAAAATATTAATTTGTTTCTACTCCGTTCGTCAACTGCTGGCATACAGAGCTGCTTGGAGAAATGTTTCAAAAGCTTTCTTAGCTCATTCTTTTATACTAATGCATAGACGTCAAACATATTATAAACTAATGCCAGAGACCAGCGCAATGTTGTTCGCTTGACTGTATATTCACCCAACAATTTATCCATTACATCAACTTTACCTTTAGTTTTGTTATAGTATTTGATCATTTCTGGCTTAGCTAATTGTGTTTTTCAACTTCTCTTGTTGAATGCATAGTAGATAGAAGAATTATTGTTTTTTTCTTGTATTTCAACATATGAACAGAAAATAGCAAAATTTGTTGAGGAGAAGAAGTTCTAATTTTATCTTACTGTACCAACTAAGCCATATTAAAATAATTTAATTTCTTGGCCAACTCAAGCGATGTAAAAAATTATCTGTCACTACGTTTCTTTCAGAACCTTCTTACAACTCAGCCAGTCAAGCACAGTTCTATCACAAATATTCCGTATGCGTGGGCCATCTTTTGGCTTCCCAGAATAAATGTGACTTTGTAGTGAGTAAGAATTTCTAGAATCACATGCCCAAAATATCTTTATGCCATACTTAGTCGGTGTAGAGTGAATTCAGCATTTCCCGAATAATTGCCCCACGCTTAATTACCTTTCACGGTTATTTACTTCAATTTTTAAATCCAAATATTTTTCTTACCATTTTCTAGCAAAACTCCACTTAAAAAACTTTCGCTTAATAGCGTTATTTTCTTAATTACCTCAAATATATTTTCCCCAAAGAGGAATTTCCCATAAAAGTCCCTCGTTTAATTACTCAAAGTAATTATTTTCTAAAAATTGCAGCTAAACTCAACTAGGTTTGTATAGCAATAAATTGTCGGTTAAACTTTCTATTAAACTTCTTTTTTGATACAACCTTGTTCTTCCCATGTATTACGTCGATATTTAAAACATCGCAATTATGAGGTGTTCGAAATCGAAAATTTGGAAATAAAAATGTTTAAAAACCAAGTTTGTTATTCTGCTGATGTTATATATCGTTGGTCTCAGGTAGAAAGGCCCTAACTCACATAATTTAAAATTTACAGGAGGAGGTAAAAATACAACAGATACTGTAATTATTACTATACAACTTTTTATTAAATGCTGTACAATTACTTGTAATACCGTTAGTTTTAATAATATTGCAAAGATTTTTTGTTAGGATGTGCATATTTTTGAAATTTATTGAAATACTAAAAAAAATTAGTTTTGAAAAAAAATCGAGTTAGGGCCTTTCTACCTGAGACCAACGATATGTTTAAGCAATATATATTTTTTTAATAAATGATTTCGAGGAAAAATGGACTGAAGCTGATAGGCCCAAGCATGGACCACAACCTACTGCAAGATCGGCTGAAAACATTACTGCTGTTTAGGAAAGTGTTCACAACAATCCATCAACCTCAATTCGACGCTGTGCTCAGGAGCTTGGTCTTCGAACAAATTCAGTCACAATTTTGTACAAAGATTTACATTTGTTTCCATTTAAGATTCATTCGACACAAGAGCTTACTCCAGAAGACCATTTACGCCGCCGTACATATGCCAATAGAATGCTACAGCTCGCCCATGACAACCCCGATTTTCATTAAAATGGATATGGTATAAACAGTATAGTGGTTCTGGGCAATGGAAAACCCTCAAATTATTCATCAGTCACCTTTGCATCCATTAAAAGTTACAGTCTGGTGTGCAATTTGGTTAGGAAGAATCATTGGACATTACTTCTTTGAAACTGAAAACGACGTAACGGTATAACGGTAAGCGATATCATGATTGAAAGCTTTTTAACGCCACAACTGCATGCTTTGGGCTTGACAAACAAGACGGTGCCACATCGCATACGGCCAGTTTTACAATGGAATTACTGCGACTATTTCCACAACAAGTTATTTCAAGGAATGGTGATGTTGATTGGCCTCCACCATCGCTTGATTTGACTGCTCCGGAATCTTTTTGTGGGGATATCTGAAAAGCAAAGTTTATGCAAGCAAACTAGAAACGCTGGAGCAACTCAAACAAAATATTGGTGATGAAATTAATGAAATACCGCGTGGAATGTGTGAGAATGTAATGAAAAATGTGCTCAAAAGGGCTCACATTAATGAGGCTAACATAGGCGGACATTTATCTGATATTGTATTTCATACATAGTTGCCGACGTTAAATAAAACATTTATCAATATAAGATCCATTCCCTTTCATTTAATCAAAAATTATAGACAAACAAAGTAGTACACCTTCCCGGCAGACACCCTGTATTTCCGAATAGCTACTCGTACCAATAATTTGATCATTTCTTTTTAAAATTCCAACTTTAGTTTTTCATATTACAAAAATTTTTAAAGACAAACAACAAATCCTTCATACCCCTCTGATATTTTCCTCCAATTGTTAAGTTACTTTATTCATTCTTGTTTATACAGCTGCGTGCAACTAATTAAGCTCACGAAACTTACATGTGAGCTTGAAGCAAAAAAATAAAAATAGTTGTATATATTGTCAAAATTTTTCCGAGTTTAGTTATTTAAACTCTTAGTCGTAGAAAATAACTGTTTATTGTGTCAATTAAATTATTTTTTATAAAGCAGTGAGCCATATTTTAAAGAATATTGAATTCAGTCGTGCATATAATTAAGGACACATCGTAAAATTTAAGAAAAACTTGTATTTATTAAAAATATCAACATTTTGTTGCAAAACCATTGTTGTCGATAACAGCTTGACACCTGCGAGGCATCGAGCTAACCAGATTTTCACATACAGTAGTTGGAATGGCCTCCCAAGCTTTCTTTGTTTCGGCGAAGAGATCATCAAAATTGTTTATTTTTACTGCGCTTACTTTGGTTTTTACAACTTGCCATAAATTCTCAATCGGATTGAGATCTGGACTGCATGAAGGCCAATCAAGTACAGTGACCGAATTGTTTATAAACCATTGTTTGACGTGATGAACGGTATGCTTCGGGTCATTATCTTGTTGAAATATCCATGTTACTGGCATATTCTCGTCTGCATACGGCATCATTGTATCGCTTAGGATTCTTACATATTGGAACTTGTCCATGTTTCTGTCAACTTTGTGCAGCCGTCTAACACCGCGTGACGACATAGCACCCCAAAGCATAATCGAACCTCCTCCATGCTTTAAAGTGGCCCAGGTGTATCTTGGATCAAATTCTTTTAACTTTAGCCGGCGAACATATTTTTTTTCATCGGGAGAGACTATTAATTTTTGTTTCGTCCGAAAATAACACTCTTTTTCTATTCCACAGCGGTCCAATGGCGGTATTTTTTTGCAAACTCTATTCGCTTCTTCCGGTTACGCTCAGACAACAATGGTTTCTTTCGGGAAATTCTTCCAAAGAGGCCAGCTTCCCGCAATCGACGTTTTACTGTGTCTACAGATGGTTTTTGCATTTGCTGATTTATGCGGATTTTTTTCGACTCGCGGACAATCAGTGCATCTTCACGCACTGTCGTAATTCGGCTTCTTTGTTTACGAGGCACCTTTTCAACTGTCGAATGTTTTTTGAAATATTGCACCGCTTGGAAGACCATTGTTTTAGAAACTTTTAAGGCTGTTGCGATCTCCCAATAAGAGCTTCCTTCCTGATGCATTTATACAATAATCTTTCTTTATTTTTACCCATTTTTAGCAATAAGTAAAAGTTTATCAAATTCTGAAAAACACTTTGTGTAATCTCATTTATTTGAATTTAACTGTTAAAACTTACTTGAATCTTAAAATTTTAAAAAATTTTTCACTGTCCTTAATTAAGTGCACGAGTAGTTTATTTCACAAATTATGAATAACACCACAAAGAAAAAAAGAACGGTAAAAATAGGGTTGCCATTGAGAAGTTTCAATAAACAAAGTTGGATTAACTAAACAGGGTCAAATTTTAGCGGTTTTTTTAATAGTATTATTTTCAACACAATGATTTAAATATTGAGTACTACTGTCCTTAATTAGTTGCACGCAGCTGTAGATCAAGTCCTTTAAGAACAAATTAAAAATAAACAATCGAGTACAATAACCCGGCAAAAAACCCAATACACTGACATTTTCTCACTAATAAACTCACATTTTTTGCTGTACTTGCAAGAGATTTTTGAAGGCAGTGCATTTTTGGTACTTGCAACAAGTAAAATGACTAATGAAAAAAGAGTGTTACCGAGGTTGAGTTTTGTATAAATTTATAGCTGATTTTCACTTTATTTATACAAAACTACAAATCAAAAAGAACAGAACTATTCAACAACGTATACTAAAGAAGATATATTTAAACATACAGTTACGAGCAGGTAAATAGGTTCACATCAAAATGATAAATCAATTTTGTTTGACTATAGTTTACATTACAGCAATAAAAAAGGAAAAGTCGCAATTACTAAAGTAAATACCCACTTTTAATACTGCATCACAATAATTAAATTATTATGTAAAAAATTGCCCAAAATTAAAAAAAAAATAACCCTATAAAATCAAAGAGCTAGTAAATAGGTTCACTTTGAAAAATTTGTTAGTTTAAAATGTTAAACGCCAAATTATAAAAATTATTGTAGAAAACTTTAGATTCAGCCTTTTAATAGAGCTTATTAAAGCAAATACCTCTAAAAATTTTAAAAATGGGACGTTCTAAACATTGTAGTGAAGAGGAAAAAAGATTATAAAGGATATACACAGCCGAAGTTATAGCCAACGGAAAATTGCTGAAATTCTTGGGAGATCGCAGAATATGATAAGAAATGAATTGCAGCCTCCAAAACAAAAACTTAAAAGAGTCAACAGCGAAAAACCTCGAAAAGAGACGATGATCGCATTAAGATGTTGTCAACTCGTAATCCTTTTATGTCCGCAGTTCAGCTGAAAAATTAGTTAAAGCTTCCCGTATCAGAGTGGACCATTAGACGTCGTTTAAGAGAAAAAAATTTATTCGGAAGATCGGCCCAGAAGGTTCCAATGCTTAATAACAGACAAAGAAAAAAGCGCATTGAGTTTGCAAAAGTACATGCTGAATGGGCCGGCCCGGAAGGTATAAAAAAATGGAGAAACATACTATGGTCTGATGAATCCAAGATAAACTTAGTCGGACCTGATGGAAGAACATGGGTAAGGCGTCCAAAAAATAAAGCATATGATCCAAAGTACACCACGAAGACAATAAAGCATGGCGGCGGCAACATAATGATATGGGGTTGTTTTTCCTGGTACGGTGTTGGGCCAATATTCTGGATCAAGGAAAATATGGACAAACATCTTTATCTGCATATTCTTAAAGAAGTAATGCTTCCGTATGCCGAGTAGGAAATGCCTTTAAAGTATGAATTCCAGCAAGACAATGACCCCAAGCATACTTCTAAAATCGTAAAAGAATGGTTCCAAAAGAAAAATATAAAGTTAATGGAGTGGCCTTCACAATCGCCGGATTTAAATCCCATTGAGAATCTTTGGAGAATCGTTAAGGACAAAATTGCACCACTCAAGGCTAAAAATAAAGATTTGTGGACAAAAGTGAAGGAAGCTTGGTACTCAATTCCATTAGAGACTTGTCAGTCACTTGTCAAATCAATGCCCCGGAGATGTTCGGCGGTGATTCAAAATAAGGGATTTTCAACAAAATATTGGAAATTTTCTTGCAATTGCACTTTTTTTGTATAAAAATGTCATTCTCTTTTCAATGAACCTATTTATTTGCTCGACAGGCATCAATTAATATATTAATTTTAATAATAATTTTAATAATTTTTCTCATTTTTTTTAATTATAATTAAATACATTTTATGTGATTATTTATGTTTAATGTAATAAATATCGCTTTATTGTATATTACCGCTGTTTAAGTTATTTGAAGGCGAATTTATCAAAAAATGTGATGTGAACCTATTTATCTGCTCGTAACTGTATATTTCATGCAGTTTGAAAAAAATGCTTATCAAAATATTTTTGCAGTAATTTTATAAAATAGAAAATACGACTATACTGGATTCACAAAATATTAAAATTGTTAAAAACAAAGTCATTTGCTCACACATTGAATTTGTTATTAATTGTGTAAACACTCAAGCTACTTGCAAGACTTTCGGCTATTTTTTCAATATTTTCCATGTCAATATGTATACTCTTTTGCAAGTGATTATTTACATGTGCAACTGTAGGGTAAGTTTCAGTAAAATAGGTATAAAATGCAAAAATTAATTGTCAATAGTAAAATACAATAGTTATGAATTTAGGAAAATAATAATTAATAATTTTGCCACTTTGGTTTACATAATACTCAATAAAATGATAACACTGACTGAATTCATTGCACACAATTCTAATTGGGTCAGCATTATAATAATTAGATCTACAAAATGATGCAGAAAATAGCAAATAGTTTGCATGGGTATATTAAAAGATAATTCAATTATTAAAAATCCGGAGTAAATATTGCCTGTAATCAAATTTAATATAAAAGACTGCTTCCACTTGATAATTACAAAAAAAAAAAATAATTAGCAGTTATTAAACTGGTCCTCGAATATTGCATTACTTTACATTTCTTTAAGTTAGCCTCTATTAAGTTAAAATTACTCTATTGTAATAGAGATAAACGAATAATTCAACATAGAAAAATGTCGTCTATTTTCTTACTCTAATAATGCATTTCGGTTAAAATTGTTAAGGCATTTTTCTGCTCGCAACTGAACTTGCTTTTGGAGCTCTTTTACAAATATTTTTCTTAATTTTCTGGATAGTCTACTATTGCATTGGACCATACATATGTATATATATATATATATACATATCATTATTTTATATTATTCTTTTCTTAATTTGTGGCTGGGGAGCCAACTTGTTAGACGCTTTTAGCTATAATTTTTATAATTATCTATTATTTGTACTTTTTCCATGTACTTACTTACTTTTTGTATTATTTGAAAATTTTTAAATAAATAAAATTAATAAATGAATATCAATTAATTTAAACGGTATGTACATATATATTTATATTAATTATATTGTATTTACTTAATGTATTATTTTTCTATTATACAACATAGATATTAATCCTACAATGCATGTATAATTGGCCCTTTGGGCTTTCTATGTATTGATATTAAATGAATAAATAAATAAATAAATAAATAATATTTATCTAATTTGGTTGATAGGCTTAATGGTCCACGAGAGAGACCTCAGAAGCTTGGGTTGTCTTAACGATAATGAGCATACTTATAATACAGATTTTGATGTCATTAATAGTCATTTGATGAATACTGATGGTGCATTTGTGAACTATTGGTTTGTAGATGTAGCCATCAAATATGGTGTTTATTCTTTTAAACAGGCAAAATTTGTTGATTTTAACAATATTTATGAATACAAGGTTATTTAAATTTTGATCTTAGGAAGTTTTGTGATTTTTATATAATTTACTTTATCATTGAAATAAAAAAAAAAAACAATGCAAATTATTAATCATGTGTTTATAGTGTTTTTTCAGCCTTAAGCATTAAACACATAGACGACAGCAAGCAGCATGGCAGGAAGCAGCAAATGCAGCTGACAATATTTGCTGCCATGCTATCGGCTGCATAAATATTTTAAAAGCAGCAACAGCAATACAATAAAAAAACAAATAAAATAATGAACATATGTTTGTTGTTGAAATAAATATTTCAGTGATACCACTTTCAAGTGTAAGAAATCGCAAAAATAAAATCGCTTGTTTGAAATGTATATATATTTTTTTATTTTAATTTATTTATATTTTATTAGTATTAAAAAACTTTACAAAAATCATCAACAAAATATACTTTTTTCTAATTGTACACATACTCTTAAAAAAATTAAAATTTTGATCTAATCTCAAATTTTTTTCGCAATAATTGGAAAATAATGATTTTTGCATCGCCGTTGATGTTGTCCGATGTATTCTGAAATCCTGTGTATTCTCAACTGGTACGGCTGCCTTTCTCCCAAATAAATCCCCTGATCAAGGAGATATTTTTGTGCATCACACATTTGCATATTTCTTATAAGACATAACGTAGTTAGTTATTCATTCAACCACTTCCTCGCATTTCACATCATATTATACATGTATTTTAATTAAACAACAATGCATATTGATCGTTGTGGGACACCAAACATAACTTTAAAATCATAAATTTAATTAAATAAATACCAACTTGTAATGTTAAAAGTTTTTAATTGTTAATGTCTTTATCAATAATTAAATTTTTTTTCTTTGAAATAAAAAATATTTTTTAGGTCGTTTGTTATTTAAAATTTTATATTGTATTAGCATCACTAATCAGTTTTTGCTGCCTCAAAAAATAGAAATTATTTTAAGTTGGGCAGCAGCAGCATAGGGTTTTGTCTAGGGTATTGCTGTGCTACCTTTAAAATAATCGTTTCCATATAAATATGTGTATTCTAATTTTGACAACTTGCTGCCACCTGCTTGCTGTCGTCTATGTGTTTAATGCTTTAAAGACGTTAGATCAGGGTGAATCCATTTTTTTGAACACCACTGTATATAATTTAACAAATACAGAGAACATATCAGTGTTGTCAGGTTAGGGGATTTATCCCCAAAATGGGGATTTTTTTCTGAAATGGGGATAAAAAAATTTATTTAGGGATGGGGATTTTTTGGGGATGATCGATAAGTTTTCGGCGATTTTTAAAATTTGTTTGCTTGTTTAATTATATATTATAGACTTTTCACATTCGGAACACTTAAAAGAATTTCAATTTCATACTTTCATATAAAATTTTTGCAACTGTGCTCTTACTTTTAGTTTGATTTATTTTCTCATATAAATTAAAACATCCCCATATCATTATGTTTCCGCCACCGTTTTTATTGGTTTTATTACTTATGAATTCAGTATTAGAGGGTCTTCTTACAGCTAAATTACTTCTTTTGGATATAAACAAACTAATTTTAGTTTCATCCGACCACAATCACTTATCCACCTATACTTTATGGTATGGGAATGTCTCCCATACTATGACACAGGACATATATTTAGAATTGAGGTACAATAGCACAGCCATTGGTATTTCAATAAAATCACGATCCGAAAGACATATCGAAGTGAGCAAGAGGTTGGTTTAAAAAGAATGTCCTCAAGATTTTAAGTTGATCTGCACAGTCTCCAAATTTAAAATTTGCATATCATATAAAACATATGTACATACAGTCATGGACTTTATTCTTCATACACCCCCGAAATTTTCAATGGCTGCTAAATGAGAAGCATTACAAACCTTTTTTTTTTTTAAATTATTTAAATATTTACTTATTAGCGTAAAAAAACAAAATTTTTGGTTTCTTTTTAAAAATTTAAGCAATGGATAAAAAAAAGCTAAAAATAAAGAAGGACAAAAGTGTTCATACAGTACAATTATTTGTTTTTCTGAAATGTGAAATAAGAAAGCTGAGTAAAGTTTTTTATAAAATTAATATTTTGTTGGCCCACCATTAGCATCAATTACTGCCTGCAGACGCCTTGGCATTGATGCGACCAGATTTTCAGTCATATCAGGAGTTATTTGAGACCAGGCCCTTTGCAAAGCTTGCTTTAAGGATTCCTTGTTTGTAACGGCAGTACGATCAATTTTTCTTTTCAAAATATCCCAAACGTGCTCAATGGGGAGGTGAGTTTAATTGTCTTGGTGCATTAAAAAGCAACCAATCTCTAACAATGTGCGCTGTGTGTTTGGGATCGTTGTCCTGTTGGAAAATCCAATGCTGGCCAAGACCCAACATATAGTATCGATCCATAATACCATCTATAAACACTAACCGACTAACTCCAGATGCTGCTATTGCTCCCCAAGCCATTACGTTGCCAATATTATGTTTTATTGTTGGAACAATATTCCTTGCATCAAGTGCAGCATTCTTTTTGCGCCAAACCTTCCCACGACCATCATTTCCGAATAAATTGAACTTATTTTCGTCCTTTAACAAAACCTTTTTCCAGAAGTCTATCTCTTTATTTAAATGCTTTTTTGCAAACTCAAGGCGTAGTTTCCTATTTTTTTCAGATATCAAAGGTTTTCTGCGGGGAACTCTGCTTGCATAACCATTTGCTCGCAACGCCCTCTGAACAGTTTTAGGATGAACAGTCTTGTCTAAAGTGTTAGCAATAGTTTTTGCAATTTTTGAGGCAGTAGTACGCGGATTTTTTTTAACTTCTTTCAAAACAATGCTTACATCTCTTCTGGAGAGTTTCTTCAGGCATCCTGGCCTTGGCATATTTTTGATGGAACCAGTATTTTTATACTTTTTAATAACATACTGAATTGTAGCAAACGGCAAATTTAATAATTTGCTTATTTCCCGATAGGATTTGTTGTTTTTGTGCTCTTGCACAATTAATTTCTTTATTTCAAAGCTTAGCTCTTTACGCGTACTTATCTTGACACTTGATCACTTATAACCAATAAAATATCCACTAATCATTCAAGTAACACATCACCTCATTGCAATATGAAAAACTAACCGTTTTTAGAAAGTTACAATGCGAACCTTTGGAATAAAGCAAAAGAGATTACACTGTATGAACATTTTTGTCCCTCTCTACTTTTAGTTTTTTTAGTGTATTCCGTTAATTTTAAAGGGAATTGAAATTTTTATTCTTGTACACTGATTAAAATGAATTAAATTACTTTTGCTGTAAGAACTTTTTTTTATATTGCTCTTAAATTAGGAGTTTTCTCTAATATAGGGGGTGTATGAAGACTTAAGTCCATGACTGTACATACATGAAAAATTATTGATGCAGTTTATGTGGGGATTTTTGGGATGAACTAATCAAGGTTTTGGGGATTTTTGGGGATACGAATTTCGAAATTGGGGATATAAATTGAAAACTATCTGACAACCCTGGAACATATTTCCTCTTTCTCTCTCTCTCTCTGTTACACGTTAAAACATAAGTTCTTTTATATCTACATTTTGTTTACTTTGCCTGCAGGAAAATCTTAACGAAATAATACATTTAAGGAATAGTTATTCTTTAGTGAAGTCTTGATATAAAACATCAAACGTTTTTTTTTTCTCAATATTTTTTGCTTTCTTTTTCATTTAAGACAATATGACAAATTAAAAGAAAATTATTTTTTTTAAAGAAATATTGTTGTTTATAAGAAAAACTTACTTGTATTTGGTTTATGGTAGGCGTAAGACACCACAAAATGTAACAATGACAAAGAGCCCACCATAAGATGATGCTCTTGGATTTTATTTAATTTATTCAACACGTTTAAATATATTTTTAAGACTATAATTTTTGTTTTAAAAAATGTAAACGAAAGTTTTTTTTTAATGTCTGCGAAATCTGTTTCCAATACTTCTTCGCTTATTATTTTTGAAAAAATACGAGTAAAGTAAGGTCCGACTGTTGTTTTTTTATACTTTTTTCCTTTTTTATTTCTAGTTAGTACACTTAAAACAAATTCTCTAAAATATATTAAAAAAATAACAAACTTAATTTAAAGAAATATTCGGTTAACTTTATAACTTTTTTTTTAATATTTTTCAAAAATTTATTATAAAATAAGACTTTTAATTGCGTAGTTTCTTGATGAAAATTTTTATATTAACTTTATAATAAATTAAAAATAATTTTTTTTAATTGTGCTTTCAAAAAGTTTTTAATTAATTTCTGTCTGAAGAATTTTCCTTTTTACATATTATTTTTGAGTCTAAATATGTATACATAACAAGCACTTATATTGTATAAATTTGTATTCAAATTCTGCTAAAATTTCTGTATATGCATATAATATACTTTTTTCCACAAAGGGCTGAAATTTTATTGTGCAATTACTGAAAAAGTTATCCGTTTTAGTTGTAACAACATTCAGCTCTCACTAAAGACTGATACATTTTTATATCCTGTTTATTAGAACATAATTTAAGAATGAGCTTTCTCTCTTTTTATACAATAACTCTCAACCTTTTCAAATAGTTGCGCTCTTGTATTGGTTAAAAAACTATATTTTTAAAGTATGTATAGTTTTAAGGTTGTAAGCTTAAAAATAGGTAAAATATTTTCATATTTTAAGTGACAATAAGGAATATTTTCTACCAATAAAATTTACTATAAAACAAAGGAAACAAAAGTGGTGTTTTTTTCGAAACCTATAGCCGCTTAGATAAACTGCTTCGAAAAAAACGACATAAGTGCTTAAGAAATTAATTTGGGCATTACTCACAATTTTTATAAAAAAATATGAAATTATTATTTTAAAAACAATTCAAACAATGTAAAAATAATTACATTACTTCGCCTCAGCTATATTTACAACGTTTATTCTTTTATTAATTTATAAAATGTTGAATGAATTTTAAAAAGATAACGTCAAGATAAAAAAAAATCCAACTTGGCAGCATTTTTATATGTGCTTAATTTTTAAGCAGTTTTAAAATTAACCGCTTATATAAGCGGATATAAATAAAAATTTGTATGGAATATTTAAATTCGGTTCGAAAAAAACACCACTAAATTTAAAGATTTTAACAGAATGTTTCAAATTATAAAAAAATTTTAAAATAAATAAAAAAAATTTTTTTATTTAAAGAATATTTTGGAAACACTTAAGTTAATATGGAATGTTTTGGGATAACAATCTGTTTTATGTAATAAATCGATTTTACACTTAAAACTTTAAGTAGGGGTTTTATCAAATAAAAAAGAAAATAAAGTAAAACATACTTATGTGTGGTTTTTTTTTATTTTTTTTTTTTTAAGACAAATGCTCAGGAGTAAGCCCCTCTTATTTTTTAAATTATAAGTTAGAAAAAACCGCAAATTTTATTTTATAATTTTTGTCCTTCGCTGGGATTTAACCTCGGTCGCTTGAATTTCTGTGCGAACGCTTTAACCACTATGACACGACCCCCTTTAATTTAATGATAAATTCCATTTCAAAAAGTATTTAAATGGAATGTTAATTATTAATATAAAAACAAATTTAGCATGTATGTATGCATAATGAAAACATAAATGACAGGAATACATATCTAATTCAAAAAAATATATGTACATACTATAAGTTCTTACATATAAAAAAGTCAACTATGAAGGATGATTATTCACACTTAAGATAAAAAATTATATACAGTTTTTTAAAAGTATACACTTAAGAAAGACTATAAGTTTGCTAAAAAAAAACTGCAAGATTCGAAGGGGCATGATAGATGTCTTATGAAAATAATAAAGTAAACAACTACATTTTATAACAATTAAAACTAAAGTTTTGATAATAGGTATTTACTTATACATAATCACCCTTATTCTACGTTTCGATTCGAATTGAAATTTTCTCAGTTTGGAAAATTTGGTATTCTGCGTTTTGAGTCCTCTCAATTTCTTTCGATTGTTTACGATTGGAGCTCCGTTTTTCTCAGTTATTTTTTATTAACGGAGGTTGTCTTGACTTTTTTTAAGTAAAAAATAATTAATTTATAAAATGTCAAAAACAACAGAGCAGCAGAGCAATTCGAAAAACTAGCCAATTTAATGACGGCGAAAGTAGGCATTGCCTTGCTTTTACATTGCGGATACCACCAGCGACCAAGATAAGAAGTAGCAGCGTTCTGGGAAAAAGCCTCATGAATCCTGAACGCATTGCGGCTGCGATAGACTCTCTCCTCCTTGAAATTAAAATAAAAAGCTAATACACTAAATTACTCATTCGCAACCAATTTATATTAACGTTCCGTCTTTTAATTTGTTTTTGTCTTTCCGTATTTAATTTCTTTACTATTATTTTTTCAATTACCTCCGGCTCTATCGGATTCTTCAAACTGGAATATTTATGCACAAATAACTTAATTTGGCTTTTAGGATTTGTCACATTTGTTCCAAAAACAACTTTTTTACCTATCAGTCTTTAATATTTTTCCGTTTTCAACTTTATTTCTGCAATTTTTATGTTTATCCACAATTTATTTTTTGACACTTAAATTATTATTAAATTATTAAAATGTTCGTTTATTAAAATGGTAACGAACATGCCTATTTGGTGTTTCATTTCCACATTCCACACTAATGTAATTAATTATGTAGACACTTCTGTCTTCATCTTTTTCTTTCGATTCCGGAATACCAATTTTCGATCGTATTATTTTTACAATAATTTATCGTGATTTTGTTGTGTTATTCAAACAGCTGATAGACATAAACAAATAAAAAATGTAAACTTTTTTTCTATAAAAAAATTAAAAAATTACAACATTCACTTCAAAAATGACGTGATTGCGAAAATCACTCTTAAAAACAAACTTTTACTGACTTTTATTAGAAAAGTTTATTTGATCTGTAAACACAGACATTGAGGAGACATTGTTAATACATACTAGACAGAAGAGTTTTTTTTTAGCATAAACATAAAGCATTTTTATTTGTATACAAAAAGGAACGAATATTTTAAGTTAATCTATGCATGTGTATGTAGTATGTACGTGTTTTGTTGAAAAGTCAAACAGAAAATATCGTGGTAGCTATAAATGATTCCAAGTTCTGCTAGAAATTAAAATATTTTTTTTTTAATAATACAAATCTAAATCTACCATTTTAACTTTCTTCTATAGAACATTTTAGCAAAATTTTGTTTAATGTTTTCTGGTAACACTGACTACATAAATTTTTTACTCTCACTACCATTTCAACTTTTTTCTATAGAACATTTTAGCAAAAAAAAAAAAAAAAAAAAAAACTCTCACTTTGTTAAAAAAAACTCTCTTCCATTTTTAAAGTATAAAGCATGCGCTTAAAATTGTCGCTCATAAGGATTTTTATTACCTACATATTGTCATATTAAATGCAAACGGACGAAACTACACTTTTTGTTTTTTTACAGGAGAAGCAAAAAACCTTAAAATCAAAAATTTTGTAAATCTTGAAAAATCATACAATTTTCAGGATCGGGTAAAAGGATTGGCATCCCTATATACAACAAATGGGTTTGTATGTAAGGTTTTCATATAAATACAGTAAGGGACAAAACTGTTCTTGAAATTGCTTTTATTGAGAACTTTAATTAAATTAATTAATTTAATTTTCTTTTTATTTAATACATATTAAAAAAAACTTTTAAATAAAATTAAAAACATTAATTGTATACAAAATTAAAAATATTTATGTAAATCTATAAGTGTATTGATTTAAAACAAACTTATAGAAAAATTCAATTGTGAACAGAGTATGTCCACTGATAAAAATTTCGTCCTTTTGCGGGCTTTAATATTTTGTATGTCCTCCGCGTGCCTTTTGTACTGCATTTATCTTTTTGGCATACTTTCTGCAAGAATATTAAGAATTTCTGGATCAATACTCTCCCAGGCTTCGATGCAGCGATCCCAAAGACCGTCAACCGTTTTTGGAGGTTCTTTTCTTGAAAAAATCGACCAAATATGCTCGATCGGGTTCAGATCTGGAGACTGGGGTGGCCAATCTAAAAGTTTTATTCCATTCTGTTCAAACCATCCCATTGTAATTTTAGCCTTATGTTTAGGGTCGTTGTCCTGCATAAATATGTCATTCTGCCCTGGTTCCAGCCCAAATATATCAAAACTTGGCAGGCACACATCTTTCCTCTAATGCGGCGGAGAACTTCAAGCTGGTTTCCTTGAAAACTTCCCCATGCCATTAATGACCCACCTCCAAATTTCATCGTTTGACTTATGTTTCTTTCTTGTAACCCAAAATGTTTATCAACTCATGTCAATTGCACCCATCTGACCCGATTCGGTTGATTTTCGATTCATCGGACCAAGTTACACGCATCCAGTCTTCTGTTGAAAAATTTTGATACTGTTTTTTGCAAAATCGAGTCGTTTTTTGCGGTTCTTTTCATTCAAAAGCGGTTTTTTAGGTTTTGTTCTAGCTACTAATCCGCAACTCTTTAAGCTTCTATGCACAGTTTTGGTACTTACGGAAAGGTTATGTTCATCATTAAGTATTTGTTTGACCTCAACCGCTGTATTAGCTGTACCATGTAGCTTCCCGAATATCCGCAGGCGAAATTTTTTTTTTGGACGACCTCCTTGGTTGTCTTTAAGTTCCAAAATGGCTTGCTTTTTTATTTTATGAATTAATCCCAGTTATATTTTATATTTCTGAGCAATCTTGCGATATGGAACACCTGATACCAACTCATTTATCACACTTTGCTTCAAAAGAGCAGTTATACTTCTTGCCATTCCAAAAGAACTGTATAACATAAATTAAATAATGCCTTTTAGTTATTGTTATTTTTAACACCTTAAAAGTAATATTTTACTTACTTTGAAAGAAAAACCCACGAGAAAAATTAGTATTTGTTATATTTTTCAAACAATTTCATATTTTAATCAAAGAGGGACAATATTAATATTGTTCACGCACGAGGTTTTAGTATTATTTTAATAATTGATAAAAGCTAACGGTACTTCTAGAAACAAGGTCGATACACAACGGAGTACTTACTACCATACCATCTGACGAATTTGCAGCGTTACCAGATTTATGTATTTTAACCCTTTTTATGCCTTTCAATTTACTTATATTTCGTGAACAGTTTTGTCCCTTACTGTATATACATCCATATGCAGTTATGTCTTCTTGCATTTAGAAATGCATATACTTGTAGTTACGTCCGTTTGAATTTCGTTAATAAAATCGCCGTATTTGATCGTATGAATCTAAAATTTTGCACTAAAATGTATTTTGATAAAAGAAACCCTAATTAATAAAAAACTTAATTTCGGAATTTTGTGTAGTTAGCTCCGTTTGCATTTAATATGACGATATGTACATATGTATGTATGAAGGTATAAAAAGGATTACAAAGAAAATAACACAATGCTTAATAAGGAAATTTCAAATGATGAAAAAATATGCATATTCTTTTGTTAGATGCTTAAAGCAATACAAAATACTTTGTCAAGAGTTTGAGTAAGTTTAATAAAAAAAATATTAGACTAGGTTGCGCTAACTTATTTTCATTTTGAGAACACACCACAATTTACCACACCCACAATTTACTAAAATACACCCAATCCTATTTTTGTCGTGTAAAAAAAATCATGCAAAAACATAAGTATACTTATACACTATGTATGAATGGTATTGCATTAGATCGATAAATCACTTTAAAATACATAATAAAACTATATATGGGCAATTTCAAAAATTTTCGACATTTTGATATTTTTTTTTTTTCAAATTTTTTTTTGGATGACACGAATGACGCTTTGGTCTCGTGAAGGGTGATATTTTAGCATACCAAAACAGTTCGCGTTAATCGTTTATTGCAAACGGCGCGAAAGTTATGGAGGTTTTAAATTTTAAATTTCTTTAAAAAAATTTTAAGTTAAATTTATTGGTTTATTTTAATAAATGTTGTATGGATGCATGAAACTCATTTCAAATTCATCCATGCACTGATAAAATACATAAAAAAATATCAATTATAATTAAAATTCCTTAACATTAAAAAACGCGAATTTTTGCAAAAATATGAATGTTTCACCGATTGTTATAATATGTGTTTATATAACGCATAACTAATTTACAGAAAAACAATGTTTTAACTTGCAAATTTAAAAAATAAAAAAAAATATAAGAATTATTTTTGAGGTTAGGATTTTTTTTTTATCTGTAAAATTTAAAATCATGAAAATTGTTTAATGCCTATTCGGTTTTATTATCAAGCTGAAAAAAACCTTTCATTTGGTGTCAATCGCGGCGGAATCTATACATAACTGCAGATGTCACAAAGCAAAATGTGTTTGAAGAAACATGCCGCTGTACCCGCTAAATATGGACCGAATTCAACCGTATTTATGTATATATGATCTTTAGTTCACCGCCGCACTTCATTTCCAATACTTTACATTGATTTTAAACCACGGATTAATTAAAAAAAACGCGAAACAAAATCATGAAATTTCGCAATATTTTTATTTTCTTTATAAAATTTTTGCGTTTCAAAATATTTTAACGCCTTCTTGACGTTCAGGTGCTATTTACTAAGAAGTTTAGATCACGCAATACATAAACCAGTTTTAAATAAGATTGCAAATTTCAGGCGCGAAAAACTGTCATTTTTGATAAATTTACGCCAATTCTATAAAAGTTTGAGGTCATCGTTCTTAGCAACTAGCAGCCTGACATCGACGTGATATGGCGCAAATTTTAGCAAATTACACCATCTATTAAATACTCTTGACAAAATGCAATTTTCTTGAACGGCGCAAAAACGCTATTGAAAAAACTACGAAAATTGAAAAATCGGAAAATTTTGGTTTAAAAAATGAACCGCTGTACAACTTTTTCCCAAATAGTAGTATGGGCATAACTTTTATAGTCTAAATATCTACTATGTCTAGTGATTTTATTTTATATCAGTGGGCAACGGAAGTTTAAAACTAAAAGTAGAAAAGTGATGAAATATAAAAAAACTCTTGTAAATTTCAAGCCTTTTTTTGAGTTTTTCGATATTTCAGAGCCCATAATTTTTAAAAATAAAGAACTGATGGTCTGAAATTTTGAATTTCCCAGTTTTCTAGTGTGGCCTACCATTCCCTTTTGACCGTTTTGGTCAATTCGAAAAACTGGAGAAATAATAAGCATCTGAACTCAGTTTTAACAAATCTCGAAAATTTTTGAAATTGCCCATATACAGTTACGAGCAGATAAAGAGGTTCACATCAAAATGATAAATCAATTTTGTTTGACTATAGTTTACATTACAGCAATAAAAAAGGAAAAGTCGCTAATTACTAAAGCAAATACCCACTTTTAATACTGCATCACAATAATTAATTTATTATGTAAAAAATTGCCCAAAATTAAAAAATAACCGTATAAAATCAAAGAGCAATAAATAGGTTCACTTTGAAAAATTTGTTAGTTTAAAATGTTAAACGCCAAAATTATAAAAATTATTGTAGAAAACTTTAGATTCAGCCTTTTAATAGAGCTTATTAAAGCAAATACCTCTAAAAATTTAAAAAATGGGACGTTCTAAACATTGTAGTGAAGAGGAAAAAAAGATTATAAAGGATCTACACAGCAGAAGTTATAGCCAACGGAAAATTGCTGAAATTCTTGGGAGATCGCAGAATATGATAAGAAATGAATTGCAGCCTCCAAAACAAAAACTTAAAAGAGGTCAACAGCGAAAAACCTCGAAAAGAGACGATGATCGCATTAAGATGTTGTCAACTCGTAATCCTTTTATGTCCGCAGTTCAGCTGAAAAATGAGTTAAAGCTTCCCGTATCAGAGTGGACCGTATCAGAGTGGTATAAAAAAATGGAGAAACATACTATGGTCTGATGAATCCAAGATAAACTTAGTCGGACCTGATGGAAGAACATGGGTAAGGCGTCCAAAAAATAAAGCATATGATCCAAAGTACACCACGAAGACAATAAAGCATGTCGGCGGCAACATAATGATATGGGGTTGTTTTTCCTGGTACTGTGTTGGGCCAATATTCTGGATCAAGGAAAATATGAACAAACATCTTTATCTGCATATTCTTAAAGAAGTAATGCTTCCGTATGCCGAGTAGGAAATGCCTTTAAAGTATGAATTCCAGCAAGACAATGACCCCAAGCATACTTCTAAGATCGTAAAAGAATGGTTCCAAAAGAAAAATATAAAGTTAATGGAGTGGCCTTCACAATCGCCGGATTTAAATCCCATTGAGAATCTTTGGAGAATCGTTAAGGACAAAATTGCACCACTGAAGGCTAAAAATAAAGAAGATTTGTGGACAAAAGTGAAGGAAGCTTGGTACTCAATTCCATTAGAGACTTGTCAGTCACTTGTCGAATCAATGCCTCGGAGATGTTCGGCGGTGATTCAAAAAAGGGATTTTCAACAAAATATTAGAAATTTTCTTGCAATTGAACTTTTTTGTATAAAAATGTCATTCTCTTTTCAATGAACCTATTTATTTGCTCGACAGGCATCAATTAATATATTAAATATATAAATTTTTCTCATTTTTTTTTAATTATAATTAAATACATTTTATGTGATTATTTATGTTTAATGTAATAAATATCGCTTTATTGTATATTACTGCTGTTTAAGTTATTTGAAGGCGAATTTATCAAAAAATGTGATGTGAACCTATTTATCTGCTCGTAACTGTATATGTATGTACAGCTGTGTTCAAAATAATAGGAGTGCACCAATGTAATATCTCTACAGTTGAAATTTGTTAGTGTACTAATTTGCAAAACAAGTGATATTCCAACGGAAGTTACAACGGTATGTAAGAAATCGAATACAGAAGAGAAACTCATAATAACTTTTATATTCATAATAAAATTCGTTCATTTCTGTGTTTGCCCTTGGTTTGAGTTGTTCAAAATAATAGGAGTGCGTGTGACGTTTTAAAAATAAAACTAAAAGGGCATATAATTGAAGAAAAAAAGTGAAAAGTAAGTTTAAAAAAATGATGTGAAAACCTTATTTACAGTGATTATATTATATTTCACATAAATTTTTGTAATAGTGGGAAGAGGAAAGCACTGTTCTGAGGAAAAAAGAGAACCAATTAAAAATCTTCGAAAAAAAAGGCAAAACTTATAAAGAAATTAAGGACACCTTAGGATGCTCCGATCAAATGATTGCAAATGCTCTAAAATATAAAAAAAGCCTTAAACACGTGAGCGCAAACACAAAATATCAACTGTTGAAGACCGTCGTATTGTACGATACAGCAAAATTAATCCTTGGGCGTCTTCCAAAAAAATTCAAAAGGATCTAAATCTTGCCGTAAGTGGTCGTACTATTCGTAGACGCTTGATGGAAAATTATTTATTTGCAAGAACTCCACGGAAAGTGCCATTACTGACAAAAAAACAGGCAGTAGCACTCTTAAAGTTTGCACAAGAACACATCAATTGGCCGAAAGATAAATGGAGAAACATACTCTGGACCGACGAAAGCAAAATTGTTTTATTTGGTGGCACTGGGTCTAGACAATATATTATACGTCCGCTCAATACAGAATATAAAGCCCAATATACACAAAAAACAGTTAAGCATGGTGGTGCAAAAGTAATGATATGGGGAAGCTTTTCGTATAATTGTGTAGGTCCAATTTACGAAATTAGAGGCATAATGGATAGAAACGTTTATGTTGGAATTTTAAAAGAGGTAATGCTATACCTTATGCGGAGTGGAATATGCCTCTTAAATGGATATTCCAACAAGATAACGACCCAAAACATACCAGTAAATTGGCAAATGAGCGGTTTCGGGTAAGTGGAGTTCAGATTATGTCGTGGTCTGCTCAGTCTCCTGACCTGAATCCCATAGAACATCTGTGGGCAGACGTTAAAAAATATGTTGCGAGAAACAGCCATCAAATGCGGAAGAATTATGGAGCACAGTGCGCTAAGCGTGGCATCAAATTCCTTTAAAGGATCTTATTGACTCAATGCCTCGAAGATGTGCTGAAGTCATTAAAAACAAAGGTTATTCAACAAAATATTAAATCGGGGAAACTATTTTTAAATAATATTTAACTTTTGTGACTTTAGCTCTTATACTACTAGGTTGTTTATAAACACTCCTATTATTTTGAACAGGGAATTTTGAAAGAAAACTTTGTTTAAATTAAATATTTTATGTTTTAATAATTTTAATTAAATAAGTAATTGGTAAATAATTAGAAGCTGAATTAGAAATAAATTTTATCTCAAAAGAAATTAATATTTTCTTTTTTATTTCTACTTAATTTTAAACTTCGGCTTTGAATGAATTGCACTCCTATTATTTTGAACACAACTGTAGATATATGCCCGTATTCATAAAAAATAAAGCAGGTTTATTTATTCCTTATTTGACAATTAATCCATAGAAATATGTCAAATAAGCACTCTATAAATCAATTTTAATTTTTATGAATACGAGCAATAAAGTTTTCTACTACTTAAGTTTCTATATATAAAAAAAAAAAAAAATACAAAAAAGGGTTAGGAATACTTATATGAGTGTAGCAAAAGAATTCAGTCTTCAATAAACTCCTTTTAAAAGACGGATTTTTAATAGTACTTTTATTGGAAGAAATCACTTATCTTTTTTTGATATGTGTTTTTTCAACCATCGTAAGTATGGCCTTTTCCTTAAGATTTCTTAACTACACATGTGCATGTTTTGTTGAAATAGATAGCTAAGTATATATAAGTATGTATGTTGTCTTATGCTGGGATTCCCCAAATTTAAACGAATTCAAGAAATAAAACGAAAAAAATTTAAAAAGCAATTAAAAAAAAATTGTTCACGTTGTAGAGCTATTTCACCTTGTTCACGTTTTAGAGTAGTCAATGCAAACATAAAAGTGTTCACGTTTTCGAGTCGTTCATGCTTCCGGGTATTCACGTTTTCGCGAGTTCACTGTATTTGATTTATTAAATCATCATCACTGCAGTTGTCTGCGGTTAATTCCACCATATTTTTTTAATATTGTTTATCTCGAAAACTTCCGTAATTTTGTTTGTAAAGCTATGTACAGACGGTTGTAAGATCTGACAATATTGTTAGAAAAATGTACAGAAAATTTCTTACTATCATGTGAACTTACAATATTGCCAGACATCTGGCAACCGTGTAAACGCATTTCTTTGTTATTGCCATATCATTCAGATGCGAGAATATTTAACATCTGACAACGTCAGATGGCCACACCAAGCTTTTTGTAATTTTTATGGAAATAAATATAATTTTTCAAAAAAAATCAAATTAGAAAAATTATATAATTGTTCGACCTGTTTCCAAATTACCCTAATAATAAGCAAACACTTTTTTCAAGCTCAAGGTCAAGTTTATTTTCAATTTAATAATCAATATTTCGATATTCTTCGGATATCATCTTCAGGATTCCTAAAAATACAATAATAAAAAATAGAAACAGATAAAAATACACTGAAACCATTATTCTAATAAGAATTTCATGAAAATATCAAGAACAAAAACAATTATAAAAATACCGATCAAATAACAATCTACAAAATGTAAACAAATTCACAACATCGGTAATAAAAATAAAACAACAATTCCCATATTATCATCATCATATATATTATTTCTAAAACACTTTTTTTGTCGGTTGCAAATATCTCCCATACCACCGCATTAAATTTTAATGAATGATATCTCATTTTAAAACTTATTTCTAACACTAATGACGAAAAATAATTAGAAATTGGCGTAAACGCCATAATGTTGCTTTTAAATGCATATCAGGTGAAGCTGCAGACATCATTCCAGAGGATGTTACTCAGTTCAAAGAAAAACTTCCTTTAATACTTAGTAAGTACAGGCCCGAGGATGTTTACAATGCTGACGAGAGCGGTCTATTCTTTCGGGCATTGCCTAACAGAACACTATCTCTAAAGTCAGAAAAATGTGCAGGTGGTAAATTGTCAAAGGAAAGGCTCACAATTCTATTTTGCGTTAATATGTTGGGAGAGAAGGAAAAACTACTGGTTATCGGTAAAGCAGCTCGCCCACGAGCCTTTAAAAACACCCCAGTCGATGTTTTGCCGGTTGATTGGAAATCAAATGAGGAGGCTTGGATAACTGGTGAAATTATGACGGAGTGGTTAAAAGGGTTGAATAAAAGAATGATGTCATGCAACAGAAAAATTATTTCATTTTTAGACAATGCTGCATCCCACCCCAAGAAGTTAGTACTAACAAATGTAACAATAAATTTTTTGCCAGCCAATACCACATCTGTTTACCAACCGCTAGATCAGGGCATTATTAAAAACTTTAAAGTTAATAATAGGACCTTAATTTTAAAGCACATCTTATCAAAAATGAATTTAGCTAATTCGGCCTCAGAGCTTTCAAAAGGCATAAATGTTCTTGATGCCTTATGTTTCATAAAAACCGCTTGGGAAAAAGTTGAAGCCATCACCATCGAAAATTGTTTCCGGAAGTCCGGATTTATTCACACAAATGATGATGTCGAGGAATTTGAACCTCAAGATAACTTGCCTTTATCAACATTAATAAATTTTTATAAACTATGTGATGTAAATGAAGATAATTTTGAAGATTTCGTTAACATTGATGAATGTGCTTCAACTGAAAATGATTTGATAGAAAATATTTTAGAAGATCCAGAAGAAATATTTATTAGTGATGAAGACCAAGAAATTCTTTCGGAGCCCAGCGGAATAAATACTTTTGAGAAAGCTTTCACACAAATTCAACAATTAAAAGCCTTTTCGTCAAACGACTTTGTAGCATATTCAAAATTAATGAATTTAGAGAGCCACTACGAGGAAATGTGGAAAAAACAAAGGCAAGCAAACTATAAATAGACAATTTTTTAGATTTTAATAATATTTTTTTCCTTTATATGTTATTTAATTAGTTACTGTGAGAATAAATACAAACATATCTACAATGTACAGCTGCGTGCAACTAATTAAGAACACGAAGCTTACATGTGAGCTTGAAGCAAAAAAAATAAAAATAGTTGTATAAGTTAAGGCACCATCCGAAAAATTTTTTGATAAAGTGTATTTTGTTTTATTTTTTTAGTTTAAAATTTAAGCATTGACAACGGGAATTATAGGGCAACAATAACATCACATGATTTTTGTCCTTCAATAATATTTTTGTTTGAGAAAGCAGAAAGGAGAAATAGAGGATGAATGAAGAATAATGAAGGTCAACATCATGTGATATTATTAACGGCCCGTTTGATTGTTGTTTTTATTTTTTATTTTTATTATGAGGGTATTAAAAGATCTGCATAGCAGAGATCTCTCTCTTAATTCAATTGAAGCTAAAGGAAGAAGGTGTGTTAAGAAATTTAATTAGTATTTTTTTATTTTTATTTAAGATAAATTTAAATTAAAAATTAATAATTTAAGTGTTAAAAAATTACAAAAATAAATATAATAAAATAAATAAATAAATGGAGTAAATGAAAATAAACAAAAATAAATTTTAAATTAATTTATATATTGTCAAAATTTTTCCGAGTTTAGTTATTTAAACTCTTAGTCGTAGAAAATAACTGTTTATTGGGTCAATTATTTTTTATAAAGCAGTGAGCCATATTTTAAAGAATATTGAATTCAGTCGTGCATATAATTAAGCACAAATCGTAAAATTTAAGAAAAACTTTTATTTATTAAAAAAAAATCAATATTTTGTTGCAAAACCATTGTTGTCGATAACAGATTGACACCTGCGAGGTATCGAGCTAACCAGATTTTCACATACACTAGTTGGAATGGCCTCCCAAGCTTTCTTTGTTTCGACGAAGAGATCATCAAAATTGTTTATTTTTACTGCGCTTACTTTGGTTTTTACAACTTGCCATAAATTCTCAATCGGATGGAGATCTGGAAGAAATGAAGGCCAATCAAGTACAGTGACCGAATTGTTTATAAACCATCGTTTGACGTGATGAGCCGTATGCTTCGGGTCATTATCTTGTTGAAATATCCATGTTACTGGCATATTTTCCTCTGCATACGGCATCATTGTATCCCTTAGGACTCTTACATATTGGAACTTGTCCATGTTTCCGTCAACTTTGTGCAGCGTTCCAACACCGCGTGACGACATAGCACCCCAAAGCATAATCGAACCTCCTCCATGCTTTAAAGTGGCCCGGGTGTATCTTTGATCAAATTCTTTTAAATTTGGCCGGCGAACATATTTTTTTCCATCGGGAGAGACACTATTAATTTTTGTTTCGTCCGAAAATAACACTCTTTTCCATTCCACAGCGGTCCAATGGCGGTATTTTTTTGCAAACTCTATTCGCTTCTTCCGGTTACGCTCAGACAACAATGGTTTCTTTCGGGAAATTCTTCCAAAGAGGCCAGCTTCCCGCAATCGACGTTTTACTGTGTCTACAGATGGTTTTGCTCCATTTTCACCAAAGACTGCTATCCGAATTTCGTTTGCTGATTTATGCGGATTTTTTTTCGACTCGTGGACAATCAGTGCATCTTCACGCACTGTCGTAATTCGGCTTCTTTGTTTACGAGGCACTTTTTCAGCTGTCGAATGTTTTTGAAATATTGCACCGCTTGGAAAACCATTGTTTTAGAAACTTTTAAGGCTGTTGCGATCTCCCTATAAGAGCTTCCTTCCTGATGCATTTGTACAATAATCTTTCGAGTACTGACGTCACAGGACTTATTTTTACCCATGTTTAGCAATAAGTAAAAGTTTATCAAATTCTGAAAAAAACTTACTTGAATCTTAAAATTTTAAAAAATTTTTCACTGTCCTTAATTAAGTGCACGAGTAATTTATTTCACAAATTATGAAAAACATCCCAAAGAAAAAAATAACGGTAAAAAAAGGGTTGCCATTGAGAAGTTTCAATAAACAAAGTTGGATTAACTAAACAGGGTCAAATTTTAGCGGTTTTTTTAATAGTATTATTTTCAACATAATGATTTAAATATTGAGTACTACTGTACTTAATTAGTTGCACGCAGCTGTATATGAATATGAAAAACTAAAAGTTTAATGAAAATATTTTAAGATTACTTTTATCAGTTACCGCAATCAATACATAATATACACGTAAATGTGTATTTATCAGAGTTGGGTTATTGCATTAGATTTAATTTTCCACTAAATTTAGTGGTAGTGGAAAAAATAGTGCATTATCGCCTATAATATTTAGTGGTAGTGGAAATTTAGTGCATTAAATAAAAAAAATTTAGTGGTAGTGGAAATTTATTGCATTAAATAAAAAAAATACAGGGTTGCTTAATAGTAATGCAGTTCTACATATGTGTTTCTTTACTTCTTGGGTAAAGTTCGGTAAATAGAGAGTAAACAATAATTTCTCTCAATAAGAGACAAATTTACCCAAAAATACGGGAACGCAAACAAGCAAATATTTTACTCATTCACATAAAAATACGAAAAACATAACTTTATGTCACACACACACACACATATTGAACATGTAATTTCGCAAAAAATAAACGACAATAATTCGAATTATACATGTTAACTAAGCCAAAAAAAACTGTTTTATATAAATATTGAATTAATTTTTAATTCTGGTTTTTCGACCTCTATTATTTAATGTAATGAAATTCTCAAGCTCAAGGTCTTTTTTTAAATAAAAACTTTTATTTAATAATCAATATTTCGCTACTCCTATAAACACTTAAAATTTTAGCAGATGGAGAGGACTTAATACAGACGCTAGATAAGAAGGAGGAACAAGAAATTGCTAGCACCAGATTAACGACAATAATAGAGAATCATTTGAATAAAATGGAATTAGATAAAAGAGATAGGTTTATGTTAGAAAAAGTTGATGAAGCCGAAAAATTTTTGAGAAGTAATAGAAATATAATTATTTTAAAAGCGGATAAAGGAAACTCAACAGTAGCTTTGTATAGAGATGATTACAATATAAGAATGAGAAATATTGTTGAGGACAATAGTAAATATAATGTAATTGCTAAGGATCCTACTAGTAAATTACAGAAATT
This sequence comes from Metopia argyrocephala, assembly GCA_963576795.1. NCBI lineage: Eukaryota > Metazoa > Arthropoda > Insecta > Diptera > Sarcophagidae > Metopia > Metopia argyrocephala. The sequence continues at coordinate 111,920,490 of OY756208.1, forward strand.
GAATAATGATTTAGTAGATGAACTTTTTAGGAAAAAGATCATAACTACTGTTGATAGGTATAAACTTAAGACAAGTACAGCTATTGCTCCAAGGTTATATGGCTTACCCAAAATTCACAAACAGGATTTTCCATTGAGACCAATTTGCTCCTTCATTAATTCACCATCTTATTTTTTATGCAAATACATAACCAGTATTCTTTAGAAAATTACAGAGAATTCAACGTATAATGTTAAGGATTCAATTCAATTCAAGGATAGAATTAAGAACCAAATTATTGATGATGATGAGGAATTAGTATCTTTCGATGTTATTTCACTTTTCCCTAGCATACCTGTTGGATTAGCGATTAGTATTATAGAAGAAAAATGGAACGTTATTGAGAACTATACAAAAATTGATAGGCCTTTATTTTTACGGATTTTAAAATTCTGTATTGAGTAAAATAGATATTTCAAATACAATGAGAATATATATGTATGTGCAGCATGAAGGACTTCCAATGGGTTCGCCCGCATCTCCAATTTTGGCAGATATAGTCATGGAGAAATTATTAGATGATTGTATTGGTCAATTGGAAATTAAACCTAGGATTATGACGAAATACGTAGATGATTTATTTTGTATTATACCAAAAAGTGGAATTGGAAGAATGTTGACCACACTCAATAATTTTAATCCTTTTATTAACTTTACTATGGAGAGAGAATTTAATTTTAGGATTTCGTTTTTTGAGCAAAAGAAATAAAACTCAAAAATAATTATTATTTATGATTTTTATTTTTTTCGCTCAAAATAAAACTCACTTTTAATTTACTTTATATATGATGTATGAAAAAAAAATAATTTTTGCGCAAAAGAATGATATTTTATATAACGAAATGAACAAGCATGTCTTAATATTTTTTCTTTTAGTAGTTTTGACCAAATTTTTATATGTAAAAAACCTCAAAAAAAGTCATAAATTGAAAGTGAGTTTTATTTTGAGCGAAAAAAATAAAAATCATAAATAATGATTATTTTTGAGTTTTATTTCTTTTGCTGAAAAATAATGATTATGGCTGATTTTTATTAATATTGCTCAAAAATAATCATTACCATTGAAGAAAATCTTTAAAACTCACAATATAATCATTATTGTGTAATTTTTATTATAAAACTCATAATGATTACGGTCCCTGGAATTTATAAATACACATTTTCTGTATTTAAAATTTGAAAATAATTTATAAATAAATATATCCTGAAGACGCTACACGCAGGAGTAGCGAAATATTGATTATTAAATAAAAGTTTTTATTTAAAAAAAATACCTTGAGCTTGAGAATATCATTACATTAAATATTGAATTAAATTATACTCTAATGCCTGTATTCATAAAAAATAAAACAGTTTTATTAATTGCTTATTTGACAATTACACCATAGAAATATGTCAAATAAGCACGCTATAAACCAATTTTATTTTTTATGAATACGGACATAAGCCTTTCACTGCAGGTTTATAAATATTTTTTAATTCAACTTTTGAAATGTTTTTTAGTTTTCTGCACTTTTCATTTTTCTATTATTTTTTAAACAGTTGATTATTTGTTTACTTGCACAAACTAGCTCGAAGAAAAAGTACGGGTTATTTCGTGCATAAAGAAGAAGAATGTTACTCTCTCAAAACTTCTCTCATTTACGCAAATTTTGTGTACGGGAACGCTTTTTGGTAAGATTGGGATACCGCGGGCGCTCAATGTAGAGTAAAGAAACGGACTTAGTATGTATATATTAAAATCAATTCTGGCAATACCGCTATTTACTATAAAAAGCTGTTTTGGCAATACTTTGCAGTACTTGTTAGATCAAGTGCGATAAACAGGGTCGCTTAATTGCAGAGATCAGCAGCCTAATTCTGTAAGTCGCTAAAGCTAAATTTCCATCGCTAAAAATGCATAAAATTGATTTAGCGATTTTTGGCAACATATTCAATTCTGTAACTTTTAATGCTAAATTTGGCATACCTTTGAGAGTGAATTCGCCGCAATTTTAGCGTGTATTCCTCTCATCGCTAAAATCCATTATTTTGTATTCTCTAACGTTAAATTGTAAAATTTTAGCTACGAACATTTTTATGTGCCAAAAGGTAAGCTAAATATAAATTTTGTTGTAATTAATGTTTTGTTATGTATTTAAATATATATTTTTTAACTTTTGCAGAATAATGGAAGACACAACTAAAAGGGTGACAAAGCAGCAAAAAAACATGCTTATTCAGTATTTGAAGGATCATAGAGAATGTGAACATGACAGTTAAAAAATAAAAATAATAATTTCTTTTACGTAAATATATTAATTTTTTTTTTACATTTGTTTACGGGAGCAAAAAGCCTTGCTGAGCAATGGGAGCATTTAGCCGAGAAGCTTAACTCATTTGGAGGTGCATTCAAAAGTGGAGAGGTTCGGAAGAGAGCTTGGACAAATATGCGGCATTTTATTCCATTTTTTTTTCATTTAACAGAAGCAAGGCAAAACAAAAGTTCCAAGAGCATAAAAGCTCTTTAGAGAGAAGTGGCATAAATGGCCCTCAAAATTGCAAGTTAACTGAAATGGATGATCGCATAATTGCCATCATGAGGAAGGAATCTTTGGTGGGACAAGAAGAAGTCGGCGAACCTCTGGTAAGTTTTTTCCAAATTTGTTTTATTAATTTTTAAATAAATAATTTTTTTATTGTGTAGAGAGACGCAGAATTTACAGCAAATGTTTCTTTAACATCAGAATTTAATGATTCCACACCATCTTGCTCTAATGGAACTGTAAGAAGACTTTACAATATTTATTAATTTAACGGTCTTTCGATTTTCTTAAAATTAGATAAATTATTAAAACCTTAAGTTTTTTTATAATAATTATATTCAAAACTAATACTATACAATTTTTATAAAACAATTTCATTTTTTATTTATTTATTTTTTTTTCTTATTTTTTGAACTTGTAGGGAAAACAACACTCGGCATTTACCCAAAAGTAAATAAATTCTTTGTAGTGTTACCATCTTTCAACAAATAAAAAAATTCACACTTGTAGTGGCGAAATGCCTCACAGATTATATTTTTAAATATCATTTATATATACATATGCATATGCATGTTGCAAAACTATATACAATTTAGATAAATATTTTAAAATTATCATTAAAAATAATCGTTTGAATCCAAAATAAATTCCAAAAAAAAAAAAAAAGAATTAAAATCAATTTAGAGAAAAAAAAATGTAAACATATGCAACTCTAATAAGAAATAACAATGAGAGAAGAGAAATAGCAATGAGTTAGCAAATAAGCTACGGCGAAAAACTTATATTTTGGCTAAGCTGTTAGACTTCCAGAATACAAATTGAGAGACTTTGCTAAAATATTTGCCGTAAATTTATTTTAACTTTTTAGCATTTTAGCGTAAGCTTTAGCTAAGAGAATTACAGAATTAGGCTGCAGCATTGAGTCGCTTTTTAGCGATTCATAAGCACTTATAAACGTAGTTAATGTTCAACTACTCTAACTCACTCATACTCACACAACGTTGATTCATTAATAAAGGTTGCAATAAATATGAGTCCAATGTTGACATCAAACTCATACTCACTTGGATTCATAATTTTATAAAAATACTTATACCGTTTAAGTCGATAGACGTATACAATAAAAAAGAAAATTTATATGGTGTATACAAAAAATGAACATGCAAATAATAATCACAAATAAGCGAAAAAGTGTAAGTTTATAAGAAATGTTTTAAAGAAGATAAAATAATCCGTAATTATATTTTAATTTTGTATAAACAGGTTTTAAAGAAATTCATTTAAAAAAAATATTTTAAAATTTTTTCTACATTTTACATTGTAAAAACTTATAGTATACTTGAACTACATCTTTATAATCAATATTTTTAAAATAGATTATTGGAACACAAATTGCCCATATTGGGCTCCGACACTGATTTTCTGTTTAATCTCACTCTTGCAATCCATTTCTTTATAACCTGCTTATAAAAATTAAAGAAAAAAATAATGAAAAATTGTTTAATTTCCTTAAAATATGTATTTCCTAAAAACATAAACTTTTTCGCTTATGTAAATTCTTACATTTTGAATGTTAATTATAATATATACCATATCTATTTTCTTTTTATTGACGAAAAATAATAAATTACATAGTCAAAAACATAGTATTTATTTAACACGATTTTAGCCCAAAAATTTTTCTTTTGCAGCCGTGTGGTAAATGGTTGGTAGCTAGTAATGTGTTTATAGCATTTATTTACTCTCGTACTAACGCAGTAAGCAGAGCAAACACCCAAGAGTTTGTAATCGAATCGTACTTATTTTTTCTCATCTGTATGCACTGAGTTAAGGAGAGTTGAAGTCAACAACATCATCATATTATTAAATATAAATGCGGTGAGTACTTCAAACTTTTGAGATGAGTAGAGTATCCATTACATTACATGAATCGCACTCAAATGGCAAATTTTTGACTTTTTTAAAATGAATATTGAGTTAGCAATACACACTAACTTAATGAATGCTGCTATTGCATGATTCAATTTAGTATGTTTTTTGCTACAAAATGCTTGTAGTTGCTTGCAAATTCTAAACATGCCAACCAATCACAAAAGCAGTAAGTATGTTTGAGAATTTCAGTGTTTAAATGCGAATAAACCAACTACGAACAAAAGAAAAACAATAACACGATTGTAATGAAAACTAATGCAGTTTGTCTTATATTTTTAATAAAATATGCTACTTGTTTCACTGTTTCAGTCAAACGATTTAACCTCTTAGTTGAGCTTTAATGAATCATTTGAGTGTTTTGTATACAAAGGAGTGTTTTGTATGTTATTATTGCTAAAGGTATCTAAAAAAAGATTAAGAATAAACAACGCGTTTACAAAAGTAAACTCTACAAGCAATACAGTTGCGACTGTTGATGAATAAAAACAAAACAAAAGCAGTAATAATAGGAATAAGCGGTAAAATCGAATCAACTCATGTCATTCTCTGATGCGTATAACGGCGCAGTGTTATAAGGCCATAGGCAATAAAGCCATATGACCTTATTTCTCATTCTATTGAGAAATAAGGCCATATGACTTTGTTGTCTCCACCCAAGTGCAATATCACCATAATCGTTTTGTAATCAAAGTGGAAATAACGCCATAATATTGTAGTTGTCATGGTTACAAATTTCCAAAAGAATAAGTTGCCATCATCAATTAAAAACAAATGACTGAGGAGGTGGGGGGAGCGCGGCGGGCCCGCGACATGCGTGGCAGGTGCGCTCTATAGCGGCGTAACCGGCGCCCGCGACATGTGCGCTCTATATTGCATTTTAACCGCCGTTCTTCAATATATTAAAAACATTTTTGTCCCTTGCTATGACCAACATTTCAAGCTTTTTATGGTACTGTACTTAGTTAATATTGTAACTTATCAAGAGAGAAAGTGCCCAATTTGTCGTGCCATTATCAAGAATGGCATATTTATATATTGTTAATTATTAAGAATTTATAAATTTTTTAAACATAAAAAAAATTAAATAATTTAGAATTATACAAAAAAAAAATTAAATGAGCAATAACACCATAATGGCTTTATTTCATTCCTTATCTGGAATTAAAACCATAAGGCTTTATTTCCCATTCCTTTGAGAAATTAGGCCACATGACTTTATTACCTATGGCTTTATAACACTGCGCCGCGTATAAGTACAAGAAATTATGAATCATGATTCAAGTCTACTCACTTTTTTTACTCATTGCTGATCTCTGCTTAATTGTAATGCTATTCCACATAATATATAAAGTTGTAAAAGACATTTTGGTAATGCCGTTATTGTCATGGTATTGTTTGTTTTATGAAGTGTAGTAATACGGTGTCTTAAAATATATTATGATTTCTAATACTTGTATACTTTTAATAAAATGTAAATCATGTTGTAAATCATCAAAATGCTATGGTAAAAATTAATACCAAGGAAAAAACCAAGCAAGTATTACACAAATTTTGATCGAAAATCGGTACACCATTTAAAAACAAGGTTGACATGCACAAACGTTTATGTTAATGAGTTAACTGCTGAATGTTATCCAGACTCTTGCCACACAATGTTATCAGGGCTGGCCACAGGATGGGGCTAATGATGTTAGTGGCTTAAAAATTTTATTAAGAGCTGATATGTACTGAAATTATTATTGTTATTATTTTACAATTTTTTATACAGGGTGTTTTTTTAGAGGTATAGAACTTCGAATTGAAATAAAATACAAGAAAATCGTTTTAATGTCCATCAATTTGGCTTTATTGGAAGAATAATTTTATGACATTAATGTTTAAATATGATTTCGGGCATGTGGCCGCCGCGGCTAGCTCGAATAAAGCCAATTCTACAGGTCCAATTTTCAACCACTTTTTCGAGCATATGGGGCCGTATGTTAGCAATAACGCCACGAATGTTGGCTTCCAAGTCCCCTAACGTTTCTGGTTTGTTGGCGTAGACGAGCGACTTCACATATCCCCAAAGAAAATAATCCAATGGTGTCAAATCACATGATCTTGGTGGCCAATTGACAGGTTCATTCCGCGAAATTATGCGCTCATCGAATGTTTCCTTCAATAAATCGATTGTGACGTGCGCTGTGTGGCATGTAGCGCCGTCTTGTTGGAACCACAACTCATCCACATTCATGCCATCCAATTCGGGAACAAAATAGTCAGTTATCATGGCTCTATACCGGTCTCCATTAACGGTAACTGACTCTCCAGCATTATTTCGGAAGAAGTATGGCCCAATGACTCCACCAGCCCATAGAGCACACGAAACAGTCAGTTTTTGTGGATGTAATGACGTCTCAAGGGTCTCATGTGGATTCTCTTCACTCCAAATGCGGCAATTTTGCTTGTTGACGTAGCCATTCAACCAAAAATGAGCCTCATCACTGAACAAAATTTTGCGATGAAAATCAGCATTGAGATCAATCTCATTTTCGGCCCATACACCAAAACCACGACGCATTGCATGGTCTCGCGGCTTTAATTCTTGCACAAGCTGGATCTTGTAAGGTCGCAAGCCAAGATCTTTGCGCAAAATCTTCCATAAAGTTGATGGACAAAGCTCCAATTGCTGTGCACGGTGGCGAATCGATTCATTCGGGTTCTCTTCAACACTTTGCTCTACAGCGGCAATTGTTTTTTCGGTGCGCACTGTTCGACGTCTCTGCGGATGCGTATTATCACATAGAGTAAACGTAGTGCGAAAACGATCCATGGTTAACCGAATTAATTGCTCTGATGGACGATTATGTCGACCATAAAATGGACGGAGCTTGCGGTAAACTTCGCGAACTGAACCATTATTTTCGAAATAAATTTGCACGATTTGCAAGCGTTGTTCTTTTGTCAACCTGTTCATAATGAAATGGCAAACCAAACTAAATATTAATGTGAAGTGATCGAAAAAAACTAAAAGCATTTCAGTACTCTATGGGCTTGTTTTTACTACACTGCGTGTCATAACTATAGACGCATTTAATTTTTTGTGTTATTAAAGCTTTAATGTATATTTTTTGCAACTGACTGTAGTATGTTATGATAATGTAACGGTACTTTTTTTATTTAAACATTGGAAACATCTACTCTTTAAATTAAGAGCACTATTCTCTTTAACTTATTTCTTAGTGTTTCATAACTATAGACGTATTGCAGAAAAAAATCACTTTAAGTGAGTTCACTGTTTTTAAATGTCACATAATTTAAAACAAATTCGTAAATGTTTACCGTTTTTTAATTTTTAAATAAAATGCCACGTGGTAAGTACCTTTCCGAAGTCGAAAAAGGCAAAATTTTAGCTTTTTAGAAAACGGTTTAAATTTTTGGGAAATCGGTCGAAAAATTAATGGATCAGATAAGGTTGTGGGAAATTTTGCAAAAAATCAAAGTGGTTACAGGACAAATAAAAGTGGGGGACCAAAAAAAAATTATCAGATAGAGACAGACGAAGAGTTATCAACGCTGCTAGCAACTCTATGAAAAGTCTTTTTCAGATTGCTCATGAATGCAGCCTGGAAGTGTCTAAATCTACAATAAGTAGAGTATTAAAGCAGTCCCAAACCATTACCAGGCAAAAACTGTTGACAATGCCTAAGATATTTGCTCGTCACAAGCTTGCTCGTTTGGAGTTTGCAAAGAAAAATTTGCAAACAAACTGGAATAAGGTAAGTTGTATGACTTTTGCTCTTATTCGGTTTTGATTATTTCTTCCTTCTCATTTAGGTGATTTTTTCAGATGAGAAAAAATTTAACCTTGATGGTCCAGATGGATTTAATTGCTATTGGAGAGATTTACGAAAACAACCACGGTATTTCTCAAAACGAAATTTCGGTGGCGGTTCGTTAATGGTATGGGGAGCATTTTGAAGTGACGGTATGCTTGATTTGGCGTTTCCCAGTTGTCGGCTGAATTCGATAGACAATATCTTGGAAGAGAATTTGGTTCCATTTTTAGAAAGCAGTCTCAATCATGAACTGATTTTCCAACAGGGTAACGCATCAGTTCATAAGAGTAGACATACCCAGGAATGGTTACAGTCTAAAAATATTATAACTATGGACTGGCCTGCGTGTTCACCTGACCAAAACCCAATCGAAAACACTTGGGGATTATTGTCTCGACGTGTTTATAGGGACAATCGTCAATACAAAACAGTATTTGACCTCAAAGAAGCAATTATTGATGAATGGCGGTCAATCAACGATGAATTGCGAAAAAATTTTATAAAAAGTATGAGAGACAGAATTTTTGAACTTATTCAAAAATTCATTATTAATTTCTATTGTTTTTTTTTTTAATTTAGAAGATGTGCGTTTATAGTTATGAAACAGCAGTATGTTTAAAAATATGTAGTAAAACTAAATTGTAAATAATAAAAAAACAATTTTTATTAAATCACGTTTGTTTTTCACCACTCTATCGAATATAATAATTTCATAGTCTAATTTTCTTCTTTTGTTAGAGTATCAACAAAATATTAAGATGTGCGTCACTATAAAGTGTAACACCCATTTTTCTTAATAACTTTTTTCACCTTTAATCAAAATTATTTTTTTGTCAAATTTGACTTGTTAGTTAGTTCACAATGGATAATCAAAGACAAGTGCATACAAAAATTATTCAAATAATTAAAAAAAAAAACCATATGGGCTAATCCTGCGTTGCGGACGTTACGTTCGTACGCATATTTTTGACTACTGTTGGCGGTCTGAGCGTTATATTCTTAAGTAACCTACATTGGTACGTTGGCCTTTGAGAGTACTTTCAAATGGCAGTTGCATATATTTTCTGAGTTTTATCAGTTACGATATAATTGTACTTAAATTGCCGTTGCGGACGTTACACAAAACAGAAGTCGTTGTGGAGATCAATGCAAACTTTCATAAATTTTAGCGAATTTTATAGTATAAACAAAAAAAACTCCAAATACATTAAAGAAAGAGGAATGTTTAAGCATTTCAAACCCACTTTCGAGGCAAAAAAATAATTGTTAGTTTATTCACAATTTTGTCTTATATTTGTTGCGGACGTTGCATTTTTGACTACTGTCCTACTCATATAAATAAAAAAATATTTTTGTGTTTATTTTCAAAAAATATAAATTTTATTTTTCTTTTTAAACTTGTAGTTTATGTTTAGGAGATACTGCAGTGCGTGCCATTTCGATAAAATTTTCACTAAGTGAAGAAAAGTGATGATGAGATTTTACGCCTGTAATATTTTTTATATTTAGCCATTTCTCACCTAGATATTCGGCCCTATTCCCGTTGGCGTTATCGTTTTAAATGTCGTTTTTATTCAGTTGTCGTTTTTATATCGCTTCGTTTCTAAAATGGTATTCCTGAAATAAAACGAAGACGACGATAAAAAGTTATCGAAAACTACAATAAAACAAAAGAAAAACTTGGTAGCACTAGAAAAAAAACCTGTAATATTATGTGGTTTTGTTTACCAAATAAATTCGTTTTTTTTTTAATTAAAAGTCAAATGAAATGGTGTTAGATTTGTTGTTGAATTTAAAATGAATTTAAAAAAGAATTAAAATATTTGAGTAACTCCTTTTTAAATGTGGTAGCATTACGCGTTTTCTGAAGGTTATTAGGAAGACTATTCCAAAGACTTATAGTATAAACATGGAATTGCCGTTGAGACAAAAGACTCTTATATTTCGGCACAATAATCTTCAAAACTGATATTAAAAATCTGAAACGAATAACTAGAGATACTACGGTCATGGCGACCTCTGCAGAAAATATATCGAGCAATGTTATTATAAGTTACCCTAAGTTTACATAAGTCAATTCTGACACAGTTTTCAAATAACTCACATCCATATAGGAGTGATGAAAGTAGGTCTGTTTTGGGCAATAACATCCGTATAGAAAGTGGCGTCGAATCAATTATATACATATTTTAAAATTTTTTAGTAATATTTTGTTGTTAATTTAGTTTTACTTATTTTGTGCCAACCATCTCCGTCACGGAATGGAGGTCCAAATTTATTTTTGCAGCCACTTCCTTCCAAAAACTATTAAAATTTAAGGGTTTTATGCCTTTTTTGAAACCTTCACGATTTTTTTTCAATTTCTGATACTAAAATTTCAAATTGTTTCAACGTTGTAATTTTAATTTTCTATTTTTCATAACTCTCGTTTTAATGTCGCTACTAAAAATGAAAGCGACAAAAAACAGGCGTTTCTTTATAGTTTCTATCTTCGTTTTTAAATAGAGAATACCGACATTTTTTGATTATTGTCGATAACGACAACGGTGATACCAAGTTGTCGTTTTTATTTCGTTTTAAAATAAAAACGCCAACGGGAATAGGGCCGATTGAGTTGTGGTTTTTATATCGTTTTCTGTAACGTATATTAGTTTAACCCCATCGATATTACTTTTGGCCAGTCTGTAAAAATCGTGTGCATCCTTCAAAATAAGATTACTATGTTCTCAAATTATTTTTTTTTAATTTTCTTTAACCCTTCAATTCTTATGCGTTCATAAGTATTGATGTATGCGGTTTAAAATTATAGATTTGTGAAAACAAAACAAATTTTAGCAGAACTTAACCCTTATCGGACGCGACTTTTCACACGTTTGATTCTCACCAGGTTGTAGTTATTTTTAACAAATATGAAAAAAAAACAATAGTATGTTATTATACATTTATATATAAATTGAAAGTAACGGTAAATACGTATTTTCAAATGGTAACGGTAAATTGAAGAAATGAATGCATTTTAAAAACAAATCTCATCAATAGACAGTATGTTTCGACATAATTAGCCTTGTCACTTCACACGTGCCATACGACCGTTGCAGAAAAGTACTGTTGTCACGTCAGAGGTGACTTACGACCGATAAGGGTTAATTTTAGGACAGATCGATACCGTTGCGGACGTTACAAAATTTGATATTAAAAAAGAAACATACTTTTGTATATTTTAGAATTTTTTTTCTTACTTTAAAGCACAGTTTTAGTTTTGTTTGGAATGTTAATGTGGTGTCAAAAAAATTTTTAGTTTCTTCGTTATATATAAAAAAACTCTTATTTTCCGTTGCGGACGTTACAAAGCGTGGACGTAACTTTACTCAGTTTTATTAAATACGTTTCAATAGAGTATTTAAAGCGCTTCTTTCATAAAGTTGCAGAAAATTAATCAAAAAAAAAACTTTTTCGAAGATGGAGCAGCCGTGTTTTGGATAAAGCTTGTTTAACAGCAGCCAATAAACATGCATATTTTGGCCAAATATTAAAAATGTAAGGTTGATGAAGCTTAAGTCCTGATTTTCGTAATATGGACTGCCAGAAAAATATTTTATGATGATATTTGTAAGAGTACAAATATAGTCTATTACTCTAAATAATCAAGAATAATTTTTGATCAACTTTAAAAATTTTTTGTTGGTTGACATTTTTTCAGATATGCCCATATTGGAGTTAAACAAAAGTTGCTAGGGAAGTCCACGTGACCAGGCAATGTGTTTCCAGAGTGGTCAAAAGGATCAACAAATAAAAATTGAAAGAAAGCCTGGAACAGGTAAAGCAAAACTGGTAACGAACGACGCGAAAGCCAAAAAGGTTGAGAAGCTTTTGCTGGCTCTTCCAAACATTTCTGGTCGCGAAGTGGCCCGGCGCGTGCAATGTTCGGAAAGTTTTGTGCGCCGAGTTAAAGCTAAAGCTGGCCTTAAAACATTTAAAGTCTAAAAAGTTCCGGATAGAAATGCTAAGAAGAATATTGAAGCAAAAAAAAGAGCAAAACTCCTCAAAAAAGAATTTTTTCAAAAGTTCGAATGTAATGGATGATGAAACTTACGTTTTTGAAGACTTTACGCAGCTTCCTGGCCAAGAGTTTTATGTAGCGGATAGTAGAGGCAATGTTTCTGAAGAGTTCAGAACTAAAAAACTATCAAAATTTCCCAAAAAGTTTCTAGTCTGGCAGGCTATTTGTAGCTGCGGCAACAGAAGTGCATCGTTTGTTACATTGGGATCAATAAACTCAGATATTTATATCAAAGAGTGTCTTCAAAAGAGGTTGCTTCCATTTCTAAGACAGCACAACATATCAACATTCTTCTGGCCAGATTTGGCAACATGTCACTACAGTAAAAGCGCAATAGACTGGTATAATAAAAATAATGTTTTTTTTGTTCCAAAAGAGGCTAACCCACCAAACTGCCCAGAGCTGCGGCCTTTTGAAAGATATTGGGCTCTGGTCAAAAGAGAACTAAAGAAGAGTACATCTGTTCCCAAAACCATTACTAGTTTTCGATATAAATGGACAGCTGGTACCAAAAAAATCACCGAAAACACTATAACATTGCTTATGGATGGCAAAATGAATAAAATAAAAAATTTTATAAAATTAAATTAATTTTTAAATAAAATAATACAGAATATAAATCTGTAATAAAAATGCAAAATAAAACTGTTTTATTTTTAACTCTAGCTTACTCCAGTCAGTTTTTATTTGACTTTTGATGTGTTACAGTTTATAGTCACGCACATCTTATATGCGTCTATAGTTATGACACGCAGTGTATAATGCTGACGTACAGACTATTTTAGTATATAAGCTGGTACTTTTATGAATAAATAACAGAATTGATTTTAAGCAGCAAGAATATAAGTTGATTACTATTAATCCTTAAAAGGGCATTTTAATGCTCGGATAATTCGGCAGATGTGCTGAGATAATACTTACGACCATTTCCTTTTTCAAAACCGCTACAATATATTTCTTAAAAAAATTAAGCTTATTATTGTTGTTTGCTTATGCATTCAATTTTTTAAAATGCTTAGAAAAGTTAAAAGTTCGAAAATGTTAACTGCCCTTGGAACACTTCGGTTAACTTTTTTGAGATTCTATTGCACATATGTATATATAGATATTTTTACATACATAGATTGAAAAAATATATATTTTACTAAAAATTTAAAGTTTGTTTTTCGACCTTTATTCATTAATGTAATTAATTATCCAATCTCAACGTCTTATTAAAAAATTATTTATTTATCGATATTTCGATACTCCTCATAACATTTTTGTTGTGTTTTTTTACGCATTAAAGTATATGAATTAAATTTTTGTTTTGTTTTGAAATCTTCCTAAATAAAGATACATTTTATTTAAATAAAAAATAATGCTGTGACCAGTTATTGTTTAAGTTAGCAAAAATTCATACAGTGTCCCAGTTTCACTTTGAGTCACTGTATTATTATATGTTTTAGCGAAATATCGATAAATAAATGATTTTTAATAAGTCCTTGAGATTGGATAATTAATTACATTAATTAATTATTTACATAATATATTTTACTTCTATGTACATATATGATTTTATTTGTTAAGTAACTATAACTTATTTATTTAGTAAACCAAGCGCAGCACTTACCTGTTATTCTTTCAAAAGTCATATAAAAAATATTTTACCCTATACGGGGGTTGGGGCAAAATTAAACCACGCGATATGAGATTTGTAAGTGAAATAGAAATTGCCTTTTATTTTGTTGCAATTGAAACATAAACTATAGAAAAAGAGAAAAATAATTAAATATAAATTCAATTAATATAAAAAAATAAAATTTTTTTATTATTTGGGTAGGTATTAAAATTTCTTAAAATCAAATACGAAATACTTTCGCATCATATAGACCAGAGTTGCAAACGAATCATTCATTTTTGAATTAATTCGCGAATCATTCATGCAATGAATTGGTAAAATTTTTAATTAATTCTTTTCTCAAAAAAACGAATTGAATTAAATTTGAATCAATTCATTTTAATTTAGCGAACATGAATTGCAATTCATTTTACCAATTCATTTGAATTGAATTGTTTTACCAATTCATTTGAATTGAAAATGAATTGCAATTCAATCCCAATTCATTTGAATTGAATTGATTTTGAATATACAGTTACGAGCAGATAAATAGGTTCACATCAAAATGATAAATCAATTTTGTTTGACTATAGTTTACATTATAGCAATAAAAAAGGAAAACTCGCTAATTACTAAAGCAAATACCCACTTTTAATACTGCATCACAATAATTAAATTATTATGTAAAAAATTGCCCAAAATTAAAAAAAAAAATAACCGTATAAGATCAAAGAGCAAATAAATAGGTTCACTTTGAAAAATTTGTTAGTTTAAAATGTTAAACGCCAAAATTATAAAAATTATTGTAGAAAACTTTAAATTCAGCCTTTTAATAGAGCTTATTAAAGCAAATACCTCTAAAAATTTAAAAAATGGGACGTTCTAAACATTGTAGTGAAGAGGAAAAAAAATTATAAAGGATCTACACAGCCGAAGTTATAGCCAACGGAAAATTGCTGAAATTCTTGGGAGATCGCAGAATATGATAAGAAATGCATTGCAGCCTCCAAAACAAAAACTTAAAAGGGGTCAACAGCGAAAAACCTCGAAAAGAGACGATGATTGGATTAAGATGTTGTCAACTCGTAATCCTTTTATGTCCGCAGTTCAGCTGAAAAATGAGTTAAAGCTTCCCGTATCAGAGTGGACCATTAGACGTCGTTTAAGAGAAAAAAATTTATTCGGAAGATCGGCCCAGAAGGTTCCAATGCTTAATAACAGACAAAGAAAAAAGCGCATTGAGTTTGCAAAAGTACATGCTGAATAGGCCGGCCCGGAAGGTATAAAAAAATGGAGAAACATACTATGGTCTGATGAATCCAAGATAAACTTAGTCGGACCTGATGGAAGAACATGGGTAAGGCGTCCAAAAAATAAAGCATATGATCCAAAGTACACCACGAAGACAATAAAGCATGGCGGCGGCAACATAATGATATGGGATTGTTTTTCCTGGTACTGTGTTGGGCCAATATTCTGGATCAAGGAAAATATGGACAAACATCTTTATCTGCATATTCTTAAAGAAGTAATGCTTCCGTATGCCGAGTGGGAAATGCCTTTAAAGTATGAATTTCAGCAAGACAATGACACCAAGCATACTTCTAAGATCGTAAAAGAATGGTTCCAAAAGAAAAATATAAAGTTAATGGAGTGGCCTTCACAATCGCCGAATTTAAATCCCATTGAGAATCTTTGGAGAATCGTTAAGGACAAAATTGCACCACTCAAGGCTAAAAATAAAGAAGATTTGTGGACAAAAGTGAAGGAAGCGTGGTACTCAATTCCATTAGAGACTTGTCAGTCACTTGTCGAATCAATGCCCCGGGAGATGTTCTGCGGTGATTCAAAATAAGGGATTTTTAACAAAATATTAGAAATTTTCTTGCAATTGCACTTTTTTTGTATAAAAATGTCATTCTCCTTTCAATGAACCTATTTATTTGCTCGACAGGCATCAATTAATATATTAATTTTAATAATAATTTTAATAATTTTTCTCATTTTTTTTAATTATAATTAAATACATTTTATGTGATTATTTATGTTTAATGTAATAAATATCGCTTTATTGTATATTACCGCTGTTTAAGTTATTTGAAGGCGAATTTATCAAAAAATGTGATGTGAACCTATTTATCTGCTCGTAACTGTACGTATAATAATTTTAAATCTGCATTTTTATACTGCAAATTTAAACATGGTCCTTCGAAGCCTACAAATTCTCAGAATAAAGTTTGAGAAAATATTGGCAACTCTATAAGATTTACAGTCCACAAAAATCACGATAGATACCTACATATGTAGTTTATGTCTACATTTTGTGAGGAGACATAAATTACAAGAAAGTAGAAAAGAAAAATTTAAACAAGCGAAAACACAAAATCTAAACCGCAGAAGAAGTGAACATTTTATATTAATCTCTGTATGTAATTGGTGGAATTCACATATGATAGAAAAGGCCTATTTAGTCACAAGGTATATAAAGTGAGTGGAAATTTTTTTTGAATTAAAACGTGAGGAAGACACGAAGAAAAATTTATAGAAGCCTACATTTTGGAAAATATTAACAACTCAAACAAACCCTAAAGCAACAATAGAATAAGAGGAAAATCAACACCTAGGAAAATAGAAGACCGGTCTGTTGGAGAAAAAGGAAAGCGTTTGTAAGAAGCAGGAATATACAGGAAAAACTGTAAGTTGAAGTTATTCTTTATATTGTTAAAATTCCAACAAGAAGACACTCATAAAAAATACACACATCATACATATAGTACATATGTAAGTACCTACATAAATACATACATATGTATGTATGTACATTAAAGGAAAAATAATAAAAAAATATAATATTCAGAAATCCATTTAACAAATTAAAGCAAAAATAATGGAAAAATATAATATTCAGACATCCATTTAACAAATGTACATATATAAATAATACCTGTATTAGAGAAAACTTCTAATTTAAGAGCAACATAAAAAAAAGTTCTTACAGCAAAAGTAATTTAATTCATTTTAATCAGTGTACAAGAATAAAAATTTTAATTCCCCTTAAAATTAACGGAATACACTAAAAAAACTAAAAGTAGAGAGGGACAAAAATGTTCATACATTGTAACTTTTTAAAAACCGTTAGTTTTTCATATTGCAATGAGGTGAGGTGTTACTTGAATGATTAGTGGATTTTTTATTGGTTTTAAGTGATCAAGTGTCAAGATGAGTACGCGTAAAGAGCTTAGCCTTGAAATAAAGAAATTAATTATGCAAGAGCACAAAAACAACAAATCCTATCGGGAAATAAGCAAATTATTAAATGTGCCGTTTGCTACAATTCAGTATGTTATTAAAAAGTATAAAAATACTGGTTCCATCGAAAATATGCCAAGGCCAGGACGCCCGAAGAAACTCTCCAGAAGAGATGTAAGCTTTGTTTTGAAAGAAGTTAAAAAAATCCGCGTACTACTGCCTCAAAAATTGCAAAAAGTATTGCTAATACTTTAGACAAGACTGTTCATCCTAAAACTGTTCAGAGGGCGTTGCGAGCAAATGGTTATTGCAAGCAGAGTTCCCCGCAGAAAACCTTTGATATCTGAAAAAAATAGGAAACTACGCCTTGAGTTTGCAAAAAAGCATTTAAATAAAGGAATAGACTTCTGGAAAAAGCTTTTGTTTACGGACGAAAATAAGTTCAATTTATTCGGAAATGATGGTCGTGGGAAAGTTTGGCGCAAAAAGAATGCTGCACTTGATCCAAAGAATATTGTTCCAACAATAAAACATAATGGTGGCAACGTAATGGCTTGGGGAGCAATAGCAGCATCTGGAGTTGGGCGGTTAGTGATTATAGATGGTATTATGGATCGATACTATTATAAACAGCTATTAGAATGCAATTTACATCCGTCTGTTGATATGTTGGGTCTTGGCCAGCATTGGATTTTCCAACAGGACAACGATCCCAAACACACAGCGCACATTGTTAGAGATTGGTTGCTTTTTAATGCACCAAGACAATTAAACTCACCTCCCCAATCGCCGGATTTGAACCCCATTGAGCACGTTTGGGATATTTTGAAAAGAAAAATTGATCCTACTGCCGTTACAAACAAGGAATCCTTAAAGCAAGCTTTGCAAAGGGCCTGGTCTCAAATAACTCCTGATATGACTGAAAATCTGGTCGCATCAATGCCAAGGCGTCTGCAGGCAGTAATTGATGCTAATGGTGGGCCAACAAAGTATTAATTTTATAAAAAACTTTACTCAGCTTTCTTATTTCACATTTCAAAAAAACAAATAATTGTACTGTATGAACACTTTTGTCCTTCTTTATTTTTAGTTTTTTTTTATCCATTGCTTAAATTTTTAAAAAGAAACCAAAAATTTTGTTTTTTTACGCTAATAAGTAAATAATTAAATAATTTTTGAAAAAAAAGGTTTGTAATGCTTCTCATTTAGCAGCCATTGAAAATTTCGGGGGTGTATGAAGAATAAAGTCCATGACTGTATATATGTACATACCATTTATTTCATACATACAAATATATAATAACATATATACATATGTAACGGTATATAAAAATTTGCATAAATTAAAACCATTTCAAAACCTAAAATATTTGTCATAGAACACCAACAAATCTCATGCAAAATTAATACCGCAATTCTAGTACTTTTTGTTGGTGTAAGAAAAAGAAACCAACCACTTGTTGATTGTAAGAGAGGATCTTGGAATTATTAAGAGAGTGACAACACGCTCTCTTTCAACGACTATTTATTTACTTCTACATTATATAAAAATTTTTTCAACATTAAGAATAAGATGCCAGATAATAATTCTGATTTATTCTATAAAACTAGAGGAAAATCGCCAATAAAAAGTTAATAAAAATTTGGTGTTTATATACATATGTACATAAATTAATAATATACATATTGCATTAATGGAAAAGAGTTTAATGATTAAATTTTATCAGTTTAAAAGGAAATAATTATTTGATTTTAAATTGTAATTGTCACAAAACTATAAAATTGGAAACCCAATAGATTATTTAATCGTAAATTATAATTTTACTTGTTGGTAGAGAAAGCTGAATATATATTTTTACTTTTGTTTGGAAGAAATAAAACTAAGAAAAAAAAAGAAAGGAAAAAAAAATTGAAAATTTATTATTTGTATGGTGCACTGATCAACTACAATAGTGAACATTATATTGGTTCACTACACTAGTCAACATTCTTTTTCCTCCAGTTTATTATCTCAATAAACAATATCTCTTTTGTTTTATGTCTAATTAACGACCTTAATAAGCAGTTTCTTAGTTTCTTACCCCCAGTAGATATATTTTTCTTTTTTTTATTCTACCTTGGTTCACGACTCCAGTGAACATTTTTATCTTTAGTTTCACTAACCCCTGTGAATATTTTGTCTCAAGTTTACTATCCCCAGTAAACAATTTTAAATTTATTTGGATTCAGTTCACAACCCCAATGAACATTTTTATCTCATTTTCACTAATCCCTGTGAAAACTTCCCCATCAGTTTACAATCCCCAGTAAACCACTTTTTAATTTATTTGAATTCAGTTCACAACCTCAAGTGAACATATTTTAATCTCATTTTCACTAACCCTTGTGAAAACTTCCCATCAGTTTACTATCCCCAGTAAACAATTTTAAATTTATTTGGATTAAGTTCACAACCCCAGCTGAACATTTTATCACTTTTTCAATAACCTCTGCGAATATTTATCACCAGTTTACTAGCTCCAGCAAACAAGTATTTCATAAGTTCACTATCCCTGTGAACAAAATTTAGCTTTTAGAATTTCTACCCCATAGAAATTATTTTTAATTATTGATTTGCTGTCCCAGCAAACACGTATTTCAAAACTTCACTATCCCCTGTGAACAAAAATTAACTTTCAAAATTTCTACCCCACAGAAATATATATACAGTTACGATCAGATAAATAGGTTCACATCACATTTTTTGATAAATTCGCCTTCAAATAACTTAAACAGCGGTAATATACAATAAAGCGATATTTATTACATTAAACATAAATAATCACATAAAATGTATTTAATTATAATTTAAAAAAATGAGAAAAATTGATATATAGTGGCCGACAAAAGTCTACATACGACCTATATTTTTGCGATTTTAAGAGCCCAAGATACTTAAATAAAAAAGTAATAATGCAGTTTTGTTTCAAATATATTTTTATTAAAGCAGACCAAAATTTACGTTTTTTCAATAAACATAGGAAAAATTACTCAAGAAAAACATCTAAAATGCATTGACAAAAGTGTACATACGATCAGCATACCCAGGCGTTTGTTGCTATTAAATAACGAGATAGCGCCGTTATTTATTACAAATTTTTTTTTTTGTTAAGTTTATAGATTGTTTTAAACAGCTTTAAGTTGTAATTTAGTCTTCATCGGTGTATATTTAAGTAAAATAATGTCTTCTCGTAAAGAAATTTCAATTGATGTCCGACATTTATTGGTTAAGTACAGATCTGAAGAGAAATCCTTTGGAGAAATAGCAAAACTATTAAATTTAAGTAAATCTACAGTTCAGACAATATTTAAGAATTTTAAAAATAGTGGAACTGTTGAAAATAAGCGTCGTAGTGGACGCCCAAAAGCACTTACTCGCAGAGATGTAAGCTTTATTTTAAAAGAAATGGACAAAAACCCTAAAATTAATACAACAAAATTGGCCGAAGAGCTTGCAACAAGATTAGAAGTGATTGTAAATCCCCGTACTATTCAAAGAACATTGAATGGAAATGGTTATTTTAGCAGAACTGCTCGAAAAAAGCCATTAATAAGTGAAAAAACCGCAAATTTCGTATAGAATTTGCCCAAAAGCATATTGACAAAGGTTTTGATTTTTGGAAGCGGGTCTTGTTTACTGATGAATCTAAATAACATTTTTGGTAGTGACGGTAGATCTAAGGTGTGGTGAAAAAGAAATACTGGCTCCTAAATACTTAATTTTTACTGTTAAGCATGTGGGGGTTGTGTAATGGTTTGGGGTGCCATGGCTGCTTCTGGCGTAGGAAAGTTGGTGTTCATTGAGGGTAATATGGATCGGCACCTTTACAATTCCATTCTAGAACGGAATCTAAAACCCTCCGTCGATATGCTAAGCCTTGGTCGAAATTGGTACTTCCAACAAGACAACGACCCGAAGCACACTGTTCAAATTGTGAAAGATTGGTTGCTATACTATGCTCCCAGACAGCTGTACACTCCACCTCAAAGCCCAGATTTAAATATTATTGAGCACGTTTGGGAGATATTACAACGAAAAATACGTAACTACCAAATTACTAATGCCCAAATGTTAAAACAGAGACTCCAAGAAGAATTGCAGAGCATAAGACCCTTAGAATTAGAAAATATGGTGAACTCGATGCCTCGGCGACTGCAGGCAGTTATAGATGCCCGTGGGGGTCCGACAAAATATTAATTTTATTAATAGGTGATGATTTTTTACATTTACGCTAAGTTTTTCTGTGAACACTCTTGTCGTATGTAGACTTTTGTCGAATGTTTTTTATAGTTTTTCTTGAATAGTTTTTTAAGTTTATATCGGAATAAATATTATTTTGGTTTATATTAATAAATATAGATTTGAAACAAAACTGCATCATTATTTTTTTCATTTATTCACTTGGACTGATAAAATCGCAAAAAAAGGGGTCGTATGTAGACTTTTGTCGGCCACTGTATTTAATATATTAATTGATGCCTGTCGAGCAAATAAATAGGTTCATTGAAAAGAGAATGACATTTTTATACAAAAAAGTGCAATTGCAAGAAAATTTCTAATATTTTGTTGAAAATCCCTTATTTTGAACCACCGCCGAACATCTCCGGGGCATTGATTCGACAAGTGACTGACAAGTCTCTAATGGAATTGAGTACCAAGCTTCCTTCACTTTTGTCCACAAATCTTCTTTATTTTTAGCCTTGAGTGGTGCAATTTTGTCCTTAACGATTCTCCAAAGATTCTCAATGGGATTTAAATCCGGCGATTGTGAAGGCCACTCCATTAACTTTATATTTTTCTTTTGGAACCATTCTTTTACGATCTTAGAAGTATACTTGGGGTCATTGTCTTGCTGGAATTCATACTTTAAAGGCATTTCCTACTCGGCATACGGAAGCATTACTTCTTTAAGAATATGCAGATAAAGATGTTTGTCCATATTTTCCTTGATCCAGAATATTGGCCCAACACCGTACCAGGAAAAACAACCCCATATCATTATGTTGCCGCCGCCATGCTTTATTGTCTTTGTGGTGTACTTTGGATCATATGCTTTATTTTTTGGACGCCTTACCCATGTTCTTCCATCAGGTCCGACTAAGTTTATCTTGGATTCATCAGACCATAGTATGTTTCTCCATTTTTTTATACCTTCCAGGCCGGCCCATTCAGCATGTACTTTTGCAAACTTAATGCGCTTTTTTCTTTGTCTGTTATTAAGCATTGGAACCTTCTGGGCCGATCTTCCGAATAAATTTATTTCTCTTAAACGACGTCTAATGGTCCACTCTGATACGGGAAGCTTTAACTCATTTTTCAGCTGAACTGCGGACATAAAAGGATTACGAGTTGACAACATCTTAATGCGATCATCGTCTCTTTTCGAGGTTTTTCGCTGTTGACTCTTTTAAGTTTTTGTTTTGGAGGCTGCAATTCATTTCTTATCATATTCTGCGATCTCCCAAGAATTTCACCAATTTTCCGTTAGCTATAACTTCTGCTGTGTAGATCCTTTATAATCTTTTTTTCCTCTTCACTACAATGTTTAGAACGTCCCATTTTTTAAATTTTTAGAGGTATTTGCTTTAATAAGCTCTATTAAAAGGCTGAATCTAAAGTTTTCTACAATAATTTTTATAATTTTGGCGTTTAACATTTTAAACTAACAAATTTTTCAAAGTGAACCTATTTATTTGCTCTTTGATTTTATACGGTATTTTTTTTTTTTAATTTTGGGCAATTTTTTACATAATAATTTAATTATTGTGATGCAGTATTGAAAGTGGGTATTTGCTTTAGTAATTAGCGACTTTTCCTTTTTTATTGCTGTAATGTAAACTATAGTCAAACAAAATTGATTTATCATTTTGATGTGAACCTATTTATCTGCTCGTAACTGTATATATATATACATATATATATATATTTTTTTTATCTTTTGATTTGCTTTCCCAACAAACAATTATTTTATGAATTTACTACCCCTAGTAAACTTACACATTTGTTTCTCTACATCAGATAAATACTATCAAAATAGTAATTTACTCAGTTTATTCGCTATCCCAGTGAACAATTTAATATTTTTACAGTTCACTATAAACAATTTTGTGTTGGGTTGAAGTTTGGTTCACTCCTCAGGTAATACTTTTTATATAGCTCACAATCCTCGTTAATAGTTTATTTTTAGTTTCGCTACCCCAGTGAAAAATTTATTTTTAAACAGTTTCCTATCCCCGTAAACATTTTATTTCTCGTTTCACTTCCTCAGTGAACAGTAGGGTGGGTCAATTTTTTTGCCTACTAAGCGTATAGCAAAATCGTAATCTACGAGAAATTCTAAGAACTTTTCCCAAAGAAACCATGGTTCTAAAATCAAAATCGAGCTTCCGGTTTTTTACGAGAAAATTTGGTGTTCAGGTCATCCGAAAATAATGCTATTTTTTTGGAAGTATTCATTGCAATTGGTGAATAGTTGACCTGTAACGCTGGAAGAGGGCTTATTTTAAAGGAAATTATCTCAGCTTTCTATATCTGTCCTCATTTATAGAAAATTGTTTACCCAAACAATGGTTTTGGAGGTTTATGTCACAAAAATAATAGTTTTAGGTTTTTAACAGTTTTACTATTATTATTTTGACATAAACCTCCAAAACCATTATTTGGGTAAATAATTTTCTATAAATGAGGACAGATATAGAAAGCTGAGATTATTTCCTTTAAAATAAGCCCTCTTCCAGCATTACAGGTCAACTATTCACCAATTGCAATGAATACTTCCAAAAAAATAGCATTATTTTCGGATGACCTGAACACCAAATTTTCTCGTAAAAAACCGGAAGCTCGATTTTGATTTTAGAACCATGGTTTCTTTGGGAAAAGTTCTTAGAATTTCTCGTAGATTACGACCTTGCTATACGCTTTGTCATGTTTTTCGGTCCCGAACAAATTGACCCACCCTAGTGAACAGTTTTGTTTTATATAGTTAGCAATCCCCGGGAACATTTTCCTATAATTTCACTATCAGAGTGAACATTTAGTTCTTTGTTCCAGCTTGTTAATATTAGGTCTGTTTCTTTACTCTATATTGGGCGCCCGCGGGATCCCAATTTTACCAAAAAGCGTTCCCGTACACAAAATTTGGGTAAATGAGAGAATTTTTGAGAGAGTAACATTCTTCTTCTTCATGCACGATATAGCCCGTACTTTTTCTTCGGGCTAGTTTGTGCAAGTAAACAAATAATCAGCTGTTTAAAAAATAATAGAAAAATGAAAGGTTCAAAAACTAAAAAAAATTTCAAAAGTTGAATTAAAAAATATTTATAAACCTGCAGTGAAAGGCTTATAGTATAATTTAATTCAATATTTATATAAAAAAGTTTATCTTTGCCTTAGTTAACATGTATAAGTCTAATTATTGTCGTTTGTTTTTGCGAAAGTACATGTTCAATATGCGTGTGTGTGTGACATAAAGTTGTGTGTTTTCATATTTTTATGTGAATGGGTAAAATATTTGCTTTTTTGCGTTCCCGTACTTTTGGGCAAATTTGTCTCTTATAGAGAGAAATTATTGTTTACTCTCTATTTCCCGAACTTTACCCAAAAAGTAAAGAAACAGACTTATTGACAAACATTTTTGTCAGTTGAATTTTTTTGTTGGTTGCTTCAATAGAGAACTACATACGGTGCTCCTACTAATTTTTGCTTGATTAAGGTTATTCCCGATACTTAATTGAGACTTGTTTTCTTTTTTGAATTTACGTAAATTTGTGAGCATGGAGGAATTTATATTCGACTCTGATAATTTGATTACCTTCTGTCATGAATGTGATAGCATTCAACTTGATAATGTCACAGAAACATTAGTGGAAGTCAAGGTGCAGGACCTTAATGATAGGTGGACAGCTCTCCAAGTGTCCTTCAGGCAACTCTGCTTAGGCACCGATACAAAGAAAAGTAAGGATTTTTTAGAATCTGTAAGAGGCAAGCACTCTACCTGCACAGAAGCTTACCACAATTGTAAGGCAAAATTAATGGATATTCAAAAGACATTTGTATCAACTGCTCCCACCCAGAGATCTCAACTAACCTTTATGAATGATGAATACGCTCATGTTAATGTTCCCCCCTGTGACACCGATATATTTTATGGCGGATATGAAGAATGGCCTTCTTTTAGGGATATGTTTACGGCGGTGTATATTAATAACCCGAGAATCCCTCCCGTTCAAAAGTTGTATCATTTAAGGTTGAAG
This sequence comes from Metopia argyrocephala, assembly GCA_963576795.1. Taxonomy (NCBI): domain Eukaryota; kingdom Metazoa; phylum Arthropoda; class Insecta; order Diptera; family Sarcophagidae; genus Metopia; species Metopia argyrocephala. The sequence goes on from OY756208.1 coordinate 111,946,006, forward strand.
GTCCAGGGACAGGCTGGTAGTATTATCAGGAAATACAAATTATGTTCAGAAAATTTTACACTCGCATGGGACGCTTTAAGGGATAGGTACGAAAATCAAAGGATTCTAGTGGAGAATCAAATAAAGAAATTGCTCAACCTCAACCCAGTAACTGTGGAATGTAGCAAATCGCTGCAAAACCTTCAGTGCACAATTAATGACTGTATCGCAGCAATAAAGGCACAGGATGTTCCGACTGACGAATGGGACCCATTTATTGATATTTTATGCTCCAGCAAACTACCAAAGGAGACCTTATCTTTATGGGAGCAATCCCTTGAATCCCATAGGAAGTTAGTTAAATGGGAGCAGATGGATAAATTCCTTTCTGATCGGTTCCAAGTGGTAGAACGTTTGGAATGTCGGAACAAGGAATCAAAATCAAGCTATCAAGAAAGAAATGGCGGTATAAGGCCCAGAGATTATCACCCAGATAACAGTAATTACAACTGCAAGTTCTGTAACTCAAAACACGCCCTTAAACAGTGTTCTAAGTTCCTTAGTCTTGATCCCCAAGCCCGTAATCAATTTGTTTCTAGCAATAAATTGTGTCTTAATTGTCTGTCGTATAATCATCTTCGGAGTAATTGTCCAAGTAAATTCTCTTGCTCATATTGTAAAATGAATCACCATTCATTGTTACATTTCTCACCTCCTTTAAATTCAAATACAAGCCCGAATAACACCTCTAATGGTAGACCCCAGAATTCAAGACCCGCTAAGGAAGGAAATGCTGGACGAACTTTAAGCAATGTCACTCGGACTCAGGATGCTGCCTCTTGTGAGAACACTTTACTCCCTACGGCGATCGTTAAAATTTTTCATCAAAAGGAATATTTCTCTGCTCGTGCTTTTCTTGATCAAGGATCAGAAAAGACTTTCATTTCTAGAGGGTTACAACAACGCCTTAAGTTGCCGACTAAACCGAGGCCCTTTGAGATATATGGTATGGGCGGTCAAATTATATGTCAATCTAATGCGGTGTGCAACTTTATACTTTTCTCGGAATTGGAAAATCGTTATATTGATGTCACTGCAATCGTTTTCCCGAAAATTACCCGTGTATTACCCAGTTTTGAACCCTTAAAAACAAGTATTCTCCCATCAGCATTTGAAGATCTGAAACTAGCTGATCCTGAATTTTATTTGCCGAGACATGTAGACCTGCTAATTGGAAGTAATATTCTTCCCAATATTTCTTGAAGGAGTTAAAAATATATCTCCAAATCTTATGGCTCAGAGCTCAGTATTCGGATGGTTTATTAGTGGTCCTATTAAAAGTGAATCGATCTCTGTATTTTCAATTCAAGCACAGGATGGTTTGTCAGACAGTATTGGTGATCAATTGAAAAAATTTTGGCAGCAGGAGGAAATAGTGGAAAATCGTCCTATTTCTAAGGAAGGTGAGTATTGTGAGGATCTCTATACGAAAACCACTTATCGTAACTCCGATGGACGCTAAGTGGTAAAACTTCCCTTTAAGGCAGAATTTCCGAATGAAATATTTTTGGGCACGTCAAGATCAGCGGCTAAAGCTCAATATTTACAGCTAGAACATTCTCTAGGCCGAAAACCAGAACTAGCTGATGCATACAGGAATAATTTGGAAGAATATTTGACACTGAATCATATGGAACCGACGACATCCATTGAAGAACCCTCCTGTCATGGATTTAACTCTTTTTATCTACCCCATCATGCGGTACTCAAACCGGAAAGTCGTAGCACAAAAGTAAGAGTTGTGTTTAATGCCTCTAAACGGACAAGCTCTAAATTTTCTTTAAATGACACCTTATACACAGGTCCAGCACTGCAAGCTGACTTGATGCAGATGATCTTGAAATGGCGTCTACATAAGTATGTATTCAATGGCGATATAGAGAAAATGTATCGTCAGATCCTCGTTCACAAAGAGGATGCCCAATTTCAGCGAATTCTCTTTCGCAGACTTTTAAACGGGCCCATTCAAGATTTTGCATTAAAAACGGTTACTTTTGGTGTAAATTGTGCTCCCTATTTAGCCATCAGAACCCTTATACAATTAGCTCGAGATTCAAAAGACCAATTCCCCCATGCAGCCCATATTCTGACGAACGATACTTATGTGGATGATATATTATCAGGGTCGAATGATATATCATCCGCCATTGAATATCTAACTCAAGTAGTTGCTGTACTTAAAACCGCTGGTTTCACTTTAAAGAAGATCACTTCCAATTGCTCTGACATTCTGATTTCTGTCCCAGAGGAAAATCTGTTGGACTCAGACTTCCTGAAATTTGATGAGGCTAGTGCTACGAAAATGCTCGGAATTCAGTGGAACGCTTTGTCCGACTGTTTTTCATACACAATAAAACCAGTTCAAACTGCTGACTCAGCAACCAAGAGACAAATTTTATCACAGGTCGCAAAACTGTTTGATCCCGCCGGCTGGATTTCTCCAATCTGCATTCAAGCCAAAATGTTGCTTCAACAACTTTGGTTGGAAGGAACCTCTTGGGATGAAAAAGTCAAACCAGCAACTCTAGCAGCATGGAACATGTTTTTGGAAAATCTCCCGGCAATAACTCAGTTTAAAATACCACGTTGGATTAATTTTGAACCCTCCTCCAGTTTACAAATTCACGGTTTCTGCGACGCCTCAAAAAAGGCCTACTGCGCAGCTATATATCTGAGAATTCAAAACGAAACTAGTATTTACTCTCACCTTTTTGTTTCGAAGACAAAAGTTGCCCCCATAATAGTTCCAGATACTTTGATTGAACTAAAGAAAGTCAAATCATTTCACTTACAAGCTAGTGATAACACTGCATATGAAGTTTGGGATGATAATGATAACGGTGATGTTTTAAATCGGTTTTCAAAATGGGACAAAGCAGTTCGTGTCATGACTTATGTCTTCAGATTTCTCAATTTTACCAGGGCGAATTATCAGGACTCAGTGAGGGCACATCCTAACACTCGTTCTCGAAAAAAGGAGAAAACCTCGAATCCCAGATCATATCTATTGATTGTTGACATCCCGAAAATTGACCATGCGGAGTTCATGTCAACGAAAACCAAATTAATAATTCTGACTCAAAGGAGATACTACAATGAAGAATATAATTCCCTATTGAAGCTTAAAATGCTAGAAAGAAAGAGCCTCCGGGTGAGAAAGGTATCCTCCGGGTGAATGGAAGGATATCCAATTCTAAATTGCCATTTAGGGAAAGACACCCCATAATTTTGCCGGTCAAATCCGCATATTATAAATTGTTCATACGTTTTACCCATAATCTTTTGCTACATGCTGAAACCAGCCTATTAACGAGAACAATTAGAGGTGAATATTTTGTCCCCCGCTTAAAATCAGCAATACGACATTGCATTCGAAATTGTGTCGTATGCTGTCGATATAAGCAAAAGATAAGATCACAAATTATGGGATCTCTTCCTAAAGAGAGAAGTATATTTGCCTTACCTTTCACTGTCACCGGATTAGAATTTGCTGGACCCTTTATGATAAAAACATCATTACTTAGAAATGCCCCTTGCCACAAGAGTTATGTTTGTATATTTGTGTGTTTTTCTACAAGAGCTATACATTTAGAGCCCTGCACAGATTTATCGCAAGATTTGTGGGTCGTCGAGGTCTACCCAAGAAGATAATGTCCGATAACGGAACAAATTTTGTTGGCGCAGAAAAGGCTCTTCGTTCCGAATATGAAAAATTCATAATGGCTGCTTCTAGGGAAACGATTGACAAATACGTGGCTCAAAATGTCCATTGGACCTTTATACCTCCTAACGCCCCTCATATGGGAGGATTGTGGGAGGCAGGAGTTAAGTCATTCAAGACTCACTTCAAAAAAGTTGCTCAAGGCATAAAATATACTTTCGAAGAGTTCTCCACTCTTTTAGTACGCATCGAAACAGTTCTCAATTCAAGACCAATGTCTCCCATATCTGACGATCCAAATGAATTACTTGCTCTAACTCCCGGCCATTTTCTTCGTGGCGCTCCCTTATTGTCCATACCCGAAACTCCCTCCGAAGACATCAATGTTCGTGATCGTTGGGAACGAGTTAAAGCCCTTCATCATCGCTTTGCTCAGCGTTGGAAAACGGAGTATCTCTTAGAACTCCAAAAACGCTACAAATGGCAACATATAGAAGAAAATATAAAGATCGGACAACTAGTTGTCACAAAGGAAGATAACCTTCCGCCCAATGAATGGAAGTTAGCACGTATAATGAAAATTTACTTTGGTGATGATGGAAATGTTCGTGTGGCTGACTTGCGGACCCAAAATGGTATTGTGACAAGAGCTATATATAAGCTGTGCCTACTTCCTGTTGACTCTTGTGGAAGTAAGGAAAACACATCGTAAATCCCCGTGCAATTTTATAATATATCACATCTTTAATACACGCTCCCTTACTCATATATCAGTCTACACACATATATATTATTGTTCTTTTTTTTCTAGCACCTACTAATAGCATTTCTTATCAACAGGGCTCCCAAAACAAAAAACGTACGCCTCTGCTTAATTTGCCACCTGTATCACCCATTACGATTTTGCAAGCGATTCAAAAAAATTTCAGTCGAGGAACACCAACGCCAAGTGAGGCAACATGGCTATTGTGGCAACTGTTTGGCCAGGTCACATCGTACTACTGAGTGTACATCCTGCATGGTGTGTTCGCGATGTGGTTGGTTTCACCACACGTTATTACACAAATCAAGAGGCAGGATAACAAGCAGTCAAGATGAAGGTAAATCTGAAGTTCAGAAAGGGTTCCAACAACCAAAAAGGATAACCAAGCGACAAAACAAAAGGGTCGAAAACTCAACTGAGCATAGACGAACATCCTCTAAGTCTCGTAGTGATACCAAGAAGATTCTCCAGAGAGCAATGGTAGCTCTGGAGCGTCTTCAGAAATCTTTATAATTACTTATATTTGCCATTCTGGCCAGGCGGCCAATATGTTTAAAGATGCTTTAAACTATATACAATGTGTGTATCATCATTTTTCAATTTTTTTTTCATACATATGTATTTTCTGAATTTGATATAGTGTAAATATGTAGATATAACTGATATTTTGAAAATCAATAATATTGTGAATTATGGGTTACCTCTCAATTTGTATTTGGATTCATAAAATTAAATATCTAATTATTTTATTTTTTTATTTTATTTATTTATTTTATTTTATTTATCTTAACGAAAGGGATTTTTTTTCAAGGCCAAATGACTTTTTTATATTGTATGGTATTTTATAAAACACTTGGTTTTAAACTCTCAAGCAAGAAGGTTTTTATTTCTCATATTCTACTGAATTATAAGTATCCAAATTTGTTACATAAATTATAAGTTATTTTATATAAAACAATAAATGTAAGTTGGATCACTGTATTTCATAACTTTTTTTCTCAAATGGTACCCTCTCAACACTGGTAATATTATATGTACATGTTAAATATATTTAATCTATGTATTTTATTTACCAAAATAATAATAAATAGAAAATTTATATCATTAATATACGTATAATAATTTTAAATCTGCATTTTTATACTGCAAATTTAAACAGACTCCAAAACGGAGTCTTGGCTAAGGCAACTGAAAAATCCTGTAGGAAAACTGTCAGGAAGGGCAAATCGAAACCCACATGGTGGAATGCAGAAATTGCGGAAAAGCGCAAAATCTGCAGGAAACTGTTTAATAAAGCAAAGAAAAGTGGACAATGGGCCACATATAAGTCTTCATACAACTTATAAGTATCCAAATTTGTTACATAAATTATAAGTTATTTTATATAAAACAATAAATGTAAGTTGGATCACTGTATTTCATAACTTTTTTTCTCAAATGGTACCCTCTCAACACTGGTAATATTATATGTACATGTTAAATATATTTAAATATATTTCATACAACTTATAATCAAGAACGCGAAAAGAGAAGCTTCTGCAGTAATGTGAAAAGCTCCTCTGAGACAGGTCGCCTGAGCAAAATTCTATCGACCAATCCCCCAATACCATATTACATTCGGAGATCTGAAGGTTCCTGGACTGACAACAGTAGAGACACTCTGGAACTACTCCTGGAGACGCATTTCCCTGGTTGTCAGGAGTGCACATCTACAGTTTTTGTGGATCCAGTTGATGGTGCTTACGATATATCAAATATACCAATTTCAGAGCATCGCATAAGAATATACTTGTTGACACTCATTTTTAGGAGAACACCGATGAGGTTGATGAGCCGTTAGGGCAGGGGAAGATGTGTGTTACTTCGCAGGAATCTGTTCTTCGCCGGAAAAGATTTCCTGGGCGATCAACACCTTCTCTCCTTTCAAGTCATCGGGATTGGTGATAACCTAGACCTGCTGGTTTCAGCACCAATTCCTTCAGTTATGAGAGAGATCTTGGTGGGTGCTTAAAGTAATTGGGCCGCCAGTTGTTGTCTTAGGGTTAATCCTGCTAAAACTCAGCTGTTTAGACTGCCCAGAATGGGTAGTCAAACTCCGCAACTCTCATCCAGGGTCAAATATCTAGATTTAATACTGCACTTCAAACCCCATTGGAGATTGCATGTAGAGGAGTGGATGGCAATATTTCAGTATTTTCCAGAGCATACAGCAATACCCTTCTATTTGGACTTTTTTTTATGTAACTGTTGTTTTGTGTGTGAGTGACAAGCAGGCGTCAAAAATTTCAAGAATATATGAACGCATTACAACAACAATGTCATTAAATAATTTTGCCTACCATAAAAACAGTCTAAAAATGTTTTCAAAATTTTTTTGCCTTTAATTTTTCAATTATGTATGCCTAGAAAAATATGAATGTTAACCTTTTATTTGAAATAAATATAAAATTAATTGTTGAGCTTAAATAAATGGTAATAATAAAATATATTTCTAACTACACTTTTGTTACGATATTAAATAGGGCGGCATATACTCGATGTAGATTAATGTATTTTCCTTCGCACAACTACAAATTAAGTATGCTTTGCCCTACACAAGCTTATATAGTCTTATCGGAGCATTGTATTCTTTATTACAAAAAATATTTGAACCAACAACATTCTTTAAGTTTTAAAAATTAAAACCAATGAATAAGAAACACAAAACTGACAACAGAATAAGCAATAGTGTGTTAAAAAAAAATAAAAATGATCAAAGCTGAACAAGAAAAACTAAACCACAATGGAAAAGAAGTAAAACACACATTAATTTCTCTTTGGTTTCTCTTGTTTTGTTACGCTGTTTTCTTTTGTTTTGCCTTTTGCCCTTCCGTCCCGCATCAGATTGAATTTTTAAAAAATATTTGGATTCTTGTTGACATGAGCATTCTATATGATTTATATTATTTGATAAAACTGTTAAACTACAATAAATTAACGAATTTTTCATTTATCTGCAAGTTTACTTTTAGTTTTTATTATATAATACAGTAAATTTATTGCTCTAACTATCCCAGCGGTCGAGATCTCGACCATCAGTTTTCAGGGTTGCCACCTTAAAAATAAATAAAATAAAAAATTAAAATTTTAGCCGGTTTCTGACTAGCCACGAACATTTCGTTAAGATATAAAAACTTTTTTTAGCTTGGTACATAATGGGTTAATAACTAAACCAAATTCTTCCTTTCAATTACCGTTTTTTACTTCTGTACTTAGTGGAATTGCCCTTATTTTTTTTTTTTTCTTCGAAATGCCGCTTTGGCAATTTTCCATAAATTTTCAATAGGATTTAAATCTGGAGACTGTGCAGGTCAACTTAAAACCTTGAGGCCATTATTTATAAACCAACAGTTTGCTCGCTTCGATTTGTGTTTCGGGTCGTTATTAGACATCATATCTTTTAAAATATTTGTATAGCATCCGTATTCTACTTATTACAATGTTTAGTTAAAACTGTATCACCAGTAAAGATACACATAACATTTTTTATTATTTACCGAATTCACAAAGTTTAGTATTGTTGTTTCATGTAATGCATACAACGTTGGCTTGTGAACATCTATTGTATGTATATGAAAGTATTTTGTGTATTAAACGTCAAAAACCAAATGAGAAAAAGAAAAACTGCATTAAAAAGTTGATTTTTACAAACAAAATATTTTCAAACAAACAAAAATTTTCCTTCCATTTTTATATTTTTTTATTTTATTTAATTTGTTGTTGACAATAAAAATTTTTGTCAATATTTTTCATTCACAATAACACAGAAACCAATACAACTTTTTTAAAACATATGAAAAAAAGTGTATGAGTTGTATCGAATGTTTATATACAAATTACCAACAACAAGCGCACAACTATTGTAGTGCCATACAATCTAACAACGAATACAATGAATACAAGGGTTTTGTGAATTCGGCAATTATTATTCATTTAAAATAAAAATGCCTTTTTCTTCTCAAAGAAAAAAAAAAAAGAAACAAAAAAACGTAATATGTATGTAAAAAAAAAGTAGCCAACTTTGGTTAGAAATAGCCAATATGGCAACACTGATTAGAAGTTTTTCACAATAGATCTGTTTGCGTACTCAAATTTTTTTTTTTAATTTATAAAAGTTTTTATTGGACCGTGTTTGTTAATATAAATATTAAGTATAAAAGAACAGAAGTTTCTGGTTTTTACTTGAAAAATTTTGACATTTAGAATTTGTAAGTTGAGTTATGCTATATGAAAAACAAAACATTTATGGAAATATAAGTACATGCGTGGAAATTTGGTTATAATTTAAATTTATTTAACCTTTATCTGCTCTTTGCGTCGAAAACGACGCATACCCAATACGATTTTTGAATTTTTATTAATATGGTTAGCTAAAAGTTCGTGAAATTTCCTGACTTTGTAGAACACGTAAATGTGCACATTTAGACTTATTTTCGTATTATGAATTTTATTTTTTTGTATTGTATCTAAAAAGTTACGTTGCCTACCCTCATGCGTCGTTTTCGACACATATGAGAAAGCGTATGTTTTTTGGCGGGCATCTTTGTTTTTTTTTACCAGTCATTGCGCTTTTTATAGGCGATAAAGTCATTTTTGTAAACAAAATATATCAAATAATTAAAAAGAAGTAAATAAAATATTTTTTAAGTGAAGTAATAGGAGCTCTTCTAAATGAAAGTGAAGCTGAAAATAACTACAGTTTTTCTAATGCCAGAAATCGTGTAGTTAGTAGTAGTGTAGTCAGCCACAAGGTGGTAGGTTTAGAACTGAAAATGTTATCGATCTTCTGCCCGCCGTCACACGAATTGCATCTTGAAAGAGTATTTCTAGGGTGTACAAATGCATTTGCCAAAGCTAAGTATGGCGACGATTTCTTGCAAATTGATTCCAGTTTGTTGCCAGCTGCTATGGGTGCTTTGATATAACTACTCGTTATACATGAATGTTGTATATTTTTTTAAATCAAAAAATCAATCAAATGCTGATTTATTCGATTCAGAGTATAGTCGTATTATGTTAAGGGCAATTATGTCGAAAAACACTTTTGAAGATGTCAATGAAGTTAATTTTGCATTCACAGGCAATGCATGTATTGATAGAAGAAAAGTGTACAATTTTACAAAATATATTGCATAACTCTAAAAAATTTGAACCCGGGGATTAAAAGGTTGCCAACAATTATGAGTTATTATAAAAGTACCACAATTTTAAATAGTTTTGTTACTTCAATAAGACTGTATCGATAGGGTCGATAAGATGCTTTCTTGCTACAGTTACAAAAGGCCGATGGCTGTATTTGCGAATATATTCGACATGGCTGCATTGAATGCCTTAATTACTTAAAAAAAATTAATTCTAATTGCCAAACAATATATAAACTTACAATAAAACAGAATTTTTTAGGGGAACCGGGGTTATCCTTGATATGAAAAATAGAACAGGAAAGCTATGATCAAATTCATTTGTAAATTTTATTGAATTGCCATTTTCATCATATGCACCGAAGATATAAAAAAGCGTTCCTTCACAAATTAAAGGTACACAAAGGTGTTTGATGTGTTTTGAAAGGAATTCTACTTACTACTACTATTTGTTGCTTTTGTGCAAAAAGTGCATGTTAAAACATATATTTATAACCAAAACGTATGCGTTAAATGTATTGATAATAATTCACTCTAATATATAATAAAACTAAAAGTAATGTTTTAATATTAAGCAAATATAAATACTAGCAATTTTTAGTTTTCTCATCATGGGTGTTCGCGTTTTTCTACTAAAAACCATAAGAAATATATTGTGCGTCGAAAACGACGCCAGGGTAGACAATGTAATTTATTTTGAGGAGCAGATGAAGGTTAAAGTTTTGTGATTTTTGGCTATAAAACATATATTTTTTCTGTTTTATGTTGTTATTCATAAACAAGTACTTTTATTATTACGCTGTGTAAATTGTTTGCAAATTTTTATTATACTTAATTTTTACAACTCTGCTCGTTATTGGCGCCATCTATTGCTTGATAGATAACTTTTTTTAACTGAATTATTATTTTAAATATGGATTTCCAAAATACAAACTGCAATATTACTAGTAACGATCGCATGGTTTCTTGCTTTTTGTGCCTTGGTAGTTTCCCTTTAAAATGTAGCGGACTTAAAGCTCGTGATGCGGATGCATTAACTGATCCTGCAAAATCGTTGCAGTGGTGTTGTCCTCGCTGTAAGATTATTAATGTTGAATTTTACAAGTTTAATCCCAGTCAAACTTTAAGTACTTCAGTTCGAATTGTCAACAACTCCATTTAAACTAAAAATGTATCCCCTTCCACACCTTTGACGCAAGGTCCACTGAATCCTACGTTTACCGATTCAATTAGAAAATTATCATCTACATCACCAGATATAGTTAACCAAGAGTTAAGCATGACTTATTTGCCTTGTGAACTTCCACCGAAAAAATCTATTTTCGCAACACGCTTCCACCAAGATACAAAAGCTAAAGAAATCTTTACTTATATCACTTCTAAACTGAAAACCAGGTCTGCTGAAAGTGTTAATGTGTTTAAAATAAATGGAAGAAATATAGCTTCGCTTAAAATTATTGTTCCTATTGAGTAGTTGAGTAGTTAATTTTTGGCCAAAATATGCGGTTGTACGTGAATTTGTATATCGTGAAGAAAAGCTGGCTGTAATTCCTACTTCCGTTAACCAAAATCCAAAAACATTTATTAAAATAAATGCTAAAGGAATGAACACAAGGATTACCAACTTTTTTCTGAACAGTTTTGAGTCCGAGTTTGATATTGCTGCATTTACAGAAACCTGGCTGAACAACAACATCTTCAATTATGGAATTATGTGTGGCAGATATCAAATTTTTCGCCGTGATAGAATAGGTAAGCGAGGTGGTGGAGTTTTAATAGCAGTATCAACTTTCTAATTTGGAATTAGTTATTGCTGTTGTAATAATTTCGAACAAATCACTTTTTATTACTTGCTCGTATATACCATCTAATTCTGAACCTTAAGTTTACTTAATGCACGCTACTATCATTAAATCAGTTGCAGATAGACTTAAATCTTCTGATTATTTGCTCGTCTTGGGTGACTTTAACATTCCATCAGCATCATGGCTTAATTCCGAAGACACAGATTTCTTAATACCTATTTCTTCATACGATTGGACGCAAAATTTTCTGATGTCTTTCGCCGATATGAATATTTTCCAAATAAACAACATTTCCAATTTTAATGGCAGATTATTGGATCTAGTTTTTGTTAATTGTCCTTCCATGTTCGATATTAATAGGACTAATCCATTATGTGTCCCTGAAGACCGCTATCATCCAACAATTTCAATTTCCCTCCCAGTGGTCCGAAAACCTGTCATGCATTGTGTACATGAGTCATATAATTTTAAGAGTACTGATTTTGGAAGACTAAATCAATTGTTATCTAATATAAACTGGATGAATGTACTCGATTATAAAATAAATGGAAACGATTTTGATCTTATGGTCCAAAAGTTTTATTCAATTCTTAAAAACTGTATAACTTCGTGTACCCCTTTGACAAAAAAAGTAAATTCAAATCGTCCTCCCTGGTTTTCACGAACCTTATCCTGGTTAAAAAAACCGACGCAATCGTCTTTACAAGAAGTTTAAGAGGACTAATAATCCTATTGATCGCAGTCTATACCTTATTGCTGGAAGCTTTTAAAACATAGAAAATGTTATTTAACATACATTAATAAAATGAAAACAAACATTAAACATAATCCGAAGCTATTTTATAATTTTGTCAATACTAAACGGAAAGTTTCATCATATCCCACCTCAATGAAGATGAATGGGCAATCTTATTATAATGATGAAGATATCGCATATATTTTTGAAGATTTTTTGTCATCTACATTTTCAACAAAGAAATGCAACAATACATTTAAATCAAAAAGTGGTTCATATAAATTATTAATTAATATTCCCTTCTTCAGCGTTCAAAATGTTCTTGTTGACCTAAAATCTATAAAGAGTTCATATATTCCTGGCCCAGATGGTGTTCCCAGATGTTTTGGCTAACCCTCTTACATATTTATTTAATTATTCTTTAAAATTTGGGATTTTTCCTAACTGTTGGAAGGAATCTTTTATCATCCCTTTTCATAAGTCTGGTAGCCGTGGTGAAATTTCTAACTACCGTCCAATAGCTAAACTTAATTCCATACCAGAGTTATTTGAAAAAATCATAGCGGATAACCTAGCTTATTAAATGCCATCATTTATGTCTTATGCTCAACATGGATTTTGTAGAGGCAGATCAACTTGTACTAACTTGTTATATATTACATGAATCTAATACTTTAAAACACTTTGTCGAAATATATTTTATTTTAATCAAGAATGATTTTATTAATTTATAATATCGAGGGCTTATATTCAATGCCGTCTATCTACAAAAACATAATTTTTCAGGAGAGCCAAAAAACTGTTTTATTCCCAAATAAGCAACAATTTTGATGAACTCATCTTCTACAATATTAACAGAATGTGTCTAACAAACGTTCTAACTAAAAAGTTTCCTGAAATTCGCGTTATTTGAGCTTCTATGATAGAAAGACGGTGTTGCCTTAAAAATAAAATCATTGTGTAGGAAAATAATATGTAGATAGACGGTATTGCCTAATTTTAAAATTAAGTTTATATTACGGTTTTTGTATGGGGACCCTGAAAAAGGTGGGAGATAGGGGGTAGATATGTTCACAAGAAATGTTGGGGATAGAAAAATAGTAGGACCTGTTCTAACATTTGAACCCTTCAGAGACCCTTTGGCATGGGTGTCTCAAAAGGGTGTCAGATAGAGGGTAGGTGTGTTCAGAAGAATTGTTTAACCAGTTTGAAATCAAAGACAGTGTTTTCTATAATTTTTTTTTATTATAATTTATTATAATTTTTATTGCGCGTATCTAAGATTATCATAGAAGTTGTGATACTCCTCTATAATTACCGCCTTTAACTCCTGTAAATGTTTTCATTTGTTTTGCTGAATTGGTAGTCGACCGGTATACAATTATTTTGGTTCTATGTTACCTTCATATTGTTTTATTCTAATAGGTAGTTCAGTGTAATTATGATCAAAATTCACTTTAAACTTAATGGTACCACTTGGGGAATATAATAGAGATCTTAGTTGGGATACTGTCGGATCACTTTTTGCTCGACCAGGTCTAATACTGGAAAATCGAATAAATTTCGTATCCTTATAGTTTTGAAAAAAATCATAATTTAAATGTAATGCATTAAATGGCATTTTAATAATTTTGTTCTTGATTTTACTGTTTTGCGGGCATCTTTGGTTACCCTGACGTAGTCATTTGGCAAATATATGGTTTGATTTTTCAACTTAGCCCCTATTTTTGCATGGGCACTGTCACACTCCATCTGGGTGTGTCCTTTCTGCAGGTATTCTTGTTCTATGATTTTGTTATTTTCTATTGATAAATTGGACAAAGCATTCGACAAAAAGTGATTACGGTTTTGGTAACCGCAACCATCGGAGTATATACATATTATTATATGTATTGATCGTTCGACAAGAGAAGTATGTATCCGAAAAACGAACAGTGAATAAATAGATATCAAACAGAGAAATAGCCTGAAATTAAATAAAACGACAAAATTCTATGATGTAGAAGACGGTATTGCCGTCATAAAATTCATAAATAAGTATCTTTGTAGATAGACATATGATAAAATATAGGATATATAGGATATGACATTTTTACAGTACATGCAGATGGGGTCAGAGATGAGTTTGGCATAAGAAAGAAAATTTCGTCAAAATGTAGATAGACGGTATTGAATATAAGCCCTCGATATGAAATTTTTTTTCAAATTCAATTATTACAAATATAAAAATAAAACCGTAACGAACTATAAAAACTTTGTGTCAGGCTTCTGTAATGGTTTGCAAGCTGATGTCATTTACACAGACTTTAGCAAAGCATTTGATAAAGTAAACTATGATATACTTTTACATAAACTTGATGCTATCGGTTTTTCCTGCAATTTACTTAACTGGATTAGATCATATTTAAAAAATAGATATCAATGCGTTATTTTTAATAAAACAAAATCTAAACTTATAAAAGTAACTTCTGGTGTTCCTCAGGAAAGCCATCTTGGACCGCTCTTATTTCTTATATTTATAAATGATCTTCCCAAAGCCATTAAGCACAGTAAAATGTTAATGTATGCTGACGACGTTAAACTTTTTAAAAATATTACTAATGACTCTGACAAAGCTCACCTTCAATCTGTTTTGGAAAATTTTTATAGATGGTGCGATGCTAATCCAATGGAATTAAATTTAAAAAAATGTAAAGTTATGAACTTCTGTAGATACTCTCCGTCTGCTAATGTTTACTTTATTAATGGTTTTGAGTTAATTTCAGTTGATTCATTTTTAGACCTGGGAGTTCTTTTTGATAAAAAACTAAATTTCAATTCGCACGTATTGCTGACAGTGAATAAAGCGTATAGAGTTTTATGTTTTATTAAACGTTGGTCAAAAGAATTTAATGATCCCTATATTACAAAAAACCTGTTCACATCGCCCGTAAGACCAATCCTTGAATATGCATCAGTTATATGGGATCCACAATACAATGTTTATATAAAGAAATTGGAATCCGTTCAGAAACAATTTTTACTTTTTTGTCTACGAAGCTTTAGATGGAATCCTGGCGAATTGATTCCCCCTTTTGGTAGCCGCCAAGCGCTCATTGATTTACCAACGTTAAAATGTCGCAGAATTGTTTTCAACATATCTTTCTTACTAAACTAAATGCATGGTGATATAGACTCGGAAATTCTTCTAAGCAAAATTCATATTAACGTTCCTAACAGACAACTTAGATCACATGATCCAATATACTTGAAGCCTCCAAGATCAAACTTTATATACATAGTTTGAACCCCTCCGTAGAATATGTGCATAACAGAGTAGGAAAATAAACAAAACTGAACGTTTGATCTCATTTTGTTGTTATCTTTACAATGAGTAAAACAAAAATAATACAGTAACAGTGAGAAAGATTGTCCCATTTAATTTTGTATATTGTTTTTGTTTTGAGTACTACAAATACACTAACTCAAGTGTGCGTAGGTACAACAAAAAATTAATGAGAAAAAAAAGCAGAGAAGAAGAGAAAAAGAAAAGAAGAAGAGAAAAAAACAACAAAAAACAAAGCAAGCACAAGAGCGAAGAGCTAATTGTTTCATTTGCGTTCTTTCTCATTTAGAAAGTATTTGTTTTTGTGTTGGTCATGTACAATACCATTAAAAAAATTTTGAAAAGTGTATGACTTTGTTGCAACTTTTGCGAAATGTTTTATTTGTTTCCCCACTCTGGTGCATAATTGAATAGATTTTATCCTCATATTGATTTTTCTGATAGCATTAGTAAAACAAAAAGAAGCCTGCTACTCTACCTCAACTCTAATTCTTATATATATAATAATATTTAACTATAATTTTCTTATTTTAAATATTTTCTATATCGTAGTCGCCGTGGTCTAGTGGTTAGTGTGTTGGCTTACTAAGACATGGGCCCTGGGTTCGACTCCAGGCTCTGACATCTTCAAAAAAAGAAATATGAAAAAAAATTATTTCTTTCGGCGACTACCTCTCAGCAGTCTTCTGGCAAAAGCTCTGAGAGTAACTAATTGCCATGAACAAGCTTCTCAATTTTGTCGTTCTGAGTCGACATTAAACTGTAGGTCCCGGTACTCATGGATAAAAATTGACACACACAAAATGAGTGCTGCGAGAAGCTAGGCCGTAATCCTGACACAGGGTTGTAAAGGCCAGTTATGTTATGTATGTACAGTTACGAGCAGATAAATAGGTTGACATCAAAATGATAAATCAATTTTGTTTGACTATAGTTTACATTACAGCAATAAAAAAGGAAAAGTCGCTAATTACTAAAGCAAATACCCACTTTTAATACTGCATCACAATAATTAAATTATTATGTAAAAAATTGCCCAAAATTAAAAAAAACAAATAACCGTATAAAATCAAAGAGCAAATAAATAGGTTCACTTTGAAAAATTTGTTAGTTTAAAATGTTAAACGCCAAAATTATAAAAATTATTGTAGAAAACTTTAGATTCAGCCTTTTAATAGAGCTTATTAAAGCAAATACCTCTAAAAATTTAAAAAATGGGGCGTTATAAACATTGTAGTGAAGAGGAAAAAAAGATTATAAAGGATCTACACAGCCGCAGTTATAGCCAACGGAAAATTGCTGAAATTCTTGGGAGATCGCAGAATATGATAAGAAATGCATTGCAGCCTCCAAAACAAAAACTTAAAAGGGGTCAACAGCGAAAAACCTCGAAAAGAGACGATGATTGCATTAAGATGTTGTCAACTCGTAATCCTTTTATGTCCGCAGTTCAGCTGAAAAATTAGTTAAAGCTTCCCGTATCAGAGTGGACCATTAGACGTCGTTTAAGAGAAAAAAATTTATTCGGAAGATCGGCCCAGAAGGTTCCAATGCTTAATAACAGACAAAGAAAAAAGCGCATTGAGTTTGCAAAAGTACATGCTGAATGGGCCGGCCCGGAAGGTATAAAAAAATGGAGAAACATACTATGGTCTGATGAATCCAAGATAAACTTAGTCGGACCTGATGGAAGAACATGGGTAAGGTGTCCAAAAAATAAAGCATATGATCCAAAGTACACCACAAAGACAATAAAGCATGGCGGCGGCAACATAATGATATGGGGTTGTTTTTCCTGGTACGGTGTTGGGCCAATATTCTGGATCAAGGAAAATATGGACAAACATCTTTATCTGCATATTCTTAAAGAAGTAATGCTTCCGTATGCCGAGTAGGAAATGCCTTTAAAGTATGAATTCCAGCAAGACAATGACCCCAAGCATACTTCTAAGATCGTAAAAGAATGGTTCCAAAAGAAAAATATAAAGTTAATGGAGTGGCCTTCACAATCGCCGGATTTAAATCCCATTGAGAATCTTTGGAGAATCGTTAAGGACAAAATTGCACCACTCAAGGCTAAAAATAAAGAAGATTTGTGGACAAAAGTGAAGGAAGCTTGGTACTCAATTCCATTAGAGACTTGTCAGTCACTTGTCGAATCAATGCCCCGGAGATGTTCGGCGGTGATCCATATAAGGGATTTTCAACAAAATATTAGAAATTTTCTTGCAATTGCACTTTTTTTGTATAAAAATGTCATTCTATTTGTTGGATATTTCCCTATAATGCAACTCTGCATATTTATTTGTTTTTTCTTTGTGCTACATTTTCTTTTATTCTTTTTAATACATACAGTAAGGGACAAAATTGTTCACAAAATTACTAAAATTTATAATATATCCAAAAAAGTATATTTTATTCAAATATATTTTAATTTTTTTTACCTATATAGAATAATGTACATCTAAAAAACTTAAAAAGAACAAAATTTTAAAACAATTTGTGTTAAGAGTAAAAAAAATAAATATGATTTTAAAAATTCACATGTGAACAATTATGACCGTTGTTGAATATTGCATTGATTTTAGGTCCTAATATTTGGTAGGTCCATTCCAAGTCTCGACATATTTGGTTTAGATCCGGGACAGAATAGCATCTTTATGCAGGACAACGATCCTAAGCATACCGCGAAGATAACAAAACGTTGGTTTGAAGAAAATGGGATCAAGCTTTTAGATTGGCCTCCTCAGTCGCCTGATCTAAACCGGATAGAAAACCTGTAGTCCATATTAAAGAGTAAATTTTTGCTCAAAAAGACCCTCCAAAGACCGTAGACGAACTCTGGGAGCGTGCTGTTGAAGCTTGGGAAAGTATTGACCCTAATGTCTTGACGAATTTAGCGAAAAGTATGCCAAAAAGAATTAAGACAGTTAAAAAAGCAAATGGTGGACATACCAAATATTAGGACCTAAAATCAATGCAATATTCAACAACGGTCATAATTGTTCACATGTGAATTTTTAAAATCATATTTATTTTTTTTACTCTTAACACAAATTGTTTTAAAATTTTGTTCTTTTTAAGATTTTTAGATGTACATTATTCTATATAGGTAAAAAAAATTAAAATATATTTGAATAAAATATACTTTTTTGGATATATTATAAATTTTAGTAATTTTGTGAACAATTTTGTCCCTTACTGTATATACTGAAGCGTCATTTTTATGTAACACTATAATATTTTTCATTCTTAATAAAACATTTGAATCGACAAGTTATGAGCCCAGAGAAGTTAATTTTTTGAAAATTGAAATTTAAAGTGTATAGAATATTATAAAATATTAAATACATAAGAAAGAAAAAGAAAAATGAGTTCATCAATGTTCCAAATTGAGAAGTTGGACACCGGCAATTACGAAACATGGTGTGTACAAATGAAGTATATATTAATACACTCGGATTTATGGTCCATTACAAATGGAACAATTGAGAAGCCTGTGGACAGAAAGGAAGCCGATTTGTGGGTACAGAAGGATGAAAAAGCCCTTGCAACAATTATTTTGTCAGTGAAAAGTAACCAGCTTAATTACTTAAAAAATTGTAACTCATCTTTAGAAGCCTGGAGGAAACTAGAGAAAGTCTACAAACCGAGTGGCCCTATACGAAAGGTTACTTTGTACAAGAAACTATTAGGCCTACGAATGGCGGATACAATTACTATGAGTGAGTACATAAATTCTTTTACAGAATTATCTGAAGGACTGCCAGAGGTTGGTATTGAGATTGCTGAGGAGTTGTTGGTGATAATTTTGCTCTCAAGTCTACCCAAGCAGTTTGAATATTTTGTTATCGCTATAGAGACACGTGATGTCTTACCATCACTGGATTTGCTCAAGGTAAAACTTATTGAAGAATCTGATCGACGCATACAACATGATGTTGGTGATGAGGCTGTGGTTGTAAGTCAGCAGGCCTTTGTAGCTCGATCAAAGCAACACACTAAATACAGGGTTAACACTAGCAGCAACAACAATAATAGAAATGGAGGAAAATTTAAATGTTATAACTGTGGTAAGCGTGGGCATTTTGCAAAAAATTGTAGAAACATCAAACAAAATGGCGACGAAATGAAAGAGCAACAGCGTTCATTGACAATGCTTGCAGCTAGCAGCAGTAATACATTTAATAAAAATTCTTGGTGTGTCGACAGTGGCGCTACGTCGCATATGTGTTGCCAACGTAATTTTTTCATCAATTTTATGGACATCAGCGAAAAAATTATTTTAGCGTCCGATAGTTACGTAGAAGCGAAAGGTAAAGGAGATGTTAAAATAAAAAATCAAGATGGCGATGTAATTTTAAAAGAAGTGCTCTATGTTCCTGGAATGGTGGGAAATTTTATATCTGTTGGCAAGGCGATTGAAAATAACTGCACTGTTCATTTTGGCAATGATTCAGCGAAAATAAGAAATAGAATGGGTGAAATTATTTTGAAGGCCAAAAGAGAAAATAACCTGTACATATTTTCTGAACCCCATCACTCAAATTTTAATCTTTTAGACGAAGATGCTATGCGTTGGCATAACCGCTATGGACACCTTAATTTTAAAGGTATGTGTGACTTAATTAATGAGAAAGCGGTAAGTGGCTTAAATATTAAACAAATTCCAAAAAATTTGGTCTGTACAACATGTATGAAATCCAAAATTTGCTCACAACCATTTACAACATCTTATCAGCGTAGAGCAGACAATTTATTAGATATTATTCACACAGATGTTTGTGGTCCTATGAACAAGCCATCACTAGGAGGCTCGCGGTATTTTGTTATATTTATTGACGATCATTCTAGACATATATGTATTTGTATATTTCATGAAAAACAAAAATGAAGTTTTTGATAAATTTAAAATTTTTAAATCTTTTGTGGAGAAGCAACTCAATCGAAATATAAAATGTCTGAGAAGTGATAATGGTAGAGAATATGTGAACACCTATTTTGATAAATTTTTAGAAGATGGCATACAAAGACAATTAACAGTACCGTACACCCCGCAGCAAATTGGTATTGCGGAGCGAGCAAACAGGACCTTAGTGGAGATGGCACGAAGTATGATACTACATTCTGGTGTTGATGAATTGTTATGGGCTGAAGCTATAAATACTGCTGTGTACATCAGAAATCGCTCAATAACAAAAGTATTGACAAACAAGACGCCTTTTGAAGTATTGCATGGTAAGAAACCAAACGTGGCTCATTTCAGAATTTTTGGTTCACCTGTTGTTGCCTTAGAAAAAACACCTAAGGGAAAGTTTTCGGCAAAAGGCAAAGATTACATCTTTGTTGGTTATTCTACAACTGCCAAGGCATATAGATTATTTAATGTACAGGAAAGAAAAATAGTTGAAAAAAGAGATGTTATTTTTTGTGAGAATAAATTTATACAAAATGGTCAAAATGATGTTGTTGAGCTTACAGTACAGGAAAAAAGTATACCAACAGAAAGTGTAAAGTATATCAAGAGAGATTTAGATGATACAGACGATGAATATGAATCAAGTTCGGAGAACGGTTTTTTAGGTTTTGAATCTGATAGTGGTGATGAAGATAAGCAAAATATTAACACAGAAAAGCCTAGCGGTAGACCTAGAATAATTCGTTCAGGTAAAGTTGGTCGTCCAAGAAAAATGTACAATAAGATAAATTTTTCTGAAAAGATTATGATACCCCAAAATTTTCAAGAAGCTGTCATTTGTAAGTATTCCGAAAGATGGAGAGACGCTATGAATAAGGAATATAAAGCGCTACAAGAAAATGACACATGGTATTTGGTTAACCTTCCTAAAGATAGAAAGGCTATTGGTAGTAAATGGGTACATAATTTAAAAGAGGATAATGAAGGCAATGTGACACGTTTTAAAGCGCGATTGGTTGCAAAAGGATGTAGTCAACAATATGGAGTAAATTTTAAAGAAACGTTCTCACCAGTTTTAAGATACTCAAGTATAAGATTAATTTTTGCTTTAGCAGCTGAAGAAGAATTATATTTACACCACGTGGATACATCTACAGCTTATTTAAATAGCCCACTTGAAGATGAAGTCTACATGAAGCAGCCTGATGGATTCATAGATAAAAGATATCCAAATAAAGTTTTACGCTTAAAAAGAGCGATTTATGGACTAAAACTGTCGGGACGTTCATGGAATACGACTCTTGATGCGGCAATACAAAATATGGGTTTCAAGGCTTGTGATAGTGAACCTTGTATTTACACTAAAAATGAAAATGGTAAATATAATTTTATTGCTGTCTATGTAGACGATATTTTAATAGCGTGTTCCGACAAAAGTGATGTATTATCCATCAAAGAAGCCATTAAGAAATAATTTAAGTTGGTAGACAATGGCAACGTAAAACAGTTTCTGGGCATGGAAATCGATCGTGAAAGCGATACTGGTAAAATAAGCGTTGGCCACTCTCAGTATATTGACAAACTTCTATTGCACTATGGTATGGAAAATTGTCGACCAGCATTTACCCCTCTTGATCCAGGTTTTCAGATTTTCTGTAGTGATGAAAATTGTAAGCAAATAGATGTACATTCGTATCAATCATTAATTGGGACTCTCATGTATTTGGCGATAAGTTCGAGACCAGATATCCTCCACTCGGTTTGTAAACTGGCACAGCGAAATCAAAATCCGCACGTAGAACATGAAAAAGCCCTCAAACACATTTTAAGATATCTGAGCAGTACAAAACATTTTAAGTTACAATATTCAAAAACAAAGCAACCCCTGGTTGAATTGAATTCGGAATTGAAACAGAAAGTAGTGAAAAAATTGCTCTGCAAAAATATTAGAAAAATATATATTGTGTTGGAAAAAAATAGATAGAGACTATTTAAAACGACAAAATAAGACATAAGAAAATTTTGAAAAATAAAGTTTATTAAAATAAACAGACTGTGAGTGTTTTAACTGGAAGCTTAAAAATTAAAACAATAATGGCCGAGTGTCATAGGTGCAAAGGGACGATAAGGGGTGAAAGCGGTATTAAATGCGAAGGCGTATGTGGAAAAATCTACCATAGTGCAACAAAATGCTCCGAAATCGATCAATACTCAATTGGAATATTAAATGGCCGGAATTATATCAGATTCATGTGCGATAACTGTGTTCAGTATATCCATAATATTGATGAGGTGTTGTGTAATGATCAAGATGGAGTTCAGAAAAACCAACAACAATTAACCCTTCATTGCATAGTGATGGAAATTTCCATCATAAATTTTTTTGAAGAAAAAGAAAAGAAATGTACAAAAACTTTAGTGTAAATTGGTCGCTGCTGAAATATTTCGGCATTGGATTATAGCCATTGAACTGTAGTTTTAGATATTTATAATAAAATATTTTTATTAATATTTTTTCTTAAAATTGTGCATGAATTTTATCAGTGGTTTATTTGAGAAAAATAAAAAAAATTCATGCAATTAAGGGTTAAGTCAATATAAAAGTGAATTTGAAACTTCGTTAAAGCAAAATGAATTGGAAATAAAACAACTTTTAGAAGCCATAGAAAAAAGATATGAGGAACGTATAAAAAAATTAGATAAAGCATTTAAAATGTGCGACAAAAATATTCAAGAGATTAGGAATCTTAATGAAAAAATTAACAAAGTTGAAGATAAAAGTAATGAGATATGTAAATCGATTGAAAATAACAACCTAAAATTATGTAATGAAATAAAGAATGCTATAAAGGAGACAAATATAAAAACAAATCAAAAGTCATATGCACAAACATTAAAAACCAGTATTTCAGCGATGCCAGATCTAGCAAAAAAAGTCCCACTTATAATTAAACCCAAAGAAAAACAAAACGTCGAAAAAACTAAAGAAGAGTTAAATAAAAAAGTCGATCCTGTAAATTTAAAAATATACGATGTGGAAGGTAGAAGAAATGGAATTGTAGTAATTCAAACAGAGAATGATGATGAAAGAAATAAAATAAAAACGGCAATCGAAAAGGAAATGAGTAAAGGCTATGAGATTAAGGTTCCTAACCCCATTGAAATGAAAGTTGATGTAACGGATATGAACTTTAAATATAATGATAAGGAAATTATTGAAAAGATAAAGAAACAAAACAATATGTTACAGGAAAGTGAGTTGAGTGTTATCAAAACTTACGAAATAAAAAGAAATAATAGAACAATTTACAATGCAAAATTGAAAGTGGATAATGAGGCTTATTGGAAATTAATGAAAGAGAGAAAAATAAATATAGGCTGGGATAGATGCAGGGTTTTCGATGGTACCGAGATCATACAATGCTATAAATGCCAAGAATACAATCACAGATCAAACGAATGCAGAAACAATGAAATATGCCTAAAATGTCATGAAAGTCATAAAACTAAAGAATGCAATAAAGAAAGCATAAAAAAGTGTATAAATTGTTTACATGTTAACAAAAAATTGAATTTGGGTCTCGATGATAACCACTTTACTTTACAATAACCACTTTACAATGGTTGGTTACGTAGATGCAGATTTTGCAAGCTGCACAGAGGATAGAAAATCTTATACCGGCTTTACATTTTTCTTAGCTGGTTGTTGTTTCAGTTGGGAGAGTAAGAAGCAGCCAAGTATTTCACTCAGTAGCACTGAAGCCGAGTTCGTTGCTTTATCAACAGCGGCTAAAGAGGCAATATACCTGAAAAGACTTCTAAATGAGATGGGCTGTTATAATGATGATGGACCAGTAGTAATTTATGGTGATAACCTTGGTGCGCAACATTTGGCGAAAAATCCTGTATTTAATGGTAGATGCAAACACATAGATGTCAAGTACCAACATGTGAGAGAAGTTATAAAATCTAGACAGATTGAGCTGCGCTATATATCGACCAATGAAATGAAGGCAGATATTTTGACAAATAATTTAAATAGAACCAAACATGAAAAATTTGTAAATATGTTAGGTCTTATATAATGCATTTTTAAATTAATTTTTAACTGTAAAAATATGCAGATTTGAGAGGGCGTGTTGGATATTTCCCTATAATGCAACTCTGCATATTTATTTGTTTTTCTTTGTGCTACATTTTCTTTTATTCTTTTTAATACATATACACTGAAGCGTCATTTTTATGTAACACTATAATATTTTTCATTCTTAATAAAACATTTGAATCAACACTATTTTCAATTAACCTATTTATTTGCTCGACAGGCATCAATTAATATATTAAATATATCAATTTTTCTCATTTTTTTTAATTGTAATTAAATACTTTTTATGTGATTATATATGTTTAATGTAATAAATATCGCTTTATTGTATATTACCGCTGTTTAAGTTATTTGAAGGCGAATTTATCAAAAAATGTGATGTGAACCTATTTATCTGCTCGTTACTGTATATTTAAATATAATATAAATAGCTGTTAATTTCATTGAAGCTTAAATAAATAAATAAATATTGATATGGTTATAATATTATTGGGCTGCTGTGGATCGCTAATTTGAGAAAAGAATATTTATTCGTAAATTTCTTATCATGCTACATGTTACGTTTTTACTTGGAAATTAATTGAACAATTTAATAATATAATCAAAACAATGTTCCAAAAATTATTAATAGAAGAGAGATCGCACATTTATACTTTAACTTCATTAACATGTTTATTTTTATTTTCACAATCAGCTATTTTTACTACATTATTTTTTATTTTTGGGAGTAAATTTTATCTAATTTTCTGTAAATTTCTTACTGAGTAATTTTTTTGTTGATTTCAGTAGAGAAGTATCCAAACAGACCTTATGTATGCATGTTTTTTTCTGTTTTCTTTTCTATAGCCAACTGTTTGACAGAAACTACAATGAAAAACAATAAGAAAACCCTGTTGTTTTTTCTGTTGCAGATGTGCGACTACCTTATAATAATTGTACCATGTATGTGACAAAATAATAAAATATGCAGCTCTACAAATTTTTTTTTTATTTATTTAGCCATCAATCAAAGTTATAGTTTTTCTGCTTATATTTGTTTTTTTTACTAACTTTTCTCTTTATTTTTCGTACAAACTTGTAATTTTTTTTTTGATATATCGATATTTAAAAACAGAATTCCCTATTGTTTCTTCGATGTTAAAAATGCTGCCACCACCTATTATTGTTTCATCTTCGGGACCACAAACTAACTTTTATGTTGCCTTTGCATTAATAAAGAAGTAATCTAAAGCTCTAATAAGAATTTTTCGTCTCTTTTGACTCGTTTTTGAATTCTTTTCAAGAAATCTAAGAGTTTTTTACACGTCACTATCACTTTATGCACCAACATACTTTATGTATTTGGAAAGAATTTGCACATAGGCCTTTCTTTTTGTTCACTTCTTCATAACCTCATTTTTTGGCAAAAAATTAGTTTAAATTACCTTGTGAAGGCCTTTTGCACCTCAGATGTTTTTAAAAGCTTTTAGATAATATAATTTGTATAAAATACACAAAAAATTTTGGAACTACAAACTTTTTACAAGAAATAAAAAATGTTTCGCAATTATTTCACAACGACTGCAAATCGAATATAACACGATATAACCTCATCAAAAACACAATTGATAATAATAGTACATTGTATCAGAGTTGCTAAAAAAATACAACATGTACTGAACTGAAAGAGTACTTTTTTGCAGTAAAGCGGGGTTTAGACGGTAATACAAGTCGTACGACATGTCAAATTTTTGTGTAGAAGAGTATGAATAGTATCGTGTAAACTTGATATGTAATGAGAGCGTACGACATTGAGAGAAAATACGGATGAAAATTTGACAGTCGTACGGCTCTCTTTGTTTTTTGAAATTTTTTAAAAAACCATCACATTTCATTAGATCAGGGATGCATTTTTATATTTTTGTTTGTTTATGTTAAATGTATTCACAATGTCTGTAAATTTTGTGTGCATGTGTATGTGCATTTTATGTTTACATTTTACTTTGTTTTGGTATTTTACCAACCGTGTAAATGCAAAAAATATCTGTCGTAAGATTTTTACTCTCATTTTTAAAATACGGATGGAATTTCATAATATTTTCTCTTTGATTTTACGTACGACTTGTATTACCGTCTAAACCCCCCTTAAAAGATATTTTTGAAATATAATTACATATGTTACCCGGGGTCTCCACGAGATATGAAACGAAATATTTTTATATCTGCGTACGTCAAATTCGATAGCCGATATAATTTTGTTACGTGTAGACTGCGAATCAGCTATCTTAATATCTATTATGATATCGATATCATAATATATATTATGAAAACAATATCATGATATGAACTGTCAAAAACAGCTCATATAGTGTATGTCCACACTCGGCGAGGCGAGTCGGCAACTTTTGTAGTTTGTAGACGATTAGTCTATGTCCACACTCGGCGAGAAGAGTCGGGCAATTCTTCATCAATTCTCTTTTAAACTTGTCTTCGTGTCCACACTCGGAGATTTTAGTTGCCCAACTTTTTGTTGTTGTTCATCAATTTTTGTGTTTTTTTGTTTGCTTTTTCTTACAATTTGACATTTATGCCGTGTTGCCACAGAAATACTCACAAATTACACAAAATTTTATAGATTGCCCAAAATATATTTCATACATAGAATATAATGCTTTTTATTTTTGTAATTATTTTAATATATGATAAATATTTGTGTATTTATAAATTTCCCTGTAGAAGACAAAGCCTTAAAGTTATTACTAGAGCTATTGGAACAGCCCAAACAATATTAAAGTATTTATAGTTGAATACTAGTGCTAATGAGGACTAGTACTTGAAGTAGTTCGGGAGCACCGCTTAAATTTTGAAGAAGTTTATAAGATAAGACATATTTTATCCTAAAATTAAGGTATGTTAGATACAAAATAAGCTGCAAATAATGAAAATCGGTTGATATAAACAAAATATTTTCTTTTAATGTAATATCGTTATGCTACACAATTAAATTTTCTATCAATGAAAAATAAAAATGTTTCTCTTCCCTTGTCTTTTAACAGCTAGATTATGTATTCACGTATTATGTGTCGATTAGACATTCAGCAGTTTAACGGTCATATACAAAATAACAAAGTAAATTTGCTGTCTTTATTTTCCATTTTAATTTTGAATTAAAATCTATTTTAATTTTTTTGCATACGGGCAGAAGAATTTACATTTCATTATGATTCTTAAAATTTAAAAAGCATGTTGTCCCCACTGAAAGGCAATTTACTTATAGTTTAATAAATTCCAAAAATGTTTGCTTTAGCTCACCAGTGCACATATTTTAAAATTGGTATAAATTTTGAAAAAGTCGCCTTGAAAATATTCAAATGTTTTACTATTAATGCGTAAAGAATTTTTTTGTTTTTTTTTTTTTATTATTATTTATTCCTTTATATCATTAGCATATCAAATTAAGATTGTCTCAGCATCACTTAGTCATTATTGAGGCGAGCTGGTAAAATATTTACAGCTTTGAATTACACATGTACAATATATAATTGGGGTATTCAAACAGGGTCCTATCAAGTCATATTGTCATAATATCATACAATTTTAAAATAGTTTAAAAAATTTGTTGTTGCGAGTCGGCAACTTTTGTAGTTTGTAGCGATTACGGTGAGGGGAATAAAAGAAGAAAAATACTTGCCCGTTCTCGGCGATTCTTTATATTCCCTCATTCGTTTTTTTCTTTGTAGTTGATTATTTGACATTTCCTTTCATATTTTTTTTTTCGCTTTTTGGTGTACACATCTTTTTCGTACAATCGCAGCGTTCGTTTTTCTTATGTTTTTTTCTTTTTAATAAGTGCAGCGTTGCCAGTTTATGTGTAATTACACAAAAATGGAAGAGAACACTTTTTCTATATAATTTTGTCTCACCATTACTTCAATTAAATTATGTATAATAAATTAATTCAATTATTCATGTTTTTAAGCAACCCATAATATTGGTCACCATACAATTACATTTCATAGAAATCAAACATTATTCAATACCAGAAACAATATGAACCTTATGATAGCAAGATGTCGGTTAGAAACTACGAAACAACGAATTGAATATATGGATAGTATGGAATTTAATAATCTCCTTCAAGATATTAAAAATATACAACGAATTTCAATTTTCAAGAAAAGGATGTGGCATCACTGCAAATACCAATAAGAATACTGATTACTTTTTAATGTAGTACATTACTTTTACTTTTGTCTTTTTATCATTCTATTACCTACCGCGTGCTTGAAATAACGTACTTTGTGAAAAATTGAAAAAATTGTAACATTTATTTTTTGGTTATTTAATAAAAGAAATTTTGATTAGTTACAATCAATAAATTAATAAAACAGAATACGTTGTAACTAAAAGGATAAGGAATATTTGCTTCAAGACTTAGAAACTCTTTTCATATGATTTACAGCAATCGTATACAATATCCTATAAATTAATAATTAAATTTTGTGTGTATATATTACTATTGTTTTACTTCTTTTATTTCTTTCCTTTCTTTTGTAAATTATATAAATATATAGAATTAAACCTTTAGATGAATATCTTAAAATAAAATATTTGGGGGATTCAAATGGTCGTTTTAAAGTCATATATCATAAAACAATAAAACGAAAAAATATGATTGCTGTAAACAACCCGTCATAGTTTAGTATATTATTTTTAATTTTATTTTTTTATTTTTCAATTTATGACAAAATGGTAAACACTGGTTGAAAAGTCTTATTGTTTTATGACTTTTTTATTCAAAGACCAATAACAAATTTTTTAAACTATTTTAAAATTGTATGATATTATGACAATATGACTTGATAGGACCCCGTTTGAATACCCCAATTATATATTGTACCAATAACAAATTTTTTAAACTATTTTAAAATTGTATGATATTATGACAATATGACTTGATAGGACCCCGTTTGAATACCCCAATTATATATTGTACATGTGTAATTCAAAGCTGTAAATATTTTACCAGCTCGCCTCAATAATGACTAAGTGATGCTGAGACAATCTTAATTTGATATGCTAATGATATAAAGGAATAAATAATAATAAAAAAAAACAAAAAAATTCTTTTTCAAAATTTATACCAATTTTAAAATATGTGCACTGGTGAGCTAGAGCAAACATTTTTGGAATTTATTAAACTATAAGTAAATTGCCTTTCAGTGGGGACAACATGCTTTTTAAATTTTAAGAATCATAATGAAATGTAAATTCTTCTGCCCGTATGCAAAAAAATTAAAATAGATTTTAATTCAAAATTAAAATGGAAAATAAAGACAGCAAATTTACTTTGTTATTTTGTATATGACCGTTAAACTGCTGAATGTCTAATCGACACATAATACGTGAATACATAATCTAGCTGTTAAAAGACAAGGGAAGAGAAACATTTTTATTTTTCATTGATAGAAAATTTAATTGTGTAGCATAACGATATTACATTAAAAGAAAATATTTTGTTTATATCAACCGATTTTCATTATTTGCAGCTTATTTTGTATCTAACATACCTTAATTTTAGGATAAAATATGTCTTATCTTATAAACTTCTTCAAAATTTAAGCGGTGCTCCCGAACTACTTCAGGTACTAGTCCTCATTAGCACTAGTATTCAACTATAAATACTTAAATATTGTTTGGGCTGTTCCAATAGCTCTAGTAATAACTTTAAGGCTTTGTCTTCTACAGGGAAATTTATAAATACACAAATATTTATTCATATATTAAAATAATTACAAAAATAAAAAGCATTATATTCTATGCATGAAATATATTTTGGGTAATCTATAAAATTTTGTGTAATTTGTGAGTATTTCTGTGGCAACACGGCATAAATGTCAAATTGTAAGAAAAAGCAAACAAAAGAAAACACAAAAATTGCTGAACAACAACAAAAAGTTGGGCAACTAAAATCTCCGAGTGTGGACACGAAGACAAGTTTAAAAGAGAATTGATGAAGAATTGCCCGACTCTTCTCGCCGAGTGTGGACATAGACTTACCATTTTGTTATAAATTGAAAAATAAAAAAATAAAATTAAAAATAATATACCAAACTATGACGGGTTGTTTACAGCAATCATATTTTTTCGCTTTATTGTTTTATGATATATGACTTTAAAACGACCATTTGAATCCCCTAAATATTTTATTTTAAGATATTTAATTCTATATACTTATAAAATTTACAAAAGAAAGGAAAGAAATAAAAGAAGTAAAAAAGTTGGGCCAACTTTTCACTTTGCGTTGCGTTAAAAGCACTTTATGTGACAAGTGGCATATAAACATGTACATTTAACTTAAATGTCAAAGCACATCTGTAACGCAACGCGAAGCAAAAGTTTTATCTGACACGGCCTTAATTTTTTTGACTTTTATTAAAAAGTCACTTTATAATAGTTATTTTTTGACTTTTATTTTTTCGGTCAGAAATAAAAGTTAAAATTTGACTTTTATTTTTTCGGTCAGAAATAAAAGTTAAAATTTGACTTTTATTTTTTCGGTCAAAAATAAAAGTTAAAATCTGACTTTTATTTTTTAAGTAAAAAATATAAGTTAAAATTTGACTTTTATTTTTTAAGTCAACAATTAAAGTTAAAATTTGACTTTTATTTTTTAAGTCAGAAATAAAAGTTAAAATTTAACTTTTGTTCTTATTGAAAGCAGATGTTAAAAAAGTTAAATAAAATTTTAATTAAATATTAACACAGTTTTTATTTTTAGAATTATAAGTACATGTTGTATTTGTATTAAAACAAAAAGAAAAAAAATTATAATAGAGTATCTATACAAAAAGGTTTATTGGCTAGAAAGTTAAGGAGTTGGTGTTTTGCATATTTTGCTCTGAAAATACAAATTACATTTTATTTCCTTCACTTCAATATTAAATTGTTCACTCTTTCATTGCAATGACTCAGAATTCAATTTCACCATTAATATAGCTGCTAAGTTCTGTTCAGACAAATTGTAGCGCAAGTCGCTGAGAACAATCTTAAGTGCTGAAAACGCGCCTTTACACTAACTTGTGTCGCAGGTACTTGTGAATAATACATGCCAAGTCCTTTAGACGGGGATATAAAAATTTTTTGTTTTCCCAATATTCCACAAGGTCGACATCAACGTCAATACGCTTCTCCTTGTATGAGTCAAGCAAACATGACATTATAACGGGTGCATTAAACTTTGTTAAAATGGAATAGCAAATTTGACTAAAGTTGGGTTGGTTAGAAATAACCAAAACAACATCACTGATTGTCATCGATCTTATTTTGCTTATATATCCATTACATTGTTATTATTATGGCATAGTAAATTTTTTTTTCTGACCTAAAAAATAAAAGTCAAATTTTAACTTTTATTTCTGACCGAAAAAATAAAAGTCAAATTTTAACTTTTATTTTTGACTTAAAAAATAAAAGTCAAATTTTAACTTTTATTTCTGACCGAAAAAATAAAAGTCAAATTTTAACTTTTATTTCTGACCTAAAAAATAAAAGTCAAATTTTAACTTTTATTTCTGACCGAAAAAATAAAAGTCAAATTTTAACTTTTATTTCTGACCGAAAAAATAAAAGTCAAATTTTAACTTTTATTTCTGACCAAAAAAATAAAAGTAAAAAATAACTATTATAAAGTGACTTTTTTGAAAAAAAGTCGTAACTGTTACGGTCCCTGATATCTACAATAAAGGTATTTTAATATTCGAATAAACTCTGTTATACATAAGCATAGGTTTCAGAGGAGATAATTTTATTGATATAAAGATAAAGAAATATAAATTAGAATTCCAGTGGTGTTTTATTCGATTGGAATAAAAATATTCCAAAAAAATTTCCGTTGATATTAGCTTAAATAAGCGGTTAATTTTAAAACTGCTTTATATTTAACAAATATAATATTTTTTTAAAATTTTATAAATTAAAAAAATGTATATATACGTTGTAATAAAGTCAGAGGCGAAGGAATTATTTTATATTATTTAATTTATACATATATCTTTTTAAATTGTGAATAATGCCCAATTTAATTTTTTAAGAACTTATGCTATAAACACATGAAAGGCTTCCGACGATCGACCACAAGTTGTCAAAAATAGAATACATGTGTGCATATGAGAATAATTATTTTAGTGGCAACAGACTACCGACCACACGACTACTTTTGTAGCCCGTAGCCAACTTAAGCTAATGATATAAACACAACAAAGGCTACCGACCATCGACTACAAGTTGTCAAAAATAGAATACATGTGTGCATATGATAATTGTTGCCGCCGATTTTTAATTATTATTATTTTATTAAATTATTATAAAAATTAATTTTCTCTTTTAAGAAATTATTAAATTTGAGTCATTTACATATGTGCGCATACTTCCCATTAATATTCTTAAATTTGCAAATACTTGTACATATATACAATGAAAAATATTTACAATTATAACTGTTTACATTTATGTATTATTATAAATTCTTTTAATATACATATATGTACAAATAACTTGCTTTAAAACATAACGGTCCTGGTTTACTTAGCACGTAGTCTTTTAGTTACAAGCTACTAATTTGCAAAATAAAGTTTTAGTCGGTGAAAAGGGCACGAAGAATGCAAAATTGTTTTAAAGCGCTCTAGCTTAATAAATTAAGAAAATATTAATAAAACCTAACATAAAAGCACAAGGAGTGCTATTAAAAATTTTGTATTTTATTTAAAGCCGGCTCGTTTAAATCGTGCCGCAACAATAATAATTATGTTAACGGCAACACGCCTACCGAACACACGACTTTTTTTGTAGCCCGTAGCCAACTTAAGCTAATTTCTATTTTTCTTGGCGACAATAAACATTTTAGTGCTGCCAATACAATAAGATGCATGAAAAAGGCGTTTAAAAAACGCAATACAGTGAACTCGCGGAAACGTGAACTAATTTTTACCAAGGGTGTTCACATTTTCAAATTTGTTCACTTTTTCGATCGGTAAGATTTTAAAACAAAAATATGTATTTTAGCAATAGATATTGGCTAAAACTCAATAAGATTTGGAAATTTTATTAAAAAAAATATTATATAAAATTTTATTCAAACTTTTTTGCCATTTTTTACTTTTTCGTGAATATGAAACAAAACAAAAATTTAAATTCAAACGAATTGTATACATACATAGTATATGTATGTACATATAAAGTTTTCTACTACTAAAATTTCTATAATTAAAAACAAAAATACATAATACAAAAAAGTGTTAGGAATACTTATGTATATGGGTGTAGCAAAAGAATTCAGTCTTCAATAAACTCCTTTTAAAAGACGGATTTTTTCTAAATTGTACTTTTATTGGAAGAAATCACTTATTTTTTTTTTTTTGATATGTGTTTTTTTCAACCATCTTAAGTATGGCCTTTTCCTTAAGATTTCTTTACTACACATGTGCATGTTTTGTTGAAATAGATAGCTGAATATGTATGTATGTTGTCTTGTGCTGGGATTCCCTAAATTTAAACGAATTCAAGAAATAAAAAGAAAAAAAATTGTTCACGTTTTAGAGCTATTTCAACTTGTTCACGTTTTAGAGTACTCAATGCAATCATAAAAGTGTTCACGTTTCCGAGTCGTTCATGCTTCCGGGTATTCACGTTTTCGCGAGTTCACTGTACATGAAATATATACATAAAATATGCGAAAAAATTTAAGATGCACCACTGAAAATAAATAATTTGAAAATAAATAATAATAAATTTGTAGTCAAAAATAGAAATAAATATAAAATAATAAAAATACAAAATAAACATCTGTTTTGACACATTGAACATTATCTAAACAAAATATATTTTTTGTAAGTGAAATTGTGAGGAAATAAAAAACAACAAATGTCTGAAAAAAACTTGTAAAAATTGATATCCAGTTCGTTTCAATTTCTAAAAGTGTCAGTGTATTAGTAAAAAAGTTTGAACATATTGAAAATTGGAAGCCAGAAATTGAAAGTGTAACCCCCAAGTTTTTATTTCATTATTAATTTAATTACCTTTTTAGTCTTCTTAAATTTTTATTTATTTATTTGTTCTTTTTTGCATTATTAAAATAAATAAGTTTTTTATGTTTATTTTGTAGCTGTAGTCGTTATTATAATTAAGTAGCTGGCTACTTGGCTACTTTTATAGCCAGCGATTTTTTAGGAGTAAGTTCGGTGGTCGATAGCCTTGAATGTGTTTATAGCATTATGTAGTTTTTTTCGAAACAGATTTTTCAAGTCGTGATTCACACTTGTCAATTTCGACTCATCAATTATTGAGTTTTTGGAAAAGGGAAAGAAGAGAATGTAAAGGGGAACCGACTTAATCATACTCGTCAATTTTGCTATTTCTTTGTCAAAATGTCAAATAGATAGAAAGTTGTAGACAAATAAAACAGAAAATTGGCGAGTCAATAAATTCGTGTATGAACGCGAATGCAACTTCAAAAGAAAATCTAACAAAAATTGACAAGTGTGAATCTCGACTAAGCGTATCGAAAAAAGTGTGTGTCCACAAAGGGAGAGAAAAGCTGGGCAATTCTTTATCAATTTTCTTTTGAACTTGTCTTCGTGTCCACACACGAAGATTTCAGTTGCCCAACTTTTTGTCGTTGTTCATCAATTTTTGTGTTTTCTTTTGTTTGCATTTTCTTACAATTTGACATTTGTGCCTTGTTGCCACAGAAATACACAACATTTTATAGATTGCCCAAAACATATTTAAAACATAGAATGTAATACATTTTATTTTTGTATATCAGGATTATATTATATGTTAATATATGATTAAATATTTGTGTATTTATAAATTTCCCTGTAGGAGACAAAGCCTAAAAGTTACTACTGGAGCTACTGGAACAGCCCAAACAATATTAAAGTATTTATAGTTGAACACTAGTGCTAATGAGGAATAGTATTTGAAGTAGTTCGGGAACATCGTTTTAATTTTAAAGAAGTTTATAAGATAAGACATATATTTTACATTTTTATAATTTATCCTATAATGAAGGTGTGTTACATATAAAATAAGCTGTGAATAATGAAAATCGGTTGATATAACCAAAATATTTTCTTTTAAGTCATACCGTTATGCTACACAATTAAATTCACTATTAATATAAAAATAAAAATGTTTTCCTCCCTTCTCTTATAATGATAGCATCTTTTAACCAAATACCTTTTGAGATACAAAATGATGTTGTTTAACATCTAGATTATGTATTCACGTATTATGTGCCGATTAGACGTTTAGCAGTTTAATAAAGTAATAATAATAATAGGAGTAACAATAAAGTAAACTTGCAGTCTTTATTTGCTATTTAAATTTTGAATTAAAATCTATTTTAATTTATTTGCATACGGGCATAAAAATATACATTTCATCACGATCCTTAATATTTAAAAAAGCATGTTATCCCCACTGAAAATCAATCTTTAAGGAAATAACTTTAAAATAAAATATAGAGGATATTTACTTATAGTTCAATACTTTCCGAAAATGTTTGCTTTAGCTGACCAGTGGACACATTTTAAAATTGGTATAGATTTGGAAAAAGTCACCTCGAAAATATTCAAATGTATTACTATTAATACATAAACGCCCATGTGCTGGAAAACGTGCGATTTCAAATCACTTGTGATTTCAAAATCGCCAATTTTTGTTTTTCATGTGTTGGAAATCATGCGTTTTCAAAGTTATGTTCGAAAAATGAAAACATGTTTTAAGTATCAAAAGTAATAAAAACAAACGTAATATAAACAAATTATTAAATAAAATTAATAAAAATGCCAGCTGCGTCATTGTTAAGTTCAATTTAAAAAAAAAAAAACAATATGAAAGAAAACAACGTATTAGAAAGCATTTTCTTAGTGATGAGCAATGAAAAAGAACATACTTTTTATTTTACATTTTCTATTAAAATTAATTGTAAAATATTACTTTTTTTACTTTGTATTTATAAAAAACATATTAGATTTTATTCATGTGTGCTTTTATGTTAAATTATAAATTTAAGAAAATATGCAATTTCACTTATAGATCACATGCCTAAAAGTTTGTGATTTGAAAACGCCTAATTTCTGGCGATTGTGAACTCTAGCACTCCTCTTTTGCGATTTCATATCGAGTTCGCCTATTTCATGCGATTTGCGATTTCCAGCACATGGGCGAAAGTATTTCTTGAATTATTAAAAATAATTTAAACGAAATAATGGTGAGACAAAATAATATAAAAAATGTATGTAAGTATTAGAGACCTGCATGACTCAATTCATCTCTTTAACATACAGTGAATGCAGCTTAACACTGTTACAATACTTTATGTATCCACACACTAAATAAAGAATGTGGGTAACAGAGGAAGAAAATGTCATTCAATAATGTATCACTCATAACAGCTTGTGTAGTACACACCATACAGCATATCAATAAAAAAACAAAAGAGACCACCAAATAAAAAGTATGAATTCACTGAAAAAAATATACATCCACTTAAAAAACTAGCACTCATTAAGAAATTTATTTTCGTTTTCTTGCCAGACGCCTTTTGTACAAAGACTGCTTTGACAAATTCTGTCGTCAGTGAGAGAGAGAATATGTTTAAAATGTAAATACATACATACATACATACTATGTATGTTGCCTCTGCTTTGCTCTTTTTTAGGAATGTTAAACTATGTATGAAAAAACAACAAAAACACAACTACAGCACAGTGAATGCATACTGTTAAGAATGTTGTATTCATTGTTGTTTTGAGTTACTGTGATTATGACTCACTCACTCACATTAAATGGATGCAGTAAAATATGAATTTGGTAAACTATTTAGTCTGTTAAAGAGATATCCACATTTTTACAGATTGTGAATGATGAGTGAGAGCACAACATTGAGTCATTTAAAAGCATGTCCACAATTTTAGATTTTTTCACATTCATTGCAGGTCTCTAGTAAGTATGTATAGCCTTTATGACACCTACTTCTTTTTGTATTGAATTGTTATAGAATTGCTAGAAAGAAACAGCAAAAGCTAGAAAGAGTGGAATATAAAAAATGTAAACAAAATATTTATTTTTGTTTTTGTATTTATATTTATTTCAATGTTGATACTTCTTATTTTGTAAAAAAAACGCTACCTTGAAGACAAAAATATCCTAAAATCGCTTAATTGTAGAATA
Source organism: Metopia argyrocephala (assembly GCA_963576795.1). NCBI lineage: Eukaryota > Metazoa > Arthropoda > Insecta > Diptera > Sarcophagidae > Metopia > Metopia argyrocephala. Next base: position 111,983,756 of record OY756208.1, read on the forward strand.
ACACCATAAAGTTAGCAACACTATAATATTTTAAATTTTAAATGTCAATTTTAATGTAAAATATTTTAACTTGTTTTTGACACACTCCACATTTTTATCGATAACATTTGTAAATTTTTTGGCAATTCTGTATTTATATGAATATAGTTGAACTCTTTACACCCTTTATACTTTCTTATTATATTATATTTGCACTGTTCTCCAAATCATTTTTAATACAAAAAAAAGTAGGTGTCATACGGGCTTTAGGGCCGTACCTAAATTAAAGCGTACAACGTACGATAAATAAAAAGAATAATTTGTATACGTACATATTATCGAAATACGCAATAAATAAAAGAAAGAAAAATCGTATACCATCCCACCCCTATCAGAATAGTTTTAGTCTCATTCTTTTCCGATTTGATTTTTATTTCTTGATAAGGCTTCCGACTTATAGGTAAAGAAAATGGACCTTTGAAATTTTCAAAGAAAAAATCATGTTGCATATTAAATCAAAGGTAATTTAATACCCTTTCTTTTACGAGATGCGTAGCTATAATACTTTTCAAGAAAATTACAATTAATTAAGTATAACTTTGTGCATTTTTGTACTTTTTCCGAATTTCAAGACCTCATATTTTCGGATCCAGAAGAGTCAGTGCCCTTTAATTTTATATTTGTCTTAGTGTAATGATATACTTTATTCATACCGAAAAACAGCAAATTCGGAAACAGTCATTTCAAAAACGGCATATTTTAAGTTGAGTTGGTTCAATCCATATATGAAATGTATTGCTTATGGAGAAAAGCATGTCTCAGAACACGGGTTTCAAATACAAAACAGTTCTGTATAATACAGAACAGTTGGTCACCGTAAATATAATATAGGTACCATCAAGCGTATCGTTATGAAGATATAAGAAGATTTAGACAAATTCCAACATGTCGAAAAAGCTAATTAATTACACAGGTTTACAAATTATTAATTTGGAAAAGTACCAAGAACGCCACATACCTAGATAAGTTAATTGAGACTGTGTAATTTAATGTGTGTTAATTGCGCTGTGTATCTCGGAAATATTTGTTTAAGGTAATTCATGTCAAGACTGTATTTTCACAATCTTTGTAAATAACCTAAGCTTAATATGTAATGGAGGAAGTATTATCTTCTCCTGAGGAATGATATTGTACTCTCCGTGTGTACGTCCACTTCGATAGGGCAAAACTGATTCTGACGGTCACGGCTGTCCCATAGACATAGAAAACATAGAAATTCGTGTTGCCCCCTTGCACTTCTTATTCAGTAATTTGGAAATTTTCCCCACGAACTTGGGGAAAGGTCGCTCGCCATTTTAATTAAAATTTTTTGAATTTACGCCGAATATACTGTGTGAGCAATGAAAATGAAAATATTGTCGTTCGACAAAATCCTTAATAAAAACTTTATTTTTCATCCGATTTTTTTCAAAATACGCTTAAAATAAACTAAGATGTGCGTCACTATAAAGTGTAACACCCATTTTTCTTAATAACTTTTTTCACCTTTAATCAAAATTATTTTTCTTAATCACAATATCTTTGAAAAATGTGTCAAATTTTAAAATGTAACAGTTTGTCAAATTTGAATTGTTAGTTAGTTCACAATGGATAATCAAAGACAAGTGCATACAAAAATTATTCAAATAATTAAAAAAAAACCATATTGGAGTAATACAAAAGTTGCTAGGGAAGTCCACGTGACCAGGCAATGTGTTTCCAGAGTGGTCAAAAAGTTCAACAAAGACCTAAAAATTGAAAGAAAGCCTGGAACAGGTAACACAAAACTGGTAACGAACGACGTGAAAGCCAAAAAGGTTGAGAAGCTTTTGCTGGCTCTTCCAAACATTTCTGGTCGCGAAGTGGCCCGACGCGTGCAATGTTCGGAAAGTTTTGTGCGCCGAGTTAAAGCTAAAGCTGGCCTTAAAACATTTAAAGTCCAAAAAGTTCTGGATAGAAATGCTAAGAAGAATATTGAAGCAAAAAAAAAGAGCAAAACTCTTAAAAAAAGAATTTTTTCAAAAGTTCGAATGTTGTGTAATGGATGATGAAACTTACGTTTTTGCAGACTTTGCGCAGCTTCCTGGCCAAGAGTTTTATGTAGCGGATAGTAGAGGCAATGTTTCTGAAGAGTTCCGAACTAAAAAACTATCAAAATTTCCCAAAAAGTTCCTAGTTTGGCAGGCTATTTGTAGCTGCGGCAACAGAAGTGCATCGTTTGTTACATTGGGATCAATAAACTCAGATATTTATATCAAAGAGTGTCTTCAAAAGAGGTTGCTCCCATTTCTAAGACAGCACAGCATATCACCATTCTTCTGGCCATTTTTGGCAACATGTCACTACAGTAAAAGCGCAATAGACTGGTATAATAAAAATAATGTTATTTTTGTTCCAAAAGAGGCTAACCCACCAAACTGCCCAGAGCTGCGGCCTATTGAAAGATATTGGGCTCTGGTCAAAAGAGAACTAAAGAAGAGTACATCTGTTTCCAAAACCATTACTAATTTTTCGATATAAATGGACAGCTGGTACCAAAAAAATCACCGAAAACACTATAACATTGCTTATGGATGGCATAATGAATAAAATAAAAAATTTTATAAAATTAAATTAATCTTTAAATAAAATAATACAGAATATAAATCTGTAATAAAAATGCAAAATAAAACTGTTTTATTTTTAACTCTAGCTTACTCCAGTCAGTTTTTATTTGACTTTTGATGTGTTACAGTTTATAGTGACGCACATCTTATTTGGTAAAAAAAATAAAACATTCCAGATCTTCAATATAACGTAGGAAAAAATTGAAATGAAAATGAAAAATTAAAAAAAAACGTAAAAAATAGGCAAATTTTTAACTTTGAGGTGCCATATCTCAGCGGTTTTTTATCAGATAGAATTTTCCGGCACATCAACGGGGAAGACATTCAATTACCTTTCCATCGATATGCCACTTATCTCGATCGAACTCCTCCGTTGGACACCACAAGGGTTTGAGTGGGTCCATACACCGAAAAACACCAAAGTACTTAAGTACCGTTATCTAAAATAAGTATTTAGGAAAAAATAATAACTGCGTTTTTCGTGCTCAGGAGGTCCCAATTAACTTATCTAGGTATGTGGCGTTCTTGGTATTTTTTGGCTGTAAACCAGTGTTATTAACCAGAGTAATTTTTGAGATTCCTGACCAAAAATATTCACAGCTGATATTTTCAAAGGTTGAAAATAAATAGTTCACCAAAATTGACAAGACGTAGTCCTCTAAACTCATCATCCAAATGTTAAATAAATCCCATCAATTAAGATAAAAAAATTTTGAGTTAATCCTGCTAAAGAAGGTACTTTTCTCTTAATAATTTTTAAATGATCAAGACCTGAAATCTTTTTTAATAGTGCCCAAATTTTTTTCTGGATTAAAAAATTTTTTCTGGGTTTGACTTGTTGTAAAAGTGAAGGATATTTAAGCAGAAAATTTTTTTTGTTGTCAGATCGGGAGTTATAGCGCCAAGACTCATTTTTGGACTTCCCTGAATTAAATAAAGTACAAAAAGAAAGCTAAACATTATTTGGAAAGGGAGTAAGTGAGCATTTAATTTAACCCGTCTGCAGGCGGTTTTGGGCACTAGAGGGTAAAAATCGAGTTGTTTTAGTATTTGTTAACATAATTCAATATAAAAGGCAGTACAATTTTCAACAAAATAATTTTTATTTTCTACAGTAAGTTTAGAACTATAAATTTTTTGTTGAGGGATGCTAAATTTTTTTGCTCATTTTCTAATATCGTTGAAACTTTTTGAAATTGTGAATTGCGTTTAGGGCTATTTGCTATGTAATAATATAGATTTGTTACTAAGGACTATATTTCTATTCTATACATACGTAATAAGAGTTTTTGATGGCGTAGTATATTGCTAACAAATACAAATTGCGTCCTACCTAAAACATTTTTAACTAGACATGTTGTTTTTGTTCTACCACATGAAGGAGTTGGCGTTATTTTAGAGTCAGGATTTTAAAAATATAGTTAGGTCGTCGATGTATGAAAATGCTTAATTGTGCTCTTCTATAAATGCATATAATCGAAGCTCTAAGCTTTATACGTTCTTCATTTCAGAAGTTTTGCCTTCAAATTGCTTATCAATTTTTGCCTGTCCGACACTAATACGTTGCTTTATTACATCCGCTTTACCAGCATTTATTTTTAATATTGAACTGCAAATTGTGCAAAGTAGTCGCCGTGGGCTAGTGGTAAGTGTGTTGGCTTACTAAGACATAAGCCCTGGGTTCAACACCTAGCTTTGACATCTTAAAAAAAAGAAATATGAAAAAATATTTTTTTCGGCGACTACCTCTCAGCAGTCTTCTGGCAAAAGCTCTGAGAGTAATTAATTGCCATGAACAACCTTCTCAAGTCTGTCGTTCGGAGTCGACTTTAAACTGTATTTCACGCAACTAATGGATAAAAATTAACACGCAACATGGATGCTGCGAGAAACTAGGCCGTAATCCTGACACAGAGTTGTAAAGGCCAGTTATGTATGTACTTATGTACATATATTGTGCAAAAGAATTGTTTTATGCCAATCAATCAAACTTTTCGTCAAATGTCATTTGCTTAAGCAAAGTGCCAAACTGAGAAAACAGCTGTTGTTAAATTAAAAAAAAAAATAAAAATATGTTCATTAAAATTAAAAATTTTAAAATGAATGAGAAATCAACATTAATTTTAATTTAAATTGAAAATTTTAAAAATCACAAAAGGTTTTATAACAAATGAAGCCCATTTTATTTCAACATAAGATTTAAAGAAAAGGCTTGGAAACAAATAGTAGAAATCTGTTGGATATGTTTGTTTGTTTATTGTTTGTATTAATTTCCTGAATTAAAAGAAGCTGTCCTTAAAAGCGGGCCGTCTTTAATATACTTACTTCTAGAGTATTGTTTATTAGTTTTAGGTACTCTAATTTCCTTTCCATGTTTTATTACAACATTTGCCAATTTTTAAGGGTATTCACGACTGAATCTGTGCTGTGCAAATGGCTATAGATCGTGAGCGTCCTTTTATAATTAATTGTAATTTTTGAAGTATTTTGTTTGACTTAGTGCTGCTCTCCCCTCAAATCTTAAAATGCCAAAAAAAAAAAATAAGTTTATAATATAATATAATATAATATAATATAATATAATATAATATAATATAATATAATATAATATAATATAATATAATATAATATAATATAATATAATATAATATAATATAATATAATATAATATAATATAATATAATATAATATAATATAATATAATATAATATAATATAATATAATATAATATAATATAATATAATATAATATAATATAATATAATATAATATAATATAATATAATATAATATAATATAATATAATATAATATAATATAATATAATATAATATAATATAATATAATATAATATAATATAATATAATATAATATAATATAATATAATATAATATAATATAATATAATATAATATAATATAATATAATATAATATAATATAATATAATATAATATAATATAATATAATATAATATAATATAATATAATATAATATAATATAATATAATATAATATAATATAATATAATATAATATAATATAATATAATATAATATAATATAATATAATATAATATAATATAATATAATATAATATAATATAATATAATATAATATAATATAATATAATATAATATAATATAATATAATATAATATAATATAATATAATATAATATAATATAATATAATATAATATAATATAATATAATATAATATAATATAATATAATATAATATAATATAATATAATATAATATAATATAATATAATATAATATAATATAATATAATATAATATAATATAATATAATATAATATAATATAATATAATATAATATAATATAATATAATATAATATAATATAATATAATATAATATAATATAATATAATATAATATAATATAATATAATATAATATAATATAATATAATATAATATAATATAATATAATATAATATAATATAATATAATATAATATAATATAATATAATATAATATAATATAATATAATATAATATAATATAATATAATATAATATAATATAATATAATATAATATAATATAATATAATATAATATAATATAATATAATATAATATAATATAATATAATATAATATAATATAATATAATATAATATAATATAATATAATATAATATAATATAATATAATATAATATAATATAATATAATATAATATAATATAATATAATATAATATAATATAATATAATATAATATAATATAATATAATATAATATAATATAATATAATATAATATAATATAATATAATATAATATAATATAATATAATATAATATAATATAATATAATATAATATAATATAATATAATATAATATAATATAATATAATATAATATAATATAATATAATATAATATAATATAATATAATATAATATAATATAATATAATATAATATAATATAATATAATATAATATAATATAATATAATATAATATAATATAATATAATATAATATAATATAATATAATATAATATAATATAATATAATATAATATAATATAATATAATATAATATAATATAATATAATATAATATAATATAATATAATATAATATAATATAATATAATATAATATAATATAATATAATATAATATAATATAATATAATATAATATAATATAATATAATATAATATAATATAATATAATATAATATAATATAATATAATATAATATAATATAATATAATATAATATAATATAATATAATATAATATAATATAATATAATATAATATAATATAATATAATATAATATAATATAATATAATATAATATAATATAATATAATATAATATAATATAATATAATATAATATAATATAATATAATATAATATAATATAATATAATATAATATAATATAATATAATATAATATAATATAATATAATATAATATAATATAATATAATATAATATAATATAATATAATATAATATAATATAATATAATATAATTATAATATAATATAATATAATATAATATAATATAATAATAATAAAAATGCCTAAATGTAGAGAAAAGGAAAAAAATAATAAATTTTTTAATAAATAAAGGCAATAACTAAAAAAGAAAGCACGTGTTTTGTATATATATATGAAGTAAGGTGTGCGTCACTATAAAGTGTAACACCCATTTTTCTTAATAACTTTTTTCACCTTTAATCAAAATTATTTTTCTTAATCACAATATCTTTGAAAAATGTGTCAGATTTTAAGATGTATCAGTTTGTCAAATTTGACTTGTTAGTTAGTTCACAATGGATAATCAAAGACAAGTGCATACAAAAATTATTCAAATAATTCAAAAAAACCATATTGGAGTTATACAAAAGTTGCTAGGGAAGTCCACATGACCAGGCAATGTGTTTCCAGAGTGGTCAAAAAGTTCAACAAAGACCTAAAAGTTGAAAGAAAGCCTGGAACAGGTAAAGTAAAACTGGTAACGAACGACGCGAAAGCCAAAAAGGTTGAGAAGCTTTTGCTGGCTCTTCCAAACATTTCTGGTCGCGAAGTGGCCCGGCGCGTGCAATGTTCGGAAAGTTTTGTGCGCCGAGTTAAAGCTAAAGCTGGCCTTAAAACATTTAAAGTCCAAAAAGTTCCGGATAGAAATGCTAAGAAGAATATTGAAGCAAAAAAAAAAAGAGCAAAACTCCTCAAAAAAGAATTTTTTTAAAAGTTCGAATGTTGTGTAATGGGTGATGAAACTTACGTTTTTGCAGACTTTGCGCAGCTTCCTGGCCAAGAGTTTTATGTAGCGGATAGTAGAGGCAATGTTTCTGAAGAGTTCCGAACTAAAAAACTATCAAAAGTTCCCAAAAAGTTCCTAGTTTGGCAGGCTATTTGTAGCTGCGGCAACAGAAGTGCATCGTTTGTTACATTGGGATCAATAAACTCAGATATTTATATCAAAGAGTGTCTTCAAAGGAGGTTGCTCCCATTTCTAAGACAGCACAACATATCAACATTCTTCTGGCCAGATTTGGCAACATGTCACTACAGTAAAAGCGCAATAGACTGGTATAATAAAAATAATGTTATTTGTGTTCCAAAAGAGGCTAACCCACCAAACTGCCAAGAGCTGCGGCCTATTGAAAGATATTAAGCTCTGGTCAAAAGAGAACTAAAGAAGAGTACATCTGTTCCCAAAACCATTACTAGTTTTCGATATAAATGGACAGCTGGTACCAAAAAAATCACCGAAAACACTATAACATTGCTTATGGATGGCATAATGAATAAAATAAAAAATTTTATAAAATTAAATTAATTTTTAAATAAAATAATACAGAATATAAATCTGTAATAAAAATGCAAAATAAAACTGTTTTATTTTTAACTCTAGCTTACTCCAGTCAGTTTTTATTTGACTTTTGATGTGTTACAGTTTATAGTGACGCACACCTTAATATAATTTTTTGGTTTCAGTTTTTATCTTCACATTCGTAAATACATGGCTGTAAAAATGTTAAAAGTTTTAAGTTTTTTTCAGTGCAATTAATGCAAATTTCAAATGCGTATATTTTGTTGTTGCAGAGAAAAAAGGTGATGTATTTTTACACACTTTGCATCGTTTTCACAGTTTGCAAGGCCCTTCGTGAGTACCCTTTTTGTCATTTTGTGTGCCAATTTAATAGAATAAGCAAATTTTGGGTACTTTTTCATTAGAAATACTCAAAAAAAAAAAAAAAAAAATATTGCATACATGTGCAACAATGGTAGCATTTCTCTTAAGTTCATGTAAGTACATTATGGCTACTTAAAAGTTCTCTTTAATTTATTTATGCCTTTGACAGACTGTTCGTTAATATTGGACAGTTGCTCAAGCTAAGTCATGCACATTAAGATTGGGCCTTTAGTATTTGCCGATAACCCTTTCTTAAAGGTATCTAACCAAGAAGGATTTACTTACGCTTTCTTAATTGAAAGGACTGAAATCACGAATTTGTTTAGGTTTTATTGGATCAATTAATGTTTTTCTCTTACCACATTATCTTCGGCTAAAATTTCTTCACTTTCTATATAAATTTTATTGATATTTAATAAAAAATAACATCCAGGTGCCTCTATGTACATAAATATAATTTAAAAAAATAATTTTTACCTGTTTGGATTAAATTCTTGTATTTTTTATTATTTAAAAAATTTTAGAAAAATTATTGGGTCTATTATTACCATTTTTGTCCTAAAAATAATAAATGTATCAAAACTTAAAAATTTAACCTAAAAATTGACCACAGGCACTTTGTTTAATTATTTGAATATAAAAAGTTAACGGTTTCCTAAATTGTTATCCTAATGCACCCATTTAAAAGAAAACACAATTATTATTATTATTATTATTATCTGGTTTAGACCCAGCACAAATGCAAGACACTGCGACCTATAAGATCTATTGTGTCCCTTTGAGTCTACTGTTTGTTTAACAGACCAACTGCCTTCCTTACGAACACCAGCAGGTCCGAAACTTTAGTGGTGGATATATCCGCCAGTGAGACCATATGTCTCCTTAAATACATCCATCTAAATCTATCAAGAGCCACACATTCACACAATATGTGCTCTGCTGTCTCTGATGCTTGTGAGCATAGTCCACAAACATCTACATTTGCGATCGACATTCTCATCAAATGCGCTCTCACACTACAGTGACCCGTAAGAAAATCCGTTAGGATTTTCATTTCTGGCCTTCTATACTTTAGAACATCAGACTTACCCCCAAATCGCTGACGAATCACAGCCCTGGCGTGCCTAAGACCTGACTGGGCATTCCAATGTTCCAAGCATTTGCCAGTTTCCCATTCACTAATTTGACTGAGAATAGTAGAAAGCGGTGCTGCACAGCAAGGCTTCGGACCAATATAAGGCGACGCAGATCCCCTCCTAGCTAATGCATCCGCTTCCTCGTTCCCGCTTATACCACAGTGTCCAGGTACCCAGAACAGCTGCACCCTGTTTCTAAGCGATAATTTTTGCAACGTGTCGTAGCAATGTTTGACAAGTCTAGATGTCATACGATGAGAGTCAAGCGCCTTTAAGGCAGCCTGACTATCTGAAAATATATTAATTGTCTTGCCCTTGAGCCCGATATCCAGGTTAATCTCAGCACATGCGGTCATGGCCAGGATTTCAGCCTGAAAAACACTCAATGACTTCCCTAGTGGAATTGACAGGTTTCGATTGGGTCCATAGACGCCAGCCCCTACTCCACTGTCCATTTTGGAACCATCAGTATACCAGTTTAGATCAGACTCACTCCGAGCCAAACACCCAGTAGACTAACATTCCCGGTCCGGTACCTCAACCTTAAATCTCCTGCCAAAGCAAAGTTCCAAAGGCATGATATCCAAGACCGAAATTGGATTCCTGACCACTTTGTGAAGAATGGCCAGGTTCCTTGACTCATTTCGAGGTGTTCTTACGAACACTTTTGCCGCCGAACACGCGGCCACCCTCATCACATAAATATGAAGTGGTGTTAATCCAATTAGGGCCTCTAAACCACTGTTGGACATGTTCTCATTGCCCCGGTTACACCAAGGCAGGCAAGCCGTTGTATCTTGCCCAATTTTCTTGTGGTGGTAGACACCTCAGTCTTTCTCCACCAAACTATTGCCGCATAAGTGATTATGGGCCGAACAATGGCGGTATAAATCCACAGTGTCATTCTTGGCGATAGACCCCAAGTCTTACCGAAAGAAGAGCGTCATGCCCAAAGTGCCCTTGTCGCCTTAGCCTGAACAGCAGAAATGTGCGAGTTCCAGGTAAGTCTTCTATCCAGACTGACACTTAGATACTTAACCTCCTTAGAAAACATAATAGTGGTACCTCTAAAAGAAATACAGTCGCACGTCAGCTTATATCTCTTCGTAAAAGGTACAACAACCGTCTTTGAAGGATTCACTGAGAGTCCTTCTTGAGAGCACCAATTCGACACATCCCTAAGAGCATCAGCCATAAGGTCACACAATGTACTCTCAAATTTCCTACGGGCCGTTATAACATGGTCATAAGCATAACAAATTACGCTGATTCCCTTTTGAGCCAACATGGTAAGCAAGTCATCAACTACAAGCGTCCACAACAATGGGGATAGGACTCCACCCTGAGGGTATCCATTGACCGTGATCAATTCCTCTCCATCAAGGGATGATCTGATAATCCTGCCTCTAAGCATGGAACCGATCTAAGCTATAATTGGCCTTTCCACCCCTTTCCGTTCCAAAGAACTAGTAATGGAGTCAAAGCCTGTGTTGTCAAAAGCACCTTCTATATCCAAGAAAGAGCAAAGAGCAACTTCCTTGTCAGAAAATGCTTTCTCAATACTCCCAAGGAGAGACAAAATTGCACCCTCAGTCGATCCGCCCTTCATATACGCGAATTGACTCGGGTGCAGAGGACGTTCCACAAGACACGTCTCCTTTATATAAATATCCACCAGCCTCTCCATTGTCTTCAGAAGAAAGGATGAGAGACTTATGGGTCTATACGACTTTAGAAGATCATTAGGCCTACCTGCCTTCGGTATAAATATAACCGCAACCTCCCGCCAAGCTCGTGGTATATAACTAAAACCGAAACTGGCCTTAAAAATTACAAGAAGTCCCCTGAATACTCATATAGCAAACCGCAAGCGTTGCTTACTTTAGCCATGGTCAAGAGTTGGCCTGAGTGGAAACGCAATTCCCACACAAATGTAGGACACGCGAGCCTCACCCAGACCCGCACCTACCATGTTACCAGTGGCCGCCACGTGGAGGCAGTAAGTCTTCTTGTGCAGTTGTCCATAAGGATCGTCTATTGACTTTGCCTTATGGGTCCACACCTGACCACCAAGAAAACACAATACAAAAAAAAAGTGCTCCTTGAACAAGGTCGGATAGGTAGTTTTGGCGTTGTAAGTATTTGAACATAGGACATGAGAAAGAGTAATTTATTTGTGTTATTGGCCAGTTCTGAAGGTTTCAAATTTTAAATCTAATTCTTAAAACAATATTGATTTAATAAAACAAGTTATACCAATTAAGAAGATTGTTTCCCAAATAACACAAATTATGTTCCTGTCGGAGTTTGGCCATTATTAATAATTTTTTCTCTCATATATTCACTTTTTCGCACTGTTTCGAAAAAAAAATTAATAAATAATTTATTAACTCTACAAGAAATAGATGACTGAAACTAACAAATATGAAATTTTTTACTAAAACATTGACACTATAACCCTAGAAAACATATAAGAAAGAGTGAAACAGCTAATGTTTAATTTAAATTAGCCAAAATTTTTATTTTCTTTAACAAAAAAAATATAAAATTCATAAACTTAACAAAAAACGAAAGATGCATATGTAAAATTCATAAAGAGGAAAAATATGTAAAAAACTCTTTTCAATATAAAATATCGCATATATTTTGGCAAAATTTTATTAGATATGCCAAAACCGTGGCAGCATGCATTCTTAGATTTCAATAATTCTTTGATCTGAATAAGACATGATAATGTTGGGGCATTAAGACTGTTCCTTTGCTATTTTTTTAGTAAATTCTGGTTTGAAAATATTCTCTCTACGTTTGTAGACGAGTGTGGAATAGACAAAATTCCATAAGCAACCCTCGAAATATCTGGAAACATGTAGTCATCCAATGCATTTTTAGTTTTGGCTACTGTAGACCAGAAAATACATATATTTTCTGTTACTAGTTAACCCGGCAAACGTTGCTTTGCCATATAAATTTGCCCTAGGAAACATTTTTTTAGTTCAAATATATTTGATACTCTTCACCGAACTGCAAAAGTCAATATTGATATGAGCAATCAATGTCTGCATTACTAATTTTAATAAATGATTATCCGCCATTTTCGATACGTCAGTTTGATAGTTAGGGATACGGAGATATATCCCCTATATGGCGCCCTCTGAGTACTTAAAAAAAGCGTAAGCCGTATATGTTCTACGGTACGAAGATATATATATATATATATATATATATATATCCAGTTTAAAATTTAATCACCGTTGGAACGTTATCTAGGTGAGGCATACATTTCCGCTTGGGGCGGGTACCTTAATATTTAGAGGTATGAAAAATAGATGTCGACCGATTCTCAGACCTACCCGATATGCACACAAAATTTCATTAATATCGGTGGAGCCATTTCGGAGGAGTTGGGCAACAAACACCGCGAGTTTTATACATTAGGTTAAAGGCATAAATAATAAAAAAAGAAAGAACAATAATAAACAAAATAGAACGGCAAGAATGATAGAATTAAAGATTACGCCTTTTAAGACCAATACTCAGGGGTAAACCCCTACTCATGCAGTGCATTGTATTGGAATATGAAGATGGTTGATAGGTTTTTTTTTCATAGATGTTTGTATATATTGCGCCTTTTATTGTTGATGAAACAAATTGCTGAAAATTTTTCCACTCAAGAGCCAGTGTTATACCTTCACCCTCGAATGATCAAACAGCAATTGCCTCATCTGTCGGTCGATGTTTAATGTGAATGGTGAGCGTCTTCAGTAGATTAGCTGTTGTCTTCGCAGAAGGTGGCGCTGTACTCCTGACCATTGGTGGAATGGATTAGGAATTTCAGGGGGCGATTTCTTGCAGATGGTCTTGCTGGAGGGGGCGGGGAACCTCTTATTTTTCTTAAATTTAATTTTTTTTAATTTTAAGTTGTAATTTTTAAAAAGTCGCAAATTTTTATTTTTTTGTTTTCCCGTTAGATGACGTAGATTCCCCTTTAATAGAGATAAAAACTAAATGAAAATAAGACTTATAAATAAAAAGAACGATAAGGAACAAAATTGGTAAACATGTGTGAGAGGAGTATCACGGTATTTTTTGAAGTTAAATAGTACCAACAAATGTACGATCGTAACAAATTGTCCATCACTGATTCACAAATTTTCTGTAATTTTCTTTTTACGTTGACCTTAAGAATTTGATACAAATTTTGGTAGATTTATTAGTAACAAATAACCGGTCAATTGGCCGTCACTGTTCTTGTAGGAAAGTTACAAACAGTACTTTCTGGGCATATTAGTGCAACAGTTTGTATAATTACATACTTATATCATTAGAATGATTTGCGATTCAAAAAGGAACATTAGGCATTGCCATAAATTTCAAGTACGAGTTTCGGAAGTTTATGCTTTATAACCTGCCTTTAGGAATTTGGCCATTGATTTCGTCGTCATTAAAAACCATCAATCGAAAAATGTGGAAAAATGCTAGTGGTAGGTCTATCGAAGCACGCCGGGTTTGGACCAGTTTTTAATAAAAATCTTAAAAAAAACTTACAAATTGTCTTTAAATTAACCCGGTATTTCCCAGAACTCTTTTGTCCTATAATTTGTTAAAAAGTTGTGTACTTAAGTATTTTGCCATCCTGAGCACGAAAATGATATCCACTTTTCAAATCATTGTTACCAGAGTGGGCAAACAAACAAAACATTTCGCAAACGTTACCATAAAGTCATAAACTTTTAAAAATTTTTTAATCGTATTGTACATAAGCACAACCCAAACAAATACTTTCTAAATGAGAAAGAGCGCAAATGAAAAAATTCGCTTTTTGCTCTTGTGCTTGCTTTGTTATTCCGTTAAATTCGTATAATTTGCTCTTTTTTCTCTTCTTGTTTTCTTTCGCCCATGTGCTGGAAATCGCAAATCGCCTGAAATAGGCGAACTCGATATGAAATCACAAAAGAGGTGTGCTAGAGTTCACAATCGCCAGAAATTAGGCGTTTTCAAATCACAAACTTTTACGCATGTCATCTATAAGTGAAATTGCATATTTTCTTAAAAATTTGCATATAATTTAACATAAAAGCATACATGAATAAAATCGAATATGTTTTTTATAAATACAAAGTAAAAAAAGTAATATTTTACAATTAATTTTAATAGAAAATGTTAAATAAAAAGTATGTTCTCTTTCATTGCTCATCTCTAAGAAAACGCTTTCTAATACGTTGTTTTCTTTCATATTGTTTTTTTTTTTAATTATACTTAAAATGACGCAGCTGGCATTTTTATTAATTTTATTTAATAATTTGTTGTATAGACACCAAATTAATAAATGTTACGTAGTAGGGTATAAGTATGAGGGTAAGTATATAAGTAGGTATATATAAATATAGGGTTTAAAGTGGTTAATTATGGTTATAGTGGTATGGGGGTATACCATAAATTTACATGTATTCTACTTACATTAGGGTTGATTCGTAGGTTAATTTTAAATGTATCTTACGTATGTATGTGCATTCAAATTCCAACTTTATATAGGTGAGTATGTATAATAAATTCCAATGTAGGTTCCGGTAAGTAATGTAACAACACTTTATTTTCAACACTTTTATTTTCATTTAATATAACAATAAAATTTTTAAATATAACATATATGTATATTTTAATTTATATTTAATTTAACTTTAAGTTTTGGTAAGTATATAACAACAATAATACAATAAAATATTTTTAAAATGCCTTCCTTAATTGGAGGTCTTGTTTCTTTTAGGGATGAAAGGTAAGTAAGTTTTTATTAACTTATTATAAATAAAAAAAAACTAAGATATAACTAGCAGTTTCGTTAAGTTCTTTCCAATTAAGTATGGCATAGCAGCCAGAGCTGCAAAACAATCAAATGATTTTATAAATTTATTAATGAAATTTTAAATGATTAATATAAAAAAAATGAATTTATACAATTTAAATAATATATGTATATTTATATGTTTAAAAAAGATAATATTGTCCAAGTTTACTTGGACATTATGTTTGTTTTTATTACTTTTGACACTTAAAACATGTTTCATTTTTCGAACATAACTTTGAAAAATAAATGAAACGCACTATTTCCAACACATGAAAAACTAAAATTGGCAATTTTGAAATCACAAGTGATTTGAAATCGAACGTTTTCCAGCACATGGGCGTTTTTCTGCTCATTCATTTTTTGTTGTACCTATGCACATTTGAGTTAGTGTATTTGGAGTGCTCAAAACAAAAACAATATACAAAACTAAATGTAATTAACAAAAAAAAAAAAAAAATGAGATCAAACGTATCGTTTTGTTTATTTTCCTACTCTGTAACACTTTTCGGAAAAACTAGCGTTACCATGTGGTAACAATGGGTCGGGTAGGGTACAAGTTTTTTTTATGATGGAGAAAATAGTTTAAGTTATTAAAATAAAATTCAAAAATAAGGAAGAGATAAATTTAATTCGAAAATACATTAAAAAATATTCATTTAACTAAAATTAATCAACATTTGGCATGATAGCTGGCAAAACACTATACACAAAGCCCTACATTGCACTTCAAATATGCTATTCGTCCACTAACTTTGCATCCTTCACAGGCGCAACGCATACGGTTGGAAGGGTCTACAAAATGCTCAGTCTGGTCGTAACGGAGCGTTTGTTCAACCCTACCTGGGTGTTGTGCATATCTATGGGAAGGCACCGGACCAAATGACTTGGCCTTTGTACTGTAATCATAGTGCATACAGTGATGAAGGAAATGACAGCTCACTAAGTTTAAAATCAAGTGTGTTTTATTGTGGCTATCTTATTATACACTGTGCAGTTGTGTGTGCAAAAATTTTGTTGTGGCTATCTTGCTGTGTGTTGTTCTTATTATAGTTGTTGGAGTTTCATCACTGTATACATTGTGCTGTAATGTTTGCAGTAGTATACTGCTAATTGCCGACGAAATTCCAATTGAGACATTGTCATTGCTCTATGAAGCTGCTGAGCATTCTAGACACAAGCATCTATCAGCCAGGTAAAAATACTAGACCACCACTTTTTTCCTCTATATGCGATACAGTATTGAGCCAAGTATTGGTTGAAACGATCTACTCCGCACATATGTATATTTGTTATCGAATAAGGATGGGGAATACTTATTTTGGCTCCACTTTGAATAGCCCTGTACGTTAGATTTGCACCAAAACATGTAGATAACATGGAGACAACATTATTGTCTTTCCATTTGACCAAATGAATACCAGTACTTTTCATCATTGTTGATTCTTTTTTATGCACCGGCTGGAATACGAAATTCGCGGAAAACTGGTAAAACTAAAATGGGAGATTTCAGTCTTTCAGGAAAATCATCGATCATACTGACTAAAGGGGCTGCACATTTTCCAACTTACAAAATTCACCAAATATTCTGATGGAGTTGAAAGTGACTACACTTTATAGCCAAAACGTAACGGTTTACCATACCTACGGAAATAAGATATCATACTCTCATCAAATAAAATTTTGTTCAGCATACAAGGTCTCAATCTTTTTTGCTTTCAAGTGATCGGTTAGAGGGCGCAATTTCCACATTTAGTCAGGGTTTCTTTCTCGGGCAAACATTATCTGGAATGCCCCCACTTTCATCTTCGTCAGATATATTTCCATCCACAGGAGGCCCTATGTAAATGTTATATCTGCTTCATTGAGAACTTGAATATAATCAAGCATTTGTCGCAACGATAAACCACTAAAAACATAAGATAAATTAGCACAATCGCACTTAAAATGTAAAAGAAAACATGTACCCCAAGCGACCCACGGTTACCATATGGTAACGCCTTGTGTAAAATATTAAAAGCATTTTTTCTACGAAAATGAAATCGAATTTTAAAGTTTATTTTACAAGCTATTGAATAGTGTAAATATTATTGAAATATATAGAAAATGCCCTCTAAAATGACCATTCTTACCGAACGGACATATTGGTAAACCGTATTTATCAACTTATTCACCTTAATTTTTTTTTTTTTTTTGGCAACACTAGCATAAAGAGCTAAAAAAAATTTTTAACGTGGTTTGCTGATTTCTATTAAATTTTACAAAAGTGAACAAATATTATTGAAAATAGTGCAGAAAATTATTCCTATTGACATTAGTCTATATTTTTATTGTATTATTGCAAATTGGGATGGATGGGATACTTCGGACAAGGCAAAGTCTCTGATTGGGGTCAACCTGGCGGCCTCCAGAACGATCCTTGTTCCCGTTGTATTCAAGTCGACATACAGCCTCCACGCGGCCCTCCTGGATGACATTCTAGCACCCGCTAGCTTGTTAACTAATGTATGCGGCGATTGTCCAATCCCCTGGACTTTAAATTTGGGTTGTGCGTAGGGCTTGAAACCCACCACGTAAAAACATTTTTTCAATGAAAACCAATACAATAGCCTCTAAACGGACCCCCTTTTATGTTGACGAACTTGGCAAACGTTTTAAGGAGTATGATTTACGGATATGCACCTGGAATGTGAGAACCCTTTATAGGGAAGGTGCCTCTATCCAATTGGCGGATGCTCTCACGAAATGTAGGGCTGACATCACCGCCATCCAGGAAATGCGACGGATAGGACAAGGTTGTACGAGGCAAGCAACATGTGACATCTACTACAGCTGCCATGAGAAGAGACGCGAATTTGGCTGCGGATTCGTAGTAAGTAAGAGACTGCGCCATCTTGTCTCGGAGTTCACCCCCGTGAACGAAAGAATTGCTACGATCCGAATAAAGGCAAAGTTTTATAATATCAGCCTTATTTGCGTGCACGCCCCGACGGAAGAGAAGGATGATGCGGTCAAAGATGCTTTCTATGTAAAGCTCGAGGACGTATACGATAGGTGTCCGGCACATGACGCCAAAATTGTCCTCGGCGATTTCAATGCGAAAGTTGGACGTGAAGGTATCTTTGGCCCCACTGTCGGACAGTTCAGTCTTCATAATTCCACCTCACTGAACGGCATAAGACTGATCGATTTCGCTGCGGCGCGAAACATGGTAGTTTGTAGCACCAGGTTCCAGCATCTCGATATCCATAAGGCCACCTGGCTCTCTCCTGATCGATCTACCAACAACCAGATTGATCACATTGTGATTGATGGAAGGCATGTATCCAGCATACTAGACGTGCGCACATTTAGAGGTCCAAATGTCGACTCGGACCATTATCTTGTCGCAGCCAAGATGCGACTGCGTATATGCGCGTCGAATACGACACGTTCTAGTGTGCAAGGGAAGCTGGACATCAAAAAGCTGCGATCACAAGAGACAGCCAGGTCGTTTTCCGATCGTCTTTCTAACGAGCTCAATTACATCCCGTCCTCTCTCGAAAGTATTGGTGGACAGTGGTCTCACATCGCTCACTCCCTGCGCAGCGCTGCCGAAACAGTTCTTGGTTTTGAGCGTCCTCCCCGCAGAAACCAATGGTACGATGAAGAGTGCCGTGAGGCCACTGCAGCAAAGAACGCTGCCTATAGACGAACATTGCAGTCCACCACTACAAGAGCAACGGTGGAGGCGTATAGAGAAAAGAGGAGGGAAGAGAGACGCCTATTTAGAAAGAAGAAAAGAGAGCAAGAAAGGCGTGATCGTGAGGAAATCGAGATATGCAGGAGTAGAAATGATGCTCGAAATTTTTATAAAAAGATAAGGCGTCTTACTACTGGTTTAAAGCCCGGAGCAACCTTCTGCAGAGACGAACATGGTAACCTGGTTACAGATGCACAAGGAACACTAAGATTATGGAGACAGCACTTCTCTAATCTATTGCAGGGCGATGGCGACACAAATTCCGCCTCTAGAGATGCTGTGCCGGACCCAATCATTAACGATGACGTCGAGATCCCGTCCCCCAGCCATGAAGAGGTCAAGGTTGCCATATGGCGACTGAAGAACAACAAAGCAGCTGGACCTGATGGTTTGCCAGCTGAACTCTTCAAGTATGGAGGCGATGAGTTGGTTAGGTGCATGCACCAGCTCATTTGCAGAGTATGGCTGGAGGAAAGTATGCCCAACGATTGGAATCTTAGTGCTCTCTGTCCCATCCTGAAAAAGGGAGATCCCACGATATGCACCAACTACAGGGGTATAAGCCTCCTCCCTATCGCATATAAGGTTCTTACGAGCGTATTGTGTGAACGACTGAAGCCATTCGCCATCTCACTGATTGGACCTTATCAGTGCGGCTTCAGACCTGGTAAGTCCACCATTGACCAGATATTCACACTGCGCCAAATCCTGGAGAAGACCCATGAAAGTCAAGTCGACACACACCATCTTTTTGTCGACTATAAGGCAGCCTTCGATAGCCCAATAAGGGATCGCGTTTATGCCGCAATGTCTGAGCTCGGTATTCCTGCTAAGCTGATAAGGCTATGCAGAATGACGCTGAGCAACTCCTGCAGCTCCGTCAAGGTAGGAAGAGACCTCTCCGAGCCTTTTAATACCGTGCGAGGTTTCAGACAAGGCGATCCCTTATCCTGCGACCTCTTCAACTTCGTCATGGAGAGTGTTCTGCGAAAGGCGGGTGTACATCGTAACGGCACTATTTTTAATAAAAGTGTCCAGCTCCTTGCGTATGCCGACGACATAGACATCATTGGGCATACCAAGCGAGATGTCACCGCAGCCTTTAATGCTATTGAACGAGAGTCTGCTAAAATGGGTCTGGCGGTAAATGAGAGCAAGACGAAGTACATGTTGTCGACGAGTAGGGATGCTGATCGCATCGGCTCCCAGGTTACAGCCGGCAACTATACATTCGATGTGGTCAAGGAATTCATCTACCTTGGCACCGCCATTACCAGCAAGAATGATGTCAGTCTGGAGATCAAGCGAAGAATTACACTGGCCAACAGGTGCTACTACGGTCTCGGTAGGCAGTTTAGTAACAGAGACCTCTCTCGTGCGACGAAGTTAACACTCTACAAGTCGCTTATTCTTCCGGTGCTTCTCTATGGTGCGGAAGCATGGACGCTGTCTTGTGCCGATGCAGCGGTCCTGGGAGTGTTTGAGAGAAAAACTCTTCGCAAGATCTTTGGTCCACTGAAGCAAGGCGATGAGTTTCGCATAAGGACCAACTATGAGCTGTATGAGCTCCTCGGCGACGTAGATGTTGTCCAGCGCATTAACATCCAGCGGCTGCGCTGGCTCGGCCATGTTGTTCGGATGGAAGAATCTGCTCCAGCGAAAAAGGTTTTCGATGCGAAGGTCACTGGACGTCGGCGTAGAGGACGTCCATGTTTACGTTGGAAAGACCAGGTAGATGGAGCCCTGTCATCAATTGGTGTGACCAACTGGAGAAGGCGTGCGCTTAGCAGAGACGCCTGGAGACTAGTGTTGAGGCAGGCCGAAACCCGTTAACGGGTTGTTATGGCCAGCTAAGTAAGTAAGTAAGTATTATTGCAAATTTACTGCTGATACATATCTGGACAACATTCTTCCTTTTTGACTGTAAATTCATGATTAACATAACCTCAAATTATAATAGTAAAGAAAATTTTTATTCTTTTCTATAAATTATTAAAATAATTAATATGGCGCCAAGTGATAAATTTATATGTGCTCTACCCTCGTGTGGTAAAAACATAACAAAAACCCAAGGTAGTGTTAACTGCTGTATATGCCTTAGATGGTATCATGCTACTTGTGTTGGTGTCTCACCTGATATGCTTGATGTGATTGTAAAAAGTAAAAGGTGCAGTTGGTTACTCAAATTGTCCATGTAAAGCTGAAAGAACCAATTTTAATTGTACTGATCTATTACGTGATGAAATAAATACCGGTCTACAAGGAATTCAAAATAAATTTGACAAAATTCTGGACGAAGTTAGACATGAACTTTTTGGTAAATTAACCCATATTGTCCCAGAGAATTTTTTTTTTCGAATTGACTTTTAAAACTTGGTTTTTAGAAGGTAATTGCGACCAGAAAAAACAAATCTGAAGTCAAAATTTTTTGTTTTTCAGAAAAATGGTGTGCGATTAATCGAACACTGGGCACTATTTAGCATATTAGTTTTATTGTTCTTATAAATTGTAAATAATAAAAAAAACTATTTTTTTAAACTTAAACTAATTCATTTCAAATTATTTAAATCAAAAACTAACCAAAAATTTATTTATTTAATTCATTTAAAGTAGTCGCCGTGGTCTAGTGGTTAGTGTGTTGGCTTACGAAGACGATAGTGCTGGGTTCAAATCTCAGCTCCGACATCTTTAAAAAAGAAATATGAAACAATTATTTCTTTCGGCGACTACCTCTCAGCAGTCTTCTGGCAAAAGCTCTGGGAGTAATTAATTGCCATGAAAAAGCTTCTCAAATCTGTCGTTCGGAGTCGACTTTAAACTGTAGGTCCCGGTACTCATGGGAAAAAATTGACACACACAACATGAGTGCTGCGAGAAGCTAGGCCGTAATCCTGACACAGGGTTGTAATGGCCAATTATGTATGTATGTATGTAAATCAATATGCAAGAACAGTTATTTATATTAAAAA
The DNA here is from genome assembly GCA_963576795.1 of Metopia argyrocephala. Lineage (NCBI taxonomy): Eukaryota > Metazoa > Arthropoda > Insecta > Diptera > Sarcophagidae > Metopia > Metopia argyrocephala. The sequence continues at coordinate 112,006,224 of OY756208.1, forward strand.
TATATATTATTTTTCTTGGTGATATGCCACAAAACAATGTGTATGAAACGCAACCTTGCACTTTTTGCATAAAAATGAGCTTGGTTTTGTAATGAATTTTCAAATGCTTGATCCTCGAAAGAGGTCAGATGTTGCGTGCCTTTAACCCTCTGTATAAGAAGTACACCCACACAAGAGAAATGTAAAATAATACATACATATGTATGTATGTGAAAAAAATAAAAATAAGATCCCTGACTGGTTAAAAGGCACGTGTAATTTAGAAAGAAAAAAAGGACTACGGGAGCCATTGAGCATCGGGTTGCGGGGTTCGGTCCTTCCTCATCTGAATTTTATTTATATTACAAACTTTATTATAGACCCCGTATTTTTCAAAAGTTCCAGGTGTAACGACAAATATGACTAGACTGTATCCCTATCTAGTCTTAAATTGAAATAAAATTCTATCATAAAGCAAGTTCAATAATCTAATATACCATCTGTCCGCTGTTATCGACAGAGATTGCCTCAAAACCCTCACCAACCTACGTTCCACCGGCAAATACATTTTCGCGGAACCCCTAAATAATCTAGTCAAGCACTACAGCAGTAGAGAACCTTTAATAAATCTATTTAAACTTCCATTTTACAATATAATATTAGGCCGTATTCCATTTGGCGATGTCGTCGTCGTTTAAAGATATTTTTGTTATAGATTAAAGGCAAGCGAAACATTTTTTCTTTATTCTATTACAAAAATGTCGTTTGACGACAACGACGTCGCCAACTGGAATAAGGCCGATTTATTCATTAATATTATTCAGATAAAGTAATTATACTTAAAAAAATTTTTATAAATTTATACATACATATTATATTGATATTTGGGCGAATTAAATCAATCATATTTTTAGTTAATTAATGAAATTATAATTTACGTATGCTATATGGGCTAATCCTGCGTTGCGGACGTTACGTTCGTACGTATTTTTGACTACTGTTGGCGGTCTGAGCGTTATATTCTTAAGTAACCTACATTGGTACGTTGGCCTTTGAGAGTACTTTTAAATGGCAGTTACAAATATTTTCTGAGTTTTATCAGTTACGATATAATTATACTTAAATTGCCATTGCGGACGTTACACAAAACAGAAGTCGTTGTGGAGATCAATGCAAACTTTCATAATTTTTAGCGAATTTTACAGTATAAACAAAAAAAAACTCCAAATACATTAAAGAAAGAGGAATGTTTAAGCATTTCAAACCCACTTTCGAGGCAAAAAAATAATTGTTAGTTTATTCACAATTTTGTCTTATATTTGTTGCGGACGTTACGTTGAGGACGTTGCATTTTTGACTACTGTCCTACTCATATAAATAAAAAAATATTTTTGTGTTTATTTTTAAAAAATATAAATTTTATTTTTCTTTTTAAACTTGTAGTTTATGTTTAGGAGATACTGCAGTGCGTGCCATTTCGATAAAATTTTCATTAAGTGAAGAAAAGTGATGATGAGATTTTACGCCTGTAATATTTTTTATATTTAGCCATTTCTCACCTAGATATTGAGTTGTGGTTTTTATATCGTTTTCTGTAACGTATATTAGTTTAACCCCATCGATATTACTTTTGGCCAGTCTGTAAAAATCGTGTGCATCCTTCAAAATAAGATTACTGTGTTCTCAAATTATTTTTTTTTTTAATTTTCTTTAACCCTTCAATTCTTATGCGTTCATAAGTATTGATGTATGCGGTTTAAAATTATAGATTTGTGAAAACAACTTTTAGCAGAACTTAATTTTAGGACAGATCGATACCGTTGCGGACGTTACAAAATTTGATATTAAAAAAGAAACATACTTTTGTATATTTTAGAATTTTTTTTTCTTACTTTACAGCACAGTTTTAGTTTTGTTTGGAATGTTAATGTGGTGTCAAAAAAATTTTTAGTTTCTTCGTTATATATAAAAACCCTTATTTTCCGTTGCGGACGATACAAAGCGTGGACGTAACTTTACTCAGTTTTATTAAATACGTTTCAATAGAGTATTTAAAGCGCTTCTTTCATAAAGTTCCAGAAAATTAATCAAAAAAAACTTTTTCGAAGATGGAGCAGCCGTGTTTTGGATAAAGCTTGTTTAACAGCAGCCAAAAAACATGCATATTTTGGCCAAATATTAAAAATGTAAGGTTGATGAAGCTTAAGTCCTGATTTTCGTAATATGGACTGCCAGAAAAATATTTTATGATGATATTTGTAAGAGTACAAATATAGTCTATTACTCTAAATAATCAAGAATAATTTTTGATCAACTTTAAAAATTTTTTGTTGGTTGACATTTTTTCGGATATGCCCATATATGTATTCACACAATTTAACATTTTTTTTTTACTTTAGTAAATATTTTGTTTACGGCTCACAAGTGATCAATTTTATTTCATGTATAGTTATTATAAAGAGAAAGATTTAAATTTCACCAAAAAAAGATACGTTTAGAAAATGCAATAAAAATATTACATTAAGAGAGAGAAAATGTTAACCTCTTGAAAGTAAACTAGTAACCGAATTGTAATTAGACTATATATTTTTTTATGATTTTTGGTAAACGAAATAATAGAAGATGTTATTGTTGGTTTTACAAAAAAATTGTATTAAACCATAGGTCGGCATTTCATAGCTGAATTCAGCCGGGAGAGTTCACATGTATTCTTACGCTCTTTCATTTTGTCCTCTCTTTGCAAAAACACTTAAAGAAATATATCGTGTTACGAGACAAATGGTGTTTTATGTTTTGCAGATGTATATCGGACGTTTTATTTTTTTTTTTATGAAAATTAAAATAATTTTTAAGATTAACTGGAAAAAATTTATGAAACTCTAAATATAATAGATTTAATAATTTTTAATTCTGGTTTTTCGACCTTAATTGATTAATGTAACGAATTATTCAAACTCAAGGTCTATTTTTAAATAAAAATTTTTTATTTAATTATCGATATTTCGCTACTCCTGCTTGTAGCGTCTTCACGAATTATTATTATAATGTAATAATATCGAAATATCGATAATTAAATAAAAGATTTTTATGTAAATATAGACCCTGAGCTTGAATAATTCTTTATAATAGATTTAATTTAAGATATTTAGGTGCATTTTTTTTTCTTTTTATTAAAATCACACAAAATGTCTTAAATTATTATATTAAATGTAACTTGCAGATTAAAAAGTAGGATATTTAAGTTTTAAATCTTATATAACTTTCTTTAAAATCTTCCTTCAAAAAAGGTTAGCACTTCTGAATTTTTCATACCCGAATTAGATATACCCAATAAGTTTCCTACAGCTGTAAAAGAAAGTTCCTAGTTCATACACAGTGATATGTAATTTAATAATATACATATTTATAAATTCACACATTTTTTTGTTCAGTGCAGTTCTTTTTCATGCTTACTAACACAATTGCAAATCAATTTTGCCGACCTATGTATTAAACATGTTTTAAACGACTTACCGCATCACACTGCTCTGTTGAAGGCCACCAAAAGAATGCATTGTTGATGAGGAATGTTGAATATTTTAAAATGGTGTAACTATTTTACAGATGTTAGTGGTGTAATTTAATTCTCATATATAGCATTAGTATTTAGGGTTATAATCATCATTACATAGTTTAATGATAATTAACATTTATACTAATTATTTTGTTTTAATTTAATTATAATAATTTTTAATTATTACTTTATTCTATATTTCCCTGTCTAAGTTGTGTGTTAAATACATATACATATATAACTTTAGACATAAGCATATTTTTCATGATAATTTATAATTCAAGATGATTTTTAGAAAAGTTCAAATTAGATTAATTAAACATTATTGATTTTTCTTATAGTAAATGAAGAATATGTTTTTGCTAGAATTATTATAGAATATGTATTATATATTTTTTTCTTAATTTTAGTTATATATGTATATAGTTAATATGAAGTTGATATGTAGGTAATATATAGTTAATTATAGTTAAAAGTTAATAGTATTTTTCTCATACTATTCTTTTGTTGCAAAATAATTATGGTAAACTAAACTGTAGTATAGTAATATTTAAAAATTTAGGTTATGGTGGTAAATGTGACTTTTGGTTAGTATTATAAGAATCTGGATGTTATCAAAAGTTAGGTTATCTGTCACATCTTCAGTTCATTATTTTCTTCTTCTTTTCAATATCAATTAGTATATAATATAGGTAAGCTTAGGTTATATCGAAATCAGTGTTAATATATTATATGGGTGCGCGCCATGTTGAAGTTAGGTTAAGATTTTCAAGGTTACAAGGTAATATTATTTTATGGTGTTAAAATATATGAAATTAATTGTTTCAATTTTTGATGCATTAAGAAAATCTTCTCCTACACCACCATGGACCCGCGGCCTGCCAAGACTTCTCTCCAGGCTTTTTCTTTTCAAGTCAGGTTGATGTGGATTGTAAATTATGCACCAAAGTGTTTTCGTTTTCAATCTAAATTAATAAAGACAAACTTGAATACCTCAATTTACCTTGCGTTTGTTCATGATTACCGATTGTTTTTCCTTTTTACAAAAAAGAATATAAAAGATATGTAATACACGAGGCTTTTTAAAAGATGGTAATAATTCGTATTGAATTACGGAAATAATTGATCCTCTTAGAAGCCAAGGAACTGCACTCGGTTCTAAGTAACCTCCAAGTTTGAATATTCAAGGAATATATTCAATATATTTAATGTTCAAATATATATTTTTTTTAAAACATACAAAAGGTTCCTTTTGGAACACTACTAATGTTATACTCTCACTACTTAGACTTTTCTGTTTAACAACGTTTCGTCTTAACACTTCGGTCTACAAAATCAAAAAGAACAACAACTCCATACTTCTGTACTGGATTTTTCTCGAATAGAATTCTATTACCATCCCAGCGGTAAAAATGTACCTTAAAATGGTTTTAATTTTTGCAATCTGAAAATACAAAAATATATATTTATTTATTTTCAGCCGAATGAGTTTATATCTTAAATCTTCTTTACCAAGCTACTTAAAACCAAATTGGTTCATATAAATAAAAACAAGTTTATTATATGTTGACTTTATTAAGGGAGTCGTCTATTAAAAACCATAATACATATTTAATTAAAATTAATAAATAACTTTTCATATTTTCATAACTTACATAGGTATAATTTGCTTAAAACTTTTAAACCCGTGTAGGTTATAAAAACGCATAATACAAAAAACAAATTTACAAAACACCACAAGATATTCTTCACATCTGATTTTACAGCTGTTACTGACTTTACATTTATATACATACATATGTATTTATTTATTTATTCTTTAATCGCCAATTTATATTTGGCTTGTTTTTGTTTTTATTTATATGAAACAATTGGGGCCGAAGTAGCTTGGTAAAGAAGATTTAAGTAAAAAATATGTATGTAAAAAATTTTATTTCTATTTTTTTTATCGTAACTTACATAGGTCTCTGGATCTGCATAAATAAAGTTATTCATCTTCTCCATATCTTGTAGGTTAAAAATTGGAAAATGGTTTTCAGGTCCCACATGAACATTTCGTTTAACTAATTGCTTAATAATTATACCTGTTTGGATTTGTTCATCTGAAATAAAAATAATAACTTACTACTTACTTCTTTTTTATAAATGAAATAATTACACTCATCTAGGTTTTTAACAGACACTGAGTAAAGTCAAAATAAATAAATTAACGTACCTTTCAATTTCTCCATATCACTTTCAATTTTTGTCATCTTTTCCAAAATAATTGATTGGGTATTTAGAATTTTTTCAAGCATAGGTATTATGCTTTCGTTATTGTTATCTGAATAAGTTTTTTGCTGAATAACTGACATTTTCGCTAAAGCTAATAAATGTCGTTGGTATGAATTAAAGATATCAGGACATTAAATTCATTATATGGTAGTGACATGTATTTAAATAAAATATCTTTTACTGGATGCTTTTCTTCATCACTTAAAACGGTTGGTGATGTTTTATATATTCCCATATCGGGACCTGATTTTAACGGCGCTTCAAAGAAGTTGCATAATGATAAAAATTTGTTTCCAACGATAAAGCATTCAGAATTTTCTTCTAGAAAAGAGCTAATCATGAATGGATATCCAGGAAATATTGAGCATATATTATTCGGTTGTCTCGTAGTTAAGGTAAACAAATCTGTGGAAAATGATCTGATAAAACCATTCTTGTTTTTCTTAATTTGAATTTTCTTCTTTCTATGTGGATATTTGTGCATATAAAATTGATTATTTAATTGTTGTAAAACATTTGTTGGACATTTAATTTTTTTCTTAATAATTTGTAAAAAATTTTCGAATTTGTAAGCAGAAAATGTATGAGGATGTCCCAATTCCCGAACACATTGCGATATATGGAGTAAATTATGAATGTTTTGAGTCAACCTTTTTTCTGGATACAAAGTTGTAAAATTCTCCACAAAATCTTTCAGCATATTTTCAGAAATATCAATTTGTTTTAAGTGATTAGTATCGGAAAGTAAAAGTCTGTAAGCACAGTGAAGCAACATCCAGTGATAATAATAGTCATTATTCAGTACATCTTTTAAAACGACAATCGACGTGTATAAAATAAATTGCCTAAATTCAATCGCTTTCCACCTTGGTAGCTCATCTAAGATTCTTGGTTTTCTTGCGAATTCACAAGGAGTATTAGTGCGCAAAGATATGAGTTTTTGCGAAATAATATTCAGCTGATCTTTGGTTACCTTGTGAAGCAAAGATTCTCCGTGAATAATGCAATTTAAAACTTTTCTCGTTACTCCAAGATCTATCAAATGCATTACGTCAATAGGAAATTGAGTGACCATTTTTACTTTTAGCTTTTCAAAAATGGTTTCTTCGGTTTTGTAAAAGTCGGCGTGATACTCAAGATCTTTTCGACTTAAAAAGTCTTCATCAGTTCGGCAAATGGCAGCACGATCACTATATACTGTGACATTTGCAACTCTTCTGCCAATTTGCAAACATTTCGAGCAACCCTTAAGTGCATTATGTCCTACAGTGCCGCAGAGAAATGATCGTGCTGGAGAGTCACATACAATTGCACGTATTTTAACTCTTATCACTAGGTCGTTTACCATGTAACCATTTTGTTGCAGATCTAACATTTCGTTAAAAAAATCATGTAAGTATTGATTTGGGTTTACTGGCTTCTCTCCAAAATATGACCCAATTAAAAATACTTCAGATTCTTTTATATTATGAATATGACCCATAATAGGCCACAATCCTTTTTTTGAACTTTTAAATAATGGTAAGCCATCAATGCCAACATCTAAGAACAATTCTTCTAAACCTATAAGTTTTGTTTTCACCGAATCCAGATATTTTGTTACACCTAAATGAAAGTATTTCCCTGGATTCACACTTCTCAATATAATTTTTTCTCGCCTTTGAAGTAATGCATTCGTCGAATTAGGTACGTTTATATTTTCTGATTTTAAAATTTTTAAAAGTTCGTCACAGCATTTTCTTCCTGGATTATATTTATTGTACCATCCAAGTAATTTTGTAGTTATTGAATCCGTATTTAGATTACTTACAAATTGCTCATTATTAACATTAAAATCCAAATCATCGTCAGAAGTATCACTTAATTGTAAAGTATCAATCAATATATTTTTATTATCGCTGGTTTTACTATTGTTTACAATTGCACTTTCTTCAATATTTTTTTTACCTCTTTCACTTTTTTGATAATTTTTTAACCGTTTTAAATTTCTTGAAGAAAAGCCTTCCATTATTTTTCCTTTAACAATTTTAATTATGTTTATTAATAGTTATAATATCACTATGCGACAAATGAAGACTTTTGGAAAAATGCACGGAATCCACAGTATAGGTTCGATTGTGCTACCAAAAAATAGTAAAACCCTTTACTAGGTTTGGTCAGATTGGCCACCAATTTTTTTTTATGGATATCAAAAGATTTTCAAAATCACTGCAACACTCAAAAAAGGTGCCGTCAGTTTTTGGCGAACAGTTAACTCAAACTAAGAGATACTGGCTAACTATGTTTGGCAATAATGTAGTGAAGACTCTACTGAACAAATTTTAAAATATTTTTTGTGCAAAAAATAATTCTTTCTTACACTTTTCTGCATATTATGAGAAAATTGTAGCCATTGTAAATCTGGAGAACTTTTGTGAACATATTAATACAATCTGAATGTGTCTAGGCATCCAAAATTAACAAAAAAAAATATATAAAATAATAGTGAAAAATAAAATTTTTAGTGTACAAATTGGTCTTTGTAAGCTATTTTGGATGCCTAGACACATTCAGATTGTATTGATATGTTCACAAAAGTTGTTTAGATTTACAGTGGCTACAATTTTCTCATATATTGTTAATGAAAAATTACAAGTCCCTGTAAGTACAATCTGAATGTGTCTAGGCATCCAAAATAGCTTACAAAGGCATCCAAAATAGCTTACAAAGACCAATTTGTACACTAAAAATTTTATTTTTCACTATTATTTTATATATATTTTTTTTTGTTAATTTTGGATGCCTAGACACATTCAGATTGTATTAATATGTTCACAAAAGTTCTCCAGATTTACAATGGCTACAATTTTCTCATATATTGTTAATGAAAAATTACAAGTCCCTGTAAGTTATGCTGAAAAAAGTAAAAAAAGTAAAAATTTTTTCGTACAGTTTTGCAAAAAAGTGTAAGAAAGAATTATTTTTTGCACAAAAAATATTTTAAAATTTGTTCAGTAGAGTCTTCACTACATTATTGCCAAACATAGTTAGCCAGTATCTTTTAGTTTGAGTTAACTGTTGGCCAAAAACTGACGGCACCTTTTTTTGAGTGTTGCAGTGATTTTGATAATCTTTTGATATCCATAAAAAAAAATTGGTGGCCAATCTGACCAAACCGAGTACAGGGTTTTACTATCTTTTAGTAGTACAATTGAACCTATACTGTGGATTCCTTGAATATTTTTCACTGTTGCACTTTGTAATTATTATTAAAAATATGCTCACCAAAACACCGTTTTAAAAATCACTTTTCCACTGTGTAATGAACTTTAAACTAATTTAAATTGCAAAAATATTCTTTATTTCACTTGTATTTCATATGTACATTGAAAATAACGGCATTTTATTATGTAAAAAAATAAAATAAACAAATTTTATTCTGAAACAGTAACTGACTCGGCCGCTTACATCGTAAGCGAAGTTTTAATTTGGGTATTTTAAATGTTTTCATATATGGTAAAAACAAAAACAAATGCTCTATATAAATATATGTTTTTATATGTATATATGAAAGTAACGAAAGTAAAACCCTAAATAGAAGAACAAACAACTGAGCCCTTCGCTTACATCGTAAGTGGAGTTGTAATCTCGGCATATTAAATTCTTGCATTTAAAGTAAAAATAAAAACAAATACTCTGTATTGAAACCGTAACTGACTTAGCCGCTTACATCGTAATCCAGGTTTTAAATTGGGCGTATGATTCTTTAGATTACGCACAGCTTACACTTTAAGTACTTTAAGAGTCCGCTTAGAATGTAATGCATACGTCATCGATGATTGCGTAGGTACTTCGTTTATTTTACCACTGGGATTATAATAAAAGAGAGTTAATAAAACGTTTGGTGGTGTTCACTATTTCTCACTTATATGCCTTTACACTAGCCCAGTATCTCAAATTAATTACGACCTGTATTTACCTTCATCTTCACAAATACTCGTATGTACGTACAATGATAATTACATATGTCTCCCTCTCTGCATATTAATACATGCCTCAAATTATAATGCACCCTTTTAAGTTTAAATTGAAGTTTGAATAAATTTATAAAGATTAGTCATCTATATAATCTCTTCTTTAGTTCTTTTTATTTTTTCTTTCTTCTATGAATGTAGTACTTTCTGCTCTTGAGAACGAAAATAAAAACCAAGCCGTTACTAAAACATTACAAACATAAAACAAAAGATAAAAGAAAAAGTCAACTCAGAGAATGAATTTCATTTCTACAATATTTTTATGATCCTACTAAGTGTTGCCGTTTTGGTTAATTTTAACCAAAATTGGGTACTTTTTTTTTTCAATGTGTACATGTGGACTTTTTTCTTATTTTGGTTATTTTTTTCTCAAAGAAAAAATTAAATATTTAGAGGAATACTCGAAATATTAATAAATATAAATCCTCTTCAACAAACATATTTATTTCTTTAAATGTTTATTATTAGGATATATGGTATCATACAGTTAAAGACAATTGTAGATGTAAAAAATAAAACAGATGTAAAACTGTGATTATTTATTGGTTAAAGACACAATATATAACTATGTTGGTACACTTCTGTGATACTTTTTTGACTAGCGTAGTATCCGTATAATCGACTAATGAAAGGAAAACTGCTTAGAAATGTAATATTCTGATTAAAATGTTCACTTGCTCAAAATGTTCAAATGTGATTAAAAAATATAGTTTCTATTTAATAAGTATAGCATATTTTAGAGGAATAATAAATATAGTACATGTGCTATACATACATATATGAAATGGTTGTTTATTTTCTCGGGAAGCGTCGTCATCCACAAATAGTTCTTGATTCGTATTTTACAATGGTTTGTTAATGTCAGACTGAAGCCCAGCACAATTCTTAAAACCATTGATACAGTTCCTTTAAAACATATTACAATACAATACGTAATCTAGGTAGGTCAAGTGGACAGTTAATCCAAAAAACGTGATCAACCACAATTAGCACAAGGTGCCGTTTTGAACCCCAATACATATCTTAATTTAATCTGAAACATGTAGCATTATTTTTTGTTAGTAATTTTTTACACATTCTAGTAAACTAATTGATCAATTTTGGTAAATTTAAATGCGAACGTTAAACTGAAAAAAAGCAAAAAATTGATTTACGAATGGTTTTAATATTTTTGGTTACTTTTTTCCAATTTGGTTACTTTTTTATTAAAGTTTGGTTACAAAATAATAAACGCTGTGGCAACACTGATCCTACTGTAATAATTAAGTAAGTTCGCTCTGAGACAAAACAACCCAGCGGTAAAAATGTACATTACGTAATCGCTGATGTAAGCAACACAAAGTAGCAATCAGTGGTGATACCTTCGCTTATTTCTGTGTTTAGATTTAACATATAAGTGTCATAGGCTGCTTAATCTGTGAGCTCTCGCTTAGAAAGTAAGTGACCTTGTCACCACGTGCTACTACTAGTGCAATTACATTGTAAGCAGAGTTATAAGCAAGTTTTATGATATCCCTATTAACAGAAGCAAATTGGAACGTAATGTATATGTATAACGATCTACTTTGCAACTGTAAGTTAAGGTTAAGCGCTGTCGCCACTTTTCCTACTGATTTTGTTGTAGTGATGTTGTGGGTAAAAATAAAAATAATATATTTATATATATTGTCCCTGCCTAACGCATAGTGTACCGGCGCTAATAAACGCCACGGGTACAAAAAGGTTTTTTACTGGCAGCTTTATATGCCAAAAATAAAAAGATGATGCCGATTTAGAGGCTTAGATCATAATGATATCTTTATTGATTTTTCCTTCGTTTATATACAAAACTAACGGTACAATCAAACTACAAAATAACTGGAATAACAATAGGTTTCCAGTAGGAATAAAATAATATTTAGGGAATACAATAGGTTTCCAGTAGGAATAAAAATAATAATTAGGGTAGTACTTATAATAACAAATTTTGTATATTAACAATAATTAATTTAGTTTTGTAATATTTACTAATAATAATTGTTTACTTATATTAATACACTACATTGTAATTGAAAACATAATGCATGTTAATTTGAATTCAGCCTAAAAAATTGCAATATTTTTTATTATTTCAATAAAATTCAATTAAAATTTAAGTTTACAAATTATTTTAAAAATTGATTAACGCAAAAAAAAAAGAAAAAATAATAATAAATACATATATAGAAAATATAATAAAAATATAAAATAAAACAGTGTTGTAATTGTTTTATATACACGTAAATGGTATGGCCCTCTTTCTTTACGGCTTCTAAAAAATAAAAATTGGTATATACAAACACTTACATATGTATATAAATATATAGCAATTACCAAAAATTGCATTATGCAGGGCCTTAAATTCTTTAAACCCACTTTTACCATTTACGTCATCATAATTAATGGATAGAAAAACATTACTCCTGGCCTTAAAATGGTTTTAATTTTTTAAATCTGAAAATACAAAAATATATATTTATTATTATTTTCAGCTAAATGAGTTTATATCTTAAATCTTCTTTAGCAAGCTACTTAAGCCCAAATTGTTTCATATAAATAAAAACAAGTTTATTATATGTTTTCCCGACGTTTCGTGACTTTTTTGTTCACTTTGTTAAGGGAGTCGTCTATTAAAAACCATAATAAATGCATGTTTAATTAAAATTAATAAATAACTTTTCATATTTTCATAGCTATCATATAATTTGCTTAAAACTTTTAAACCCGTGTAGGCTATATAAACGCACAATACAAAAAACAAATTTACAAAACACCACAAGACATTCTTCACATCTGAATTTAGAGCTGTCAATGTGTTTACATTTATGTATGTATTTATTTATTTATTCTTTAATCGATAATTTATATTTGGATTGTTTTTATTTTTATTTATATGAAATAATTGGGGCCGAAGTAGCTTGCTAAAGAAGATTTGAGTCAAAAATATGTATGTAAAAATGTTTATTTATATTTTTTTATCGTAACTTACATAGGTCTCTGGATCTGAGTAAATAAAGTTATTCATCTTCTCCATATCTCCTAAGTTAACAATTGGAAAATCATTTTCATGTCCCACATGAACATTTCGTTTAACTAATTGCTTAATAGTTGTAACTGCTTGGATTTGTTCAACTGAAATAAAAATAATAACTTGCTACTTCTTTATTTTTATAAATGAAATAATTACAATCATCTAGGTTTTTAACAGACACTGAGTGAAGTTAAAATAAATAAATTAATCTACCTTTCAATTTCTCCAAATCACTTTCAATTTTTGTCATATTTTAATTAATTAGTAATTATTATTAAAAATATAAAGTCACCAAAACACCTTTTTAAAAACCACTTTTCCACTCCGGAATGAACTTTGAACTAATTTAAATTGCAAAAATATTTTTTGTTTCACTTGTATTTCATATGTACATTGAAAATAACGGCATTTTATTATGTATGCGAATATCAATATTTCGACCAAATTTAGATCTAATATAATAATCAACATCCTCTGCCGTTGTATCACATGTCAGCCTTGAAACAAATACAGTTTTCCGTGGTGGGATAGCTTGTAGCGGTTTATGTATAATTTGGTTATCTAATGTCCCGTCATTTGGTTTAGTAGTATATATAGAGGAAGTTGTGGTAGAAGACTCCTTATTTATATTACCTGATGGAGAATTTAACTGGACGACATTTGATGGTGAAGATGTAGAACGACCAGCACTAAGAGCAATGGAATTAGCAGGAGTAGGAATGGATATATTATTTAAAGACTGAATTATGGGTAAACTATTTAATGATGTTGATGAAGCAGGACAACCAGGACTAGCAACTGAATTTGCAGAAGTAGGGACAGATACAATGTTTAAAGAGGGAATTTCGGGTAACTTATTTGCTCTTTTCCTCTTTTTAGGAGAATTGTTACAATCTAGATTAATAAATTTTTCCAAGCCTTGGAAATTATTAAATAAATCCCCAAATTTCGCCAGTTTAGATTGTACAGACAGAAACTCTTTATGCAGTTGATCAAATTCACTCTTCTGGCTTCTAAAAAATTTATAAAATTCAATATTGACTTTCTTGCAATTAAAACAAGTCCAGTGTAGTGACTTTGCTGGATCCAAAAGTGCATCTGCATCACGTGGTTTAAGTGCCGTACATTTTACGTGGAAATTGCCTAAGCACAACCAACAAGAAATCATTCTATCATTTGCCGTAATATTACAATTTGGGCTCAAGCAATCCATATTAGTAAAAGAAATTACAAAAATTTATGACGTAAAAAAAAATGTTCGCTGGGTAAAATGCTAAATGATGGCTAACAAAAAATGAAAAAGATCCGACAAAAAGTTTTTGCAAGTATTGCAAATATGTCTTATCCGGAAAGTTGAGCGATTTTATTAATCACGGGGAAATCCAAAAACATGAAACCGCACCCTCTTTAAGAGGTTCATGTTGGCGGAAACTTGACTTTCAACCCGTCATAGTTGAAAGCTCCAAAAAGCAGGAAATTGCATTGGACGTTTTGTCACTTCCGTTGTCTAATGCAGACGTTGAAAGAGTGCTTAGCCAACTCAACCTAGTTAAAACCCAACTACGAAGCAGGATAATAACCAGTACAGTCAATGATGTGCTTCGAGTAATGTAAATTTATTTTTAACGCAAACATTTAAATGTATATAAATTTTTTATTAAAATATTTTAAGAATTCTCAAAAAGCTAAATAAATTAAAAAAATATAGTATATATTTCTAAAACTTTCCAATAATTAAAGGAAAATGGAAAAATTAAATCAATTACATAATTTCTTTAAAAAGTTTTAAAAAGAAATTTATTAAATTTTGTGGTTTTTTACTTTTATTCAATAAAAATTTTTTTTTTAATTACAAATACGGTCTCAAACTTGAGAATAAATGTTGTTTTGATTATGAATTTTCAAAAACTGTTCTAATCGAAGTAGGTACAATGGCCACTTATAAACAAAATGCTGAAGACTCGCACTATATTTTTCAAAATACCTAATTTTGTGTGTAAATTATTAAAAACAATTCAATAAAAAATACATACATATGTGTAATTATTTACATTTTATTTTACCAGCTCTTTTTATTTAATGTAAATTCAAATTTTTCAAATTATTTATTTGACGGTTTTCTGACGGTTTTGTAAAAAAATTTATTTAGCGATTTCTGAAAATATTTTGGCAACACTGATACTGATTATCACTTTCCAGTTATTAACTCATACCGGGCGTTTGAAGCCATATCATATCTCTTTGTATTTTATACATTTAACAAACAAACAAAATCGTTCACAGGTAAATTGACCTAACTCAATACCCGTTACAGTTTATGACAATGCTTACATCTCCACTTCTTGTTTTCCTCTATTTTAACTATAAGATGCTCAGTTTTTCTTACAGGAAGAATATTTATTGGAGAATCAAAAGCGCTGACATCACCAGCTGAATCTATTTGTTCTTGTTGTGTCATTAAAGAACACGAAAGTTTTACTCAAAATTCCTTTTGCGATCTAATTTTTTAATTTTTTTTAGCAATGACAAAAACAGTCCAAGCATTTACCAACGAAGAATTTAAAGTAGCTATTTATAAAGGTCAGTACCACTTCTTTGCTCGAATTGCAACACTATAACTTTGTACAGCATTATCGTGTAATTCCACTCCTTCCATTTCTTTGTTGTAATTTTTCAATAGCTGTGGTTGGTTATAATTCACAAACCGACCGTGTTCTATAATGCTGCCATCATTATTTTTCTTTTGCTTTTTCCATCTTTTCGCTGAAACAGTTGGGTAGACTTGGTCAAAATTGGGGGCCACTGTGATCTCTTTATTGTCCTGCCAACGGCAAATTAAAATTTTATTTTTGCTATCAAACCTGAAATTATGACAGCCTCTTTCCAAAGGTTTTCTGGATTTCAGCTCAGTTCCTCCGATTCTGTTTGCCCGCAAAATGCCTGTTGCACACAATCGTTTTCAGTAAGTAGGCTCATGAGGTAGTAAGAAGTAAAAAAAGTTATCAAAATACACAATATGCTTATCTGCAAACTGTATATTTCCTGATAAGCGAAGAACCACATCGGCTCCTAAACCAACTTCCTTGTTCATCAATGCCTGTCGACCCGGCATATGGTACGCAGTTGTAAAGATATTCAGCTGAAGAGCAAAGACACCAGAACTTGTACCCAAAACGGATTGGCTTACCGCGTACAAACATTTTGCAAGAGTGTCGTCCGAAATATGGCACCATTTGTTCATCAATCGACAAATATGCCTCCCAGATTCCAAACTGCATACAAAGGTCGTATAAAATAAATATAATGAATATAAATATTAACTATTTAAAATAATTTTGATTGATTTGAATAATATCTTTACCATTTTTCGTTCTTTTCTAACACAAAATTGTTGCTAAAGTGAATGAATTTTTTAATATCCAAAAACTTATTTCTTGACATACATAATTTCACAGTAGGAACGCCTAATGTAGGGTGATTTAACCAATAATCGCGTGCAGCAGGCAAATGTGATATCCAGATAATACTAAAATGCCAAGAAATCGTTGGAGCATGATATTGTCTAGTACAAAAGAACAGATCTTCTGCTGAACGTAGCGATTTGCCTCCTCGACTATCATACCTAAAACCTCATCAGCAAAAAATAGTCTGAAAAATTATGCTACCATATGTGTATTTTTCTTTTTTCCGTTAGTTACATTTAGAAAAAAATATTACAATATGGTAATTCAATATGTTTTAGAAAGCCATTCCTAGAAAAAACAAAAGTGCTAAATAGTGCCCAGCGTTCGATAAATCGAACACCGATTTTTGAAGGCAGATCATAAAAATGCATATGAAAACCAAAACGATTTTTTTGTTATGTTTAATAGTTTGACTGTTTTTCAATAAAACTACAATTTTATTTTTTTTTTTATATTTTTTGCATAATTTTAAAAATTTAAAATTGTGCTAAAATTAGTGTTTTTTCTTTCTCCTTGTAATAAAAAAGAGGACTGAAGTAGGTAGGTCCTTTTAGTTTTATATTTGTAGCTAACCTATCACAATATATAATTGTTAAAAGAAATAAGTTCGTAGTCTTCTTCATTTATAAATAATGGTAATTCAGTTTTAATTAAACTAAACTCTGCTGTTAAGAAAGACAATATTATGAGAAATTATCTTAAAAGTAAATCTTTAAAATTATCTGATGCAATTGATACGGACATCAATAAGAGAATTTTTTTAAATCATCATTTATCTCCTAGAGTTGCTAAACTGGGGTTTAATTGTCGAAAACTTTATAGAGAGGGAAGATCTAAAAAATTTCGCATTTTATTTTCGGATAATGCCAAAGTTAATATAACATTTAATGATGATTCATCTACAACTTTCTTGGCTAATGAATTTTATCAACATTTTAATATCCTGGAATTTTCCTCTTTCAAACATAATATCGTTGTACAAAATGTTAACAAATTTTAGCTTTATATTTTTTGGTAACTTTGTAAATATATTTGTAATTTTCTCTAACTTTTGTATACATTTTATATATGAAATTATTGCTAGCTTACTAAGACATGGGCCCTGGGTTCAACTCCAGGCTCTGACATCTTCAAAAAAAGAAATATGAGTCCTGCGAGAAACTAGGCCGTAATCCTGACACAGGGTTGTAAAGGCCAGTTATGTTATGCATGTATGTATGTGAGTCTATCGCCCATGTGCTGGAAATCGCATGAAATAGGCGAACTCGATATGAAATCGCAAAAGAGGTGTGCTAGAGTTCACAATCGCCAGAAATTAGGCGTTTTCAAATCACAAACTTTTACGCATGTCATCTATAAGTGAAATTGCATATTTTCTTAAAAATTTGCATATAATTTAACATAAAAGCATACATGAATAAAATCGAATATGTTTTTTATAAATACAAAGTAAAAAAAGTAATATTTTACAATTAATTTTAATAGAAAATGTATAACGTAACGAACTTTTCCTGTGGCCAACTTCGGTTCCCGGCTAGTGGATTCCTCAGGGGAGATTCTCAACCCTATTTGACCGTTCGTACGATAGAAAAAAAAAAATGAAATGAAAACAAAAAAACTTACACACAAATAAACTGAACACAACACAAATAGGGAGTTAGGTCTTCAACTCCAATCGCCCTGTCCCATCCATGGCTGCACAATATCCAATTATATTATTCCTGCAGACCCCACTACCCATCTTTTCCGCCTTACCTAATGTTCACCAATCCAAAATTCAATAATTACTCCACTTTATTCATTATAATACAATTTTATTAAATAAATTAGGTATACATATTCTAAATTAATTTTAATTTGACTTAAGAAATATCTAAAATTATACAGAAGACAGCAATTTAGTATAAATTTTCCTTTAAATACAGTAACATTCGAAAAATTTTACTTTATATCTTTTAAATCACTAAAAAAAAACAGTAAACAAAATATATTACTTTTTAATAAACAAAATTCTAAAAATTTTCCAGATCTAGGGTTAAATCTTTGGGGTTCTAGCACGAATGAACAGAAACCTACTCAATAAGGAGCTCCCTATGATGCTGCTCTACACAATTTGAAAATTTTCACCCTGGACTTCTCCCTATATCTAGTTATCTCAAAATTATTTTAAAATTCGATATATTTTGCTTACTATGGTCTCTAAATAACGGAAATTAATTATTTAACAACAAAAAACTTAATATAGACACTTAAATAAATAAATTTCACTAATTATACGTATTTAACTACTTAATCTACCTTAAACATAACTTAAATTTTATATATTTTAAAACTGTTTTATATTAATCCTTTTTTTTATGATTAAAAATTATATAATAAATTCGGACGAAGTGTTTTCAATTATTTTGACAAACAGACAATTTTATATGAAGTGTAATATATATGTTTAATGAAATATGAAAGGTATAGTATATATTAAAGTGTTGCACCGAGATCTGATTTTAAATAAATTTTTTATCAAATAATTTGTTTTGATTTTTATGTGAGTTTCTTTCCTTTTTTCTTCGTTTCGAGAGTATCAGGTTACTTGTGTCTCTATTCTATCTAATTTAATAATTATATTATTTTTTTTCCTACCTGGTTTTGTCCCGTCTTCCTCAAAAGGCCTGTCTTTGGGGGACACTTTAACCAGGTAGGTAATGACACACAAAATTTTAAAATATAATGCCAATGGTATTCCTGGCACCTGAGCTCTCCTCGGTTGATTATCTTCCTTCTATCACACTTTTTATAACACTTTGCCTTTTCAACTCCACTATATAATTTTACACGGCACTTATCACGTCAACTCACAAACTTATTATGATACTTCGCCAAAACCTCATATAAAAATTTTCTATAAAATTCAATTTCTATAACGGTGTCCATCTACCCAAAATTTTCCATTATTGTTATATAACTTATTTTCCAAATACCTCTTTCCCTCTATTTTTCCTAAATATATACATATTTTGGCGCGAAATTCCTTTTGCCCTTCTCCTCTTCATGTAACCCCTTATTCCAAAGTAAATAAAAACCTCTATTCCTAGTTTCCGTTTTCTCCCGTATTACCAGGCTCACTTATGTACATAATAGCTGGCAATGATTTCAACAAAAAGTAAAAACAACGATAAGAAAAACAAAAATAAGTATACATTTTACAACAAATAAATCGTCACTTTCCCACACTGTTCTATGAATAACATATTTACATATTCTTTCCATTATTATAAACACTTCCAAAATGTTAAAATAATCTATGCTATATTTGTCCCTTTTACTCTTCTGCTTTTCCTTTATACCTATTTTCTCATTAAAAAAACATAAAACTGATGTGACAATACACGACTAAGGTAAGTATTTATTGCTAAAATTGTTGACAATTCAATCTAATCTATTTCCATTTAATTTCAGGATCTCTACCTGAGGCTGGGAATTGGCAGGGTTAACTGGTAATGTAAGTGTCGTTCCAATTCCATAGGACATTTACCTAATAAAATTTATTTTCCCTTTTCTTTTCAGGTTGTTTGGGACAAACTACAATTGCGTGCAAATACACATTTACTTTGAGACACCGGGACATGAGCATGTGGAAGTGGTGTCCCACATATTCTTAGTGCTCCTCCCCTACACAAATCATTTAAAAGAATAAATATTTTGGCTGCAGCACTGAGCTGGCCATTTTGGGTGTTTGTCTAAGTTGGGGTCACGCAAAAATTTTTTTCGCCCCTGACTTAGAATTTTTTCTCATGCTGGTGGTAATGCTGCACCAACCGCAACAAAACTCCGTTCTCGCCAACTTCGGAAGGAGGGAACGGTGTGCGGGATAAGTCTAATGACCAACGTGGGGAACTCCCACACCCTGAGTCTCAAGCCGGGCATTTATCTAAATATATATGTTTCATCACGATGAGTACTAAAATGTACACCATGTTAATGCAACTATGATGAAATCTGAGCTGTAATTGCAGATTCTTTTTTCAATATCAGGGCAAACTAAGTCAGGTATTTATATTAACTATAACTACATAACTAAATATGTTAACCTAATATTGCACTATAAATCTATATCACAGATCATACCCATCATTATTGCACTGAGGTTTCAGAATAAGCTGAAGGTGATATAAAAATTATTACGGGAAGTATAATTTGAATATTCGATTCTAGTTCAGGTACTTTGTGAATTCCTTATTTTCAGGCTGGGTAAAAACTAAAACTACTATATTGCACAGGAAGAAGTTGTTATTGCACCAAATATATTCCGGGTTGTTAAATCTACAAAAGTTGGACCAAACATCGAAAATAATAAAAATATCACAGTTGGGGAATGAACTTGGTAATAAGATATTGCACTAAATAATAATAATAAGGTAAGGGTAGTGTATATTATTTCCATCGCGGTTATATTGTTGGATACGATTATATTTTAATGTCCTTAACGTGATAAATCCCTAAAGGTTTACCCTGTAGAGTCTCGAGCTCGTACATGTTGTTTCCTAAAGGTCTAACGACTCGACTCTTAAGAAATTTTCTACAAAATTTCGAGTTTATGTTTTTCTCAAAATTGCTCAACATCGTATTCCTATGGTACACCTCCTGTCCTGGTTTGAATTTTATAATACGCGCTCCTTTATTATATATTCTAGCACTTCTATTAAACGCTTTCTGTACATTTTGGCCTATTCTGTCCCTTAACATTTCTAATTTATCCTTCCTATCTAGTTGGTTTATCTCATGATCTGTCATGGAGATCAATTTTCGGCTCAATTGGTAATCAGCTCCATTGGTAAACATATGGTAGCCAAACAGTGCGAAAAATGGTGAAACACCAGTGGCTGCATGTACCGAT
This sequence comes from Metopia argyrocephala, assembly GCA_963576795.1. NCBI lineage: Eukaryota > Metazoa > Arthropoda > Insecta > Diptera > Sarcophagidae > Metopia > Metopia argyrocephala. Next base: position 112,027,447 of record OY756208.1, read on the forward strand.
GTTCTGAGCGCGCATTCTATCTCCGACAGATACATGTCCCAGTCAGCTAAGTATGCTCGTATTGCATTTAATACTGACTGATTTACGCGCTCACTGGCGTTGCTTTGGGGCGAATATACGGCCGTTTTCATATGTTTAATGTTGTACGTTTTCATAAGGCTTTCGAAGCTTTTCGATGTAAACTGGCTGCCATTGTCGCTGTGGATTATCTCCGGTACACCGAACTTATGAAATATTTCCTTTATTAAAAATTCATTTACATTAGTTGTAGTTGCGTCCTTCATCGCTTTTAAAAACATAAATTTCGAAAAATGATCAACTACGATGAATATATATGCATTCCCTTTTCTGGATCTCGGGTATTTACCGAGAAAATCTATATAGATTTTCTGGAATGGTCGTTCCGTTATTACCGGTTTACCGATTTCAGGCCTTAGTCTAATATTAGAGGGTTTTGTCTCTTTACACGTCTGGCAATTAGCGACATAATTTCTTACTTCCTTTATCATGTTTGGCCAATAAAAGAACCTTCGCAATCTTTCCAAAGTTTTAGCAAAACCTCCGTGTGCTGAAGTTGGGGTATTGTGTGCGTTTTCGATTAATGGCATCGTAATTGTTGCTGGTATCCAAAGCTTCCACATGAATTCACCTTCTGGTTGGTCACCTTTTGTTCTTTTATAGATCTTACCCTCATCTATTTTTAAATCGGGCAACATGTCTTTGTGCTGTTCGATATGACGTATTAAATCCAGGTATTCTGTGCTTTCGAATTCTGTTGTCTCAAAACCTAATATTTTATTAAAGTCTATTTCATCTACTATAATTTCTTGTGGTGATCTTGATAACATGTCTGCTACGATGTTTTCCGGTCCTTTACGGTGTTGTATCTCGAAGTCGAATGCTTGGAGTTGTAGTGACCATCTGGCAAGCCTTCCTTGTAGATCTTTCATCGACATTAACCATTTCAGGCTTGCGTGGTCAGTAACGATGGTGAATGGCATCATTTCGACGTATTGTCTGAATTTTTTCACAGCCATTACTGCCGCTAAACACTCCTTTTCAGTAACACTGTAATTCTTCTGACATGCATTCAATTTCTGCGAGTAAAAGGCCACTGGGTGTTCCTGATTGTCATCATCTAGTTGGTACAAGACTGCTCCTATTCCATAATCGCATGCATCGCATTGGATGAAAAATCTTCTAGAGAAATCCGCATGGCGTAGTACTGGAGCTGACATCAAAGCTTTTTTGAGATGGTTGAAGGCACTGATAGCCTCGGGACTCATTTTAAATTTTGTTGTTTTCTTTAAAGCGTCTGTTAAGGGCGCTGATATCACTGAAAAGTTTTTTATGAATCGCCGATACCAACCAGCGGTCCCCATGAAACTTCTTACTTCTCTTATAGATTTTGGTATCTTTATGTCTAAAATGGCTTTTACTTTATCAGGATCCGTTTTCAGCATCCCACCACCAATAATGAATCCTAGATATTTTAGTTGTTTGAAACAGAATTTCGATTTTTCCAATCCTATAGTTAAATTAGCCTTCGATAAACATTCACCTACATCTTCTAATAATTCCAGGTGTTTGTCAAAGTCATTAGATATAATTAATAGGTCGTCTAGATATATAAATACGTTGTCCTTAAGCCTCTGCGGAATGGCTTTATCCATGAGTCGGCATAATCTTTGAGCCGCATTGCATAGGCCAAATGGCATTACGCGGAATTGATACAATGGCCTTCCGGCAACCGTGAATGCGGTATAAGGCCTACTCTCCTCATCCAGCTCGATTTGCCAGAAGGCATACTTTAAGTCTACGCTACTTATGTAATGCGTCTCATCAATTCGGCTTAGAATCCCATTTATATTTTGCAATGGGTACGCATCCTTAACAGTTAATTTATTGAGTTTCCGCGCATCCAAACAAAATCTGTTCTTGCCAGGTTTTCTCACAATGGTAGTTTTGTTACTCCATGGGCTATTGCTGACTTCTATCACTTTTAATTCAAGCATTTTATCTATTTCCTTATAAACTATATCCTGAACAGCTGGAGACATTGGGTAGTGACGGTCCTTTACTGGTTCTGCATCTTTAACTAGCTTTATGGTATGTTTTTCTAGACTGGTTCTACCTAAGCCTTTATTTTCAAATGTATCAAATTTGTTTATTATTTTACTCAATCTATCCTCTTGTTCTTTATCCAATTCATGTGATTCTATTTCTTCTGATTTATAATCGTCTTCAAAATCAAATTTAATTTTATCGATGTCTAATTCATTTACGCCAATAATGTCAGGGGCTAAGTTAAACAATTTCCAAAAATCGATTCCTAAATATAGGGTCTGCTCTAAATCTGGGCAAAGGTATAGGGTTATATTTTCCTCTTTTTCTTTATATTTAATTTTGGCCTGTATTTTACCTAATATTCGATGTTGTTGGCCACTGGCAGTTTTTACATTAGAAAATATAGGTGTTATATTACAATTTAATCCATCAACCAGTTCTCTGCAGTTTCTACCCAACAGACTAACTGATGCGCCGGAATCCAATAAACCTTTTAGTTTGTTGTCTGCAATATATACATCTACGAATATTCTAGGGTCTTGGGCCTGATTATTTTCTGTTCTACCTATGGACTCAATTACAATTCTTTTTGTCTCTCGCCTTCTTTTACAGTTTTCTCTAATTTTTCTTATTCTGTTTGAAATATTGGTTTGTGGACTAGGATTAAAAATTTTAGATTTAACGTAGTTATAATATTTTTGCCGAGCTGTTAGTGGTACTAAATGTCTTTTATCAGGAATATATGTTGCTATATGTTCTATGTTATGACTGTCATTGTTTACCGGATCTTCTGGTGTAAGTTTAACAGGTATCAGTTGGTAGATTTTGTCGGACGCAGGACTCCTGCTCCTCCCACGTCCCTCGTGCGGTTTTCCTGTTGACAATCTGGACATTTTGGTGCTACTACATTTGGTTTGCCGCATCGGTAGCAAAACAAATTCCTTTCAGTAGAATTGCAGTCGCGAAACCCGTGTCCTGGCGTTCTACAATTCCAGCATGTTAAATTTTGTTTAGTCGAAATTAATTTTGCCGCTGCTACTTCCTCTATATTAGGTGATTGTTCTTCTTTATTTTCATAATCTAATTCGTTTATATTTCTTATTACCCGTTGTTGATTGAAATTGTTACGCACCTCTTTTCTGGGAAAATTTTTCTCGGCTTCTTGACACTCTATTCTTAGCTGTTCAACTGTAGATACAGCAATTGGATAAACTATCCTAGCTACATTTTCTCTGACATTTCTCTTCATTATTTTTATCATGTCATATTCTGGTATGGGTTGCATAAGCCTGGATCTCAATTTGGACATTTCAAAAAAGAATGTGTCTAATGACTCGTTAGGATGTTGTTTTCGCTCCACTAAATCGCGCATGATTTCAAAATTAGACGTATTTATTCTATATTGATTTCTTAACTCATTTCTTAAGGTAGGCCATCTCAAAGCTCCATGAGTGCGTATTAAAAGCCAGTACCAGTCCTTTGCAGCTCCATTGACCAATAAATGAAAATCTCTGAGGATTTCCTCCCAACTGATGTCATAGTGTGACTGTAAGTATTCTATACGGAAAATAAAATCTTCAACAGTCATGTGGGTATTGTTGCCGTCAAATATAATTCCCCACTTATCTACTCTAATACTTGTCTTTTCAGAGCTCCTGCTATTATTAGTTCCTGTTCCACTGGTGTTTCCTAACGGCTGCTCTTCACCACGAATATTAAATTCAGTGCCCACGAAATTACTTCCAGGTATGTTATTATTTAAATATATATTATTTGTATCCAAATTAGTTAGTCTATTATTTTGTTGCGAGTTTATGGATTCGTGACTTTGTGTTCTTGCCACTGACAATTCCTTTACTGCTTTGGATAATTCTATTATGGATTTTCGCATTTCGCTCATTTCTTCTTGAACCATGTTTCTCATTCTGTCCTCTAATGCTTTCTGTGTTGTTAATGCTTCATCGGCCACGACTTCTCTAATTTCTGGATTAACACTCGTACCTGTTGCATTATTCGACACTACACGGCTTGAACCGGTTATTTTTTCCATTGTATTATTATTAGGAGCTACTCTTGCATTGATCGTACCTGACAGATCTATAAACTCTCTATTATTATTCGGCATATTTGTATTCCTACTATTATCGTGTTTAGTCTGTTTGGTCGGTATATCTGAGGTCGTATTCAAATTTACCTCCTGCCTAGTTCTCTTTCTAATAGCGGACTGAGGTTTACCTTCACTGCTCATTCCTAAAACAACACTAACCCAGTGATTATAAGCCTATTCGCGTGATAAAGCCTATATATCCGAATTAGGTGTGTAAAACGATAACTTTATATTAATAGCACCGACTATTTTAAAATTCAAAAATTCTAAACAAACAAAAATTTTCCTATACGACAAATTGTTTGAAAATTCAAATCAAATAGAAATTAATTAAATAAGTAGGTTAGTAGAAACAAAAAAAAAAAATTTTAAATAAAAGAATTAAATTAAGTAAAATTAATAAAAAAAAAAACAAAATAAATAAATAAGCAAAATAAATAAAATAAATAAATAAATATAATAAAAAAATAAAAAAAAATAAAATAAATAAATAAAGAAAATAAATAAAATAAATAAATAAATATAAAAAACAAAAAAAATAAAAAAAAAAATAAATATATGTGTAACTATAGAATACGTAAAACTAAAATATCTAAAATACTATACTGATAAATAATTAAATAAACTAGTTTTCAGAATATGTAAATGAATAAATGAGGGAAAAAATTAATATAAAAAGAATAACTAGGTATAACAAATTAATTATTCAAACAAAATAAACTTCCGGTATTTCCCTTACTCTTGTTCTTTTGAATTGGTGACATTCGGTGGCGGTGATGGTTAGCTTTACGATTCTCTATTTCAGAGCTATTTGTTGTGTTCATCAATCAAACTTAAAACAAAGGCAAAAGATTTTCTCGCTCCGAGTGTGCTGATTACCAAATCAGGCCAGTAAAAATTAGTTCTCACGATACTGCGGACCTTGCGGCTATTGCTCAAGCGGTTATCGCTTATCCAATCTACTGCTCCACACTGAAGTTACAGGCTGAAACTACAAAAAAAAAACTTCCAAATCAGGGATAAAGCGAACATTTAGAGCGAATTATCTTCCTCTAAGATTCTTTCCCGATCCCTGCTGCACTGGTCGCAATTTTAAAGATTCTGAAGAAATAAAAAACTTCCTGTACATCGGACTCTGTGGAATATTCCCAGACGGCTACAGGCAAAATTTCCCTAACTTCAAAATTATCCTCAAAATATACGTAGGTCTATTTCGAATCTAATATTATTTCATGGTAATAGCTGTTATCATACCGAATTATACTATGATATTTTGTTTGGGCGCCATTTTCTATAACGTAACGAACTTTTCCTGTGGCCAACTTCGGTTCCCGGCTAGTGGATTCCTCAGGGGAGATTCTCAACCCTATTTGACCGTTCGTACGATAGAAAAAAAAATGAAATGAAAACAAAAAAACTTACACACAAATAAACTGAACACAACACAAATAGGGAGTTAGGTCTTCAACTCCAATCGCCCTGTCCCATCCATGGCTGCACAATATCCAATTATATTATTCCTGCAGACCCCACTACCCATCTTTTCCGCCTTACCTAATGTTCACCAATCCAAAATTCAATAATTACTCCACTTTATTCATTATAATACAATTTTATTAAATAAATTAGGTATACATATTCTAAATTAATTTTAATTTGACTTAAGAAATATCTAAAATTATACAGAAGACAGCAATTTAGTATAAATTTTCCTTTAAATACAGTAACATTCGAAAAATTTTACTTTATATCTTTTAAATCACTAAAAAAAACAGTAAACAAAATATATTACTTTTTAATAAACAAAATTCTAAAAATTTTCCAGATCTAGGGTTAAATCTTTGGGGTTCTAGCACGAATGAACAGAAACCTACTCAATAAGGAGCTCCCTATGATGCTGCTCTACACAATTTGAAAATTTTCACCCTGGACTTCTCCCTATATCTAGTTATCTCAAAATTATTTTAAAATTCGATATATTTTGCTTACTATGGTCTCTAAATAACGGAAATTAATTATTTAACAACAAAAAACTTAATATAGACACTTAAATAAATAAATTTCACTAATTATACGTATTTAACTACTTAATCTACCTTAAACATAACTTAAATTTTATATATTTTAAAACTGTTTTATATTAATCCTTTTTTTTATGATTAAAAATTATATAATAAATTCGGACGAAGTGTTTTCAAGTATTTTGACAAACAGACAATTTTATATGAAGTGTAATATATATGTTTAATGAAATATGAAAGGTATAGTATATATTAAAGTGTTGCACCGAGATCTGATTTTAAATAAATTTTTTATCAAATAATTTGTTTTGATTTTTATGTGAGTTTCTTTCCTTTTTTCTTCGTTTCGAGAGTATCAGGTTACTTGTGTCTCTATTCTATCTAATTTAATAATTATATTATTTTTTTTCCTACCTGGTTTTGTCCCGTCTTCCTCAAAAGGCCTGTCTTTGGGGGACACTTTAACCAGGTAGGTAATGACACACAAAATTTTAAAATATAATGCCAATGGTATTCCTGGCACCTGAGCTCTCCTCGGTTGATTATCTTCCTTCTATCACACTTTTTATAACACTTTGCCTTTTCAACTCCACTATATAATTTTACACGGCACTTATCACGTCAACTCACAAACTTATTATGATACTTCGCCAAAACCTCATATAAAAATTTTCTATAAAATTCAATTTCTATAACGGTGTCCATCTACCCAAAATTTTCCATTATTGTTATATAACTTATTTTCCAAATACCTCTTTCCCTCTATTTTTCCTAAATATATACATATTTTGGCGCGAAATTCCTTTTGCCCTTCTCCTCTTCATGTAACCCCTTATTCCAAAGTAAATAAAAACCTCTATTCCTAGTTTCCGTTTTCTCCCGTATTACCAGGCTCACTTATGTACATAATAGCTGGCAATGATTTCAACAAAAAGTAAAAACAACGATAAGAAAAACAAAAATAAGTATACATTTTACAACAAATAAATCGTCACTTTCCCACACTGTTCTATGAATAACATATTTACATATTCTTTCCATTATTATAAACACTTCCAAAATGTTAAAATAATCTATGCTATATTTGTCCCTTTTACTCTTCTGCTTTTCCTTTATACCTATTTTCTCATTAAAAAAACATAAAACTGATGTGACAATACACGACTAAGGTAAGTATTTATTGCTAAAATTGTTGACAATTCAATCTAATCTATTTCCATTTAATTTCAGGATCTCTACCTGAGGCTGGGAATTGGCAGGGTTAACTGGTAATGTAAGTGTCGTTCCAATTCCATAGGACATTTACCTAATAAAATTTATTTTCCCTTTTCTTTTCAGGTTGTTTAGGACAAACTACAATTGCGTGCAAATACACATTTACTTTGAGACACCGGGACATGAGCATGTGGAAGTGGTGTCCCACATATTCTTAGTGCTCCTCCCCTACACAAATCATTTAAAAGAATAAATATTTTGGCTGCAGCACTGAGCTGGCCATTTTGGGTGTTTGTCTAAGTTGGGGTCACGCAAAAATTTTTTTCGCCCCTGACTTAGAATTTTTTCTCATGCTGGTGGTAATGCTGCACCAACCGCAACAAATGTTAAATAAAAAGTATGTTCTTTTTCATTGCTTATCTCTAAGAAAACGCTTTCTAATACGTTGTTTTCTTTCATATTGTTTTTTTTTTTAATTAAACTTAACAATGACGCAGCTGGTATTTTTATTAATTTTATTTAATAATTTGTTTATATTATGTTTGTTTTTATTACTTTTGACACTTAAAACATGTCATGGTGGAATTACTTACAAGGTGGTGGCAGGTGAATATAGTACAAAAACAACAGGGAATTTGTTTTTGTTTTTTCAGCTCTTTAATGTCAAAAGCAGGTATGGTGAATTAAAAAACACATGTCAGAAGTGTGTGTGTGTATTTTTAACAACATGTGTGTCTCTACACCAAAACAAAAACACGAATACACACAAAGCAAAATGTAAACAAAACATAAATATAAACAAAACTTTTGACAGGAGCGGTATGACCAAAAAAAAAACTTAGCTGGGTTGGCAACACCACCTTGTAAGTAATTCCACCATGAAACATGTTTTCATTTTTCGAACATAACTTTGAAAAATAAATTAAACGCACGATTTCCAACACATGAAAAACTAAAATTGGCGATTTTGAAATCACAAGTGATTTGAAATCGTAGGTTTTCCAGCACATGGGAGTATATTTGTTGAAATATTTGGTAATGATGTTTCTGCTGTAGTGGGTGTAGTGTACTTGCCTACTGGGGAAATTGATATATTTGAGGATTTGCTTACTGATTTATTTGACAGATACTCTAATGTGATTGTGATGTAGAGCTGCAAAACAATCGATAGTACTATCGATAGTTTCATTTTAGGCCGACTATCGATGGTTTCACTATCGGTAGCGATACTATCGGAAAATTTTAAAAGTAAACTTTTTCAACGCAGGTTTTTTGCCGCCTGTAAATTTTTGTATGTATGTTCTAATTTTTCAATAAAAATAATATATTTTCATTTTTTTAATGTAAAATAAAATAGAGTCAATATTTCAAAAAAGTGTTATCCTATTAAGCTCCTTAGGGTAATTAATTTTATTTAAACTTAGTTATTTTTATTCAGCGGTAACGGCTACCTTAATATAACGACAGCGGCAAATTATTGACGGCACAAAAATAATACAAATAAGTTTTAAAGTAAAAGTTTCTGGTATTATAAATAGTATTTCTGAAAGAATAAAGAATATTTAAATAAAAAACAAATTTAAAAAATGGGGAGATTCCTACAATTATCAGAAAGTAAGTATTATTACAATACTATTTAAATGTATGTACATATGTGTCCAATGGACACATCCAGAGGAGTGTGTATGTCTGTCTGTGTTTAATAGAATATGGCAACGAAAATATTCAGGAAGACAACGATGATGAAGAGGGTATTCAAAAAAAGATACGTAGGACGTATTCAGATGTTTGGACTTATTTTGAAATAACCAAAGATACAAATTGTGCTAAATGCCGTTTATGTGGCAAATATTATAAAACTAGCGGCAATACTACATATTTATTAGATCACCTTAAACGTTCGCACCCTAGTTTCAGAGAAGCGGATGGATGGGATACTTCGGACAAGGGAAAGTCTCTGATTGGGGTCAACCTGGCGGCCTCCAGAACGATCCTTGTTCCCGTTGTATTCAAGTCGACATACAGCCTCCACGTGGCCCTCCTGGATAACATTCTAGCATCCGCTAGCTTGTGAACTAATGTATGCGGCGACTGTCCAATCCCCTGGACTTTAAATTTGGGTTGTGCGTAGGGCTTGAAACCCACCACGTAAAAATTTTATTCAATGAAAAGCAATACAATAGCCTCTAAACGGACCTCCTTTTATGTTGACGAACTTGGCAAACGTTTTAAGGACTATGATTTAAGGATATGCACCTGGAACGTGAGAACCCTTTATAGGGAAGGTGCCTCTATCCAGTTGGCGGATGCTCTCACGAAATGTAGAGCTGACATCACCGCCATCCAGGAAATGCGATGGATAGGGCAAGGTTGTACAAGGCAAGCAACATGTGACATCTACTACAGCTGCCATGAGAAGAAACACGAATTTGGTTGCGGATTCGTAGTTAGCAAGAGACTTCGCCATCACGTCTCGGAGTTCACCCCTGTGAACGAAAGAATTGCTACGATCCGCATAAAGGCGAAATTTTATAACATCAGCCTTATTTGTGTTCACGCCCCGACGGAAGAGAAGGATGATGTGGTCAAGGATGCTTTTTACGCAAAGCTCGAGGAAGTGTACGATGAGTGTCCAGCACATGACGCCAAAATTGTCCTCGGCGATTTCAATGCGAAAGTTGGACGTGAAGATATCTTTGGCCCCACTGTCGGACAGTTCAGTCTCCATAATTCCACCTCGCCGAACGGATTGAGACTGATCGATTTCGCCGCGGCGCGAAACATGGTAGTTTGTAGCACCAGGTTCCAGCATCTCGATATCCATAAGGCCACCTGGCTCTCTCCTGATCGATCTACCAACAACCAGATCGATCACATTGTGATTGATGGAAGGCATGTATCCAGCATACTAGACGTGCGCACATTTAGAGGTCGAAATGTCGACTCGGACCATTATCTTGTCGCAGCCAAGATGCGACTGCGCATATGCGCAGTGAATATGGCACGTTCTAGTGTTCGAGGGAAGCTGAACATCAAAAAGCTGCGATCACAAGAGACAGCTAGGTCGTTTTCCGATCGTCTTTCTAATGAGCTCCATTGCACCCGATCCTCTCTCGAAAGTATTGGTGGACAGTGGTCTCACATTGCTCACTCTCTGCGCAACGCTGCCGAAACAGTCCTTGGTTTTGAGCGTCCTCCCCGCAGAAACCAATGGTACGATGAAGAGTGTCGTGAGGCCACTGCGGCAAAGAATGCCGCCTACAGAAGAACGTTGCAGTCCACCACTACAAGAGCAACTGTGGAGGTGTACAGAGAGAAGAGGAGGGAAGAGAGACGCCTATTTAGAAGAAAGAAAAGGGAGCAAGAAAGGCGTGATCGTGAGGAAATCGTGATGTGCAGGAGTAGACATGATGCTCGAAATTTTTATAAAAAGATAAGGCGTCTTACTACTGGTTTTAAACCCGGAGCAACCTCCTGCAGAGACGAACATGGTAATCTGGTTACAGATGCACAAGGGACACTGAGATTATGGAGACAGCATTTTTCTAATCTACTGCAAGGCGATGACGACACAAATTCCGCCTCTAGAGATGCTGTGCCGCTCCCAATCAATGATGACGACGTTGAGATCCTGTCGCCCAGCTATGAAGAGATCAAAATTGCCATACAGCGACTAAGAAGCAACAAAGCGGCCGGACCGGATGGTCTGCCCGCTGAGCTTTTCAAGTATGGAGGCGATGAGCTGGTTAGGTGCATGCACCAACTCATTTGCAGAATATGGCTGGAGGAAAGTATGCCCAATGATTGGAATCTCAGTGCCCTCTGTCCCATCCTGAAAAAGGGAGACCCCACGATACGCACCAACTACAGGGGTATAAGCCTTCTCCCTATCGCATATAAGGTTCTTACGAGCGTATTGTGTGAACGACTGAAGCCATTCGCAATCTCACTGATTGGACCTTATCAGTGCGGCTTCAGACCTGGTAAGTCCACCATTGACCAGATATTCACACTGCGCCAAATCCTGGAGAAGACCCATGAAAGTCAAGTCGACACACACCATGTTTTTGTCGACTATAAGGCAGCGTTCGATAGCCCGATAAGAGATCGCGTATATGCCGCAATGTCTGAGCTCGGTATTCCTGCAAAGCTGATAAGACTGTGCAGAATGACGTTGAGCAACTCCTGCAGCTCCGTCAAGGTAGGAAAAGACCTCTCCGAACCTTTTAATACCGTGCGAGGTTTCAGACAGGGCGATCCCTTATCCTGCGACCTCTTCAATTTCGTCATGGAGAGTGTTTTGCGAAAGGCGGGTGTTCATCGAAATGGCACTATATTTAACAAAAGTGTCCAGCTCCTTGCGTATGCAGACGACATAGACATCATTGGGCATACCAAGCGAGATGACACCGCAGCCTTTAATGCTATTGAACGGGAGTCTGCAAAAATGGGTCTGGCGGTAAATGAGAGCAAGACGAAGTACATGTTGTCGACGAGTAGGGATGTTGAACGTATCGGCTCCCAGGTTACAGCCGGCAACTATACATTCGATGTTGTTAAGGAGTTCATCTACCTTGGCACCGCCATTACCAGCAAGAATGATGTCAGTCTGGAGATCAAACGAAGAATCACACTGGCCAACAGGTGCTACTACGGTCTCAGTAGGCAGTTTAGTAATAGAGACCTCTCTCGTGCGACGAAATTAACACTCTATAAGTCGCTTATTCTTCCGGTGCTTCTCTATGGTGCGGAAGCATGGACGCTGTCTTGTGCCGATGCAGCGGTCTTGGGAGTATTTGAGAGAAAAGTTCTTCGTAAGATCTTTGGTCCTCGAAGGCATGGCGATGAGTTTCGCATTAGAACCAACCATGAGCTGTATGAGCTCCTCGGCGATGTGGGCGTTGTTCAGCGCATTAACATCCAGCGGCTACGCTGGCTCGGCCATATTGTTCGGATGGATGAATCCGCTCCAGCGAGAAAAGTTTTCGATGCGAAGGTCACTGGACGTCGGCGTAGAGGACGACCGTGTTTACGTTGGAAGGACCAAGTTGATGAAGCCCTGTCGTCAATTGGTGTGACCAACTGGAGAAGGCGCGCGCTTAGCAGAGACGCCTGGAGACTAGTGTTAAGGCAGGCCGAAACCCGTTAACGGGTTGTTATGGCCATCTAAGTAAGTAAGTAAGTAAGGAAAAGCCAATTACGACCATAGACCAAAAACGGTCGATAAACTCCTGCTCATTAAAAAAATTATTGAGTAAACCTGGTATAACTTATAAATACATACATACATAACTGGCCTTTACAACCCTGTGTCAGGATTATGGCCAAGCTTCTCGCAGCACTCATGTTGTGTGTGTCAATTTTTATCCATCAGTACCGGGACCTACAGTTTAATGTCGACTCCGAACGACAGACTTGAGAAGCTTGTTCATGGCAATTGATTACTCTCAGAGCTTTTGCCAGAAGACTGCTGAGAGGTAGTCGCCGAAAGAAATATTTTTTTCATATTTCTTTTTTTTTTGAAGATGTCAGAGCCTGGAGTCGAACCCAGGGCCCATGTCTTAGTAAGCCAACACACTAACCACTAGACCACGGCGACTACAATACTTATAAATACCTAAATTTAACGCTTCTGTATCTAATTTTATTTATGAATTGTTTTTTATAATCCCTTTTAATTCGAATTTTGATATTTACATATGTAGAATGTATGTTTTACGTTTTGAACGTTAAATCCTTTTATGGTTAACGTTAATTAAAAAAAAATTATCTCAAATTAACAGCTTTAATTAATACAATAGTATACATATATACATAAGTCTTTTATTTAAATTAATACATTTATTATGAAAGACAGTTGTAAGCGAATAATAACCCATATACATACATGGTACTTGCTATATTTTAGTAGAGTTTTACTTACTGGACATACATACATAACTGGCCTTTACAACCCTGTGTCAGGATTACGGCCTAGCTTCTCGCAGCACTCATGTTGTGTGTGTCAATTTTTATCCATGAGTACCGGGACCTACAGTTTAATGTCGACTCCGAACGACAGACTTGAGAAGCTTGTTCATGGCAATTAGTTACTCTCAGAGCTTTTGTCAGAAGACTGCTGAGAGGTAGTCGCCGAAAGAAATATTTTTTTGAAGATGTCAGAGCCTGGTATCGAACCCAGGACCCTTGTCGTAGTAAGCCAACACACTAACCCCTAGACCACGGCTACTACAATATTGCTATATTTTAATAGAATTTTACTTACTGGACGTCCAATACAAATTGAAATCTACTCATCCACTAGATTTTAGAAGAACCTAGTAAAAATATATCCAAAAATTCGTATTGCGATTCTAATTTTCTCAAAAAAAAATTGAAAACCGATAGTATCGATAGTATTTTTTAAACTATCGATGGGGCCGACTATCGATAGTTTTGCAGCTCTATTGTGATAGGTGATTTTAACTGCAATATGTCCAATCCTACTTAATCTATTAGAATGCGGTCCTTATGTTTTAGATGTAGGCTTAAATGTGTCCATAATTGCTTACCGACTCATTATTGTATGCAGAGAAACAATACTTCCTTAATTGATTACTTTCTTTTAAGTAGGCTATCCTTTGTAATCTGTAAAGGCGAACTGATGTTTCCTTTTTTCTCTTCACATCACAGTTTAATTTATATTTCTCTTGAATTTGGAAATAAACCTCGAATAATTGATACATTTACAAAGAACTATAATAGAATTAATTATGATGAATTTGTTCAGTATACTGACCAGTATGATATATCTCCTATTTATAATACAAATGATACGGATATACAGGCTGGTTTACTATCTGATTTGGTAAATGGTCTATATGATTTGGTCCCTACTGTTAGACTTAGAACTGCAAGTGTTAACATTAGTTCGATGAACTCTACTGAAATAAATTATGTACGAACACTTCGAGATATTGCTTATGGGGTCTACCTTGAACACCCTACAGCCGATAACTGGAGAATATTCTGTAGACTCAGGAATAGAGTAAAGTCTGTAATTAGAAGGACTAAAAGACATTTTGGAAACACTCTGTTTAATAATTTAAGTAGTACTAAGGTATGGAGAAAACTACGATCATTGGGGTGTGTTGGTGCTGAACGTCCTGAACTTAATGATAGTGATGTTGAGAATATTGCGGACAAATTTTTGGATAATTTGTGTTCAAATCCTCTTGGTTCTTATAATTTTGATGACTATATTGAACATCCTGATTCCTTTCAATTTATTACCGTTACTGATTATGACATTTTTTGGCTTTAAGCTCTATTAAATCAAATTCACTAGGACATGATAAAATCCCCATAAAGTTTATTAAATTATTTTTTCCCTTATTTGTAGTTTGTTACGGCACTTAATTAACACCATATTTACTACTTCTAAATTTCCACTTGTTTGGAAATTGGGTCGTATTGTACCGATTGCAAAGTCTGGAAACAATTATGATTTAAATAATCTGAGACCTTTGAGTATTCTACCGGCTATGTCTAAAATTTTGTAACATATTATTAAAGTACAGATCACTTCACATTTTGAACGTTTTTCACAATATGTTTTTAGGAGAAATCACAAGACTAGTTCTTTATTACTAGGGCAACCAAAAATATGCATTAGCATCTTTTTTTTTCTGAATGTTACAGACAAAACAACCAGGGGGCTAATTCTGTCATTCGATTACGATCGAATTCTTACTCGTATGTACGAGTTTTTTTATTTTTGGGATTCTATGAGCCGTTATCGAATAATATGTATCGAAATTTCTAATGATGCCATTCGATAACGAATGGTTGTTCGAATGCAGTCTTGCGAGTTTTTACTCGCAAACAAAAAGCCATTCGAATTAATGTTTTTCTATATACATACATAAGTAAAGACAAAAAATAAACATGTAAGTAAAATTTTTTTAATTTCTTAAAATTATAAAATATATTTCAGGTCAAA
The DNA here is from genome assembly GCA_963576795.1 of Metopia argyrocephala. Taxonomy (NCBI): domain Eukaryota; kingdom Metazoa; phylum Arthropoda; class Insecta; order Diptera; family Sarcophagidae; genus Metopia; species Metopia argyrocephala. The sequence goes on from OY756208.1 coordinate 112,042,838, forward strand.
AATAAATTATGCACAAAGAAATTCTAGGAAATTTCATAGCATAACTTACGGACTTGGCAAAAAACATATTGCCGAATTCTTAGCACGGAAAGGCAAGATTTTACCAAATAGCGTTAAAATTTAATGCTTCTAGTCCATCAATACGAATTTAAATAACAAAATATGATTTAAATCAATTTTCAGTTCCTACATACACTTATTTTAATATTTTCGAGGATTTTTTTTTCCAATATTTGTTGTGTTGGTTTCAGCGTCATACTCTGTTTAATTTATTATTTCTAGTGGTGTTTGATATACATATGATAATATGAAAAAAAATATTTCTTTCGGCGACTACCACTCAGCAGTCTTCTGGCAAAAGCTCTGAGAGTAACTAATTGCCATGAAAAAGCTTCTCAAGTCTGTCGTTCGGAGTCGACATTAAACTGTAGGTCCCGGTACTCATGGATAAAAATTTACACACACAACATGAGTGCTGCGAGAAGCTAGGCCGTAATCCTGACACAGGGTTGTAAAGGCCAGTTATGTATGTATGTATGTTTGATATACATTCTCGTAATGAGATACATAATACATATTCAAAATGCTTATATCAAGATTTACACATTGCTTGGCAGACTTAAGGGATCACTGGTATTCCGCATTTTTGCCGAACAAGATTCATATTTAAATTCTCATCAGTATCGGAAGATTATGAGTAAAAAAATATTGATGTATTCATTGTAAACTTGCTTTATTTTTTTTTAATTTGATTTGCATTTTTTCTTTTCCTTTTTTAATTTTTTTTACATATGTATGTATGTATATATGTATACATACATAAGTTTTTTGTTTACTATTTGTTGAATTTTTGTCAGTATTGTAAAATTACTTTTTTTGCATGTTTTACAACACTAAACAAAAATTCGATTCGTATCGTATCGAGTAACAGAATTAGAAAATTTTTCTGTGTCGAAATTATTCTCTATTCGAATGTAATTTCGATCACGACTGCCAGAATTAGCCCCCAGACTGTTAATTCATTTTAGGAAAAACTACGACGTTTAACCCCTATTTGTTACGGCATATTTTTGCATATTTCGTCATAAATGCATACTTTTGCATTTTCAAATTTTTTTCATATTTTGTGGCATATTTTACAAATTTTTACATACATATATTAGAAGAATTAACGTGTATTACCAAATTTTATTTTTTCAAAATAATGAACATATACTGACACATTACTTAAGTATAATCTATTAAATAATAGGGGCACTCATGAAAACTCTTAAAGCTAACATTGGGAAAATTAGAGAAGCTCCTTTTTAAAATATTGTGCAACAGTTAATCACCCTTATTCTGCGTTTCGATTCGGATCGTAAATTGCTCAGTTTGGCAAACTTGGTATTCTGCGTTCCGTTCCCCGTAACAATTCAATTTGTTTTTCGATTGTACACTGCCGCTCACTAGAATAGGTTTACTATTTTCATTACATTCAAATTAATTTTTTTCTAAAAGTATTTAAGTTTTTAGTTATATTATTGTCTAAAATGGTAAAATATTGGATTATGTGTGTTTATAATAAAAAATATTGTTTCAATAATTAATAACTAAATTTTAGTAATTTTTTTCCCAAAACGAATATGATTTTCAGCACAATTTTTTGGGTCATTTGAATAGGTTCACTATCATTAATTTAAAAAATTAAAGAAAAAAATGATTTTTTTTTTAAACCTTTTTTAATTTTTTAAGATTTCTTACAATGTTTGATGATTTATTAAGGAGTATATCCTCCTTTATTCGATATAACTTCAATAATACCATTTCGGAGGGAGCTATAAAGGTTTTCAATTAATGATAATAAAATTTTTGGGCCAAGCTTTTTTAATTCCTCCAATGAAAGCCTATTTGGTTTCGTATTGTCTCCCGGACTCGTAGACTTTGCAAGAAAGCAAGTCCCATACATTTTCTATAATATTGAAGTCAGGGGAATATGGCGGCAACTCCAACTTATTGACATTTTGGCTTTAAATCCACACTTTTACAACCCTGGCATTGGGTATCGGGGCATTATTTTGTTTAAAAATTCTACTACTAGCAAAGAATTGGTCTAAAAATAGTAGAAAAATATGGAAACACCTTTTCAAATACTGTTTTGTAGTTATTCGCGTTCATTTTTGATGTGAGGAATTGAAGCACAAATGTACCATAATATGAAATCGCCCTTCACACCATTACACTTCCCTCACAGAGACGAGACGACTAAGGTAGCGTTCCTCCTTATGTAGGTCGTGGAAATAGTAGTTGTATCCATCCGGACCTTCCAAATTAAAATTTTTTACGTCTGAGAAGGCAACACGATACAACTCATTTTTATCGTTCATGTGTTCTCGTGCAAAATTAGACCGTATCGCTTTATGAGCAGCAATAAGATATGGTTTTTTTTAATTTTTAATCTCCTTAAATGTTAAAAACTTCGAATAACACATCTTACAGTGCTTATGATAGCTGTGATACCCAATTTTTGTCTAATTTTTGCAACAGAATCACTCAAGTTTGAGGCAGCTCTTACAATATCTCTTCTGTCCGCTTCTGTTGTGGCTTTTTTCGTCAGCCCTTTCATGTTTCTATACTAATCGGACTGATTTCTTAAAAAATTACTTACAACATTCTGGCTGCGACCAATTTTTAGTCGATATTCCTATGGCTTAAGCCAGTTTCATTGAATGCTTTAATTTTACCTGTTCCTACTTCAGTTAATCGCTTTCTGCACCCCATTTTACATAAAAAATGTAAAGAAGTATTGCAGTAACTCACAAATATTTAAAATTTTAATTATTACTGTCGATGGTCAAAAGCAAACTAATTTTATTCCTTGTGAACCTATTCAAGTGACCCAAAATCTACACCTGTTTTCACAGCATTTTGAAGTAAAATAAAAAAATAACAACTTTTTATTTATTGTACCGTTATTCTTTTCTTCCTAAAATATGATTATTCATAATATCTCTTAATAAAAGTGAAAAAAATATTATTCTCCTAAAGTGTTTATATTAAAAAAAATTAAAATATAAGAGCAAAAATTAATAAACCTATTCAAGTGATCGGCAGTGTATGTATTCTGCGTTACGATCGTAGCTACGTTTTTTCAAGTTGTTTATTTACTAACGGAAAGTTTTTCGATTTTTATTTTTGTAGTTAAAAAAGTGTATAATTAAATAAAATGTGAGTATAAAATGCTATAAATTTATTTTGTAATAAATTTTGTTTTTTTTTTTTTAATCTTAAAGCTTTATTTAATTTATTTCAGTTCAAAAAGACAACACCTGAGCAGTATGAAAAGCTGGCGAGTTTAGTGCACAGAAAAAAATAAGTGTTGTTATAACAAATACTTTTTACAGTTGAGGCAATTGTATTTGTCGCAAATAAAAAGTAATTGATTTAAATTATATTTTATTTGCCACAAAGAATTTCGGCGAATACACTGTATTTGTCGCAACTACAAAATTGCAGTTGACATAAATCAAGAGCAAAATTATTTGATCCAAATTGAATTTTCTTAAAGTTAAATGTAACTGCATTTCAAAATGCCTGTCAACAGCAACTTATTAAAATCAAATGTTTTCTTATTTGAGAAAAATTATTTACGCCAAATACGGATTGCTGTTGTGGTAACAGTAGGCTTGAATTTTCAAATCCAATAGGCAGTTAATTTTATTTTATTTTTTTATATTATTATATTTTTCTATCATTCATATTTTGTTTGTTATATTAAAAATACGTGCATGTGAAAAAAATGGAAGACCATCCCAATGATACAGTCGAAGTTCTCCAAACAAATGTTGTAGAAGTGGAAATATTTGGTGTGGTAAAACAATGGGATGTAAGTGACCAGACGGTGTTAAATTTAGTGGAATGTGGTGTAAACACATTTGAAAAAATAAAGATGATGGAACTTAGTGACATCAATGAAATTTTCAGCGAAAAAAGACAAATTGGCAAAAAAAATTATTTTTCGCTATAATCTCAATAAGTATCGTGTTGCAAATAAGGTAAGTAATTTAGTGAGTGTGTTTAAACATACATATATATAAAAAAAACTATTTACTTTGCAGTCATTTAATTGCAGAAAGCAGTTGTTCACATACAATGGAATAAAACTTACAAACATTAGTTTACCAATAAGTAAAAGTCATATTCAACATAATAATATCAAAATGAATGACGCACAGATGCAACTCTTTTTAGATACGATTTTGTTATTAACCATATTACATATATTTTATCAATCTACAGATCAAATATATTTAATCGGCCAGGAAATAGAAACCAATTTTTCAAAAAAATTTCAATCACATATTATTTTAAGAGCACTCAATTGCTACTATATTGAAAAAATTGAAAAGTTTTCATTACCTTGTAAAAAAGTCCTTTTGAATAATGGTAGCACTGTTGTGCGAATATAATGAATAAATTGTGCCTTTTTAAAAATTTAATTTTACTGCTGCAAATACATATAAATACATATGTGGTATACCGTTCTTGTGTAAAATTTTATGAATTTTTAGTTTTAAGATTTTAAATATAATTTATATAGTTTGTACTAAATATAATATATGTATATTATATAATTTATTATTTATGTGTGTTATATAATATTATATATGTATGTATACAATATAATTGTGCTCTAATTGCCTAACTATGTATAATATTAATATTTTAGACATAATTAAAACTACTCGTAACTTACCAATTCATTGTATGTAGTCTGAAAAACTTATAATTTTTTTATTTTTGTTTATAAATAAACTCTAAAAATTTAAAAACAATTTTTGCATTTGCCGAATTGTATTTGGGACAAAGACTATTGCATTTGGTAGGAAATTTTTTGCATTTGCCAACTTGTATTTGGGGCAAAGACAATTGCATTCAGTGGGACAATTTTTCTTATTTGCCAATTTGTATTTGGGGCAAAGACAATTGCATTTGTTAAAACGATTTTTACATTTGCCACATTGTATTTAATCTAACAGCAATTTTGTAGTTGCGACAAATACAAATTGCTATTGGGAACGATCCGAATGTAAATTCTATTTGCGGTAAGGTTAAAATCATTTGCCATTACTACGTTTTTTTTTTCTGTGTGGCAACGAAGGATGATATTGCGTCTGGGTATCATAAGCGTCCCAAGGAACAAGTACAGGCATTCTGGGAAGAAGTTGCAAACGCACTTAACGCAATAAGTCCACCAATAAAAACTGACACTGCATGGAAGAAAGTATGACATTTTAGATGCATATGTATGTATATTAAAAATATTTTTTAAGGTGTGGATTGACTGGAAAAGTTATATAAAACGCAAGTTGACAACAAACAAAAAGGAAATGATGAGCACCGGAGGAGGCAACTGTCGCTTACAGCGCATTAGCCACCTTGAGGAAAAAGTAATTCAGCTGACGGGCTGAATTAGCGGATTTTGGAGTGGCCAGCGAGATGTCAGATGATACGCGACCTACCGAAATGGATATTTCCGCTCGGTCTGAAGATCTTGCTGATGTAGCTACTACTTCAAAAAGGCGTCAGAAAACGCTTTGTCTTTGCTGAAAGAGCAAATAACTGCCCAGAAAGAATTTCACAACGATGTCAGGAAATTCAATGAAACCATTTTGAAAAGGTATGACGAGATATCTACGCATTTACGGCGCATAAATCGCTCTTTAGAGAAGCAGTCTGACATTGCTGCACAACAGTTAGAAGAACAGCGGCGCCACAATAAAATTAAAGAGGAATTGCTAAAAAAGAAGGTAGAAATCAAGCTGCGAATGTTAAAACTGGATCATCCATCTAGTGATTTAGATTCAGATTAGAAGATGATGATGAGCCAGCCAATCTTTCCTGTTAGCCTAAGTATATTTTATTTTAAATAAAAATGTGATCATTTTTGTTTTTTATTTGACCTTTATTAGTTGTTAAATAAAGAATTTAACGACCTAAAGCTAAAATATTTTATTTTTATTTATTTATTATTCATCAAATTTTATTTTTTATAGTTTGGCAATTACATTGTTTATAAAATTTTTTATTTTTATGTTTCTATTTCATACGTTTCATAAAAAAGCAGCTGGTTTGAACATACTCTTCTCTTCTTCTTTTTCTTTCGATTAGGTTTTTTTTAGAATACCTATTTTCGATTCGAGCGTAATTGAATGCGGGAACGTAATCGAAACGCAGAATAAGGGTGAATGTCAATTTGATAAAAACGTCAAAACAAATTAAATACAAAGCATACAAATTTTACATACATTTATGGGAATTAGCGTTTAAAAATTGCTTAATAATGAATTCTAAATTAAAAGTTACATATTTTTCAACGTTGTACCTATTGGAGAAAAATTAAAAATTAAAAGTTTATTTTTATACTGCATTTACACCAAACTCAAATCAACTAATTATCAGATTTCAATTGAAATCTAGTCGTTTTTTACTTGATTTCCCATATAAAACAAAATCTACTTCGTTACTTGATTTCGACAAAATCTAGTTAAAATCTAGTGTACTTTCCGATGCAACTCTGTGTTTTTTCTAAGTTGTACTAAAAAATACAAAACTATAGTAAGTCGGGATTTACAATGTGGAAATTGAAGGGCAGAAATTTTTCAATTCTCTTTTGCTCTTGCCTAAAACTTTTACCATATAGAACTTAGAAGACAAACAGAAGAAGCAAAAACTACAAAAGTGGAAAAACAAAAGGCAAAATATCCTGTACAAACATTTGTGTACTACATTCTTCACATTTTCGTCACTATTTCTACAAATTTCTGTCTGTCGTTCAATTTCTACATTGTAAATCCCGACTAAGAAATTGACAATTGAAAAGAGCCCCATAAAACGAAAACAAAAATAAATTCAAGATTTTTGCATTATTTTTTATTGAATGTAGAATAATCAAAAGAAAAATTGTTTTATTTATTTATTCTTCTATTGAATATAAAATAATAAGAAAAAACATTGTTTTATTTATTAATTTTTTTATTTGCTTTTATTTTTATGAAAATGAAATCCTGCTAGTTGTCAAAAAATGTCGGTGTAAACACTATAGATTTTCAAAGTGATTTCAAATTAAATTAACTTGATTTGAGTTTGGTGTAAATGCACTATTAAATTAATTAAATTTTCGTAAGAATATAAAGAAAATTAAGCAATCTGTGTCAAACAGACTAAATAATATATTACCGAATACCGAGATTTTTAAACTAATAGGAATATTCTGTTTTATAAAGTTCGCAATAAGCCAGTGTCAGCAAAGGAAATATTTACCATAAAACAACACTATGGAAGTCAAAAACATATTAAGCTTAACTCAAGAAATTACGCTAGGAAACTTTTGCTCGCAAATTTGCATCAATTACTTCCGTTGATGTCGAAAGAAGTTTCTCGATGTAGAAGAGCGTTTTACGACAAAGCTTCATGTTTCAAAATTTGAGCGATATGATTGTTATTTATTGCAACAATCACCCTTATTCCATTTGGCGTCGGCGACGGCAATTTTACGGCAACAGCAATTTAAATCAACGATAACATCAATTTGGTATTCTGTAGGTGTCGTGTCGTCGTTGCCTATTTATCGATAATGTTAATAAAATACAGCGCACATCTCCAATATTACAGTCAACTGATTTATTTTGTTTATGGTTTTTAACAAAAAAAAAAGTTCTGTGTGAAAAAACTAAAATTTAAATAAAAATTTTTCTTTAAAAAGTGAAGTTTAAATAAAAATGTTTTTTATTTCTGATTCTGAGTCATCTAGTAATGACGAAAGTAAACAAAAGTTAATACTGGAAAGGAGACTACTTAGGCAAAAATCTTGCATTTTTAATTTGCCCCATGAAAAGTAAGTGACATACATATGTATCTAAAGCAGTGATGTCCAAAATTCTCTTTCCCTATCACGCGTGATAGGAAAACAAATTCTGCTTACGTCGAAGTCAAACACGTACATAATAAAAATAAATATTGTTACTCTTGCTCTCTTAAGATTTTAGCTTCTCTCCAACATAGTGCAGGGATGGATAGTGCATATTTTTTGTATCATTTTTATTTAATTGAAATAATTATTCATTATTTCCTCCAAATTTATGTGACCTCGGTACTCCTTTATTTTTAATAGATCGGTCACATGTCTATCGGACAATCGATTATGTACTTTACTCAGAATTATGAAGAAATATTTATGAAGTTATAAACAGAAATTAATTCGAACATTCCCATTTCTGGTAGAAGTAAGCAGAGTCTTTTCTCTGCTTCATACACAAGCGCAAGTGTGTTTATGTAGTAGTGGACATCACTGATCTAAAGTCATATTACCAAAGTAATAGATTTTGGTATTCATTTTAAGATTTATAAATTACTTTCGGTTGAATAAACCTTCATTTAAACATGTAATGGAAATAATGGAACCCCATTTGAAAAAAGGGACGAGAAATTCTCTCCCACAATTCCTTAAAATTAGTAGGATCAATGCCTTTACTAAATCCTCTAGCCAAGGATGGATTCTTTTCAAGCTCTTCCACAAGCTTCTTGAATTGCAACTTATTTGTTATTTTGATTTTATCCATCATTTTATTTATCAAAAAAAAAAAAAAACAACACAATTATATAAAAACACAAAAAATACCGATATACAGATGAAATCAAAATCTAAACGTATTAACGTTGAAATTTTGTTCAAATTTTAAAAACACAACACAAGACAACAGCAAAAATGGCGACGACAAAATCAGAGGCGACAACGACGGCAATTCTTCTTACAGAATACCGATCATATGCTAACAGTCATCGATAAATGGCAATACCGCCAACTGGAATACCATTTTGCAACAAATCATAAAAAACGACGTCGTCGAGTGTTGCCGTCGCCAAATGGAATAAAGGCCTGGTTAGCCAAACGTTGCTGTATCGTAATGTAACGTCCCCTAACGTAGAAACGTAAGTGCACTTATAGAACATTTAAAAACGTGTCATATGTTTTGGAGATAAACAACAACAAAACAGAAAATATATTGTGAAATAGTAATTTGTTTATAGTGTACTTAATAGTGTTTTTTTTTTTTCAAATAATTAAAAGACAAATAAATAAATATGGATGCCGATTTTAATTTACTAAAAATTTCTTAAATTTCTTTCCTATTAATATTATTACTTTTCTTTGCAATACTCATGCTGAAAATGTGTATAATAAATGTAGGGTTGCCAAATATTGAATTGAAAAAAGTACATTAAGGGAAAAAAAACGTTCATTTTAATAAAAAAAAAATACATTGGATTTTGATTAAAAACTTTATTAAAATTCATTAGGAAAAATAAAGTAACAAATAATAATACAAAAAATATGATCGTAACCATTGTTTACGCCAAAGTAATAGCTCAAAATTATTCGAATTTTTATTTTTAAATTTTAGTCTATACTATTCAACTTTTCAAATGTGAAATAATTTGGTATACATTTAATAATAAATTGTATGCCCGTATTCATAAAAAGTATTTTAGGTTTTTTGACAAGTATTGCATAGATATACAGTAAGGGACAAAATTGTTCACAAAATTACTAAAATTTATAATATATCCAGAAAAGTATGTTTTATTCAAATATATTTTAATTTTTTTTACCTATATAGAATAATGTACATCTAAAAACCTTAAAAAGAACAAATTTTTAAAAGAATGTGTGTTAAGAGTAAAAAAAATAAATATTAATTTAAAAATTCACATGTGAACAATTATGACCGTTGTTGAATATTGCATTGATTTTAGGTCCTAATATTTGGTATGTCCACCGTTTGCTTTTTTAACTGCCTTAATTCTTTTTGGCATACTTTTCACTAAATTCGTCAAGACATTAGGGTCAATACTTTCCCAAGCTTCAACAGCACGCTCCCAGAGTTCGTCTACGGTCTTTGGAGGGTCTTTTTGAGCAAAAATTTTTCTCTTTAATATGGACCACAGGTGTTCTATCGGGTTTAGATCCGGCGACTGAGGAGGCCAATCCAAAAGCTTGATCCCATTTACTTCAAACCAACGTTTTGTTATCTTCGCGGTATGCTTAGGATCGTTGTCCCGCATAAAGATGCTATTCTGTCCCGGATCTATACCAAATATGTCGAGACTTGGAATGTATGAGTCTTCTAAAATGTCTATATAATCTTTAGCACACATTTTGCCTCTAATTCGGCGAAGTACTCCAAGTTGATTCCCACGAAAACAGCCCCAAGCCATCAATGAGCCACCTCCAAATTTAAGTGTTTGGCAAATATTTCTTTCTTTGACACCAACACTTTTATCCACCCATGTCCATTGTCGTCCGTCTGACCCGATTCTATTAATTTTTGTTTCATCGGACCATCTTACACTCATCCAGTCTTCAAAAGTGAATATTTCATATTTTTTCGCGAACTCTAGGCGTCTTAAATTAAATTTGGAGTTGGCTCATTAATGGCTTGGGGCTGTTTTCGCGGGAATCAACTTGGAGTACTTCGCCGAATTAGAGGCAAAATGTGTGCTAAAGATTATATAGACATTTTAGAAGACTCATACATTCCAAGTCTCGACATATTTGGTTTAGATCCGGGACAGAATAGCATCTTTATGCAGGACAACGATCCTAAGCATACCGCGAAGATAACAAAACGTTGGTTTGAAGTAAATGGGATCAAGCTTTTGGATTGGCCTCCTCAGTCGCCGGATCTAAACCCGATAGAACACCTGTGGTCCATATTAAAGAGAAAAATTTTTGCTCAGAAAGACCCTCCAAAGACCGTAGACGAACTCTGGGAGCGTGCTGTTGAAGCTTGGGAAAGTATTGACCCTAATGTCTTGACGAATTTAGTGAAAAGTATGCCAAAAAGAATTAAGGCAGTTAAAAAAGCAAACGGTGAACATACCAAATATTAGGACCTAAAATCAATGCAATATTCAACAACGGTCATGTTCACATGTGAATTTTTAAATTAATATTTATTTTTTTTACTCTTAACACACATTCTTTTAAAAATTTGTTCTTTTTAAGGTTTTTAGATGTACATTATTCTATACAGGTAAAAAAAATTAAAATATATTTGAATAAAACATACTTTTTTGGATATATTATAAATTTTAGTAATTTTGTGAACAATTTTGTCCCTTACTGTATGTATGTCAAAAAAACCCTCAATAAACCTAACATATTTTTTATGAATACGGGCATTAATATTTATTATTCTTTTTATAATTATTGTATATTTTATATACATTCATGTATTTGTAAAAACTTTTACAAATATATACTTACAAGTTTTTTTGAACTTGGTTTACAATGCTATTTTTACCAATGTTAGTTTTTAGAAAATTGTAAAACTTGGCAGAAGTGTGTTAAAATTAGTTTCAAATATCAATTCACATTCCAAACTTTCTATTAAAGGCGGATTCACCCATGAGTTTCTTGGTTCGGACCAAATTTTTTTTATATGTAGTTTGACGTTTCTCTCAGAGAGCGAGAGAAATGATTTTGTGCGAAGTGCTCTCAGCTTGATTTAAATTAATTTTAAATTTGGTCCGAACCACACTGAAAAAGGTTGCCATATCATACAAAATTTATACAAGAGACATGCCATATTGCTTGGCATTCGTATTAAAAAATTAGTATGGTACAGTGAATAATGTAAAGAAAAGCAAACATAAAAAGGCCAATAAGAAAAAAAACATATATTAGAAAGAAAATATTCGCGCCAAAAATAAAAAAAATAAAATTTAAAAATATTATATAAAGTAAGTTGTAATATTGAAGAAATTTACTGTATAATACCTACATTTTCTTTGCCCTTTCTGAATAAATTTAAGATTGGCTAGTCAGAGGCTATTGCACTAAAATTAATTAGTGAAATAAAATAGACGGAGAAGGAATGCTTATATGATTTGGGCAACAGCTCTTATAAAAACAATCATGTAAAACAAATTGTTTGGGCAGAAGTAGCAGAAGCAGTTGGAATTGGCAGTAAGTGCATTTATTTTTATAGCTTATAGAATTCAAGAAACAAATTTACATCCTTGAGTGATGCGATATTTTTTTAATTTTTTAAATAATCCGGTATGTGATGAAAAACGATCGAAATATTAAAACATATATATTAATTAAAGGTCTGCACGGGTATGTTTTTATTTAAAAAAGACCTTAAGCTTGAGTAATTCTTTACATTAAATAATAAAGGTCGAAAAACCAGAATTAAAATTACAGTATAAATATACACACATATACACATATATCCAGTAGAAGCACAATAAATTTGTAAAAGTAAAACCAGAAATTTAAAAAGAGTTAAAAAGAAAATATATAAAATCAAATATACATGTATGTATATGTTTTAATTATTTTAAAATTTTGATAATCACGGATGTAGTGGCAATAGTCAGTCAGTAAAGTAATGAACAAAAGAGGAATCCCGAATATGAAAAGATTTGGAAGTTAAACCAACTTGAAATTTCATTCGATTTCAATTTTGATCGAAATCGTTTTTTATCACATACCGGAATATATATTTTTAATAATATAAATAGTATTAACGTGCACTCTGTTGCTTGCCTTTCATGGATATATATTTGAGACGAATTCAATAAAATATTTTATTGCTTTTTTTTGTAATTAATAAAGACGAACAAAAAATTAATTTTATTACAAAAAGAAATTAATGTCAAACACACTGGAAAAGCTTGCGAAGACGCCATAAAACGGCAATAAATAAATATAATAATATAATATATAAATATAGTAATATAAAATAAAAATTCACCACAGATAATATTAATTGTTTATTTACTTTTTTAATAAATATTATTAATTCTTTATTTGCTTAATTGGACACATATTAATTTTATTTTTCGTTATGCACATATGTATTTATGTAATTTTCAATTGAATATGGCAACACTGATTTTACGAACAAAATTTCTGAAATGGGTGAATCGTGGTGCAGAAAACTCTCAGTAAACAAAAAATTCGTTTGCATAGAAAATGTTTCAGAAACTTATGGGTGAATCCGCCTTAAAAGTTTGTTTGTTCATTTCCTTCTTCCAAAAGGGCAAAACTCGAACTGAATGTTATTTCAGACGCCTCATTTGAATGCGGTATAGCCAATATAAACATACAAATTCTTTTCAAAATTTTGAAACAATCTACTATTTAACAATTCTATTCATTTTCTTTTAATAATTTTTAAGTAAATGATTTTAAATAAATCAGAGTTGGGTTTATTGTATTGAATTTATAATACATTACCGTTTGCACTACCCCTAAATGCGGGTTTAGACGGTAATACATGTCAAATTTTTGTGTAGAAGAGAATGAATACAATAGTATCGTGTTAACTTTATATGTAATGAGAACATACGACATTGAGAGCAAATACGGATGAAAATTTGACAGTAGTAAGGCTCGCTTTGTTTTTTTTTTTTCAATTTTTAAAAAAACAATCACATTTCGTTGGATCAGAGATGCACTTTTATTTTATTTTTTGTTTATGTTAAATGTGTTCACAATGTATGCACATTTTGTGTGGACGTATATGTGTATTTTATGTTTTAATTTTTCTTTGTTTTGGTATTTTACCAACGTGTAAACGTAAAAAAATCTGCCGTAGAATTTTTACTCTTATTTTTAAAATACGGATGGAATGTCATAATATTTTTTCTATGATTTTACGTACATAAAGTATTATCGTCTAAACTGTTCTAAACGATATTGCAGCATCCACTTAATGCAGATGGAAATAATTAACCACTAAAATAAACCATTTTAGTGGTAGTGGAAATTTAGTTCATTAAGTGCACTATTTTTTCCACTACCACTAAATTTAGTGGAAAATTAAATCTATTGCAATTCTAAAATAAATAAATTCATCAAACAGTAGATCCATGTCAATGTTATTGACAAAACATTATTCAATAACTTCTGTAGAATTACGAAATGAAATTTTTGAATTGATACTGAAAACACAGACCTTTTCAAAATAATAGTACTTTGGTGGCAAATGTTCTTTAATATTATTTATGTTAGTTTCAAGTGTTCAGAACAAAAGAGAAATACAAAAGATTAAAATAAGTACATTCGCGTACTTTTTTGGGTGTTATGCAAAAATAAGTACATTGAACAAAAAAAAAATTACCCTTACAGCTTAAAAAAGGACGTTTGGCAAGCCTAAATAAACCAGCTGTTTGCAAATGTTCCGTAAAAACGTAGAGAATTTCTATTTTCTACAGATTGATACGCGGCGTTACGTTACATTTTTTATTCGGTAAGCGCTGCCATTACTTTGCATGTAAAATAAATGCTCAGCTGACTCGTCAACGTTAAGATACGTTACGTTACGTGTGGCTAATTCTACCTTAAGGGTGAATGTTTTTAGCTTAAGTATACTATAGATACTGAGAGCGTCAAAATAAAGTGTACAAAAACATTTTCCGTAAATTAGTTTTTATTTCAGTCTTTAAAAATACGATTTTATTTAACGTTTTATGTTTTTTTTAATTGTTATTCAGTTCTCTACTTAAACCTAAAAAAAACAACAACAAAAGTTATAAAACAAAATCTATTGCATATTTTACGCGTCAAAATAAAGTGTACCTTCATCTTTTTTTGTAGCATTTTAGCAAAGTAGAACCGTATAAAATACCGTTATGTTTGGTTGTTTATTTACTTTCTTGCATTCTTTTAAATCACTATTAATGTTTTATATCAGACAGATGCAATTTTCGGACTATAATTTCTTTGTAGAAAGATATTTTTTATTTTGTTCAAAATGGGTAGACAAAAATCCACAGATGTCAGAGAACTTGTGATAAAAGTTCGAAAAGAGGGTAAAACTTTTCGTGAAATCGGGTCTATTATAAACAGAAGCCATAATACAGTAAAGAAAATAGTTGATAAGCACGAAAAATTCGGCAAAGTAGAAAATCGTCCTGGTGCATGCCGACCAAAAGCTTTAAGTGATTCTGAAACAAGGTCTATTGTGCGTGATGTGAAGAAGAATCCATTTAAAAGTGCTGTTAAAATATCGGAGGAAGTTTCAGCAACAAAAAATACCAACGTAAGCGTCAGCACAGTACGAAGAGCTCTACACGCAAATGGTCTACATGGTTGATTGCCGCGAAAGAAGCCACTAATATCGTTAGTGAATCAGAAAAAAACGTATTGAGTATGCAAAAAAGTACGAAACTAAAGATGGTTCTTTCTGGAATAACGTTTTGTTTAGCGATGAGAGTGAATTTGAGATATTTGGCCAGATAAACCTGTAAAAGTATGGCGTACAAAAAATGCAGAGTATGCTGAACAAAATCTAATATCCACGGTTAAGCATGGAGGAGGTTCGGTCTGGGGATGTATGGCGGTTAGTGGAGTGGGAAGCTTGGTTTTTATTGAAGATACAATGAATAAAATGGACTACCTAAATATTTTGAAAAACAATTTGCCATGTAGTGTAGAGAAATTAGGCTTACGGGGACCTTGGATCTTTCAACAAGACAATGATCCCAAACATACGGCAAGGATAGTAAAAGAATGGCTGCTTTATCATACTACTAAAACATTAGATCATCCTCCCTAATCACCGGACCTTAACCCGATTGAGCATTTGTGGAAGCATCTCGACCGGTAAATACGAAAGAGGACAATAACTAACAAGGATACGCTAAAATCCGTTATAATGGAGAAGTGGTAGAAAATTTCATCTGACATAACCAAAAAATTAGTGGAATCGATGCCCCGAAGGCTAAGTGCCGTTATTAAAGCTAAAGGAAAAGCAACCAAATACTAAATCATACCAATTTTTATAATGAATAATATTTGTACACTTTTTTTTGACGCGTAAAATATGGAATAGATTTTGTTTTTGTTTTATAACTTTTGTTGTTGTAAGTTTTTTTGTTGTTTTTTTTTATGTTTAAGTAGAGAATTGAATTACAATTAAAAAAACATAAAATGTTATATAAAATCGTATTTTTAAAGACTGAAATAAAAACTAATTTAGAGAACATGTTTTTGTACACTTTATTTTGACACTCACAGTACATAATAAAAATATACTCTAACAGTACATTTCCACTTACGATTTTTGCGGCATAACACCAGTTTTACAGTAAAACAAGTTTTGTTTACTTGTTTTGCCATACATCATATACACATATCTCACAAGAAAATTGAGCTCAATAAAAGAACCGTTATATATAATTTTATATTTTGTTTTATTTTCGTCAAAATATTTTGCACTTATTTTGCTTCATCAGATTAGCGCCACCAAATTAAATTTAAGTTATCTAGTTTGCCTTTGCAATAACTGTCATCAAATTCAATATCTTCAAACAATTGCAAAATATGGGAAGAGGAACACTTTTATCTTTGGAGGAAAAATCGAAAATTGAAGCTTATTGGGAGGCAGGACTATCCTTCCATAAAATTGCAGAAAAAACTGGAAGGCACAGGAAAACAATAGCCATTTTTCTTAAAAATAAAGGCGGTAACAATCGAGTGGTTTCTACGTAGTTTTTTCAGATGAAAAGAAATTCAATTTAGAACAACCCGATGGGTATAACTATTACTTTCACAATCTACGTAAAGAGAAACATCACTTGGACCGCTTGCACAGCCGAGATGGAGGTGTGATGGTGTGGGGAGCTATATCCTACTATGGCACCTGCGAATTGCAGTTTTTAACGTCACGTATGAATGCGGAAAACTATAAAAACGTTTTAGAAATGGCTTTTCCTCGCTTCCAAAACATGTTTGGGGATCTAGAGTGGCATTTCCAATACGACAATGTCCCAATTCACACTGCCAGATCCGTAAAATCATGGATTCAAACCCAAAAAGTTTACATCTTTAAGTGGCCACCACACTCGCCCGACCTTAATATAATCGAGAACGTCTGGGGATGGTTGGCTAGGAAAGTATACGAGTCCGGAAAGCAATACAGCACAAAAACAGAACTAATTGAAGTCATCAAACACGCTTGGTCCACCATTTCGTTGAATTACATTGAAAGTCAGTAAATTTTTTGAATTTTTGACGCCTGCCTGTCGCCAACACACAATACAACAGTTACATAAAAAATCCCAAACAGAAGAGTATTGTTGTTGTGTATACACTCCGGTTCACTTATTTAAAGGCACAAAAAATTCCAGATTCAGAAGCCGGTATCTTTTGCAATTTTTAACCGATTCCAGAATTTTAAAATAGAAATGGAAGCTAGACATCTTGAGATATAAACAAAATCATGACAATAGTGGTTTCTTAACTAAGGAACCTTTTTTTGAGTAATTTATAAAAAAATCTAAAAATGTGGTATTTCAAGCTACGCATCTCGTAAAAGTCGCATTTGATTTAATATATAACATGATTTTTTTTTTTAAGTCAAAGGTCAATTTTCTTCACCTATAAGTAGGAAGCCTATATCTCCGAAAGCGAACTTTTTAAAAATTTAAAAAAAATATGCCAAAGATAGTTTTGTTCTCTACAGTTGTGAAAAATTTCAGAGTGTAGGTGTTTTTGGATCAAGAAATAAAAATCAAATCGCAAAAGAGTTTTTTTAGGTTTAAGTAGAGAATTTAATTACAATTAAAAAAACATAAAATGTTTTTGTACACTTTATTTTGACGCTCACAGTACATGTGTTATTGGCCTTATGGGCTTCCAATATATTGAAATTTAACCTCTTAAGACCTGACCATGAATCCCTTTCTATTATTTATTTTTTATATGATTTTCCCACACAATGGACAACAAATTAAACACCCGTTTTTTTATTTTTATATTTTAACTATTAGGAATAGAGGGTACACATATGTGTACCTGAGGTCTTAACGACTTATAAATTGGAAGAAAAACTCTTAAAACTTTGGTAATTTTTAAGGCAGTTATTTTTCAAAATATATAATTAGATATTGCATTTGGAACATATTGTACTACAGTGTGAGAAGAAATTTGGATGACAACATTTAGATGCCAACTTGCTATCTACAAATAGTGTTTTCTACTAATAGATTTGGTTTGGCTGATATGTATTGTCCATATTCACAACGATCGCCAGTAGACATATGTTTTAAACGTGGTAAATTGTGACACTTCTTTAAAATAGGTCTTATTTTCCAAAGCTTATCACTTACGTTTGGTTAATTGCTATCTTCGAAATGTAAATATTTCTTGATTTGAAAAAAAACCTATTCTCTTATAATCTGTACGCAAAGTTCTTTATTCCAATAAAGGTTTATTTGAGGGTATTTAAGGGTTCATTTCAACAGTATTTGTGTTGATAGATTTTAAATACCGCTTTTACGCTGAATATATATTGCTCTGTTCTGCAAACAGCTCCCAAATTTTAAGGTCTAAGTATTCAATAAAAGAGTATAATATATTTATTTCGAACTAACTTGAGAAATAAGCATATCATCTCTAATGTCTGGACCACAGTTTAGCATTTCTTTACTGCGCCAAGATAGACAGGATGGGTTCCTGCCTCCCTCATTGATATCAACTTCATCTTGTATAAGTTTTTAATCAACAATCCATTCTTCAGGCCTTTGAACAGCTCTTAGCAATTCTGGAAGCAAGTAGTCTTCATCGTCATCATTTCCAAAGTAATCTATGTCACTTTCTTTAAAAAAAATCAGCAATTTGTTGTTCATCCATTTTCAAGCTAACTTCTTTGAAAACATGTTTTAATTCCTGAGGTACACATATGTGTACCAATAATATAACGAAAATTTTCTGCGTCAAAATATAAAATAAAAACTTATCTTCTTAAACGTTTGACCTACTAGTGTGCTTCCCAAAACTACAAAAGAGTTCAACCCAAGTAATAAGGTAAATTGTAAAAGAACAAAAAACATATTTTTCAGCCATACCCTACTAGATAAAATGTTAGCGCTAGATTCAAATGCAAATATAGCATTAGAAATTTGAGAACAGTGCCATCTCTTGAAACATAGTAAATTTAAATATTTTATAAATTGCAACAAAAACGAAAAAAATTACCAAAAGGTTACAACATGTTCTATACCTGCACCAAACTTAAGGTACACATATGTGTACCCCAGGTCTTAAGAGGTTAATAAATAATTTGATGTGCGATAGCTTCTCTAATTAAACTCAAAATGACACAATCTTTGTTTTTATGCAAGCTACATACAAATATTTTGCATCAAATATCGTTTTTGTTTTGCAAGTTTATTTTTTGCTTTTGAATTTAATTGTGGAATTGTAACGGCATACTTTACGTCACCATATTGTAACCGTGGGTTATTTCGGGTTAAGGGAAATCATATCAAATTTATATTTTGTATAATTTTTTAAAGTTTACATTTAATGCAATAGACCAAAACGCTTTAGGGCACATTAGCGATTTGATATCACCAAATTTTTAACTTTTTCGTTTTGTAAAACATCTATTTGGCGAAATCGAAAACACAAAATTAAATGGTATCCATATGCAACAAAATATCGATTAATTTATACAGTAAAACAAATTTTATGTGCAGTGATACACATCTACTGCATTTGCGAACGTACCCCAATAACAAGTTAATACGACTTAACTACATTATCATTTATAATGTATTGAAAACTCCCTGCAATATGTAAAGGAAATTACACTTTCTATACTTTGGTCTTGTCTTACCTATTTAAAAATATCAAAAGAAAGTAATATCACAAACAAAATTAACTTTTTCGATTTTTATTTACAAAATTACAATACTACTTCTAGTTTTTTACTTGAACTTAGTTCCAATAATTTTTTCTTCCTGCTCTTGATCTTTTCGTAGAATCTTCCCAACAATCGAGGTCTGTAAAACTAGGAGGTGGTGGTGGTATTATTTCATCTTCATCGTATGCCCGAAAGGAGGAAGAATGCTGAGTGGAAGTTGGAAATGCCTTAAAATTTTGGCCGGAATTTATAGAAAATGCAGCATCTGTATAAGTAGGTCTATAATATGTTGTCGAATTTGGTGGAACTTGATCAAAACTGTTATAATTAACTTCCCCAGAAGAGAAAGTATTATAATTGTTATCATTATTAAGGGAAAATGCGGTATTTGTATATGGTTTATTATAATTTTGCTGTGTTTTCTGATAAGTTTCTTGTAATTCTGACCCGGCATTAGTATAACAATCAGCAAATTTTTTCCAGCCTTTTGAATAAGTTTGGTTTGGGTCACTTTTCGATCTTTCGGAGAATTCTCTAACAGTATTTAAATAGTTAGAAGACGTATTGTTGTTATAATTGTATTGCGAAGAGTTTTCTAAATATTGTTGAAAATTTGAATTACTTCGTTTGGTATCGTAACCTGCAGTTAAATTGAAGCCAACGTTTTGAGGATTTATATAACCCTTGTTATTTTGTGACGAGTTGAATAGCTTGTTTTTGAAATTGTCTTCCATTTGCGTAAAATCTTGTTTATCTCTATATGTTAAGCATTCTGGGTAAATATCTATTGGCCCTTTTTTTTGGCTAATTTCCGATTTTTGTGCTATAGGTCTTAGGTGCACCTTACCGAACTCATAGCTCACCATGTTATCAATAGCCCGAAGAGCATTTACGGATATTAGGTCTATAGCTATGGTGAGCTCGATGGTAGAACCTTTTTGTGTTCTGTGAAGCACATTCCAGTCTTCAAGCCGCAGGCCACTGTTCTGCCCCTCGAGAAGATGAAGGATGTGCCTTGTAGGTGTATTATCGCTTCCAGGAAAATATCCCACGAATATTTGTGGCTTCGACACTTCTGGTTCAGTAGCCACCTTTAATTGTGCGTTTTTCCATGGTTGCAAAGTAGGCACTATAGCCTGAAGCCACTCAACTGTGGCACTACCTGCACAGTCAAAAATTATATATCCTAAACCAAACGCACAGTTAAAGAAGTTTGGCTTAACAGACCTTTTCCTTTGTAGCAAAATTTTGTCCAGTATGCTAGACTGAATTAACTTGAGCTGTTCTGTTGTCCAAATTGTCGCCGGAAAGTCAGGTGGGACAACACATAACTTCGTGCTTGACGCCGCCTTACTACAGAACGGCTTTATCTGATCAGTAGATGGTTTTTTCGAATCGATATGCGAATTTTTCCTGCAGTTACCGTGAACATTTTTAGAGCTATCTACTCTCCTACAGGTATTCGCCTTAGGCTTGCATTCATCTGATCGCACCCTTCCCGAAGTTCTGGACTTTATAGATGATAGGTGTTGTTCTTCGAAAGGCTTTACTGCTAGCCTCCTAGCCTCGTCCATGTCGTATCTCTTTTCTAACAAAGTTTTCAAACGTTTTCGGCCGGCTCCTGATAGCCGAATATTATCAGAAACTGACGCAGCCTTTGCAGACGGCTGATAAGTGTTTAAAGTTCTCTCTTCATCCGTAGCACTACCATCTGATATCACTGTAACAAAGTCAGTATTCATTGGCTGTGCACTGTGTTTTGTGGTACTTGTACCTGGTTATTAATGTATTTTAAAAGATCCATAAATAAATCCCACGAGTATAGGGGAAAGTAGGTCACTCGAGGCATAGCCCCCATTACCTCGAGAAGGCGATTAAGTTAAAACCAGAGGTCGCCAGATATCTGGAGTCCACCGTTATAAGACACATTTACGTAGTGCCATTCATCCCATAAGCACGGTTCGGTTAACACTCGGGATTACGGGTTTTATTGAGTTGTCCTCTCTAGATCCGCCATATTTAGTTAAATAGCAGGAGCACCTCGAGCAGGATGTGATTTTTCATCACGTATGGACGGTCTTAAACATATTGGCTGTGAAAAGCCTATATGTCTCTGGTATATCATACCTTGCCCCCAAACTGTAGAGATAATATATAGAAAAAATAAATCAAAAGGGGTTTTGGTCTTAAGATTTTACTTGCTTTGATTTTTATTTATTTTACGGCCAAAATAATGGACGAGAAAATAGTTTAAACGAAATTATTGAATATACCGAATGGAAAATGTCCAACGTACATATGTATGTTTTCGTTATCTGATCTCTTTTAGATAAACCCGACTAAAGTAAACCTTTATTGATTGTTAAGGCCATAAATACATACATAACTGGCCTTTACAATCCTGTGTCAGGATTACGGCCTAGCTTCTCGCAGCACTCATGTTGTGTGTGTGTAAATTTTTATCCATGAGCACCGGGACCTACAGTTTAATGTCGACTCCGAACGACAGACTTGAGAAGCTTTTTCATGGCAATTAATTACTCTCAGAGCTTTTGCCAGAAGACTGCTGAGAGGTAGTCGCCGAAAGAAATATTTTTTCATATTTCTTTTTTTTTCAAGATGTCAGAGCTGGGTGTCGAACACAGGGCTCATGTCTTAGTAAGCCAACACATTAACCACTAGACCACGACGATGTTTTTCTAAGCGGCCTCATATCAACCCTGACCAAATATGTGTACAAACTAAAAACTGTCTAACGTTCTATTACAAATACATACCTTGGCCAGAATTAACATTGTATCAATCAATTAAAAAGAATGACATAAATCTTGTGTGCGTTTAAAAGCAAGTTTAATTTCTCAAAGACTAGATAATTTTACTTGGAATTATAATAATCCTAATAGCTAAAGTTTAGGCTATTAAAAGCTCCACTACAGTGTGTTAAGGAGAGACCAAGATAATAAAATAAATAATAATATTCTTTTGGTCTTACCTTTTTTGAAAATATCAGAAAGAAAAAACGAATTTACTCTTTTTACGATTTTATTTATAAAATTATAATACTACTTTCGGCTTTCAGTTTCACCTTAGTCCCAGTAAGTTCTTATTCTTGTTTCTCTTGATCTTTTTCTAACATCTTCAGAATCATTAAAGTTTTTGAAAATAGGAGGTGGTGGTGGCGTTTCATCGTCATCACTTGGCAGAAAGTGATGTGATTGTTGCTCGGAAAAATAGTGTTGAGTAGAAGTTGGAAGTACGGTAGAATTTTGGTTGGCATTTTTAAAATATTTGACATCTTTATAGGTAGATACATAATTTGTAGTAATATTTGATGGAACTTGAGAAAATTTGTTGTAACTGACTTCTCCAGGAAGTAGTGTAGTGAAATTGTAAAAATTTCGACTGGCATTACTATAAGTTTGCTGATGATTGTGATAAGTTTCCGGAAAGTTTAACTCTGATGAATTGGTATAATAATCAGAAAATTTCTGCCATCCTTTAAAATACTTTTGATTGCTTTCCAAATTTTCGGCGAATTTAGATTCTCCAGCAAAATTTAAATATTTAGAAGACGTTCTGTTATCATAATTACTTGACCAAGACGTTTGTGGATATTCTTGTTGAAAGTTTGGGTCTTTGAACAAATCCGATCGCATTTCTCTATACTCTCTATATGGAATGCCTCTTTCATCTGTAGTATCGTAATTTGTGGATAATTTAAAGCCAAAATCTGCAAAGGAATTTATGTTACTTGAGTTGTTTGATGAATTAATATTGCTTGGAGCATGAGATGTATGCGTACTAAACTGTTTGCTTTCTACAATTTCTCTCTTTTGTTTAGATTCTATTACAGCATGACCTTCTTTATTTGTATGTGTTAACACATTTGATTGTTCAAAGAATTCAAATGTCTCGTTAATATTTTCCAGTTTAATGTTGCTTTCGAATTTAGCTGGCCAAGATGGAGCTGGTGGAACTGAAAGTACGGGTGGCTGTGGCTTAGCTACTAGTTGCCCACAATTATTACTTTTATCAAACATTATAGGAAAATCTCGGCTATTCTGAGCATTGCTAAAGTCTCTTTCATTTCCTGAATCTATAGGCTTTTTTTGATTTTGAGGAAGATTGTCAGCTGGTATAAGTTTTACGTTTAAATCCTTCCACTTTCCACAAATTTTGTTAAAACAACCATAAAGAAACTGTCTGGAAAACTCATTCATACACTTAATTACTCTAAAGCCACGATGAATTTCACTAGTGTCATAACAAAGAATAGGGCCATTTTCATTTGTACGGTTATAATCCATTACAAGTTTCATTAAATTTGATTCTATGCTAGGCCATTCAAAACGTATAGGTACGTTGTATCCTCGACGTTCACCGGCAAGTGCCAAACAAAGTGGATCTGTTATGACTTCACTAAATGATCGTTTACTAAGAGTTGAACTACCTTCGGATATACTATGATTTTGTTTTCTGAATTTTGAAAGCTTTGCGGCAGGTATAAGCTTTAATTTTAATTTCTTCCACTTGTCGGAAATCTTGTTTAAACAGCTATAAATAAACTCTTTCGAAAATTCATCCATACATTTGATTATTCTAAAGCCACGATGAATTTCATTAGTGTCGTAACGAGGTATAGGATTATTTTTATTTGTAAGATTATAAGTCTCAATAATCTCCATTATATCAGATTCAATGCTTGGCCACTCCGAACGTATTGCATCTTGGTAGCCTCGACTTTCACCAACAATTGCCAAAAAAAGGGGATCTGTTATTACTTCTCTAAATGGTCGTAAATTTGTGTAAGGGGGTTGTTTACATTTTAATTTCTTTATCCATGCTCTTCTCTTTAATGCTTTATAATATTTAGTATGTCTCTCTGCTGGCATTTGCTTCGGATTGCTTGCTTGTTCCTCGAAATATTTATCAACCACAGCTTGATGTCTTTGAATGTGTTTTTTTATGTTTTTCTGAGGAATGCCACTTTCTTTGGCTATTCCAATATTTTCCAAGCAGTGTAAAGACTTTAAATATTTTCGTTCTCTTTTATCAGGGTTTCTTCTGGTTTTGCGTTGTCTTTGCTGCCGTAATCTAATGTTTTGTTCAGGCAGCATTTCGGGTTTAGGGTTGTGATTTTGTTTTAAATTATTTTCTTCATTCATTTGTGTTCCCACGAGTAGGCACGTAATTCATAAGGACCATCCATGCAGTGACGGCGTACATGGACTAGGCAACTTTCATTACAACCGACCTGTGCCCTGGCGTCGGAGGGGAGCTGTTAGCGACTAGTCCTCTTTTACCACTAACTAGCCATTCAGGTTCTCGGCACAGCTACCAACCACCTTAACCTTACAAGTGGATTAAAGAGTATAGAGGTAAAACAAAAACAGGAAATAAAAAAGTGAAGAGTGAATAAGGAGACCACACTTTATTACCCAATACACAAAATGTTATAGTTGTCGTAGATCGGTAGAAACTATGACAAACTACAACTATTGTACATAATGTTGTTGGTAATTTCCATGTCAAAAACTACTGCAACATGTACGACAATTTTTCCTGTTTCCGAAATGTCGTATCAATACACCAGAGTTGGAAAACTTTTTTTTTTATTTTTCAAATGTATTTTAAAAATTGTTTGAAATGTTTTTCTTCTTTCTTCTTTTTAAATTTTTTATTCAAGAAATTTGATAACACTGGATAACATCTACAACAATATTTACGACAAGGTGTTCACAAAATGAAATACCATTTAACTATAATCTACAACAATATAACATTTTGTGAATTGGGTATATGAAATGAAAACGCTCATGCTGTGCATTGCATTGGAATTATTGAAATGATAGTTTTAGTATTTATTTTTATATTAAGCGCCCTATGAATGAGGACAAATTGCAGGCAACTGATTTGATCATTCAAAGGCTAGTGTTTATACATTCACCCTTGAATGACCAACAGCAATTGCCCCATCTGTCGTTGGATGTTTTGTGGTGAGAGTAGGTTGATCTTATCTCTACTACTTCATAGTAGGTGGCGCTTTTTTCCCCTGATCATTCGTTTCTCTGATGATTGGTGAAATAGAGTGGAATGTCAGAGACCGGTTTCTTATTTTTTGTTTTTGTGCGAGCGCTCTAACCACTATACCACGCTGCGCTGTTATTTTTTAATAATTTTGTTTTTTAAAAGAAACATTAAAAAACGACCAGTACTCAGTTTTATATTTTCAGTACAAGTGTTGACGATGAAATTATTAAGACAAATCGTCGTGCGGGAGTTTATGTGCTTTATCCGCCATTTTATATTTTTTATATATCTCGAGTTAATGATGCCGTTTTAGGGTTTCGACCCCAAATTTTTCAAGTCTGCAATTTGTTTTCGGATATCTCGTCCAGTTTCGGAAATAAATAGCCAAAACGGATTGCAAATTTTAAAATTTTTGGTGTCAAAAACCTAGTGGCATCATTAACCTGAGATTTATAAAATGGGGGATAGAGCACATAAACTCCCGCACGACGAAATGTTACATACATTTAAGTTTTACATCAGAATATAAATATTGTTGCAATGCGAAATACAATGCAGGAAACAAAATTTTTTGTAGAATCATTTCCAAATATAGTGAGTTTTCTTTTAAGATTTATGAACACATTCAGGCATAATAAAATTACATATTAATACGGCCTCGAACAAATGGACGCGAAGTTAAAATGTCACTTGCGAAAGAAACAATCACTCCACAGTAGTATTTTATACGAATTTGTTGGCACGATGAATGTCAGAAAGTAAAGCGCTATATATTTAAGTGAACAAAGAACTTAAGGGAAATTGTGTGTAATTTTTTGAGGGTTGACATTCTTCATTGAATGATTTGATTAACAAAAGGAACAAATTTCATGTGAACAATTTTCATATTTGAAACAATGTAAAATGCGAAAATATTTCAAAAGAAAGGTTAACATTCATGTCCTGAAATCACGTGATTTCAAACCACATGTGCTTTTTAAATCACTCAAGTGATTTTTTGGTGTTCTGAAAATCACAAGCTTTTTAGCTTTTACAAGTGATTTTCATTGGTCTAAACCACAAACTTTACGCTTTTTTGTTTCGTTTATGTGGCTGCCAGATTCATTGCTGCCATTTGCATTAAAATCGTACATTTATATTTCAAAAATTAACCAATCTGTCTTAAATATTTTACAATATATTAATTCTTATGGACAAATTTAACAAATTTTTGTTTTTAATAACTAATTTAATTGAAAAATTATTCAAATGATGCACAATATAAAAAAAATATTGATAGTCTGATACTCTAAAAGCCTTTTTGAAAAATAAAAGCAAATTGTGAAAAATGTAAACAAAACACAACAAAAAAAATTAATTTTTAGTGTCTTTGAAAATTTGCAAATTTTGGAATTTTTCTGACTGAAAGTCTATTTCTTTATTGAAGAAATATATACAAAACAAACTAAATTATATGTTTGTGTCCCTTTTTTCGCCGAATTGTAAGCAAAATAGAGTATAAAAAGGCAAGTGATTTTCAGAACGTGTCTGTAAAAGTATTTTTTATTTTTTTTTTTGTTTTTTTCGAAACAATGAATCAGCATTAACATTATCGATAAACAGGTAATGTCGTTGTAATATTCAATTGATGTTGCTGTTGTTTAATATTGCTGTTGTCTTAAAGTGAATGTGAATGTTTCTTTGTCATTTTTACAGTCGTTTTGTAATACAAAATACGAATATACATATATTTTCGATAAATGTCGATAACGCCGACCGGTGATACAATTCTCTCGTTTTTATTTTGTTTTCAAACGAGAACTATAAAGTGTTTTTACCTACATATGTGCTGGGTAGAAATAGTTCATAGCAACTTGTAAAGTGTCTCTAGAAGACAATCGAAGCTGTTAGAAAATACATCACTGCTCTGGGTCTAATGCGCAACAGTATTCAGTTAGTTTGCAATGTTGATCCAATTCAGCTCTCTGTCAATTTCGATCCTAAAAATTAATAACGTTTACTTAATAAAATATATATACATATGTACATAAAAACAAAACAAAATTAATCCGGTATGTGATGAAAAACGATTTCTATCGAAATTGAAATCATGTGTATTTTTAAAGTCATATAAAACTTATCTGTTGTAATTATTTTAAAATTTTAACAATCAAGGATATAGTGGCAATAGTCAGTAAGGTAATGAATACAAGAGGAATTCCAAATATAAAAGTATTTGGAAGTTATAGCAACTTGTAATTTCATTCGATTTCAATTTCGATCCAAATGTATTTCCATCACATACCAGAATACTTACTCGTCATTATCATTCATTAATTATAAATTTTGGTCATGATATAGGGCAAAATTGCATTTACAACACTTGATATTTGCAGTGTCCACAGCGCAGTGATTAATACGTTCCGAACAGGCCCATTAATATTTGTCTACGTAAGATAGGGTGATTTTCTTTTAAAATCAATAATGTATTGTTCACCGGTAAAAGTTTTTTATTCCAAGTTCTTGGAATGCTCCCACTTCCGGGGGGCAAATTTCGGTATTCGATATAGAACGAAATTTCATATAATATTATTTTTTTTCGTTCGATGTCGAATGCCGTAATTTGCCCCCAGATTTTATTTAGTGCACAAAGTATTTGTATTGTTTTTTGGTTTCTAAGGTGATGATATAATGTAATCGTTTAGATACGTTCCTAAAAATGACGTGTGTGAAATCTTGTTATACGTGATTTAAAAACAAAAATATATACATACATATATGTATGTATGTATGTATGTAGAATATATTCGGGTATTTCCAACAGATGAGACGTGACGAGATAACAAAAGCGTGTTGAGGGAGGCTTATTTATTCGCCCCTGTTATTACGAATTCGTGTTGTAAGAAGGCTGTCCTGAATGAATACATAGTTTGTACATAATTTATTGAATGGAAAATTTTCTTTTTTTTTTCATTTCATAAATTTTTTTAAATAATTTATCATTTTATTTAAGAATATTTCTTATTTGTTTGTAATTTTTTTATTACTTATATTGTTTTTTGGAACATTTTTTTTAAGAATATAAACCTAAGGCTTAAAGCCTTTTTGTTTTTAACATTAAAATTAAATTATTTTATGGTAATTATTGTATATAATTGTATAAGTAATTAAATATTAATAATACTTTAAGCTAATTATAATTAAATCAATTTTAATTTGTTTAAATTTATAATTATAGTGCCCAGTTTCATAGTGTTTATTTAGCTAACTAAAGTGGTTTAGTTAACGTTATATCATCTACAGACCCTTCTTCAAATCTATTTAAACCTTTATTTATTTTAAATTAGCTTAGTTAACTAATAAGTTTAAGCAAAAGCTTTGCATTAACTAAACTTAGCTAGCTAAACACTGTGAATCTGGGCAAAAGATTTACTTTTTCTTATTACTATTATTACTACAGAGAATAGTACTTAATATAATACATAAAATATTTGAATATTTTATAATTATTTCATCATTTTTTTCCTAGACAACAAATAAAAAATTATTTACAAACTTAAATAAAAAAGAACTATAGCCGGATTTTCAAGCTTTTGTGTCGTTGTATGTTGTATTCAACCTACTCATTGCTTATATATTGCATGTTGCATTGAAAACGTCAAACATAACATAAATCTCAAATTAATTTCGAAAGATTAAAAAAAAAACGATTACAGTATAGTGGAAATGCATTAAAGTATTTTGCGTAAAACAATTAGTTTTCATTTTTATTCTTCTCTCCAATAAGAAGAATTCACATTACATTAATAACACTGAAGGCAATACAACTTTTCAAAAACACACGAAAAGCAATTTTATGAATGCATTGCAGTTTTGCATAAAAATTACCAACAAGCATGCACTGTTTATTTTAAAACAACGATACAAGGATCTTGTGAAATCGGCATATAAAACTGTGAACACAAATTTAAATTTCTATATCTAATTGTTATTCAATAATTTACTTTCATTTAATTATAACAAAATATTTTAAGCATTTATGCAAAAAACAACTATTTACACATGAAAAAAAAAAAATAATATTTTATTCTAGTATATTGATTGCAGTATAAAAAAGAATAATATAATTACAGTTTTTAGTTTAACAATTTATTTTTTACATTTTTTTTAAGTACTTACATATTACTACTACATATAAAGGCCGTCATACACTATCCTATCGAGTCGTACGATTGATTTGTCAAAAAATCGTGTGTGTTAAAAAAAGTATAACAGTGTGGCATCTTTTTGACAAGTCTGTCCGACTTCATAATCTTTTGAAAAAATTCATAACCCGGGGTCTCCACGAGATATGAAACGAAATATTTTTATATCTGCGTACGTCAAATTCGATAGCCGATATAATTTTGTTACGTGTAGACTGCGAATCAGCTATCATAATATCTATTATGATATCGATATCATAATATATATTATGAAAACAATATCATGATATGAACTGTCAAAAACAGCTCATATAGAGAAACAAAACAAAAAACTGAAATTGAATTTTTTAAATTCAATAAAAAAGCAATAAAATAATAAAAAAAAATATATTAATTAATAATAATTATACACAAAATTATTTAAATTTTATAAAATTTTCCCTTTATTTTTAAACAAATTTCCACTAATAAAATACTCCGACATGTTCTTTCTTTCATTGCTGTACAAAAAAAATGAAATATTATAATATTTCAACATCAACGTGTTCCTGCTGTTAGATATGAAGAGAAATATTAAAATGGCATTTTATTTTCTCTGCCGACGTTTTCTTTCATATCATATCAAAGTTTATATCAGGTGTAGACCCCGGGTAAACACTTTTTTCTCCATGCTATCAGGGTTGCATTTTATAAGTTGTAACTTGGGGGGTTTCAATGCATTCAAACTTTTTTACTAATACACTGACAGTTTTGGACATAGAAACGAACTGAATATCAAATTTGCTTTTCATGCCAGTATTTCAATTTACTATCAATTCGCCATGTTATTTTTTTTTTCTTCTTTTATATAAAAAAAATTATTTTAAGGCTTACAGAACACATTTTCACACAAGTTTTGTTTCATAACCTAAAACTATCGTTATGGGTAAGGAAGGAAGTAGTGTACAACCCTCAATTAATTTAGATTACGTTTTTTTTTTTTTTAAATATGTCTTTTTTAATATATTTTTAAAGTTACTGTATTTGTTGTTGAAATTCATATCATATTATTCCTGTCAAATGTTTTAAAAACATTTGTCGAATTCACAAGGCCCTTGTGTATTATTGTATGTATGGTGTAATGATTGTAAGGTGCATTTGACATACTAGCTGAACTACTTTTTTTTAGACAATTTGTGAAGAGCCTTGTCAATTATATCTTTGTTTTATATAAATTATTTTGTTTTCATAAAATATTTGTTGTTTTGTGCTGTGGTTATATCGTTGTTTTAGAGCAGGCCTGTGCAAAAATAAAAATTTTATAGATACTTGTCCATTAGCTTAACTCGCATATCGTTGGTCTCAGGTAGAAAGGCCCTAACTCGCATTTTTTCAAAACTTACTTTTTTCAGTAAATCCAATGCATTTTAGAAATATTCCGCTCCTCACAAAGAATGTTTACAATATTATTAAAAATAACGTTATTACAAGCAATTGTACAGCATTTAATAAAAAGTTATATATTAATAATTACAGTATCTGTTGTATTTTTACCGCCTCCTGTAAATTTTAAATTATTTGAGTTAGGGCCTTTCTACCTGAGACCAACGATATATTCATACTCTCTTGCTTTCAGTCGACACTGAAACCACAGTACATATAGTGATGAAAGAAATGACAGCTACAAAAGTAAAAATCAGCTGTTATTAATTTTACTACAACTTAAAAAAAAACAATTACATATATTTTTGCTATTGCTTGCTATCTCTTTCATATTAAAATGTAGTAATATTGTTTTGTTGCTCTTGTTATTTTTGTTGGCGTTTCGTCACTGTATCTGAAGTTCTGTTACTGAAACAGCAAGACATAACATGAGTGTTGGGTGTAAATACTTTATGATTATAAATGGGTTTTTTTGTTATGAAAAAAAAAAAAACAACTTTATTGTATTGAACTCATATTTACATATCTTTTCTTTTTCAAAATTGAACTCTTGTTTAATTTTGGTTTCTTCACAGCAGTGTAGATTTAAGGATAAAAAATTTGAAACTTTTGTTTGTAGAATAAAAAAAATGGCTCTAATGTTATTCTTTTTATGTCTGAAACTGAATTCTTGTTTAATTTTAATTTTGTTATAGCAGAATAGTAGTATTTATAAATTCTTCTGATAGTACGTATTTCCATTTTTAGATAAAATATTGCATACATATAATTTCAAATTAAAAATGAATTCATACAAATTCTAATACGGCTACAAACAACTATATTTTAACATTTGCACAGGCCTGTTTTAGAGTACAAGAGTGTGTGCTTGCTGTTGGTAGTTTTTAATTAAAAATTAGTTTCTATGCTATTAATCTAAAGCGAATGAGTATTATTTTGTAGTCGCCGTGGTCTAGTGGTTAGTGTGTTGGCTTACTAAGACATTAGCCCTGGGTTCGACACCCAGCTCCGACATCTTAAAAAAAGAAATATGAAAAAAAAACAATTCTTTCGGCGACTACCTCTCAGCAGTCTTCTGGCAAAAGCTCTGAGAGTAATTAATTGCCATGAACAAGCTTCTCAAGTCTGTCGTTCGGAGTCGACATTAAACTGTAGGTCCCGGTACTCATGGATAAAAATTTACAAACACAACATGAGTGCCGCGAGAAGCTAGGCCGTAATCCTGACTCAGGGTTGTAAAGGCCAGTTATGTATGTATGTATGTGAATGAGTATTATTGAAAAGAAGAATAAAAATACAAAAAAATTATATTCCTTCACGGACATCATTTCTTCTTTAATTACCAAAAATATTCATTGCCGTTAACTTTGATCTAATTAAAGCGTTTCTAGCGAAACAAAAATTAAATTATAAAAATATTGATCAGGCTCGAACGTCGGGCCTCCGGCACATTAAGTTATAATGCGCATGCTTCTGGCGCTGCACTCTAACCACCACGGCTACAGTCGTGCATGTCGTCGATGCCGACTTATGTGGATTAAATGGAATAAGAGGACAAAAACAAAAATAAAAATTGTAATTCTGTTTCATCCAAATAAGATGACAATTACAAGAACAGCAATGATGGTAAGAAAAGGAGAATATGATAGAAACTGTTGTGTGACTTTACTTCGTCTAACTCATACAAGTGTATGTACATACATATGGAAGAAAATAATTTTAGTATGCGATTTCCGGAAAAGTGTGAGTTAAATAGTTGATGTTTGGTCTTGAATATGCACAGTACACAAAGAACTCTGATGAGACTACCGTAGCTGGAGTCGAAAACAATTGTTCAGTTTGGCTGGTGTACTATTCCTTCACGGACATCATTTCTTCTTTAATTACCAAAAATATTAATTGCCGTTAACTTTGATTTAATTAAAGCGTTTCTGACGAAACAAAAATACAAGAAAATTATTTTATGTCAGAAACAAATTTAAAAGAAACAGTCAACTGTGCACATAAATACAAAAATGGAAATTAACTTTGATAAAGCCGTAAGCATATAAATAAAATATACATTTATTTATTTATCGACAGTGCTTTACTTCTCCTGATTATTTGATTTTCACTACAACGTAGGTATACAAAAGCAATGCAGCTACAACAATACAAAAGCTTGTGATTTCGGCAAATACATGTATGAACGGAGGATGTTTTTAAAATTTAACTGCCCCCTATCATAAAAAATAGTACACTTACATACGCTTATTAAGGGCTTTTTTGAAAAATTTCTATGCGATAATTGAAAAAAAGCACCTGCCAGACCTATAATAGTTTTAATAAATACGGCAGTTAATAAATATTTTTTAACCTCTTTTGTTTGTAGAAAATTAAAAAAAAAATGTTTAAGAGCATTTTCACTTTCGTATACATTTTTCAATTCGAATTTACTGCACTTTATTAAATGGACTACAGTAGAATCTCAAAAATTAGAATCTCTTTGTGCACCGGACAATTTGAATTTTTGTAAAGTTCGAATTTCTGAATATTTTTAAAGAAAATGAAAAAATTGTAATAAAACTAGTTGTGTAAGCACAAAAGAATTTTTATTTATTAACATTTAATTAATGGAACATATTCAATTCATAGAAAAACTTTCAAAACTTGAATTTGTTTTTGACATAAAATCAGTATGTATCAAATATGAACGACTTGTACACACCATGAATAACTCATTGAGATTTCCCGTTTTATTTTAATTAGCGAAAAAAATAATTTGTAGTGAAAATACACAACAGCCAGAAATTAGAACTTGTAGTTCCAATTTTAGAGTGTCAGATAAAACAGGTTTTAATTTCTGGA
The DNA here is from genome assembly GCA_963576795.1 of Metopia argyrocephala. Classification (NCBI taxonomy): domain Eukaryota; kingdom Metazoa; phylum Arthropoda; class Insecta; order Diptera; family Sarcophagidae; genus Metopia; species Metopia argyrocephala. The sequence continues at coordinate 112,077,024 of OY756208.1, forward strand.
CAGTTTGAATTTGTGAGAATCTACTGTAATAATATAATATTTTGAATAGACTTTCAACTAAAATATCTTTTTCATATACACAAAACAGAAAGTTACCAATTTTATCCAGCTTTGGATGCGAATGTTGTCATTTCTAAATTGAATAAAATTTGTTAGAAAATTGTTTCAAAACTGTAAAAAAATTTTTTATAATCTAAAAGTGAAATTTAGTGACAGAAAGTGACATAATTGTCCTGATATTTTAGTGTGTATTATCAAAAAGTAAAAAAAAAACGAGAATTATAATTAGTTATTTGAGCAATTTTAACTAATTTACAAAGTATTGCATGTATTGCATAATATAATAAATATGCTTCGTAAACATACTTAATGAAACTTTTAAGTGTACACTTTGTTTTTATAATCTAGGAAAATACTCGTACTGAATGAGAAAAATGTAATAAAATCACGTTTTCAGCTCAAAACACAAAGTGGTTATATCTTGATGAAATAAATACGTACAAACAAACACGTATCATTTGAAGTTCATTTGTTTATGTGAAAAATTTAATAAAATGCTTTACAGTAAAAGTAGGGATGGATTACCATTATGATATGATATTTAGCTGAATTATACATTATACGCATTGTTCAGCACTTAGCGCCCATTTTGCTTCTGCTTTCGGTGACGTTTAAGAACGAGGACTGAGAATTTTAATAAACTGCAATTATAACAAAGTATTACATATTTAAGAAATGCAATTAAAATAAATTGAAATACTGTAATGAACAAAAATTAAATATTATTCCACGATTAAGTCAGATACGACATGTGGGTTTTTATTAGTGATATCTTTGACGATTACTTTAAAAAAAAAATTATTGGCTGTTTTTTTTTTTTTTTTGTTTTTTTTTTTTTGTTTTTTTTGATAATAAGTAAGTTATGCACTACCCAACATGAGTGATGTGAGTTTTACTCAAATTTCGTTTGCTTAATAGTTTGACTATTAACTTTTATCAGTAAAATGAAAGAGACCATTAACGCTATCACTAAAAATACTGAATGAGAACATGAACTCCCGCGTATACTATAACAATTTTAGTGTACGCAAAAAAGTTCACTAATGATCATTTGTACTTATAATTTTAAAGGTTATGAAGTTTAGGTTAATCAAAATTCTTAAAAAAGTATTGAATAAATAATAAAATACTTATAAATATTTTAAACACTATTTTTAAATAACTACCATCGTGCTTCTGAAAGTTAAGATAATTAGCTGATTTATAAATTGTACAAATAAACTGTACAAGAATACGAACCTAATCGTATGCTTCCAATAAATGCGCATATGAATTTTCATATAATTGTTGACATTTCATTTGCAAGGCTGGAAAAATGCACAGTTTACAAAACGTTCAAATATTTTCATTGGTACCCTTTAGGTTTTCATACCCATGCAGAAAATAAAACCATTTTTTTTAAATAGTCAAAGACTGTACAAATTTACTTTTAAGTTTTAGAAAAACAAAATACTCGTATTATTTTGTATAGGTACATATTTTGTTAACAATAGCAATATTTTTGATTTATAAAAGGTTTGGAAAACAAAATTCGTTTTATAAGAGCCTGTTTAGAAATTGTTTTTTATGAACACGGCCTTTAGAACTTTATTATTTTGTTTTTATTAAACATTTTTTTAGTTCTGTTTTAAATTCATTTTTGTATAACTAAAGGTATGTTCGGAATAAAATATTAATAAATAAATATTTTTTCTTCCATTATAATTTTTCAAGAACCGTTTACATAAAATGATATTTTTGCAAAAAATGTTTCAATACAACAAGGTTGTCTTGCTTTCTTTATATATTACCGCAATCTGAGCGTACCTTCTTAAAAATCATTAAGAATTTTGTTCTTTTAAAATATTATTTGTTTAGTTTCTCTTTTCATCAATAGGTATTTTTGTTAGTCTTTTCTAGTAGTTCGTTCTCCATTTTTTTAGCTAACAATAAATATATGAAAGTAGTATGTAATATGTAAATAAATAAACTAAATGCAAAAAATGTCGACAACACGCAACAAACTAGGAGAGAAATTCCATTTCCTTCTATTCGTGAAAGAAAAATTTTGTTAAATAAAGCCTTATTTACTATTTTAGAGCCTTATTTACTATTTACTATTCAGAAAATATATTTATTTTGTTAAAGGTACATAAGTACTGATTTATAAAAAAAGCAACTTAAATAATTTTATAAAATTCAAATATTAATAAGAATGACTTAAGAGAAAACTTAACAAAAAGTTTTCATAGAAAACATATTATTAATATAATTTAAAGGTGCTATCTAAAGATAACAAGATAAAACTTTCACATCCTTAACGTAGAAATCAATTTAAGTAATAAAATCTAATAATAAAAAGAAATGAAAAATGATAGAATTCTGTAAAATACATATTTAAATTACGAAAATAAATCCTTAAAGCCCACATTCACAGCCACACACTAAGCGATTTGTAAGTGGCTAAATTAATATAAAAATAGTTTAACTGAACTTAATTTTTATTTTGTGTGTGTGCAAGACAAGATTTCAATGAAATCTAATGTTTTTTAAATATCCCGTATAAAAAAAACTTAATGCTATAACTTTTTGTATAATTTCGCATGAAATGTTTCAATAAAAAAATGTTGTATTGCTTTCTTTATATGCATACAATACATATTTTCCTAATCGGAACGTACCCTTCTTAAAGAATAGAATCAATAAATTTATATATAATTTTTTATTGAGAGTAAAAAACTAAAAAAGCAGAGTCTTTAGTGTAGGATATGAAACAAAGCTCTCTTGATACCTCGTGTTGTGCAAGTGTCAATTGATATTAACAAATTGTAAAAATATTTTATAATAGAGAAATAATGAGAAAAATTAAAGTAATTAATAGTTAGAAAAAAAAATTAAAGTCTCTTACTTCGCATCTGTGGGTTTTTGTCTTAAAAAGTGTCGCCAGCATACCAGGGATGTATCCAGGGTGCCGAGGGTGGTGGTGTGGGTGGATATATGGTGGGTGATGGTAGACCATGAGCTCCAGCGGCTGCTACACCCGGTAAATGAGATGGATAAGGATTAACTAAAGCAGGTGCTGAAAATGGTGCAGCCACACCAAATAAGGCAGCAGAGGCAGCTACTGCGTGGGCCGCCAAAGAAGCTGAAGAAGCAGCTGCTGAGTTTGTAGAAGATGCTGAAGAATTTGTTGAGGACGCACCACCAGAAATTGTATTGTTGTTATTAGCATTAGAGGTTATATTGTCTATATTAGTACTGCTGTTGGTATTGGACGTTAAGTGTGCTACTGAAAAATTTGAAGATTTATTGCCCGTCGTAGCCGTAGACGAAGTTGAATTTAATGAAGATGCTGAGGCATTTGAGGAGGACCGTGGATGATGCGCTGCGTTATCTGCAGAGACATTTTCTCTATTATGATGATGAGTTGAGTTGCTAAACATTGAAAGAAAATCAGTAGCCGTGGCCGCTAAAGAAAAATTCGAAGAACTACTGCCGCTACTGCTATTACGGTGACTGCTAGAGCTCGAATTAATAGCTGAAGAATTTGTTGCATTTGAAGAGCGTTTATGCGTTGCTGATGCACTTGTTGCAGCTGCTGCTGCTGTAGTAGTGGCCCCTAGCCAATCGAAAGGATTGGCAAAAGGGTTCACGGCACTCAATGTTGAAGAAGCGGCTGCACTACTTAGGGGAGGGCTTAATATGGTAGCAGCAGCTGCCGCTGCTGCAGTATAATAAGCAGCAGCACTTTCTGCTGCTGCAGCAGCAGCCAATTGCTGTGCCGCTGTTAATCTCTGGGCGGCTGTTGTTGAAGAAGATGAGGTGGAGGAAGTACTGCTACCACTAGTCGTTTTATTCAATGTCGTATTAGAGGACTTATTGTGATTACTTTTCTCAGACTGCTGCTGCTGTTGATGATGATGGTGATGATTCTGTTGTAAGAGTTGATGCTGATGAAATTGTTGCAAAGCATTTTGTTGCTGTTGCAATAAAAGTTGTCGTGCTGCTGAATTTGTTGACGAGGATGATGATGTTGAAATTGAGGATGACAACGGGGAGTACAACATATCAAGCGCATTATGAGGTGGTGGAGGTGCTAAAGGTGTTTTATGTGACGTGTTGTCACTACTTGCTTTGTTACTGCCGCTGTTGATATTGTTATGCGCTAGTAAAGACGCAGAATTTTCAGTTTTTGAACCACCACCACCATTTGTTGTATGATTACGAGATAATTCCCTTTGGTGTTGTTGCTGGTGATGATGGTGCTGATGTTGTCGTTGTTGTTGATGATTATGCTGCTGTGGTTGTTGTTGTTCTTGAGATGATGATAATGTTGCCGAAGTTGGTGTTACTGCAGCTGTTGCATGTTGTCCTCCCCAACACAATTCCTAGCTTATACGTGATCTTTTATTGGGTGGTTGCTCTTGATTTCTTATCATGAAAGTCAACTGGGTCATGTATTTTAAAATGTCACGTACTTGCACCAGGGGTATATTCTCATTATGCTGACGATCGTGTTCCATTAAAACCTTTAACTGATGCCTAATCAAAATCATAAAAACAATTATTTAAAACAAAAACCAAAAATTATAAATATCGGAAAGTTGTTTGTCTTACCTATTTCCTTTGTATAGCTCAACACCCAAAGCTTCGATCAAACGCTTACACTGATCCAGTGGTACTTGAGGATAGAAATACTTTTGAAAATCAGTTAGTGTCATAAGCTGCTCATTGTCATTGTAGGCCTTCATATTAATGCAGGGCACTAGATTGTTCTCTACATAAACCTTTTGGACTTTATATGGCTGCATATTGATATTATTGGCGGGTATTTCAGGTATAACATTTAAACGTTGGGCATTATCGGCTGCAGCTGCTGCTACTAGTGCAGCATGACGCTGTAAGTGCATACTGGCCGAGTTGACTTGTGATGAGGCAGACGAATTTGAAGTGTTGCGTCCATTCTGCTGTGAATGATGTTGGGCTACAGCGGCAGCAGCCAAACGTTGTTGATTTTGTTGGGCAGCAGCTACGGCTGCTTGTTGCTGCTGTTGTTGTTGTTGTTGCTGCTGCTGGTGTTGTTGCAAATATGCCGAGGCAGCTTGCAGAGACCTTCGAGGGGAAGATAAATCAATTACTTCCATTGGTGTTGTTGGTGTAGTAGTATTAGTAGAGGAAGAAGAATGTTGTACTTGTAAGTTGTAAGTCGTGTGTTGGTTACCAAGACTGTACGAAGTCATTTTTGTTCGACTACTAGTAGAGGGAGAGTGGATAGAAGAGGATGAATTAGAAGAGCTGGCCGGTGAAGGTAGCAATGGGGCATTTGTCATAGCATTTGTAGAACAGATCACACTCTTTTGCCTATTACTTCCAGACGAAGGAGACGACGAGGAAGCCGAAGAGGCCGAAGGAGAGTGAGCCGCACTGCTGTGGGGAAAATGAGGCGGTAGTTGAGGTGTTATCGTTACATGGGGATTAGGAACTATGGACATAGTAGTACCACCTCCGCCTATAGTATTCGCAGTATTTGCTGGCGATATAGGTGGCGAAATGAAAGGTACAAAAGTATTTGAGGCATTTGTTTGTATAAAAGTCGATAAATCAGGATTTGATAAAACCTTTTGAACCACTGCTCTCATTTCATCATTCATTTTGAATTTCTTTTCAAAATCTTCCAAGGCCGCTGAGGAATTTAAGGGCACTGTACTGGGCATTGAGCGATGCGATGATTTGCGCTGTGCTTCTAGACTATTTACCGGTATTAGAGGAGGCACATGAGGCTTAGTAAACTGGCCATTATTACGTGTAGACTCTGTATTTAAACCCCTACCACCCCCACTTAAACTTGTGGTGGAATTTTTAGTTTTATGCGGATTATAATCCAACATGGTTATCAAATCCGTATCTAAAGGCAAAGAAGGTAAAGGTGGAAATGGATTCTTAACATTGCTACCTAATAGATTGCCTGAATTTTTGAATTGTTGTGTTAATAGCAAACGCTGACTGGGTGTTAATTGATTCCACAAGGCTAAATTATTAAAATCTTGGGCAGTGGCTGGTGCCGAAGATGAGGCCAAATTAAAATTATTGGCTAACAAAGCACTGGCATTTGCCGCCGCGGCAGACGCTGCAGTAGGAGGACCCGAAGGTATAGGTGAGGGTGAATGTTTAATGTTGTTTAAAACACCACCATTGTTGGTTGAATGAATAAGATTTAGGGAAGTATTTATGTGTCTGGGTTGGGTGGTTATACTATTTGGGGGTCTCTGTTGTTGTGTTTGTTGTTGTTGTTGTTGTTGCAGCAACGTATGCTCGACACTAGACCTAGAAACATTATATATATAGATATATATACAAGTTTGGATAAAAACACATACACACAGTTATGATGTCTTTGTTTTAATTTTCCAAATTTAATTGTAATCTTCGTTTTTGAAACTTCAATTGGTTTTTTAATAATTAAGTTACAATAAATTTTCTTTTATATATATATATTTTTATAATAATTAAAGCGAATAGTTTTTTTTATTTCTTAAAACAAAAAAAATATTACTTCTAAATTTATTTGTACTCTTAATAAATTTTAAACTTAAAGGTGTAACAGGAAAAGATAAAATGTTCTTTCACAGATTTATGAATTTTTTTCTTTTTGGGTAATAAAAGAAAATTGTAATTTATATTGAAAACGAAGTAAAATGCATATATAACAGTAAAACTTAAACAAAAAATTAGTAAATAAAATAAATTTACTTTTATTTGAACCTACTGGAGAGAAAGTTGAATTTTATGCCCTTACGAGAACCACAAAAGAAAAAAAATATTTTCTTGGTAGTCTCATATTTAAAATTGAAGGAAACAAGGAACTATTTTTATTCCTTTTTTTGCAAACACAAATTTGCTACAGTTATTGATAAGAATCATAAGAAGAAGCTTGATATTTGGCCAATTAAAAATATTCTAAAGATACTAAGGGACTCCTCTTTTATAATTCCCTTAAGCTAAAACGCAAAATTTCTGCGTCTTAAAAGTAAGCTCAGCATTGGAATATATGTACATATATACAATTATATGATGATAGTCATAAAGAAGCTCCTTATGGTAGGTTTAATCGGGTTTATGCATGATGGACAATTATAGAATAAGTCTGCAGTACTCTAGTCAAACCACCAAATTATGGGCAGGCACATTGATTGTGTGGTTTGACGAAAAGAACTTTCAGTTTTAATCAACGCTCAAAACAGATTCATTAAAGTTAACGTTTCTTCAAAAAATTGTTTGGCAAGAACAATTTATGTATATTTCGACACTTAAAAGTTGTTGTAACAAAAATCGCCAACCAGGAGTATATGTGTACATATCAGAGTAACAAAGCTATGATACTTATATACATATGAGAAAATTTTATGGGACACAAATTATTTGGAATTCAAAATATCTGTCGGACTCCTCCGTTATTGTTGAAACACTTGGCCACCATACCGTCGTGCTCTATCCGCTATTTTATATATCTTGAGTTAATGATGCCACTTTAGGTTTTTGACAATAAAATTTTTAAAATCTGCAATCCGTTTCGGCTATTTATCCGCGAAACTGAATGAGATATCCGAAAACGGACTGCAGACTTGAAAAATTTGGGGTCGAAAACCTAAAGTGCCATCATTAACTCGAGATATATAAAAAATATGAAATGGCGGATAGAGCATTTAAATTTTTGTCCTTGCACATATGTATGTATGTTTTTTTATGTTCTTACATATATTTTTAATATTTAAATACAAAGTCTAATAATTTTTGCATAAATTAAAAAAAAGGAAACATTTATTTTTCTATAAAAATAAAATATTGACAAAGAATTATAAAGACACCCCCCCCCCCCCCCTTCCTACAACATTTTTATGTTATTCTTTTATTTACAATTTTATTCCAAAATCTTAAAACTATTCGCTTTTATTATATAAAAATTAAAATATAATATTGATTACGTTTTTAATAAAATTTCCATGATAATTATTACTATTAAGCATTTTATTTAAATCTGTTTGTACACGCATTATATATAATGTTTTTAGGAATTGTTAAAATGTATTTTGGGCATTTTTCTTTAGATTTGAGTAACTTTTGACGAGGGTGGTGGAGTAGTTGGAGTAGTTTTTATCATTTGAAAGAAAATATTTTAAAACGGTATTTCAGTACGTAAAAAGGTATACTTTAGTAATTGGTATCTTTTTTTTTTTATTTGTATGTTTAAATATTTTAAATTTTATTTAAATAAAAGAAGACAGCAAAAAAGAAAAACTATTTAAACAAACAAATATTAACAGAAAACAACAGAACAATAGTAAAAATTATTGCAGTAAAAATGGCATAGGAAAGAAATTATAGCAAAGATTTAAATTAAAAAAAAAGAGATTATGTTTTTCAAATGTTGTAGTCCTTTTTTTTATAAAAAATATATATATGTATATGTATTTAAATAAAAAAAAAAATTAACAAAAACTACTTTTGTAATAAAATCTAAAAGAGGAAGACAAAAGCTTTTCTAAATTATAAATTTAAAAAAAGCCTCGAAAATGCATGCAAAAATAAGTATTTTAATAAAGTTTTTTTTTTTAATGTAAAGCTAGACTCCCACTATTGACCCGTTATACCGATTTTGTTTTATGTACCGATAATTTGTACACAATTTGCTCTGAAATTTGACAGATTATACATAATTACAAACAACCAACTGTAAGGCGACACAATAAAGAAAATATCGTTATCTTATATGATATGGGCCGATTAACTCATTTCGAAATCGTCGCAGATTGTGGTGCTGTTTAAGCCGATAGTGGGGATCATAGCTTAACAAAAATTTCATAGTATGTAGTCGTCGTTACACGCATTTTTTAATAATTTTTAATACTTAAAATTATTTAAATGTAATTGTACTTTAAAATGGTGTTTGTTTTTTAAGCTTGTTGCAACATATGAAAAAGTTATCGGTCAAAGGTACGAACATAGTGTTTACACTTTTTAATATTATGATTAACGCTTAAACAAATCGCTATCAAATTACTATTATTACTATTGTTATAATTATTTCAGCTTGATTTCAGATTCATATATGTATACAACATTTGATGCATCGCTTGATGCGGTAGAAATTTGAAACTAGATCAAGAGTTGTGCAGCATAATCAATGAATTTTTGTTTAAAAATATTGATGAAATATGTGATGACAGAGACTACAATTTTCTAGGCTTTAGACTACACAAGAGACAATTTTCTTCTATCTATATCGAAAAAATTTTACGTAATAGTTGAGATTGATTCGTTTATCACAGGTTTATGCTGATAAGCCGGCAACACGTGTTGCTTTGAAGGCCAATATTTGTGAGGTTCAGCCAGTGATGCTAGGAAAAGTGGCACTTGTCCCATTGTCAAGACCAGCCACGCTTTCAAATGTTTATCTCCTGCGTATGAATCTTTCAAATAAAAATTTATTTTTGTTTATCTGAGATACATATCGCTCATTTGCGAGATATGTAATTTAAACCATATCTAAAAATTGCATTTTTAACTCTTTTTTCATTGAGTGGCGACCAAAAGTGTCTTCTACTTTTCATATAATTTTACCTGAATTAAAATGTTTAAACGCATTTATCTCAAAATCGATTTTTTTAATTATGCCACTCTTCTCGCAAATGAGCGATATGTCGTCAATAGATTTCATAATCTACTGAACTTTTAAACTAGAAACGGCTTACATAATCACCCTTATTGTGTTTGGCGTATTTTGACTTTTTTTGTAAAAGATTAAAGTCAGATTTTGTTAATTTTCTTTAATCTTGTACAAAAATTTCGAAATACGCCAACGACTACGCTAAACACAATAAGGGTGTATATCGTAAATATTTTCATTTGGTGCAGGGGTATAGAGGCCTCAACTGGACGTCTAGAGGGTTACGCATTTTCCATGCCTATACAGCCTTAACAAAATTCAGAATTTAAAAGTGTTTCCTTTTCTGTTAAGAGGCATAAAATTCGCAAAATCACACTTATTATACTATGTTCACACCTAACATGTTAAACATCTCAATCGTGTTGAAGCTTTAAACACACCGATTTTAAAATGTTTTACCATACATTGACGTGTTTTGTTAAACATCTCAAATGAGATGTTTTAAATTTAAAGACTTCGTTAAACACGTAAATGGCATTGTTGCATTTTATTTTGGGATTTGTTCAGTATGTAATTGATGAAACTCTCACTTTTTATGGTAATTAAACACATTACCGTAGTGTAAAATGGCGGAACATTTAGAAAAAATTAAAAAGTAACCACAATAATAACAACAGGATTATGGCCCAATCATAATGTGCATGACTTATCTTAAGACTGTCAAATATTAACGAAAAGTCTATCAAAGGCATAAGTAAATTAAAGAAATCTTTTAAGTGGCCATAATGTACTTACATGAATTTAAGAGAAATGCAACCATTGTTGCACATTTGTGCAATATTTTGTTTTTTTCGAGTATTTCTAATGAAAAAGTACCCAAAATTACAGCCCCGTATTTGCTTACAAAACTTTGCAAATGATAATATGTATATGGAAAAGAAATTATCTAAAACTAATAAAGTATACTCTAGATATATTATGGGCAAAGCATTTGTTATAATTAAAGGACTGTCTTTTAATTCAAGAAATGATAAAAACCAATAAACAAACAAACATATCCATATGCACACACCACTTTTGTGACAGATTTCCGCCATTTTTTTCAAGCTTTTTCCTTAAAATTTATGTTAAAATAAAATGGACTTCTCTTGTTATAAATATTTCAAATTAAATTTAAAAGCTTATGTTGATCTCTCATCCATTTTAAATTTTTTTCATTTTAATTACAATACCTATTTTAATTTTTTTATTTAAGAACAGTGTTTCCGTACGGAATATTCGGTCAGTTTGGCACTTTGCTTAAGCAAAGACGTTTGGCGAAAAGTTTGGTTAAGGTTGGGTCGTGGCATAGTGGTTGAGAGCGTGCACACAAACTCAGAGGACCGAGGTTCAAATCCCAGCGAAGGAGAAAAATAAAAAAATTAATTTGCGGTTTTTCCAAAATTATAATTTAAAAAAATAAGAGGTTTCCCCCCCATCTCCAAGAAATCCTTATTCACGAAACCGCTCCCTGGCATTTCCAGTCTATTCTACCAAGAAAACGAATGATACAGCGCCATCTTCTGGGAAGATAACAGCTAACCTACGTAAAAAAGACGCTCACCATTCACATTCAACATCCAGATGGGGCAATTGCTGTTGATCATTCAAAGGTGAAGGTATAACACTGGCCTTTGAGTGATCAAATTACAGCAATTTGTCCCATTGACATAAGGCGCTTAACATTACTTCTTCACATCTATGTATCTATGTATATCTATATATTCCAATAAAATGCACTGCATTTAGTAGGGGTTTACTCCTGAGTATTGGTCTTAAATAAAAAAAAAGTACATTATAGTTTATCACATATGCTTTACATGTATTCGCACAGTTGCGTAAGCTGGCTTAAGGACCAACCATACTTTTGTTGACGTAAGCTAATGTCAAAAATCAACGAAATGTCTGCCAAAAGTCAAACGAAGCTTTTGAGCGACTATATTGTACTTTTTGAACTTATTTGCAAACTGCACTTAGTTGCAATCATTAGTACTTACTTATGTAAAATTTGATTTCTCTCTATATTTCATAAATATATATATTTTTATCCCAAAATGTTATTTAACTTCTACAACGTTTAAATATTTTACCGAAAACTAGTTAATTATATTTGTTTTTGTTAATTAAACAAAATAAATAAATCATACATAAAAAATAGTACTAAAATATACAACCGTGCGCGCATTCCAATTGTAAGCACGTGTGCATATGTGTAAATTTTGTTAGTCTATGTCCACACTCGGAGAGAAGAGTTGGGCAATTTTTCATCAATTCTCTTTTAAACTTGTCTTCGTGTCCACACTCGAAGAGTTTAGTTGCCCAACTTTTTGTTGTTGTTCAGCAATTTTTGTGTTTTCTTTTGCTTGCTTTTTCTTACAATTTGACATTTATGCTGTGTTGCCACAGAAATACTTACAAATTACACAAAATTTTATAGATTGCCCAAAATATATTTCATACATAGAATAAATATAATGCTTTTTATTTTTGTAATTATTTTAATATGTGAATAAATATTTGTGTATTTATAAATTTCCCTGTAGAAGACAAAGCCTTAAAGTTATTACTAGAGCTATTGGAACAGCCCAAACAATATTAAAGTATTTATAGTTGAATACTAGTGCTAATGAGGACTAGTACTTGAAGTAGTTCGGGAGCACCGCTTAAATTTTAGATATAAAATAAGCTGCAAATAATGAAAATCGGTTGATATAAACAAAATATTTTCTTTTAATGTAATATCGTTATGCTACACAATTAAATTTTCTATTAATGAAAAATAAAAATGTTTCTCTTCCCTTGTCTTTTAACAGCTAGATTTTGTATTCACCTATTATGTGTCGATTAGACATTCAGCAGTTTAACGGTCATATACATTTTCTGTCTTTATTTTCCATTTGAATTTTGAATTAAAATCTATTTTAATTTTTTTGCATACGGGCAGAAGAATTTACGTTGCATTATGATTCTTAATATTTAAAAAAGCACGTTGTCCCCACTGAAAGGCAATTTACTTATAGTTTAATAATTTCCAAAAATGTTTGCTTTAGCTCACCAGTGGACATATTTTAAAATTGGTATAAATTTTGAAAAAGTCACCTTAAAAATATTTAAATGTTTTACTATTAATGCGTAAAGAATTTTTTTTTATTATACTAAACTATGACGGGTTGTTTACAGCAATCATATTTTTTCGTTTTATTGTTTTATGATATATGACTTTAAAACGACAATTTGAATCCCCCAAATATTTTATTTTAAGATATTCATCTAAAGGTTTAATTCTATATATGTATATAATTTACAAAGAAAGAAAAGAAATAAAAATAAAAAAATAGTAATATAGGTATACACACAAAATTTAATTATTAATTTATAGGATATTCTATACGATTGCTGTAAGTCATATGAGAAGAGTTTCTAAGTCGTGAAGCAAATATTCCTTTATTCTTTTCGTGAAAATTTAAATTCTTTGTATATTTTTAATATCTTGAGGGAGATTATTAAATTCCATACTATCCATTGCTTCGTAGTTTCTATTCGTATCATAAGATTGATATTGTTTCTGTTATTGAATAATAGGCCTTATTCCAGTTGGCGACGTCGTCATCGTTTTACGGCATTTTTGTAATAGACTAAAGGCAAGAGAAACATTTTTTCTTTATTCTACTACAAAAATGTCGTCAGACGACAACGACGTCGCCAACTGGAATAAGGCCGAATGTTTGATTTCTATGAAATGAAATTGTATGGTGACCAATATTATGGGTTAACTTAAAAACATAAAGAATTGAATTAAATTATTATAAATAATTTGATTGAAATAATGGTGAAACAAAATTATATAAAAAATTTATGGTCTAAAAATAGTTAAAGAAAAATTGTTCTCTTCCATTTTTGTGTAATTACACATAAACTGGCAACGCTGCAGTTATTAAAAAGAAAAAACACAAGAAAAACGAACGCTGCGATTGTATGAAAAAGACGCGTACACCAAAAAGCGAAAAAAAATATGAAAGGAAATGTCAAATAATCAACTACAAAGACAGAAAACGAATGAGGGAATATAAAGAATCGCCGAGAACGGGCAAGTATTTTTATTCTTTTATTCCCCTCACCGAAATCGTCCACAAACTCAAAAGTTGCCGACTCTTCTCTCCGAGTGTGGACATAGACTTACTAATGTGCTACAAAAAGAAGAGAAAAGAAAAATATTTAAATGGTTTCAAATTATTGAGATACACATTTTGTAATAGCACATCGTTGTTTTTTTATATTTTCAATCAAATTTTCTATAAAATTATCCTCCGCTTCCATTGCGCACTGCAGTCTTTTGTTTATTATTGTTTACACAAACACAAGAACAGCTGTTTACGTACGTTTGGGGCAATCGTAAACAAACGTAAACAAATAAACTTGAACGAAACTTAACGAAACGTTTTTTATGTACATTATGGTCATACACATTTGATTGCATGCATTCGCATAGTTGTTTAAGCTAGCCTAAGCATATTATGTTTGGGCCTTTAGTTGTTTTTCAAATAATTTTTATTTTTTCTTATGACGCGCGATATTCTTTTATACACGTTTTTCTCACTTTTAATTAAATCATTAATATTGAGAATTCCATAATTGTATTCTTACAGTTTTTCGTATACATATATCTAATTTTCTCAAACTTGTTTACAATTTTGTACAGGCACCAATATCAGCCGATAAAACGTCATTCTTAAACGTCTCAAATATAATGTGAAAGGTTATGTTTAGTTATTAAAACATTTTGCTTAAACGCGTTCAAAAACACAAGTGCAAACATAGTATTAAACGGCCCTTGTAAATTGAAAATATTTTTTTTTATTTCATATATGCACTCCGGTTCACTTATTTAAAGGCACAAAAAATCTCATATTCAGGAGCCGGTACCTTTTGCAATTTTTAACCGATTCCAGAATTTTAAAATAGAAATGGAAGCTAGACATCTTGAGATATAAACAAAATTATGACAATGGTGGTTTCTTAACTAAGGAACCTTTTTTGAGGAATTTATAAAAAAAAAATCGAAAAATGTGGTATTTTTTTTGGTTCACTTCATTTTTTATTTTTTTTTTTTGTATTATTTTTAAAGTAAGCAGTGATTTTTTGTTGGGGCGTTTGTTTATTGCAATTTATTACATCTTAGTCGATTTACGAGTCAAAATGGCAAAACAAAAAATCTTAAATCTATCGAAAAGGGCTAAAATCGATGTTTACCGTTCTGAATAATATTCTAACCGCGCAATAGTATAGTATAGCCCAAAGTCTCTGATTGGGGTCAACTCGGCGGCCTCCAGAACGACCCTTGTTCCCGTTGTATTAAAGTCGACCTCCTGGATAACATTCTAGCACCCGCTAGCTTGTTAACTAATGTATGCGGCGATTGTCCAATCCCCTGGACTTTAAATTTGGGTTGTGCGTAGTGCTTGAAACCCACCACGTAAAACAAAAATTCAATAAAAACCGACACAATAGCCTCTAAACGGACCACCTTCTGTGTTGACGAATTTGGCAAACGTTTTAAGGACTATGATTTATGGATATGCACCTGGAACGTGAGAACCCTTTATAGGGAAGGCGCCTCTATCCAATTGGCGGATGCTCTCAAGAAATGTAGGGCTGACACCACCGTCGTCCAGGAAATGAGATGGATAGGACAGGGTTGTACTAGGCAAGCAACATGTGACATCTACTACAGCTGACATGATAACAGACGCGAATTTGGCTGCGGATTCGTAGTTAGCAGGAGACTTCGCCATCTTGTCTCAGAGTTCACCCCCGTGAACGAAAAGATAGCTACGATCCGGATGAGGACAAAGTTTTATAATATCAGCCTTATCTGCGTGCACGCCCCGACGGAAGAAAAGGATGATGCGGTCAAAGATGCTTTCTACGCAAAGCTCGAGGATGTATATGATAGGTGTCCGACACATGACGCCAAAATTGTCCTCGGTGATTTCAATGCGAAAGTTGGACCCACTGTCGGACAGTTCAGTCTCCATAATTCCACCTCGCCGAACGGCTTGAGACTGATCGATTTCGCCGCGGCGCGAAACATGGTAGTTTGTAGCACCAGGTTCCAGCATCTTGATATCCATAAGGCCACCTGGCTCTCTCTCTCCTGATCGATCTACCAACGACCAGATCGATCACATTGTGATTGATGGAAGGCATGCATCCAGCATACTAGACGTGCGCACATTTAGAGGTCCAAATGTCGACTCGGACCATTATCTTGTCGCAGCCAAGATGCGACTGCGTATATACGCAGCGAATATGGCACGTTCTAGTGTTCGAGGGAAGCTGGACATCAAAAAGCTGCGATCACAAGAGACCGCCAGGTTGTTTTCCGATCGTCTTTCTAATGAGTTCCATTGCATCCCGTCCTCTCTCGAAAGTATTGTTCACTCTCTGCGCAACGCTTCCGAAACAGTCATTGGGTTTGAGTCCTCCCCTTAGAAACCAATGGTACGATGAAGAGTGTCGTGAGGCCACTGCGGCAAAGAATGCTGCCTACAGAAGAACGTTGCAATCCACCACTACAAGAGCAACTGTGGAGGTGTACAGAGAGAAGAGGAGGGAAGAGAGACGCCTATTTAGAAGAAAGAAAAGGGAGCAAGAAAGGCGTGATCGTGAGGAAATCGAGATGTGCAGGAGTAGACATGATGCTCGAAATTTTTATAAGAAGATAAGGCGTCTTACTACTGGTTTTAAACCCGGAGCAACCTCCTTCAAAGACGAACATGGTAATCTGGTTACAGATGCACATGGTGCACTGAGATTATGGAGACAGCATTTCTGTAATCTACTGCAAAGCGATGATGATACAAATTCCGCTGCTAGAGATGCTGTGCAGGACCCAATCAATGATGACGTTGTGATTCCGTCCCCCAGCCATAAGAGGTCAAGGTTGCCATATAGCGACTGAAGAACAACAAAGCAGCCGGACCTGACGGTCTGCCCGCTGAACTCTTCAAATATGGAGGCGATGAGCTGGTTAGGTGCATGCACCAGCTCATTTGCAGAATATGGCTGGAAGAAAGTATGCCCGATGATTGGAATCTCAGTGCCCTCTGTCCGATCCTGAAAAAAGAAGACCCCACAATATGCACCAACTACAGGGGTATAAGCCTTCTCCCTATCGCATATAAGGTTCTTACGAGCGTATTGTGTGAACGACTGAGACCATTCGCCATCTCACTGATTGGACCTTATCAGTGCGGCTTCAGACCTGGTAAGTCCACCATTGATCAGGTATTCACACTGCGCCAAATCATGGAGAAGACCCATGAAAGTCAAGTTGATACACACCACCTCATTGTCGACTATAAGGCAGCGTACGATAGCCCGATAAGGGATCGTGTATATGCTGCAATGTCTGAGCTCGGTATTCCTGCAAAGCTGATAAGACTGTGCAGAATGACGTTGAGCAACTCCTGCAGCTCCGTCAAGGTAGGAAAAGACCTCTCCGATAGGGCGATCCCTTATCCTGCGACCTCTTCAATTTCGTAATGGACAGTGTTTTGCAAAAGGCGGGTGTACATCGAAATGGCACTATTTTTAACAAGCGAGATGTCACCGCAGCCTTTAATGCTATTGAACGGTAGTCTGCAAAAATGGGTCTGGCGGTAAAAGAGAGCAAGACGAAGTACATGTTGTCGACGAGTAGGGATGTTGAACGTATCGGCTCCCAGGTTACAGCCGGCAACTGTACATTCGATGTGGTCAAGGAGTTCATCTATCTTGGCACCGCCATTACCAGCAAGAATGATGTCAGTTTGGAGATCAAACGAAGAATCACACTGGCCAACAGCGGCTACGCTGGCTCGGCCATATTGTTCGGATGGATGAATCTGCTCCAGCGAGAAAAGTTTTCGATGCGAAGGACACTGGACATAGAGGATGACCGTGTTTACGTTGGAAGGACCAAGTTGATGAAGCCCTATCATCAATTGGTGTGACCAACTGGAGAATTCGCGCGCTTAGCAGAGACGACTATAGACAAGTGTTAAGGCAGGCCGTTAACGGGTTGTTGTGGCCATCTAAGTAAGTAATGCTATGTTCACACGACAATATGAAACACTTGGTTCGCTTTCTGAACCACGATTGCGAAACTCACCGTTCAGACGACAGTTTAGTGTTTCATTTTGGCATTTCTCTTTTATGTATACCACAATGTATAATGTACATACCACACACATGCATACATACTTACTTATTTACGATGGAATTTTGGTTTTTTATGTTTTTGCTTATTGCTTTTTTGATTTTTATAACACATATTTACGTAAATTAATTTCCTAGTTCTTTAATTCTAAAAAATTTTCATTTTTAACAAATTATTGTTTTGCTCTTTTCTGTTTTGTTAGTTAGTTAAGATAAAGTAGCGATAAATTGTTATCAAAATTAGAGATGATAGCAAATTCTTCGAGGTTCGCAACAAGATTCAAAATGAAACACGATGGTTCGCTCTCATAATTTTGTACTTGTTTCAAACAAGATTCGGTCGCGAACCGCGAATGAGAGAGCGAACCTCGATATTTGCTATTCGTGTGAACATGCTATAAGTAAGTACATACTATGTATGTATATTATACATACAGTGTTGGACAATACATATTGGACTGAACAAATATAACCAAATTTTTCAGATATTTATTTAGATTATTAATATAAACTTAGTAATCATATTTTCCAATAAATTATATTACACATCGAGAATAAAGCAAACAAAAAAATATAGCTTTGGCCTTTGTTGTTGTTTTATTTTCCAGTTATTAAGGTCAGACATATAATGTTATAAAAATTCATGTGACAAAACATATTGGACTCATTATAAAAATTTTCAAAATCGAATTGTAAATTATACGTTAATATTCCAAATTAAGGATGTCGTTTTAAGTGTTCCATTATAATTCCAAGGAGGATTTTTTTTTAATAAAACATAGAAGATAACACTTGTCCAGTAATTTACTAACGATGGGAATACAAAGTAGTGAACATTTTCTATTTTTAACCTTATTTTCAAAATGGCTCGAACAAAGTACAACGCGGAGTTTAAAAAGTTATTTATTAAAAATTTTTATGATGGTTTAACCCAAAAAGAAATTTGTAAAAAGTTTTCATTACCCAAATAAACCGTCAGCTTCATCATAAAAACTTTTAAAAGCTCAGACAGGGTTGAAACTATACACAATGGTGGCCGGCCAAGGTGCACAACACCCAAAGAAGACTCTAGAATTGTCAGAGAAATTCAGAAACATCCACAAAAATCGGCTGTTGATTTTGTAAACGCACTCAATCTTAAAATAAGTAGCAGAACAGCTTAGAGAAGAGCTTGTAGTGCTGGGCATAAAAAATTGTCGTGCTGCAAAGAAGCCATTCATTTCCAAAAAAATCGAGCAGCTCGCATAAAATTTGTTAAAGAACATATTAACTGACCCGTAAGTAAATGGAAAACTGTTATATTTTCGGACGAGTCGAAATTTAATTTAAGGCAATCAGATGGAAATATTAGAATAAGTAGACCAGTTATTAAAAGACTAGATTCTTTGTATTGTAAAGGGACTGTTAAGCACGGAGGCGGATGTGTAATGGTCTGGGAATCTTTTTCTGGCAGAGGTGTCGGGCCACTCTATAATATAAACGGGATCATGGACAGATTTATGTACAAGGACATTTTAAAAAATATTATGTTGCCCTACGCTAAGTGGAATATGCCTCTATTATGGCAATTCCAACAGAATAATGATCCGAAGCACACAGTGAAGTGGTTTAGAACTTAAAAAATCAGCATTATTGAGTAGCCGGCACAATCTCCAGATCTTAACCCGATTGAAAATCTTTGGGAAATAGTTAACAAGAGTATAAATTGCGAGCAAGTGGATGAATATAAAAATCAAACATTCGAGGCCATAGCAGAAGCTTGGAGAATCATAGACCCAAAGATACAAGATAATCTCATTTCTTCTATGCCAAAAAGATGCAAAGCCGCGCTTGAAAATAAAGGATTCTCTACAATATATTAGAATTATTATTTAGTCCAATATGTTTTGTCATATGAATTTTTGACTGTTTGGTTTTTTGTTTAATAAATTTTTAGTTTTGAATAAATAAATTATCCAATCTTGTTCTTTTCTTTAATCTTAGCAATTTTCTTACAATTTTAACACAATTCCTTGTACATATAATAAATAACTTTATAGTTTTCGTTGATTGATTAGATGTATGAATGTAGTCCAATATGTATTGTCCAACACTGTATGTATTATGTATGTATACATTTCGTATAAGTACGAATAAAATTTAGATTTTTCAATAATGCTTTTGGAATTGGCGTCGACTTTAAACTGTAGGTCCCGGTACTCATGGATAAAAATTAACACACATAACATAAGTGCTGCGAGAAGCTAGGCCGTAACCCTGACAAAGGGTTGTAATGGCCAATTATGTATGTATGTATGTAACATTTACTGCAGTTTCATTTTAACAAGTATGGGTGCTTACTTTCTGATTTAAATTTGTAATACAGCTGTTTAGTAAATCGCAAAATTATACTCAAGTAATCTAAATCAAAACTCAGTTTTAAATTAAAAATAATATTGTGATTAAAATATTTTCTACTAGAATTATCCTGTGTGCGTTACTGGAAAATACACAAGCAGAGACTTTGGGAATGTATTCCTCAATAACAAAAATGTAAACGTATTCACATATTTTATATGGGAGAACATACTTAGAACACGAATGGTTTTTGACATTCGCTTTTTTATATGTTAAACAACAAGAAAAACACTCAAATATGTTAGCATTTCTCATATAAAAAGACGAATGTCAAAAACCATTCGTGTTCACAAAAGTATTCGTATATTTAGTTTTGCAGCTTGCAAATACATGTGTATGTATGTAAATTGGTTAATTTGTTTTTGAGTTATAATGGGTGGTATTCTTGATTCCGTTCCGTGGCTGCGGAAAGCCATATTTTGCCTGGAAGCAAAATTTGTTATTATTCATTCAATTGTTGCCATATCGTTCCGTTGTGCGGTATCATATCGTTACTGCGGTATTGCCTTATTATTGGTTCCGCAGTATAGTAATTTTCTTCATTTTGCTTACGCACAAATTTTTTAACGGAAAGCTCACGGAAAGAGATTAAAGAAAAATAAAAAAGGTACAAATTAAAATTTGTGTGCTTTTAATTTTTAACAGATTTACATTTGTTTCTAATAAAATAAAAAAAAAATTAATAATTGTTATTTGAACTTATTTGAACATTAAAATGAAAAATATAAGACAAGACATTAAATTTTGCAAAAATATGATAAATACGTATAATGAAATCTAAGAAAGATATTGCATGCGGTTTAAGCCAACGAGCGTGAATAAAAGATTCCGGTATTTGAAAAAAATTTAAATAGTATTAAGAAAAAATATTCTTCATTGATTTTGATTTTTTTATTATACTGTAGGTAGGGACTGATTATAAAATCAGAGTAAAAAAGAAGCGTTAAAGAATATATAAGTTTTGACTGGAACAGGCTGTCATCCATGAAAAAAAGTTCCTTGTACAAAAATTTAGGAAGATGTAAACGCTTTTCTGAAGATTAATACCGCGGCGGTTCATTATATGCAAAATGTAAGCAGTTTTGGTGTTTTTAAGAGCATGTCCATTGAAAATATTGCAAGTATAGAAATTGAAACGGCAAAAATTGAAAATTACAAATATATTTTATATTTTTGGACTAAATAAAAAAAATATGACACCAAAATGGTTATGTATTATTACCATACTGTTTGTATTTTAACAACAAATCAACTCTAAACTCATTAAAACAGGAATGTTATATTAATGTCGCAGAAAGCTAATGGAATGAATAATTGCAAGAATAGCACCCAATATTAACATATAAAGAATTATTATTATATACAGGCCTGCCACACATTTTGCTCCTATCGGCTTTCCGATCGAATTTGTTTTACTCTCTATAGATTCCGATCGATTTTTTCAATTCCCAAATATCACAAATACTTTGCATTAAAGTTTTAATATGGCAATATTGTTCACATCGACAAAATTAAATTGACCAGCGTACAAATTAAATTTGTTAAAAAAGAAAACACACATTTTTTTGTTTATGCGTTATGTTGCCAGTATGCAAATCATTACCATTTTTTTTCAATTTTTTGTTTTAAATTTTCTGACAAATCTGCAAAAAATCAATTTCTTGCTTAAACTAAATTCCTTTTGTACGAAAACGTTGAATTATAATTAAAATATAGCACAAATAGTTAAATTCGCGGTATAATAATTATTAATGTTATCTACTTCACTCAATAAAATAATTTTTATTTACATTTTTTAACTTTAATTTACTATAAAAAACACTTCCACTTTGAAAACTTAACGTGGTTTCATTTCGAAAAAAAAAAAAATGTTCGGGTTGCGTTTTCAGTAGAAGCAAAATACGGAATTATTTCCACGTATAATCGGAATTGAGTTCTGTGACATAACCGGTAATAATGTTTGTAACTATTTTTGTTGAAAATTGAAAGTTAAAATTAAGTGTGATTTCATTACTTTTTGTTATGTATGTGGTGTTTCTGGTATGATGTACTTACAAAAACGTTAATTTATATACAAATAAATTTCGAATACTAAAATAACAGATCTTGTAATTCTTTATGTTTGTTTTTGTAATACAGAAACAAAGGGAGGAAAAAAGAATGGCCAAAGTTCCTGACATATTCCGAGGCGTTTTGCTGAAAACATTTTCTGCCGAACAAGCAGTCACCCTCATCACATAAATGTGAAGTTCGGAAATAATTCCGAACTTTATTTAAGATTGTTAAATAGGTAATTTTATCTTATTAAAAATATGTATTGAAAAATTAAATTTAACACTCCTAAATGAATTTTAAACTATGCATCGATTATATGAATGGTTTTCCACGAGCTAACGAAAATATCAAATGGCGGGGTTGTTCCCTGAGTGCTTGCCTCAATAAAAAAAAAAAAATTTTCGTACAGTGTACGTTGCCCAAACTGAACACCCATATTGATAAAACAATTTTATTATTTGCACGGCCGTTATCAACTGTCAAAGTTCAGAAATCTCTGTTGGAAGATCCCATAATTCTTATTCCATTTTCTGTTTCTTATGTTTACAGCTAAGAAATATATACATAAGTATATTAAATAAAAACTACAACAACACGAAAAACATGTGTAAAAAAAATTTAAATTATAAAGGATTTGAAAATATACATATATACATATGTATATATATATATACATATATATATGTATATATATATATATATACATATATATATATATATATATATATATATACATATGTATATATGTATATTTTCAAATCCTTTATATATATATATATATATATATAAATATAAATATATATATAAATATATATAAATAAATATATACAGCTGTGTTCAAAAAAATAAGAGTAACCATATCATATATTTATTCAATTGATCTTTAGAGATCTGGCAACTTTTAAGTAAGCCATATTCTAACGGTACTTAGTATAGAATGTGGAAAATAAAACACAAAAGAAATAAGCAAGCTAATTGTAGTATTTATGCTGCAATTAATTTATTTTCTTTTTTGGTACCAAAGTGCATTGATCATAAAAATAGGAGTATTTGCATTAACTGCGAAATTTAACTATTAAACTTTTAAAATTTAAGCTATAAATTCAAAAAGTAAGTGTGAATAAGCTCTGTGTTTACATTTCTTTAACTTTCTTTACCAAAAAAAATCTTTTTTTGAATAGTGGGGCGTGGTAAGCATTGCTCCGAAGAGAAACGAAATTTAATTAAAAATCTAAGGAATGAAGGCAAAACTTATCGGGAAATAAAAAAAATAATGTCGTGCTCAGACCAGATGATAGTCAATGCTTTACGGTATACGGAAAAAGGCGAAACTCGAGGCCGAAAACGCCCGTAGATGACCGTCGTATAGTACGTTTTAGTAAGGCTGATCCTTCTGCATCATCAAAAAAAAATCCAAAAGGATCTTAATCTAAGCGTAAGCACAGTTACTATTCGAAGGGGTTTAGTCGAAAATAATTTGTTTGTCAGAAGTCAAAGAAAGGTACCCTTACTCACAAAAAAACAAGCAGACGCCCGTTTAAAATTCGCTCAGGATCATGTAAACTGGCCTAAAGAAAAATGGCGAAACGTATTGTGGACGGACGAAAGTAAGATCTTTCTATTTGGAGGAACTGGTTCTAGACAATATGTCCGACGTTCGCCCAATACGGAATATCTCCCACAATTCACCAGAAAGACCGTCAAACAAGGAGGAGCAAAAGTTATGATTTGGGGATGCTTTTCCTACAATGGTGTTGGCCCATTATATAAAGTAAAAGGGACAATGGACCAACGGGTATACGTCGAAATTTTAGATAATGTTATGCTTCCATACGCAGAGTGGAATATGCCTCTGAAATGGGTCTACCAACAAGACAACGACCCGAAGCATACTAGTAAATTAGCGAAGGAGTGGTTTCTCGCCAACGGGGTTGAGGTTATGCCATGGCCAGCTCAGTCCCCTGATCTCAGCCCCATAGAGCACCTATGGGGGGATGTTAAAAAATATGTTTCCGAAAAGAAACCGTCCAATGCTAAGGCTTTATTGCGCACAGTCCAGGATGCGTGGAGTAACATCCCAGTAAGTCGTTGTAGAGACCTCATCGACTCCATGCCGCGGCGATGTGCCGCCGTTGTTAAGAACAGAGGTTTTTCTACGAAATATTAAACATTCTGAACGATTAAACTTGTTTTGAATTTTTTTTTTTTTTAATTTTTTAATTAAAAGTATAATACTCCTATTATTTTGAACAATGGATTTTTATCATGTTTGGTTAAAAATGAATATATTTTTATTTTTATGGCTTTAATCACCTCTGAAATTATGTAATAATTTCTTAAGAACTTCTTGTTTAGTGTTACAAAAAAAAGTGAAATAAAATTTTGTTTTTTGTAAAAAATAACAAAATAGGTTTTTGTTAAGGGCGCTCCTATTTTTTTGAACACAACTGTATATATACATATATATATATATATTCTATTTTTATAATAGAAAATCATGTTTGGAATTTTTTTAATAGAGATTAAATGCGTGCACAACAAAAATATTTTTTAATTTAAATACAAAAAAGTTAAGTAAAAAATAACGACTAGTTGAAAAAAATTAATTAAATTTTAAATGAATTATATAAAAAAATTAAAGATTTAAAAAGTATTTTTTAACGATATACCAAAACCAAGTATCAATTTAATATTTCAATATGTACGCTTTTATATAAAAAATTTTGAAAAGTAAATTTTTATTTTTAAACAAATAGCTAAATATACAATAGCTAAACTTTGTAGTTTTTTTTATTTATTTTTCAAATACAAGTTATGGTATAAGATAAAAAAAACGAATTACAACTAAATTTGAAAAACACAATATTTTATATATTCGAATAATAACAAAATAATAATTATTTAAATTAAGATTAAATAACAAAAATTAATTAAAAAGAAGAAGTTATATAAAAGTATTTTCAATTTTTTATACACTTTAAATCCGATTATTAGAATCAGCTTCGCTTTTGTTTTTAATTTGACCACTATCGGAAGGACATTTTTTTAAGAAAATTAACTTTTCCATTTCCTTATATGATTTGAATTAATTTAAATTAAACATTTTAAAATTAAAATCAAGCTTTTAACTTCAGTGATTTATTTTTATTTGAAGAATATAAAAACAAGATGGCGAAAAGTCATAATATAATATTATGTTGAACTGAAATGGACATGGTTGGTCATTTAAAGGGCATTTAAGTTGCATTTAAATGTAAATGTCATTTAAATAAAAGGTGAAACCAGAGCATGACTTGACTTTTACTTTTAAGAATACTTTTCTTGCTCAATTTTCACTAACGTTTAATACAAAGAGTTATTTTTCTCCTAATATAAGCTTAATGCATAGATCAAAAAAATTCAAAAACGCAATGTGGTTATCATTTCGACATTTTTTCGAAAGAGACCTTTAAAATATTTAATCTTAAGAAAATTTCCTTTCCGATGGTAAAAAAGTGGAATTTAAGTGGTTCCAATCATCTGATCGAGAGTGTATACAATTTTAGTAAAATTAAGTGAAGAATAATAAAAAAAAAACTTTTTAAATTCTATCTTACTTACATATGACTAGCATTCTGTTGTCCTGCCGAACGTACTAAGGGAGGTGGTGCATTACCTTGTCCATGATTATTTACCGGTTGCATGGAAATGGTGGCATTATTATAAGCACCATACGCTGGTCGATTATTTAAAATGAGATTCTCCATAGGATTACGATATTGATTACGGGTATTGGCGGCATGTGATTGTTGTGCCTGCTGGAAATATGTTTTCAAAAACAAATAAAAAAGTGTAAAATTAATAATAAAAAAAAAATAACAAATAAAAGAATTACATATATTAAAACAAATAAGCAAGTAATTGTACTTTAAAATCCTTGACCATAAATTCAGATGCTCTAAACGGCCTAGCTTCTCGCAGCACTCATGTTGTGTGCGTCTATTTGTATCCATGAATACGGGGATGCAAATACAGAGTTTAACGTCGACTCTCAACGACAGACTTGAAAAGCTTGTTCATAGCAGTTACTCTCAGAGCTTTTGCCAGAAGACTGCTAATAGGTAGTCGCCGAAATAACTATTTTTAATATTTCTTACTTTCAAAATTTCAGAGCTGGGGTTTGAATCCCTGAGCTCTTGTCTAGTAAGCCGACACCCTAACCACTAAACTACGGTTTTTTAATCCGTGTCCCAAGTATGAAGTTTTTCTGTCTTTTCCTAGTTGATAGTAGTTTTCGGTTAAAATTCATACTTTTTAATATTTCTTCATTGGAGACTTTGGTAGTCTATGGTATTTTCAGAACTCCTCAGTATTTCCATAAATTGAAGATTTCTAATTAACTCTCATCCGAACCTTTTAACTGTCCAAAAATTATCTATTTGGTTAAAAAACAATCAAAAATATTAATGCTTTTTCGGCCTCAAAGATGTTAGATCAGGGTGAAAGACGTCAGCATAAGACGTCTTGTTGGTTACTCTTCATAATGTATACAGTACTGAATTGTTGTCTTTTCTGTTGTTCCTGATTTTAAAAGAACACTGAAATATGTATTTTACTTTTATCCAAAGTGTACAACAGCAGTCATTGTCAGAGCATATTTCACTAGTGTCACTAAATTTACAGTAGTGTCAGATGATTTTCAGTTGTGTTTACATTTAAGAATTTGTACATTGATAAACCAGAGAAGTAGAGATCAGTGTTGCCACGACTTTTAATTTTTTGTAACCAAATTTTAGCAAAAATGTAATCAGAATGGAATTAAAATAATTAAATAATTGACTCCGAACTCTGATAGAAACAATTACAAAAATTGGCCCCTATTCTTTAAATAAAAAGCTCTTACTAAGGTTTTGATATTCATAGTCAAAATAAAAGTATACTCTTAGTTGAGTTGGCTCTAAATGGGTGTCAACTCTTATTTGATAAATGTTTCCTTATAAAAACTAAACAATAATTAATTGTGTGTATTTTAATATATGTATATACACACACTATTAGAAAACATAAACCAAAAAAAAAGTTTAAACAGTATGCGTTCTTTAAAAAAAAAAATAAATAAATCTCACTAATAATATTTATTTGTATATTACTTCAGTTTTTATTTATTTAAAACTCGTGACAATTTTACTTATTTTTGAATTTGTTTCAACAAAACATTTGTCACAATCATCAATAAATGCAAAATCTTTAAGCATTTTTTGTGTTTCACAAACAAATGCTTTGCATTAAAGTATGCAACTGTGTTGTTTAAAATGTTAAAAACAGGTTTTGCTGGTTTTAACTTTAGAGTCGACTTTTGGCATAAAAGTATACTTTAAGTTGTTTATGAATGAGTTAGAGTCGACTTATACAAAAGTCGGCTCTATTTCTATTAAAGTCGGCTTTATTTTTGACTATGAATACGGGCCATTGTCTTTTATCAAATATAAATTTTAATTTTTTTGCAATGTAATGTAATATACAACTTCGATAAGTCTATCAAGATATAATTTTACCTTCTAATTGTATAGGAGAAAAGGTAGGTATTTGCATTCACATTAATCTAAGCTCAAAAGTATATTAAATCAAATAAATAGTACTAAAGATAGCTCTAATTTTGTACCGATAATAAAGTCATTGTCTATCTGTCTGGTTTTCAAATACTCAGTCACCTAATTTAGTAGTGTTATAGTCATCTATAAAAAAATGTAGGCTTATATGCAACCATTGCTTGTTTGCAAGGCTAGCAAAGCCGTTTGCAACGAAAAGTGATTACCGCTATACTCGCATAGGTATGCACATACATACATATTTATGTTAAGTAGTCACAGATTAAAGGCCTGGTTCGCCAAACGTTGATGTCGTAAAAACGATACGTAGTGCAGTTGTACAAACGTGTCATATGTCAACAGAAATATAAATAAAAACAAAACAAACCTAGAAATTATAAAGGCATTCATTTGCCTGTACCACTAATATTAATTTTTCGCCGTCCACTAAAAACAAAATATAATAATTTTTTATTTTATTAATATTGATTATATAAATTATTATATTTTTTTACTTAATTTTTAACAAAACACACCACAAACAAGAAATATAAATGCAATAGTCCCATCAGACGCATTGAAATGTCACGTAAAAACGCTTAGAAATTCTATTGTATACAGATTGTTCCGTTCCGTCAACGTGATATTTATTTTGGATAACCATTTGCATTGTTTTCATATGCTAGAGACCAACGTACGTTGCGTTACGTTACATAAACGTTCGGCTAATTCTACCTTAATGGCCTGTGTCCATATTACCATTGATACACAAATTTTGTTTGTTTGTGTATACAAATTTCATTTGGGTTTTTATAAAACAACTTTGAGTAAAAACGTAACAGCTGTATATAAATTCTCTCTTTATGTGGTTTATATACAGTGTTGTTTTTTTTTTATTATTATTATCTTTATTGAGAAGTATTTAAAATACTATAAAATTTCGGATTACCAAAGTATCCCAAAAAAATTATAAAAAGAAAAAATTTTGAAACAGAAAAAATTTTAATTACAATAATATTACATAAAGCTCTGGCTATGGTTTTTTATATAATATACAATTTTTCTTCTAAAAACGCTAGTATTCCTCTCAAGTTTAATATTGTCAGGAAGCATATTGTAGAGCTGGAGACCTTTGTGAAACAGGGACATTTGCATTGATGTTGTCGTTGTTCTCGGTACTCTATAATTGTTAGAGTTTCTGAGATTATACGGCTGCATCTCACTCACATATCTAATTTGTTCAGTCAAGTATTCTGGTGCTTTTCCAATTTTCATTTTCTGTATGAAGATTAGTGTATTCATTTCAAGCCGTTGTTCTATACTGAGCCATTTTAGCGTATTAAGCATAACTATAATTGGCGTATAAATATTCATTTTTAAAATCGTTCGCATTGCTTTGTTCTGCAATTTTTGCAGCCTCTCGATTTGCATTATTGTGCAGCATGTATATAAATCTGTAGAACCATATTCAAAATGTGGCTTTATCATTGTATTGTAATTATTTATAGCTGTTATTACAGATATTTTATTACGTATACGTTTGAAAAAACCTATTTTTTGCCAATTTTTCTGCAGACATATTCGACGTGTTCTTTAAATTTCAGTTTTTTATCTATTATAAAGCCCAGGTACTTGATGTGTTCTACCTTTTGTATTGCCAAACCATTTATCGTGAAGACCGAATTATCATTCATATTTATGTACATTAATTTTGTCTTCTTCTCATTTAATTTTAATTTGTTCATCTTTAGCCACTTGTTTACGTTTTCAATATCGTACATCATATTGTCTTTACAAATTTTTTCGGTATCTCCGTCTGCAAAAAGTAGAGTGCCATCAGCATACATTACTACTATGTTACATTTCTTAAAAATTTTCGGTAGATCGTTTATACATATAATAAATAGAAGTGCCTGTGGAACTCCATATTCATTATTTATGCAACTAGAGTCTATTCCATTTATTTATATTATAAACCATCTCGTTAACATTATTATTATCCACATTTGTCAAAAGTCTACGGAGCTCATTACTATATGCTTGCCTATTGTATTTAAATATTTCAATTTCGCTTTTTGTTATTTGTTCATTAATCTTACTTGTAATATTTACAGTGAACTCGCGAAAACGTGAATACCCGGAAGCATGAACGACTCGGAAACGTGAACACTTTTATGTTTGCATTGTCTACTCTAAAACGTGAACAAGGTGAAATAGCTCTAAAACGTGAACAATTTTTTTTAATTGTTTTTTTTAATTTTTTTCGTTTTATTTCTTGAATTCGTTTAAATTTGGGGAATCCCAGCATAAGGCAACATACATATGTACATATTTAGCTATCTATTTCAACAAAACATGCACATGTGTAGTTAGGAATCTTAAGGAAAAGGCCATATTTAAAATGGTTAAAAAAATACATATCAAAAAAAGATAAGTGATTTCTTACAATAATATTTAGGAAAAAATCCGTCTTTTAAAAGGAGTTTATAGAAGACTGAATTCTTTTGCTACACCCATATAAGTATTTCTAACCCTCTTTTGTATTATAT
Source organism: Metopia argyrocephala (assembly GCA_963576795.1). NCBI lineage: Eukaryota > Metazoa > Arthropoda > Insecta > Diptera > Sarcophagidae > Metopia > Metopia argyrocephala. Next base: position 112,107,533 of record OY756208.1, read on the forward strand.
TTTTTTTAATTGTAGAAACTTTAGTAGTAGAAAACTTTATATATACATACACGTTTGAAGTACAATGTTTTTTGTCTCATATTCACGAAAATGTAAAAAATGGCAAAAAAGTTTGAATAAAATTCTATATATTTTTTTTAAATAAAATTTCCAAATCTGATTGAGTTTTAGCCAATATCTATTGCTAAAATACATATTTTTGTTTTAAAATCTTACGATCGAAACGGTGAACAAATTTAAAAATGTGAACACCCTTGGTAAAAATTAGTTCACGTTTCCGCGAGTTCACTGTATATCAATTGCTTCGTGATCAGATATTTTGTTCTCACTGTTAGTTTTTACTGATATATTTTTACTATTAGTTATAACAAAGTCTATTAAGGTTTTAGTATTCTCTGTGACTCTAGTCTATTCAGTTACAATCTGATTTAGTCCATTATCATTTAATGTTGCCTGAATTCGATTTTTGAATGAACTATCTCTACGCCAATCAATATTGAAGTCACCCGCTATAATTATATTTAGTTCCGTTTCACATATGCTTTCAATCACACTATCAAATGCATCACGAAATTCCACTTCACTGTAGCTTGGTGATCTGTATACAGCCATAATTACATATTTGTTATTTTTGTTTCTTGCCCTATATGTGCTTATCCAGTATTTTGAATCAGATATTGCTTCATGTATTTTGCTTATGTTCCATGTATTCTTAAAATATAAGACGCCATCCGTTCGTGTTGTATTAGAAAATGACACATATTGATCGTACTTATGCAATTGATATTCTTGTTCAATATTATCCTTTGTAATATGTGTTTCAGATAGTATAATATATTTAGGTTCTTTAAGAGCTGCTATTATTTCTAATTGGTCAAAGTTATTTATTAGACCCTGAACATTTGTGTATATACTAGTAATATTCTTTGATTGTTAAACATTAACACATATCGTCCCAGAGAATTTTTTTTTTCGAATTGACTTTTAAAACTTGGTTTTGAGAAGGTAATTGCGACCAGAAAACACAAATCTGAAGTCAAAATTTTTTTAAAATTTTTTGTTTTTCAATTAATCGAACACTGGGCACTATTATTTAGCATATTAGTTTTATTGTTCCTAAAAATTGTAAATAATAAAAAAACAATTATTTTTAAACTCAAACTAATTCATTTAAAATTATTTAAATCAAAAACTAACCAAAATTAATTCATTTAAATCAAAATGCAAGAAAAGTGTTATTTATATATTATATATATGTAGGGTGCCAATCTAATTCGTTCTTACCTAGTTATTAATTTTTTATTTACTTAGGATAACGGACAAATAGTGGCGTGATGTTTGTTAGGAATGCACTCAAGTAACGGACAATTGCAGTAGCTTAATATTGGTTAGGAATGCACTCAAATAACGGACATTCGAAGTGGCGTGATTTTAGTGAAGAAGAAGAAATTATTGAATAGGGAAATAAGAATAGGATTGTTAAGCAGTAGAGGAGTCGTAAAGTAGCAGTGAAACAGTGAGGTAGCAGCCAAGGAATAGTGCAGTGAACCAAGTGTAAAGTAACCATAAAATTTAAAGTGTTGAACTGAAACTGTGTAATTAAAATTATTATCTTCTAAAATTAAACTAAACTTTATTATTAAAATTACTATTTTCTAAAATTAAACTAAACACACAAACTAAAATACAAAAACAATTACTGTATTCAAATAAACCGAATAAAACATTTTAAAACTAAATAACAAACAAAAAACCAATTTGTCTTATCCCTACAAATTTTTGGGGGCTCAACCGGGATAGACTCCAATTGGTCAAGTGTGTCAAGTTGTGCGTTTAAAATATAAAAAAAAAGAAGATAATACAGAAAGTGTTTCCATTTTTCGTTATAAAATTGTGAACACAAGTTGCTGGGCGATTATAGAAAAAAAAAAAATTTTATTTTAAAATTTAAATTAAAAAGAAGAAAAGAGAAGAAAAAAAAAAATTTTTACACTTTGGTCTCTTGTGCGTGTGCGTTTTAAAGAATATAAGAATTGTTGCGTTGGTAGCTTAAATAAAGGCAACAATAATTTGCTCTGTTGTATGTGTTGTTATTACATAGAGAAGATCGTGACATTGGTGTAAAAGCTAACAGAAAAGAACAAAATTATGAGAGCACAAACAAAAAACTAAAGAGAGAACTAAATTGTGTTGTGTTAGAACAAAATCAACCACCAAAATTTAAAAAAAAAAACTAAGAAAAGACTCAAGAGAGCAATAGACAAACAACCATACAAACCAAACAGTGAGTGAGCAAACCTTTTTTTTTAAAAAAAAAAAAAAAACACAAAAGAAACTTAAAACAAGCAACAAGAAAACATTTATGACGAAGTAAGTTGCTAAGTCTCAAAAAATAATAATCAAAGACAGAGAAAAGAAAACGCACTGCTACTAGATCCTGTGAGTGGGCAGAGAAATTCACTGCAATGAAATCTGAGAACGTATAGCCTATACATGCGTTTGTGAAGAATTGTGTTGAAGCTGTGTAAATCCGTGATGTTGTGTTGCTGACTGCGAAGCTGAGCGTTGCGAAGAAGTTGTGTGGTACAGTGAAGCTGTGTGAGTAGTGAAGTTGTGTGCTATTGCGTATATAGCGACGGAGATGTTAAGTTGATTGCAGCTGCGCAGTAAAGTATTGAGTACATAAAAAGCAACATACAGTGGTTGATGTGAGAACAAAAGCAGACAATTTACAGTGAAGCAGAAAGAAAAAAAAAGGCTGGTGCAAATAACGTATTCTAAATAGATAAGTACTTTCTAATTTTATTATTTTTGGAAGAAAAAGAAAATTTAAAGTAACTTTATAATTTTAATTATTTAATTTAATTGAAATAAAAGAGAGACAAAAGAAGTAAAATTGATAGAAGAACAAAATAAATAATTTACCAAATTTAATTAATATTCTTTCGGTAATACAAGGTATTAAAAAGAAGAGAAAATTTTTGAGAGCTCTTAAGGGAAAAACAAACAAAGTTCAGTTGTTTAATTATTTTGATTATTTGATTAGTTACACTAAATTTTGAAAACTGTTTGATAAAATAATAATAGAAAAAAGAAGCTTTGTTTTTGTTTCCCTGAGGAGATTAACTGTGAAAGCAGTAAATTTATTTGATTGAAAAAATAAAATTTTAAATTTGAAGTAAATTTATTTGATCGAAAAGAAAAAAAATTTTAAATTTGCAGTAAATTTATTTGATTGAAAGAAAAAATTTAAATTTGCAGTAAATTTATTTGATTGAAAAAAAAAAGAAACTTTTTAAATTTGAAGTAAATTTATTTGATTGAAGAAAACATTTTTTTAAATTTGCATTGTATTATATTTAAATTCTATTCAGAACATTTGACAAAATTTAATAAGAGAAAATAACTCATTAATAATTGATATTATAATAATTAATATTGTAATCCTTTATAATTACTATTACCATATTTTTGATTTTTTTTAATATTATTTTGTAAACACTTGGTTGACTGGATTCCGCATTTAGATAGTCTGTGTAGAGGTATAGGAAGATGAATCGTGAGGAGATTTTAGGGATGAGTGTTAGTGCCCTTAAGGCGAAGTTGACGGAATTAGGGTTGAGTACACATGGTGTGAAGGAGGACTTGCAGAAGAGACTTTTGGAAGGATGTAGATTTGAATTTGCGGACCATGACGAAATTAGGGATAGAGTAGGAAGTAGAGTAGAAGAGGGTGCCAATGCAGGAGGCTCTCCTGGAACAGGTAATGGTGAAGATTTTCCAGATGACTCGTTAATTAAAAGCATGTACACCCTTAGAGATGTGGAAGAAAGTTTGTCGCAGTTTTCAGGCACTAGTTCACCTGACGTTATTCAGTGGCTAGATGAATTTGAGAAGATGGGTATGATTCTGAGGTGGTCACAACTACAATTCTATGTCTACGGAAAACAATTATTAATCGGTGCTGCGAGAACATTTGTTAGAAGTCAGAGAGATATAAGTGACTGGTATTCTTTGAAAACGGCCCTTAAGAATGAATTTGGTGTGCAGTTCTATACAGCGGAAGTTATACGCCGTATTCAAAAGCGACGCTTTAATAGAAACGAGACACTGATCGAATATTTATACAGTATAATGGAAATTAGTGCTCAAATTAACTTGGACGAAAAGAGTGTGATAGAATACTTTATTGATGGAATTCCAGATTCAAGACCTAACAAAGCGGTGTTATATCAGGCCGAAAGCATCAGCGAGTTAAAAAAGATGATCAGGGTATATGAGAAAACGCGGTTCGTCCCACAGTCGTCATACAAGGGGAAGGATCCTGTTATGAATACGTCGAGGAAGCCAGTTGTGTCCAGTACAGCAGCCAGTGGAGATAATATTAGGTGCTATAAATGTGGCGGTAAATCTCATATTGTCAAGAATTGCCCTGAGAAACAACCTAAATGCTTCCTTTGTCAGCAATTTGGTCATCGATCTTTTGAATGCCCTAATGCCAAAAAAGAAAAGAAATTTAAGACGGAAAATAGCCAGGTGAATATGGTTCGCAAGGGTCCTGGTTTGATATTTAAAGATATAGTCATGAGGGGTAAAACTTTTTCAGCATTAGTGGATACAGGGTGTGACGTATGTATAATGAGGTTCGACATGTTGTTCGTAGTGGGTGAGGTTAATTTTGTGCCTGAGCGGGTGAAGTTGTTTGGTATTGGTGATAGCGCCATAGTAACTATGGGCCGATTTGATGAAGTAGTGCACGTTGATGGGCTAGATTTTGAGGTCACATTTTATGTTGTCAGAGAACGCGATGTTAATCATTCGATCATGCTGGGAAATAGTTTGATCCGAAAAGCAAACGTGACGATATCAGAAGGTGAAGCGACATTTAAGATGCCGGTAAAAGAAAGTACGTGGTGTGGAGAATTTTCGGGAGACTGTCTCAACTTAGACGAATATAAGCCTGATGCACTGGTCGACTTAGAGCACTTAGATCACTCTACCAATAGTCGGGTAATGAAGGCAATAGTTACGTACCAACCGAGGCGAAATTTGAGAAGCCCAGTAAAGATGAAAATCATACTAAAAGATGATATTCCAGTTTTTCATCGCCCTCGACGCTTACCGGTTGCTGATCAAGTTATAGTGGAAGAGCAAATTGCCGAATGGTTAGCTGAAAAAATAGTGCAGCCGAGCACGTCAGAATATGCGTCACCTATTGTGTTGGTAGCAAAGAAGGATGGATCTAAGAGACTATGCTGTGATTACCGCAGGTTAAACGAAAAAATAGTAAGAGATCACTTCCCGATGCCTTTGATGGAGGATGTTCTTGACAAGCTGCAAGGTGCAAACTTATACACAACGCTGGACTTGCGAAATGGATTTTTCCATGTTCCTATAGAAGACTCCTCTAGAAAATATACCGCATTCGTTACCCATAATGGACAATTTGAGTTCCTGTTCGCACCGTTCGGATTAAGTAATTCGCCTGCAGTGTTCACGCGTTTTATTTCAGCAGTATTTAGAGATTTAATAAGTAAAGGTGTTGTGATTGCTTACATGGACGATATCATCATTCCCGCCAAGGATGTGATAGAGGGCCTGGAGAGGTTTGAAAAGGTTTTAGAAGTAGCTGCGTTAAACGGATTACGCATCAAGTGGGAGAAATGCCAAATTCTACGCAGTAAAGTCAATTTTCTTGGTTATGTCATCCAGAAGGGCACGATGAAGCCAGCAGAAGAGAAGATAAGAGCGGTAAAGAACTTCCCAATCCCCACCGATCGGAAGGCGTTACAGAGATTCCTAGGGCTAACCTCTTATTTTAGAAAATTTATTGAGAATTATGCGATAGTGGCGAAACCTTTAACCGACTTGTTAAGAAAAAACATACAATTTGTCATAAACAATGAAGTTTTACTGGCCTGTCAACAGTTGAAAGAAGCGCTTGTTTGCGCTCCAGTTTTGAAATTGTATGATCCGGACGCAATCACAGAAGTGCATACCGATGCCAGCAAGTATGGTTATGGCGCAGTGCTCTTGCAGAAGAGTCTCGATGAGCAGGATCTACGCCCTGTGCAGTATATGAGTAGACGTACAAGGCTTTATGAGGAAAAATATCATTCTTATGAGCTAGAGGTACTTGCCGTGGTTGAATCGTTGAAGAAGTGGAGAGTTTATTTACTCGGTATACCGTTTAAGATAGTGACCGATTGCAATGCGTTTAGATTGACGATGCACAAAGATGACGTACCTGCGAGAATATCTAGATGGGCCATGTTTCTTCAAGAATTCTCATATGAAATTGAACATCGATCAGGAACACGGATGAGGCACGTAGATGCGTTGAGTCGTATGGCATGTTTAGTGGCTGAAAGCAGCCTTACGCATAGAATTAGATGCGCACAAGAAAGCGACGAGTGTACTAAGGCTATCAGAGCAATTTTAGAATATCAAGAGTATGATGACTTTTATATGCAAAACGGGATATTGTATAAGGATCCCAATAAGGACCTTATCGTTATACCCGTCCAGTTAGAAGAGGAGATAATTAAGTTGGCGCACAACCAGGGTCACTTTGGAGTGAACAAAACGCGTGAGTTAGTAGAAAAGCAGTATTACATACCCCAGTTGGCAGCTAAAGTACCAAGAGTTGTGAGAAGTTGCATCGAGTGCATTATCACCGAAGCAAAAGCAGGCAAGAAAGAAGGCTATCTTAACCCAATCGACAAAGATGATCGACCACTCGACACTTACCACGTCGACCATGTTGGGCCGATGGAAGTTACGAAAAAGGCGTATAATTATTTGTTTGTAGTAGTTGATGGTTTTACGAAGTTCGTTTGGCTCCATCCAACGAAATCGACCGAATCTAAGTCAGTAATTGAGTGTTTGGAGAGGCAGGCAGCTATTTTTGGTAATCCTAGAAGAATGATAACGGATCGTGGGACGGCATTTACTTCACAAGCATTTGAAAACTATTGTATTGAGGAAAACATTCAGCATTTAACGATAACCACTGGAGTTCCGCGTGGGAACGGTCAAGTAGAGCGCATACATAAAATAATCATACCAATGCTATCGAAGCTGTGTGCAGAATCTCCCCAAAACTGGTACAAACATGTAAGAAGAGTTCAAATGTTGCTAAATTCTAGTACTCCGAGAAGCACCCGTGTATCGCCGTTCAGATTGCTAACCGGCGTAGAGATGAAGTTGCCCGATTACCCCGACTTAAGAGAAATGCTACAAGATGAAGCTGTTCGTGAATTTGATGACGAGAGAGAAGAAATGAGATCTGAGGCAAGAAGTAACATAATCAAAATTCAAAAGGAGAACTGCAAGACGTTTAATCGCAATAGAAAACCCGAAGGAGAATACGCCATAAACCAGTTAGTAGCCATAAAGCGTACCCAGTTTGGCAGTGGCCTCAAATTAAGAGGTAAATACTTGGGCCCATACAAAATAGTAGCAAAACTACCACATGGGAGATACGAGGTAGAAAAAGTGGGTTGTCACGAGGGTCCCAACCGAACCACGACGGTGGCGGAGTTCATTAAAGCATGGCAATCCGAGCCGTATTGCCGTCAGGAGGGCCGAATGTAGGGTGCCAATCTAATTCGTTCTTACCTAGTTATTAATTTTTTATTTACTTAGGATAACGGACAAATAGTGGCGTGATGTTTGTTAGGAATGCACTCAAGTAACGGACAATTGCAGTAGCTTAATATTGGTTAGGAATGCACTCAAATAACGGACATTCGAAGTGGCGTGATTTTAGTGAAGAAGAAGAAATTATTGAATAGGGAAATAAGAATAGGATTGTTAAGCAGTAGAGGAGTCGTAAAGTAGCAGTGAAACAGTGAGGTAGCAGCCAAGGAATAGTGCAGTGAACCAAGTGTAAAGTAACCATAAAATTTAAAGTGTTGAACTGAAACTGTGTAATTAAAATTATTATCTTCTAAAATTAAACTAAACTTTATTATTAAAATTACTATTTTCTAAAATTAAACTAAACACACAAACTAAAATACAAAAACAATTACTGTATTCAAATAAACCGAATAAAACATTTTAAAACTAAATAACAAACAAAAAACCAATTTGTCTTATCCCTACATATATATTATATATATATATATCTGTGGAATTTTGAAAAAACGTCTTCTCTCGAAATAAGACAATTTTCCAAGATTTTTATAGTAAATATAGAATTTCCTTGTCCTTCTTTTGCTGTAATCCCCGTATTTCTACGACCCTTGGAAGGCAAGATATGCAGTTCACTAATCGACCTCTTTCAGACTTTCCCCCAATTTCAATTTGACAAAACGACTTCTTTCAGAGAATTAAGAATAATTTGAAAAATTTAATGTCTATAAAAAATTGTATTTCATTTTTATTATTATTTTTTAATTATCTGCATATTGAAGGGAAAAATAGAACCCAAATATATTTTTCAGATCAACTTCTTTCAACCCTTTTTTCATATTCCATTTTAACAAAACAACTTGTCTTGACTTAAGCGATTAAAATAATTTTCAAATTTAATCAAAAAAATTTGGACAAAATGACTTGTATGGTGGAAGCTAATTTTTTTCTTTAAAATTTTAACAAAAAAAATTTAACAAAAAGTCTTAAATTAATTTTTTGTCGTTTTAAAGAAAACTATTGCTTCTAGAGGGAAAAAGAAGGTCGCATAATGTTCGTTAAGTATTTGTGTATAATATCCAAGTTCAAAATTTCTTTAATTTTCTAAGCAATAACTTGTATTAGCCTTTTTAACTGTTTTTTTGCTCTACTGAAAAATTGTTGATTTTGAAAGAAGACGTTTTGTCAAATGTCCACAGATATATTTTATGCATAATTTTAAAATTGGTGTTTTTTCTTTCTCCTTGTAATAAAAAAGAGGAGTGTAGTAGGTGGGTCTTTTTATTTTTATATTTGTAGCTAACCTATCACAATATATAATTGTTAAAAGAAATAAATTCGTAGTCTTCCCCGAGAAGAGAAAAAATTTTTCAAAAACGCTTGAAATTTACTGTTCGAAAAATCGAACAGCGGGACGATATGGGTTAAATCCCATATTTCTTATTTTTATCTTCATTTTATTTTGATATACAGGGCATTTCTTACTCATGCTACTGTGGTTTTCATCAAGTCCCAAATTAAGTTTTTCATTTGTTTTGATGCAATTTATACATTTTTAAATAGTTTCTTTGCTACATTCACTTGGCCTGTGGTTTCCATGGCATTTAAGGCGTGTGTCTTGATTTCGAAATTCACTTATTTTATGGTTGAAACCTTTGCATTTAAAGCATCTTAATAAATCGGTGCCATCAAAAACTTTACAACCAACCTATGTTTATTCTCTGGGCTAATAAGACTTTAGTGTATGATTCTTGATCCAATACAATCTTTGCATTATAAATTATTCTGTGATTTTTTTTAATTTCATACGTTTTAACTATTTTTATCTCAATATCTTTTAATATTTCATTTTGCTTTTTAATTGTATTAGTTAACTCATCATGGGAGTATTTAAATGTCATATCCGTTATAATAATACTCATGCGAACATCATTTGGTACTTTAATTTCATAATCTGCACCCATTTCATTCTGTATGGCGGTTTTTATTTTCTCTCTTCATTATTTTTACTCTGAATAATTAGTGTTCCATTACTTTTGTTTTCGACGTTAGTTATTTTTAAGTTTATTGGATCTACCCTGTTATTGAAGTCGCTTTTAGTTTTCTCTATTTTCTGTTTTTCTGTCGGTTTGATAATACTAGTTTACAAAATGAAATTTTTTTCATGTACATTTGATGAGATGTGATTTTTCTTATGTACTTTCTTCCGTTGAATTCAAAAATCGAGGTTAAAAATTTTTTTATGGAACAGTTTTTGAGATATGGTAATTTTCTCATTTTTTCGACATTTTTTCACTTGACAAATTATATCTCGAGATAGATATGTCCTATTGGGTCGTTCTTGGTACCAAATGGAAGGTATTGAGATAACGAACAAATATGTATAACTGGAATTTTGATTTGTAAAGCGGTTCAAAATATATTGATGAAGATATGGCACATTTTCAAAAAAATCATATTTTACAGTGCTTCTGTGCCGATGGAAAAGTACAAATCGTCGAAAAAACATCTGGTTTCTCTTCATGTGCGTCAAGATGATACTTCTACGCAAGAACTAACACCAACCAGAAGAAAATCGACCGAAAAATGACAAAGGTATATGCTATTGAGTGAAACAATCAAATCCCATATTTTTCGAATATTTTATTTTTTTTACAATTTATTGGGTTTAAACGATTTTAATACATACGTCAATCATACGCCACAATGGCCAGTTTGCTAAATTACATTCAATATGAGTATCACAACTGAAAAATATTTTGGATTGTTTCACTCAATAGCATATACCTTTGTCATTTTTCGGTCGATTTTCTTCTGGTTGGTATATTGTAGTCGCAGTGGTCTAGTGGTTAGTGTGTTGGCTTACTAAGACGTGGGCCCTGGGTTCGACTCCCGGCTCTGACATCTTCAAAAAAAGAAATATGAAAAAAATATTTCTTTCGGCGACTACCTCTCAGCAGTCTTCTGACAAAAGCTCTGAGAGTAATTAATTGCCATGAACAAGCTTCTCAAATTTGTCGTTCGGAGTCGACATTAAACTGTAGGTCCCGGTACTCATGGATAAAAATTTACACAAACAATATGAGTGCTGCGAGAAGCTAGGCCGTAATCCTGACACAGGGTTGTAAAGGCCAGTTATGTATGTATGTATGTATGTACATATGTATGTATGTAACTGACAAAACCTTAAATGTTCACCAGAGCCAAAAACCTTTCATAAAAGTAAATAGAACAAATACACTGGTATTTTTCATTTCGCAGACGGCGTAAGTGAATTTATTTTCATCGTAGAAATCTGGGACCGGGACCAATCGACGCGTATTTTTTTTTCTGAGTAAAATGATGCAAAAAACGTATTTTCGATTTTTTGTCAATTGCAGCGTTCTTTAATTCCATCGACGATATCATGGTGAAATTACTTACCAGGTGCTGTTGTAATAGCAGCTAGTTTTTTTTTTTCGGTCATACCACATCTGTCAAAAGTCGTTTTTATATGTATATGTGTTTTGTTTATATTATGCTTAGTGTGTATTCGTGTTTTTGTTTGGGTGTAGATATGGTGAAATTACTTGCAAGGTGGTGGCAGGTGAATAAAGTTTTTTCAGTGTTTTTTCAGCTCTTTAATGTCAAAAGCAGGTATGGTGAATTAAAAAAGCACATGTAAGAAGTGTGTGAGTGTATTTTTAACAACATATATGTCATGGTGAAATTACTTACAAGGTGGTGGCAGGTGAATATAGTACAAAAACAACAGGGAATTTGTTTTTGTTTTTTCAGCTCTTTAATGTCAAAAGCAGGTATGGTGAATTAAAAAAGCACATGTCACAAGTGTGTGTGTGTTTACAACATATATGCCTCTACACAAAAACACGAATACACTCAAAGCAAAATGTAAACAAAACACAAATATAAACAAAACTTTTGACAGGACCGGTATGACCAAAAAAAAAAACCCAGCTGGGTTGGCAACACCACCTTGTAAGTAATTCCACAATGATATATGTATGTCACTGCACCAAAACAAAAATATAAATATAAACAAAACTTTTGACCAAAAGAAAAAAACCAGCTGGGTTGGCAACACCACCTGGTACGTAATTTCACAATGGGTGTAGATATATGCGTATTTGCTGCTAAATTTCATGTGGCACACAAGTAAGTATTGATTACCATGTGTATTCCTATATCCTCAGAAGAAGGAATTCATTGTTCTACATCTTATTAAAAAAAATTTCTTATTTGTCGTTATTCTTTCAAATTATTAATAAATAATAACTTTTTGCTTTACAAATAACGAATTCTAATATGTATTCCGGGGCGACATTAAATACATTTATTACTTTCGTGGGACATGATCTGTCTTAAGGGTAATGGTTTCCGGAATCAACCTTGTATTATTCCTTGTATTACCTTCTCGATTCTCAATGATTACCATTTTTCGCTTGGTATTTACTCCGCCATATTAGTGCAACAATTTGCATACAAAATAAAATAAAAGAAGTTTTAAGATTCTCAACATGTTTGTAACCCCCATTTTAAGGATTCATTTAACAAAAGCATAAAAATCTATAAAAATAATTAAAACAAAGTACTATGAAAAATACATACATACGAGTGCATACATTATATATTTTTTAACAAAAGTAGTGGCCGAAAGTTTAATGAATTAAACTTAATGAAAAAATAACACTTATTAAATAACTAAAACAGTTTTTTCTTTGTCTTAAAATTTTTATTTTTTTAATATTTAATTAAAAAAAACCATCGGGTATGTTCTGAAAAACCGAATTCGATTGAAATAAAAATCGAGTGATTTTCAAAGGCAAACAAATCTTTATTGCAAGAATTGTTACATAGTTAGGTGTTCAATATTAAAAATATTAGAAGATTTTTAAGTTTTAAAATTATATCAGTTTGAAATTTCATTCGATTTCAATTTCAATCGAATTGTTTTGTAGAACATGTCCGAATATTATAAAATAATTGTTACAACTAAAGTCAAACTTAAAATATTTTTTATAAATACATTTTTTTTTAATTCATGTATAACTAAAAAATGTTTACTTCATTATAAAAAGAAATAAATAAATGACCAGCATTTTACATCACTTCTTTAAAACTTTTTTTAATAATAGCCGAAAAGAAATTGAAAAACAAAAATAGTGACAGAATTATTCGTATTAAATGTTTTGGTTAAGAAATTTTTTTTTAATATCTATTACTTTGTCACGATAGAATTATCGTCTAGCATTCAAAGCTTGTTGGAACTCTTGTATTTTCTTTGTTTTGAAGGTTTTTTGCTGGCGACCGCAGAAGTGTTGTTTTTAGTAGTGACAGTAGTTGTACTTTGTTTTCTAGGATTGTTTGTATTTGTGGCAGTGGTGGCGTTTATGTAGGTGTTGTTAATATTTGTAGTAGAGTTGGTACTAAATGGATTGTTGTTGATATTATGGGAGGAAGCAAAGGCTTGATGTAAATACATCTAAATGAAATGGAATTAATATAAAAAAGAGGATTGAATAAAAATTCCATAATTAAAAAAAAGTGCGTTACTTTCTCTTTTTTTTTTTCTTTTTGGAAAAAAGGTTCATTTTTAAAATCAACATTTACGGTCAAATATACATATAAGAGGTTTTTGTAATTTATAAACCCCTAGGGAGAATAAATATTATATTTTTTTACTAAATATTTTGTAATGTTTTTCCTGTTCATAAAAAATGAGGCCTTTTTCTTTTCCAAAAACAACTACAATGCACTATTGATTAAATTCTACATAATAACTAAAAAGTTTTTAGCACAACTACTACAATACACTACATAGTATATTACTAAATATAAATTAAAAATTAAAAAGAGAAAAGGTTGGCCCCGTGGTCTAGTGCGGAGGGTGCTATAGACCGCTAGTGCGATAGTTGTTGCTGATTAAAAAATATTCATACAATATTCCGCAACCTAAAAACTTTGCGAGCCGCAGTTTAGATTCACAGTGAGTGACTGACTTTCTTTCGCTTTCTTTCGACATCGTAGGCCTGACTGTTAATTTTATTCTATATTTACACGACATAATGACCCACTTGGTTGCAGATTTTAAAAATTTTGGTGTCAACAACCTAAAGTGGCATCATTAACTCGAAATATATAAAATGTCGGATAGAGCACATAAACTCCCGCACGACGATATGTGTATCACAATGTGTATTTTATACAGTTGAATTCGGATATAACCACACCCTTGAAATTAAAAAATCGCATAATTGCAAAATAAATGTTTTTACTTTTGTTTTCTATTAAACTCAAAGGTATTTAACTTCATTTAAAAGAATATTCGTTTTAAAGCCAAACCGCTTTAAAAGAACGGATTTTACGTTTAAAAGCACAAAATTGTATAAAAAGAACTCCGCTTAATTGCAAATTCTAGTATGTATTAATAATTTATCGACGACAATAAATTCAAGCACCGGCTCACTTCTTTTCTACTTATGCATGCTTAGATTTTTTATAACCGAATTCGACTGTATATAGATATTTGGAGGGAGGCAGGGGGAGGGGGCGGTATTTCAGTTATGTGTGTGGTGTTATTGCTGTTTTAATTTTTATATACATAAATTTTTATATATTTACGTAAGTATATTTTTTATTTCTTTCTGTTATTACTAAAATCAAATCTTTAATAATTTTAATTCTACCGAATTGTTGTTTTGCTTTTTTAGTTTTGTCAGCTAGTTCAGATAAAATAGCGATAAATTGTTATCAAAATGAGAGATGATAGCAAATTTTCAGAAATTTGCAAAAAGATTCAAAATGAAACACGATGGTGCATACATACATACATATATAATTGGCCTTGCAACCCTGTTTCAGGGTTACGGCCTAGCTTCTCGCAGCCACCCATATGTTGTGTGTGTAAATTTTTATCCATGAGTACCGGTACCTACAGTTTAAAGCAGAGTAGGAAAATAAACGAAACTAAACGTTTGATTTCAGTTTGTTTTGAACTTTACAATGAGTAAAACAAAAACAAAACAAAAACCTGAGAACGATTGTCTCATTTAGTTTTGTATGTTGATTTTGTTTGTGAGCAATAGAAATACACTAACTCAAATGTGCGTAGGTAGAAAAAAATTAATCAGAACAAAATAAAGTTTGTAGAAAATACGTTTGCAAACGTTTGCGAATTGATTTGTTCATCATAACTCCCTAAAATACTTAAAGCATTAAAACATAGACGACAGCAAGCAGCAGGCAGCAAGTTGTCAAAAGTTGTCCGTCAAGGTAGGAAACGACCTCTTCAAACCTTTTAACACCGTGCGAGGTTTTAGACAGGGCGATCTCTTATCCTGCGACCTGTTCAATTTCATCATGCAGAGTGTTTTGCGAAAGGCTGGTGTACATCGAGATCTGGAGTCTGGACATCAAACGAAGAATCACACTGGCCAACAGGTGCTACTACTTTTCTCGCTGGAGCAGATTCATCAATCCGAACAATATGGCCGAAGAAATTTAACTAAATGTTGTCATACGTTATATTGTATAATAGTGTCGGCTGACTTTCAAATGGTCTTGCGCAGCCCTCTAATCAAACTACATAATATGAATATACGAATACGACCGAACATATGGCGATCCTTTTTTTTTTGTGGGTTTGACAAGAAAATCGCTTTTTGGTAATTTAATCAATTGGAATAGCTTACCTTTGCAGTGTTTGTGATAAAGAAACTACTGGAACACATTGTGTTCTGCATCTGCAGCTGTATTTTTAAAACTGCTAACATTGCCTACCCTTATAAAGGATGTATGGAAAATCCTCCTGAGAATCTGATTTATTCTGCATTTAAAGCTGAGATACCGTAAAGACTCATTGATATAAAAAATTCAACACGTGAAGTTAAATGTAAACCGGTTTATAATTTTTCTATAAAATTGATAGGATAGATTTACTCATAACTATTGAATTTTATACATACAGTTAAACCTCGATTATCCGACTCTCGTGGGACCGGCACCAGCACGGACAATCGAAATACACGGTAAATAGAGGTTATATTAAAATATACAGAAATACTTTTTTTTTTCATTTAAACATTCGATGTATGTAACTACAGATTCAAATACATACATATAAGGTGTGCGTCACTATAAAGTGTAACACCCATTTTTCTTAATAACTTTTTTCACCTTTAATCAAAATTATTTTTCTTAATCACAATATCTTTGAAAAATGTGTCAGATTTTAAAATGTATCAGTTTGTCAAATTTGACTTGTTAGTTAGTTCATAATGGATAATCAAAGACAAGTGCATACAAAAATTATTCAAATAATTCAAAAAAAACCATATTGGAGTTACACAAAAGTTGCTAGGGAAGTCCACGTGACCAGGCAATGTGTTTCCAGAGTGGTCAAAAAGTTCAACAAAGACCTAAAAATTGAAAGAAAGCCTGGA
This sequence comes from Metopia argyrocephala, assembly GCA_963576795.1. Taxonomy (NCBI): domain Eukaryota; kingdom Metazoa; phylum Arthropoda; class Insecta; order Diptera; family Sarcophagidae; genus Metopia; species Metopia argyrocephala. Next base: position 112,123,612 of record OY756208.1, read on the forward strand.
ACAGGTAAAGCAAAACTGGTAACGAACGACGCGAAAGCCAAAAAGGTTGAGAAGCTTTTGCTGGCTCTTCCAAACATTTCTGGTCGCGAAGTGGCCCGGCGCGTGCAATGTTCGGAAAGTTTTGTGCGCCGAGTTAAAGCTAAAGCTGGCCTTAAAACATTTAAAGTCCAAAAAGTTCCGGATAGAAATGCTAAGAAGAATATTGAAGCAAAAAAAAGAGCAAAACTCCTCAAAAAAGAATTTTTTCAAAAGTTCGAATGTTGTGTAATGGATGATGAAACTTACGTTTTTGCAGACTTTGCGCAGCTTCCTGGCCAAGAGTTTTATGTAGCGGATAGTAGATACAATGTTACTGAAGGGTTCCGAACTAAAAAACTATCAAAATTTCCCAAAAAGTTCCTAGTTTGGCAGGCTATTTGTAGCTGCGGCGACAGAAGTGCATCGTTTGTTACATTGGGATCAATAAACTCAGATATTTATATCAAAGAGTGTCTTCAAAAGAGGTTGCTCCCATTTCTAAGACAGCACAACATATCAACATTCTTCTGGCCAGATTTGGCAACATGTCACTACAGTAAAAGCGCAATAGACTGGTATAATAAAAATAATGTTATTTTTGTTCCAAAAGAGGCTAACCCACCAAACTGATTTATTTCTTGTGAGATTGTGAATGGTCATGTAGTTTATTTTACATCAGTTAACTTTGAAGAACGTTAAATAGCAGTTTATTTACTTGATAACATCACATTCTAATAAAAGCAATATAAGACGGTTTAGTTCGTATAGAATTTTTTGAGCTATAGCATATTAAGTGCTGCTGTACTAAGCTTAGTATACCTGAAAAAACACAACTCAGAATATTTTTTTTTGGTTTTTTTCTTTTACTGTACTGTAAAAAATGTTGTTTAAATCTAGTTATAAATATTACAAATTGTTCTTGGTTTCCATTTGGGCGTTAATGGGTTAAATTCTAAATGTCAATTTTAATGTAAAATATTTTAACTTGTTTTTGACACACTCAACTTTTTTATCGATAACATTTGTAAATTTTTTGGCAATTCTGTATTTATATGAATATAGTTGAATTCTTTACGCCCTTTATGTTATGTTCACACGACAATATGAAACACTTGGTTCGCTCTCTGAACCACGATTGCGAAACTCACCGTTCAGACGACATTTTAGTGTTTCATTTTGGCATTTCTCTTTTATGTATACCACAATGTATAATGTACATACCACACACATGTATACATACTTACATATTTAGGATGGAATTTTGGTTTTTTATGTTTTTGCTTATTGCTTTTCTGATTTTTATATTACATATTTACGTTAATTCTTTATTTCTAAAAAATTTTCATTTTTAACAAATTATTATTTTGCTTTTTTCTGTTTTGTTAGTTAGTTAAGATAAAGTAGCGATAAATTGTTATCAAAATTAGAGATCATAGCAAATTCTTCGAGGTTCCCAACAAGATTCAAAATGAAACACGAAGGTTCGCTCTCACAATTTTGTATGGCGAATCTACTTGTTTCAAACAAGATTCGGTCTCGAACCGCGAATGAGAGAGCGAACCTCGATTTTGCTATTCGTGTGAACATGGTATTATACCTTCTTATTATATTATATTTGCACTGTTCTCCAAATCATTTTTAATACAAAAAAAGTAGGTGTCATACGGGCTTAACGAAACGAAGAAGAAATGTTTTCTGTTTTTAAACATGTACGAGTATGAAGACAAGCAAAATAAAAAAGCAAAAATACTGGCAATTTTTAAACTGGGCTTATTAAGACAAGGTAACATCAATGTAGACTTTGTTTTTTATTTTTTTTTTTTTTTCAATATTAATTTTCTAATCCCACTGCCTTTTCCACTTCTTCACCAACATAAAAAATTCCCTGCTTTGACGCATAAAAAATACCCGTCGAAGTCATAAACTGAATCGCGTGTAATATGCACATGCAAACATATTATGTACATTTTTATTAGAAAATAAATATATAAAAAAACTGTTTATAAAATAGTTTAAAAAATTTAAATTAACTCACCTGGGATGCTAACATTTGAGCATGTATTAAGTTTAAGTTGCCAGGTTGTTGAGACATCCAGGAGCCATTAGCAATTGCCTGGTAGAACATGAACAAAAGCAAATTTTATAATTAAAAAGTGAATAGAATTTAAAAACAAAATTTTAAGAATTCTAGATAAATTTTAAAAGTGGAGTCTAACGCGTATTTATAAAAATGGACTTTCGTATTCAACAGGCTAATACCGGCACAAAGCAAAGGACACTATTTTATAAAGAACAAAGGGCTTTCGAAGTTAAGACTAAAACTAAATCAAATATATTTAGAAGAAAATGTGTAAATTTTGTAAAGAACAATAGATAGAGCCTATAAATTTTATATATTTCTTATCAAATTTTTCGTTTTTTAAATTGAAATGTAATTTAAAAGTATTAATAATACTACTTAATATCAATAAAAAATATATATGTACATACCACCAACACAATTCCATTATCGACCCTTGGACCATCATCCCTATAGAGAGATATATTTCGGGCATCTCTTATTTTTCCATAATGACTACTAATCTTCCCCAGACGTTTTGCAAAAAATTGCATTTTTCAAATTGTGTTTCTCCTATACCAAAATTATTTAAGATATGCCACTAACACAGTTCTATTAGGGCCCCTTGAACCATCATCTCTATATATACTACGTTTATACGTCCGACTTATTTGCAAATAAGAGTAAAGAATGTTGCCGTATAATTGTTTTATTGCAACTTACTAACTCACGATAACAAGTCGTGAATAACGATACTATTTGCAAATAAAAATGTAAAATGTTGCCACTTGTTTACATTTTAAATGTTTTTATTGTTTTAAAAAACCTGGTAGGCTTATATACATAAATATGGCGGAAAAACACATAAAAATATAAAATATTGAACTTAAAGCAACAATTAAAAAAATATTGTACTCTGTAAAATAAAAAATTTAAATATTAAAATCAAATAGTTCAAATCTGAATATTTGTTGTATATTTGCAAAGAAAAATTTCAAAATTAAATCAAAAAATGTTCGCACTTTTTTAAACAATGTTATAATAATATTTGTTTCCAAGTACTTTTACATACATATTAACAGTGAGTTAGGTATATTGCAAATAAATTTATTTGCAAATAGGACGTGCGTATAAACGTAGTAATAGTGTGATATTTCGGCCAGCTCTTATTCTTCCATAATGACCACTAATCTTCCCAGACATTTTGCAAAAAAAAAGGTATTTTTCAAATAGCAATTTCTCCTATTCCAAAATTATTTCAGATATGTATGTACATATATATATTATGATGTTTTCAGTTTAGAAGTAAAATAAGAAGTAAAGTTTTATTTATAATTTTCTTTTAAATAAATATTGACATAGACAATTCAAAGCTACTATTCTAAATAATAATAAAGTAGATATAGTGAGAAGTTAGAAATCGAACCTTTATGGCACTATTCCACATATATAAAACCAACAGAGTTCCATTGAGGAGCCCTTGGACCATCATCCCTATATAGAGTGATAATTCAGCCATCTCCTATTTTTCCATAATTACCACTGACTCTTCTCCAGTTTTCTATTTTTCTTACCAACATTTTTCTCGGCATTTTTTAATTTTAAATTATACAAAATTGAATTTTTTACGAGTTACAAAATAAACAAATGAGGAGGGACATCAACTCCCTGTTATCTCGTGGCCACCACAATCTCTCAAGCTCAACTCGGTTAACAACATATGGTTGATTGCAAAACTTAATATTGGAAATAGTGTTCCGAAATGGAGAACTTATCACCGAATTGGAAAAGCAATTGAATGGAATAGACCCATTTATTAGCCAAAATTACAGAAAAATAATTACAACCGTCAGTAGTGCAACAAATAGTATGAAGCATTTTAAATAAATTCGACTTTCATGCCAGATCAGCCCATATTTCCAGAATGAATAGAATTATGAGATTAATGGGTCTATAATGAAAGACAACCGACCTTGAATTGCTTTGCCAGTTGCCAATGTGGTATTAGAGATGGCAACTGTCAACTGAAAACAGTTTTCGTACTTATGCATTTTTAATTCAAGTTGAGCTTCCATCCATAATTGACCCATAATGTTTGCTGAAGAGCACGCTTAAAAGCCTCCTGAGTACTGGATTGATGTCATCTTTGCTGATGGATGCAAATATATCTTGTTTGGCTTTGTTGCAAAAGTATTAGTTTACCGAAACATAGTACTCGAGTTACAACAAATGCCACTTTATCTTCACATACAATTTTTACTATACATGTAGGTATATGCAGTATTTACTATTTCCCAATATGTACAGATATTCACGATGTTAAGTCGGGGTCGCATCAGAAATATTATTTTTGAAATTTTTTCTTATTCTATTATAAATTTCATTTGTGGCTTCACATGAAAATTATTTTTTGATTTTGAAAACACTTAGATAATTTTTGGTGTTCTGAAAATCACAAGCTTTTTAGTTTTCAGAAGTGATTTTCATTGTTATAAACCAGGGATGAGCAACACGCGGCCCGCGGGCCACTTGCGGCCCATTTAACATGTCATTGCGGCTCGCCAAGCATTTTTTAAATTTGGTTTATTTTATTTACTTTCTCCCATCAATATTTCCCAGCTTAGACGGTAAAAGATTTTTTGCAAGAATTTTCATTATTCTTGTTTAAATTTGCATTTCCGGTTAAAAAAATTTTTGAATTTTTATTTATTTGTCTCTTTTTAGCTTTCAGCATAAATAAATATTCATATTAAAAAATAAAATTAAAAAATTAAACAAAAAATTATGAACAAGAAATTAAAACAAATATCAAGGACATGAACATGTTTACTCTTTTATGTTTTCTACATATGTATACATATGTACATAAAGTTAAATTTTATGTAAGAAAACTCATATCGTCTAAATTGCGACTATATTATTATAAAATTAATTACGGGAAACCCCGCATAACGCGGTATTTTTACAACACGATTTAAATAGAATTCCGTTACAGTTCAACGTGAAACTGTGTCTTGTATAACGCGAAATTGAAAAGAAGTGTTGGCGACACTAATTTGTGCATACATATTTCTGTAAAACGGGGGATTTCCCTTTTGTTCAAACATCAAATACGAACGCGCACCGCCTCTGTGGTTATTTGTGTTTGCTTCTGTCACACAATTAGTCAGACTGGTAAGCTGTTAACTAACAATTTTTGTATTTCTTGAAAAAGTTAGTGAAATTTTATTGTCGAAAAGGTAATATTAGAGTTTTCTTTACTCAAAATTAAGTTTTGCCCCAAATTTTGTTAACTTTAAAATTTTTTTTCGATAATAGAATGTCTGAAAAGAAAACAAAAAAACGGACGATTGCGGTTGAGCATAGGAATTTCCAAAAAAAGTGGAAATTTGGTTATTTTTTCACTTTCGCCAAAAATAAAGCTGTATGCTTAATATGCTCAGAAACTGTGTCGACTTTAAAAGAATATAACATAAAAAGGCATTACGATACAAAACATGAACAATAATACAAAAACCTAACAGGACAACTCCGGATAGATAAGTTTAATCAAAGGGAGAAAAACTTCGGAAAACAACAGGATTTTTTTAAAAATCAAACTGTTTTATCAAATATCGCAGTAAAGGCTAGTTATGTTGTCAGTCAAATACTGGCAAAAAAAATGAAACCCTTCGCGGATGGAGACATGATAAAAGAATGTCTAACTGCTGTCGCAGAAATAGCATTTCCTGAAATAATAAAAATTATTTCAAACATTAGTTTATCAAGATTCTCCATAGCAAGGAGAATTGAAGACTTGTCTGAGAGCATAGCAACAACGCTTTGTGAACGCATTGCAAAATTGGAATACTGTTCTTTGGCACTTGATGAGAGTTGCGATATTAGCGATACAGCACAGCTGGCTATATTTGTACGTGGTGTTGACTCCAATTTTAATATTACCGAAGAATTGTGTTCACTGATTCCTATGCAAGGAACTACAACCGGCAAAGACTTGTACGATAAACTAAAGTCTGTGTTGGAAAATTTTTCAATTTTATTAGAAAAGATTATGGGTGTATCGAGAGATGGAGCACGAGCAATGTCAAGTATGGAGGTTGGAGTATCAGGACGGCTGTTTCAAGACATTAAGAAGGCCACAGGAAGGGAAATATTCATTAACCACTGCGTAATTCACCAGGAAAATTTGTGTGCGAAAAGATTGAGTATGCCAAATGTCACATTACCAATAATTAAATTAATTAATTTTATTAAGTCGCGAGCGTTAAATCACCGCCAGTTTAAAGAATTCCTAAGGGATTTAGAAACTGAATATGGAGATGTGGTTTTTAATACCGAAGTGCGTTGGCTTAGTAGAGGTGCTTAAAAGAGTATACAACTTAAAAAGCGAAATACAATCGTTCTTGGATATGAAGGGATATGACTTCCCTCATTTTGGTAATAAAGAATGGATGTGCGACTTTGGGTTTCTTATCGACATGACCCAGCATCTCAATGATCTTAATATTGAACTTCAAGGCAAAGGACTGTTTATTCATAACTTGTGTGATAAAATTCAGGGATTTGAGTGCAAATTAAAATTGTGGAAACAGCATCTTCTGCAGAATAATATGTCTCACTTTCCACATTTAGAAAAAGAAAACGTTACCACTTCTCAAAAATACGCACCATATATAAACATTTTAATCAACGAATTTCAATTACGATTCCAAATGTTCAAAACTGAGAAGACAGCGATTCCACTAAAAATGTTTTCCTCACCATTTAATATCGTTGTGGATACAGTTCCCAAAGAGTTTCAAATGGAAGTGATTGACATGCAGAATAATACCGATTTAAAAAATGTATTTCTTTCAGTACACATCGAAAACTTTTATAAATCATATGTGAGCCCTGAGAAATTTCCGCTTTTGACGAAAAATGCAAAGCAAATGATGTCTCTGTTTGGAAGTACGTATGTTTGCGAACAATTATTTTCAACCATGAAATTCATCAAGAACGACCACCGATCAAGACTAAGTGATGTACGATTAGAAAGCTGCGTACGTGTAGCCATCTCATCAATTCCAGCTGATATCGATCAGCTTGTACAGAAAAAACAGTGCCAAATTTCTCACTAAAAATACTTGCCTTTTTTTGCATTAAAATCTGTGTGTGAAATCTTTATTTCTTTTTAATTTTTTATATTAATATTTATTATAAATAAAATTTTGTAAATTATTAAAAAGTGTTACTTTATGCAAGGCCCGCCAAAAAATTTTAAAATATAAAGTGGCCCGTTGATTAAAAAGGTTGCTCACCCCTGTTATAAACCACAAACTTAAAGGTCTGGTTAGCCAAACGTTGATGTCGTAAAAACGGTACGTACGTTAATGTACGTACGTATGTGCAGTTATACAAACGTGTCATCTGTCAAGAGAAGATCTAAATAAAAACAAAACAAACCAAAAAATTATAAAGGCATTCATTTGCCTGTACCACTAATATTAATTTTTCGTCGTCCACTAAAAACAAAATATAATAATGTTTTATTTTATTAATATTGATAATATAATTTATTATATTTTTCTACTTATTTTTCACAAAACACAGCACAAATAAAAAATTTTAATTTTTAAATGGCAATATGAAGCCAGCTGTTTAGAGCAGTGATGAATGTTGTTAAATTAACACAAAGTTAAAAAAGGTACCAGAAGTACCAAAATAAGAGCATATTATAATTACTTCTTGTATTTTATGCTTCCTAAAAATTTATTCTTATACTACTACTGAATATTCAATTTTTGGTTTAAAGCCATTATTCATTGAATCGGATCCATTGGTCCATTGTGGACCGGAAACGAAAAAAGTTAATTTTTAAGTAGAACTTTTTAAATAAAATTGTAATTATCTCGGTAACTAGCTAGCACGTAAATCAATCATGCATCCCATATGCTTCTTTTTAGATAATCGAAAAATTTTTCATTTGGTATGTATATAATTCGTCTGTCGAAGATATGTTAAGTAAAACATGGGACTTTGAAATGAAAAAAAAAAAAAAAATAAAAACAAACTTTATATTCACATAAAAATTTAAATTATTCACATAAATATCATTATATGTATCTAAAGACTTCAAAAATTAAAGTCTTTTTGCACACATAAGTATAAAAGAAAATGATTTGCAAATAAGCATGAAAGTACCAAAAAGGGCATTTGGGCCACATTGTCATTTAACATACAATAGTCCCATCACTCGCTTTGAAATGTAACGTAAAAACGTTGAGAAATTCTATTTTATACAGATTCTTCCGTCCCGTCAACGTGACATTTATTTTGGATAATCATTTGCATTGTTTTCATATGCTAGAAACCAACGTACGTTGCGTTACGTTACATCAACGTTCGGCTAATTCTACCTTAAGGCTTATTTGTTTCGTTTATAGAGCTGCCAGACTAAATTCTTCCATTTGTATTAAAATCGCAACGTCATATTTCAATAATTACCCAGTCTGTGTTAAATATTTTGCAATACAAATTTTTATGAACAAATTTGGTAAAGTTTTGTTTTTAAGGGTCGTACCTGAATTAAAACGTACGGCATAAATATTTTGTCAAAATTGTTTCATTCCCATACATTTTGTATGAGAGCTACCGAAATACGTCGCGTATGTACATTATGGATTTCAAAAATCCAAGTTTGACAGTGCATACAAAGAAAAAATTAAAGTAAAAACCGAAAAAATAATATTTGTTTGAATTTTTTTTTTCTAATACCTACAAAAGTAAAAACTCGACAAAACAATTGCCGAATTCACAAAACCCTTGTATTCATTGTATTCGTTGTTAGATTGTATGGCACTACAATAGTTGTGCGCTTGTTGTTCGTAATTTGTATATAAACATTCGATACAACTCATACACTTTCTTTTCATATGTTTTAAAAAAGTTGTATTGATTTCTGTGTTATTGTGAATGAAAAATATTGACAAAAAATATAAACACAAAAAAATTCTTTTTATTGTCAACAGCAAATTAAATAAAATAAAATAAAAAAAATATAAAAATGGAAGAAAAATGTATTTTGTTTGTAAAAATCAACTTTTTAATGCAGTTTTTGTTTTTCTTATTTGGTTTTTGACGTTTAATACACAAAATACTTTCATATACAGTGGTGGCCATATAATTAGAAACGACTTAGCAGCACACATTTTTCTTAATATATTTTAAAAATTAAGTTCACAATACATAAAGTAAATACTCTAAATTGTAAAGTATTAAATCATTATTGAATTTATAATAAAAATATTTGCAGCTGAGATAACATTTTTAAAAAATATTAACTTTAAACAAAATATACTTAGCACTTTTAAGTTGGTCTTATAATTAGAAACGACGCAAATGTTTTCACAAAACTTAAAATTTTTCCTACAAAAGTAAACAAAAATTGGCATATCCTCTAATAGGATATTCATTTATATATTTTATTTTTGACAATATTGGCTAATATTTGTCTTCTCCGTAAATTTTGTATTAAATGCTGGCATGTTTACAGAGACATGTTTCCATAGGTTTGCTGCATCGTTTGGAACTATTAGACTTTTTGTTTTTTGGACTGTTGTTGGGGTGATTCCTTTCTACAATTGCCTATAAGTTTTTAATTGGGTTTAGATAAAAATTTTACGATGATAAGTACAAAAAGTCAATATTTTTATACGAAATCTAGTATGTCATTAACTTAGAATTTCGATTTTAGTCGTTATCATGTTAAGAACGAGCATATTCTCAAAAGAAATACTGTTCTATTACATTTTTTAAATTGTTTTTATATTGATGCTAATCAACTTTTTTCTTTATTCTAAGAATGGGTTCACACCACACCACGAAATATCATACCAAGTTATAATACACCACCACTGTTTTAACAAAATACCTAAAGTCTTAAGGATTTTACTGAGGAACATCTTACGTAAGATTTTTCGCCAGGTGAAAATAATATATTCTTAAATTCATTGCTTGTGAGAATTCTATTTCTGATAACATGCATCTTTGTTGAGCATTTTGCTTGCAAAGCGTCAGTGTTTCTTAATATTTTTTTTGCGACATGCGGTATCTTTTATACAATACTTCTACGAAAGCCAAAATGCTAATAAACGCATTGTTATTGTCCGTGTAAATATTTCTTTTCTCATTTGTTGCCCAGTTTCATCCCAATTTTGTGTGAATTCAGAAATTGGTTACCTTTACTGATGCTGCAAGTAATCTTATCTTCTACTTGAAGAGTTTTTCTAGCACTGGGCTTCCTGGCTGGGGTTGCAAACTTCTTTTGTTTAATTTTAGAAGTGAACTGCACCAAATTTCACTTTTTTGGATTATGAAAACCTTTGTGCGATAGTCCACATTGACAGTATTTCCATTGGATACGCCTTGTAGAAGCCCTCCCTTATTTATGGAGGGCATCACTTGTTTTTTCCAGTTTTGAAAACTAAAACGTATTAAGGTCATATTAAGGTCAATACGCCCTACTTATTTTTAATTTTAGGACTCATAATAAAAAAAGTTAATTAATTAAAGAAAACCTAAACGTTTGTAATTACGTGGCCAGCTAAAAACCAAGTACTTAGAAATTAATCAAAATTTTTTTAAAGTGCAAGCTTTAAATTCAAAGTTTTTTGCAGCGTCAATAATGTGGATTGTGTACTTTTCGAATAGCGGTGCTTGTAATTTTTAGTAATGGTTTTAAAAGAAGTTACACTTTGATTTCATTTTGATTAAACATCGTTTCTAATTATATGGCCACCACTGTACATACAATAGATGTTCACAAGCCAACATTTGTATGCAATACATGAAACAACGATACAAAACTTTGTGAATTCGGTAAATTTTTTATAGACATTCACAACTTTTCAAATTATTCTTAGTTCTCTGAAAAAAGTCGTTTTGTCAAATTGAAATTGAGGGAAAGTCTGAAAGAGGTCGATTAGTCAACTGCATATCTTGCGTTCCAAAGGTCGTAGAAATACGGGGATTAGAGCAAAAAAAGGGCAAGGAAATTTTATATTTACCATGAAAATCTTGGAAAATTGTCTCATTTCGAGAGAAGACGTTTTTTCAAAATTCCACAGATATATCCCAAAGAAAAATACTTTTGTTTTTATATTATTTTTATTTATTTATTTTTTTTTTTTAATTAATTGCGTATTTCGGTAATACAGGCGTATACAAATTAAACTGTTTATACATCGTACGTTGTACGCTATTATTCAGGTACGTACGACCCTAATAATTAATTTAATTGACAAATCTAGTCTAATGATGGAAAATTTAAAAAAAAATTTATAGTCTGGTAACTCTAAAAGCCTTTTTGAATAATAAAAGCAAATTGTGAAAAATGTAAGCAAAACAAACAAAAAAATTTATGAAAATTTCAATGTCTTTGAAAATTTGCAAATTTTTGAATTTTTCTGAATGAAATTATATATATTTTTTTTGAAGAAATATATACTAAACAAATGAAATCACTGGATTTCATTTCCCTTTTTTCATCAAATTGTAAGCAAAATAGAGTTTAAAAAGGCAAGTTATTTGAAATCGACAAGCATTTACGTGACCGATTTCAAATCACAAAATTTCAGACGATTTTGAGCTCAGAACACCTTTTTGTGATTCGAAATCACTTTCACAAAAAGTGATTTTCAGAACATGCCTTTATAGCAAATTTCAGTTAGACAATTACGAATAAAGGAACAAAAAATAATTCCAGAGTATATTAAAGACTGTACCCGTTACCATTCTTCTCTTTTTCCTCATCGACAAACTCAGTCTTTTAGGCAGAACAATTTCATAATGTGAAACCGGACTAATATTCCTATACTTGTCGTGTTAATAAAAATAAAAGAAAAGAAAAATACATTTTTGTAAACTTATGCTCGTATTCATAAAAAATAAAATTGGTTTATAAAGTGCTTATTTGACACATTTCTATGGAGTAACCAAATTATTCATAAACCGCTACAAGCTATCCCACCACGGAAAACTGTATTTGTTTCAAGGTTGACATGTGATACAACGGCAGAGGATGTTGATTATTATATTAGATCTAAATTTTATTATATTAGATCATTTTCTACACCCAGGTCCATTTCATCGTTTAAAATATCCACCTCACATGTAGATTTCAATGTTATTGTCGACTCTAACTTTTGGCCTGATAATACTTTCGTTCGCGAGTACTTATATATATAAAGAAAAAATTATGTCTAATAAAATTGGTGTACTTCCTCATCAAGAACAAAATGCCTCAAAAAACTAAATTTTATATCAACTGACTCAATATCATTACTCTACCAAAATGTTCGCGGCTTAAGAACAAAACTGTCAAATTTATATTTGGAAAGTTTTGACTGCAATTATCATATCTTGGCATTTACTGAAACTTGGCTTGATTGTTAATTTTTAAATACTGAAATACTTTGTAATAAATATTGTATTTATCGTCGTGATCGTGGCTCTTATGGTGGTGGTGTCCTCATAGCTGTTTCTAGTACTATTTCATCTGAACCTTTTATATTTGATTCATTACCTAATATCGAGTTTATAGCTGTTATTATTAAACTTAAGAATCGAAGAATATTCATAACATGCTCATATATTCGCCCTTCATCACCGCAAGACTTATACATCCAGCATGCTGAAGCTGCTAAAATAGTTGCCTGCTCTGCCAGTGAAAATGACTCCCTGATTATTATTGGTGATTTCAATATTCCTTCCATATGTTGGAATTTTGAGAATGGATACTATATTCAATCAACGATTAATGATAGATTCACTGATTTTTTCAATATTTTGTATGATATGAGTTTATTTCAAATTAATGGAATACTTAATGACTATTCTAAAATTCTGGATTTAATATTTGTAAATAATACGGACGAATACTCTATTAACCGTTGTGATCCTATTTGCATTCCTGAAGATCGTTTTCATCCTACCATTGCATTGAATATCTATGTACCAGCTGAACTACGTAAAACACATCGTAATAAAGTCTTCTGTTTCCATCGTACGGATTACAATAAATTCAACAACTTATTGTCAAATGTTGCTTGGGATTCAATCATTTCTAGAAATAACCTTGATGACATTATATCAAATTTTTACGCTGTATTACATCACTGCATTTCTGAATCGGTTCCTACAACATTCGCTCTTAATAATAAGAGTCCACCATGGAATAGCTTATACTTAACTAATATTAAAAACAGGAAGAATAAACTTTATAAAAAATTTAAATTATCTGGCTCTTCTCGTGATTACCTAAATTATTCAATTGCACGATCTAATTATATCACTGCTAATAAATTGGCCTACAATAGCTACATACACCGAATGAGAAGAAATATAAAGCAGAACCCAAAGGCTTTTTATAAATTTATTAACTCTAAACGTCGAGCCAATACATATCCCAAGTATTTAAAATTTGGTTCTCGTAGAGCTGAAGGTGATATATCCAAAAGCAACTTGTTTGCTGAATTTTTTGCTACAACTTATTCTAAAAAATCATTTAATAATCAAACCTGTTATCCGTATTCTTTATCTCAATCATCAAATATTCATCTTTCGAATATCTCTTCTGAAACTGTTCTATCTAATCTACTGTCAATTCAAAGTTCACCTACCCCTGGTCCTGATGGAAAATCTTTGTGGTCCCCTAACGGCAATTTTCAACAAATCTATTGATTTGGGTTATTTTCCATCTGATTGGAAGAAGTCATACATAATTCCTTTGTTTAAAGCTGGCAGTAAACTGGAAGTTTCAAACTACAGAGGCATAGCAAAATTAAATGTGATTCCAAAACTCTTTGAAAAAATTGTGACTGACTCTTTATATTATCAAATATCGTCACTCTTAACTTCATGTCAACATGGCTTTCGTAAATTTTGTTCAAGTTATCAAGTTAGGGATCTTATTAGATAATAGACTTAAGTTTTGTAAACATATTTCAATGATGGTGAACAAAGCAAATGGAGTTTTAGGATTTATAAAGCGTTGGTCAAAAGAATTTACTGACCCCCCCCTACGTAACAAAACAACTATACACTTCTTTGGTACGCCCTATTCTTGAATACGGGTCTATTATATGGGATCCATACTTCCTCACTTAAGTTAACCTTATTGAATCTGTACAAAAACGCTTTCTTTTATTTTGCTTGAGAGGTCTAGGATGGAACTCATTCGCTCTTCCTTCATATGAGAACAGACTCGCTCTTATAAAACTGCCTACCCTGAAAAGTCGAAGAACCATGCTAAGTGTATCTTTTCTATTAAGATTAATACGTGGTGAAGTCCGTTCTGAGTATTTGTTAAGTAAAATTATTTTTAATGTTCCAATTAGACCGTCCCGTAACTTTCATTTATTATATTTAAAATATCACCGTACTGTATATGCCAACAATGACCCCCTTCGTCAAATATGTTTGAAGTTTAATAATCTTTATCATTTTAATACTAATAAAGAATAATTGATCTTTCTGAGAGTAATGATTCCTTGAAGAGAAAAATTTTTTTGTATTTAAATCATTATTATTAAATATTTACTTATAGGTATATTGTTTCTAAATTTTACTCTAGTCTGTAAGGAACTATTATCCATAGACATAATTAAATAAATAAATAACATAAATAAATAAAAAATTTGCCACGCCTACATTTACGTTCACTTTTTTATATTTATCTCAAAATACTGATTTTTGTATAACTTCAGACGGTTAACGCTAAAGTTTCGAAATTGGGTCTGAATGACTTTACGGGCAAGGCAAATCATCAGTCAGAAAGTGGGCGAAATTGGACAAGTGGGAGTGACACCTCCCTTAAAAGTTAAAAATTTATTTCTTTATACATACGTATCTTTAGAAGTGTTGAAGTTAAAGTTTATGCATTTGATGTGATTGATTTCGTAGTAATCAAAAATTATCAGTAGAAAAAAGGGCGGACAAGTAGACGTGGTAGCTTCCAGACAAACTAACTATTAAGTTCAGTATATCGCCGTGGTCTAGTGGTTAGTGTGTTGGCTTACTAAGACGATAGCGTTGGGTTCAATTCTCAGCTCTGGCATCTTGAAAAAAGAAATGTGAAAAAATTATTTCTTTCGGCGACTACCTCTTCTCAGCAGTCTCTTGGCAAAAGCTCTTGTAGTAATTGATCTTAAATCTGTCGTTCGGAGTCGACTTTAAACTGTAGGTCCCGGTACTCATAGATAAAAATTAACACACACAACATGAGTGCTGCGAGAAGCTAGGTCGTAACCCTGACACAGGGTTGTAAAGCACGCCGGTTTGTTTGTTGGTTATTGAATTAAATTAAAAACTCCAAAAATTGGTAAATTATTCATATTCAGAAACTCTAAATTCACTAATCTAATATTAGATGTCAATTATTAATGTCTTGTTTACAAGGTCTGCAAAAATCTTTAGATTTTATAGGTATATTTATGCATAGGTAAAAATTAAAAAAAAACTTAGTGTAGGAAAATATTCTCTCTTTGCATTGTTTTCAATTTATATAAAAAAAAATAATAATAATAATAAAAAAAATTGGAAGAAAAATAAATCTAAATAGGATATAAAGGTTCTATAAGCACCTGCACTGTAGCCGCTTGTGCCGCTAAAGCATTCGAATGCATGCGATGTGCTGCAGCAGCTGCTGCTGCATTTGGTTGTTGCAGTAGATTCTGTGCATTAAATGCTGCAGAGGCTGCCGCTACTGCTGCTGCTGTTTGTCCCCTTTTCATAATCTGTTGCTGTTGTGCTGCAGACACTGAGGAATGTTGCTGCTGTTTTTGTTGCATGCTCGTTTGGCTTAATACCTTAGGTGGAGGTTGAGACGGTTGTCTTGTCCAATTTACGGAATTATTAGAATTTGATCTATTGCCTATTAGAAGATTGGAATCCACAACTTTGCTGGGCCAATAATCCTCGAATTCAGTGCCATTGGGAAAATAACTTTTAATGTCGGTAAGGCTTATAACAGCCACATTCTCACTGGAAAACAATTCATTTCTTATACCTTGAACCTTGCAGCAAAATTTCAAATAAGCTAAATCCCAACCGGAAAGTAAATCGGCCTTCTGTTTTAGATTTTCTGTTTCACCCTCAAAGTAGAATAAAGGAACCACCTGTTCACCATTGCGTACTGTATAGGGCACTACAGATTCTTTGTTGATGCGTATAAACCCGCATTTCTCTGATGGGGATTTACTGCCCGATATTAATTTGCGATAACAAATATCTAGAAACTGGTAGAACTTGGTAGCATCGGAAAGTCGTACAACTAAATCTTTTTGTGTAAACAAATCACGACCAAATTCTCCGTCACAATGCTTATGATTAATTTCAATAAATAGTCTGGCCTCAGCCTCTGTTATATAATAGGAACGTACACAAGTGCAGCTGGAATAGATGTCAGGATGTAAACAATTCAAATATTTGCCCAGAAGTTTCATTTCTATCATGCGCACAGAACAGTATTTTTCCTGTTGACGGTATATATAGGGTATATAGGTTTTGCCAAAAGTCGTCCAACCAAAATGACCTTTTTGGGATTCTTCATCACACGGTGGCTTCTTATTATCATCGGTACTGGAAGAACGGCCATTAGCTGTTACCGAACCGTTAGCTGGTTTTTGTGGTCGATTTAAATAGTTGAGTATATTTGTTTGTCCATTTGCATTCACCGGTGGCTGCATAACACCATTGGCCAACTGGCGTGACGCTAACTGAGCCGCCTGTTGCTGTTGTTTAGCCAAAGCATCTTTTTGAGCTTCTTTCATTTTGGCGGCCAGCTCCTGAATTTCAGCGTCATCTGCTCTCTCTTGTTTAACTGGAGCCGACCAAGTCGATCCCAGACCTGTGCCATGTATAGGCAGAGGTTGCCCGTTGGCACCCAAAACACTGATTATTTCTATATCAGCTGACATTATGATAATATAAAATTTCAATTGCTCAAATACATAGATTTTTTTTATTTCTTTAATTTCAAATTATGTGTTTTGCTTTCTCTTGGTTATGAATTTTCAATGAATTTTAATTTTCAGTTTTTTTTACACTTCTTCTAATTTTTATTTACTTGGGATGCTCATTTCACAATATAAAGAGTAACTGTATATTTGTTGGTATATATTTTTAATTTTCTCACACTTGTATTTTTTTTTATATAAGCGTATACATACTCTCTCCTTGTTTTAATGGAACACACATCCAACACACACACTTTTATAAGCTCTCACTAGCATTTGGTATTAGAAATAAAAAAAGGCCAGCCATTATTGTTATTAATATTTTTGCTTAATTGTAAAAAATAAGCATGTTTTCTAATACTTCTTTTGTAAACACATTCTACATACATACATACTTCCTTTAAAAAAAACCACCAAATGTGAAAGATTCTTTACATTTATTAAATTATTGGCACTTTTTTAATATTTTCACTATAGAAATAATTTTAATTAAAAATTCTTTCTACCTACATTTTATTTATGTACCTATACACAATTTGAAAAATAAGTATGCATAGGTATACATATTTTATTTTAGTAATATAACACCTCTTGCCGAAAATTGTTTATCTTCCATCAGTGGTTTTCTTCTATTTTTATTTATTTTATTGAGGTATTCATTAATACAAAACCCCGTTAGTAAAACAAAATCAAATACTTGTTTTAATATAGGGGAAAAAAATAATTAAATACGCGCTTTTTCTACAGTACCACGTACGTACACTTTTACCGTTCAATAGTCAGTATACGAGTGTGATCGTTTCTTCCACTGAAATTTCATACAAGCCCCGGCCATGCAAGCACTTTCACAAATACACAAACAAAGTGTATACATGCATATGTATAAAAAAGGCCATATATAAATAAATATTGTATATATATATTTATATATATACAAATGTATATAAATGAATGTGTGTATATACAACGACAAGATTTAAGTAAAAGCAATAGCAATAAAAACAACAACAGGAACACCAAAACTTTTTGTGTTGTATATTCCCCACACATAAAAACTACCGACAACTGCTGATGATGATGACGACGATGAATACGTACTTAGCCGATGATGACGACGAAAACGCACGAAATTATTTTGAAAGCAAGCAAAAAAAAATTGTTTCTTGTGTTGTTTTTTTATACATTCTCTGTTGCTGTACAACGTTGTTGTTTTTATTATGTATGTATTTAAAGTGTCTCATGTATTTGCAATAGACAGGCCCCGTTTTATTATAAAATCGTTTTATACGTTGTACTGGGTATAATTTTTTTTCTTTACGTCTTCTCGACTAGCAATTATACTCTGTTAATGTTGTTTTTGTTTTATAGCTGTATTTTTGTTTTCATTTATATTTTTCTTTTGTTCTCTGGTATAGTTACGGTGACCATCCGTTCTGTATTATACAGAACAGTTCTGTATTTGAAACCCGTGTTCTGTATAAATTATTCATTAGGGAAAAACATAAAAATGTTCTGTATTTTATTTAATGTTCAGTATTTGTTCTGTATTTTCATGTCTCAAAGTAGTATTTGCACTTTTGATTAACATCTTTGAGAAAAAGTCTCCTGACGAGCATCTTAAGCAGAGACTAAACGCATGATCTCCGTAAGCAATACATTTCATATACCCACATATGTATGTATGTAAATTTTAGAGAAAGAAAGATAAATTTTAAAATTATTTTGACGGGGTTCAGTTTCTGTTTACCGGGTTCAAATGCTCCAACAGAAAGGGTATTTTCTGTATTAAATAATATATGGACCAATGAAAAAACTCATAGGAAAATGGAAACCATCAAAGTCATTTTGGTCACTAAGTTAAACTATGATATGAATTGTGTGGAGTTTAAAGTATGTTTAAAGGTAAAAGATAACTTGGTAAAAGAAATTTATTCATCAGAAAAATACCTAAATTAAGTTGTAATTTATTTTACGCTTTCAATGCACCCTTCTGTGAATCTACTTTGAATGTTTACTTAATGATAAAAAGTTCACTTTGACATTTAGTTTGATATCTAGAAACTGATTTTTGTTTTATGGTATTTAAAAATTATATAAATATTTATGTATCTTATTTTAATATCTATCTTATTTAATTTAATGATCTCAGGAAATTTTAGTTATTTCTGAATTTTTGGATAATTTATTTTATTTTGTTTTTCTTTTTAATTTTGTTAATTTTGCATTTAAATAATAAATATCTGTGGACATTTGACAAAACGTCTTCTTTCTAAATCAACAGCTTTTCAGTAGAGCAAAAAAACAGTTAAAAAGTCTAATAGAAGTTATTGCTTAGAAAATTAAAGAAATTTTGAACTTGGATATTATACACAAATACTTAACGAACATCAATCGACCTTTTTTCCCCTCTGGAAGCAATAGTTTTCTTTAAAACGACAAAAAATTAATTTAAGACCTTTTGTTAAATAGATTTTAAAGAATAAAATTAGCTCCCACCATATATACACTCCGGTTCACTTATTTAAAGGCACAAAAAATCCCATATTCAGGAGCCGATATCTTTTGCAATTTTTAACCGATTCCAGAATTTTAAAATAGAAATGGAAGCTAGACATCTTGAGATATAAACAAAATAATGACAATGGTGGTTTTTTAACTAAGGAACCTTTTTTTGAGGAATTTATAAAAAAAATCTAAAAATGTGGATTTTTTTTTTTGGTTCACTTGAATAAAGGCATATAACTAACTTTAATGAAAAACAGCTTTTCTTGTTTTTTAAGTTATTATTACTTTATTTGCTTTATTAAAGAACTATTAGTAATGGGTACAAACCCCTTTGTTTTTAATAACTTCAAATATACGGGTTTTCATTGACAGATAAAGAGAATTGATGTAATCCAACGAATTTTCATTCCAAGCATCCTAAATGGCCTGAATTAGTGACTGCTTGTCATCAAATTGTTTACCTCCTTCATAGACCTTACAAGATAACCAACCCCACACATTTTCGAAAATGTTTAGATCTGGCGAATAGGGTGGCCAGTCAAGAATATTAACATTTTGGCTTGCAATGTACTCCTTTACTACTCTAGGGGCATTATCCTGTTGCAATATCCAAGGTATTGGACCAAATAGTTCATTGAATTTCGGAAAAGCCGACTCCATTAACGTTCTATAGGTTGCACCAGTCATTTTTGCACTTTGAAATTCAAGAGCGATGGTGCCATAGTACGTAATAGCACCCCACACCATAACGCCGCCCTCTCGGCTGTGATGTCGGTTGAAAAATCGGTTTTCTTTACGCAGATCATGGAAATAATAGTTGTAGCCATCAGGCTAATCCAAATTAAACTTCTTTTCATCCGTAAATACAACGGTTTTCCAGTCATTTACATGGCCTTTTTGCTGCACATCCCATACCATGTAGTCTTTTTGCGAATTGAAGAAGCATTTCCTTACGAGAACCATTAAGTGGCGGCTTTTTTGGTAATTTCTGGTATTTAAGGTACTCACAGCTCTTAATAACTCTTCGTACTGATGACTTGCTCGCTTGCACTCCAGCTTGAGCTCTTATTTTTGACAAGGATAAGACAGAATTAGAAGCAATTCTGATGATTTTTCTTTTCTTAAAAGTAGATAGAGACAACGAAACCCTTCCATTAAAATTTTTTCCATATCCCTCGGGGTATATGTAATTGTCGACAACTGTTGGGCTCCGTCCAATTTTTTTAGCTATTGCGCGGTTAGAATATACTTCAGAACGGTTAACATCGATTTTAGCCCTTGCCGATAGATTTAAAATTTTTTGTTTTTCCATTTTGACTCGTAAATCGACTAAGATGTAATAAATTGCAATAAACAAACGCCCCCAACAAAAAATCACCGCTTACTTTAAAAATGATGCAAAAAAAAAATAAAATGCCTTTATTCAAGTGAACAGAAAAATATACCACATTTTTAGATTTTTTTATGAATTCCTCAAAAAAAGGTTCCTTAGTTAAGAAACCACCATTGTCATGATTTTGTTTATATCTCAAGATGTCTAGCTTCCATTTCTATTTTAAAATTCTGGAATCGGTTAAAAATTGCAAAAGATACCGGCCCTGAATATGGGATTTTTTGTGCCTTTAAATAAGTGAACCGGAGTGTAAGTCGTTTTGTCAAAATTGTTTTGATTAAATTTGAAAATTATCTTAATCGCTTAAGTCAAGACAAGTTGTTTTGTTAAAATGGAATATGAAAAAAAGGTTGAAAGAAGTTGATCTGGAAAATATATTTCGGCTTTATTAAAAATAAATACTTCTATTTTTCCCTACAATATGCAAATAATTATAAAATAATAATAAAAATTAAATAAAATTTTTTATAGACATTAAATTTTTCAAATTATTCTTAATTCTCTGAAAGAAGTCGTTTTGTCAAATTGAAATTGGGGGATAGTCTGAAAGAGGTCGATTAGTCAACTGCATATCTTGCGTTCCAAAGGTCGTAGAAATATGAGGATTAGAGCAAGATAAGTATAAGGAAATTCTATATTTACTATAAAAATCTTGGAAAATTGTCTTATTTCGAGAGAAGACGTTTTTTCAAAATTCCACAGATATTATAAATACATGCCTATGTATGTATGAAAGGTTGTTTGTTTGCATTTTATTCTTGTTATTGGTCAGATATTTCCTTGTTCTGTATTTTGGTTTTAAAAATATGGTCACCGTAGGTATAGTACATAAACAAATCATACTGTTTTTTCTGCTGGCGCGTTGTATCAAGCTTTGCACTTAAAAAAAGATGAAAATCCACTTTTTTCTCAATTTAATTAAAAATTCTTACTAAAACTACACAAAAAAAACCAAAAGCAAGCTTTACTTACGAACAAAAATTTGCCTAAATTTTGTTGCTTATTATACATCCATACATACATACACATGTACTATATGCATACATACATATGCATGTATGTATGTACATATGTTTTGCTTCGTCACTAAACAACTAGAAACTGAAGTTTAAAACTTGGCAACCTTGCATTTTTATTTCTCTGTTTTCCAATCATAATATTTTATAATGTTTAAACCTAATTATTCGGGGCCTAAAACAAATAAAACTTCATAAAACACTTGAGTAAATAAGTACATTGTATGTGCATATGTAATATCCCAGTCAGCATTTTTGGTCAATTATGAGTCTTATTTGACTCCTCTGGGCGATTAAAATAGTCACTTATGAGCTAATTTTTGAGTCGAAAATGAATGTTTTGTCGGGAGAAAAATGTACCCTTGCCGCGACTCCCCTGAACGAGTCATTTGCGACTCCGCACACTAAACGAGTTTTACTTATCTTTTTATTATCTTTACAATAATAAAAATATTGTATTTTGTTAAAAAATATAAAAACAAAATTAATTCATCAAGCTCAACTGAAGGAATTCTTTTTTTATATGTATATTATATGCGCCTTTTTATTGATGAGACAAGTTTATGGTGGAATAGACTGAAATGTAAGGAGCGGTTTCTTAAAGACGGACTTCTTCTTATTTTTTTAAATTATAATTTAGAAATATGTACCTTAAATTTTATTTTATAATTTTTGTCCTTTGCTGGGATTGAACCTCGGTCGTTTGAATTTCTGTGCGAGCGTCTAACCACTATACCACGACATCACAATAATTGTATAACTCTTATTCTTTCAAATAAATTAAATCCCATTATAACGAAATGCAGAAGAAAACAATAAAATACGACGCAAAATAATTATAAAAGCAGTCGTATTTCGAACGTCTGCACGATTAATTTATGATTCCGCACATTTTTAATCAGTTTTTGATCACCTAAGGGAGTCGTAAATGACTCATTTTGGTGATTTCTGAGCAAGCAATCTTCCAATTGCTAATAGGGATGAAAACATACATGTAGAAATATGTGTATGTAGGTATGTACATGTATTTATGTATATCAGTATGTACATATGTATGTTTACATGTCCATACATACTTATTTAGTATAACCTGCATGCATACATACATACTACATACATTTTCTGAAATACGCAGAAAGTCGTTTAAAATTAAAGTATAACAACTTTCAAGTGACTTAATTGTAAACTTGCTTTACATCGAGTTAAATGTAAGTACATACATATGTACATATATAAGTACATACTAGATATGTATGTATGTATGTACATATATTTACGTACTACATACATATATACATATATGTATAAGTTTGTATGCGTTTGCTTACATATCCCTTAATTTACGACATTGGGGTAAATTTTACACCGCCTTACTTATTTCATTAAAAACTTTTTTCTGTTAAGCGCTCATAATTTTATAATCTAGCACCCTTCTAGAATATTGTGCCCTTTTCATCTGTGGATTTCGGTATCTTATAGCTTACAGTCGCGAGGAGATATTAGTGTGTAAGGGAAAATTTTACCAGACGTAGTCATTTGAGCTATTTTTCGTAGAAAATATTTCACTACCACATCGTCATTTGAGTAATTTTTATAGAAAATAGTCTACTACCTCATCGTAGTTAACGCACAATTAACAGGAATCAATTTTTTAACAAATAATTTTTACTGAAAAAGTGTACTAAAAATCTGCATTAACGTAAATTTTAAATATGTACAAATTTATAGTAAGTAGTTTGTTTTATACATGCATACATACTTATGTACTTAAAAATTAGTTTTTTGCATTTTGTTACAATACAATTAGTAAAAATTTGCACATTAGTCGATCCAAATTGCTTCGCCTAAATTTTTAGTTAAACACTTCCGTGACATCGGAAACGGAAAGCGAAGGAGAAATAAACAGCGATCTTATTTATTTATATTTTTTTATTGAGGCAAGCACTCAGGGGATAAGCCCTACTCATGCAGTACATTCTACTGGTCTAAGAAAATATGATGGGAAGGGCGAATGAGGGTATGGGCCTTTTATTTAAACTTACTAATATCATATATGATATTCCTCAGAACAAAACAAAGACCTTCTTTAAAAATGCTGACAGGAAATCGATTACTGTTGATCGACTACTGAATGGCCAGCTAAATAGTCCAACAGCAATCAAGCCCAAGAAGCCAGAAAAGTAAAATTTAAATTATTGGAGGGAACCTTAACTGTTACTGATTTCAAGATATACTGAATTCTATAGTTAGTTTGTCTGGAAGCTACCACGTCTACTTGTACGCCCTTTTTTCTACTGATGATTTTTAATGACTAGGAAATCAATCACACCAAATTTAGAAACTTTAACTTCAAGATTTCTAAAGATACGTATGTATGTATAAAGAAATAAATGTTTAACTTGTATGGTAAGTGTCACGCCCACTTGTCCAATTTTCCCCACTTTCTGACAATTGATTTGCCTTGTCCATGAAGTCATTCAGACCCAATTCCTAAACTTTAGCCTTCGGAAGACATACAAAAATCAGTATCTAGAAATAAAGAGAATAAAGTGGGCGTGAAAGTAGCCGTGTCAAAATGTGCATACCTACATTTTCAAAAGTATTTTTAGGGCAAGAATGTTCATTTATTGCTAAAGTTATTTATAATTTGTATGTTAGCTCTGTTTGAATTTGAATTTTTCTAAAACATATCGATTTTTTTTATTTTTAATTCAATAATATTTTAAGAGTTCGTTTAAACGAAATAATTTTGCATTTATCCGAAGTCCTTTTAAAGAAAAATTCCTCTTATAAGAAAAACAAATGTCTTGTTTTACATTTTCTTATAACCGAATTGGACTGTATACACAGAAAAATGCTATCTGGGTATGTATGTGCGATTAAAAAGCTAGAGTATGTGTTCATTTTCTGATCATTAAAGAGTTGAGAGTCATTTTCAGTCCTTTTTCTATTAGTTTTGTGATCATTTCTGAATCGCTTTCTGACCATTTATTAGTCTTACCCCAGCCAGAATGTTTAATAATTTTTAATCAAATTCGAGTCTTTTTTGATTCTTTTGCGCGAATAAAAACTAGAATATGCGCTCATTTTCTGATTATAAAAGATACTTCTTTCAGGAGAAAAAGGTAACTACTCGCGACTCTTCTTAAAAAGTCCCTTATGAGCCATTTTCGATCCTTTTTCTAGTAGTTTTATGATCATTTTTGAATCGCTTTCCGATCATTCATTAGTATTACTTACTTTCATTTATGATTTTTCTAAAATAAAGAAAAAAAATTAATAAGTTTATTTATTTAAGAATAGTTCTTAAAACTAAAAGATCAAAAATACAAAAAAAAAAAAACCCTGGTCACCTTCCAGCTGAACAATGTGGCTAATTTATCCGAATAAACTTTTCGAATAGCAAATCCATGGTATAATCATCATAAGGTAGTCCCAGTTTGAAATAGTATAGAACCCTGTGGTTTTGCAACCCTGCTGCTCTTAGAATTGTCAAATAAAAGCAACACTGTGGTTGACTGTTGTACACAAATAAATATATCATTGTAAACAAGTTCTTCTTCTTTTTTTGTGGAAATTTTTTTTAAAAGTTGAAAATTTTACTTTCGTTTCATAAAAAAATAGTTTATAACCAATATAAAACATTCGCCCGTTGCAAAATATAATTATCCAGAGGCTACCATATAGCGCATTGGATGGTTGCATCAATGAATTCTCTGAATGAAAAGATAAATAATAATGTTTATGTTTATTGTAAAAATTATATTTTATTAAATATGCAAATTGTATTAAAAAATCATTTATATTGAGTATGTGTGTGTGTGTATGTCGAAAAATATAAATAAATAAATAAAAATATAAACGTTTTGCAATTTATATTGAAAACAAAAATAAAAACTAAATTTGGTATTGATAATTTGGTATTGCATTTCATAATTTTTAATTTTAAATTCTAATTTGTTGTCAAAAAAAAATTTTTTTATTTCAAATTTGCTTAACGTCAAAATAAATAAGAAAGAAGAAGAATAAGATTTTGACAATCCCAAGTAAGCAGATGTAATTGTTTTGGTAAAGCGGGACTACCTTATGATGATTATACCATGAGCAAATCTAAGAAATTGTTCCTCACCGCCGGTCTTTCCAATAAATTCTTTCTGTAAACATTTTGAACTGTAACTAAGATCTTCTGAGTAATAATCAAAACTAATACATATTGATTAATATTTTACTTACATGATATAATATTATTTGACGCGTTTTGAAAGTTTTCTAAGATCAAAAGATTATTTGTCGACATATGCTTATTATATTTTTTGTTTTTTGAATAAAAATATTTTTTTCCAATATTCGCTACAGGTTTTTGTGCAGGCTGAAATAGGAAAATTAGAATTTGAATTTTTGAAAATACGTAATTAAAATTACTTTTCAATGTAGTTATAAGTTTAAAAAAAGCGCATTTTCAAACAAAAGAATTAATTTTTTTGTCCGATGAACAAAAAACATACATATGTACATATATACGTACATACATTCATGCATACAAATGTATGTATGTACCTATGTAATATATTAGTTCCTGTCATGGCGTATTGATTATAAAGCTGGCTACAGACAACGCAATGTGTTTCTGAAACCTGTTGCATTTCATTACAGATTGCGTCGTCTGAATTCGTGTTTCACTTCGGGTTGCAATCCAGGTTTCATTAACATCAAAATGTTTTGATATTTTTTGGTTGCATTGAAACAGATTGCATTGTTTGTATCGCTGTTTCATTATTTTATGTGTTTAGTACATTGACAACAAGCAAGCTGTAAACATCTATGTAATTAAGAAAGAAAAAAAATGGCAATCGAAAGAAATGAACACTGGGTAAATTTTATTAATTTATACAAAAGTTTACCTGAATTATGGGATGTGAAAAGTGATAAATAGGGCGACCAAAAATATGCATTAGCATATTTTTTTTCTGAATATTGCTGACAAAACAACCAAAATATTATTTCATTTTAGAAAAACCTACGACGTTTAACCCCTATTTGTTACCGCATATTTTTGAATATTTCGTCATAAATGCATTCTTTTGCATTTTTCAAATTTTTTCATATTTGTATGGCATATTTTACAAATTTTTTTTATGAATTTACGTGTATTACCAAATTTTATTTTTCAAAATAATGACCATATACTGACACATTACTTAAGTATAATCTATGAAATAATAACGGTACTCATTAAAATACTTTAAACTAACATTGGGAAAATTGGTGAAGCTCCTTTTTAAACTATTGCTCAATAGTTAATGTCAATTTGATGAAAATGTCAAAGCAAAAAACAAATTAAATACAAAGCATAGAAATTTTACATAAATTTATTGGAATTTATTGCATAATAATGAATTCTCAATTAAAAGTTACGATTTTTTCAACGTTGTTCCTATTGGAAAAAAATGTCCATAATTGCACGACATAAAAAAAACTTAAATTAAAAGTTTATT
The DNA here is from genome assembly GCA_963576795.1 of Metopia argyrocephala. Classification (NCBI taxonomy): domain Eukaryota; kingdom Metazoa; phylum Arthropoda; class Insecta; order Diptera; family Sarcophagidae; genus Metopia; species Metopia argyrocephala. Next base: position 112,151,094 of record OY756208.1, read on the forward strand.
TTTAAATTAATTATATTTTCATAAGAATATGCAGGAAATCTCGCAAATGAGCGTTATGTAAATATAAAGGAAATATATTTTATCTGGTTGGCGGCTAATTGTTACTCTTCATGTTTTCAAATTTTTGAAAAAAATATCCGTAATTTTACTTTAACATATTTATGTATTATGAGTTTTATAGAGCATATTTTTAAGGCTTAAAACTGTTTTTTTCAATGCATATTTTAGGCGCTTAAAGCTAATTTTATAGAGCATATTTTTAGTTTCCCTAGTAATAAATATAAAAATAAAATTATAAGAGCAGCAGCATTTGAAAAATTAGTAATTGAATATAAAAATATTGATATAAACGCAAGCATTGAAAAAGTTAAAAACAGGATAAGGAACATGCGAATATCATATAGAAGAGAATTAAAGAAAAAGTTACAAGGTGAAAAAGTGGAGCACTTCATCAATAACAACACTTGCTGCTAATTGAATTACTTCACGATTCATTTTCGCATCCGCTCTTCCGCGCGATGATAATGTTATAATATAATATAACAGAACTGAGATTGCGTTTATGGTTTCACTGTTGGTTTCAGTGTTTGTGTTAAAACATGAAACCTGAATGTGAAACGTGTTGCAGAAACAAATTGCGTTGTCTGTAGCCAGCATAAGGTGCATTTGACATGGCAGCTGAGCTACTTTTTTTTTCAGCCAATTTGTGAAATTTGTGTGAAGCAAAAATTGACAACTAATTTTTGCTTTGTTTTATGTACATTGTTTTGTTTTCATATTTTTTGTTTTGGTTTTTTTGACAGTTAACTACCCTAACAAGCATCAAAATGCTGTGTTGTTTTTGTTACTGTTTTACTTGTTGTAATCTCAAAGGCACCTTATGATAATTGCGCCGTGGTTCCTATAAGGTTGATACATATATACATACATACATATGTACTTATGTACATATTTGAAATATCACATATCATCTTCGCGTACGTTTACCTGACTACTTTTATATAACGGGTCTGTTCGTAAATTCATCACTGCACTGAATCACGAAAATTAGCAATTAAAACTAAGAAAATTTTAGTTTTATATTTCAAAATCTTTACGGCAAATAGAAGGTAGTGCAACTGCAATGATTGTACCATGTTTGTATAGGTATGTAAATACATGCATATGTATGTATGGAGATAAATTGTGCATCAATTTTTATTTTGTTATAAAAGCTTGTAGCCGTAATGCACTGCATTAAAGCATTAGTCTGTGTTCACACGATGAGAGACTTATTATTAAGATTTTTGCTTATTTTTCTTCTTCGGTGTTCAAAAAATACAATTCTTATCTTTGATGTCATTAGTAAATAGTTACGTACATACATACATACTTATATTATGTTATTTACAATTGTGAGTATGCATGTGTGCGAATACGATTGAGAATGTGAAGCGTATTGACAATATAGTATATATACATAGGATGTAGTTACTCCCTTCTTTACCACTCACCGCCTTCGGCAATAACGAGGAATCTTAAAAACAAAAGCCTCGACGTGTGAACACTGACTTTCTTCTTCAATCTGCTTTTTTTCCCTTTCGTCTTTAGTAAATGCAAAAAGAGAGGGAGATAAAGACAATGGGTAAAAAGAAGGCATAGAAAATAAAATTCCTGACATATTTTTTCGCTTCTACCTTTTCTACATTCTTCACAAACCGACAAAAAACCCTGCGTTTACGCACGTAAACAGCTAAGCAAAACTCATTGCCTGAATTCACGGAAACAGACCGTAAGATGAAATTTGGACGACTAATTGCAGCTTGTATGAACTGTTTTGTTTACCTCAAGGCATGTATGTATATACTAACTTACATATGTAATTCCATATGGAAATGTTTCTACAATGTATGCACGAATTCATCGCATACATACATGTAAATTTACATAATATATCCCTGTCAGCAATTGGAAGATTGTTTTATCAAAAATCACCAAAATGAGTCTTTTACGACTCCCTTAAGTGATCAAAAACTGATTAAATGTGCGGAATCATAAATTAATCATGCAGACGTTCGAAATACGACTGCATTTATAATTATTTTGCGTCGTATTTTATTGTTTTCTTCTGCATTTCGTTATAAAGATAATAATTTTTTTGAAAGACAAAGAGTTTTACAGTTTTATATTATTATAGTTGGGTCATGTAATAGTGGTTAGAGCGCTCGCACAGAAAATCAAACGACCCAGGTTCAATCCCAGAGAAGGACAAAAATTATAAAATAGAATTTGCGGTTTTTCTAAATTATAACTTAAAAAAATAAGAGGTCCCCACCCTTGAAAAAGTCTATCTTCAAGAAATCGCTCCCCGACCTTCCAGTCTATTCCACCCACTTTCTGGGAAGTTAACAGCTAAAGCCTACTGAAGACGCTCACCACTCAACATCCACCACCGACAAATGGGGCAATTGGTGTTCCAGTCTATTCCACTAGAAACGAATGATCAGGAAGTTATGGGAAAATAACAGCTAAAACCTACTGAAGACGCTCACCACCGACAAATGGGCAATTGCTGTTGATCGTTCAAGGGTGAATGACAGCAACTTGTCTCATCAACAATAAGGCGCATAATTATATCTATCTTCAGTTAAGCTTGTGGTGCGGTTGAGCCACTTTAAAATAAAATTAAAAAACCGCTATTATTTATTGTAAAAATACGTAAAACAAGATACAACTATAAAACTAAAACGTAATAGATTCCCATATGATTGAAAAAAGTTTCAAACATGAGTCGTAATCGTTTAGTGTGTGGAGTCATAAATGTGTCGTTCAGGGGAGTCACAAATGATTTGTTCAGCGGAGTCGCAGTAAGGGTACCATTTTCTCCCGACAAAACATTCATTTTCTACTCAAAAATGAGATCATAAGTGATTATTTTAATCGCCCTGAGGAATCAAAAAAGACTCAAAATTGGCCAAAAATACTGACTGGGCTTCTACCATTGAAACAACTTGGTTTGTTAACTAAAAATGATGAACAACGCGTGTATACTATAATTTATGAGATCTAATAACAAAATGAAAAGAAATTTAGAAAAAAGCAAAAAGTGCTATTAAAACACTTATTTGCTTTAATTTTTCTCTTATTTTTATTTCCTAAACTAAATAAGACGGTTTTCGCTGTTTTAACAAAACAAAAGAAAAAAATAAAAACAAAATAATTTAATAAGCCCAAAAACGTTGCAAGCATGTTGTATGTGTTTGTACTTCTTTCAGTACAACCACCACACTACTCGATATAACGACCACGAACGAAAACATTACAATCTCTCGTTTAAACTATTTTAAGTTGTATCAACGGTCGTAATGTTTTAAACATTCAGTAGTCTGCTGTATATTGTCGCGTACGTACTCAACCTGCTGAGTGTTTATATACATATGTTTGTAAGCGGTAGTAAATACATGCTTATGCACGTATAATACAAGCAAAAATGACTGCCATAGTAAGGGATAAAAGATGGGTAAATTTTATAGAAAAATATAAAAGTTTAAGAGTACTATGGGACCAAAAGCATGAAAAATACAAAATTAAAGCTTCAAGACTTAAAGCTTATGAAAAACTATACCATGAATATAGAAAGATTGATAAGAATGCAACTTTGGATAATGTTAAAAAAAGAATATCAAATATGCGCACAGCGTACTTGCGAGAGCTTAAGAAAAAAATTGCCAGTGAAAATAAAGATATTGATGATCGATATGAGCCTACTCTATGGTATTTTAATGATTTTCATTTTTTAAATGGTCATATTGAAATGTCAGATGGTGGTGCTACTGTTAGTCAACTTGAAATGTCGGAGAATGTTATGAATAATCAGATTGGAATGGCAGATGAATTAGAAGAATCAAAAAATGTAAGATAGAGCATTAAGTACCTATTCATTTTAATATTTTTTCATACATACATACATATGTATGTATGTATTTCACAGACACCAATCATAAAACCTGCTAAACCAAAAGAAAGAGAGAAATGGACGAAATCTCGTAAGGGGAAAGATGAAGCCGCTATATATGCAGAGGCTTGGGCATGTACATATCGTAAATTAACGGAAGAACAAAAATTATACGCGAGAAAGGCTTGCGATGAAATATTTATATTGGGACAATTGGGTAAATTATCATTTTATTCTGTAAGGACCGAAGGTATCAACCAGGTCAATGACAATAGATATAAAGAGGTCCCTGTACAAAAGTCGCATATGAAAAAAGATGAAGCTTCTATATATGCAGAGTCTTGGGCATGTTCATATCGTAAATTACCGGAGGAACAAAAATTATATGCAAAAAAAGCCTGTAATGAAATATTCGTATTAGGACAACTAGGGAATTTAAGTCTCAATTCTATAAGGACCGAAGAAAACAACGAAATCAATAATGCATATAGAGAGCACTTTTGTGTAGAGAAATTTGCTATTCATCAGTGAGTTATGTTTATAAAATAGTGTATATATCTACATATGTAAGTTTGTGTTTTAAGAATGTTCTGCAAAAAAAAAAAAAAAAAATAAAATAAAGAAGTTTTAAATACCTATATGTATGTATGTATAAATAAACTTGAATTTCTGTACTCAAAACAATTTAAGTTTATTAATATTTTATATCAACAAGTTTTTTTTAGATATTCAAAGTCAGTTTCGTAGTTTCGAATTTAACTTCAAAGTCAATGGAGATTATTGCTCGTATACTGTGGTTTTCTTTTTCCACAAAACGAGCACTGTGCCCATGATGAAATAATAAAGCTGGTACTGAAGGAACAGCCTGTTAAACCCTTTTGTGTCAAAATTGCTTTGTATTTCTATGCTAGTATTAAGTCAAATTTACCATGGGCCTATATACATATGTATACACAAGAACATTTTTAACGCCGAACATCCTTTGGCTTTTCTATTTACACAAAAGTATTTCTTTAGTATAAATACCATGTGACTCAAAAACTAACTCATTTACATAGAAACGTTTTTTTAGAATATCACCCCTATTCTGCGTTTCGATTCGAATCAAAATTTTCTCCGTTTGTCAACTTTCTGTGTTTCGATTCAACTCAATTTCTTTCGATTGTAGGTATTCTGCATTTCGATCGGAGCTCCGTTTTTCTCAGTTGTTTTTTTTTTTTTTTTTTTTTTAAGTAAAAAATAATAAATTTATAAAATTTAAGTACTATAAAATATAATAATACTTGCACAAATTGTTCAAAAAACATTAAAAATTATGTTTTTTGTTTTAAAATTTTTTTTTTGTATCGGAATGTGAATACTTTATTTACATATTTATTTATTACATGTCAAACACAACAACACCAGAGGAATTTGATAAACTGACATTTAATGACGGCAAAAACAGGCATTTTCATGCGGATACCACCGTCGACAACGCTTTTCAACGCTTTTCTCTGTATTTTTACACGTATTGTTGTTTTTCCTCTTCCAGCAATAATGCGGCTGCGACAGACTCCATTCCTCCTTGAAATTAAAATGAAAAGCAAACACTGAATTATTCGTCCACAAACAATTTTTATTAACGTTCTGTCTTTTAATTTCTTTTTTTTTAACTACCTCTCTATTATTTTTTTAATTACCTCCGACTCTACAGGATTCTTCACATTCGAATATTTATTCACAAATAACTTTTTTGGCTTTTAGGATTTTTGACAATTGATCAAAAAACAACTTTTTTTCTGAATTTTTTATATTTATCCACAATTTATTTAAAACTTTAGCTATTGGAACCACTTTTTGTATTAAATTTGACATTTGTTTTTTAACATGGTAACAAACTTGCTTATTTTATTGTTTCATTTCCACATTCCACACTGATGTAATTAATTCTGTATGCATTGCTGTCTTCTTCTTGTTCTTTCGATTCCGTTATTTTGTGGAATACCAATTTTCGATCGTTGCAGAACGGTATACTTACTTACTTACTTAGATGGCCATAACAACCCGTTAACGGGTTTCGGCCTGCCTTAACACTAGTCTCCAGGCGTCTCTGCTAAGCGCGCGCCTTCTCCAGTTGGTCACACCAATTGACGACAGGGCTTCATCAACTTGGTCCTTCCAACGTAAACACGGTCGTCCTCTTCGCCGACGTCCAGTGACCTTCGCATCGAAAACTTTTCTCGCTGGAGCGGATTCATCCATCCGAACAATATGGCCGAGCCAGCGTAGCCGCTGGATGTTAATGCGCTGAACAACGCCCACATCGCCGAGGAGCTCATACAGCTCATGGTTGGTTCTAATGCGAAACTCATCGCCATGCCTTCGAGGACCAAAGATCTTACGAAGAACTTTTCTCTCAAATACTCCCAAGATCGCTGCATCGGCACAAGACAGCGTCCATGCTTCCGCACCATAGAGAAGCACCGGAAGAATAAGCGACTTATAGAGTGTTAATTTCGTCGCACGAGAGAGGTGTCTATTACTAAACTGCCTACTGAGACCGTAGTAGCACCTGTTGGCCAGTGTGATTCTTCGTTTGATCTCCAGACTGACATCATTCTTGCTGGTAATGGCGGTGCCAAGGTAGATGAACTCCTTAACAACATCGAATGTATAGTTGCCGGCTGTAACCTGGGAGCCGATACGTTCAACATCCCTACTCGTCGACAACATGTACTTCGTCTTGCTCTCATTTACCGCCAGACCCATTTTTGCAGACTCCCGTTCAAAAGCATTAAAGGCTGCGGTGACATCTCGCTTGGTATGCCCAATGATGTCTATGTCGTCTGCATACGCAAGGAGCTGGACACTTTTGTTAAATATAGTGCCATTTCGATGAACACCCGCCTTTCGCAAAACACTCTCCATGACGAAATTGAAGAGGTCGCAGGATAAGGGATCGCCCTGTCTGAAACCTCGCACGGTATTAAAAGGTTCGGAGAGGTCTTTTCCTACCTTGACGGAGCTGCAGGAGTTGTGCAACGTCATTCTGCACAGTGCAGAACGGTATGCGGAGACTTAATCGAAACGCAGAACAGAGTTGGTTATTATGCAATTATTTACGTGTGTGTATAGCAGAGTTTCTAAACGCAGGTTGCAATACATAAAGTTCCTAAACTCATACTTAAAATTCTTAATATTTCCAGTGTTGTCAGAATGGGGATTTTTTCCTGAAATGGGGAAAAAAATGTATTTTGGGATGGGGATTTTATTGGGGATAATCGAAAAATTTTCGGCGATTTTTCAAATTTGTTTGCTTATTTAATTATATATTATAGGCCTCTTACATTCGTAACACGATGAAAGAATTTCAATTTTCAAGACTTGCTTATAAACTTGTTTAAAACTTATAATTTTCTGGTACAACTAAAAATAAGTCACTTTTACGAATTGCAACTTTATACCAATTGAAACATAAAGAGAGATATAACTGTTTTTAGAAACAGTTAACAACAACAAAATACACTGAAGTTTTTTTACAGATAAACAAGTGTATTGTGCATAGTTTAAGCCAGAGGAGGAAAATAAACAAAACTGATCGTTTGATCTTATTTTGTTGTATTCTTTACAATGAGTAAAACAAAAATGAAACAAACAGTGAGAAAGATTGTCCCATTTAATTTTGTATATTGTTTTTGTTTTGAGTACTACAAATACACTAACTCAAATGTGCGTAGGTACAACAAAAAATGAATGAGAAGAAAAAGGAAAGAAGATCAGAAAAAGAAAAGAAGAAGAGAAAAAAGAGCAAATTATACGAATGTGACGGAATAACAAAGCAAGCACAAGAGCGAAAAGCTAATTATTTCATTTGCGCTCTTTCTCATTTAGAAAGTATTTGTTTTTGTTGTAACTTTTGCGAAATGTTTTGTTTGTTTGCCCACTCTGGTTTAAGCATATAAACTCGAAAAATGAAAATTTTGAGTTGTGTCACTTTTAAACTAGGTGTGCGATATGTACATGCAAAATTATTGATGCAGTTCATGTGGGCATTTTTGGGGATGAGCAAATCAAGTTTTTAGGGATATGCATTTCGAAATTGAGGATAAAAATTCAAAAATATCTGACAACTCTGAAGTTAGTTTTCTAGTGCTTTTGCATTGTGTTCAATTGGACCAATACACACCAGGGAGTCAATTTTAAATTTATGAAAAAATGAAATGATAAAAAAATTTATCATTTGCACTTCATATCAATTTATCAGTTCGCTTCGTCTTTTATAGCGAAATGTTCCTTAATCATATTGTTCCACTCAACATATTTCGTAAATTTGAGTGTCACCACTAATCGAAAAATCGATTATTTTTGTGTCGTCACTGATGAAAATATATTTAGTATAAAAAATGGTGTATTTCTTTTACATGGTGGCAAATTAGCTTTTTGGAGGCTGAGCTTCCAAAGTTCCGATTACTTTAGTAAAGAAAAAGAACGGAACATGGAGAACCTGTATGGACTTCTGCCAACGGAATGTCCGCTCAGTACCCGACGCCTATCTACTACCCAGGATCAACACTATCCTGGACCGACTTCGCAATGCAATTCATCAGTAGTCCAGATCTCAAGGATGGATAATGGCAAATTCCGATAGATGAAGAAAATAAGCAATACACGGCATTTGCGGTCACCGGTCGAGGATTGTATCAGTGGCGGGTCGTGCCGTTTGGTCTACACTCAGCTCCAGCTACTTTTCAACGAGCTCTGGACAGTATTATTGGACCCGATATGTAACCGCATGCGTTTGCTTATCTCGACGACGTAATTGTAATTAGTAAAACATTCGAGGAACACCTGGACAATTTGAAAGAAGTGTTTCGGCGACTGCGGGCTGAAAACTTGAAGATCAACACAAAACAATGCGAGTTTTTCAAATCGGAAATCCGATACTTACGCCATATTATTACCAGTGAAGGCATTAAAACCGACCAGGAAAAGGCTGTTAAAAATGTACATCTTCGCACACCTGAGGATACGAAAGGAGTTCGCCGATTTCTAGGCATTACATCATGGTATCGATGCTTCGTTACCAGTTTGGCAAAACTATCTCAACAAATTACGCAACTATTAAAAAAGGGTAAAGATTGGAAGTGACGATCTGAACAACAGGCGGCCTTTGAGCAGCTCAAAGATAAAATGGATAAAATCCATTGACAACCCAACAGGATGAATAGCACGATGGGCCTTGGAATTACCGCAATACTAGTTCGACATCAACTACCGAAAGGGAAAACAGAATGTGGTTGCGGATACTCTCTTCAGACAGCCCGTAGCAGAGGTAAATTTGGTGCAGACCCGGCCATCTGATACAAGTTCTTGGTGCGAAGAAAAATTTAAAGCAGTACAGAAGAGTCCCGAACAATACTCTTACTATGCCGTCGTGAACAAACTTCTATACCACCATTTTGAACGGGAAATTAACGACAAAGATTGCACCCCGTGGTAACTATGCGTACCTACTTCCCATCGGCAGTATGTATTGAACGAGACCCATGACAAAGCCACTGGTGGTCATCTCGGAGTTCGGAAAACACTCAATAACATCGCAAATCGTTATTACTGGCCAGGAATGGCCCGCGATGTAAGCCGATACGTGCGACAATACCACATTTGTCAACAATATAAAGTCTCCCAACAACAACCCGCTGGGAAAATGTTGACACGCATCCAAAGTGAGCCATTAAATTGGAAAAAAGCACGGAAATACAATTCTGTTGGTTCTCTGTGATAATTTTTCTAAATGGGTAGAATTGGTTTTTTCTAGAAAAGTGACTGCGGAAAGTGTAGTGAAAGCAATAAGAGAGCAGAGAATAGCAAGATACGGAACTCCAGAAGTTCTAGTCAGATACAACGGAGCTCAGTTTACGTCAAATACCTTGAAAAAGTACCTCAAGGAAATCGGGGTTCAGCAGCAGTTTGCCGCACCGTACACCCCCAAGAAAATCCAACGGAAAGGGTCAATAGAATGATAAAAACTATCATCGCACAGTTCTCAGGCGAAGGTCATAACCGGTGGGATAAATTGCTTCCGAAAATAATGCTCGCTATAAACAACAGCGAGTCGGAATCAACCGGATACACCCCAGCGGTTTTAACTCAGGTACGAAGCCCTCGATTACCAGATGCCCTCCACGATGAAGTGACGATAGGTTCCGAAGCCCGCTGTATGACTCCAGAGGAACGAGCAAGCGAAATCAGGGAAATCTTCCAAATTGTGAGACGTAACTTGGAAAGGCGTCACAGGAACAGCGGCTGCACTATAATTTAAGACGTCGTAGTTGGAAATCCCAAACTGGTGACCAAGTTTTAGCACGCCAACAACCGTTATCAAAAGCCATCGACAATTTCTCAGCCAAATTGGATCTGAAATTTAAGGGCCCGCATGTTGTTGGATTTGTTTCCCCTGTCATTGTAGAACTTAGGGACGCAGACTCTAAGGAAAAGCGCACTGCACATCTGAGCGGACTTAAGTCATACCACCCTAATAACCAATTTGTCTCTTTTACCCTGCTCTCTAAGTTGCCTAAAAATGAAATGCCCACAACACCCGGCAAGAGCTGGTTATACCTCCCAGATATAGGCGATGAAATACAGAAAAGAGGTAGAAAGGTCACAAAAACACCGCCAAGAATAAAGCACATCTCGTCACCACAGCCCTAATACCATCACCTCCACGTATGCGCCTCTGATCCGTAGACGAAACTTTAGCGTACGGCCAGTTGCCGATAGAGTCAGTGCAGTTAATCGCCAGTTTGGGGGGTGCGTGGTATAGTGGTTAGAGCGCTCGCACAAAAACTCCAACGACCCAGGTTCAAATCCCAGCAAAGGTGAAAAATGAAAAAGTTAGATTGCGGTTTTTCCAAATTATAATATAAAAATTAGAGGTCCCCCCCCCTCCAAGAAGACCATCTTCAAAGAAACCGCTCCCCGACATTCCACTCTTTTCCACCTTAACTAATGTCAACAAAAAAAAAAAAGCGAATGATCAGGAGAAAAGCGCCACCTATTGGGAAATAGCAGATAACATCTAAACCTACTTAGATGTGTGATTAAACCTAATCACCACATAATCAACATGCAATCATGAGGCAATTGTTGTTGATCATTCAAGGGTGAAGGTATAACACTGGCCTTTGAATGATAAATTCACAGCAATTTGTCTCGTTTCTAAGGCGATTAATAGTAATATAAGAAAAAACAAAAATGTATGTTCTGTCATAAATGTACTGTCCTTTCCAAAAAAAATTCCAATACAATGGAATGCATTTAGTAGGGGTAAAAAAAAAGAATACATATTTAAGTTTATTATTTTTCTTTGAAATTCTATTTTATTTTGTATATATGTAAATGAATTAAACCTTAAGTTACTGTACTTATAATATTTTTTATTATATTATTAATAATTACCCAGCGAGAAAAGATTGCTTATTGATAAATTTTATTGTTTGAATTTGAATTTTATTTATTAATAAAAAGTGCAATATATTTTAACACCACTAAGTTGTAAATGAGAATAAGAAAAATCAGAATATGTACATAACATAAAAGTATAAGAGTATAATGAACAACATACACATTGTAGGGGTTGCCATATAGCATTCAACACTCCTCCTCAATGTGGATATTGTTGTACATCAAATTAATTTAAATAATTTCACAAAATATTCATGTTTAATACGCGGTAGATTTGATTTTTCGTTACAATAGCAGCAATCATATTGCCAGCTATAATATGAAAGTTTCACGTCTCCACATTGCACCAATTGTCGGATATGATGGAATCTGATGTCGATATGTTTGCTCCTTTTATGAAAAGTCGGATTCTCAGCTAATTTTTGAGAACTTTGATTATCGAGGTGTAGAATTACAGGGCCTTCATCATAAGCGCCGACTTCCATTCATAATTTCCTTAAATATACAGCTTCCTTTGAAGCCTTGTAATTCAAAGGAATTATATACATACATATATGTATGTACATATAAAGTTTTCTACTACTAAAGTTTCTATAAAAAAATATAATACGTAAGTTCTATGTGTTGTGAACCTTTTCTTTATCTATATAAATTATACAAATTTTCGGCTTTGAGGTTCTTATATATAAATTAAAAAATGTTAACACTTTTTATTTTGTGTTTCTTTATTTAATTTATTTTTCCAATATTTCGATCAACCTCGTTGATCATCTTCAGGGAATAAATTATCACTACAATACAATTTAAAACATATAACATAAATTTAATAAAAATCACAAACAGAAAAATATCACAACTTTCATAACAAATATCTTACAAAACTATTATCCGTGGTGTCGTCAATCTGTTTATATTACTTGTCACTCACTGTCACGTTTCTCCTTTTTCAGTTCTGTGCTTATTTATTATGTGTCGATATATATGTGCACAATTATCAGGGGGCTAATTCTGGCAGTCGTGATCGAAATTACATTCGAATAGAGAATAATTTCGACAACGAACAATTTTCTAATTCTGTTATTCGATACGATACGAATCGAATTTTTGTTTAGTGTTGTAAAACATGCAAAAAAAATCATTTTACAATACTGACAAAAATTCAACAAATAGTAAACAAAAAACATATGTATGTACATATACATATGTAAAAAAAGGAAAAAAAAAATTTAAATCAAATTAAAAAAAATAAAGCAAGTTTACAATGAATCCATCATGATTTTTCTACTCATCATCTTCCGATACTGATGAGAATTTAAATGTGAATCTTGTTCGACAAAAATGCGGAGTACCAGTGATCCCTTAAGTCTGCCAAATAATGCGTAAATCTTGATATAAGCATTTTGAATTACGAGAATGTATATCAAACACCACAAGAAATAATAAATTAAACAGAGTATGACGCTGAAACCAACACAACAAATATTGGAAAAAAAATCCGCGAAAATAATAAAATAAGTTTATGTAGGAACTAAAAATTGATTTAAATTCATATTTTTTTATTTAAATTCGTATTGGTGGACTAGGAGCATTCAATTTTAACGCTATTTGTTCCCAAAGATGGTAAAGTCTTGCCTTTCCTTGCTAAGTATTCGGCAATATGTTCTTTGCCAAGTCCGTAAGTTATGCCATGAAATTTCCTAGAATTTCTTTGCGCATAATTTATTTTTGACCTGAAATGTATTTTATAATTTGAAGAAATTAAAAAAAAAATTAACTTACATGTTTATGTTTTGTCTTTACTTATGTGTGTATATAGAAAAACGTTAATTCGAATGGCTTTTTGTTTGCGAGTAAAAACTCGCAAGACTGCATTCGAACAACATTCGTTATCGAATGGCATCATTAGAAATTTCGATACATGTTATTCGATAACGACTCATAGAATCCGAAAAGTAAAAAAAACTAGTACATACGAGTAAGAATTCGATCGTAATCGACTGACAGAATTAGCCCCCAGTATCAGTTTTAAAGTTTATTCGTTTATTTGTTGGTATATTTATTATATGAAGCATCTCTTTGAAATATCTCTTTTTATAATTATCCTCTCTTTCCAATATCATCACTTTATTAAACTCAGGTTTGTGTCCAGTTATGCTACAGTGGGCTGCAAGTGCTGTTTTTTGATTTAAATTTTTATCATTGTTTTTTAAGTCCGATTTATGTGATGATATTCTGCAGCCTAATTCTGTAAGTCGCTAAAGCTAAATTTCCATCGCTAAAAATGCATAAAATTGATTTAACGATTTTTGGCAACAAATTCAATTCTGTAACTTTTAATGCTAAATTTGGCATACCGTTAAAACTGAATTCGCCGCAATTTGAGCGTGTATTTCTCTCATCGCTAAAATCCATTATTTTGTATTCTCTAACGTTAAATAAGCTTCAACGTCTCCAAAAATTATAAAATTTTAGCTACGAAAATTTTTAAGTGCCAAAAGGTAAGCTAAATATAAATTTTGTTTTAATTGATGTTTTGTTATGTATTTAAATATATATTTTTTAACTTTTGCAGAATAATGGAAGACACAACTAAAAGGGTGACAAAAGAGCAAAAAAACATGCTCATTCAGTATTTGGAGGATCATAGAGAATTTGCCCATGACAGGTAAAAAAAGTCTTTTATAATTTCTTTTACGCAAATATATTAATTTTTTTTTAGATTTGTAAATTTAACGGGGGCAAAAAGCCTTGCTGAGCAATATGAGCATTTAGCCGAGAAGCTTAAGGTGCATTCATAAGTGGAGAGGATTGGAAGAGTACTTGGACAAATATGCGGTAAGTTATAGTACAAAACTTTTGTGTTTACACAGAAAAAAACACGTAGTAATGGCAAATGATTTTAACCTTACCGCAAATAGAATTTACATTCAGATCGTTCCCAATAGCAGTTTGTATTTGTCGCAACTACAAAATTGCTGTTACTTCAAATACAATTGAGCAAATGCAAAAACTGTCCTACCAAATACAATTGTCTTTGCCCCAAATACAATTCGACAAATGTCAAAATTTTTTAAAATTTTTAGATTTTATTTACAAACAAAAATAAAATTAAAGATTTTTCAGGAATATATACGTATGTACAATGAATTGGTAACTTAGTTTTAATTATGTATATCTAAAATATTATTATAATACATAGTAAGACAATTGAGAGCACAATATAATAATACATACATATATAATATTATAAAACACATATAAATAATATAATATACATACATTATAGTACATAATACATAAACTATATTTATATACACTTTTTAAAGTCGACTCCGAACGACAGATTTGAGAAGCTTTTTCATGGCAATCAGTTACTCCCAGAGCTTTTGCCAGAAGACTGCTGAGAGGTAGTCGCCGAAAGAAATAATTTTTTCATATTTCTTTTTTTCAAGATGTCAGAGCTGAGATTTGAACCCGGCACTATCGTCTTAGTAAGCCAACTCACTAAATACTAGACCACGGCGAAGATATACTCCTGTAAAAAACTCACACATATGGGCATATCCGAAAAAATGTCAACCAACAAAAAATTTTTAAAGTTGATCAACAATTATTCATGATTATTTAGAGTAATAGATTATATTTGTACTCTTACAAATATCATCATAAAATATTTTTCTGGGAGTCCATTTTACGAAAATCAGGACTTAAGGTTCAGCAACCTTACATTTTTAATATTTGGCCAAAATATGCATGTTTTTTGGCTGCTGTTAAACAAGCTTTATCCAAAACACGGCTGCTCCATCTTCGAAAAAGTGTTTTTTTAATTAATTTTCTGCAACTTTATGAAAGAAGCGCTTTAAATGCTCTATTGGAACATACTAAATAAAACTGAGTAAAGTTACGACCACGCTTTGTAACGTCCGCAACGGAAAATAAGGGTTTTTATATATAACGAAGAAACTAAAAATTTTTTTGACACCACATTAACATTCCAAACAAAACTAAAACTCTTCTTTAAAGTAAGAAAAAAAAATTCTAAAATATACAAAAGTATGTTTCATTTTTTATTATCAAATTTTGTAACGTCCGCAACGGTATCGATCTGTCCTAAAATTAAGTTCTACTAAAAGTTGTTTTGTTTTCACAAATCTTTAATTGAAACCACATACATTAATAATTATAAACGCATAAGTAAGAATGAATTGAATACTTGAGCTATGCTCAAGTAACTATTTTCACTTGTGTAGCGTGCCTACACGGCTGCACTAAATCATTTACTGTTAAAAGTGATCCGCTAACACACAATAAATTCGATGTTTCTTGCTTTTTATCAATACTTATTAAAAATATTCAAAAGCATCATTCAGTGTCTAAAATCCGTATTTTTTCCGATGGATGCGGTAGTCAGTTTAAAAACAAATTTATTTTACGTAGCATTCCACATTTTAAGAATGAATTTGGTGTTAACCATTTTGAGTGGAATTTCTTCGCTACTTCTCATGGCAAAGGTGCAGTAGACGGAGTAGGCACTATCGTGAAACGTAAAGTTTGGCATTTAGTAAGAGCTCAAAATCTTATTTTGAAGGATGCACACGATTTTTACAGACTGGCCAAAAGTAATATCGATGGGGTTAAACTAAGTAATATACGTTACAGAAAACGATATAAAAACCACAACTCAATATCTAGGTGAGAAATGGCTAAATATAAAAAATATTACAGGCGTAAAATCTCATCATCACTTTTCCTCACTTAATGAAAATTTTATCGAAATGGCACGCACTGCAGCATCTCCTAAATATAAACTGCAAGTTTAAAAAGAAAAATAAAATCTATATTTTTTGAAAATAAACACAAAAATATTTTTTATTTATACAGTGGTTAAAAATGCAACGTCCGCAACGTAACGTCCGCAACAAATATAAGACAAAATTGTGAATAAACTAACAATTATTTTTTAGCCTCGTAAGTGGGTTTGATATGCTTAAGCATTCCTCTTTCTTTAATGTATTTGGAGTTTTTTTGTTTATACTGTAAAATTCGCTAAAATTTATGAAAATTTGCATTGATCTCCACAACGACTTCTGTATTCTGTAACGTCCGCAACGGCAATTTAAGTACAATTATATCGTAACTGATAAAACTCAGAAAATATTTGTAACTGCCATTTGAAAGTACTCTCAAAGGCCAACGTACCAATGATGTTACTTAAGAATATAACGCTCAGAGCGCCAACAGTATTCAAAAGTATGCGTACGAACGTAACGTCCGCAACGCAGGATTAGCCCATATTTGTTTTTTTTCACACGCACGTGTTTCTAATACCGCAAACAAAATTCAAACGAATGAGAGAAAATGCCTAAACAATAAAACAAAACTAACTGCGGATTGTATTTGAAAATACAAGACTACTGTTACCACAACAGCAATCCGTATTTGGCGTAAATAATTTTCTCATGTAATCTCAAATAAGAAAACATTTGATTTTAATAAATTGCTGTTGACATGAATTTTTAAATGCAATTACATTTAACTTAAAGAAAATTCAATTAGGATCAAATAATTTTGCTCTTGATTTATGTCAACTGCAATTTTGTAGTTGCGACAAATACAGTGTATTCGCCGAAATTCTTTGTGGCAAATAAAATATCATTTAAATCAAATACTTTTTATTTGGGACAAATACAATTTCCTCAACTACAAAAAGTATTTGCCATAACAACACTTTTTTTTTTCTGTGTAAGCATTTTATTCCATTTTTTTTTTCATTTAACAGAAGCAAGGCAAAACAAAAGTTCCAAGAGCATAAAAGCTCTTTAGAGTGAAGTGGCATAAATGGCCCTCAAAATTTAAAGTTAACTGAAATGGATGATCGCATAATTGCCATCATGAGGAATGAATCTTTGGTGGGACAAGCAGAAGTCGGCGAACCTCTGGTAGGTTTTTACCAAATTTGTTTTATTAGTTTTTGAATAAATAAATTTTTTTATTGTGAAGAGAGAGGCAGAACTTACAGCAAATGTTTCTTTAACATCAGAATTTAATGATTCCACTCCATCTTGCTCTAATGGAACCGTAAGAAGACTTTACAATATTTATTAATTTAACGGTCTTTCGATTTTCTTCAAATTAGATAAATTATTAAAACCTTAAGTTATTTTATAAGAATTTTATTCAAAACTAATACTATACAATTTTTATAAAACAATTTCATACTTTCTTATTTTTTGAACTTGTAGGGAAAACAACACTCGGCATTTACCCAAAAGTAAATAAATTCTTTGTAGTGTTACCATCTTTCAACAAATAAAAAAATTCACACTTGTAGTGGCGAAATGCCTCACATAGATTATATTTTTAAATATCATTTATATATACATATGCATATGCATGTTGCAAAACTATAATACAATTTAGAAAAATATTTTAAAAATATCATTAAAAGTTCACGTTTGAATCCAAAATAAATTACAAAAAAATAAAAATCAATTTAGAGAAAAAAAATTTTAAACATAGGCAACTCTAATAAGAAATAACAATGAGAGAAGAGAATAGTATAGTGATAGCAACAGTGGTGCCAACGTTTTGTAACCAGAACGCGCTGGTCTCCTTCCCAAAACGCGCTAAAACGCGCCAAATAGCAGCGTTGACAAATATTTTAAGGCAAAACGCGCCGTTTCCCAACGCGCTAAATAAAATTATAACAAAAGTCGACCCATATATTAGAACAAATACAGTATTTATTCAAGAAAAATAAGTAATATCGATATACATATTTGTTTTTGAATTTAATTCAGGTACAAAAAGTAGATTCTTACAAACTAACAAACAACAAAAACTTAAAGTTTGGTATATCAATAAAAATTTAACTGTTTTGTACTTGTACTTTACCTAAAATTTAACTTGGTTACTTTAAATAATCACTCAAATATTAAAATAGTGACTCAGTCTTTTTTTATTTAATATTAAACTTTTAATATTTTACTGACTAAAATGATTAATAAGGAACTTTTTGATATTATAAAATTAAGGTAGAAAAGTAAAGTTAAATTTGATCATCGCCAATTTCATTCAAACCGTCTAGCTCATCTTCTGGCCATAAAACCAGAATAAATCGAAAGGTGTAAGTAATACTTCGAATTATTATAATTGTTATTTTAAGCAATTTTCGAATATACATCTAATGGAATATCATAAATTTTCACAAGAATTTTTTAATCTTAGGCCATATTTAATGTGTGTTAAGATACATTTTGTTTCTTATTTTTAATTTAAAATAATTCATTACACTAAAAGCTCTTTCTGGATTTGAAAAAAATTGTATAAAAAAGAATTATAATATTTTTATAGCTAATGAAGAGAGCTTGGTAAAAGGATTGACATTAAGAGAATTCTTAAAACTGTGGATCTCAATCCAAAATGATAATTAACATTGTTGTTTACCATTACATATACTATGTATATGTACTTATGTATTCAAAAATAATTTCACTAAAGTATTGTTAAAAACACTATAAGTATACAATATAAAGCGAAATGAAAGAATTTCCAGCGAAACTATACTTGCGTTTTGATTTGTTGATATTTAAATAAATTATACAAAATTGTTTTTATAGAAAATGTTGCATTGAAGTGGTTTAAGTTTATTAAAAAAGCGCCAATTTAGCGCGTTTTTTATTAAACGCGCTAAGACGAAAAAAAACGCGTTTTGTATGGTTAAATGGCGCTAAATCTAGCGCGAAACGCGCTAAATTGGCACCGCTGGATAGCAAATAAGCTACGGCGAAAAACTTATATTTTGGCTAAGCTGTTAGACTTGCAGAATACAAATTGAGAGACTTTGCTAAAATATTTGCCGTAAATTTATTTTAGCGTTTTAGCATTTTAGCGTAAGCTTTAGCTAAGAGAATTACAGAATTAGGCTGCTGGTCTTTAATTTTGTTTTTGTTGTACCAACATAAACTTTTTGGCATTTATCATTGTCGTCACCATTGCACGTTATTTTATAAACCAAATTTGCTTCATCCATTTTGTCTAATTTTGTTTTCATGTTTGTAAATAATCTTTTAGTTGTATTTTCCGATTTCATTGCCAGAATATATTTCTTGTTATTATATATATCAGAATGTTTAATTCTTTCGGACAGGCCTGGTACGTAATTAATGGCTGAATATATCTTTGTAGGTTCATCCACAGGTTTGTTGTCACTACGATTTTTGTCATTTTTCTTAGTTTGTTCTAACAAATTCTTAATTAACCGCTTTGGGAAGTCATTTTTCATAAGTATGTCATATATTTTTCGTTTCTTTTCATTATGGAATTCAATGCTACTGGTATTTAAGACTTTATTTATAAAATTAAATTTTAAATTTTTTTCATCTGCACAGGAGGTTGGCAATTGTTGTCAACTGCAGCTGCACTGTTGTCTTGTTCATCAATAAGCAATGTCAAATAATCGTTTGCATTAAGTGACGCTTTGTTGTTGTCGTCCTCGGTATCAATTTTAAATAAATCTTCATCAAAGAGAGCATCACGTTGTTCTATTAGGTTTCTTGTCCTTGTATCAAATAGGCTATAAGCAGAGTAAGAATTTGCTCACTCTTTTGCTCATTGCGCATTGCGCACTCTTTTCTTGCGCCTCGAAAAATTGCGCATGCGCAAAGAGCGGAGCCAATAAAAAAGAGCAGTTGTTGGCTCTTTTGGCTCTTGCTCTTTTTTTGTAAGCGCTGCTCTTTGCGCTATGCGCATTTTAATTTTTTATTTGGCGCTTTGCTCTGCACATTGAGCAAAATGAGTAGCGCATTGCGCATGCGCTTTTTATATCTACAGTGTCATGTCAGCAAAAAATTTTTTTAATTGCCATTCGAAAAAATTTTTATGTGCAGTCAATCACTGCGTTAAATAAATAAAATTTTTTTTCACTTATTCTTCACATATGTATACTTATAAAAAATTTGAATGCATATATTCGCGTGTGATTTTCAGAAAATATTTTCTTGTACATACTAATTTATGTGCGTGAAGAAAAAAATAAACAGAGGCCTTATTCTGTAACTCTCCTAAGCTAAAACTCTATCGCTAAAAATACATATATAAACTAGATTTATGACTTTTTGGCTACGAATAGAATTCTTGAACGCTTTTTGTAATTTAAAAACTTCATGCCTATTACCTCTACACTTTTTAATGTTATATATTCTAACGCCCAGCCTGTTTCAAAAACCCAAAATTTAAGCATTTTATCTTAAGAGAATTACAGGATAAGGCCCCAGTTTAATATAAAAAAGAAAAAATTGTTTTATTACTTTACTCTAAAGTATATGAAAATACTAATATAAATTCTAGTTACATTTAATTATTTCGTCTTTTTTCATATTATAATTACTGACTTCAAAGGTATTGTACTCCACTGTAAATGAGCAATGCGAAATTGCGCACTCTTTTGGCTCTTTTGCGCATTGCGCAAAAAAAAGAGTGGCGCAAGGATGCTCAAAATTCAAATGCGCCTTCTATGCGCAGCGCTTGTAATGCGCAGAGCAAAAAAAATGGCGCAGAGCAAGAGCAACAAAAAGTTTGCTCTGCTCTTTGCGTAAAGACCAAAAAAGAGCCAAAAGAGCGGCGCTGCGCTGCGTTTTTACTTACTCTGGCTATAAGCCTTAGATGTTGACGAGTAACCAACCATAATGTATGGTGTCCCTTTAGCAGCAAACTTGTATTTATTTTCTGCTTTATTTAAACTAACTGTATAAAATGTTCCACAATAGGCTTTCTACCGAACCATCTTTTGTTGGACATTGGTTTCTTATATACGCCGCGGTATTTATAGCCTCTGCCCATAAATATTCTTTAACACCTGCGTGGACCATCATTGACCTCGCCATTTCAATTAAGGTGCGGTTAAGTCTCTCCGCTACACCATTTTATTGTGGGATGTATTATTGTTATCTATCGATAACTTCTGTAACCAAAAATGAGTTAAATTGTGAATTTACATATTCACCTCCGTTGTCTGTTCGTAAAATTTTTATTTTATGGCCTGTTTGCTTCTCAACATGAGCCATGTATAATTTAAATTTTTCAAATACCTCACTTTTGCTCTTGATAAAATAAACAAAAATTCTGCGGCATTTGTCATCAATCAACGTTACAAAGTATTTTGCACCACTTACAGATTTTACCTTAAAAGGACCACAGACATCGGAGTGTACAACCTCTAACAGTTCTGTTGATTGAGTAGTAGTTTCTTTGGGAAAAGGCAATACATGCATTTTACTTAACATACATGTTTTGTTCGTTAATATTGTTAACATTTAACCCTCTAACAATACATATACTTGATAAATCTTGCAGGCTTTTAAAATTGAGATGGCCATATCGGTTATGCCAGACAGTGTTAATGTTATTAACAGCATAAAGTTTCTCTTTCCTATGCTCATCTTCAACCACAAACATCCCAGCGGGAAATGGTAATCAATGAGAATCGAGAAGGTAATACAAGGAATGTATAATCTATTGATTACGGAAACCATTGCCCTATGCCCTACGAAAGTAATAAATTCTTTTACTGTCCGCCCGTAATAAGTATTAGAATGTATTATTTGTAATGCATAAAGTAATTATTTAGTAATAATATAAAGGAATAAATTTTATTATGCATTATTTGTAATGCATTATATTAGTAATGTATTTATGATATATTAAATTATGCATTAAATTATTAATAATAAATTATTTTCCCCCATTATAAATTAAGTAATATTCTAGTAGCTATTCACTATTTACCAATTTAAAGCACCTGCAAATGCGCTCTTTTTAATAGACTAATAATCTTATCATGTTCATATTAATAACATTTTGCAAACATTTAAGTTTTAAAATAAATATAAAAATGATACGAAAAGCTATAGATGAAAAAAATGGTGAACGGTCAAACAAGTATTCCCGAATAGCTACTAATATATGTACATATTATTTAATAATATAATAATTTTTTTGACCTCTTTTTATAAATAATAATAAATCTCTTTTTCCGAGCTTAAGGTCTTTTTATATTAATATTAAATATTTATTTATTTTCAGGAATTTTCTTCAGGAATTATTATTTTAACAAATAATAACAAAATGAAAAAATTTTTTAATTCTTTTACGCTTTCAAGATCAACACGAAATTATTGCGTTGGCTGGCAACAAATAGTTGCACAGTAAAGTCTGCATACCCCCTTGAAAAACAATGTTTTGATTTATCTGCTAACAAGGCAGCAGTAAAATATATTCCAAACAAATTTAAACTAACAACAACAACAAAATTTTGAAAAAAAAATTTTATGCCAAAAACATTTATTAACAAAAATTAAAAAAAATTTGTCGAAAAGTAGATATAATACAACTCTGTTCTCAAACAGTGCTACTAACAACTTCAGGCGCCTTTACTAAATACTATTAATAGAAATGAAGTTCTAGTGTTCAATGTTAACATTGTACTTTTTCTTATTTAACCAAAATGGGTTAAGAGATCTGTGTTCAAGCACGTGAGCGTATTGTAAAGTATCATAAAGAAAATAAATCATTAAGAGAGAAATAATTCGAAAGAATAAACAGACAAAAAGTGAGGCAACCAAACCAAGAAGTGGTCGCCCACCTAAACTGACTCCGCGTGCCAGGCGCCAAATTTTGTTATATGTTGAAGAAAACCCTATAATTACTGCAATAGATCTTGCAAATACTTTGGAAAGACAGGATATTGCTTCAGTGCGTCCAGAAACGGTGAGACATTTATTGAGAAGTAATAGACTTCATAACCCTTTATAAGTAAAATAAATATGCAAAAACTTGTCGA
The DNA here is from genome assembly GCA_963576795.1 of Metopia argyrocephala. Taxonomy (NCBI): domain Eukaryota; kingdom Metazoa; phylum Arthropoda; class Insecta; order Diptera; family Sarcophagidae; genus Metopia; species Metopia argyrocephala. The sequence continues at coordinate 112,174,316 of OY756208.1, forward strand.
ATTTGCTAAGAAATACATTGATAAAGATGAAGGTTTTTGGGCAAATGTTTTATTTACTGATGAAAGCAAGTTCAACTTGTTTGATTTAGACTGAAAATAAAAAGTATGGCGTCGGATTAATAAAGCACTATTACGCAAAAACTTTCTTCCTACAGTGGAACACGGTGGAGGCTCCTTTATGGTATGGGGTTGCATGACGGCGGCTGGAATGAACAATTTAGCATTTATCGATATTAATATGGATCGCATGGTATATTTGAATATTTTCAAAGATAATCCAAGGCAATCCACGGGTAAATTGTGTCTTACAGAAGGTTGGTACTTTCAACAAGACAATGACCCAAAGCATACCGATGATGTTGTTAAAGATGTTGTTAACATGTCTCATCAACTTCATTTTCCACCCCAGTCAACGGACTTGAACCCCATTGAGAATTTATGGGATGAACTAGACCGTCGGGGTAGAAAAAGGAACACTAAAAATAAATAGAACCTTAAAAACGCTCTACTTGAAGAATGGAATTTAATTTCAAATAATTACACACACAAAAATATTAGTAAATTCTATGAAAAATACAATAAATGCTGTCATTCAAAGCCAAGGCGGGCCCACAAGGTATTAATTTTGTTTACTTTTGCTTTTATTTTTATGTAAAATTAATTTTCTGTACAAAGTAGTATGTAGACTTTTCTGTGTTTAAAAAATGACCTTTTTTATTTTTAATAACAAATGTTTTTGGAAAACAATTTTTTTTTTTTCAAAATTTTGTTGTTGTTGTAAATATGAAATTGTCTAAAATGTATTTTGCTGTTGCATTGTTCGTAGATAGCTCGAAACATCGTTTTTCAGGGAGGTATGCAGACTTTACTGTGCCACTGTATATATAAGGCAGTGGAAATTTTACTGCAAAACGTTTGGTTTTCCTCTCAGTTACAGGCAAATTTCATATCAGAAAACAAACTTTGATTCAAACAAATCTGTTATAAAGAGAGACGATGGTACTATTGTATTAAAAGCTCAGCGCAAGAACAACATCCCAGCGGGAAAATTTTTTCAGATTGAGAATTTTTTCAGATTTTTCGGAAGTGGTTTAGAGGTCGCGCAAATTTATTTTTAATCAAAAATCGAGCTTTTTGAGCTCTATTTAATTTCTGGTTATGAATTGGTAAAAAATCGATATTTTCTCGACTTCTGAGTCAATATTGTTAAAGAAAATATTCCGATCTTTAATTTTATGTGCATAAATAATAAGTTTCGGCAATGATTTTGCACATTTTAATACATTATACAACAGTTTTTCCTAAATTTTCAACAAATATCGAAAACAATGGTTTATAACTTTTAAAATTTGTTAAAAAGACCAAAAAAAAAAAAAAAACTAATGATGCAGTTTAAAAGACTATTAAGTTCTAAATAAGTTAGCAGAAAAAAAATAAATTTTCTTTTACCGTTCTCGAGTTCTACCCTTTTAAAGCTTTGTACCCATTTTTAAAACTATTTCAATTTTTTAAAAAACAGAAATGTATTGCTTTGTAAATACTTTTGTTTGGTTTTTATATGCTAAATGTGATTCGCATTTAGTTTATAACTACAGTTGTTTTCGGTTAATTGAGCCCCGCTTTATTGAGTTTCCCGCTTAATTGTACTAAAAATCATGAAACGAAATCATTCCGTATAACCTCCTATGCAAAAGTACCCGTTTAATTGAGTTCCGCTTAATTGTGCCTCCCGTTTAATTGATTCATAAAATGAGACCGCATTGCGAAAAACACAAACAAATGTTTCAGTTAATTGATTTTTTCACCACAAACTTAAAACCATTTACGTTGCACCAAAAAAATTTTTGTCATGTTTCTGTTCACCATGTAAATGGAACGATATAGAAAAACGAATCATCGAAAGCCTCAGCAAATCTAAAATTCAAATGTTGATGACTGATTTTTTTTAATCATAGTTTTACTTATGTATGTATAATGTTTTTTTTATAACATTTAATGTACACTCGCATGCACATACATATGTAATGTAATTATTTTAAATTTTGATCTCTTTTTATATAGAATTTTGAAATTTTTGTTGCTTTTCAAATATTGTACGATGAACGTACCTGATTTTTGTTTTGTTTTGTTTTAATAAACTAACACTATTTTTTAACCTAATAAATAAAAAAATGAACTTCTTTTTCTCTGGCTTAATTAAGTGATTTTCGTTTTAATTGCGTCGGCGAATCAATTAACCGAGTATCGCTTAATTGAGTTTCCCGTATAATTGCACCAAAAATCGTGCATTTTTAGAGACTCAATTAAGCGGAAATAACTGTATATGAACATAATTATTTGTATTTTTGCTTACCACCTTTCGGAAAAAGTCTCCTGACGAGTCTCTTAAGCAGTGACGAAATGGCCATAGAGACATACTTATCCCCAAAGCAATACATTTCATATATTATGTATATTAAATGTATTTGCCTATATGGCGAATAATATTTTTTGTTTTTAAGTTTTTAAAATTTACAAAAGCAAAAACAATTTTATGCCACATAAAACATCATATTAATGACACTGAATCATCAAATTTCTCATCAAGATCAAAAAGAAAATGGTAAAACACACATTCATTTGTATATAAATAAAAAAACTCTCATTTGTCATCAAAACCGCTACAAAAGAGAGTCGAAGTACGTGCAAAGACAAAATAACGTATTTCATGAACAAGAAGACGTAAACTAATCATTATATTGATGACATTTCGGTATCATATGTTATGTAAAGAGAGTCGAAGTACGTGCAAAAACAAAATAACGTATTTCATGAACAAGATGATGTAAACTTATCATCATATTGATGACACTTGTTATGTAAATAACGAAACAAATGAGAGCGAAGAGAGTAAAGAGTTAAAAAAACAACAACAAACCTTGACGAAGTCATTCAGCCATAAATGGACCTCATCGCTGAAGATGATTTTTCGATGAAAATCGGAATCATTTTCAAGATGCTGCTCAGCCCAATTCACGAACATACGACGCTTCTGGTGGCTAAGCGGGTTCAGTTCTTGCGTCAATTTGATCTTGTAAGGATGTAGGCTAAAATCTTTTCGCAAAATTCGTCACAATGACGTCACAGAGATGCCCAACGCTTGAAAACGATGTATGCGAGACATATTTGGACGCTCTTCAACTGAAGGCTCATTTTCAAGATGCTGCTCAGCCCAATTCACGAACATACGACGCTTCTGGTGGCTAAGCGGCTTCAGTTCTTGCGTCAATTTGATCTTGTAAGGATGTAGGCTAAAATCTTTTCGCAAAATTCGTCACAATGACGTCACAGAGATGCCCAACGCTTGAAAACGATGTATGCGAGACATATTTGGACGCTCTTCAACTGAAGGCTCAGCGGCAGCAAGAAAAAACAAAATAACTGTACACTGTTGATATTAATTTTTTAAAAGAAATGCGTTTTGCTTTTATTTGTTCCGGATCAGTGCCTCGTTTCTGTATTACTCGACTCGAGTAATGTCTCACATGAAACGAAAAAATTGAAACAAAAACTATGTGAATTGACACAAAAAGTGTTGTTTCTCACATACGTGTTTCTGTATGAAAAATAATGCGAGTACTATCTGTCATTTATGCCATTTTCCAATTATTATTGGAAAAATGTGAGTAAAAGTGAGTCGCCGTGGTCTAGTGGTTAGTGTGTTGGTTTACTAAGACAGAGGCTCTGGGTTCGACTCCAGGCTCTGACATCTTCAAAAAAAGAAATATTAAAAAAAAATATTTCTTTCGGCGACTACCTTTCAGCAGTCTTCTGGCAAAAGCTCTGAGAGTAACTGATTGCCATGAACAAGCTTCTCAAGTCTGTCGTTCGGAGTCGACATTAAACTGTAGGTCCCGGTACTCATGGATAAAAATTGACACACACAACATGAGTGCTGCGAGAAGCTAGGCCGTAATCCTGACACAGGGTTGTAAAGGCCAGTTATGTATGTTATGTATGTGAGTAAAAGTGTTTCTGTATCTTTTTTTTGTGAAAACTGAACCGAATGAAGTGTCAAAATAAGCCGCATATTAAAACGGTGCGAAAAGTGTTTAGCAAACAAAAAAAAAAAAAACAATTTTTGTATTTTGTGTCTTTTTTAAATAATATTGTGTGGCTTTTTTATTAAAAATAATATTGCGTAGCTTTTTTAATATATATATGATATATATTTTTATAGTTTTGCATTTCTCTTCATATATATATATATATATATATATATATATATATATATATAGCCTGTAAGAAATTATTCATTGGCTAGGAAATAGATAAATAAATAAATAATTTAAGGTGTTTGAGGCTCTAGGTTCGAGCCCCGGGAAAGTTCTGATCAATATTTTTATAATTTAATTTTTGTTTCGTCAGAAACGCTTTATTTAAGATCAAAGTTAACGGCAATGAATATTTTTGGTAATTAAAGAAGAAATGATGTCCGTGAAGGAATAGTACACTAGCCAAACTGAACAATTGTTTTCGACTCCAGCTACGGTAGTCTCATCAGAGTTCTTTGTGTCCTGTGCATATTCAAGACCAAACATCAACTATTTAACTCACACTTTTTTTTTTGGAAATCGCATACTGAAATTATATTTCCAAAAAAAAAAAAGTGTGAGTTAAATAGTTGATGTTTGGTCTTGAATATGCACAGGACACAAAGAACTCTGATGAGACTACCGTAGCTGGAGTCGAAAACAATTGTTCAGTTTGGCTAGTGTACTATTCCTTCACGGACATCATTTCTTCTTTAATTACCAAAAATATTCATTGCCGTTAACTTTGATCTTAAATAAAGCGTTTCTGACGAAACAAAAATTAAATTATAAAAATATTGATCAGAACTTTCCCGGGGCTCGAACCTAGAGCCTCAAACACCTTAAATTATTTATTTATTTATCTATTTCCTAGCCAATGAATAATTTCTTACAGGCTATATATATATATATATATATATATATATATATATATATGAAGAGAAATGCAAAACTATAAAAATATATATCATATATATATTAAAAAAGCTACGCAATATTATTTTTAATAAAAAAGCCACACAATATTATTTAAAAAAGACACAAAATACAAAAATTGTTTTTTTTTTTTTGTTTGCTAAACACTTTTCGCACCGTTTTAATATGCGGCTTATTTTGACACTTCATTCGGTTCAGTTTTCACAAAAAAAAGATACAGAAACACTTTTACTCACATACATAACATACATAACTGGCCTTTACAACCCTGTGTCAGGATTACGGCCTAGCTTCTCGCAGCACTCATGTTGTGTGTGTCAATTTTTATCCATGAGTACCGGGACCTACAGTTTAATGTCGACTCCGAACGACAGACTTGAGAAGCTTGTTCATGGCAATCAGTTACTCTCAGAGCTTTTGCCAGAAGACTGCTGAAAGGTAGTCGCCGAAAGAAATATTTTTTTTTAATATTTCTTTTTTTGAAGATGTCAGAGCCTGGAGTCGAACCCAGAGCCTCTGTCTTAGTAAACCAACACACTAACCACTAGACCACGGCGACTCACTTTTACTCACATTTTTCCAATAATAATTGGAAAATGGCATAAATGACAGATAGTACTCGCATTATTTTTCATACAGAAACACGTATGTGAGAAACAACACTTTTTGTGTCAATTCACATAGTTTTTGTTTCAATTTTTTCGTTTCATGTGAGACATTACTCGAGTCGAGTAATACAGAAACGAGGCACTGATCCGGAACAAATAAAAGCAAAACGCATTTCTTTTAAAAAATTAATATCAACAGTGTACAGTTATTTTGTTTTTTCTTGCTGCCGCTGAGCCTTCAGTTGAAGAGCGTCCAAATATGTCTCGCATACATCGTTTTCAAGCGTTGGGCATCTCTGTGACGTCATTGTGACGAATTTTGCGAAAAGATTTTAGCCTACATCCTTACAAGATCAAATTGACGCAAGAACTGAAGCCGCTTAGCCACCAGAAGCGTCGTATGTTCGTGAATTGGGCTGAGCAGCATCTTGAAAATGAGCCTTCAGTTGAAGAGCGTCCAAATATGTCTCGCATACATCGTTTTCAAGCGTTGGGCATCTCTGTGACGTCATTGTGACGAATTTTGCGAAAAGATTTTAGCCTACATCCTTACAAGATCAAATTGACGCAAGAACTGAAGCCGCTTAGCCACCAGAAGCGTCGTATGTTCGTGAATTGGGCTGAGCAGCATCTTGAAAATGATTCCGATTTTCATCGAAAAATCATCTTCAGCGATGAGGTCCATTTATGGCTGAATGACTTCGTCAAGGTTTGTTGTTGTTTTTTTAACTCTTTACTCTCTTCGCTCTCATTTGTTTCGTTATTTACATAACAAGTGTCATCAATATGATGATAAGTTTACATCATCTTGTTCATGAAATACGTTATTTTGTTTTTGCACGTACTTCGACTCTCTTTACATAACATATGATACCGAAATGTCATCAATATAATGATTAGTTTACGTCTTCTTGTTCATGAAATACGTTATTTTGTCTTTGCACGTACTTCGACTCTCTTTTGTAGCGGTTTTGATGACAAATGAGAGTTTTTTTATTTATATACAAATGAATGTGTGTTTTACCATTTTCTTTTTGATCTTGATGAGAAATTTGATGATTCAGTGTCATTAATATGATGTTTTATGTGGCATAAAATTGTTTTTGCTTTTGTAAATTTTAAAAACTTAAAAACAAAAAATATTATTCGCCATATAGGCAAATACATTTAATATACATAATATATGAAATGTATTGCTTTGGGGATAAGTATGTCTCTATGGCCATTTCGTCACTGCTTAAGAGACTCGTCAGGAGACTTTTTCCGAAAGGTGGTAAGCAAAAATACAAATAATTATGTTCATATACAGTTATTTCCGCTTAATTGAGTCTCTAAAAATGCACGATTTTTGGTGCAATTATACGGGAAACTCAATTAAGCGATACTCGGTTAATTGATTCGCCGACGCAATTAAAACGAAAATCACTTAATTAAGCCAGAGAAAAAGAAGTTCATTTTTTTATTTATTAGGTTAAAAAATAGTGTTAGTTTATTAAAACAAAACAAAACAAAAATCAGGTACGTTCATCGTACAATATTTGAAAAGCAACAAAAATTTCAAAATTCTATATAAAAAGAGATCAAAATTTAAAATAATTACATTACATATGTATGTGCATGCGAGTGTACATTAAATGTTATAAAAAAAACATTATACATACATAAGTAAAACTATGATTAAAAAAATCAGTCATCAACATTTGAATTTTAGATTTGCTGAGGCTTTCGATGATTCGTTTTTCTATATCGTTCCATTTACATGGTGAACAGAAACATGACAAAAATTTTTTTGGTGCAACGTAAATGGTTTTAAGTTTGTGGTGAAAAAATCAATTAACTGAAACATTTGTTTGTGTTTTTCGCAATGCGGTCTCATTTTATGAATCAATTAAACGGGAGGCACAATTAAGCGGAACTCAATTAAACGGGTACTTTTGCATAGGAGGTTATACGGAATGATTTCGTTTCATGATTTTTAGTACAATTAAGCGGGAAACTCAATAAAGCGGGGCTCAATTAACCGAAAACAACTGTAGTTATAAACTAAATGCGAATCACATTTAGCATATAAAAACCAAACAAAAGTATTTACAAAGCAATACATTTCTGTTTTTTAAAAAATTGAAATAGTTTTAAAAATGGGTACAAAGCTTTAAAAGGGTAGAACTCGAGAACGGTAAAAGAAAATTTATTTTTTTTCTGCTAACTTATTTAGAACTTAATAGTCTTTTAAACTGCATCATTAGTTTTTTTTTTTTTTTGGTCTTTTTAACAAATTTTAAAAGTTATAAACCATTGTTTTCGATATTTGTTGAAAATTTAGGAAAAACTGTTGTATAATGTATTAAAATGTGCAAAATCATTGCCGAAACTTATTATTTATGCACATAAAATTAAAGATCGGAATATTTTCTTTAACAATATTGACTCAGAAGTCGAGAAAATATCGATTTTTTACCAATTCATAACCAGAAATTAAATAGAGCTCAAAAAGCTCGATTTTTGATTAAAAATAAATTTGCGCGACCTCTAAACCACTTCCGAAAAATCTGAAAAAATTCTCAATCTGAAAAAATTTTCCCGCTGGGATGTTGTTCTTGCGCTGAGCTTTTAATACAATAGTACCATCGTCTCTCTTTATAACAGATTTGTTTGAATCAAAGTTTGTTTTCTGATATGAAATTTGCCTGTAACTGAGAGGAAAACCAAACGTTTTGCAGTAAAATTTCCACTGCCTTATATATACAGTGGCACAGTAAAGTCTGCATACCTCCCTGAAAAACGATGTTTCGAGCTATCTACGAACAATGCAACAGCAAAATACATTTTAGACAATTTCATATTTACAACAACAACAAAATTTTGAAAAAAAAAAATTGTTTTCCAAAAACATTTGTTATTAAAAATAAAAAAGGTCATTTTTTAAACACAGAAAAGTCTACATACTACTTTGTACAGAAAATTAATTTTACATAAAAATAAAAGCAAAAGTAAACAAAATTAATACCTTGTGGGCCCGCCTTGGCTTTGAATGACAGCATTTATTGTATTTTTCATAGAATTTACTAATATTTTTGTGTGTGTAATTATTTGAAATTAAATTCCATTCTTCAAGTAGAGCGTTTTTAAGGTTCTATTTATTTTTAGTGTTCCTTTTTCTACCCCGACGGTCTAGTTCATCCCATAAATTCTCAATGGGGTTCAAGTCCGTTGACTGGGGTGGAAAATGAAGTTGATGAGACATGTTAACAACATCTTTAACAACATCATCGGTATGCTTTGGGTCATTGTCTTGTTGAAAGTACCAACCTTCTGTAAGACACAATTTACCCGTGGATTGCCTTGGATTATCTTTGAAAATATTCAAATATACCATGCGATCCATATTAATATCGATAAATGCTAAATTGTTCATTCCAGCCGCCGTCATGCAACCCCATACCATAAAGGAGCCTCCACCGTGTTCCACTGTAGGAAGAAAGTTTTTGCGTAATAGTGCTTTATTAATCCGACGCCATACTTTTTATTTTCAGTCTAAATCAAACAAGTTGAACTTGCTTTCATCAGTAAATAAAACATTTGCCCAAAAACCTTCATCTTTATCAATGTATTTCTTAGCAAATTCGACAAGTTTTTGCATATTTATTTTACTTATAAAGGGTTATGAAGTCTATTACTTCTCAATAAATGTCTCACCGTTTCTGGACGCACTGAAGCAATATCCTGTCTTTCCAAAGTATTTGCAAGATCTATTGCAGTAATTATAGGGTTTTCTTCAACATATAACAAAATTTGGCGCCTGGCACGCGGAGTCAGTTTAGGTGGGCGACCACTTCTTGGTTTGGTTGCCTCACTTTTTGTCTGTTTATTCTTTCGAATTATTTCTCTCTTAATGATTTATTTTCTTTATGATACTTTACAATACGCTCACGTGCTTGAACACAGATCTCTTAACCCATTTTGGTTAAATAAGAAAAAGTACAATGTTAACATTGAACACTAGAACTTCATTTCTATTAATAGTATTTAGTAAAGGCGCCTGAAGTTGTTAGTAGCACTGTTTGAGAACAGAGTTGTATTATATCTACTTTTCGACAAATTTTTTTTAATTTTTGTTAATAAATGTTTTTGGCATAAAATTTTTTTTTCAAAATTTTGTTGTTGTTGTTAGTTTAAATTTGTTTGGAATATATTTTACTGCTGCCTTGTTAGCAGATAAATCAAAACATTGTTTTTCAAGGGGGTATGCAGACTTTACTGTGCAACTATTTGTTGCCAGCCAACGCAATAATTTCGTGTTGATCTTGAAAGCGTAAAAGAATTAAAAAATTTTTTCATTTTGTTATTATTTGTTAAAATAATAATTCCTGAAGAAAATTCCTGAAAATAAATAAATATTTAATATTAATATAAAAAGACCTTAAGCTCGGAAAAAGAGATTTATTATTATTTATAAAAAGAGGTCAAAAAAATTATTATATTATTAAATAATATGTACATATATTAGTAGCTATTCGGGAATACTTGTTTGACCGTTCACCATTTTTTTCATCTATAGCTTTTCGTATCATTTTTATATTTATTTTAAAACTTAAATGTTTGCAAAATGTTATTAATATGAACATGATAAGATTATTAGTCTATTAAAAAGAGCGCATTTGCAGGTGCTTTAAATTGGTAAATAGTGAATAGCTACTAGAATATTACTTAATTTATAATGGGGGAAAATAATTTATTATTAATAATTTAATGCATAATTTAATATATCATAAATACATTACTAATATAATGCATTACAAATAATGCATAATAAAATTTATTCCTTTATATTATTACTAAATAATTACTTTATGCATTACAAATAATACATTCTAATACTTATTACGGGCGGACAGTAAAAGAATTTATTACTTTCGTAGGGCATAGGGCAATGGTTTCCGTAATCAATAGATTATACATTCCTTGTATTACCTTCTCGATTCTCATTGATTACCATTTCCCGCTGGGATGTTTGTGGTTGAAGATGAGCATAGGAAAGAGAAACTTTATGCTGTTAATAACATTAACACTGTCTGGCATAACCGATATGGCCATCTCAATTTTAAAAGCCTGCAAGATTTATCAAGTATATGTATTGTTAGAGGGTTAAATGTTAACAATATTAACGAACAAAACATGTATGTTAAGTAAAATGCATGTATTGCCTTTTCCCAAAGAAACTACTACTCAATCAACAGAACTGTTAGAGGTTGTACACTCCGATGTCTGTGGTCCTTTTAAGGTAAAATCTGTAAGTGGTGCAAAATACTTTGTAACGTTGATTGATGACAAATGCCGCAGAATTTTTGTTTATTTTATCAAGAGCAAAAGTGAGGTATTTGAAAAATTTAAATTATACATGGCTCATGTTGAGAAGCAAACAGGCCATAAAATAAAAATTTTACGAACAGACAACGGAGGTGAATATGTAAATTCACAATTTAACTCATTTTTGGTTACAGAAGTTATCGATAGATAACAATAATACATCCCACAATAAAATGGTGTAGCGGAGAGACTTAACCGCACCTTAATTGAAATGGCGAGGTCAATGATGGTCCACGCAGGTGTTAAAGAATATTTATGGGCAGAGGCTATAAATACCGCGGCGTATATAAGAAACCAATGTCCAACAAAAGATGGTTCGGTAGAAAGCCTATTGTGGAACATTTTATACAGTTAGTTTAAATAAAGCAGAAAATAAATACAAGTTTGCTGCTAAAGGGACACCATACATTATGGTTGGTTACTCGTCAACATCTAAGGCTTATAGCCAGAGTAAGTAAAAACGCAGCGCAGCGCCGCTCTTTTGGCTCTTTTTTGGTCTTTACGCAAAGAGCAGAGCAAACTTTTTGTTGCTCTTGCTCTGCGCCATTTTTTTTGCTCTGCGCATTACAAGCGCTGCGCATAGAAGGCGCATTTGAATTTTGAGCATCCTTGCGCCACTCTTTTTTTTGCGCAATGCGCAAAAGAGCCAAAAGAGTGCGCAATTTCGCATTGCTCATTTACAGTGGAGTACAATACCTTTGAAGTCAGTAATTATAATATGAAAAAAGACGAAATAATTAAATGTAACTAGAATTTATATTAGTATTTTCATATACTTTAGAGTAAAGTAATAAAACAATTTTTTCTTTTTTATATTAAACTGGGGCCTTATCCTGTAATTCTCTTAAGATAAAATGCTTAAATTTTGGGTTTTTGAAACAGGCTGGGCGTTAGAATATATAACATTAAAAAGTGTAGAGGTAATAGGCATGAAGTTTTTAAATTACAAAAAGCGTTCAAGAATTCTATTCGTAGCCAAAAAGTCATAAATCTAGTTTATATATGTATTTTTAGCGATAGAGTTTTAGCTTAGGAGAGTTACAGAATAAGGCCTCTGTTTATTTTTTTCTTCACGCACATAAATTAGTATGTACAAGAAAATATTTTCTGAAAATCACACGCGAATATATGCATTCAAATTTTTTATAAGTATACATATGTGAAGAATAAGTGAAAAAAAATTTTATTTATTTAACGCAGTGATTGACTGCACATAAAAATTTTTTCGAATGGCAATTAAAAAAATTTTTTGCTGACATGACACTGTAGATATAAAAAGCGCATGCGCAATGCGCTACTCATTTTGCTCAATGTGCAGAGCAAAGCGCCAAATAAAAAATTAAAATGCGCATAGCGCAAAGAGCAGCGCTTACAAAAAAAGAGCAAGAGCCAAAAGAGCCAACAACTGCTCTTTTTTATTGGCTCCGCTCTTTGCGCATGCGCAATTTTTCGAGGCGCAAGAAAAGAGTGCGCAATGCGCAATGAGCAAAAGAGTGAGCAAATTCTTACTCTGCTTATAGCCTATTTGATACAAGGACAAGAAACCTAATAGAACAACGTGATGCTCTCTTTGATGAAGATTTATTTAAAATTGATACCGAGGACGACAACAACAAAGCGTCACTTAATGCAAACGATTATTTGACATTGCTTATTGATGAACAAGACAACAGTGCAGCTGCAGTTGACAACAATTGCCAACCTCCTGTGCAGATGAAAAAAATTTAAAATTTAATTTTATAAATAAAGTCTTAAATACCAGTAGCATTGAATTCCATAATGAAAAGAAACGAAAAATATATGACATACTTATGAAAAATGACTTCCCAAAGCGGTTAATTAAGAATTTGTTAGAACAAACTAAGAAAAATGACAAAAATCGTAGTGACAACAAACCTGTGGATGAACCTACAAAGATATATTCAGCCATTAATTACGTACCAGGCCTGTCCGAAAGAATTAAACATTCTGATATATATAATAACAAGAAATATATTCTGGCAATGAAATCGGAAAATACAACTAAAAGATTATTTACAAACATGAAAACAAAATTAGACAAAATGGATGAAGCAAATTTGGTTTATAAAATAACGTGCAATGGTGACGACAATGATAAATGCCAAAAAGTTTATGTTGGTACAACAAAAACAAAATTAAAGACCAGCAGCCTAATTCTGTAATTCTCTTAGCTAAAGCTTACGTTAAAATGCTAAAACGCTAAAATAAATTTACGGCAAATATTTTAGCAAAGTCTCTCAATTTGTATTCTGCAAGTCTAACAGCTTAGCCAAAATATAAGTTTTTCGCCGTAGCTTATTTGCTATCCAGCGGTGCCAATTTAGCGCGTTTCGCGCTAGATTTAGCGCCATTTAACCATACAAAACGCGTTTTTTTTCGTCTTAGCGCGTTTAATAAAAAACGCGCTAAATTGGCGCTTTTTTAATAAACTTAAACCACTTCAATGCAACATTTTCTATAAAAACAATTTTGTATAATTTATTTAAATATCAACAAATCAAAACGCAAGTATAGTTTCGCTGGAAATTCTTTCATTTCGCTTTATATTGTATACTTATAGTGTTTTTAACAATACTTTAGTGAAATTATTTTTGAATACATAAGTACATATACATAGTATATGTAATGGTAAACAACAATGTTAATTATCATTTTGGATTGAGATCCACAGTTTTAAGAATTCTCTTAATGTCAATCCTTTTACCAAGCTCTCTTCATTAGCTATAAAAATATTATAATTCTTTTTTATACAATTTTTTTCAAATCCAGAAAGAGCTTTTAGTGTAATGAATTATTTTAAATTAAAAATAAGAAACAAAATGTATCTTAACACACATTAAATATGGCCTAAGATTAAAAAATTCTTCTTGTGAAAATTTATGATATTCCATTAGATGTATATTCGAAAATTGCTTAAAATAACAATTATAATAATTCGAAGTATTACTTACACCTTTCGATTTATTCTGGTTTTATGGCCAGAAGATGAGCTAGACGGTTTTGGAAATATAATTTCAGTATGCGATTTCCAAAAAAAAAAGTGTGAGTTAAATAGTTGATGTTTGGTCTTGAATATGCACAGGACACAAAGAACTCTGATGAGACTACCGTAGCTGGAGTCGAAAACAATTGTTCAGTTTGGCTAGTGTACTATTCCTTCACGGACATCATTTCTTCTTTAATTACCAAAAATATTCATTGCCGTTAACTTTGATCTTAAATAAAGCGTTTCTGACGAAACAAACAAATAAATAATTTTTTTTATTGGTTTGTTTACATTTTTCACCAGGGTTGTCAGATAGTTTTCAATTTTCATCCCCGATTTTAAAATTCATATCCTCAAAAATCCCCACAGAAACTGTATCAATAATTTTGCATAGATACATATGCTTTGATATAGGTATAAATATATACTATTTTATTTGATATGTATTTCTTATTACAGTGGTGGTCTATAAAAAAGATTGACCATGATCTAGCATCATGACCAAAAAACTTTAAAACAATGTGATTAATATTTTTGTTTGTTTCTATATAAAATATCAATTATAAAGTAAATAAAATAAAAAACATTAAAATTTCCTAAGATCAAAACTTAAAAAACCATGTACATATTCAAAAATATTGTTAAAATTAACTAATTTTGCCTCTACATAAAAATATACACATCAAATTTGATGGCCTAAAAGAAACAGTTTTTTATTAATGGCACCAAATTACCACTATTCTGTAGTTAGTGGAATTACCCTGGTTTTAAATAAAGTCCCAAAAGCGTTTTGGCATTGAGTCCACAAGTCTTTAAAACCAGGCACGGTAATCATTATGAGTTTTATAACAAAAATTACACAATAATGATTATATTGTGAGTTTTAAAGATTTTCTTCAATGGTAATGATTATTTTTGAGTAATATTAATAAAAATCAGCCATAATCATTATTTTTGAGCAAAAGAAATAAAAATCAAAAATAATCATTATATATGATTTTTATTTTTTTCGCTCAAAATAAAACTCACTTTCAATTTATGACTTTTTTTGAGGTTTTTTACATTAAGAAATTTGGTCAGAACTAATAAAAGAAAAAATATTAACAAACGCTTGTTCATTTTGTTATATAAAATATAATTTTCTTGTACAAAAATTATATAATTAATTTTTTTATACATCATATATAAAGTCGTAAATTAAAAATGAGTTTTATTTTGAGCGAAAAAAATAAAAATCATAAATAATGATTATTTTTGATTTTTATTTTTTTGCTCAAAAATAATGATTATGGCTGATTTTTATTAATATTACTCAAAAATAATCATTACCATTGAAGAAAACTTTAAAAATCAAAAATTTAAAAATCATGACGGATATGCAAAGATTGTTAAAAAATAATAATAATGGTGCAAAAAATTTTTGTTTATGTCTGTTCTAAGTGATTGATTTTTTGATTTAAAAAAACGAACAATAATCATTATTTACGGTCCCTGTTTAAAACATATTGATTGCAATGTTTTTGCACACATCTTTAACAAATTTCCACAAAGTACTTTATTAGAAGGGTTTTTTCTCAAAGAGCCGCTTTAATAATTTCGCATAAATTTTCAAAAGGGTTTAACTCTGGAAACTGAGCAGATCAGCTTAAAATTTTGAAGCATATATTTTGAAAATAACTTTTTACTCGCTTCGATGTCTGTTTTGGGTTGTTAACTTGGTGGAACACCCATCGATGTGCCATTTCATATTCAGAAGAAGACATCTTTATGCCGTTTAAAATATTTGTATAGTATACGGTATCTGTTGTACCTTCAATTCTACATAGATGTCCTGTGCCATTCCCATACCATTCAGTAGTAGTTTAACTAAAAGGCGACCCTCTAATACTAAATTCCTACGCAATAAAACCATTAAAATCGGTGGGGGAAATATAATGGTATAGAGATGTTTTTGTTTGTATGAGAAAATAAACCAAACTAAAAAGCATGAGTTTTAAACAAGTCATGCTTATAAATTCATACTTTCATCGGAAATTCTTTCACTGTGTCTTTCGAATGAAAGAAATGTATAATATATAGTTAAATAAGCAACAAAATTGTAAAAATCGTCAAACATTTGTCGATTATCCACAATAAAATCTCCATTCCCAAATGAATTTTTTTTCCCCATTTCAGAAAAAAATCCTCATTTTGGTGATAAATCTCCTAATCTGACAACACTGGTTTTCACAATTAATATTTTTTTTTTGACGTTTTGCTTTCGTTTCACCAACGAATATAAATCATATAGAATGCGCATCTCAACACTTATCCAAATATATTGTCAAAATTTTTTCAGACGCGGGAAGGAAGGGCAAAACAAAAGAAAAGAGCGTAACAAAACAAGAGAAATCAAAGAGAAACTAATGTCACAGTGTATGCGCTATGCTAATGTGTGTTTTATTTCTTTTGCATTGTTGTTTAGTTTTTTTCGTTCAGCCGCAGTACATACAGTGACGAAACTCCAACAACTATAACAAGAACATCACACAGCAAGATAGCCACTAAATATCTGCAATGAATGTCTTAAATGGCATACCAAGACATTCACTTTAATAGTGAATGCGTAAAATATTACATTCGCTACTAATAAAACAAACTAGTACTTTTACGATCATTCATTTCGAAACAAAACATCAAGACATCAAAACATTTTATAAGCAAAACAAAAGTACTACCTTTCAGAGTACATTGAAATGAGTACTCATTGCTGTTTTAAATGAAAAAAACTCTTTGGTTATGTTTGTGTGTGAATTGGCTAGTTGTGTACATACAATAGGGTGCCTCACACATTTTAAAGTACTTACATTTACATGGTTTTGCATTATAAATTTAAGAAAACCTTTCAATTTTTTTTTGATATGAAATATATTTACAGGCCAGAAGCAAAAGAAATTAATTAAACTTTTTGCAACAAAAAAATATTTATTTTTCAATAAATCATCTATATAAACATAAACACATATGCAAGGTAAAACAATTTTTGTGCACTGCCCTAATAAATGTTTTTTATCTCAAAAGAGTCATAGCGAAACTCAAATTGTTGTTGTATTAGCAAACGAAAAAAATTGCCACAATCCTTCTTCGTTAAAAACTCATTAGCTACTGAATTGATTGAAAGCTACAGAACAGGTTGCCGTTTAAACAATGACAATGGAGTGGCGATGCGATGAAATAAAAAAAGTATTTTTGGCTTGGTATACTTGGTGTACTTCAAAACATTTCCAGAAAGCAAACAGAGTTTATAATTCATTGCGAAATAGCAGGTAGAGTATCGTGTTCGTTTGCTACATATCAAGTAGAGTATTGTGCTTGGTTTTCTTGTTAGAATACTCATTATTTTATTAGTCATTGCAAAAAGTACTACGTAATGGAGTGCAATGAAATAAAACAAATGCGGAGACGCATAAATGAATGTCTTGATGCAGCTATTTAATAGCCACAACAAAATTTTTGCACACACAACATCACAGTGTATAAGACGATAGCCACAACAAAATTTTTAGTTTGAGTTTTTGTTTTACAGAAACGGTTTCATGCTAACAACAATATTCACATACAATACAATTTGTTTGTGTTTCTGTTCATGGGTTTGTGTTTCTTATTCATTGTGAGCTGTTTTCGTTTTTTAAATTTTAAAACTTAGAGAATAATATTGTTGGTTCAAATATTTTTGTGTATTAAAGAATACAGTGCTCCGATACGACTATATAAGCTAGTGTAGGGCAAAGCATATTTAATTTGTAGTTGCGCGAAGTAAAATACATTAATCTACATCGAATATATAGCGCCCTATTTAATATCGTAATAAAAGTGTAGTTAGAAATATATTTTATTATTATTATTTATTTAAGCTCAACAATTGATTTTATATTTATTTGAAATAAAAGGTTAACTAAACCAAAAAATGTAATTCCAAAAAAATAAAAAAAAACAAGTATATATTCATTAATGACAAATTTTCTTTCAATTATAAGAAAATTCAATTTTTATTTTTAATTTATATATGTATGTATGTATTATATATATGTACATATATATACATTTTTAAAAGAAAAGACACTTCAATTTTTGTATGTTAAAAATAAATAATAAATAAATAATAATCAAGATTAAAATTATTTCTTACTTCTTTATAAAAAGGCTAATAAAGTTACTTTTTTTAAAGATTATATATTGGATAAAATATCTAATTTTCTTTTTTTGGAACTTCCTTTTTCTGTAGTTCAAGATCAATGTTTTTGAAGGAGTACCAATAATAGAAAACCCAATACCTCTATTCTGTGTTAAGAACAAGTGTCGGCAAACCACTCTGGGATCATTGGTTTACATGACTCAATAATAAGAGATTTTATACCAGTTTTTTGAGGTTCAGATTTAAAGACATTATGAAATATTGAAATGTGTTTTTTGCTTGCATCCATTTTGCTATCATTCTAAGTATCTGCTAAAAAACCGTTTTTTGAATTAAGCGATCAAAAAGTTTTTTGACTTTATAATTTTCCACACTCAATTAAATCTTTGCAGAAGGGGTGGCTAAAATGTGACATAAAAACCGCGGATGGGACGGCAAGCTTTCAGGTAATTAGGGAATTGTAAGAAAAGGAAGCAAATGCAAAAACAAAAATGTGCCCAAAACTAACACGGCAACATATATTTCCTAACACTTTTGAAAAATGCGTGTAATATTTGCCACACAAATTTTCAGCAGGCCTATTTCTGCTGCTATTAAAACAACGTCTGAAACCACAAAATTTAAGATATGTTCCGCAGAATTGGCTTTATCAACAGCTCAGTTTATGGAAAAAATGGCCAAATTTTTGATTGTCTTAATAGTGGCTCCCTTTATCGAGATAATTGCTACAGATCTTCAATTCAGATTAACAATGAAGTATATAAATATATTCAGTTCTTTTTAGAATATTTAAAAAAGGTGGAGTTTGTAGATCAAAACAAGCGTATTTTCTTTTTAAATAAAATGAAACTCACCCTAAATTCAATTCTTATGTTAACAAATGAAATTTTAAGGGAAGGTGGTTATTTATATTTCTTAATGACAAAGTCCCTCAATCAAGACAAATTAGAAAACACTTTTTCTGTATTACGGCAAAAAGGTGGCAACAATAACAACCCTTCCGTAGCCGGATTGAATAACATTTTGGCAAATTTAATGGTAACTAAAATAATTCAGTCAAGTTCGTCCAGCAATTGTCTGCAGTTACAAGACGAGATAACGCAAGTTGATGCCAACTTTGAAGCAGATTTGTATAATGAACATAAAGAACCAAGTTACAATAAAATTGATGACGTTGATTTCGACAGTAATATATATGCAGATTATTTTTTTTTCTATCAGCCCCAAGCGAGCTTTTCATATATTATAAAAATTATCAGTCGCTAACAGATTTTGGAAATTTAGCTGCCCCATCAGATAAACTAATGGATGCAAGCGAAAAACACATTTTAATGTTTCATAATGTCTTTAAATCTGAAATGCAAAAAATTGGTATAAAATCTTTTATTATTGAGTCATGTAAGCGAATGACCCCAGAGTGGTTTGCCGACACTTGTTCTCAACACAGAATAGAGGTATTGGATTTTCTATTATTGGTACTCCTTCGAAAACATTGAATTTAGATATTTTATTCAATAAATAATCTTTAAAAAGAGTATAAAATAAGAAATAATTTTAATCTTGATTATTATTTATTTTTAACATAAAAAAATTAAAGTGTCTTTTCTTTTAAAAATGTATATATACGTACATTTATATAATTCATACATACATATATAAATTAAAAATAAAAATAGAATTTTCATATAATTGAAAAATCATCAATTTATCATTCAAAAATTTTTCATTAATGAATATATACTTGTGTTTTTTTAATATTTTTGCAATTACATTCTTTGGTCTAGTTAACCTTTTATTTCAAATAATTCCAAAATTAATTGTTGAGCTTAAATAAATAATAATAAAAAAATATATTTCTAAATACACTTTTATTACGATATTAAATAGGGCGCCATATAAGTATTTGATGTAGATTAATGTATTTTCCTTCGCGCAACTACAAATTAAATATGCTTTGCCCTACACTAGCTTATATAGTCGTATCGAAGCACTGTATTCTTTATTACACAAAAATATTTGAACCAACAACATTATCTAAATTTTAAAAAACGAAAACAGCCCACAATGAATAAGAAACACAAACACATAAATTGTATTGTATGTGAATATTGTTGTTAGAATGAAACCGTTCTGTACTTAAGCAAAAAAAAAAAAAAACACGAAGTAAAAATTTTGTTGTGGCTATCGTCTTATACACTGTGATGTTGTGTGTGCAAAAATTTTGTTGTGGCTGAACAGGAACACAAAGTAAGAGAGTAAACGAATTCTCTTTGCTGAGTAAGAGAGTAACAATTCTTTTTGCGGGTTCCAACATTACGACCCGCCATAAGAAATTTTACTCGTACGTGATGCACATTCTATATGATTTATATTCTTTGGTTTCACACATTTAAACTGGAAATATTCCAGTTGGAAAAGAGTTTGTTTTGATTGTTTTCGCATGCAGATACAGAAACACTTTTTTAACGACGATTCGAAAAACGATGGGATTTTTTGTTTCAACACACATGTGAGTAATTTCTCGAGTCGAGTAATACAGAAACGAGGCACAGTTCTGTGTTAAATGTCATTGAAATTTGTGTTGTGTAATTGTTCGCGGTCGTGTGAATTTATTTTATGTATAACAATAGTGAAAAAAACTGGTAGTGTATTTTCAAATTAAATTATATATAGAAATTATATACAAAATATATAAATAAAAAAAGATCGTTAAAATCTTTTAAAAAGCCCGACAAGTATCGATCTCAGGAGGAAGTATATGGTAAGAATAACTAATAAATTTACCAAATATCATCTAATTGACTTGTGTCTTTTCTCGTTTTAGTACCCCAAGACGAAGAGCATATTCTAATAAAAAGTCTGCAGTATGATTACCTACCATCGGAAGAGTTTATTGGTTTTATTTAATTAATTTTATTGTTTTAATTGTTTATTTGTAATAAATATTTAAAGAGAAATTTTATATAATTTTTGTTTTTTAAGTAAACAATGAATTCAGTGTTATTGTATTATTACTTTTATCTTTGAGGCTAAAATAAAATAAAATTCGTTATTTCATAAAAAATTCGTTATTTTATAAATAAAATTATTTCTTAATAATATACATATGATATTATAATTATTTTAGTTTAAAGTAATAATAATAACATATATTTAATAAAAAATGTCATCAATGCAATGACAAAGCTGTTTTACTTTATGATATGCTGTAATACAAATTTGTTATTGCATTGATGACATTTTTTATTAAATGTGGGTTATTGTGTCATTGCATTAATGACATTTTGTCATTAAATTGAAGATGGTTTTTATTTCTTTGATGTGAATTTGTCATTGCATTGATGACATTTTGTCATTAAATTGAAGACGGTTGTTAATTTCTTTGATGTCAATTTTACATTGCATTAATGACACATTGTCATTAAATATTCACCCTTATCGTGTTTGGCGTAGTCGTATTTCGACGACTGGCGCATTTGTAGTCGAATTTAAAATTTAGTGGTATCGTGTAAAATTTTCGCCTTGAAGTATTTTGTACAAGAGTCATTTTGTAACAGATTGCCCAATTTTAATTGATTATGAAACATCCTGTTATGAAAACTGTGAAAAAAAACTGTTATAGACGCATAAATATAAAAAGTAGTTGTGATATTTGTTTGCTTTTTAACTTCTTTGAATTAATTATGTTAAGTGTTTGTTTTTATTCGCCTTCTGAAGATGAAGTCATGTGTGATCTAAAAGAAATCAATGTTTTAAGAAGACACTTAAGGGAGCAAACGAATATACAATTCTCACTAACAAATTCTTTTTTATCAACAAAAATTAAAGAAAGATTTTTCCACAGATTTTTTAAGTAATTCAGATTAAATAAGGATGCGTTTAATTACGTATTAAAAAAATTTCAACAAAATTAAAAACACCCCAAGGAAAAACCGGTGTATCACAACTGTCAAAATTAACAGCAAAAATGAGGATACTTGCTGAAGGCAGTTACCAAAAAGGTGCTGGAAATGATATTTTTGTGAATCTTTGCCGAGCTTTGTCCAAGATGGATTTCTTTTGAAATGGATAATGAGGAAAAAATTTTAACTTTTATGATAACCTCTTGCCAAGTAGGGCTTTTTTCCATTATCTCGACCATTTTTGCAAATTGTTCTGGAGTAGTTATTTTTATTCTAAAATGTATTAAATAAGTAAAATGAAATAATCGAGAAAATATGCAAATTATATTTTTAACATTAAAATAATTTCATCCTTACAATTTTTTTTCAGCCAATTTTAATTCTGTTCTTAAATTTTGTATAAAGGCGGTAGCAAAAAACTTAACGACTGTTTTCGTCGATTTTAACAGGCAAAAACGCCAAACACAATACTGTTTTATTAACTTGTTTGTAATAGATTTCAGAACAGTGTCGTATTTACTGGCGTTTTTGCCAACTACGATACCATTTTATAAAAGCGCCTAACTTTCGCCACAAAAACGCCAACCACGATAAGGGTGATTGTTAGTGACGTCATTGCACTGATGACAATTTTTTTTAAACTGACTCCCATTACTCACTTATGTGATGCTGATGTGTCATCTTATTGATGACAAAATGTCATTGTTTGACCCTGATGACAATTTGACCAAGTAATGTAAAGGCTGACATCACGGTGATGTAAAGAGTCGTGGCGTCAAAATCGATGTCATTTGTCATTGTATTGATGTCAAAATACATCAGGGTTTTTACCACTTTTCTATCAGTACACAGTGGGCTCCCAGACCGGTTTTTGAGGCAAAAAGTCCATTTTTTAACTTAACATTTTCCAAAAGGGAAATATGGTAATTTATAGATAATATCCTGGGGAACTCAAATGCAAAAAATTATTACCATTTGGCAACCCTGCATTTAACGGGAAACTCTCAAAGTCAGACTTTGTTTATTCTGCTTTCGTATATTTTTCACTTGATAAGTAAACAAAGTAAAGGAATAAATAAGCAATAATTATCAAACTTAATAAATTATTTTAAAATGGAAAATATTAATAAAGGTATGAAAATTTAGATTAAAAAAAGAATTGCGTAAAAATATTGTTGTATTACTTAATGTGTGCTGTTTAAATGTGCCGTCTTTTTTGTGTAATTTTGGTGATAGTTTTCACATGTAATGGAGTAGAACTTTTTTTTATTGGAGCGTATTGTGTGAAAAACTGGTATGCACAGGAAGGTACTAATGTCTAGTTAATGTGTGCAAAAAATTTACTGCAACCATTTGCAACCTTCTAAAATATTACCTTTTTTAGATTGCGTAAAAATAAAAAATGCTGACATTATTAAATTTTCGTTAGAAAATAATCGAAGTGTGACTGCTGTTATCGACTGGATTTGCGGTAAATTTCAAAGACATGTTGATGAGGACTGTATGATACCAATTAAGAAGAAAATTAATAATTTCTGTGCATATGCCAACCAAAAGTGGATCACAAACTTCAGAATCTGGGCTAAATTCGAAAAAAGGAAAGCCCATGGTTATCCTGTGAGACTGAGCTTAAATTAATAAATAATGATGTTCCAATTAAAAGAGGTCAGCCTAAAATTGGTTATAGTGATGAAAGTGTGAGGCAAAAACGAAAACTCACATCCGAAGTTTCGGCAGAACAGGGAAACGACACCAAGTTGCTGCTTCATGGCGCTTCAATTGCAGCTCATCCATATAAAGAAAAAGATTTGAATTTTTTATATATTCTGTGTTTACAATATTTTATAAGAGGATTTAGAGAACATTAAAATATTGGACAAGGAAAAAAGAGAATCTAAAAGATATATGCTAGAAAGTCTACGAATACAACAAAGAGGAGAAAATGTTAGAAAGAGGACAAAGACAATGCGAGCGCAAATTATTCTATAATTATATCTTAGCTTAATATATAAAATAAGGTGTTTTGATGTTTTAATTTGTTGTTTGTTTTGTTACTGTTAATTTTTGGAAAAAAATTGTATCTTATGTATGTAATGACTATGTATGTATGTATATATAAAATAGATATAACGAGACAATAACAAGAACAAATGTAAACAAATGATTAAAATTTTAAATTAAAATAAAATACAAACATCCCTGAAGAAGTTGGGATCTTCCAACGAAACGTCGGATGAAAAATAATTAATAGGGGTAATAAGCCCTTCCTTGTATCTGAACTTTGACGTGGTGGAAGGGCTCGAGAGCATCAGTGATAAGTCAATCTATGTCGCCGGAGTGACAGATTATTGCTCTGGTAGGGTCTCCCATGTTGAACAGGTTGACTCTGAGATGTCAGACTAAGACAGGTACAGGCACGTTAAGCTAAGGTATTGAGGCACCCGTGCCGAGAGCTGAATGGCTGGTAGTGTCTTTAAACAGCCAGTCCCTAACGGGCCCTTCCGACGCCCGGGAAAGGTCTATTGTATTAAGTGCCTTACCCCGCACAGTGGTTCAAGTCTCTTAGGAAGGCGGTTATACGTAGTTTGCTTAGCTATATTCATCAAAATTAATATGAATGTCTGTATTTACGCTATTTAAGGGTCAAGTAGGGTAAAATTGTAGAAAAAAAATCAACTAGGATAATGGTATTATAATTTATTTATCAAAAATGTGAGTCATTAATTAAAGAAAAAATAATAGAAAACAATAAATTTTGTAACGCCAATTTAACACAACATTTTTACATTATTTTCAAAAACTTAACATACTTAAGACCTCAAGTGATAGCATAGACTTCTTCTTTTGTGGTAATATACGTTTCCGTAATTGGATTTGCCACTTCCGCCACTTTGAGCTTTGTCGACAATTAAACCTAATTGTGTCCTAAACTGCTGCTGAACATATAGTTTTTTCTGTGCAATAAGCTTCTTTTCATCTGTTGAACGCGCCTGCCACTTTTTAAAATCTTATATGTGTTCATTCAGTATAGAATTTTCGTATTCTGTCCCCATGCCCAAAATGAACGTCTTCATCGGTCCATAGATCAATACAAAATTTTCTAAAATCCCCTTTGCGATTGTTTTTGCAGACTTTTTCGGTATTGGTATCGCAGCCAAGTATTTTATCAGATCACATTTAAAGTAATTGCATATTCATTTACACATATCGATTTTGGAAATGGTTCAACTGTATCACATACACTGTTTCAAACGCTCTATCAGGTGTGCCAGTGATTGTCATTCGACTTATAATATGTTTATTCGTTTTTGCTGTCTGACACTTATGACATCCTTTTACATATTTGGTTACGTCTTTTATCATATTTAATTTAATTTTTTCTGCGGTTCTATATACCCCGCAATGACCTCCTTGAATAGGGTCATCATGATATTTTAGCATTATTTCAAGAATTTTATTTAAATTCTTGTTATAAATTATGGTCACCTCATTTAATAGCGCTATTTTAGTTTTATTTATGATTTTATTGCCCATACTTTTAAATTCATTTCTCGAGATAAATTCTACAATTTTCTCGCTAGGTGCCACTTTCATTTTATATGAAAATATTTAATTTACAGGCTACCTTTTTAAGCCTAGAGAAGAATTGTTCTAAGTCAACCTTTTCCTTAGTAAACATATCATTAATTGCTATTCTACTTATGGTAGGCTCTTTTCTTTTACTTTTATTATGTTGATATTCCAATTCATTACTACTACTAACTTTTCTATCTATCCCCTAAGATATTCGACAGTGAAATCATATTCGTTCAAATCTAGCCTCATTATCGTTAATTTCGAGCGAGGGTTCTTCATTAAAAATAAATATGAAAGCGGGAGATGGTCAGTTTGTACCAAAAAATGCTTGTTATATAGCCTGAAGTGTGTTATTGCCCAATGAATTGCAGTCAATTCCTGCTCAATGGTTGATTTATTACTCTCGCCCTTGGTAAATGACTTTGATGCATAGGCTACTGGTAGTTGTTTTCCCTCGTGTTCCTGAGTCAATACTGCACTACATGCATGCTTGCTTGCATCCGTTGTTATACAAAATTCCTTTTCAAAATCTGGATACTGAAATAACGTGGGGCTTATTGATGCTTTATTTAAATATTAAAAGGCAAGTTCAGAATCCTTTGTCCATTCGAATGGCATTTCTTTTTTAGACAGTCGTGTAAGGTGTCTGGAATACACAAAGAAATTCAGCAGCAACGCATTTTCGAAAAATGCAAAACGAAACGCAAAGCACGGTCTTGGTCCTTCGGATAATTACTTCTTCAAGGAATTTAAATGTATTCGTCTAATTGCCTACAAGAGGTAATTAAGTGTTAACTGACTTCTATTCGTTTAATTAAGCAAAAATTTTGAAATTTTTGTCGAAGCAATTATCCTGGAAATACTGTATTCTCTAAAATCGAAAAGATCTTCCCGCGTTAACTTGACTAGTTTTATATTAAATGTGCCTTAAGACTAAAAGAAGAGTATACAAGTTAACGATGCTGGCTAAATACTCAGAATAGTGAGCCTGAACATGTAAATACCACTATTAGTACCCAGCATACATCACGATCATACATACATCACAGCATACATTACTCACTGCATTTTCTTCATGTGTCTATTGTAGCTTACTACTTAAAGAATTCTTATATTTGTTTCCTTTATTATGTGGACATTAAGTCAGCACTTTACTCAATGCTGTTTTTGGTCAATGCTAGGTGTTTCCTGTTTTTTATATTATAAAAAACATAGTAGTCATTTTGTCAGTTATTTTGAATATTGATTTTTGAATAATTAAAATTTTGTAAAAAAATAAAATCATTCTTTACTGAATCGTCAGAAAGTAAAGTCGTTTCAATAATTTATTAATTTACATATACATAGGTACAATGAGTACTGGTTTTGCTCTTGTGCATAAAACAGTAAATTTTGAAAGAAACAAAAAAAAAAACAGTACCTACATATGTATGTGTGGCATTCAAAGTGTATGGATTTTCTCCATTTTCGTTTATTATTACATCTACATACATATATACCTATGTATATATGTTGGCATATCTCTTTATTGAAATATAGCATTATTTTCTTTATCCAACAAGTTTTTATAATTTGATCCAACAGCCATATTTAGTAGTCTCGCTCCAATGCCACACAGGCCCTTCTTTTTAGCAATATTCATTCATTGTATTAAATTGTTGAAATAAATTGGCTTAAGTTATATGTATGCACATACATATGTATGTATATTCAGAAGATAAAGAAAATTGTTTACACATTTCGCTCTCTTTTTTTATGCACACGCTCTCTCTGTTTCTTCCTATTTTTATTTCTCTCTCTCTCTCTCTTTCTCTCCGGTAATAAATAAGTCTTCTGCTGTTAAGTTGTTATAAAAAGAAAACTGTACTTATTTTTAGTTGTGTGTGCTAAAGTAAATATTGGCAACCACGATTATATGTATACTAATAGCATGCACCTTCATATACACGACAAACACATACATACATATGTATGTAACTCTATTCACTAAGTAAATAATACAGGCTTTATATGTATGCAGGTACATACCACATGCATTTACCAATTCAATTACAAAAGAATTTTCTACAGAATTTTGAGGGTTTTATTTTTAAGTACATATACATACATATATGTATATATGTATACATGTATGTACATATGTAGGTACTATATTAATGGAGAATTCAGAAATTTGTTTGCCCTATTACATTATTTTAATTTTTCTTTAATATTCAGCAATTGGAAGATTGTTTTTTTAAATATCACCAAAACGAGTCTTCTACGACTCCCTTAGTTGATCAAAAACTGATTAAATGTGTGGAATCATAAATTAATCGTGTAGACGTTCGTAATAGGTCTGTTTCTTTACTCTACATTGGGCGCCCGCGGGATCCCAATTTTACCAAAAAGCGTTCCGGTACACAAAATTTGGGTAAATGAGAGAATTTTTAAGAGAGTAACATTCTTCTTCTTCACGAAATAGCCCGTACTTTTTCTTCGGGCTAGTTTGTGCAAGTAAACAAATAATCAGCTGTTTAAAAAATAATAGAAAAATGAAAGGTTCAAAAACTAAAAAAATTTCAAAAGTTGAATTAAAAAATATTTATAAACCTGCAGTGAAAGGCTTATAGTATAATTTAATTCAATATTTATATAAAAAAGTTTATCTTTGCCTTAGTTAACATGTATAAGTCTAATTATTGTCGTTTGTTTTTGCGAAAGTACATGTTCAATATGCGTGTGTGTGTGACATAAAGTTGTGTGTTTTCATATTTTTATGTGAATGGGTAAAATATTTGCTTTTTTGCGTTCCCGTACTTTTGGGCAAATTTGTCTCTTATAGAGAGAAATTATTGCTTACTCTCTATTTCCCGAACTTTACCCAAAAAGTAAAGAAACACACTTAATATGACTGCTTTAATAATTATTTTGCGTCGTATTTTATTGTTTTCTTCTGCATTTCATTATAAAGAGAAATATTTTTTTGAAAGACAAATGCTCGTATTCATACAAATTATTTAAAGTTTATTGAGGGTTTATTTGAAATATTTCTATGCAATACTTGTCAAATAAACCTAAAATATTTTTTATGAATACGGGCAAAAGAGTTTTACAGTTTTATATTATTATAGTGGGGTCATTGTATAGTGGTTAGAGCGCTCGCATAGAAACTCATACGACCGAGGTTCAATCCCAGCGAAGGACAAAAATTATAAAATAAAAGTTGCGGTTTTTCTAAATTATAATTTAAAAAAATTAGAGGTTCCCACCCTTCAACAAGTCTATCTTCAAGAAATCGCTCCCTGACCTTCCAGTCTATTCCACCCACTTTCTTGGAAGTTAACACCTAAAACCTACGGAAGACGCTCACCACTCATGTTGAGCCCCACCGACAAATAGGTCAATTGGTGTTGATTATTCAAGGGTGAATGACAGCAACTTGTCTCATCAACAAAAAGGCGCATAATTATATCTATGTATCTTCAGTAAGCTTGTTGTGCGGTTGAGCCACTTTAGATATTACAACATTATGAATTTGGTTGTTTTTTTATCAAAAAACCGCTATGTTTTTATTATTGTAAAAATACGTAAAATAACATACCAATTATACATGCAAGTAGCAAATACGTATTATCACCGAAAATATTAAAAAATGATTGGAAAGTGCTGCAAGTTGGTTGATTGTTTACACAAGCAAGTGCAAGTTCATTTATAAAATGTATTAAAATCGTAAACAACTATTAAAAATTTCTTTAATTATGGAATTAAAAAAATTAAAAATGCTACAGCAAAACGAAAGGCCTAAAGAAAAGAGAAAGAGAGAAAGGAGAGGATATTGGGTTAAGCCCTTTTTAATAAAAAGGTGTGACTTAATTTAATAATTTCCTCTTTATTTAGTTTTTTATCCATTATCAGAGTAGGAAAATAAACAAAACTGAACGTTTGATCTCATTTTGTTGTATTCTTTACAATGAGTAAAACAAAAATAAAACAGAAACAGTGAGAAAGATTGTCCCATTTAATTTTGTATATTGTTTTTGCTTTGAGTACTACAAATACACTAACTCAAATGTGCGTGGGTACAACAAAAAATGAATGAGAAGAAAAAGGATAGAAGAAGAGAAAAAGAAAAGAAGAAGAGAAAAAGAAAAGCAGAAGAGAAAAAAAACAACAAAAAACAAAGCAAGCACAAGAGCGATAAGCTAATTGTTTCATTTGCGATCTTTCTCATTTAGAAAGTGTTTGTTTTGTTTTTGCTCATGTACAATACCATTAAAAAAATTTTGAAAAGTGTATGACTTTGTTGTAACTTTTGCGAAATGTTTTGTTTGTATGCCCACTCTGTCCATTATGAAAAATTTTTGTATACGCGCTATGTTTGTATTTTAAAAATGAAGCCAATCTAGTGTTGCCGTGTTGCTAATACTATAAAAGTCCTAAAGATAACACTTTTTTTAACTTAAAAAAAAAAAAAATAAAAAACAAGAAATATATGTTTTATTACCATTTTTTATATTTGCTATTCTTGGTTTTTTTTAAATAACCATAAAAGCTTTATTTTTATTTAAAAACTAACGCATAAATTTATAAAAACCCATCCTCGGTAACATACATACTTACATACATACATACATAACTGGCCTTTACAACCCTGTGTCAGGATTACGGCCTATCTTCTCGCAGCACTCATGTTGTGTGTGTAAATTTTTATCCATGAGTACCGGGACCTACAGTTTAATGTCGACTCCGAACGACAGACTTGAGAAGCTTTTCCATGGCAATTAATTACTCTCAGAGCTTTTGCCAGAAGACTGCTGAGAGGTAGTCGCCGAAAGAAATATTTTTTTCATATTTCTTTTTTCAAGATGTCGGTGCTGAGATTTGAACCCGGCACTATCGTCTTAGTAAGCCAACACACTAACCACTAGACCACGGCGACTACAGTAACACAGTTTCTTTATTTGTCATTTTACTTGCAGCAAGTGCCAAAAATTACTTGCACTCAAAAATCTCTTGCAAGCTGAGCTGCAAGTTCGAAAAGTTTGAGTGTATTAGTGAAAAAGTGTGAGTGTATTGAGATTTTCGTACTTGCACTTGCAGGTGTAATTGGTATGTAAGATAAAACTAAAAGGTAGAGAAATTGTCTACAAAACTGCATCATTTATTTGTAGAGTATAGGATAAAATATCCTAATTTTATGCTTGGTTTTTCAAAAATCTTTCTCACACGAAATAAGCTATGAACCGCTGTAACTATCGGCCATGTGCAGAAAAATACGCGATTGTGAAATTACTTCTGATTTTAAAGTTGCCAATTTTAGTTTTACATGTGCTGAAAATCACGCGTTTAGCTTATTTCATTTTGGATTAAAAAAATTTACTTCCTTACTTACTTAGCTGACCATAACAACCCGTTAACGGGTTTCGGCCTGCTTCAGCACTAGTCTCCAGGCGCTTCTGCTTAGCGCGCGCCTTCTCCAGTTGGTCACACCAATCCATGACAGGGCTTCATCAACCTGATCCTTCCAACGTAAACAGGGTCGTCCTCTACGCCGACGTCCAGTGACCTTCGCATCGAAAACTTTCTTCGCTGGAGCAGATTCTTCCATCCGAACAATGTGGCCGAGCCAGCGTAGCCGCTGGATGTTAATACGCTGGACAACACCTACATCGCCGAGGAGCTCATACAGCTCATGGTTGGTTCTAATGCGAAACTCATCGCCATGCCTTAGAGGGCCAAAGATCTTACGAAGAACTTTTCTCTCGAACACCCCCAGGACCGCTGCAACGGTCCGTAGTAGCACCTGTTGGCCAGTGCGATTCTTCGCCTGATCTCTAGACTGACATCATTTTTGCTGGTAATGGCGGTGCCAAGGTAGATGAATTCCTTGACCACATCGAATGTATAGTTGCCGGCTGTAACCTGGGAGCCGATACGATCAACATCCCTACCTACTCGTCGACTACATGTACTTCGTCTTGCTCTCATTTACCGCCAGACCCATTTTAGCAGACTCTCCTGACATCTCGCTTGGTATGCCCAATGATGTCTATATGGTCTGCATACGCAAGGAGCTGGACACTTTTGTTAAAAATAGTGCCATTACGATGGACACCCGCCTTTCGCAAACCACTCTCCATGACGAAATTGAAGAGGTCGCAGGATAAGGGATCGCCCTGTCTGAAACCTCGCACGGTATTAAAAGGCTCGGAGAGGTCTCTTCCTACCTTGACGGAGCTGCGGGAATTGCTCAACGTCATTCTGCACAGTCTTATCAGCTTTGCAGGAATACCTAGCTCAGACATTGCGGTATATATGCGATCCCTTATCGGGCTATCGAACGCTGCCTTATAGTCGACAAAGAGGTGGTGTGTGTCGACTTGACTTTCATGGGTCTTCTCCAGGATTTGGCGCAGTGTGAATATCTGGTCAATGGTGGACTTACCAGGTCTGAAGCCGCACTGATAAGGTCCAATCAGTGAGATGGCGAATGGCTTCAGTCGTTCACACAATACGCTCGTAAGAACCTTATATGCGATAGGGAGAAGGCTTATACCCCTGTAGTTGGTGCATATTGTGGGGTCTCCCTTTTTCAGGATCGGACAGAGGGCACTGAGATTCCATTCATCGTGCATACTTTCTTCCAGCCATATTCTGCAAATGAGCTGGTGCATGCACCTAACCAGCTCATCGCCTCCATACTTGAAGAGTTCAGCGGGCAGACCGTCAGGTCCGGCTGCTTTGTTGCTCTTCAGTCGCCATATGGCAACCTTGACCTCTTCACGGCTGGGGGACGGGATCACAACGTCATCATTGATTGGGTCCGGCACAGCATCTCTAGCAGCGGAATTTGTATCATCATCGCTTTGCAGTAGATTACAGAAATGCTGTCTCCATAATCTCAGTGCACCATGTGCATCTGTAACCAGATTACCATGTTCGTCTTTGAAGGAGGTTGCTCCGGGTTTAAAACCAGTAGTAAGACGCCTTATCTTCTTATAAAAATTTCGAGCATCATGTCTACTCCTGCACATCTCGATTTCCTCACGATCACGCCTTTCTTGCTCCCTTTTCTTTCTTCTAAATAGGCGTCTCTCTTCCCTCCTCTTCTCTCTGTACACCTCCACAGTTGCTCTTATAGTGGTGGACTGCAACGTTCTTCTGTAGGCAGCATTTTTTGCCGCAGTGGCCTCACGACACTCCTCATCGTACCATTGGTTTCTGCGGGGAGGACGCTCAAAACCAAGGACTGTTTCGGCAGCGTTGCGCAGAGAGTGAGCAATGTGAGACCACTGTCCACCAATAATTTCGAGAGAGGACGGGATGCAATGGAGCTCATTAGAAAGACGATAGGAAAACGACCTGGCTCTCTCTTGTGATCGCAGCTTTTTGATGTCCAGCTTCCCTTGCACACTAGAACGTGTCGTATTCGACGCGCATATACGCAGTTGCATCTTGGCTGCGTCAAGATAATGGTCCGAGTCGACATTTGCACCAAGACTAAATGTGCGCACGTCTAGTATGATGGATACATGCCTTCCATCAATCACAATGTGATCGATCTGGTTGTTGATCGATCGATCAGGAGAGAGCCAGGTGGCCTTATGGATATCGAGATGCTGGAACCTGGTGCTACAAACTACCATGTTTTGCGCCGCGGCGAAATCGATCAGTCTCATGCCGTTCAGTGAGGTGGAATTATGGAGACTGAACTGTCCGACAGTGAGGCCAAAGATACCTTCACGTCCAACTTTCGCATTGAAATCGCCGAGGACAATTTTGGCGTCATGTGCCGGACACCTATCGTATACGTCCTCGAGCTTTGCGTAGAAAGCATCTTTGACCGCATCATCATTCTCTTCCGTCGGGGCGTGAGCGTAAATGAGGCTGATGTTATAAAATTTCGCCTTCACCGGATCGTAGCTATTCTTTCGTTCACGGGGGTGAACTCTGAGACAAGATGGCGAAGTCTCTTGCTAACTACGAATCCGCAGCCAAATTCACGTCTGTTATCATGGCAGCTGTAGTAGATGTCACATGTTGCTTGCCTTGTACAACCCTGTCCTATCCATCGCATTTCCTGGCTGGCGGTGATGTCAGCCCTACATTTTTTGAGAGCATCCGCCAATTGGATAGAGGCACCTTCCCTATAAAGGGAAGGTGCATGTTCCAAGTGCATATCCTTAAACCATAGTCCTTAAAACGTTTGCCATGGTCGTTAACATAAAAGGGGGTCCGTTTAGAGGCTTTTGCTGAAGTTTTCATTGAGATTTCGTTTTTAAATGGTGGGTTTCAAGCACAACCCAAATTTAAAGTCCAGGGGATTGGACAATCGCCGCATACATTAGTTAACAAGCTAGCGGGTGCTAGAATGTTATCCAAGAGGGCCGCGTGGAGGCTGTATGTCGACTTGAATACAACGGGAACAAGGATCGTTCTGGAGGCCGCCAGGTTGACCCCAATCAGAGACTTTGCTTTGTCCGAAGTATCCCATCCATCCCATTAATAAAAAGATGTTTTAATTGTTAAAAATATAACGACAAATATAAAAAATTTAAAAACGCCGCACGTTGACGATCTGGGCGGACAAAATTCGAATTTTCAAAAGTAAATGTTTTACATAATTACCGATTGTAGGGTAAAGAGAATAGAATTCTTAACTAAATTCCGTTATTTTTTCATTCCTTTTTGCTTACATTCGTTTATTACATGCTGTCAAAGTTTCTTGTTGCTAATTGTGCAATTACTATTTTGCTGCGTTGAAGTAAATTAAAAGTTTTAGCAGGCTGTACAATGGCGCACACTGGTTCGGCTTCATACATTTTTGTGCAAAAAATATAAGGAGTGGACCTAGAAACTTGAAAGTTGGCACAGAGTATTATATTGACTAAATTAGGAAAATAAAATAGTTTCATGAAAATCAGCCACACCCATCGCCCACCGCCCATATAATCAAAATGGATATTTGCACATAAAACTTTTCGTATAAAAGCAAAAGTCTTAAAATTTAGTACATATACTACTTAGAAAAAACAAAAGACGCATGCCAAGTTTCATTGAAATCTGCCACGCCCATCGCACCGTCTTGTACTCTGTGTAGGCTGTATTTTGGTGACTAAAATTCGATTTTTTAAAACTATTTTTTACAAATCAAATAATTCCGTTCCAAAGAAG
This sequence comes from Metopia argyrocephala, assembly GCA_963576795.1. Classification (NCBI taxonomy): domain Eukaryota; kingdom Metazoa; phylum Arthropoda; class Insecta; order Diptera; family Sarcophagidae; genus Metopia; species Metopia argyrocephala. The sequence goes on from OY756208.1 coordinate 112,209,115, forward strand.
AGTGTTTCACTGAGAGAAATTCATAATTTATTTGACTAAAAAGAAATATTTTGTCTTAGAAAAAGTCTACTGAAGTCACTTAAATATTGTAAAACGAAAACTGAGGAAAATTTTCTCACAGTTCAGTAGCTTGTATATGTCAGATATTTTAATTGAAAACTTTTCAATGCAGTTTTTATTGAAATACAGCACTTTCTTTATAATTCGTAGAAAAAGTTGTTTAGATTGCGTATGAAGTGTAGGAGATATGACCGAATTAAAATTGCTTTCTAAGCCTTAAAATTTGCAGTTTTTCTTTTAAATAAAAGATAGGTCCGGCTATATTACTGGAATTGAATGAACCCTAAAAGCCTATTCTTTGAATTTACTAAACCTAAGAGTATGCAACAGATTTTAATACAAACGTCTAATACAATTACATGATTGTGAAGGAAATTTTGCCTAACTATTCTTAGTTTCTTAAACCGGAATTGCTTAGGGGCAAAAACGGGCAGCTAAATTTTTAATAAATAACAAGCTGAGACTTCAGGCTTTATTTTGACATAAGTATCTGGCTGGAGCTCGTTGGAGCTCATAAGATGCAATCCATAGAATTTGGAGAAAATATATATTTTTGGACAATTTTTTGTAGTAAAAAAAATTATTATTTTTTTTAATTTGAAAATTTTTTGTATTTCTATATGGGTTAAACCATATCAACTCAACTTAAAATATGCCGTTTTTGAAATGACTGTCTCCGAATTTGCTAATTTTTGGTATGAATAAAGTATATCATAACACTAAGACAAATATAAAATTTAAGGGCACTGACACTTCTGGATACGGAAATATGAGGTCTTGAAAATCGGAAAACAGTACAAAAATGCACAAAGTTACACTTACTTAATTGTAATTTTCTTGAAAAGTATTATAGCTACGCATCTCGTAAAAATCGCATTTGGAAGGGTATTAAATTACCTTTGATTTAATATGCAACATGATTTTTTCTTTGAAAAAGTCAAAGGTCAATTTTCTTTATCTATAAGTCGGAAGCCTATATCTCCGAAAGCGACCTTTTTAAAAATTTGGAAAAAAATTATGCCAAAGAAAGTTTCGTTCTCTACAGCTGTGAAAAATTTCAGAGTGGAGGTATTTCTGGATCAAGAAATAAAAATCAAATCGCAAAAGAATGTGATTAAAACTAGTCTAATAGTGGGGGCTCCAGTTCAAAGTTTATAAAATTTGCTCCTACCACTCTAGAGAGTGGGAATAGGGGTTAGGTATGTTCGGAAAAAAAGTTGGGGGTAAATACCTACCCTCCCCTATCTCTGCTCTCTAAGGGGGCTCCATTACAAAGTTACATTTTTATATAAAATTTGCTCCTACCACTCTAGGGAGTAGAGATAAGGGTTAGGTATGATCAGAAAAAAAGTTGGGGGTAAATACCTAACCCTACCTAACCCCTACCTACATACCTACCCCCTATTTCCACTCCCTAAGGAGGCTCCATTACAAAGTTTATAAAATGTGCTCCTACCACTCTAGGGAGTGGAGATAGGGGGTAGGTATGTTCGAAAAAAAAGTTCGAGGTAAAATATTAGTAAGGGTCGGTCTTACATTTTATCCCTCTAGGGGCTACTCCAGGGCAGTTGTGAAGCTTTTTGTAGATTTTTATTCCTTCAACCCAACCTTTGACCCCGATGAAGAACTATTTGCCCCCATCCCACATCTATCGTTTTTGTTTCATGTATTTTTTGTAGAAACTTACAAAATAAGCGGTTCCAGCTAATATAAATCGAAAAGTCGTCTACCATTCCAGCACTATTAGACTAGTTTTAATCACATTCTTTTGCGATTTGATTTTTATTTCTTGATCCAAAAATACCTCCACTCTGAAATTTTTCACAACTGTAGAGAACGAAACTATCTTTGGCATAATTTTTTTTCAAATTTTTAAAAAGGTCGCTTTCGGAGATATAGGCTTCCGACTTATAGATAAAGAAAATTGACCTTTGACTTTTTCAAAGAAAAAATTATGTCGCATATTAAATCAAAGGTAATTTATTACCTTCCAAATGCGACTTTTACGAGATGCGTAGCTATAATACTTTTCAAGAAAATTACAATTAAGTAAGTGTAACTTTGTGCATTTTTGTACTGTTTTCCGATTTTCAAGACCTCATATTTCCGGATCCAGATGTATCAGTGCTTCCAAACTTTGTATTTAATTTAGTTCTATGATATACTATATTTCTACAAAAAATCATAAAATTCGGAGGGGGTAGGTTAAAACCATTGGTTGATTTGACTTGGAATATCCCATATATGTATATTATAAAAAACTTCCAATTGTATGAAAAAAAATCTTTTTAGTGTCATTACAAGAGTATTCTAAAAGCATGAAGCTATAGAATGTAGCATATATAATACGGTCATTTCAAACGCATTCACTTAGGTCAATTTTGAATGTCTCTGGACGAAAGAGTAATAAAGATGGAAGCCTAATATTTCTGGTACATGATAATTAGGTTGTCTATTATAAACTGTAAAAAAATCTGGTAGATCAGAAGGCATGAAAAAATGAATTAATGCCGCAGTTTAATCATTTAAACAAAATGGAATATTGTAAAGCAGGTAAATATTATTTAATCCATTCAGGTAAATGAAATTATAATTTAAATTCATACTAGTAAAGCAGCATTGAAAAATATGGTATTTTTGTTAATTTCAATGGGTATCTAAAGTGAACTCTGGACAAAAAGTTATGCACCACCACTCACCACCACTTCAATCTATAGTTAAAAGTAATCTTTAACATTGTATCGTTCAGATGAGAAAAAAAATTTGCGGGTTTTTTATAGCCATTTAAAGTGACCTACTGCGGATAAAAATACTATACTTTCTGCTGCAACTGTATTTCTTTCGTTGAAACTCAAATATGTATCTTTGTTAAATATTTTTGTTATAGGTAGAAATATTTTAAATATTTTTCTTAAAATTGGTGTAAAAAACAATGATTTTTCACTTTTAGATGGAAATTCAAATCCGGTTTGGGCAAGCTTGGGTACAAAAAAAAATTATAATTTTCTATGACATGTCTACTTACAAATCATGTAAAAACATTTTGCGGGTTTTTTGCGATAAGAACGAAAAAAATAGTTTTTTAATCCAACATCAAAGAAAAATTCGTGTAAGTTTAGCAATGCACTCACTGCATTAATCTTGAAAGTGTGTACATATACATACATATCACACACCTAGTTCAAAAGTGACACAACTCAAAAAATTCTTTTTATATATTGTTTATTCGTAAAAATAATAAAGCAAAAAAAATTTTTTGGAGTTGTGTCACTTTTGAACTAGGTGTGCGATATATGTATGTATGTTTAGTATATAGTTTTGTTATTGTTTATTATATTATTTGAGTGCCGTCTTCACTTGTCATATAAAATTTTAATCAAAAAGTGGCAATCAAGTTTCAAAACAGGAAAAAAAAGTAGTGAATGAAACCAGATCAAAAATACAGATCGAGTTCAGACAAAAAACCGGAGTTATAATTACGGTGACCACATTTGTCAAACCAAAATACAGGACAAGGAAATATTTGACCAATAAAATGTAAACAAAAAGACTTTCATACGTACATATGTACATAGCCATGTATTTATTATACTAATTATTTAAATTTACGTTGGAAGGACCAGGTTGATGAAGCCCTGTCATCGATTGGTGTGACCAACTGGAGAAGGAGCGCGCTAAGCAGAAGCACCTGGAGACTAGTGCTGAAGCAGGCCGAAACCCGTTAACGGGTTGTTATGGCCAGCTAAGTAAGTAAGTAAGTAATTATTTAAATGCAAAATTAACAAAATTAAACAGAAAACTTAAATAAACTAATTTAACCAAAAATTCAAAAATAACTAAAACTTCGTGAGATCATTGAATGAGTACATAACATACATACATACATAACATACATACATACATATATATCGTCATATTAAATGCAAACGGACGCAACTAGACAAAATTTCGAAATTGAGTTTTTTATTAATTATAGTTCGTTTTATCAAAATACATGTTTGTGCAAAATTTTAGATTTCTACGATCAAAAATGGCGATATTATTAACGAAATTTAAACGGACGTAACTACAAGTGCGTGTATTTCTAAGTGCAAGAAAACATAACTATATACATACATATTTATATGAAAACCTTAAGACCCAACCATAATGTGCTTAGGCTAGCTCAGGGATGGCGAACCTTTTTTTGACTGAGTGTCAATAAATATTATTTTTATAAAATGAAAATACATGCGTGCCAATAAAAATTATTTTAATTAAATGAAAATACATTCATTTTAAAAATTATATATATGTAGATTCATTTCTATAATACGCTGACATATTTTTAAATGGGATTTTTGTTGCTGAATATTTCTCGATAATGCATCAATATCCGGATTATAGTTTGACAATTTTAATGAAATACAAGCTTCCCCACATTCATCGATAAGTCTGTTTCGTACATCAGATTTCACAGCTATACGTTGATGAAAATATTGTTAGAATAGCTTAAAACAATTTTTTCATCGCATTAAATGTTTCTGGGAGCGAACACAATGTCTTTAACAACATATTATTCATGTTTTCGTATTCTTCTTCATTTAATCTTTTTTTTTCATTTTCTACTTCTTGCCTCAACTCTATAAATTTTTGCTTCCAAGTAGAACTTGATTGAAAATCTGCCAACTGCATTTCTAAATTCACCAACTTTAACCATTGTAATTGATCTATTTTAGCAGTTTCCAAATCAAACTTCTCTGGATTGAAATTTTTTTAAATCTTGAAATCTCGTAACAAAATTGTCTTGTATGTCACTTATAACTTGGCTATAAAAATTTATAGTAATTTCATAGACTCCATGAATAGAAAATTTTTGAAGGGGATCTTTCAACAAAGAAAATACTTAAAATTATTGTTGTCAATTTCGCGTTTAAATATTACTAATTTGGACTCAAGACCTTTAATAATATCGAACATTACATCAATTGATTTTTCCGGGACCTTGCAATTTAATATTTAATTTATTTAATTGGTTGGAAATATCCGTTAAAAATATTAATTTGAATAAAATTAAACCTATCTTTTGTACTATTGTGCGTTGATTTAATATACTCATGAGCTTGATTAATATGAATGCAGAAAATTTGAAAGAAAGAAAGAAATTTTGAGTCCATGGTGTTTAAAGAAATGTGCGAAATCTATGGAATAAAGAAGAGCAGGACGACACCACTACACCCCCAATCTGATGGAATGGTAGAGTGATTTAATAGAACACTTGAAGAATACCTACGTAAAGTGGTGAGTGAGCATCAAAAAGATTGGGACGAGCACATACCAAAATTTCTGTTAGCATACCGATCAGCTGTGCATGATTCGACATCAAAAACACCTGCCAAAATTATTTATGGCACTGAGTTGAGATTACCTGGTGACTTGGAATTTGGCGCCAAACCAACAGCGGACGCAGATGAGAGTTATGCCGTAAAACAAGAAAACCTCAACGAATTACATGATTTTGTACGCACTCGAATAAAGATGGTCAGTGACAAAATGAAAGCGAGATACGATAAGGCAGCAAATAGTGAGGGTTACCATGAAGGACAACTGGTTCTACTTTACAACCCACAGCGGAAGAAAGGATTATCTCCCAAATTGCAGACTAACTGGGAAGGACCTTATAAGGTAATTAAAAGGCTTAATGATGTTGTCTACAGAATTCAAAAGTACAACAGTCCGAGGTCCAAGATGAAAGTCGTACACTTAGAGCGACTGGCAAACTATGGGAAAGTAGTTAAGGAGCCTATTCGGGAGGAACAGGTTTAAGTGGGAGGCAGTGTTACGAAAAAAATAAATTAAGTAAAAAAAAGCGCCAAAGATTACAGCTAAAATAAAAGAAAAACGCGTATTATGGTAACACTTTAGAGTAAAAAAGTAATAACAACAACCACGTAATTTTGTCTTGTGCTGTTACCAGTAAAAACAAAAACACACACGCACACATATATCTTTATATTAGTGCTGCAAAAATTACTACGAAATCATTTCATCATCAACAATAGAAGAGATGCTCTGTCTACAAGCTTCTACATCAGGCCTGTGCAAAAATATAAATTTCATACACAATTGTGCCTTAGCTAAACTCACATGTATTCTTACGCTCTTGCTTTCAGTCGTCACTGATAGTCTTGGGTTTTTTAGCTCTTTTGAGTGAGCGCTCTTCTTAGTTCAGCTCACTTTAATGAACTATGTCGCTCATTTAGTTCAATAGCTCATTTAGTTCAATAGATCATTTAGTTCAATATTTTTATTTGAATCATATTAAACTTTTTTTCCACTGGTACTGCTCATGTTGTGGGCATCATTTGTATACGTAGCTTTTGTATACGTAGTTTGCCTTTAAATTCAAACTCAATCGATTTTGTTTTACAGTAATCGGTTATCAATTATCATACTATAGTGAAATTCAGGTATACAAATTAATTTTAGCCTTACAGAAAAATTTAAAGAATTTTGTAATTAATATACAATTTTATTTTCGATCTCAAAAATTACGCATGTATGTACATTAGGGTGGGTCAATTTTTTTGCCTACTAAGCGTATAGCAAATTCGAAATCTACGGGAAATTCTAAGAACTTTTCCCAAAGAAACCATGGTTCTAAAATCAAGATCGAGCTTCCGGTTTTTTAAGGGCAAATTTGGTGTTCAGGTCATCCGAATATAATGCTATTTTTTTGGAAGTATTCATTGCAATTGGTGAATAGTTGACCTGTAACGCTGGAAGAGGGCTTATTTTAAAGGAAATTTTCTCAGCTTTCTATATCTGTGCTCAATTATAGAAAATTATTTACCAAAATAATGGTTTTGGAGGTTTATGTCACATTAATTATAGTTTTAGGTTTTTAACAGTTTGACTATCATTATTTTGACATAAATCTCCAAAACCATTATTTTGGTAAATAATTTTCTATAAATGAGCACAGATATAGAAAGCTGAGAAAATTTCCTTTAAAATAAGCCCTCTTCCAGCGTTACAGGTCAACTATTCACCAATTGCAATGAATACTTCCAAAAAAATAGCATTATATTCGGATGACCTGAACACCAAATTTGCCCTTAAAAAACCGGAAGCTCGATCTTGATTTTAGAACCATGGTTTCTTTGGGAAAAGTTCTTAGAATTTCTCGTACATTACGACCTTGCTATACGCTTTGTCATGTTTTTCGGTCCCGAACAAATTGACCCACCCTAATGTACATACATGCACGAATTTATTGTTATTGTAATTGCAAGTTTATTTTAATTATTTAAAATATTTTATTAAAAATGCTAATTTTTATTCAAATTCGACAGTAAAAAATAAATATAATTTTCTTTTATATTGCTTCTAAAATTATCATAAAAATCGTTAAATTTCCAAAAATGTAACGTCCTATAAAGTTTCTGGCAGCTACGTATATTATTTCCAGCTGGCATTACCAATTAGTATGTACCTTCAACATGAAATGTCAAAGAATAAAAAAGATTCAAGAAAGAAAGAGAACGAACTAATTAGAAAGATGAGCGAAAAGAAACGTGGATTCACAAGAAAGAAAGAAAGAAACATGAACTACTGAGCGAAAAGAAACGTGGATTCACAAGAAAGAAAGAAAGAAACATGAACTACTGAGCTAAAAGAGCATATTGTATTGAATGGCTCTTTTAGCTCACTTGAGTGAATAGCTCAGTTGACCTAGTTCGTTCATGAGCTACACAACTCGTGGTAGATGTACGCTGATTTATTGTTTGCAGTGGGAACAAAATTAATAGCAATGCACACAAATATTTTCTATTATAAATGAATTTGTAAATCCAATACCTTATTTATCATAGAACATTTAAAAATATAGTTTAAAAGTTTTTCAGCGACATTTTCATTATTTTTATAAAATTTTTAATAAATTTAATGAAAAGAACGAAACTTAAAAATTTTTTTTTGTTCAAAAATTAAAAGTACTTTTTATTTCTTTATAGCAGATTAGTATTTATAAATTTCTCTTAAAGTAATTAAATTTTTAGATTAAATATTACATATAAATTTTACTTAAAAAAAACTCATCCAGTTGCAGAAACTGCTACTTACACGTACAGCAGTGTAATTCTCATTTTCTCACTAACACAACTACATTTTTACTTTTGCACAGGCCTGTTCTACATAGAGCTGCAAAACAATCGATAGTACTATCGATAGTATCGATAGTTTTATTTTTGGCTGACTATCGATGGTTTCACTATCGGTAGCGATACTATCGGAGAATTTTAAAAGTTAAATTTTTCAACGCAGGTTTTTTGCCGCCGGTAAATTTTTGTATGTATGTTCTAATTTTTCGATAAAAATAATATATTTGCATTTATTTAATGTAAAATAAAAGAGAGTCAATATTTCAAAAAAGTATTATCTTATCAAACTCCTTAGGGTAATTAATTTTATTTAAACTTAATTATTTTTATTCAGCGGCAATGGGTACCTTAATAGCGACAACGGCGAATTATTGACGGAAACGTAACTGACTTCTTTTTCCTTATAAACACAAAAATAATACAAAGAAGTTTTAAAGTAAAAGTTTCTGGTATTATAAATAGTATTTCTGAAAGAATAAAGAATATTAAACAATTATTACAATACTATTTAAATGTATGTACATATGTGTCCAATGGACACATCCATAGGAGTGTGTATGTCTGTCTGTGTTTAATAGAAAATGGTAACGAAAATATTGAGGTAGACAACGATGATGAAGAGGGTATTCTAAATAAGATACATAGGACGTATTTAGATGTTTGGACTTATTTTGAAATAACCAAAGATAAAAATTGTGCTGAATTCCGTTTATGTGGCAAATATTATAAAACTAGCGGCAATACAACAAATTTATTAGATCACCTTAAACGTTCGCACCCTAGTTTCAGAGAAGCGGAAAAGTCAATTAAGACCATCGACCAAAAACGGTCGATAAACTCTTGTTCATTAACAAAAATTATTGGGTAAACCTGGTATAACTTATAAATACCTAAATTTAACGCTTCTGTACTTAATTTTATTTATGAATTGTTTTTTATAATCCCTTTTAATTAGAATTTTGATATTTACATACATATATAGAATGTATGTTTTATGTTTTACATTTTGAACGTTAAAGCCTTTTACGGTTAACGTTAATTTAAAAAAATTATCTCAAATTAACAGCTTCAATTATTTTTTTTTTCTGTTTGGCAAATAATTTGCTTTTTTTTTTGTTATTTTGTAATAAAATTGAAATTTATGTTACAATAGTATACATATGTATGTATATCTTTTATCTAAATTAATACATTTATTATGACAGTTAAAAGCGAATAATAACCCATATACATACATGGTACTTGCTATATTTTAATAAAGTTTTACTTACTGGACTTCCGATACAAATTGAATTCTACTTCTCCACTAGATTTTAGAAGAACCTAGTAAAAATATATCAAAAAATTCGTATTGCGACTCTAATTTTCTCAGAAAAATAGAAAACCGATAGTATCGATAGTTTTTTTTAAACTATCGAAACTATCGATGGGGCCGACTATCGATAGTTTTGCAGCTCTAGTTCTACATGTACTACAGATACACACACACATATACATGCAAAAGTAAATTAACATGTTGACACACAAATATTTTGCGATATGCAGTGATCTCGAAACTGAAAGAAAAATCTAGACACATAGAAATTTAAATAAAAGGCAGAGCAGAGATTGGGAATCAAGTTAATTGTGATTTAGCTGCGACAGAGTAAAGATCATCAGTGAATCCCTACGTGTGGTATTGTTCGACGGTGTATATCTAGTAAAGTATAAATAAAGTAAATTTGTAAATACACAAACAAATCAAGTGCTTATTATTTGTAATTAAGAATCCGCATAAATAATAAATTATTTCTATAGAAAAGGTCTGTAGAAATAAAACGTTTTTAAAAGGTAAAAACGTAACAATATGTATGGACATTTTAGAGAAAGAAACATAAATTTAAAAAAATTTTGACAGTTGTCAAGTTTAGTTTGTGTTTACCAGGTTTAAATGCTCCAACAGAAATATATGGACCAATGAAAAAACTCAAATGAAAATGGAAACCATCGAAGCCATTTTTGTCACTAAATTAAACTATAATATAAATTGTAAAGAGTTTAAAAAATATATTAAAAACTATGTACATACATAGTATGTATGCAAGCTATGTACTTATTTAATGATCTCACGAAATTTTAGTTATTTTTTAATTTTTGATTATGATTGCCATATTGTTTTCTGGAATTGATGGTTCGTGCGCGCCAGGGGACAAAAATCGTAAGAGTGCAACATTTTTGCGGCAGTTAGCTTTATCTTTAACTCCAGACTACATGACACAAAGATCTAAAAACATTAGCTTCTGATTGTACAGTATATACATGCGGTTTACCAAAATTACAACAACTAGAAACCGTGGAATCTGCAGCTGCTGCAAAATAAGGTGCGATAGCAAATGCACCATATGCAATAAGTTTATATGTAAATTGCAACGAAAGATCATTTGCTTATCATATAGTGAAATGATTTAATATAAAAACAGTAACGGACCAAAATGGTCCTAAGGTTCGTAATTTTTTATTTTTCTAAGTTCTATTTTATTATGTTTGGTTGAAAGTTTTCCAATAGCAAACGTTTTATGTTGGTACGTTGCACCAGTCAAAGCAAAACCAAAAAATAAATTGACCAAAATGGTCCAAACCTAACAGCAGGGTTAGTTTAATTTATTTTTTTTTATTTTGTTAATTTTGCATTTAAATAATAAATACAATAAATACATGCCTATGAAGGTTGCTTTTTTGCATTTTATAGTTGTTACTGGTCAAATATTTCCTTGTTCTGTATTTTGGTTTAAGAAATATGGCCACCGTATATATACACCATATCTATTTTCTTTTTATTGACGAAAAATAATAAAAAGATAATAAATTACATAGTCAAACACATAGTATTTATTTGACACGATTCATGATTTAAACTAAAACTTTTTCTTTTGCAGTCGGTGGTAAATGGTTGGTAGCTATGAATGTGTTTATAGCATTAATTTACTCTTGTACTAACGCAGTAAGCAGAGCAAACACACAACAGTTTGTATTCGAATCATACTTATTTTTTCTCATCTGTATGCACTGAGTTAAGGAGAGTTGAAGTCAACAACATCATACGTATTATTAAATATAAATGCGATGAGTACTTCAAACTTTTGAGATGAGTAGAGTATCCATTACATTAAGAAGAGTATGAATGCGTATAAGTACAAGAAATTATGAATCATGATTCGAGTATACTCACTTTTTCAGTACTCATTGCTGATCTCTGGTTTGTACATATTCCTTAACGGATGATAATTCTCATAAGAATACCAGTATTAGGATCTTAGGCTATTAAAGTTCATACAATAAGTTGAAAAATAAATACATATAAAAAAGATACGAAAAGCTATAGGTGACAAAAATGGTTAACGGTCAAAAAAGTATTCCCAAATAGTTACTAATATATGTACATACATACATATGTATTATATCTTTATGTATTTATACATAATATATACATAAGTATGTATATTTTATTTATACGTATGTAAGTACATTTACTTATCTATTGTAAAAAAAAATACACCTAATTCTGTTTTTACGATATAGAAACTTGGAAATTCGAGTAAAAAAACAGGATAAAAACGATAGAATATAAATGTAATATAAAATATTTAAATTAATGTTTAATTAGTATCACTTTCTAATAAACACATTCGTTTACCATAGACTTCACCATCACTTTCATCGCTAGAATCATTTTCAATAAATCGTTGACCAGTTTTGATAAGACTGTTGTGTAATTCACGATAATTACCCATTAATAATTTCGAATCACATTGAAATTTCGCAGCTCTTTCCTCATTAGGATCATGCTTGCAAAAGTAATCGCCCAAATTAGCTGTCATTTGGAGTCCTTTTTTAACTAGGGATGCAGTGAGGGTGGGAACGTCTTCGTCATTTTCACATATTTCTTTGGCATCGCGTGTCTCAAGCGCAAAACCAATAATTTCATCATCGCTCAGTACCTTTTCTAACATTAATTCGTCGATGTCTGCAGACGATAAAGCCTTTTCCGCCAACATTATGAGCTAACGCTATGATGTTGGAATACTCAGCCGTATTAGAAGGTACTGGGATGTTATTTATAACTCATTCTAGCCACACTGATCTCCAACATGCGTTTAAAGGTATCCTTTCTTGTGAGCTATCTTCAATTCACATTACAAGTGCCTTCTCCATTTTCAGTTTTACAATGTCTCTTATGTATGCTGATGTATGGGAGCAATCACAGACTATCTAATAGACTCTTCATTTTTCTTTATAGTTCTTATGGTAGATTCGTTCAAGCTAAAACTTTTTTCCTACTGAAGTGGCACTTTCTCCAGCGGCTAGACGATCTAAAATTTTGATTATCTTCCAAAAATGTCCGTTGCAAAACAAACTAAAAGAAAAGCTACATATGTATTTAAGTTGTGATAAGTTAACCTATAAAAATAATTAATTTGCACATAATAATTTAATGCATACACAAATACATAGATATTAATTACCCTTTTATTAAATTTCGAAATATTTATATGTTTCTCCTTTCACATTTAAAGTTGACTGTAGTGCCGCACTGTCCTCTCACCAGAACTTACTTGAAGAACATATGTATACAACCATGTAAATCCCCTTATTATTTATTTAATTTAAAATCCTCCAAAACCGTTAAAAGCATGCGATTTCGAATTAAAATACATTTTTAGACCGCGTTAAATCAAATCAAATCGCGTAAAAGTAGAATTCAGTATTTTTTTGGAATCGCGTTAAATCAAATTCGCGTAAAAAAAGTTCGCTTCATTTCAATACCTAAAAGTAAAAACAAATATATTAAATTGTTGTCTGCACTTCTGCGCATTTAAACACAAACTGCATTTTTTAAAAAATAATTTATTTTTGTTAAAAAAATAACGGGTTTTTTATTTATAAAAAAAAAACAAACAAACAAAAAATCCACAAACATTGTACATATATGTATGTATACGTGTACGTAAGTATACTTATCTATACGCACAAACAATAACTTCTTTCATCTACATGTATGTATGTACATATGTACATGTAGATGTGGGAAAATACATACATACATACATACATGGTAATCGACATATTAAAAAGGCGACGATAAACAACGATTTTTTTTATAAAATGTAGAACAATGAATTCCTTCTTCTGAAGATGTGGGAATACACATGGTAATCAATATTTACTTGTGTGCCACATGAAATTATCGTCGCGATTCCAAAAGTAATAAATTCTGAAGTAATATAGTATGTAAGTAGGTATTACTTAATACTTTTGTTTGGTTTTTATATGCTAAATGTGATTCGCATTTAGTTTATAACTATTTGAACATAATTATTTGTATTTTTGCTTACCACCTTTCGGAAAAAGTCTCCTGACGAGTCTCTTAAGCAGAGACGAAATGGTCATAAAGACATACTTATCCCCAAAGCAATACATTTCATATATTATGCCTATATGGCGAATAATATTTTTTGTTTTTAAGTTTTTAAAATTTACAAAAGCAAAAACAATTTTATGCCACATAAAACATCATATTAATGACACTGAATCATCAAATTTCTCATCAAGATCAAAAAGAAAATGGTAAAACACACATTCATTTGTATATAAATAAAAAAACTCTCATTTGTCATCAAAACCGCTACAAAAGAGAGTCGAAGTACGTGCAAAGACAAAATAACGTATTTCATGAACAAGAAGACGTAAACTAATCATTATATTGATGACATTTTGGTATCATATGTTATGTAAAGAGAGTCGAAGTACGTGCAAAAACAAAATAACGTATTTCATGAACAAGATGATGTAAACTTATCATTATATTGATGACACTTGTTATGTAAATAACGAAACAAATGAGAGCGAAGAGAGTAAAGAGTTAAAAAAACAACAACAAACCTTGTAAAGTATTACTGGCACAGAAGAAAAAACAAAATAACTGTACACTGCTGATATTAATTTTTTAAAAGAAATGCGTTTTGCTTTTATTTGTTCCGGATCAGTGCCTCGTTTCTGTATTACTCGACTCGAGTAATATCTCACATGAAACGAAAAAATTGAAACAAAAACTATGTGAATTGACACAAAAAGTGCTGTTTCTCACATACGTGTTTCTGTATGAAAAATAATGCGAGTACTATCTGTCATTTATGCCATTTTCCAATTATTATTGGAAAAATGTGAGTAAAAGTGAGTCGCCGTGGTCTAGTGGTTAGTGTGTTGGCTTACTAAGACATGGGCCCTGGGTTCGACTCCAGGCTCCGACATCTTCAAAAAAAGAAATATGAAAAAAAATATTTCTTTCGGCGACTACCTCTCATCAGTCTTCTGGCAAAAGCTCTGAGAGTAACTAATTGCCATGAACAAGCTTCTCAAAGTCTGTCGTTCGGAGTCGACATTAAACTGTAGGTCCCGGTACTCATGGATAAAAATTTACACACACAACATGAGTGCTGCGAGAAGCTAGGCCGTAATCCTGACACAGGGTTGTAAAGGCCAGTTATGTATGTATGTATAGTATGTAAGTAGGTATTACTTAATTGATTATAAATTTTATAATACATGTAATATAATAATTATAATATACATAGGTACAATAAGGTAAACAATCTTTTCCCGCTAGGTATGCATACATACATATGTATGTACATGCAAAAAATAAAAATAAACAAACATACCTATATGCATACATATACATACATATGTATGTACATGCATACATCCATACGTAATTACTTTGTTCTACCACATGCCAATAAGAAAATACAACATAAGTATGTACATACATACACGTGTATGTACATAAATAGGTATACACTCTTCCTCAGTCACTTCCCACGATCTCCATACATACATACATATGTACATATGCACATACATACCTATGCCTGTACATATTTTTTTTTTAAATACAGTAATAAATACAAAAGCAATTTCTTAGTAATAAAATATTAATAATAACAACAAAATCTAAAAAGCAGCAGCAGCAATAATAGCAGTAGTTAAGTATTATCGCTTTTTTAAAGAGTGTGTGTGTTTGTGTGTATGAACAAATAATAGCAAGCACAGGCAAGCAAGCCGCCAGCCAGCCGTCCTACAATAAAACATTCATTCATTTACAAAACGGGGCCTCAACAAGAGATTATAATAAATTTAATACTTTACTATACCCAACACACCACTTACTCACTTATTCATTGCCATGCTTTAGCTTAACAAATGTATACGTAAAATACACAAAAAAAGAGAAATTAAGAAAAGACAAAACGCCAATATACTACATATACTTTTTGTACTAATGATGATGTTGTATAGAAATAAAATAAGCAAAAACAACAAAAAGAGAAACACACTATTATGATGTTTTATTGTACATGCTGGTCTGTTGTGTTTATACAGTCGTATATTCGTCGTGTTTATTAAAAAAAAAACACGACCGTCTTTAAATATAAACACGATTCGAGAAACGATGAGAGTCTTTCAACTTAACTAATGATGAGTAAGCGAGTCAGTATGCAGCAGTATGAACATATCCATCCAAACATACATATGAACGTCTGTATGTGTGTGTATGAATTCAATAATAAAATAAAAGTATAAAAATACATCATAATATTTTCTAAAGAGTATAAAAAATTATTTTTATTTTATTTTTTCTTTTATACTTATGTATGTACATACATAAAGTATATAGTACCCACAAAGAACCAAAAATTGGGTGGTCAGACATTTTTGCCATAGCTTTATTTCTGTTTTACTCTTCACTCTCTCACCAATGTTTTTTTACAATTTTTTGTTTGTGTAACGTGTTTTGTTTTCTTTTGTTTTGTTCCCCTTTAATTGAACTTTGTCATTGAGTGTTTTTATTTTTTAGTTTTTGCTAAAGGGAATTAAATTTGTTCATAAGATTAAATTTAAGAATTTGTTTTTTTTTCAAATAATTTCAAAAAGTAAAATTATGACTTTAATTAAAGTCAACTTTTAATAGCCCATTACCTTACATAGAAATCTCTTAATCCTAAAATAGCAGATTTTTACTAGATTTCCATTAAAAGTAAAATCTACTACTTGACTAGATTTCGACATAATCTTGTAGTACTATGTATGTACATTGTACATACATACATACATTCAAAATTTATTACTTCTATTAAGTTATATTTTAATGTACATACATACATAATTACGGTGACCATCCGTTCTGTATTATACAGAACAATTCTGTATTTGAAACCCGTGTTCTGTATAAATTATTCATTAGGGGAAAACATAAAAATGTTCTGTATTTTATGTAATGTTCAGTATTTGTTCTGTATTTTTATGTCTCAAAGTAGTATTTGTAGTTTTGATTAACACCTTTGGAAAAAAGTCTCCTGACGAGTCTCTTAGAGACGAATTGGCCATAGAGACATGCTTATTAACATCAGCAATACATTTCATATTCATATGTATGTATGTACATTTTAGAGAAGGAAATATAAATTTTAAAAATATTTTGACGGTTGTCGAGTTGAGTTTGTGTTTACCTGGTTCAAATGCTCCAAAAGAAATGGTATTTATTTTCTGTATTAAATAATATATGGACCAATGAAAATACTCAAATGAAAAAGCCATTTTGGTCACTAAATTAGACTATTATTTTTATAATGTTTAAAGAATATTTAAAGTTAAAAGATCACATGGTAAAACAAATTTATTCATCACAATAATACATACCAAAATTGGTTGTAATTTGTATTACCCTTTCAATGCACCTTTCTGTGGATCTACTTGAAATTTTTTTATAGTTAACTTTAACTTTTATTTGGCACTAATAGTTTTTTAATTACTAATTTTTATTTTATTGTATTTAAAAATTATATACATATCGTCAAGAGAAGCCAAAAACCTTAAAATCAAAAATTTGGTAAATCATGAAAATCATAGTTTTCAAGATCGAGATATAAGGATTGGCATCCCTATATAATACAAATGAGTTTAAATGTAAGGTTTTCAAATAAATATGTATGTAGTTATGTTTTCTTGAATTTAGAAATATACGCACTTGTAGTTACGTCCGTTTAAATTGCGTTAATAAAATCGCCATTTTTGGTCATAGGAATCTAAAATTTTGCATAAACATGTATTTAAATAAAACGAACCATAATTAATAAAAAACCCAATTTCGAAACCAATTTGTCTAGTTGCGTACGTTTACATTTAATATGACGATATATACATACATATGTATGTACTTATGTTATGTACTCATTCAATGATCTCAGGAAGTTTTAGTTATTTTTGAATTTTTGGTTAATTTAATTTATTTTAGTTGTTTGTTTAATTTTGTTAATTTTGCATTTAAATAATTAATATAATAAACTCATGCCTATGTACGTATGAAAGGCTGTTTGTTTGCATTTTATAGTTGCTATTGGTCAAATATTTCCTTGTTCTGTATTTTGGTTTAACAAATATGGTCACCGTATACATAATATGTATATTCTTCAAGAAATGGAACACTAAATTCATGAATAAAATTAAGGTACCTATACTAGAATTGACCGTTACTAGAATTGGCGGCCAAAATTATTTGAAGTAAATTTACGAAGCAGGATGTTAAAATATGACTCGGGAAGGCGTCAAAAAATAATTTGTTAAAATTGGGGGTATCTTTTAGAGCAGGGGTGAGCAACCTTTTTAATCAACGGGCCACTTATAAATTTTAAAATTTTTTGGCGGGCCGCACATAAATACTAATAATTTACAAAACTCTATTTATAATAAAAATTAGAATAAAAAAATATAAAATTTAATGCCAAAAAAAAAAAATAAAAAGTATTTACTTGAAATTTTTAATGAGAAATTTGGCACAGTTTTTTCGATACAACCTGATCAATATCAGCCGGAATTGATGAGGTAGGTACACATACACAAGTTTCTAATCGTGCATTACTCAGTCTTGATCGGTGGTAATTGGTCGGTGGTCGGATTTATAAACATTCTCGATGTTTACTGAGAGAAATACATTTTTTACATCAGTATTATTCTGCATGTCCATCACTTCTCTTTGAAAGTCTTCGGGAACTGTATCCACATCGATAATTACTGGTTAGGAAAACATTTTCATGGAAACTGCTCTCTTCTCAGTTTCTTCGTAATTGAAATTCGTTGATTAATGTGTCTATATATTATGTGTATTTTTGAGAAGCAGCAACATTTGTTTGGCGGGCCGCATAAATAGGTTGAAAGAGCCGCATGCGGCCCGCGGGCCGCGTGTTGCTCATCCCTGTTTTAGAGGGTTTAAAAAAAATGCCTCAAATACAAAAAAGGTTTCTATAAAAAAAGACAAAATTCCAAGAGCCCTACGTCCCAATAACTTTACATTCGTCTAACATCCGCATGAATAAATGCATTGAGATACAGAACATCACTATATCAACGAAAGTGGTACAATAAAGCAGCAGCAGAAAGTATGGTTTTTTTTCCGCAGTAGGTCATTTTAAATAGCTATAAAACAAAAAAGCGCAAAAACTCGCAAATTTTTTTTGTCTCATCTGAACAATTCAAGTTAAAGATTACATTTAACCATAGATTGAAGTGGTGACGAGTGTTGGTGCATAACTTTTTAACCACAGTTCAGTTTTGGTACCCATTGAAATTAACAAAAATACCTTATTTTTCAATTCTGCTTTACTAGTATGAATTTAAATTATAATTTTATTTACCTAAGTGGATTAAATAATATTTACCTTCTTCACAATTTTCCATTTTGTTTAGATGATTAAACTGAACATACGCCTTCGCACAGCCTGCTAAAACTTTTATACCATGTTCACACGAATAGCAAATATCGAGGTTCGCTCTCTCATTCGCCGTTCGCGACCGATCTTGTTTGAAACAAGTAGATTCGCCATACAAAATTGTGAGAGTGAACCATCATGTTTCATTTTGAAACTTGTTGCGTTCCCCAAAGAATTTGCTAATTTTGATAACAATTTATCGCTACTTTATCTGAACTAACTACAAAAACAAACAAAATAAAAATTTGTTAAAAATTAAAATTTTTTAAGAAATAAAGAAATTGGAAATTTATTTACGTAAATATGTAATATAAAAATCAGAAAAGCAATAAACAAAATCATAGAAAACCAAAATACCATCTTAAATATGTATGTATGTATGTGGGTGGTATGTACATTATACATTGTGGTATACATAAAACAGAAATGCCAAAATTAAAAACTAAACTGTCGTCCGAACGGTAAATCTAAACTAATCCTGTCGTGTGAACATAGCATTACTTAAACGCAACATAATAGTAAATGCACAATTAGCAGCAAGAAACTTTGGCAGCGTGTAGAAAACGAATGTAAGCAAAAAGAAATGAAAAAATAACGGACTCTAGTTAAGAATTCTATTCTCTTTACCCTATAATCGGTAATTATGAAAAATTATAACTTTTGAAAAATCGAATTTTGACCGCCCAGATCGTCAAAATACCCCTCGTGAGTCGTATAAAAAAGATCCATTTACCTTATTGTACGCGTTTTTGTATTGATTATCGAATACACAATTGTTTTTTGCTGACTGTTGGCCAGTGCGATACCTCAAGATTGTAGGATTTTGTTCTAAACAAGCTATTTTTTAGAAAACAAGCTTAGTTGATTTTGGCGCTGATGTAGCATCTGTCATAACCGGAAAGATATATTCGGTAAAAAGATACATTCAGAAAAATGATATCGACCATATTTATATAAATTAAAAGCCTTTGGCTTTATGTTCTTCCATAATCCGTCAAAACTAGCAAGAGTTGTGTACAATTATTGATCGAATAGTCTGAAAAGATTTGGTACTATCCAAAAATTTTTGGAAATTAAACCTAACAAAATTATACACCTATGCCATCCATGAATGTGATTTGCAAAAATAATTACCAACTGTATACAACTTTCTTAATAATGCATTTACATCTGGGTAAATCCTCATCGATTTGATTTGAAATCTTGCTCAAAATCTAGTGTGTTTAGATTACTTTTTTTGGCAAGTAGTGAGATTTCATTATCATAACAACATAGAAGCTAAGTACATTAAAATTTTGCACTTCAGTTGTACTTTTAATATTATACATACTTATATATGTTTCATTAATTTTTTTTTTTAATTTACATATTTAATTTGTAATGTTCTTCCAAATAAGTTATTTTAACTTTTCCCGCTCTATTTTTAAATCGAACGTCTTTGTTCTCCCACAGTGTCATATTTTTAGTACAGAAAACAGTTTCATTACAAAATTCTCCAGATTTTAACTAGATTACAACGAAATCTTGTCGCGGAGTAGATTTTGTATTGTATGGGAAAACTCCTTGAAATCTACTACATTTTGTTAGTGCGGGTCGGTCATACATATAGACTTGATTGGGGTACTTTAAATGGGTCAAAGTGGGTTTTTAAAATTTTACCTTTGGGTCAAAATAAGGAACATCAGACATTTGTCTTTTTATATGTGAAACAACAACAAAAACACTAAATTTTGTTAGTGTTTGTCATATAAAAAAACGAATGTCAAAAACCATTCGTGTTCTATGGCTTTTAATTTTAGAGGTATTGTCCCTAGGGCAAAGTTTCTTATTGTGATCCCTATAATACGATTTTCCTTGCCACTTGGGCCATTTTTTTACGTCCCAAAAATCTACTCGCCCTAATATATGTATGTACATATATACAGTAGAATCTCAAATTTTAAGACCACTTTGAACACCGGGCAATTCGAATTTCTAAAAAGTTCGAATTTTTGAAAATTTTTTTTTACAGAAAATTATAAAATCACAATAAAACTTGTTATACATATAAGCTTCTTTAACACAAAACAATTTATGGGTATATTTATTAACGTTTTATTAATTCAATATATTACTTATATGTATATTTATAGAAAAACTTTCAAAAAGTTTATAATTATTAGGCAGTTAATTGGTTTTTAACATAAAATCAGTATGTATCAAGTATGAACATTTCACTTTGAACTTCAGTCATCAACTGACTCAAATTTGAACAAATATATGTATTAAATTTCACACGCATATGACCGACTTGTACACACCACGAATAACGCGGTATTCTCCCCTTTTTTTTACTTTAGTTAACAAAAAAAAAAAAAAAAAATAATAATAATTTCTAGTGAAATTATAAAAAAAATAAAATAAACCTCCTATTCGTATTTAAATTAATTTATTTTAAGGCTGACCCGTTTAATTTAAAAAAAATTATACCTTGACGGCAGAAATACCACAAAATCGATTTAGTGGCGTAAAACAAGGTTTGCCAAACGAAATAATGAAAATTCACATTTTTCGGGGCATTAGGATTTTTTTAAATAAAAAATTAAAACTATATTTATTTTTATATATTAAAATTTAAAATTTTTATAAAAAAAACACAACTAATTGTTAAAAAAAAACAAAGTAGCAACTAAATTATTAAAGAATTCGATCCTCAAAAATTAGCGCTAATATTTGAAGTATAAAAATGCACATACAAATCGGCTTTTTCGACCGGGTTCGTGAATGCTTGGTATAAGAATAATAGTAAAAAGCCAAAAGCACTTACTTCCTCGAGGGAAAGGAAAAATTTTAGCAGGAAGATGCAGTTCGTGTAAAGTTTTTAGGCGTCTTACTACTGCGGCTCGCGAAGATATCACATGTCTGCGTAGCGAATCAGTCTGTGCACACTTATTCTTGCGCCTGAACGATTCCTCTCTGGATTTGACTGCCAATCTGAACGTCTGATTAAACCAGGAATTTCGTCTCCGTTTAACTGAAATATATTTGGATGAGATAAAGATATCCATCCACAATTTTGTTATATTCACAACCATTTCAGCCATGGCATTAACATTTAAATCAAGAAAAGAAAATTTCCAATTAAAGTGCCGTTGTTGAGCTCAACCCAACGAATTTTTTCGTAATTAAAAACAGAGCGTTTCGTAGCTGTCGGTGAAACCTCATGAAGCCTGAAGAACGAAAAAGGGGAAGAGGTGGTACAATGATCCGAAATGCCGAGAGGTGCAAGAACCTCAATTTTATAATTATCATGATGTGAAGTGAGAAAAAGGTCGAGTGTATTATTCTAGTGCCCATCAGCACACGAAATGTAAATTGAACCATTCACTAGTTGCACAGCTTTCTGGAGTCGTGCGGCAAGAATGGTAGAGCTAAAACAAATGAGAAAGAAAGTCGCAGCCAGAAAAGGTAACCTCTTTTTCTGCGTTTGGAAACCTGAAATACAAATGATATGCCCTGGTTTTCAACATAATCCAGAGACAATTAAATTCAGCATTAAGCATCTCGTATAGTTGATGGCAATGTTACACAACTTCATTGCGTATGCATGTATATAGCATATACTTATACATACATACATGCATGTGTATGTTTATATCTAAAAAACTTACAGCTGCATTTGTATACACAAGTACATACTGCTTGCAATTCATAGAAAACGTTATCAAAAACACCTGGCACTCAACGTGCTAAAGAAAATTAAATTTTTGTCTACTTGTAAAAAAACAAAAAGTAGGTATAGTTACGTCCGTTTGCATTTAATATGACGATATGTATGTATTGACTTATGTACATACTTACTGTATAATTTTAATTAAATTTAGTTTTACTAAAATTTGTTTCTTTACCTTTACCCCTTTCGAAATTATTCAATGATGGCACCGAATTGATAAAAAAAAACAATCCAAAAATAGTTTCAATACTTGTTTACAATAACAACCCATTTATTTTGCAGACAACATGCCATACTATATACATACATATGTATGTACACGTTATGTTACTATGTACATATGTATATAATATATAAAGTAGGTATACATAGTATGAACAGGAAATGGCAAAAGAGGGCAGAGCACTACATACAGCCACTCACTCTATAAAAAGAAAAAAATAATAATAAATAACAAACGAAAGACAACAACTACATACCTACATATGTATGTATGTACATAAAATAAGCAGAAGCAAAATTGCTTTTCGGTGCTGCTGCCAACCTAAAATTAACTTTTTTATTTAGGGCCTTAGCATGAGACTACCAAACAACTTGTAAGACAAAAAAAATCGAATCAAATACAAAACCAAAGGCATACACATGCATTTACTTTTGTCTACTACTCAAAACGTCCCTGTCGGACTTTTATGAACTAACTAATTTTCCGGCTGACTGTTTTTTTATTTTATTTAATTTTGTGCTGCTAAAATGTCAAATATTTTTCTTATACAGCAAAAGCAAGCTAATGCCCCTATTATGAATTGAATTCACAATTCAACTGAATTAAGTTGTTAACGTTGCAACACAACTTCATTTTTTTGTATTACGATTGACAATTAATTTCTGTTGCCTTCGTTAAGTTATAGTCAACCGAATGAAACACTGTCTTTGATTTCATTTGATACAGTGGCTCAAAGTAATAATGGGACACAACCAAAGTACTTTTTATTTAACATATTTTTTTCTCACAGTTACGTTAATGTTTATGTTTTTATGTTACTTTTGTTCTTGATTTTGCTATGACATAATTTTATCGCTTTTTGTTTTGAACAAAAAAAGTTACAAGCGATAATTCACAATAACACATTTTTAGATCACAAAGTAATACTGGGACAGCTGGCAACTTCGTTTTGAATGCGCTTTATAACGGAACAATTTGTAAATATTTTTTATTTACATGGTCTAAGAGTTCTTTTACAAGTGTTTTTTAACCATTTTAAATATATTATTCATTATGGCGAATCGGGGTTTACAAACAACGCCTGAAATTAGAAAATTAATAATTGAACACTCAAAATCCGGAAAATCTGTTCGAAATATTGCAGAAATAGTCAATAAACCGAAATCTACAGTGTTTAATATTATGAAACGTTATTCGGATGCAAAAAGTTTCGAAAATGCTTCAAAGCCAAGCAAAAGAAATATATTTTCCGATGCAGATGAACGGTGGTTATTAAGAGAAGTTAAAAAAAACCTCATATAAGCGCCCCTAAATTAACTGCTGAAGCAGAAAAATATCTAAAAAAGAAAGCTAACCCTGAAACTGTAAGAAATATTTTGAGAAAGCATAGTTATAATGCCCGGGTAGCTAGAAAAAAGCCGTATATAAATGATGTAAACAGACGTAAACGTGTTAGCATTGCTGAAGAACATAAAAATAAGAACTCCTCATTCTGGAATAAAGTGATCTTTACCGACGAAAGTAAATTTAATGTTTTCCGGTCGGATGGACGTTCTTACGTGTGGAGAAAACCGAATACAGAGCTCGCCAAAGAAAATTTAAGACCATCGGTAAAACACGGTATGGGATCTGTCATGGTATGGGGTGCAATATCAGCAGCTGGACCGGGTAATCTCCACATTGTTGAAGGAATTATGGACCACAAATACTATTTAGATATTTTACGTGCAAATCTTGCAGAATCAGCGGAGAAATTGTTTCTTACAAATGATTATTACTTTTACCAAGACAATGACCCAAAGCACAAGGCATACAATGTCAGAAGCTGGCTGCTCTATAACTGCCCGCATGTGCTTGAAAAACCACCACAATCGCCGGATATTAATCCAATAGAGCACGTGTGGAGCCATTTGGAGGAAAAATTAAAAGTTCGTCATATAAATTCCAAAAACGACTTAATAATTGCTCTAAAGGAGGAATGGGAAAGGATATCACCTAAATTCTGCCGTAAACTTGTTGGATCGATGCCAAATCGATTGAAGTCAGTAATACGACAAAAAGGGCTGCCAACAAAATATTAATCTTTATCCGTAATATTAGATTTAATACCTTATGAATTGTTCTTTTAATTTGTCCCATTATTACTTTGAGGTCTAATTAACGTATTATGAAGTCTATTTTGCATTATTTTTTTTTGCCAGCATTAATTGAATTCAAAGTTTCCGTTTTAAATAAAGTACCATATATGCTTTTCAATTCCATATACAATTTTTTCCTGGAGTTGTTATATTGACTAAATTATTACAAGAACTGTCGACGTAAGCGTGTGTCCCATTATTACTTTGAGACACTGTATGTATTTGCAAACAAAAAATGTGTACACAAAACAAAAATTATATATATAAACCAGGGACTGAAACCCTGAAAAAATTGGGTTCGGGTTCAGGTTCGGGTTAATCAAAATAAAAAGATTGGGTTCAGGTTCGGTCTAGGGTTCAGGTTCGGGTTCAAAATTTAGAAAAATAAGTACAATATCATTTTTCAAAAAATTTTTTTTTATTTTTCAAAAAAATTTTAATTTAATAATTAAAATATTTTTTAAATTTTCTTCTTTTAAATTTGATCTTTGTGGTGATAAAATAAATTTCAAAGCTGAAAAAGCCCTTTCTACGCTTACTTGCGTTGCAGGAACTGCGAAGATGATCTGGGCCACCTGATATAATAATGGTGTTTCCATTTTATGTTGCTCCCAAAATCCTGAAATATTTTTTTCCTTTGCCAGCCTTGGATAATTTTCGTACATTTTCATCTCATTTTTAACTGAACTATCAATTGAAGAGGTACCATTTATATTTGACGAATTAATTTGAGAAAACTTTTCTTTCTTCCTTAAAACTTGTTCAAGAATATCCTCATCTTCTCCTGAAGAACTAGAAATAGATATTTGCCAACTACAACTCAACTGTCAATTTTGTTGTGAATCATAATAGGGGCATAAATAGCACCAACGTAGTATAATATGTATGTATTACTAAGCGTGAAATAAAAAAATGATTCAAACAATTATTTTATAAATTATGTTACTATGTTACATTTTTTACTTTCTATGTTATGTTTAAGATTTCTTTCAACTGTCATAAAGAGTTTTTTGCTTATTTTAATGTTTTCAAAAAATTTATGTATTAGTAACCACTAACCCTCAAACATATCGAGTTTTTTTTATTGATTTTAAGTTTTTTATATTGAATTTTTTAACATTTTACGTGCACATTGTACAAAAACCATGCCTTTTTTAACATCACCTTATTAGATGCGCCTTGGAAGTAACCCTAAATTCATACGATGACCAAAGTCCAAAGCCTTTTTTAATTATGAAACAGAATACGACGGCAACTTCAAGCAAAAACGACTCTCAGAGAAAACAAGTCCATAATTAAAACGACGGCTGCAGCTTCACGAACTGTAATTTTTTTTTTTTCATTTTTACACTTCTTGTATGTTAAGCTATTACAAAATTAAGTTTATGAAAGTTTTTGCTAGGAATTGAATTTATAGTTTATAATTTAATCATGTTTATGTACTTCTTCAATTATTTTTTTACTTATTTAACAAATCACAAAATTATTAATTTATAGCCTATTTCACAATGTCGAAACAAACAGTCACTGAGCGAAAGGAAGACACACGAAAGAAAGGTATTTTGGGTTTCGCTATCAGCCAGGCCCACGATATCGAATCGTGTAGTTTTAAGCGACAAACAGCTGATTTGCGGCACACTAATTTTTGTGTCGCCAAAAATAAATGCGATTGGTAACACAAATTTTTTTTACACACATATACATAAATAAACAAAATCGGAATAAGTTTGTTTACTACATTTCTGTCAAGTTAAACTAGCACACGGTTGCATTTTTTACTGTACAATTTAAGCATTTCAGCGCTTTTTTCGTGTATATTCGCGATTATTTTTTGATATGTTGATATGGCAACTTTGTTGGTAACGTAAAGCAAAGCGAACGATAAAGTGACAATTAGTGGGCCGCAGTTTAGATTCACAGTGAGTGACTGAGTTCCTTTCGCTTTAGTTTTCTTTCGATATCGTGGGCCTGGCTATATGTCTTTTGGCTTTCTCTTACGAGTCACCATTTTTCATTTTTACGTATCGTAAAAATAAAGTGTTGCCAGTTGAAATTTTTTTAATGAATTTCTTTAAAAAGAGAAAATTAACCACAATTTTGCTTGTGAACAAACTCTGTTTAAAAGTGCTTACTTGTACAAATCTGTTACAAATATTCTTCCGGCTGTCATCCAACTTTTAACACATATTAATCAATCTTCTAAGAAAATTGCTTAATGATATACAAAATGACGCCATAAAACCAAAAAAAAAAGGTTTATGTGCGTGCATGTGGTTTTGTATCATAAAAAAGTGTTTGCGCATGTGAATTTTTTATACTGTAATCGGCATAATTTTGTTGCTAAGATCTGTTTGTACGTATCTATTGTACAGTGTGTGACTTTATGTGTATACAACTATTTCGTGTTTGGCATCGAACGAAAGCAAAACGGCAAGTGACTCATTTTGACATTTGCCTTCGCGTGTATTCGACATTGTGAAATTGGTTTTTGTTTTTCTTTTTCCTTTTTTTTATTCGTTTTGCTCGCGCACAATTCTAATGTAAAGAAACCAAAATAAATTTTTTTCGTCCAGGAAGCGAAAGAGAGCATCAAACTGAAAAACATGATTTTTAATTTTTTTTAAGATGTTAGCGCTGGGGTTTAAACTCCGAATTCTTGACTTAGTAAGCCAAAACACAAACCATTAGACCATGACTACGACACCAAAACTAAAAAACATATGGGTTTGTTTACAAACTGTATAAAATTTACTAAAAGTGTGGTAATATTGTTAAACGACAGTGGTGGTGTACAGTGAGAAGATGGGGGAGGAGAGACGCCTATTTAGAAGAAAGAAAAGGGAGCATAAAAAGCTTGATTGTAAGCAAATCGAGATGTGCAGCAGTGGAAATGATGATCGAAACTTTAAAAAAGAAATAAGACGTTTTACTACTCGTTTTAAGCCCGGAGCAATCTCCTGCAGAGACGAACATGGTAATCTGGTTACAAATGCACAAGGTACACTGAGATTATGGCGAGAGCACTATTCTAATCTATTGCAAGGCGACGACGACACAAATTCCGCCTCTAGATATTGTCTGCCGGTCCTAATCAATAATGTCGACGTTGAGATCCCGTCCCCCAGGTATGAAGAGATCAGGACTGCCATACGGCGACTGAAATGCAACCAAGCGGCTAGACCTAACGGTCTGCCCGTTGAACTCTTTAAGTGTAGTGGCGATGAGCTGGTTAGGTGCATGCACTAGCCAATTTGCAGAATATGCGTAGAGTGCCTTCTATCCCATCCTGAAAAACGGAGACCCCCATGATATGCACCAACTACGGGGGTATAAGCCTCCTCCGTATCTCATATTAGGTTCTTAAGAGCGTATTATATGAACGAGTAAAGCCATTTGCCAGCTCACTGATTGGACCTTATCAGTGCGGCTTCAGACCTCGTAAGTCCATGCATATACCGTAAAAACAAACAAGAAACCCCTTTTTGAAGGTCTTTTTGTTTTAGTGTTTTTAACACAAACGGTGGAAATTATATTTTTTTGTCAGAAAAGAAAACACCAATAGTGATCATTTACGAATATGCGCCAACATTTAAAAAAAATATTTAAAAAAATTGTTTTTTTTTAATGCGCATTTTACTTTACTGTAAGTTAAATGAAGTACCGACAGGGGTATATAAAAATAAGTAGATAAACAAGAAAAAAACAACACACACACATAATCCAACAAGTCCAATTGACTTTCAATGGTACAGCCAGAGTTGAGTACTAAATTATTGCTCATTGCTCTTTGAAACCCTACAAAAACACAATGTAGTTAGGTAGGTAGCCAGTTGGCACAATTGACGTACACGACATTTTCGTCAAGGATGTCTTTAATACTTGTCACTAACGGTTCTTAACAACATCATAGAGCTGCACCCATCTACGAGGATGTCGAGGTAGATCATGGTGAAATTACTCACTAGGTGGTTTTTTTTTGGTCATACCGCCCCTGTCAAAAGCAGAGTAGGAAAATAAACAAAACTGAACGTTTGTTGTATTCTTTACAATGAGTAAAACAAAAATAAAACAGAAACAGTGAGAAAGATTGTCCCATTTAATTTTGTGTATTGTTTTTGTTTTGAGTACTACAAATACACTAACTCAAATGTGCGTAGGTACAACAAAAAATTAATGAGAAGAAAAAGGATAGAAGAAGAGAAAAAGAAAAGAAGAAGAGAAAAAAACAACAAAAAACAACAAAAAACAAAGCAAGCAAAAGAACAAAAAGCTAATTGTTTCATTTGCGCTCTTTCTCATTTAGAAAGTATTTGTTTTCGTTTTGCTTATGTACAATACCATTAAAAAAATTTTGAAAAGTGTATGACTTTGTTGTAACGTTTGCGAAATGTTTTGTTTATTTGCCCACTCTGGTCAAAAGTTTTGTTTATAATTATGCTTTGTTTATATTTTGCTTTGTGTGTATTCGTGTTTTTGTTTTGGTGTAGACATGGTGGAATTACTTACAAGGTGGTGTTGCCAACCCAGCTGGATTTTTTTTGGTCATACCGGTCCTGTAAAAAGTTTTGTTTATATTTATGTTTTGTTTACATTTTGCTTTGTGTGTATTCGTGTTTTTTTGTTTTGGTGTAGAGACATATATCCCTGCAGTTTTATTCTGTCAATTGACCCATTTTTCGGTTATTTTTCTGATTCAACGTTGTCTTTCGCGATGTCAATTCACACTTTTCTGTCCCTTTGTTATCGAACAAGTGTCAATTCACACTTTTCTGTCCCTTTGTTATCGAAGAGGTTTCAATTCACACTTTTCTGTCCCTTTGTTATCGAAGAGGTTTGATACTGTGCCACTATTTATTTCACCAGACCGAATTAACCAGTTAATTTACTGGTACGACGGCATCAACCACGGGATTGATACTGTGGCACCGGTAAACAGACTGTCACATAGTTATCTATAGGGGGGTCAATTGACTGTTTCTACGACTACCACATGTTAAAATCTCCGGTCGTTTTACCGGTAAAAAGATTAACAATGTCCCTTAGTGATAGGTGAAAGTACCAATTTGGGACCGGTCCAGCGCACTGCAGGGATGTTGTTAACAATACACACACACTTGTGCTTTTTTAATTCACCATACCTGCTTTTGACATTAAAGAGCTGAAAAAAACAAAATCAAATTCCCTGTTGTTTTTGTACTATATTCACCTGCCACCATGTATATATGTATATATTTTGTTAAAAATACACACACACTACCGACAGCTGCTTTTCTAATTCCCCTGCAGTTTTATTCTGTCAATTGACCCATTTTTCGGTTATTTTTCTGACTCAACGTTGTCTTTCGCGATGTCAATTCACACTTTTCTGTCCCTTTGTTATCGAAGAGGTTTCAATTCACACTTTTCTGTCCCTTTGTTATCGAAGAGGTTTCAATTCACACTTTTCTGTCCCTTTGTTATCGAAGAGGTTTCAATTCACACTTTTCTGTCCCTTTGTTATCGAAGAGGTTTCAATTCACATTTTTCTGTCCCTTTGTTATCGAAGAGGTTTCAATTCACACTTTTCTGTCCCTTTGTTATCGATGCGGTTTTAATTTGAAGTTATGCCTGTACTCAATCATTGTCAATGAAAGTTGAATTTTGTTGCTATGTGAGGTAAATGTGTATGCAGAAAAATAATCCGTTATTCATTTATTTGGTGAGTTGTGCACATAATATATGCTTCAGTTATTATCCTGTTTATAAGTAATTACATGTTTATAAGTAATCACTGGCTTATCAGGAAAAATAAGATGTAAAGTACTTTGGAACTATTTATTTAACCTCACCAGTTAATTAACTGGTACGACGGCATCAAGCACGGGATTGATTTCGGTGCACTATTTATTTCACCAGACCGAATTAACCAGTTAATTTACTGGTACGACGGCATCAACCACGGGATTGATACTGTGGCACCGGTAAACAGACTGTCCCATAGTTATCGATAGGGGGGTCAATTGACTGTTTCTGCGACTACCACATGTTAAAATCTCCGGTCGTTTTACCGGTAAAAAGACTAACAGTGTCCCTTAGTGATAGGTGAAAGTACCAATTTGGGACCGGTCCAGCGCACTGCAGGGTCGCCACATTTTTATTTTTGTATTTTATTAACCTGCCATCACCTTGTATAATTTCACCATGTGGGTCGATACCGCAGTGTATACAGCGACGTAAATCCAGCAAATATAACAAGAACAACACAACAGTATTACTACCATTTAAAACGAAAGAGTACAACAAAACTACATATAATTGTTACATATAAGTTGACGTGAGCCAAGTTAGCGCCGGAAACACTTACTTGAAATTGATAATTATGAATGCAAAAATAGGAATTATTAAATTTAGGCTTTTTTTAAATAAATTAATTATGTTATTGTAAACAAAATGTTTACAATGAGCCATATATCTAAAAACTGTGTTTCATATAAATTTTTTAATAATAATATATATCCGCATGAAAGCATGTCTTGTTGACATGCCATCGGGCTCTTTAAATAGGATAAAATTCGTGTACAGAAAAAGCCCGGTATAACGTATACTCAGTTTAACGAATATCCGATGTAACGAATGGCCAATTTTTCACATTAACTACCTTATACAGCGAATGACAAAAAAAAAAAAGAAAAAAATAAATAAATCTCGATTTAAGGAACGACAAAGCCAAAAACAAAATTCGTTACAGAAACGTTAGATTTTTGTGTAAAATAAATAAAATTTATTGAATAAACGTAAAAATGTTAATTAAAGTTTTACTTATACACTGAATTATACAGTTAATTAAAATGTTAATTTTTTTAATTTCTTAACATCTGAATCAAAACAGTATCAATAGCTACATACATACATATGTATGTTCATTTTAGTCTGGAAACTCTTACAGCCTGTTTCTCAAATTTGAGTGTTTTTGTTGTTGTTTCACATATAAAAAGACGAATGTCAAAAACCATTCGTGTTCTAGAAACAGGCTGTTACTTTAAGAAAACAGGGCTCATATGTGGGCTTTTGTCGGCCACTGTACATAGTTCCACTTAGTTGATGAGGAGCAAAAGAAGAAATATTTGCATTAAACTACACCAAAGTGAACATCAACAAAAAAAAAAAAATGTATGTATGTTCAATAATGGCAGTTGCAAAAACAACAAAAATACTATAGAAGTACTGCAATAATAGCACGTGCATACAGGGTAGCCAGGGACTGGTTTAATGCCCAGTTTTTTTTATTTTTATTTATAGATATTTGTATATGATGCGCCTTTTTTTGGTTGATGAAACAAGTTGTTGTCAATTTGTTCAGTCAAGAGCCAGTGTTATACCTTCACCTTCGAATGATCAAACAGCAATTCCCTCATCTGTCGGTGGATGTTTAATGTGAATGGTGAGCGTCTTCAGTAGATTAGCTGTTATCTTCCCAGAAGGTGGCGCTGTACTCCTGATCATGGGTTTCTGTTGGAATGGATTAGGAATGTCAGGGGGCGATTTCTTGCAGATGGTCTTGCTGGAGGGGGGGAACCTCTTATTTTCTTAAATTTAATTTTGTCCTTCGCTGGGATTGAACCTTGGTCGTGTGAGTTTCTGTGCGAGCGCTCTACCACTATGCCACGACCTCCCCCCTCGTGTGAACATAGAATTAGTTTGTTATTTAGATTCATTTATATTTGCATTAAATATATTTATTTTATTTGTAAATTTTTTTTAATAAATTCAACAAAAAAATACATACAGTATTTGATACAATTGAAAAAAAAAAGGTCTGTTTGGCCCAAAAAAGTTTTTTTTTCTCAATTTAAAGAATTTTTAATGAAAAATTTGACAACCCTGCATGCACACAAACAACTTACAAATGTTTACTTGCATGCATCTACATCCACATATATTTTAGTTAATGTATACTTACATATACAATTATAACGATGACGATAACGCTACGCTGTTGCTGCGAGGCCAAATACGAACCGACCCACTAACAAAAAAAAAAAAAAATAAAAAAATAAAATAAAAACATATAGCAACCAGAGTAGGAAAATAAACAAAACTGAACGTTTGATCTCATTTTGCTTTGTTCTTTACAATGAGTAAAACAGAAATAAAACAGAAACAGTGAGAAAGATTGTCCCATTTAATTTTGTATATTGTTTTTTTTTTTGAGTACTACTAATACAATAACTCAAATGTGCGTAGGTACAACAAAAAATTAATGAGAAGAAAAAGGAAAGAAGATCAGAATAAGAAAAGAAGAAGAGAAAAAAGAGCAAATTATACGAATGTGACGGAATAACAAAGCAAGCACAAGAGCGAAAAGTTAATTATTTCATTTGCGCTCTTTCTCATTTAGAAAGTATGTATTTGTTTTGGTTTTGCCCATGTACAATGCAATTAAAAAAATTTTGAAAAGTGTATGACTGTGTTGTAAGTTTTGCGAAATGTTTTGTTTGTTTGCCCACTCTGATAGCGACCAATAAATACAATATACACATAAGTAGAAAAAAAGTTACTTTTTTTTTAATTTTTGCCAGTATTTGTTGTTTTTCTTTAGATACTTATGTATTTATGTATGTATATGGAATGGAATTTCGCTGATTATTAGGCAAGATTTGGTACAGGAGGTTGTACATATGTATGCAATAGGGGTATTGCTAGCAAAATTACAAAAACAAGTAAAAAAGTTTAAGCAGCAAAACAGAAAGAAGAGGTAGTAAATACAAGAATTTTTAGACAAACTTCACAAAACAAATACAAAATTAAATTCGATAACAAAAGTATTCTACACGGCCGTGTAAAGTGTACTATGACTACGGTGACCATATTTTTTAAGCCAAAATACAGAACAAGGACATAACAAATTAAATTATTGTAAATTAATCGAAAATTCAAAAATAACTAAAGTTTCGTGAGATCATTAATCATGATCATAACACCTCGTCTATACGAGCCACAGATTTGGTATATGATGAACAAATTTTTGTTCAATCATCGATTTGGCTCGTATAGACTTTCTAAATCTATGCCATGTTCTTAGTCGACCATCGTTGGTAAAACAATTTTTCGAACAACTATGTGCTGCCATCAACTGTAATTTTTAACTTGACGTCATCTTTTTTACATTTACAACCGCAGAAATAAACGAAATGCACTTGAAGAAAAATTAAAAATTATGATTTGGTAAAGCATACGTAGTCAATACATACACAAATTAGAACAAAATTTTGACATTTGCGCTGCCGACGTTTTGTTCATTATATACCAAATCGATGGCTCGTATAGATGGGATGTAATGGAAACACTTTAACGTGTTTTGTGCAAAACAAGCTATTTTGGTTTAAGTGGGAACTTACTATAAATACCATAAAATACAAATTAGTTTCTAGTTTCAAACTAAAAGTTAGAGTTAACTTTAAAAAAATTAATACATATTTTGTTTTTATCAAAGAAAGGTGCATTGAAAGGGTAAAATAAATTACAACTAATTTTTGGTATTTTTCTGATAAATAAATTTGTTTTACCAAGATATCATTGCCTTTAAGTGTTTTTTAAACTCTATACAATTCATATTATAGTTTAATTTAGTGACCAAAATGGCTTCGATAGTTTCCATTTTCATTTGAGTTTTTTCATTGGTCCATATTAAATACAGAAAATACCCTTTCTGTTGAAGCATTTGAACCAGGTAAACACAAACTGAACCCGACAACCGCCAAAATATTTTTAAAATGTATTCTTCTTTCTCTAAAATGTACATACATATACGAAATGCATTGCTTATGAGAAGAAGCATGTCTCTATAGCCATTTCGTCTCTGCTTAAGAGGCTCCTCTTAACAAAAAGGTGTTAATCAAAACTACAAATACTACTCTGAGGCATGAAAATACAGAACAAATACTGAACATTAAATGAAATACAGAACATTTTTATGTTTTTCCGTAATGAATAATTTATACAGAACACGGGTTTCAAATACAGAACTGTTCTGTATAATACAGAACGGATGGTCACCGTAACTATGACTGAAGGTAACCCAAAGGAGTAAAAAAACTTGTTCCTGTCAATCATCGTTACCGTTGAGGACATTAAAGTGCCATTTGACCCTTTTTTTTAACTACTTGGCTCTTTTTGCGTACATTTTAACATACAATACATAATTAAAAAGAAAACAATGGTGTATTTACCAGAGAACTACACCTGCTGGTTAAAAAAATATTCATACAATATTCCACATCTCAAAAACTTGTTTTCGTATTCAAATATTTTTTTATTTAAATTAGAATACAATATTAGGTATATCTAATTATTCCTAGACGAGTGACTAAGACCTTTGACCAGGATCCCTGTATGTACATACATATATATATTAAGAAAGATTGGCCGACTTCCCAAACGCCAGTTTGCAAAGCATAATTTAAAAATCTGCGTACATATGTATACTAGGGACAGTATGGATTATCATCAACCCTTCATTGCAGAGAAATGTTTTGCATAAAAACGACACTAAGGAATGCGACTGTGGACTCATACATAAAATATGTATGTATGTATATATCGAGCCGTAACCGCCAAAAAAGCGTAACCAACAAAAATAAAATTTTAAAGGAGAAGGTTTTTTTTTAATATCTTCGTTGTTTTTGCAGTTATTGTCATGAAATTTAGTATGTAAGTGTTATTTTTCACGATTTATATACTACATTTAAAATTGCTCACATTTTAGAATAATAACGGTAATTTTTGTCGCTTACGCTTTTTTCGCTGTCACTCTTGTAACCTTCTGATGATATTTGGTCAGTTAAGCTAAAAAATCTTTTTTTAGAGAAACAATTGTATACTGTTTATATATATTGCTCATTTGCTGCAACAGTGACATAACTCAAAATTGCGTTTTTCTGAGTTAAATAAGTAGAAATGTTCCCAATATCGTAAATAATATTGTGTATAAAACCTATTGTGATCGGAATGATTTTGAGCGTTTAGGATCAGAAAGTGATTCGATACTATTTATTTTTTTAATAAAACAACGACAAATTTCAGGCGCTACAAAATCGTTGTACAATAAAAGAGATATTATTATTTTTTAATAAATCTCAATCTTTGGTTCCTAAAATTTTATTATGCGATGAAAACAATTTACTAAAATGTGTAGAATCTAAATAAACATTAATGTTTTGCGTTGTGGATAAACTGCTTTTCTAAATAAAAAATTTTTTTGAGCTGACATTATTGCAGCAAATTAGCGATATGTACATAAATATTATTTTATTTAATTTCATTTTAAAAGTTAACATAACGCTGACTTTTAACGCTTACTCTCTTAATACAAGACTTCAACCAATCTTTTTGTCTTATTTTATTGCCAATTCCCCAGAAGTTTTCATTCATTGTACTCTATCAATTTCCGTAAGCTTAGAGCTACATGAATTCCCACATTTTTTATTTTGGCATGGGTCAGGCCAAACATCTCTATCACGAAGTTTAGCCTTTGGCAGCCTTTTGGGTATTTTTTTTTTTTGCTTTCTATATCCTCTTTTTCCCACACATGTTTCTTCATTAGGATCAGATTTCGAATAATTTACATCTGAAGATGTATCACTATCACTGTATGGTACTAGATCATATCGAACGCACTTCTAGAAGACACGTTTATAAATTGATACTTATATAACATCCCAGTGGAATAAAAAATATTTTTATTACCTCCGCCATATTGTTAAAAGATTATAAAATTATTATAAAGTGCAAATTTTTAACAATATTTAATATTATAAAGGTATTTTAATGAATGCAAAATGCTTTTTTTTATACAGTTTACTTAGGTTTAAAAGAAAATTTTAGTGTAACCAACAATCTGCGGTCATCAAAAATGTAAACAAACAAACATTGTGCACTTACGCTAAAATTGTTTTTGTTCTAAATTTGTAACGGTACTTTGTATGACGATGAAATGTTAGGAGATGATGCGGATGTTGTCAATGAATTCATTTATTAAAAAAACGAAAATCGAAAATTATGTTGGTTGCGCTTTTTTGGCGGTTACGGCTCGATATGTATGTACATATTTACATATCATAAACATCCTTTATTAATTTACAAAAAGAAATTTGTACAAATATAGAAATATAGGCGTGAAAAAGACTAATTTCTTTGTGATATTGTCCAGTTCTAAAGAATTAGCTTGGTCTAATTGAGGACCTAAAATGTACCAAAAGTTCCAAAAGAGTGACTTACTTTTTGTCTTTGCAAACAAAATCAGGTTCATGTCGGAGTCTGGTCGCAATTATTAATTGTTTGCACTTATGTGTCCGCTTTTTCTCACTGTTTCTATAAAAAATAAAAATAAAATTAATAAATATTAGTGCAACAGTTTTCACAGCTAATACCATGTTCACACGAATAGCAAATATCGAGGTTCGCTCTCTCATTCGCGGTTCGCGACCGAATCTTGTTTGAAACAAGTAGATTCGCCATACAAAATTGTGAGAGCGAACCTTCCTGTTTCATTTTGAATCTTGTTGCGAACCTCGAAGAATTTACTATCATCTTTAATTTTGATAACAATTTATCGCTACTTTATCTTAACTAACTAACAAAACAGAAAAAAGCAAAATAATAATTAGTTAAAAATGAAAATTTTTTTAGAAATAAAGAACTAGGAAATTAATTTACGTAAATATGTAATATATAAATCAGAAAAGCAATAAGCAAAAACATAAAAAACCAAAATTCCATCCTAAATATGTAAGTATGCATGTATGTGTGCGGTATGCACATTATACATTGTGCTATACATAAAAGAGAAATGCCAAAATGAAACACTAAACTGTCGTCTGAACAGTGAGTTTCGCAATCGTGGTTCAGAGAGCGAACCAAGTGTTTCATATTGTCGTGTGAACATAGTATAATGTTCATAAAACTCAGTTGTCACCAGCATTGCCAAGTGTGTAGATTTTTCTGAATTTTACAGTTTTTTGTTTAAAAACTCAATTCTTCTGGTGGACAAAACAACAGACAAAAAACTCAAATCCCAGGGAAGAAGAATAATAAAAATTAGCGGTTTTTCTAAATATTATAATTTAAAAATAAAAGAAACCGCTTCCTGATATTCACTCTATTCCACCTTTGGCAGGCATTAAAAATGAATTATCAAGAGTACATCTAGAAAATAGCAGCTAACCTAGTTTAGTGGAGACACTCACCACTTATAACTAACTTTTAACATCAGATGGGCCAATTGCTGTTGATCATTCAAAGGTGAATGAGAATTGAGAATGAGTTTGGTTTTAAACTTCCTTACTTGGATACCTTATTAATAAGAAAGGACAAAAGGATAATGATTGATTGGTACCAAAAACCAACATCTTCAGGACGGATTTTGAACTATTACTCTAAACATGATAAGAGGATCATAATTAATACGGCTAACAACCTCATTGGGAGAGTTCTTAGGATAAGTGATAGAGAATTTCATAAGAGGAATATGGAGAGGGTAAGGTGCATATTAATGGATAACAATTTCCCAGTTAATGTTATTAATAGGTTAATAAGACAATCTAGGGATAAATATAGTAAGAATTGTGATGTTAATTATCATACTAATAGGACTGATATTGGCGCTGATAGTAAGAGGGAGAATAATGTTATTGGTACTGATGGTAACGTAAATAATGAAAAGAAGGAGTTTATTTATAAGTCTATGATTTATATACCGTACTTGTCTGATCGATTAAGGAGGTCAAAAATTTTCGATTCTGATAAATATAAGATGACGTACAGATCTTTCAACACAATAGTTAAACTTTTTAGCAGAACAAAGGATAGACTTGAAAAATGGGACAGAACAAATTTAGTATACAAAATAACTTGTAACGGTAATGACAATGAAGATTGTAATGGTGTATATGTAGGTACAACAAAGAATAAATTGAAGACGAGAATGGCAGGTCATAAATCTGATCAGAAATACAGGAGTATTAATTCGCAAAAAACGGCTCTATCTTCTCACTGTTGTGAAAAGGACCACTATCCTAACTTTGAAAATGTTTCAATATTGAACACGGAAATTAATTATAAGAAACGTTTAATGTTAGAAATGTTACAAATTATTAGTGTACCTACAACACAGAGGATTAATTTTAAAGCAGACACAGAGGGTTTAGCCCAAACATACAGACATTTAATATACAAAACATAATATTTATATATATTCATTATTACACTTATTGTTAATTTCTTTTTTATTTGGTTACTGCGTTTTTATCATTGTTATTTTATCGTTGGTATTTATAATTTTATTTTTTTTATATATATATAAAATAATTATTAATTTTATTAAAATTCAGGGATGTGATGAAAGGCGATTTCTTTCGAGATTGAAATCATTTTAATTTATTATATTTTTTTTTTCTTTTCTCGAAGTCATATAGAACTTTTCTGTTTTTAATTATATTAAAATAATAATAATAAAGGATGTAATGACAATAGTCATTAACGTAATGAGTATAAGAGAAATTCCAAATCTGAAAAGAATTGGAAGTTATAGTGGTTTAAAATTCTTTCGATTTTGGTTTCAATCGAGGTCGATTTTCATCACATACCAGATAATTTTTGTTACTTTTATTTTTATTATTTTTGTAAATACACACATATCGTTCCTACTTGTTATTATTTTTATTAATGTTGTTTGTTGGTTAATTATATATTAATTTTTTAAATGTTCATTATGTTTTTATTTGAAAATATGTATGACATAATTTTTTATGTATTTTTTTTTATAATTTTGTTATTGTTTTGTCACATACAAATATATATTCCTGATGATGCTACGCAAGGAAGTAGCGAAATATCGTAAAATAAATAATATAAATATTTATTCGACCTTAAGCTCAAATAACTTAACTAATAATAAAATTAATAAAAAGGTCAAGGAAAATAATACAAATTTATTTAAAAATAAAAATAAAAACTAAATTATTTCTTAAAATTCTTTGAAGCAATACATAACTCTTTTCTATTGCCCTTCAATCGAATTCACATTTAAAAATCTTAATGAACCGTCAAATAATTTATGAATACATTTTAAGGCTTCTAATTTGAACTAAAGCATTATCATAATTTTTTTAAAATATTCATAAAACTCCTGACAATTCATATTAAAATTATATTTCACTCTGATAATATCAGAAATAGTATCTGCACCTAAATTATTTATATTGTATTACACAACCTTTCTGAATAGAAACAATAATTTTTATACGTTATAAGGCCCAACCATAATGTGCTTAGGCTAGCTTAAACAACTATGCGAATGCATGCAATTAAATGTGTATAACCATAATGTACATAACAAACGTTTCGTTGAATTTCGTTCAATTTCATTTCTTTACGTTTGGAGCGAAGCCGATCGCACCAAACGTATGCAAACAGCTGTTTTTGTGTTTGTGTAAACAATAATAAACAAAAGACGGCAGTGTGCAATGAAAACCGAGGATAACTTTATTGAAAATTTTATTGAAAATATATATATATAAAAAAAAAAACGATTTCTCTGTGACAAATGTGTATCTTATTCATTTTCAACCATTTAAATATTTTTCTTTTCTGTTCATTTTGTAGCACATTAATAACAAAATTTAAACAAATGTGCTTGTGTTTACAATTGGAATGAACGCACGTTTGCATATTTTAGTGCTATTTTTTATTTATGATTTTTTTTTTAATTAACAAAAATAAATATAACTGACGTGTTTTCGGTAAAATATTTAACCGTTGTGGATATTAAATAACAGTTTGTGATAAAAATCTCTATATTTATGAAATAATCAAGTTTTACATAAGTACTAATGTTTGCAACTAAGAACAGCTTGCACTTAAGTTCAAAAAGTACATTATAGCCACTCGAAAGCTTCGTTAGATTTTTGACAGACGTTTCGTTGATTTTTGACATTAGAATACGTCTACGAAAGTACATTATGGTTGGGCCTATAGGCTTTTTACACTTGCTCACATATTAGAGGAACGCGAGGAAAATGTTAAAAATTGAAAAAATTTGTTTACATTGCAACATCTTTCATCTGTAATATTTTTTTCTAGTTGAGTACGCAAAAAAAATTGAAGAAATAAAAATTAAATAAAATGGAATTTAAAAATTTTGCAGTAATTGGATTAATAATTGCTCTTCAAAATCAAAGACAATTATTACTACAATATGCAGAATTAGTGAACGACATGTTCGAGGACGAAGACGATGATGATGAAATATTTTTTTTGCCAAACGTATTGTAAACCCCCGACGCTCATTGTATATTTCTTTGTGTTTTTTTTTAGTGATGGTAGTACATTTTTTAGTGATGACACAAAAATTATCGCAAGATGTTAAATGAAACAAAATGAGATAGGAACATCTTTTAAAGATGTTGAACACTCAGCCCCGTATACTTCTTATAACAAAATGTTAACATCTTTGTGAATTAATGAAAGATGTGACCAAGTGCAAAAAGCCTATTATGGTATTTCTTACATCAAAAAAGTACTAAAATGTAAAAAATTCATCTCTGACTGAATGACTTTAGTAACTAAAGCAAGTGATACCAAGTCATTTTAAATAACAACGCCAAAAACAGTTTAAAATTTAAAATAAATAATTAATTAAATAAATTGTAAAAAGTAGGACAAACCCGGACATTTACAAAAAAAAGAGGACTCCCCCGGACGTCCTAAAAAAGAGGATAGTGTCCGGGGAAAGGAGCAAGACGAAGTACATGTTGTCGACGAGTAGGGATGTTGATCGTATCGGCTCCCAGGTTACAGCCGGCAACTATACATTCGATGTGGTCAAGGAATTCATCTACCTTGGCACCGCCATTACCAGCAAAAATGATGTCAGTCTAGAGATCAGACGAAGAATCACACTGGCCAACAGGTGCTACTACGGTCTCGGTAGGCAGTTTAGTAATAGAGACCTCTCTCGTGCGACGAAATTAACACTCTACAAGTCGCTTATTCTCCCGGTGCTTCTCTATGGTGCGGAAGCATGGACACTGTCTTGTGCCGATGCAGCGGTCCTTGGGGTGTTCGAGAGAAAAGTTCTTCGTAAGATCTTTGGTCCTCTAAGGCATGGCGATGAGTTTCGCATTAGAACCAACCATGAGCTGTCTGAGCTCCTCGGCGATGTAGGTGTTGTCCAGCGTATTAACATCCTGCGGCTACGCTGGCTTGGCCACATTGTTCGGATGGAAGAATCTGCTCCAGCGAAGAAAGTTTTCGATGCGAAGGTCACTGGACGTCGGCGTAGAGGACGACCCTGTTTACGTTGGAAGGACCAGGTTGATGAAGCCCTGTCATCGATTGGTGTGACCAACTGGAGAAGGCGCGCGCTAAGCAGAAGCGCCTGGAGACTAGTGCTGAAGCAGGCTGAAACCCGTTAACGGGTTGTTATGGCCAGCTAAGTAAGTAAGTAAGTCCGGGGAAAGGAGGACGGATGGCAACCTTAAATAAAGAAAACGCATTCCGGTTGTATAAATATTTTCGTTCTGCGCATGTTCATACGTCACACCAACCATAAACAAAAAGCCACAATCCCACACACACTCTAGTATTTGATGTAGAAGAATTTTGTTTACATTTTTTTTTTTTAATTTTACAGAAACTTACTATTTAAGCGTTATTTTATTTATTTGCAAATATGTAGTTTATACAAAATTTTTTCAAGTTTAGCTTTAATAATAATATTTATGAAAAAATATGAGTGGTAACAATTTCTTTAAAGCTTACCTGTTGTTTATGCCACTAAATATTATATACATATACCTTTGAATTATAATTATTATCATAAGTGTAGCATGAGAAAATATCTTTTAACGAAGTAATCTCTCTCTGTGTTGAGAGTTTTTTATTTAACGAAACCCTTTAATTTTAAGTGTGAAAAAATGTAACTTTTGATAAGTTAGTTAGTTACTCAGTGCACTCACAAATTAAAAGGTAATGTACACCCCATTGTTTAAAATAAAGTAATCGTAATTATTAACCCGAATTTTAATATTCTTTTAATTTGAAATATCCTTGTTTTTCACTTTGGAAACCAACCCCCCCGTTTTACCCCAACATTTTCTGGTCCTTCGAACCGGATTCGAAAGTGAAATCACAAGGAATAAAGGTGCATCATCCCACACTCACATTTAAAATCATCCCATACCTAGGACATTGCCTACAACGAAGTCTAGCCTGTACGGAATAATATTACAGCAACAACACAGTTCACCCATATTTATCTCGTCTACTGCGTTGGAATTAACCAAAACCCCATAAGTAAAAACAAAACAAAAATTTAAGATTAAATAAAAGGATAAAAGGTACGTAATTTACATTTTAAAGTACCACTAAAAATTACAACAACTATATCATAAAAATCAGTGAAAGAAAAAAAACCCAACAATAATTAAATAAAAGAAAGAAATATTACACAAACAAAACCTGCAAACAGTTAAATATTTTAATACCCCAGAAAAATCCCGTCTTATTAACAACGAAATCCACAAAGTGATGATAAACATTTTTTCTTGAGTGTTCAATATATTTAATTGCTGGAAATAAAGTTTAGATACACGCATCGGTTATTTTTTTTTTTTTTTTTTTTTTTTATTTATTTATTTATTTATTTATTTATTTAATTATGTCTATGGATAATAGTTCCTTACAGACTAGAGTACAAATTACAAACAATATATAAGTAAATA
The DNA here is from genome assembly GCA_963576795.1 of Metopia argyrocephala. Taxonomy (NCBI): domain Eukaryota; kingdom Metazoa; phylum Arthropoda; class Insecta; order Diptera; family Sarcophagidae; genus Metopia; species Metopia argyrocephala. The sequence continues at coordinate 112,252,949 of OY756208.1, forward strand.
TTTAATAATAATGATTTAAATACAAAATAATTTTTCTTTTCAAGGAATCATTACTCTCAGAAAGATCAATTAAATGATAAAGATTATTAAACTTCAAACATATTTGACGAAGGGGGTCATTGTTGGCATATACAGTACGATGATATTTAAAATACAATAAATGGAAGTTACGGGATGGTCTAATTGGAACATTAAAAATAATTTTACTTAACAAATACTCAGAACGGACTTCACCACGTATTAATCTTAATAGAAAAGATACACTTAGCATTGTTCTTCGACTTTTCAGGGTAGGCAGTTTTATAAGAGCGAGTCTGTTCTCATATGAAGGAAGAGCGAATGAGTTCCATCCTAGACCTCTCAAGCAAAATAAAAGGAAGCGTTTTTGTACAGATTCAATAAGGTTAACGTAGGTGAGGAAGTATGGATCCCATATAATAGACCCGTATTCAAGAATAGGGCGTACCAAAGAAGTGTATAGTTGTTTTGTTACGTAGGGGTCAGTAAATTCTTTTGACCAACGCTTTATAAATCCTAAAACTCCATTTGCTTTGTTCACCATCATTGAAATATGTTCACAAAACTTAAGCCTATGATCTAATAAGATCCCAAGATCATTAACGCTTAACACCTTGTCCAGGATTTTATCCTTAAAATGATATGACGTATCAAGTTTCAGTGAACGATAAAATGACATGTGTTTACATTTATTAATATTTAAATCCAATAAGTTGACATCACACCATTGTAAAAAATTGTCAATATCTCCTTGAAGTGCTGACTGAGCAGATATGCTATCGAACGAATTAAAAATCTTAACATCATCAGCATACATGAGAATATTAGAATGAATAATAGCAGATGGAAGATCGTTAATAAATAATGAGAATAAAACTGGACCAAGATGGCTCCCTTGAGGTACTCCGGAGTGAACATCAATAATTTTAGACAGAATATTTTCAAATTTCACTTGTTGAGTTCTTCCAGAAAGATAAGATTTTAGCCAACGTACAGCATTGTTGCTAAAGCCCATGGAAGATAGTTTATAGAGCAAAAGATCGTGGTTAACTTTATCAAACGCTTTACTAAAATCTGTGTAGATAACATCAGTTTGATGATTATTGACGAAGCCTTCATTAACTTTAGTTGTTAATTCCAGGATATTAGTATAACTTGAACAAAGTTTACGAAAGCCATGTTGATATGAAGTTAAGAGTGACGATATTTGATAATATAAAGAGTCAGTCACAATTTTTTCAAAGAGTTTTGGAATCGCATTTAATTTTGCTATGCCTCTGTAGTTTGAAACTTCCAGTTTACTGCCAGCTTTAAATAAAGGAATTATGTATGACTTCTTCCAATCAGATGGAAAATAACCCAAATCAATAGATTTGTTGAAAATTGCCGTTAGGGGACCACAAAGATTTTCAGAACAATGCTTAAGAATACAGGTAGGTATACCATCAGGACCAGGGGTAGGTGAACTTTTAATTGACAGTAGATTAGATAGAACAGTTTCAGAAGAGATATTCGAAAGATGTATATTTGATGATTGAGATAAAGAATACGGATAACAGGTTTGATTATTAAATGATTTTTTAGAATAAGTTGTAGCAAAAAATTCAGCAAACAAGTTGCTTATGGATATATCATCTTCAGCTCTACGAGAACCAAATTTTAAATACTTGGGATATGTATTGGCACGACGTTTAGAATTAATAAATTTATAAAAAGCCTTTGGGTTTTTCTTTATATTTCTTCTCATTCGGTGTATATAGCTATTGTAGGCCAATTTATTAGCAGTGATATAATTAGATCGTGCAATTGAATAATTTAGGTAATCACGAGAAGAGCCAGATAATTTAAATTTTTTATAAAGTTTATTCTTCCTGTTTTTAATATTAGTTAAGTATAAGCTATTCCATGGTGGACTCTTATTATTAAGAGCGAATGTTGTAGGAACCCATTTAGAAATGCAGTGATGTAATACAGCATAGAAATTTGATATAATGTCGTCAAGGTTATTTCCAGAAATTATTGAATCCCAAGCAACATTTGACAATAAGTTGTTGAATTTGTTGTAATCCGTACGATGGAAAGAAAAGACTTTATTACGATGTGTTTTACGTAGTTCAGCTGGTACATAGATATTCAATGCAATGGAAGGATGAAAACGATCTTCAGGAATGCAGATAGGATCACAACGGTTAATAGAGCATTCGTCCGTATTATTCACAAATATTAAATCAAGAATTTTAGAATAGTCATTAAGTATTCCATTAATTTGAAATACACTCATATCATACAAAATATTGAAAAAATCAGTGAATCTATCATTAATCGTTGATTGAATATAGTATCCATTCTCAAAATTCCAACATATGGAAGGAATATTGAAATCACCAATAATAATCAGGGAGTCATTTTCACTGGCAGAACAGGCAACTATTCTAACAGCTTCAGCATGCTGGATGTATAAGTCTTGGGGTGATGAGGGGGGAATGTATGAGCATGTTATGAATATTCTTCGACTCTTAAGTTTAATAATAACAGCTATAAACTCGATATTAGGTAATGAATCAAATATAAAAAGTTCAGATGAAATAGTACTAGAAACAGCTATGAGGACACCACCACCATAAGAGCCACGATCACGACGATAAATACAATATTTATTACAAAGTATTTCAGTATTTAAAAATGAACAATCAAGCCAAGTTTCAGTAAATGCCAAGATATGATAATTGCAGTCAAAACTTTCCAAATATAAATTTGACAGTTTTGTTCTTAAGCCGCGAACATTTTGGTAGAGTAATGATATTGAGTCAGTTGATATTAAATTTAGTTTTTTGAAGCATTTTGTTCATGATGAGGAAGTACACCAATTTTATTAGACATATTTTTTTCTTTATATATATACTCGCGAACTAAAGTATTATCAGGCCAAAAGTTAGAGTCGACAATAACATTGAAATCAACATGTGAGGTGGATATTTTAAACGATGAAATGGACCTGGGTGTAGAAAATGAAAATTTTTGTATGCGAATATCAATATTTCGACCAAATTTAGATCTAATATAATAATCAACATCCTCTGCCGTTGTGTCACATGTCAACCTTGAAACAAATACAGTTTTCCGTGGTGGGATAGCTTGTAGCGGTTTATGACTAATTTGGTTATCTAATGTACCGTCATTTGGTTTGGTAGTATATATAGAGGAATTTGTGGTAGAAGACTCCTTATTTATATTACCTGATGGAGAGTTTAACATCAACATACATAACTTAAATGCAATGCTGTATCAGTCATACACATGTTGAATTTATGATTTTTTTGTGTGTTGCTAAACCCTTTTTTTATTTGTTGGTGGTTCTTTCTTTTAAACATCTTGTGTTTTTAACTACCTAAGTATACATATATATTATTTGCTTATGGTTTGCAACTCATGCATTCTTTTTAAACATAATAGAAACACAAAAATATTTTAAGTGTGAATAATATTTAGATACATATTTTTTAACATATACTTTTTATGTTGTGTTCGAATATACATCCTATGAACAAATTTATATTATATAGATTGTGCGCGAAAAAGTTTTTACATCATTACATTGTTTTTTATAATTTTCTTCCCATTTTTTATTCTATTATTTTTTGAAATTAAAATCAAACAAAAAAAATTTAAACCCGTGGTAATATTTGTATCGGAATTTTAAATTGATAAATAAATTGTGAATTTAAATATATTTTAATTTTTAAAATATTTCTCAATTTTTAAAATTTTTATTTATAAAATGGCTAATTTAAATAAATTTATTCGTGCGTCGGACCGCGTCGTTGAATTTGGCTCCTATTTCTCTTCAATCCCTCAGGATGTTCACACTATACACAGTCTTGAGATACAGAGGGATGAGATTACTCATCTATGGGGCGTATTGCGTACCACATACGATGACCTTTTATCGAAACTTGATTAATCCAAAGACGAGGTCAGTTTGGAAACTATAAGAAATAAATTTTTTGTTGCTTATAATTCCCACTTACAGTGCCTCTCAAAAGTAAATGAACTATTAGAATCTCTACGTCTGCTTTCTTCAACCCAATCTCAGACTGAGTCCAAGCCTACTCATACTGCGGTAGAACGTATTAATTTGCCTCCATGCGACATGGATATTTTCCATGGGGACTATGAATCGTGGCCAACTTTTAGAGACCAATTTTCAGCACTCTATGGTGAACACAGTCACATTTCTTCTGTCGAGAAACTTTGTCACTTATTAAAGAAAACAAAGGGTGAAGCTCATGAAATAGTTCGATCGTGTCCATTTACAAACTCGGGCTTTCAAATGGCATGGCAAAATCTCATTGACCGTTATGAGAATAAACGAGTCCTTGTAAACGCACAATTGAAAACTCTTTTGAATTTACCCCATATTAATAAAGAGTCTGGCCCGGCTATAAAAACCCTCCAGAGGACTATTAACAATTGCATTTCAAATTTTACCCTTTTGCAAATAGACACGGGTAACTGGGATGTTATTTTTGTCTACATTGGTTCTATGTGCCTCCCAGACAAAACCTAAACCTTTGGGAACAGTCACTAAGGGATAATACAGACTTACCCAAATGGAAAGATATGGATGTGTTTTTAACTAACCGTTTTTATACACTAGAATCGGTTAGTGATATCAGATCCCCTAATATTACCGTACCTCCTCTAAAAAGAAATCAAATTAAAACAGAAAACAATAGTAGTTCCTTCCGAAAAATTAACTCTTTTCATACGAATATTTCACCAAACCGGAAACTAAAGTGTTGTCTGTGTCAAGATAGTCATCCACTTCGACTATGCCCTAATTTTTTTGCATTTGTCTGTCGATGAGCGTTTTAATTTAGTTAAAAAACAGGGTCGTTGCACTAATTGCCTAGCTAGCTCCCATGATTTTAAAATGTGTAAAAGTCAATACGTGTGCTCCATATGCAAACAGAAGCATCATTCTCTTTTGCATCGTCCTATGAGACCTGATAGTAAATCGTTTACCCCTTCAAAACAAAATACTGAGTCCACCGTCTCCAACGTAGATTATCCCTCTATCCCAGTTAACGCCGATAGACCCTCAACATCGAATGAAGATACTGGATTTCGCCGGTCATACGCAACGCACTTACAATCAGCCACACCCCCTTTAGTTCTTCTTGGAACTGCCTTGGTAATAACTACCGTAGGCGATCTCTCCTGTACTGTGAGAGCTCTTATTGACCCAGCATCTGAGGCATCTTTTGTTTCAAAATCCCTACAAAGAAAGTTAGCGCTCTCGTCTCGTAATTCTCATACTAATGTCATCGGGTTTGGGGATTCACTTGCGGCCACTTCGACCAAAATAGGGCGAATTCAAATTAAATCACAAATAGACCCAGGCTTTTCCACTTTTATTGAGGCCTTTGTAGTTGAAAAGGTAACAGGAAAATTACCCTATTATCCATTGTCATCTTCGACTAAACTGGATTTTGCCGACATACATATGGCAGATTCTAATAACCACCCATCCGCTCACATAGATTTTCTCTTGGGGTGAGATATTTACCCAAAGCTCATCCGTGAAGGCGTCCGCTGGAACAAGGATCAAACTCTAATTGCACAACAGACTGTATTTGGATGGATTATCACTGGTCGCACTGATTATAGTTCTTCTAGCATCGCGGTTTCATCTTTCTTCAATAAAGTTTCCATTAACCACCTTCTTAATCGTTTTTGGGAACTTGAGGAGATACCTACTCAAACCCGAGACTCAGATGATGACAAATACGTTGAAGAATTATATAAAAGAACAACATATCGTAATGCAGACGGCCGTTTTGTAGTTTCTCTGCCATTTGTTCGGTCATTTCCCATCGTGAAAACCCTTGGTCAATCATGTAATATTGCTTTATCTCAATTAGTTCGCATTGAAACACGTCTAAGCAAAAATGTCGATTTTAAATGCAAATACGATAAAGTTATCATGGAATATCTAAGCCTAAATCATATGAAAAAAGTTACCCCAGATTTATCTACTGCACCCTTCTCTTATTATTTACCCCATCATGCAGTGGTAAAACCCGATAGCACCACGACTAAATTACGTGTGGTGTTTAATGCCTCTTGTCCATCAACTAACGATGTAAGCCTAAATGATATCCTCTACCCCGGTCCGGTTTTACAAGCCGATTTACCCACTCTTATTCTCCGATGGCGTTTATTTAAATATGTCTTCAATGCAGACATCGAAAAAATGTATCGCCAAATTCTCGTAAACCCTCTTCACACCCCTTTTCAGCGGATTTTATTTCGCAATTCACCCCATGAAGAAGTTACTGAGTTTGAACTCAATACAGTTACATTTGGCGTCAACTGTGCTCCATATTTGGCGATTAGAACGTTGTTAGAATTAGCAAATCATTGTGAAAAAGAAAACCCCAATGTTTCAAATATCATAAGAAATCACATGTACGTTGATGATATCCTATTCGGATCACACGACTCCGAATATGCTATAAGATCTCGCAATGATCTCATTAAAGTTTTAACCCCTGCTGGATTTTCTTTACGAAAATGGACGGTTAACGATTCGAGTATTTTAAATGTCATTGACCCCAAGCATTTGCTTAATACAGAATTTTTGGATCTTTCTGAATCTAATACCTCTAAACTTTTAGGCCTGCAGTGGAATGCTGGAAACGACTTTTTTTATTTTAAGCCCGTAAAATACCCCTGCACAGATAAATTTACCAAACGAGCGGTTTTATCTGAAATTGCAAAATTATTTGACCCCGCCGGTTGGCTAGCCCCAAAACTAATTGTTGCAAAAATGCTAATGCAACAAATATGGAAGGATAATACTGATTGGGATGAAATTATCCAACCATCAACCCTTAAACTTTGGTAAGCTTTTCTTGAAGATTACCCTCACGTCGAAAAAATAAAGGTTCCTCGTTTTCTAAATTATTACCCTACCTTTTCTGTACAAATTCACGGATTTTGTGATGCGTCAGAAAAGGCCTATGCTGCAGTGCTCTACATCCGTACAGAATCACCAGATGGAAAAATTTATACTCATCTTTTAACTTCGAAAACAAAAGTTGCTCCGATTAAGTATATCACACTTCCTCGTAAGGAACTCTGTGGAGCCGATCTTTTAGCCAAAATGTTTCAGCACTTTAAAACTCAATTCCCTAACCCGAATTATCGTTTTTTTATGTGGACTGATTCGACTATAGTGTTGGCATGGTTACGTAAACCTTCATATCATTGGACCACTTTTGTAGCAAACCGTACTGCTTCCATTTTGGAAAAAACGGACTCTTTATACTGGTTACACGTCGATACTAAAGATAACCCAGCTGACATAGCGTCAAGAGGATGCTCGGCTCTCGCTCTTGTTGATAATGAGTTGTGGTGGCATGGTCCCTGTTGGTTGATGAACATCCCTAAATACTGGCCTGTAAATCCCATTAACTTTGAAACCACTGAGGAAATAAAACCTGTCAGTACTCATCTGACTCACTTTTTCGGACCTTCCTCGGGCTATGAGGGTGATTGCTTACATTTTTCGGTTCTTCAATAAAACTCACCCACGGTTCAAGTGCGATCACAATTACCCCTTACTATCGTTACTGCAAAATGAAATTCAATTTATTAAATCTCGTCTCATAATATTGTGTCAACGCTTACATTTTGCTGAATATGAACTTTTAACCCCAAAAAATTCATTATCTAGAAAAAGTCCATTACTACGCTTTAATCCATTTATCGATGATAGTGGCTTTATTCGGGCTAATGGCAGATTGTCTCAATCCCCTACCTTGACTTATGAAGAAAAATTCCCGAAAAGTTTACCCTACTCTGGACGTTTCACTCTTTTATACCTTTAAATGATCCATAGATATTCGATTCATGGTGGAAATGCATTGTTGATTCGTGTAATGCGTATTGAATTTTGGGTCCCTAAATTAAAAAACTTGGTAAAAACAATAATTCATAATTGTAAGGCATGTGTTTTACACAAACACAAACAAGCTCAGCAGATAATGGCCGCTTTACCTCCTGAGAGAACTATGATATCTCGTCCATTTTCAGTTTCGGGCGTAGTTTTTGGCGGTCCCTTCGATATAAAGTCATACGCAGGTCGGGGTTGTAAAATAACGAAAGGATACATCCTTGTATTTGTTTGTTTTTCAACACCCATTTGGAGCTAACCTCCGAAATTTCCACTAATGCCTTTTTAGCGTTTCTTTTCCCGCCGTGGTTGTCCGTCGAAGATGTATTCTGACAACGGCACGGCTTTTGTTGGGGCAGCAAATGTCTTATCTGTCGAACGTGGTAAGTTTCTGTCAACTGTAAGACACCATATTTTATGTCAACATATCACTCAAAACATTAATTGGCAATTAAGACTATAGAAAATAAATGGGATATACTGGAGCAACACACGAAGATACCAAAAGAACTATTTATAGAAATAATAAATTTTTGTATTTTAAATTCAATGGACATTCACAGAAAAAAATATCACTAAAATTCAATCAACAAAATGAGTTGTTAATGTGAAATTTTATTTGAAATATGTGTTTTATAAATACAATCAAATATTTTTTTGATATTACAAATATTACGATTTATTTTCAACAAATTATGCTAATTAAAATTATTGTTATTATTTAAGCAATATTTTCAATAACAAGAAGACTTAGTTATTAAAAAACAACAAAAACCTATGAGATTTATAAAGAAGTTTAACAAAAATATTTATTGAAAGTGTTGAAATTTTTCCAACAATTGGGTTATTAACCACATTTGTTGAAAAAAGATGGTACCGTTACATTTTTTTCTCTTTCTCAAAGTAAACTTTGACAAAAAAATAAAACAAATTATTACGGTACCATACATTTTCAATAAAAACGATTAAATAAATTTTTTGTTGAATTCTTTGCTTTAGGTTAGTTGCGCATATTTAGTACAAAAGCAACATTATAAAAATTAGGAGTGACGTGGTGTAATGGTTAGAGCGCTTGCATACATCACACAACAGCCCAGGTTCAAATCCCAGCAAAGGAGAAAATGAAGACGATTTAATTTATAAAAAAAGATTGATAAAATAGTGCAACAAAAACATTTACTGAAAGTCTTGTAATCTTTTCAACAAATAGTTTGTTAACCACAATAATTGAAAAAACATGGTACCGTTGCATTTTTTTTTCTTTTCTTAAGGAAACTTACAATTGTCGTATTTGTATTTACAAAAACCGTTGTTAGCGCAAAATTGAATAATATTTTAATTGTATATACAAAAATATTTGTTGTATTTACAATCTAGTTTTTTCTGTGTTGCTACAAACAAAACAAAGGATTGCCAATGGGTTCACCAGCGTCGCCAATAATAGCTGATTTAATAATGGAGGAGCTTTTAAAAAATACGGTAAACAAAATGGATATAAATCCAAGAGTATTTATAAAATATGTTGACGACCTCTTTGGGATTGTAAAAACTGACAAAATACAAGAGACATTGGATATACTTAACGCATTTAATAGACAAATACAATTTACTATGGAAAAAGAGTCTGAGAATAAATTACCCTATTTAGATGCCCTCGTCATCAGAGATGGTAATACTTTAAAAATAGACTGGTGTCAAAAATCAATGGCATCAGGCAGACTAATAAATTTTTACTCAAAACATCCTAAAAATATGATAATCAACACAGCAAAAAATTTTATAAACAAAGTCTTAAATACTAGTAGCATTGAATTCCATAATGAAAACAAACGAAAAATATATGACATACTTATGAAAAATGACTTCCCAAAGCGGTTAATTAAGAACTTGTTAGAACAAACTAAGAAAAATGACAAAAATCGTAGTGACAACAAACCTGTGGATGATCCTACAAAAATATATTCAGCCATTAATCATGTACCAGGCCTGTCCGAAAGAATTAAACATTCTGATATATATAATAAAGAGAAATATATTCTGGCAATGAAATCGGAAAATACAACTAAAAGATTATTTACAAACATGAAGACAAAATTAGACAAAATGGATGAAGCAAATTTGGTTTATAAAATAACGTGCAATGGTGACGACAATGATAAATGCCAAAAAGTTTATGTTGGTACGACAAAAACAAAATTAAAGACCAGAATATCATCACATAAATCGGACTTAAAAAACAATGATAAAAATTTAAATCAAAAAACAGCACTTGCAGCCCACTGTAGCATAACTAGACACAAACCTGAGTTTAATAAAGTGATGATATTGGATAGAGAGAATAATTATAGAAAGAGATATTTCAAAGAGATGCTTCATATAATAAATATACCAACAAATAAACGAATAAACTTTAAAACTGATACTGATAATTGTGCACATATATATCGACACATAATAAATAAGCACAGAACTGAAAAAGGAGAAACATGACAGTGAGTGACAAATAATATAAACAGATTGACGACACCACGGATAATAGTTATGTAAGATATTTGTTACGAAAGTTGTGATATTTTTCTGTTTGTGATTTTTATTAAATTTATGTTATATGTTTTAAATTGTATTGTAGTGATAATTTATTCCCTGAGGATGATCAACGAAGTTGATCGAAATATTGGAAAAGTAAATTAAATAAAAAAACACAAAAGAAAAGGTGTTAAACTTTTTAATTTATATATAAGAACCTCAAGCCGAAAGTTTGTATAATTTCTATTAATTGGCATTTTATTCCGCCTGGCGCTCCCCACATGGGTGGAATTTGGGAGGCAGGTGTAAAGAGTTTTAAGTCTTATTTGAAAAGAATCTCACACGCTCAAAAACTCACTTATGACGAATTCAGTACCATGTTGATACGAATAGAATCTTGCCTAAATTCCCTCTGATCTGAATGCTTTAACCCCAGGACATTTTTTAGTCGGATCCCCTCTATTAGCCCCCGCTGAGCCAGAATTAACTTCGAAATCTTTAAGATTGGTAAATAGGTGGCAAAAATTGAAACTTCTTCACCATCACTTCGCGTTGTTATGAAAAGAAGAATATCTAAAAGAATTACATAAGCGCACAAAGTGGTATTATCCTGAACGAGATTTCGAATCCAACGATATGGTAGTGATTAGACGGGAAAATTTACCACCTACCCAATGGATTTTAGGTCGTGTAGAAAAGGTTATACCAGGCTCCGATTCTAAAGTTAGAGTTGCTTAGATTCGTACCTCAAGAGGTTTAATTCTCAGACCTATTGTTAAACTTGTTTTATTACCCCCTTATAAAACAGATTAGCTCCATCGTCTAATGGCTCACCGACCATCGTCATAAATATCAATTCGAAATAACTAATCCTTTATTTTTTAATATTTACCTACTTACAATGTATGTATGTATCTGTATTTTTTTATCGCCTTTTTATGAATTTATTGAATATAGAATTTCTAATTTTTGTATTACTTATATTTATTTGAATATATTTGAATTATGAACATGTTGATCTTAAAATCTTGTTATACACATATAATTTGAATTATATGATTCTATTTATTCAGTCGTTCGCCTTTGTTGTTGCAATACTGCAAGGGGGCGGAATGTTTATGCCATTAAATATTATATACATATACCTTTGAATTATAATTATTATCATAAGCGTAGCATGAGAAAATATCTTTTAACGAAGTAATCTCTCTCTGTGTTGAGAGTTTTTTATTTAACGAAACCCTTTAATTTTAAGTGTGAAAAAATGTAACTTTTGATAAGTTAGTTAGTTACTCAGTGCACTCACAAACTAAAAGGTAATGTAGACCCCATTGTTTAAAATAAAGAAATCGTAATTATTAAACCGAATTTTAATATTCTTTTCATTTGAAATATCCTTGTTTTTCACTTTGGAAACCAACCCTCCCGTTTTACCCCAACACCTGTTAAATTTCAAAATAATATCGTCGATGGAATTAAAGAACGCTGTAACTGACAAAACCTTAAATGTTCACTAGAGCCAAAAAACTTTCATAAAAGTAGAACAAATACAGTGGTATTTGTCATTTCGCAGACGGTGTAAGTGAATTTATTTTCATCGTAGAAATCTGAGACCTGGAAACAAATTTTTACTTCATTTCACGCTGCCAAGAACCTCTCTGCACAAAAATGATTTCTTTCATTTTGGCTTTAGTGAAAACATTTAAATTTTTTTCTTTTCTGTACTTTTTTAATATGTTAATGAAAATATAATAATTATTGTAAGTGTTATATTTTATGGGATGGATGGGATACTTCGGGCAAGGCAAAGTCTCTGATTGGGGTCAACCTGGCGGCCTCCAGAACGATCCTTGTTCCCGTTGTATTCAAGTCGACATACAGCCTCCACGTGGCCCTCCTGGATAACATTCTAGCACCCGCTAGCTTGTTAACTAATATATGCGGCGATTGTCCAATCCCCCTAAAAACAAAAATTCAATGAAAACCGAAACAATAGCCTCTAAACGGACCCCCTTCTATGTTGACGAATTTGGCAAACGTTTTAAGGACTATGATTTAAGGATATGCACCTGGAACGTGAGAACCCTTTACAGGGAAGGTGCCTGTATCCAATTGGCAGATGCTCTCAAGAAATGTAGGGCTGACATCACCGCCATCCAGGAAATGCGATGGATAGGACAGGGTTGTACAAGGCAAGCAACATGTGACATCTACTACAGCCGCCATGATAACAGACACGAATTTGGCTGCGGATTCGTAGTTAGCAAGAGACTTCGCCATCTTGTCTCAGAGTTCACCCCCGTGAACGAAAGGATAGCTACGATCCGAATGAAGACAAAGTTTTATAATATCAGCCTCATCTGCGTGCACGCCCCGACGGAAGAGAAGGATGATGCGGCCAAAGATGCTTTCTACGCAAAGCTCGAGGATGTATATGATAGGTGTCCGGCACATGACGCCAAAATTGTCCTCGGCGATTTCAATGCGAAAGTTGGTCGTGAAGGTATCTTTGGCCCCACTGTCGGACAGTTCAGTCTCCATAATTCCACCTCGCCGAACGGCTTGAGACTGATCGATTTCGCCGCGGCGCGAAACATGGTAGTTTGTAGCACCAGGTTCCAGCATCTCGATATCCATAAGGCCACCTGGCTCTCTCCTGATCACAACCAGATCGATCACATTGTGATTGATGGAAGGCATGTATCCAGCATACTAGACGTGCGCACATTTGGAGGTCCAAATGTCGACCCGGACCATTATCTTGTCGCAGCCAAGATGCGACTGCGCATATGCGCAGCGAATATGGCACGTTCTAGTGTTCGAGGGAAGCTGGACATCAAAAAGCTGCGATCACAAGAGACATCCAGGTCGTTTTTCTATCGTCTTTCTAATGAGCTCCATTGCATACCGTCCTCTCTCGAAAGTATTGGTGGACAGTGGTCTCACATTGCTCACTCTCTTCGCAACGCTGCCGAAACAGTCCTTGGTTTTGAGAGAAGAGGAGGGAAGAGAGACGCCTATTTAGAAGAAAGAAAAGGGAGCAAGAAAGGCGTGATCTTGAGGAAATCGAGATGTGCAGGAGTAGACATGATGCTCGAAATTTTTATAAGAAGATAAGGCGTCTTACTACTGGTTTTAAACCCGGAGCAACCTCCTGCAGAGACGAACATGGTAATCTGGTTACAGATGCACATGGTGCACTGAGATTATGGAGACAGCATTTCTGTAATCTACTGCAAAGCGATGATGATACAAATTCCGCTGCTAGAGATGCTGTGCCGGACCCAATCAATGATGACGTTGTGATCCCGTCCCCCAGCCATGAAGAGGTCAAGGTTGCCATATGGCGACTGAAGAGCAACAAAGCAGCCGGACCTGACGGTCTGCCCGCTGAACTCTTCAAGTATGGAGGCGATGAGCTGGTTAGGTGCATGCACCAGCTCAATTGCAGAATAGGGCTGGAAGAATGTATGCCCGGTGATTGGAATCTCAGTGCCCTCTGTCCGATCCTGAAAAAGGGAAACCCCACAATATACACCAACTACAGGGGTATAAGCCTTCTCCCTATCGCATATAAGGTTCTTACGAGCGTATTGTGTGAACAACTGAAGCCATTCGCCATCTCACTGATTGGACCTTACCAGTACGGCTTCAGACCTGGTAAGTCCACCATTGACCAGATATTCCCACTGCGCCAAATCCTGGAGAAGACCCATGAAAGCCAAGTCGACACACACCACCTCTTTGTCGACTATAAGGCAGCGTTCGATAGCCCGATAAGGGATCGCGTATATGCAGCAATGTCTGAGCTCGGTATTCCTGCAAAATTGATAAGACTGTGCAGAATGACGTTGAGTAATTCCCGCAGCTCCGTCAAGGTAGGAAGAGACCTCTCCGAGCCTTTTAATACCGTGCGAGGTTTCAGACAGGGCGACCCCTTATCCTGCGACCTCTTCAATTTCGTCATGGAGAGTGTTTTGCGAAAGGCGGGTGTGCATCGTAATGGCACTATTTTTAACAAAAGTGTCCAGCTCCTTGCGTATATACCAAGCGAGATGTCACCGCAGCCTTTAATGCTATTGAATGGGAGTCTGCTAAAATGGGTCTGGCGGTAAATGAGAGCAAGACGAAGTACATGTTGTCGACGAGTAGGGACGTTGATCGTATCGGCTCCCAGGTTACAGCCGGCAACTATACATTCGATGTGGTCAAGGAGTTCATCTACCTTGGCACCGCCATTACCAGCAAGAATGATGTCAGTCTAGAGATCAGGCGAAGAATCACACTGGCCAACAGGTGCTACTACGGTCTCGGTATTCAGTTTAGTAATAGAGACCTCTCGCGTGCGACGAAATTAACACTCTACAAGTCGGTTATTCTCCCGGTGCTTCTCTATGGTGCGGAAGCATGGACGCTGTCTTGTGCAGATGCAGCGGTCCTGGGGGTGTTCGAGAGAAAAGTTCTTCGTTAGATCTTTGGTCCTCTAAGGCATGGCGATGAGTTTCGCATTAGAACCAACCATGAGCTGTATGAGCTCCTCGGCGATGTGGGCGTTGTCCAGCGTATTAACATCCAGCGGCTACGCTGGCTCGGCCACATTGTTCGGATGGAAGAATCTGCTCCAGCGAAGAAAGTTTTCGATGCGAAGGTCACTGGACGTCGGCATAGGGGTAACAATATACCTCCCTGTAGAATTTTTACGTGTTGTGGATTTGTTTTCGCATGTTGTGTCCTCATCTGACCTTAAAATCTGTTTTGTGGTTTCCTTCACCTCACAAAAACGTGTGAAGATTTGGTCATGGGACGTTGTATTAAGTAGTGAAATTGTTGTTTTTGACTGAGTCGCCTTTGAAATTGGTGCCCCCACAATCCAGCCAAATGCTGTTTTTTGTGTCAAAAGGGATCCAATTGACCGCATCGGAGTTTTCAGACAATATATGGATGGCCCTAAGTCAAGGCCTATTAGTAGGTCGATGGGACGGCTCTTGTAGAAGTGAGGGTCTGCTAGTTGCAATTTTGCAGCCTCATTGATAATTTCTAAATTCGATATTTGCGATGGCAAATTGGGTGGGAGAGTTTTGAGTACTGGTGCAAAGGCTTCCAATTTAAAGTTAGGGTCTACGCTAGAACAAAGGTTAAACAAGCACGCGTTTATTGAAGTTTCTGAAACTGTTTGATTCAACCCACTTACATGTACTACGTTTCGTTTAGTGGGTAAGTTTAATAGTTTTTGCAGTTTATGTGAGATAAATGTTGATTGTGATCCAGGGTCGATGATAGGTCTTGCCTGGTATCGTTGACCTTTAACTTCTATTTGAACTGCGGCGGTAAATAATAAAGTGTCTCTGTTTTGTAATTCTGTAGATGAGTCAGAATTTTGTTGTAGGGTTAAGGACGTGTAGTGAGGATTGAGTGAATTTGGAGTGGACTGTATATTTTTGGTTAAAGCTGCAGAACTCGTGGATGATTGGTCCTCTGTATTTACCTGTGTAAGGTTTGCAGATTGAGTCGCAGTTGATTTGTGTATCAATGTATTGTGTTTTTGTTTACATATTCAACAACTATATTTGCTGGGGCAGTCCTTTACACTGTGGGCTGCTGACAGACAGTTGTAGCATGAGTGTCTTGTTTTTACTATGTGTATTCGATCACTGACATTTTTTTCTAAAAATGAAGGGCAGGATCGTACTAAGTGTGTTTGGTTACAATATGGGCATTTTTCTCTTGTTGCAGAGGGGTTCTTTTGTATTTTGCAGTCAACTTGATTTGAAAAATTTTTCTGAAACGAATTAATGATATTTTTACCATAAACAGTTTTTGTGTATTCAGGACTGTTTTGAGTGGGTCTAGTTGTCGACATAATATTTTCAACTGATTCTAAGGCTTTGAATTTGTGTGTCAAAAACTTATCAAATTCGACCCATGTGGGAATTTCAGCGCAATCTGCACGCGAATTTTCAAATTCCAGCAGTAGACTTATGGGAAGATTTTGAGAACAAATAAATATTAGAAATGACTCCCATGTTGCTGTGTCGATGCCTAACATGTTTAGGGTTTGTCTAGAGTCATTTATAGTGCGCTGTAATTTTTTGATTGATGCACCAGAATTTGCCGATGCTTGAGGTAAATCTAAAATAATCTTATATTGTTCATTGACCTGCATCCATTTATTCTCATAACGGTCTATTAAATTTCTCCACGCTAAAATAAAACCGTCATTTGTTAAGGGTACATGAGAAATTACTTCCCTCGCTTCGCCGCCTGTTTTTTGGGTCAAATAAAATAATCTTTCTACATTACTTAAATTTGAGTTTCGTATATATATAGCTGTAAATAAATCTCGAAAACTGGGCCATAATTTATAATCCCCAAAAAATGTGTCTGTGTCACAGGGCGGGAGCCTTATTGACGAAGTTTTACTTTCTTGAAAATCGATGATTGTTGTTCTATTTTTTCAACGGGTTCCGAAAGTGCGCTAATTTCTGCATTAATAGACGAAAGACATACCTTATATGCTGACAGGGTTTTTTGGTACCGTTCCCGAAGTTTATTTCTTTCGATTGGATGGTCACCCTCCTTCTCTATATCTCTACATTCTTCATAAGACCGCTTTACCTGGGTCCAGAGTGAATCTAACTCTACGCGAAGAATTTCCAGCGCATGAATATTGTTCTCTGCAAGGCTGGAGGAATATGTTTTTTCAAATTCAATTAAATCATTTGAACAATTTATAAATTTTCTTAGAGACATTTTTAGTTTTTGTATTTTGAGTCGTTAATTTAGGGAGAGGTGTGTAATAAATTCGGGTCAATAACTGTCTGCTAGCGATTTAACAACAAGTAATATTGAAAAAATATGAATATTTTTAAATCCTATTTTAGATTTAAGGTTACCCGCAAAATTTAATTTTTTTGGCCCGTTGGCAACCCTTTTTTAATTTCTCCGTTACACCAAATATTTTTTCTGTTGTATTTTAATATTTGTGTCTCATTTGTATATAATAATATTTTTCTGTACTTACTGTTGTTGTTGGGTCTTTTACTGGCTTGTTTAATGTATGATCTGTTTTGTATTTTTGTTGCTGTCGCAAAAATATTTTATAACTGCACTTTTCAATATGTAATTGCTGGGTCTTTTAATGTTTTTATGTTTGTTGATATTCACTGCAGTCGCTGTTGTTGTCTCTGCTTTGAATTTTGCGTTGAATTTTGTTCAAGGTTTTGTAACTGTTGTTTATATTTTTTGTTAGATCTGTGTCTGTCTTTTTTTGTATTAATATTTTGTTGTAATTTTGAGTCCAGAAACTTTTTATTTTAATGACTAATGTTTTTTGTTGTTTGAGTATGTTTCTTTTTTGCATTTATCACAAATGTTTATGTTTTGGTAAAAAGTTGTTTAATTTTTAAATAATTTTCTTTTTTCTATTTCACTATAATCCGGCTCGAATGTACCATAATGTTTAGGGTCGAACCTAAACACAATAAAAACACGGTTCACGTATACTATTTGTATTTTTTAAAGTTAAAAATATTTTGTTTTTATTAAGTTTTTAGTTTTAATTATTTCTACACTTTATGTTTTGTTATTATTATTACCGCCACTAATGCACGTATTTATTCTCTGACTTCACAAAAACGATTGATCGTGATTGACAAAAATGAGAAGAAATAAACACTGAATACTGCCAGTGTTGCCATTCTGTTTCTAAACATTGACATAAGAAAATTGTTTGATCATATTAGCTTATCTATATAGAAAAGAACTTATAAAGAAATATTGATCAGTTTAAAGGAAAAACATTTAAAATTTTGTTTTAGACTATTGAAATACTTTGCATGGAAGGCCTTAGCATCTATAGCATACTATAAACAATTTTTCATTGAACCTTTTCATTTCTTTAGGTTATAATTCTCTGGTATTTTCTGCCACCCTTCTAATACTGTTTTTTTAAACGAAATTTATTCTGTCGTTTAGTGACTTGTTTTTTCTAAAACACCCATAGTTTTCAATAGGATTGAGATCGGGACTTTGAGCCCGTATATCGATCATGTGCCCTCAGTTATATAACAGCTACATGCGTACCAGGTGTAACTTATTTTTTGCGTCAATATCTTGTTAAAACTTCAGTTTTGGTTTGTGGCACCTTTAAGTTCAAATTTCTGCGAAATGCTAAATAAATGGGATCGCAAAATCTCTAAATATTGATGCCCATCCATTGTTGAGGAAGATACAGCCACATATCATTATTGAAATTTTTTAAAATTTTACGGTTGGTATAATATTATTGGTCTAAAAATTTTCTTAGAAAACACATCACTAATTGCCGCAAATCCTTGTAATAAAAAAAATGGCAAACAAATTCACCAAAGGAATGTACAAATTTAGTTTAATTAATTCAATGTTAAATCATTTTATGAAATTCTACAAAAAATGTGTCCTTTTATTTATAGTTTTAAAGGAGGACCGCTTCACACGTGCTTCCCAGGGACTTTAGACCAATTAGTCCTTGTTCCTTCCTACTGAAGACGTTGGAGAGAATTCTTGACCTCCATATCAGGAACTCGATCAACCCTCACTACTATCTACCTCCCAACATGCCTACACCAAAGGGAGATCGGTCGATACTGCTCTGCACTCACTGATCTCTCAGGTGGATAGGTCATTGCATTTCAGGGAATATACGTTGGTTGCTTTTCTCGATATAGAAGGCGCCTTCAACAATATCTACCCTACGGGTATCGTTAATGCTCTGCTTGGACTGGATTCTGGTCTGGTTGAATTCATTGAGCTTCTTCTTATGTCGCGATTGATATCCGCCACAATTGGAACTACAAGGTGCCAGAGGGTGACTGCTAGGGGCACCCCACAAGGCAGTGTCCTCTCTCCACTTCTCTGGAACCTTGCTGTTAACACTCTCCTCATCGGGTTGGAACGCTCTGGTAACAGTGTTGTTGCTTATGCTGATGATATCGCCATCGCCGCATCTGGGATATGCCCACAGACATTGTCTGACAAGCTCAAATTCGCTCTGGACATTGTATCTGGGTGGTGCAGGGAATTTGGACTACGTGCTAATCCTGGCAAGACGGAGTTAATGCTCTTTACGAGACGGTACAAGGTACCTCATTTCACTCTGCCCAGTCTAAACGGGGTTGGACTGCATTTGAGTACCTCGGTTAAATATCTTGGTATCGTTCTGGATCCCAAGTTGAACTAGGGACCTAATCTGGCTGCAAGGGCGCGTAAAGCTGATTGTGTCATCTACTTCTGCCGCAGGGCAGTAGGGACTAGATGGGGACTACATCCCCGCGTGGTTCGCTGGATTTATTCGGCGATCATAGAACCAAATCTTTTATACGGAGTGGTCTTTTGGTGAACCGCTATCGACAAATTCTGCAATGTCAGTGTAGGAACTTGTTATACTACTTTACATTTTTATTTTTATTCATAGTCATAGTTATTTTTAAAAATTAAACAAAAGTTGACTATGAATAAAAATAAAAATGTAAAGTAGTATAACAAGTTCCTACATCTTGAAATAAGTTTTGATATTTTTAAGAAAGAGCAGGGAAAGGAAATAGCATCAGGTCTAATAGATGAAAATTTCAAAACCAAACACAATATTAAAGAATTCCATATTCCTATTTACAACTTTGGCATTCTATGTGAGATAACTAGAAATCAACCTCGAATTTATGTTCCAAAAACTTTGAAACAAATAATTTTTAATAAAATGCATTTCCTCTCCCATCCAGGTACACGTTCTACTCGAAAAATGATTCAAACTAGATATTTTTGGCCTTGCATGAATAAGGATATCAATTTATGGGTCTTACAGTGCATAATGTGCCAGAAATCAAAGATCCATAGATATACTAAATCGCCTAAGGTTGAAATAACAATTCCTAAATGTAGGTTTGAACATATCCATATGGACATTGTAGGACCTTTGCCAGTTTCCAGGGGTTATAGATATATTTTAACTATTCTAGATAGAACGACAAGATGGCCTGAAGCTTATCCAATAAGAAATATTTCATCTGAGACTGTAGTAAGAATTTTTATTCAAAATTATATTTCACGTTTTGGCATTCCACTTAAGATTACTGTAGACCGTGGTGCTCAGTTTACATCTTCTTTATTTTCAAATTTAGTAAATTCTTTAAGAATTCAGAAAATTCATACCTCAACATATCATCCACAATCAAATGGAATTGTAGAAAGATTCCACCGCCAGCTTAAAACATCTCTTACCTCATCTGGTAATAAGTTACATTGGTCAGACGAATTGCCTATTGTATTGTTATCTTTGCGAAATCAAGTTAAAGAGGACCTTAAATGTTGTCCAGCTGAAATGGTTTATGGTCAAACTTTGAAAATTCCTGGCGAATTAGTAGTTTCTCTAGAAAATTCGGAATACACCAATGATTTTTTATTATTAAAACTAAGGGAGTATTTTTCTTCCATTCGAAATTCTATATCCCATCATGGCAATAATCATAGCTATGTTCCTACAAATTTAATGAATTGTTCATACGTATTTGTGAAAACTAGGAAAAAACTTGGATTGCAATTTCATTTTGAAGGGCCATATAAAGTCATTAATAGGAATGATAAATTTTTTATAATACAAAAATGTACTCAGACAGAATCAATTTCGATTGATCATTTAAAACCTGCATACATAGACGAATCAACACATAATAATGAAATTGAAAATTCGATATTACCGAAAAAGAAAACTGTAACATTTAATTTAAACTAATTTTATTATAATTATTTTATTTTATATTGTTATTATTTTTTTTTCTCGGATGGGAGAGTAGATGTAGGAACTTGTTACACTACTTTAAATTTTTATTTTTATTCATAGTCAACTTTTGTTTAATTTTAAAAATTAAAAAATTTGTGTTTTACGTTTTCATATTATATCATTATAAAAAATATTTTACCAAGAACAAATCAAAAATTTTTATTGTAAAATAAATAATAATTTTATAAAAAATAAAATAACTATTAATGTTCCTACAGTCAGACTCCTTGATAAGGTCAGGAGGTCCACGGCAGTGCAGATTACTGGTGCATTACGCACCACCCCCACGAAGGCACTCTTTGTTATGCTGGGGTGGCTTCCGTCTAGGATTCTTGCCAGGCTAAACTGATGGCGGTAAGACTCAATGCACTAACACGGTGGAATTTCGTACCCTCGGGGCACTGCTCTATTCTTTTAGAGGAACCTCGGATACGGGACAATATCGATTTCACCTCACCGAGACTGGAACTACACAGAGACTTCCACACGTTGATCCCAAGTAGGGATAACTGGGCCTCTGGGGAGGTCATCCCCAGTGGATCGGTGGAAGTCTACACTGATGGTTCCAGGATTGGAGATAAAGTGGGATGTGGTATCTATTCAGAGATGCTCGCCCTCTCCATATCCCTTCGCAACCCTGATTATTGTAGCGTTTTTCAGGCCGAAATAATGGCTATATGTCACACTGCAATGGTGATACTTCAGGGTGGCACTCCCACTGCCAGTTTCACCATATTATCTGACAGCCAGGCGTCAGTCAGATCCCTGTCGAGTTTGACCACCAACTCTAAAATTGTCGGCGACTGTCGCGATGCCTTTGTGGCACTCTCGAGACAGTGCGTAGTAAATCTGATTTGAGTTCCTGGACACAGGAACATAGCGGGTAATTGTACTGCGGATGAATTGGCTAGGGAGGGCACGTCTCTGCCGAATGTTTATCCTTACATGGAAGTGGGTATACCTCTTTCCTCTGTAAAGCTTCTTATTAAAAGGAAACTTTTATTGGACGCTGACCTGGCCTGGTCGCGGGAGGAGTCTTGTCAAGTTGCTAGACTCACCTGGCCTAGCCTGGACTTGAGGCGTACCAATCAACTCTTTAAACTGGACCGCAGGGATATCTCTTCCGTTGTATCTATCCTCACGGGTCACTGTATCTATCCTCACGGGTCACATAGTAAGAAAGCCTGGCAAAAATAGATTTTGCTTGGATGCGCGAAAATTGAACAAATTGACAATCAAAGACGCATACCCTTTGCAAAATATAAATGGAATCCTAAGCCGAATAGATGAGACGCATTATATAAGCAGTGTAGATCTAAAGTATGCCTTCTGGCAAATTGAGCTGGATGAAGAGAGCAGGCCCTATACCGCTTTCACCGTTTCCGGAAGACCTTTATACCAATTTCGCGTAATGCCGTTTGGATTATGCAATGCAGCGCAAAGATTATGCCGGCTTATGGACAAAGTTATTCCGCAGAGGCTAAAAGATAATGTCTTTACAACCTTGACAACCTTTTGATAATATCTAACGACTTTGATAAACACCTAGAACTACTAGAGGAAGTTGCTGCGTGCTTATCAAAGGCCAATTTAACGATCGGATTGCAAAAATCAAAATTTTGCTTCAAACCACTGAAATGCCTAGGCTTTATCATTGGAGGTGGAATGCTAAAAACAGACCCCGACAAAATAAGGTCCCCAGGTCGATAAGAGAAGTCAGAAGTTTCATGGGAACAGCTGGGTGGTATCGGCGGTTCATAAAAAACTTTTCAGTTATATCTGCTCCATTAACAGATGCCTTAAAGAAAACATCAAAATTCAGCATGAGTCCCGAAGCCATCAATGCATTTAACAACCTAAAAAAGGCATTGACATCTGCGCCCGTACTACGCCATGCAGATTTTACTAAACGATTCTATATCCAATGCGATGCATGCCACTATGGAATAGGAGCAGTTTTATATCAGCTAGATAATGATAATCAAGAACATCCAGTGGCCTTTTATTCTCAAAAATTAAACCCATGTCAACAAAATTATACTGTCACGGAAAAAGAATGTTTGGCAGCAGTGATGGCGGTGAAGTAATTTAGGGAATATATAGAAATGATGCCATTTACAATTGTCACCGATCACGCTAGCTTGAAATGGCTAATGTCTATGAAGGATTTACATGGAAGACTTGGTAGATGGTCGCTACAGTTCCAATCATTCGATTTCGAAAAGGACAAGAAAACATTGTAGCAGATGTGTTGTCGAGATTGCCACATGATAAGGTAGTAGAAGAGATACATTTTCATGAAATTCTAGGGTTTGAAACAACCGAGTTCGAAAGTACCGAATATTTAGATCTGATACGGCATATTGAACAAAATAACGATATGTTGCCAGATTTAAAAGTAGATGAGGGTAAAATTTATAAAAAAACCAGAGGTGATCCACCTGAAACTGAATTTCAGTGGAAGCTGTGGATACCAGCGACAATAACAACCTCAATAATAGAAAACGACCACAATACGCCAACGTCCGCCCACGGAGTCTTTACCAAAACATTGGAGAGGTTGAGAAGGTTTTATTATTGGCCAAAAATGATAGCTGAGGTGAGAAATTATGTCAATAATTGTCAAACATGCAAAGAAACGAAACCGTCTAATATTAAACTAAGACCAGAAATAGGCAAACCTGTAATTACCGAACGGCCTTTTCAAAAAATATATATAGACTTTCTTGGTAAGTACCTAAGATCTAAAAAGGGGAACGCCTACATTTTCATCGTAGTAGATCACTTTTCCAAATTTATGTTTTTAAAAGCTATGAAAGACGCAACAACAACTGATGTCAACGAATTTCTAATAAATGAGATCTTTCATAAATTCGGCGTACCGAAAATCATCCACAGCGATAATGGAAGCCAGTTTGCATCTAAAGGTTTTGAGAATTTAATGAAAACATACAATATTAAACACATGAAGACGGCCGTATATTCACCTCAAAGTAATGCCAGCGAACGTGTAAATCAATCCGTGTTAAATGCAATAAGAGCATATTTAAATCAAGATCACCGAGACTGGGACATGTATCTCTCCGAAATTGAATGCGCGCTTAGAACATCGGTACATGCCGCCACGGGTGTCTCACCATTTTTTGCGCTGTTTGGCTACCATATGTTCACCAATGGGGCGGATTACCAGCTAAGCAGAAATTTAACTTCCCTTACCGACCACGAAATAAATCAGTTAGAAAGAGAAGATAGATTAGAAATGTTAAGGGAAAGAATAGGAGAGAATGTGAGGAAAGCTTTTGACAGGAGTGCTAGACTATATAATAGAGGAGCGCGTATAATAAAATTTAAACCAGGCCAAGAAGTATACCGTAGAATCACGATATTGAGTAATTTTGAAAAGAACATTAACGCGAAATTTTGCAAAAGGTTTCTTAAAAGTCGAGTCGTTAGGCCTTTGGGGAATACTATGTACGAACTCGAGAATCTACAGGGTAAGCCTGTTAGTGTATATCACGTCAAGGATATCAAAATATAATAGGTTATTTATACTACCCGAAACATCTATCATATATACTGACACTTACCAGTTTTTAATTCCGTGCAATTTTTTTTTTCTAGTTTTAATGCCAAACTGTGATATTTTATTTATCCCTAATTTTTCGTTCAATTGTACCATCTTAAAATTTCTTATAGTGCAATACAAATTCCTTGTGCAATATAATTTCAGTGTTCACCAAAGCTGAAAAGAAATAAATACACAAAGTACCTGAGCTAGAGTTAAATATACAATTAATACTTCCCGTGATGCATTTGGACATCCGGCTGGTCATCAGCTCCTTCCGGAATCTCAGTGCAATAGTGATGAACATGATCTGTGATATAGGTAGATTTATAGTGCAATATTAGGTTAGGATATTTAGTTATATAGTAAGGATTACCAAGTACCTGGAGTGTTCTACACTAATGTTGGACAAAAAAATCTTATATTACGGCTTAGGATTCATCACAACGGCATGACTATGATGTCTACTTACGCTCAGGGTAATGCCCGCCTTGAGACTTCAGGGTGTGGGAGTTCCCCATGTTTGGCATTCAGAAAATTAGGCCGAACACGCACACCGTCCCCTTCTTCACAGTTCAGAGTGAACGGAGTTTTGTTGCGTGCGTCCTCATCCAGAAGATTTTGTTTGGATGTGGCAAAATTTGAGCGCGAACCTACCTTGTGAAACACTATATATGAGTAAATTTATCTTTCTTCTGTTCGTGTCTTATTTGTCATTACCCCTTGTACATATATGGACAGGATTTATTTAATTACTTACTTACTTACTTACTTAGCTGGCCATAACAACCCGTTAACGGGTTTCGTCTCCAGGCGCTTCTGCTATGCGCGCGCCTTCTGCAGTTGGTCACACCAATCGATGACAGGGCTTCATCAACCTGGCCCTTCCAACGTAAACAGGGTCGTCCTCTATGCCGACGTCCAGTGACCTTCGCATCGAAAACTTCCTTCGCTGGAGCAGATTCTTCCATCCGAACAATGTGGCCGAGCCAGCATAGCCGCTGGATGTTAATACGCTGGACAACGCCCACATCGCCGAGGAGCTCATACAGCTCATGGTTGGTTCTAATGCGAAACTCATCGCCATGCCTTAGAGGACCAAAGATCTTACGAAGAACTTTTCTCTCGAACACCCCCAGGACCGCTGCATCGGCACAAGCGTCCATGCTTCCGCACCATAGAGAAGCACCGGGAGAATAAGCGACTTGTAGAGTGTTAATTTCGTCGCACGCGAGAGGTCTCTATTCCTAAACTGCCTACCGAGACCGTAGTAGCACCTGTTGGCCAGTGTGATTCTTCGCCTGATCTCTAGACTGACATCATTCTTGCTGGTAATGGCGGTGCCAAGGTAGATGAACTCCTTGACCACATCGAATGTATAGTTGCCGGCTGTAACCTGGGAGCCGATACGATCAACGTCCCTACTCGTCGACAACATGTACTTCGTCTTGCTCTCATTTACCGCCAGACCCATTTTAGCAGACTCCCGTTCAATAGCATTAAAGGCTGCGGTGACATCTCTCTTGGTATATACGCAAGGAGCTGGACACTTTTGTTAAAAATAGTGCCATTACGATGCACACCCGCCTTTCGCAAAACACTCTCCATGACGAAATTGAAGAGGTCGCAGGATAAGGGTTCGCCCTGTCTGAAACCTCGCACGGTATTAAAAGGCTTGGAGAGGTCTCTTCCTACCTTGACGGAGCTGCGGGAATTACTCAACGTCATTCTGCACAGTCTTATCAATTTTGCAGGAATACCGAGCTCAGACATTGCTGCATATACGCGATCCCTTATCGGGCTATCGAACGCTGCCTTATAGTCGACAAAGAGGTGGTGTGTGTCGACTTGACTTTCATGGGTCTTCTCCAGGATTTGGCGCAGTGTGAATATCTGATCAATGGTGGACTTACCAGGTCTGAAGCCGCACTGGTAAGGTCCAATCAGTGAGATGGCGAATGGCTTCAGTTGTTCACACAATACGCTCGTAAGAACCTTATATGCGATAGGGAGAAGGCGTATACCCCTGTAGTTGGTGTATATTTTGGGGTCTCCCTTTTTCAGGATCGAACAGAGGGCACTGAGATTCCAATCATCGGGCATACTTTCTTCCAGCCATATTCTGCAAATGAGCTGGTGCATTTATTTAATTTAATTACCTTTCATTATTTCGCCATAGGTTTGACCATATATTTCCAATTGTTTGCTATAAATAAGGGAAAATAATTGAATTAGAAAGCATAAGAACATTTCATGACATTATTTACTTACCAGTGTCCGTCCATCAATATTAATATTTGTTTACATTTTTATATAGGCCCATTACACAAGAGTAAAAGGGATGTCAAGATGAGGACAAGTAAACTTTACCATAGTTGAGTACAATAGGAGTAAATTCATTCAAGTTTACAGTGTAGTAAATTAGCGTTTTATTTGTAAATTGTTCGTGCACATATTTGTTATAAATTTTGTTATGTTTGACCGTTAAAATATTGTCTTACTTTTCTTATGGTATAGGAATATGGAAATAGGAGAGAGGGGTAAATTTTCAAGGACAGAAAACAGAGTATTTAGGATAAATGTTATAACGGATAGAATGTAATTATTTTATGAAATGGAATAAGAACATGGAAATTTAGAAAATATGATGGAAAATCTTTGTATATGAACTCCGTTAAATAACACCGGCAATGGGAAGAAAATTTTTATGCACTTATTTATGTTAGTAGCTGCTAAAGCTAGGAGAAGGCAACACCAGTAATAATATATATGGTGAAAAGTTAATGTAAACATTAGTTAAAATATTGTGTAGAGATAAATAGTGAACTGGTCATAAGAAAAAGTGAGTACAAGTGATAGAAGGATTCAATGGAATTGATTAAAAATTTATATCTTTACCTACCCCAGAAAAGGAGAATATACGAGTGAGTCAACCGAGTGGTCAAGGGAGGTTTTGTTTCTAAGTGGATAGGAGAACTAAGATATAATTCCCACGTGAGTACTGTGTGTTTTTTTTTTTGAGTGATATTAGAATAAAAATCCTGTGCTTTCATAATATTTAGCTGGTTAGAGTGTCCGTGTCCATTAGAAGATTCCGGGACAGAAGGAAAATTAAAACCAGGTAGGGAGTTTTATATCCACTATTCAGAGAAAATTTTTAATTCATAGAAGAAATACAATTTTCAATATTTTCCTCCATAATTGATGAATATAATAAATATTTTCTTTATAACTAAATCCTGAACATTTTAAAATAATACCACCAACGGGGACAAAATCCCAAGAGTTCGCTCGTTTTATAATATTCCAATGATATTCTCTAAGTAATTATTTGCATCTATGTATCTACATATATATTTTTTGTTGTACGTTTACATGTTATTCGCAGTACTTAAAATATTATCCAAATATTGATAAATTCGTATATTAGAACTTTTCTGAGATTTATTTTATACACTGTATCGAAACTTTTAATATTATTTTGTATATGTATATACATTTACTGAATTCAAATACTTTAATCTTTTAGCTTTTTTTTATGTTATTAATATTATTTGCTTAAATTAGAATATCCCTTTATCAAAACAAAATATACAAGTTTAGAAGCCACTGGAAGATATATTAAGTATAGGAATTAAGTCTGAGGTTATTCAATCTTAACAGCCTATTTGAGGGAGCTCCTAAAAAGAAAGTAGGTTTTTAATTTGTCTATAATAGATTTAATCCTGGGTGAGGATATCTTCTATTAATATCGTAAAAAAATAAAATTTAAAATTAAAATAAATATATTTTGAGTTGATTAGGGAGAAATAATCAGAGTGTATAGGTTATATCAAATTGTTTAGCATTAAGTCTACCTTCATTGAAACTACATATTA
The DNA here is from genome assembly GCA_963576795.1 of Metopia argyrocephala. NCBI lineage: Eukaryota > Metazoa > Arthropoda > Insecta > Diptera > Sarcophagidae > Metopia > Metopia argyrocephala. The sequence goes on from OY756208.1 coordinate 112,281,709, forward strand.
AGCAGATTTCAAGTTTTATAATGTAATAAAATTGAAAAAAAAATGAATAAGCAGTAAAGTTTTAATATGGATTGGTGAACTTAGTGGTAAGGTGATTCTAGATAGAGCGTGAGAGATGGTTATAGGGGTCTGCACTTACTGATTTCCTGGAGGTTATGCAGCCATGGATGGGATGGGCGATTGGAGCCAGACATCTTGCTCCCTATATCTGTGTGTGATGTTTCGTAAGTTAGATATTTTTGTGTTGTTTTGTTTCCTTTTTATTCTAATACGTCGGATTGGTCAACGGGTTGAGAATCTCCCCTGGGAACTGTGTTGGTCGGGTACAACAGTGACCAATATGAAGTGTGTCGAAATTTAAATCCGTAACATAATACAGTCCTACCAGTTCTTGTTAGAACAATGCACTTTGACTTGGATGGATTAATACACAGCCCATTAACTGCAGCCCAGTTATTTATATTATTCAAATCGTTATTAATATTATCAATACAACCGGTAGCATCATCGATATCAGTGCATTTGTAAAGCTGAACATCATCAGCATACATATGAACATCACAATTGGAGAGAACATCGGGTAAATCATTAATAAAAAGACAGAATAAAAGAGGCCCAAGTATAGAACCCTCGGGAACTCCCCTAGTAATATAGAGCGGACTAGATCTAATACCATTAAATTGAACAACTTGAGATCTGTGAGTAAGGTAGGACGACACGAGATCGCATGCAGTTTCAGAAAAATCAAATAATTTAGTAATAAGAATCATATGATTCGCTGTGTCAAATGGCTCACTATAGTCCAGAAAAATAAGAAAAGCCATCATTTTCGAATCAAGTCCAGATCTCAAGTGCTCTATGACGTCCACAAGAGCGATGATACAACTTCTAGACTTCATAAACCCAGATTGTCTATCCGACAGTAATCTCCTATGCGCCAAATAATCGCTCTTTTGCTTTCTCATTAATTTCTCGAAAACTTTCGATAAAAATGGGAGTATAGCAATTGGTCGAAATTCGCTATTAGTTTTAGGAATCGGGACGATTCTCGATTTCTTCCATTCCTCAGGGAAAACCGATTTGGTGAAAATGGTATTGAATAAATGAGTAAGGTAGGGAAGTAACTTAGGAATTAATGTTTTTAGAAATATTGGGTTAATATCGTCCATCCCAGTTGCATTTGATTTGACAGCTGAGATATTATGGAGAACCTCAAGTTGACTAAAACAGCGGAAACTGAAAGGATTTTCTCTAGAGATATGACAAAGTTCAGCATAGGCATTTTCTGTTGGTGATGGTATGTTCAAATTCACAAATTTTTCATTCAGGGAATCACAGTCGACATCACGATCATATAGCGTATGATTTTGTCTTCCAATACCAATTTTCCGGATCTCATTCCATTTAGACCTACAATCAATAGCAGATGAAAATTTGTTTTGATAAAACAAGGATTTTGCAGCCCTAACTTTCTTCGTAACAGCTCTGCGAGCAGTCTAATAAATAATTTTAAGATCCTCAACCTTAAACTTTTTCCATAGATTGTAGGCAGCATCTCGTTTCTTAATCAGGGACCTTATTTCATCAGTGAACCAGGATTTCTGGCCAGTTCTTACCCGCTTGGTTTTTATAGGGACGCATGTTTCAAACAAATAATTAACATTGCCCTGGATGAAAGATAATTGATGGCCCACACTTTGAAAAGTATAAATTTGATCCCAATATAACTATTCAATTGACCATAATCAATATTATGAAAGTCACGAAACGAGACCCAAGTATCACTCCTCTCAAGGCAAAGGTTATAGGTTAGGAATATTAAATCATGTCTTAAGAAAGCCGGGGCCGATAATTGGTCATAGAGAAGAACCTTAGAAATCTGATTTACAAAGACCAAGTCTATTAAACTATTTGCAGTTGCACCATAATGTGTAGGTATGTTAGTATTAACAGGAATAAGTCCTAGGGCCTGCATAGGTTCAACAAGAGGATTGTCCACTAATAAGTTATTATTAAAGTCGCCCGTAATAATGATATCGTCGTACTGAACCGAAATATCCTCAAGAATATCAAGAATGGGATTAACATTGATGTTACTATGAGCCCTATACACATTACCAAGTAATATTTTCCTCCCATCTAAGGTGAATATCTCAATAAATAAATACTCAATTTCACTACCAATAACCGTTTTTAATTTCTCCTTACAAGATATATTTCCACGCACATAAATTGCTACATCACCTCCTCTGCTTCCGATTTCAATACCGTTAACAAAAGTTTTCCTATCCGAGCGAAAAAGTCTAAAACCCGGCAAATTAAAAATAGAGTCATGCACACCCAATTGAAACCATGTTTCAGAAATACATAAAATGTCGACGCCAGCCGTCGTAAATAAATATCGAAGCTCGTCCATTTTCTTGTTCAGACTCTGCGCATTCAAATGAACAATCTTAAGGCCGGTCTTTTGCTTGCAAAGAATTCTTAACATGCTGTAAAAACAGTCTTTGGAATGATAATTATTTAAGTTAAACATTTTTGGAAAGATATTGGCAACGCTTGCATTTATAAATTAATATAAGATTTAAAAAGGAGTTAAATTGATGTAATCTAAATAAGAATAAATTAAAAAGAATTAAAAGAATAAAAATATTTTGAAATATGTTACAAAGTAAAAACAAATATTTGATAATAAAAATAAAAGTAATTTTCAAATTAAGAAGCAGAAAATTTTTGATAAATTTATCTAACGTGTTGAGTAGCCGCAGCTTCCAAACCATCGGATTCCGGAAAAAATTCAGACAACTGTTTAATATCATCAATTCGTGAGATATTATCATCCATAGACTTCTTGAAGTAAACGAAGCCACGTAGAGTAAAGGCACTATGTATAATTTTTTTCTTTTTAAGACAAACAGCAGCACGTAATATTTGAAAATTATTCTTTGTTAGATTTTCATTAATAAAAAATTTATTATCTGAGTCAATACCAATGTGTCTTAAGCAGAAATTAAAATCTCTATTAGTTTTTCTAAATTTCGATAGCGATTTTAAGAAGATGTTTCTGTCGTATGCAGAACACATTTTAACGATAACGACGGTATCACTCGAATAGTTATCTCGTTTGTTATCCAAGCTTCCCAGACGATATATAAATTTTATAGCAGGGGTGGAAATGTGTATGGTGTTACATATAGATGAAAATATATCGGTAAGGCTTTCATTTTAACAATAAGGTATTCCATTTAGTCGTAATTCAGATAAAACATTATTATTTTCCTGAAGCCCAACTTTCTCTTTCAGGGATGTAATTTCGTCCTGCATGCTTTTAAAATCATTCGCCATTGTTTCGATTTTCGTCACTCTATCCTTCAGATCATGTAGTTTGGTTTTCAAAACATTGAATCTTCTATCTAGGTCGTTTAGGAGATCCTTTTTATATTCATTGAGTTTATTTTCAATTAACCTCTCTATTTGCTCAGTGAATTTTTCAAGACGCCTATCCATAAGTGTTATAAGCTTTTGTGGAGAGTCTGAATTATAACTATAACTATTATTAAGATGGGAGTTTTGTAAACTCTTTCTTAAACTATTTTGCGAGGGAGTAGCAGGATTTATTGTTGACGGCGTATGGCTCATGTTCGTGTTCTGTGAGTTGTTGTGCTTGCTTTTCAAGTTTTTAGAACTCATTTTTTTATTTATTTTTGTGTTTTGTTTTTTTATTCTCAAATTATACATTGAGTAAAAATGTAATAAGTTTTTCTTTTTTCTTTTCTTCGTTTTTTTTTTTTTTAATTTAAATTTAAAAATAACGTTTATAAAAAGTGGTGGTATTATGGGTTAGTTTTCTAACTTGGTATCACTTAAAAAGAACCAGTATTTTTAAGAGTGGATCAGCTGTCAATGTTTATGTTTTAACACACATACATACACAAATGTTTATTTATTTTCGCAGTGCATTTGTCTCTTTTTTAAGTTTATATACATATTTGAGTGATTTTATATTTTTTATATTTTAACTATATTTCTTTAAATTGAAAAAGCACCGAAATTAGACCACAGTGACATAAAATGGCAATGCACAAATTCCGAGCACAAACCAAACCAGTTCTTTAAAGTTATTAATTATTTCAACACCTCGAAATCACTTGTTTTTTTGCTAATAAGACGAGAGTCGATCTAAAGTACGTCCGTTCTCCACCACAGCACAGTGATATTGAGCAAAAATTATGATACACATATATCTAGCATGTTGAATGAATTAGGATGTTTAAATGTTAAACAGATCATTATGTTTCACACTATAAAATTTATACATAATATTAGATTTGGAAATAGCCCTAAATATTTAAGTGACAAATTGCAATGTAATAATGAAATTCATAGTTATAACACTAGAAGAAGAGAAGATTACAGATTGCCATATATGAGAACTACAAGGAATATGAACTTTTTAAAGGCTTTTCACACTTATCAACATCTACCATCAATTTGAGAAGATGTTGAAATATTCCCATAAGAATTGTACAGGGCTAAAATTCAACATCTTTCAACATCTCCACGAAATGTTCCTAAATGATTTTGTTCCTCTCAACATCTCTCATAAATTTGAGTGTCACCACTAGAAAACTATCGAAAAATCGATTATTTTTGTGTCATCACTAATGAAAACATATTTAGGCTGCGTTTGAAACGGTATCAAAGTTCTCTTGGGCTGTGTTTGAAACGGTAGCAAAGTTTTCTTGTTAGTAAAATTTTGACAGTCTTGAGGTGAATAAAATTTCATTAGCCTTAGGGCATGGTGAAATTATTTACAAGGTGGTGGCAGGTGAATATAGTACAAAAACAACAGGGAATTTGTTTTTGTTTTTTCAGCTCTTTAATGTCAAAAGCAGGTATGGTGAATTAAAAAAGCACATGTCAGAAGTGTGTGTGTGTATTTTTAACAACATACATGTCTCTACACCAAAACAAAAACACGAATACACACAAAGCAAAATGTAAACAAAACATAAATATAAACAAAACTTTTGACAGGAGCGGTATGACCAAAAAAAAAACCCAGCTGGGTTGGTAACACCACCTTGTAAGTAATTCCACCATGCCTTAGGGGCTAGTAAAATTTTTGACATAAGCATAGAAATATTTGACAATGGAAGAAAAACAGAACAAAGTAAAACAAATATAAAGTAATTATTAAGATATTGCATAAAAGTAAAGAAATATACAAAGATTACTAAAATTATTAAAAAAAACGTAAATGGAAGGAGAAACCGTAAAATAAAAATAATAAAGTAAAATAAAAACTAAAACATCAAATAAATGCGATCTTCTGATCTCCAGAAAAATTGGAATATATATATTGAATATACATTGTTAATTTATTCATTTTTATATAATTTTTTAATTAACAAATTTAATAACAACAAGAGTTTTTTTAATAATAAATGTCAAAATTGTATGCTGTCAAAAAAGTTTCCATTTCACACAGCAGAAAGAGAAAAAATTTTTACCACACAAAAATTTATTTTTACCATAGAACTTTGCTACCGATTCAAAGACAGCCTTAATATAAAATATGGTGTATTTCTTTTACATTGTGGCAAATGACTATTTTTTATTTTCCTTATTTATTTTCTACTTCTTGTTAAAAGTGAATTGTTTTTATAATATTCTTTTTATAAACAATTTCGTTATTTTTTAAATGCATTCATTTAACAAAAACAAACAAATTATTTTGTTGCTATAGAAATGAGACACTTTGTAGAAATAATATGTATGTATGTATGTATGCCCTGGTTGAAAATAATATAATAAACTATTCTGTTTTCTTAAGTTTAAATTATTAATAATTTATTGTTAAAGAAAAAACATTAAACAACTTTTACATGCATCTTTTTTGCTTGCAGCCGAATTGATGGTAGATGTTAGATGTTGCAAATGTGAACGCATGTTTCACATTTTCAACATCTTCCATGCGTTCCTACAAAATGTACTCAGAGGTGTGAAAAGCCTATTATAGGCTTTTTACACTTGCTCACATCTGAAAGGAACCCGTGGAATATGTTAAAAATTGAAAAAACTTGTTTACATTGCAACATCTTTCATCTGTAATATTTTGTTCTAGTTGAGTACGCAAAAAAATTTGAGGACATAAAAATTAAATATAATGGAATTTAAAATTTTTCCAATAATTGGATTAATAATTGCTCTTCAAAATCAAAGACAATTATTACTACAATATTCAGAATTAGTGAACGACATGTTCGAGGACGAAGGCGATTAAGATGATATATTTTTTTTTTTTTTTGCCAAACCTATTGTAAGCCCCCGACGCTCATTGTATATTTTTTGTGTATATTTTTTTGACACAAAAATTATCGCAAGATGTTGAATGAAACAAAATGAGATAGGAACATCTTTTAAAGATGTTGAACATTCAGCCCCGTATACTTCTTATAACAAGATGTTATCTTCTTTGTGAATTGATGAAAGATGAAAGATATGACCAAGTGTAAAAAGCCTATTAGAGTATAATGCTGGCTACAGACAACGCAATTTGTTTCTGCAACACGTTACACATTCAGGTTGCATGTTTTAACACAAACACTGAAACCAACAATGAAACCATAAACGCAATCTCAGTTCTGTTATATTATATTATATTATAACATTATCATCGCGCTGAAGAGCGGATGCGAAAATGAATCGTGAAGTAATTCAATTAGCAGCAAGTGTTGTTATTGATAAAGTGCTCTACTTTTTCACCTTGTAACTTTTTCTTTAATTCTCTTCTATATGATATTCGCATGTTCCTTATCCTGTTTTTAACTTTTTCAATGCTTGCTTTTATATCAATATTTTTATATTCAATTACTAATTTTTCAAATGCTGCTGCTCTTATAATTTTATTTTTATATTTATTACTAGGGCAACTAAAAAGATGCTCTATAAAATTAGTTTTAAGCGCCTAAAATATGCATATCATATCAGAATAAGGCGTGTAAGTTGGTGTATGCGGCTGGGGAGAGGCCCCGGGCCGCTATTTTGGTAAATTCCAATTTCACCTTTTTTCCCATTACAGAGTTCATTACTAGGGACCTGGTGGCTGTAAGCGTCAAACTTATTACTGATGCTGGTATAAGGGAGGTAATATGCGCCTCTGCTTATTTCCCAGAGGATATGGAATGTGTACCACCCTTGGAAGTCCAAAATTTCATCAGGTACTGTCGGGAGAAGAACCACCACTTCATAATTGGATGTGATGCGAATGCTCATCATATGGTATGGGGCAGCACGGACAACAACGATAGGGGTGATTACCTTCTCAACTTTCTGGTTAGCAATAATGTGGCTGTGGCCAATAGGGGCAGCAGACCTACATTTGTTAACGCCATAAAGTCGGAGGTATTGGATATTACGTTGTGTGTTACATTCACGTCTAATCTTGTGAGGGACTGGCATGTGTCAGACGAAGTATCCTTATCCGATCATATGCATATTAGATTTGATCTGGTTAGTGTTGCTAGAACCGATGATAGGCCAATAGTCTCTAGGAAGGTAAATTGGACCTGTTTCAGAGAAAATGTGGCTAAAGAAGTTGACTGGCTGCCAGATTCTATAGAATCTGTTGATGAACTGGATCTGGCGGCAAATCAGCTACAGTCGACATTAAAATCCTCTTTGGACATTAGTGTGCGTCATAGTGACCATTCTATTGTTCGTAAGGTGCCTTAGTGGAATGACACTTTGTCAAAGCTGAGGAAAACCGTAAGGAGGAACTAATAGGGCCAAGCGCACAGGTGATTGGCAGGTTTATAGGGTTAGTCTCACTGAGTACAATAAGGAGATTAGAAGGTCTAAAAGGGAGACGTGGAGGGGATTTTGTCAGTCCATTGAGGGCTTGCCGGCATTGGCCCGCCTTCAAAAGTCTCTCACCATAGATCATTCTAATGGCATAGGGTCCCTTAGTACAGGTACCGAAGGGTACACTCAGTCTAGAAGGCAAACCTTGGATCTCTTGATGGGAACGCATTTTCCTGGTTCCCGAGCGGTGGCACCTGTACGCGAGTGCTGGGATATTCCCGCACCTGTATGTGTTATCAGAAGGGTTAAAAGTCTCGCGAGTAGAATATTCACTCCGGACAGGGTTTTGTGGGCTATTGGCTCCTTTAAACCCTTTAAGGCTCCGGGCAGAGATGGAATTTTTCCGGCTCTCCTACAAAGAAGTTCTGACATAATAGTGTCTAAACTTCTTGTAATTTTTAAGGCCAGCTTCGGTTTTGGTTATATACCACGAGCTTGGCGGGAGGTTGCGGTTATATTTATACCGAAGGCAGGTAGGCCTAGTGATCTTCCAAAGTCGTATATACCCATAAGTCTCTCATCCTTTCTTCTGAAGACAATGGAGAGGCTGGTGGATATTTATATAAGGGAGACGTGTCTTGTGGAACGTCCCCTGCACCCGAGTCAATTCGCGTATGTGAAGGGCGGATCGACTGAGGGTGCAATTCTGTCTCTCCTTGGGAGTATTGAGAAAGCATTTTCTGACAACACAGGCTTTGACTCCATTACTAGTTCTTTGGAACGGAAAGGGGTGGAAAGGCCAATTATAGCTTGGATCGGCTCCATGCTTAGGGGCAGGATTATCAGCTCATCCCTTGATGGAGAGGAATTGACCGTGATTGCGTCAAAGGGATGCCCTCAGCGTGGAGGCCTATCCCCATTGTTGTGGATGCTTGTAGTTGATGACTTGCTTACCATGTTGGCTCAAAAAGGAATCAGCGTAATTAGTTATGCTGATGACCTTGTTATAACGGCCCGTGGGAAATTTGAGAGTACATTGTGTGACCTTATGGCTGATGCTCTGAGGGATGTGTCGAATTGGTGCTCTCAAGAAGGACTCTCAGTGAATCCTTCAAAGACGGTTGTTGTACCTTTTACGAAGAGATATAAGCTGACGTGCGACTGTATTTCTTTTAGAGGTACCACTATTCTGTTTTCTAAGGAGGTTAAGTATCTAGGTGTCATTCTGGATAGAAGACTTACCTGGAACTCGCACATTTCTGCTGTCCAGGCTAAGGCGACAAGGGCACTTTGGGCATGTCGCTCTTCTTTCGGTAGGACTTGGTGTCTATCGCCAAGAATGACACTGTGGATTTATACCGCCATTGTTCGGCCCATAATCACTTATGCGGCAATAGTTTGGTGGAGAAAGACTGAAGAGTCTACCACCATAAGAAAATTGGGCAAGATACAACGGCTTGCCTGCCTTGGTGTAACTGGGGCAATGAGAAGATGTCCAACAGTGGCTTTAGAGGCCCTGATTGGATTAACACGACTTCATATTTCTGTGATGAGGGTGGCCGCGTGTTCGGCGGCAAAAGTGTTCGTAAGAACACCTCGAAATGAGTCAAGTAACCTGGCCATTCTTCACAAGGTGAACAGGAATCCAATTTCGGTCTTGGATACCATGCCTTTGGAGCTTTGCTTTGGCAGGAGATTTAAGGTTGAGGTACTGGACCGGTAATGTTGGTCTACTGGGTGTTTGGCTCGGAGTGAGTCTGATCTAAACTGTCTCTCGTTTCTGTATTACTCGACTCGAGAAATTACTCACATGTGTGTTGAAACAAAAAATCCCATCATTTTTCGAATCGTCGTTAAAAAAGTGTTTCTGTATCTGCATGCGAAAACAATCAAAACAAACTCTTTTCCAACTGGAATATTTCCAGTTTAAATGTGTGAAACGAAAGCAAAACGTCAAAAAAAAAAAATTAATTGTGAAAAACAGTGTTGTCAGATTAGGAGATGTATCACCAAAATGGAGATTTTTTTTCTGAAATGGGGAAAAAAAATTCATTTGGGGATGGGGATTTTATTGTGGATAATCGACAAATGTTTGACAATTTTAACAATTTTGTTGCTTATTTAACTATATATTATAGATTTCTTTCATTCGAAACACACAGTGAAAGAATTTCCGATGAAAGTATGAATTTATAAGCATGACTTGTTTAAAACTCATTCTTTTTAGTTTGGTTTATTTTCTCATATAAATAAAAACATCTCTATACCATTATATTTCCCCCACCGATTTTAATGGTTTTATTGCATAGGAATTTAGTATTAGAGGGTCGCCTTTTAGTTAAACTACTACTGAATGGTATGGGAATGTTTTTCATATTATGGCACAGGACATCTATGTAGAATTGAAGGTACAACAGATACCGTATACTTTACAAATATTTTAAACGGCATAAAGATGTCTTCTTCTGAATATGAAATGGCACATCGATGGGTGTTCCACCAAGTTAACAACCCAAAACAGACATCGAAGCGAGCAAAAAATTATTTTCAAAATATATGCTTCAAAATTTTAAGCTGATCTGCTCAGTTTCCATAGTTAAACCCTTTTGAAAATTTATGCAAAATTGTCAAAGCGGCTCTTTGAGAAAAAACCCTTCTAATAAAGTACTTTGTGGGAATTTGTTAAAGATGTGTGCAAAAACATTGCAATCAATATGTTTTAAAGACTTGTGGACTCAATGCCAAAACGCTTTTGGGATTTTATTTAAAACCAGGGTAATTCCACTAACTACAGAATAGTGATAATTTGGTGCCATGGTTGTACAGCGGTTCATTTTTGAAACCAAAATTTTCCGATTTTTTAATTTTCGCAGTTTTTTCTATAGCGATTTTGCGCCGTTGAAGAAAATTGCATTTCGTCAACACCTTTTAATAGATGGTGTAATTTGCTAAAATTTGCGCCATATCACGTCGATGTCAGGCTGCTCGTTGGTGAGAACGATGACCTCAAACTTTTATAGAATTGGCGTAAATTTGTCAAAAATTACAGTTTTTCGTCCCTGACATTTGCAATCTTATTTAAAACTGCTTTATGTATTGCGTGATCTAAACTTCTTAATAAATGGCACCTCAACGTCAAGAAGGCGTTAAAATATTTTGAAACGCAAAAATTTTATAAAGAAAATAAAATTTTTGCGAAATTTCATGATTTTCTTTCGCATTTTTTTTAATTAATCAGGGGTTTAAAATCAATGTAAAGTATTGGAAATGAAGTGCGGCGGTGAACTAAAGATCATATATAAATACGGTTGAATTCGGTCCATATTTAGCGGGTACAGCGGCATTTTTCTTCAAACACATTTTGCTTTGTGACATCTGCAGTTATGTATAGATTCCGCTGTGATTGACACCAAATGAAAGGTTTTTTTAAGCTTGATAACATGGTGAAATTACCTACAAGGTGGTGTTGCCAACCCAGCTGAGTTTTTTTTTGGTCATACCGCTCCTGTCAAAAGTTTTGTTTATATTTATGTTTTGTTTACATTTTGCTTTGTGTGTATTCGTGTTTTTGTTTTGGTGTAGAGACATGTATGTTGTTAACAATACACACACACTTCTCACATTTGCTTTTTTAATTCACCATACCTGCTTTTGACATTAAAGAGCTGAAAAAACAAAAACAAATTCCCTGTTGTTTTTGTACTATATTCACCTGCCACCACCTTGTAAGTAATTCCACCATGGCTTGATAATAAAACCGAATAGGCATTAAAAAATTTTCATGATTTTAAATTTTACAGATCAAAAAAAAATCCTAACCTCAAAAATAATTCTTATATAATTTTTTTTATTTTTTAAATTTGCAAGTCAAAACATTGTTTTTCTGAAAATTAGTTATGCGTTATATAAACACATATTATAACAATCGGTGAAACATTCATATTTTTGCAAAAATTCGAGTTTTTTAATGTTAAGGAATTTTAATTATTATTAGACTTGTGTAGTACATGAACTACCTAGTTCAATTGTACTACTCTTTCAATTGAACTAAGTGAGCCGGTCTTTTCAATCAGCTCTCTTAGTTCAGTATGTCTTTTTAGGTTTTGTTTCATTCTAGTACATGTTTCTTTTGTCTATATTTCACTCACGAATCTCTCAATAGATTTCTTTCTCGTTCACTTGTCAAATACTTGTACATACCATGGTAAAATTACGTACAAGGTGGTGTTGCCAACCCAGCTGGGTTTTTTTTTTTGGTCATACCGGTCCTGTCAAAAGTTTTGTTTATATTTATGTTTTGTTTACATTTTGCTTTGTGTGTATTCGTGTTTTTTGTTTTGGTGTAGAGACATATATGTTGTTAACAATACACACACACACTTGTGACATGTGCTTTTTTAATTCACCATACCTGCTTTTGACATTAAAGAGCTGAAAAAACAAAAACAAATTCCCTGTTGTTTTTGTACTGTATTCACCTGCCACCACCTTCTAAGTAATTTCACCATGGTACATACATTGAAATTCATTGTGGTGGGTTATATAATAAAAACGAACAGTGCTGCCACTAAGCATTTTTGTATCCCACATTTATGAAAAAATCACTAAACGAGAAAGGAATAACTGCTAAAATTTTTGTATTGGTATACATATTATTTTTTAAACTAAAATTAATGTAAATGAGTAAATAAAAAATAATGAAACATCAAATAAAGTACTACATTGCAAAATTTAACTCAAATATTATTAGATTGTCATTGTCGTTGTAAAAAGGAATAATCAAAACTACACATATACATATCAGTATAATTCGATTTTAAAGAATTTAGGAACATATTTCGCTTAAAATATAATAATGAATAAAACAAGACTAATAATCGGCTAGGTATTGTTTTGCTTCAGATTTTGTATTTTATTTTTTCATCGTGTGAAATAAATATTCTTCACATGAACATTTTCACAAATTATCTTGTTTTAGTTAAATCGCAGAAACCTTTCACCAAACTGCTTTTAAAATGCATAGTTGCATTAATTGTTAGTATGTACATATGTATTTAATTTCGTTTTTATTATTCCTATATTAATCAACGTTGCCAATTTTTATTTTAAATTTAAAAGAAACAGGTATTTGGGGAAGTCCGATTAATTTAAAAATTAAACCACATACAATAAGTGTATAAAATTTATAAATAAATATTTAAGTAATGGCTTTGCGAAAGAATCATAGTAAAATATGGCTTCATTTTTCGGAGGATGGAAATGATCGTGCTAAGTGCAAATATTGCAAAGCTTCGTTAAGCATTGCTGGGGGTTCTCATGGCAATTTGAATCGCCATATGAAAAACAAGCATCCAATAATACCCTTGTCACTAGAACGTCAAGATTTTACACCGGTACTAGGCGATAACATCGAACGAGAGCATCCGGAAGTTAACCAACCCTCTACACACTCACAAATTAGGGTTCAGCAACAAAGCATTACGTCTTTTATTAGTAAACCACCACCTCATCGAAAGGTACAGCAAATTGACAGGCAAGTCCTAAAAATGGTAGCGAAGGGACACCATTCTTTGCGAATTGTTGAAGAACCTGAATTTAAAAAATTAATACATGAAGTGTCACATTGTCCAGGGTACATGCTGCCATGTCGGAAGACTTTATCAAACAACCTGCTGGTAAGTGTTCATGCAGAAATTCTTGAGACTGTCAAATTGAAACTTCGTGCATCATCGGCAGTTTGTATCACGACAGATGGATGGACATCAAAAACTAACACCAGTTATGTTGCAGTAACTGCTCACTATTTGGATGAAAATACCCAGCTGCAATCGTTTTTGATAGGATGTGAAGAGTTTTTGAAGAGGCACACTGCGGAAAATATTCATAGTTTTTTAAAGAAAATATTCGACGAATATGATATTTCAAATAAGATTGTTGCAGTTGTAAGTGATAATGCAGCAAATATTGTTGCAGCAGTTCGGCAAGGACAGTTGCGTGGGATAGGTTGTTTTGCTCATTCGCTTAACCTAATTCTGCAGTCTGTTTTAAGTGAAAGCGACCAGATACTGGCAAAGGTAAGGAAAATTGTCGAATATTTTCACAGAAGTTCGCAAGGCCTTAAAAAATTGGAAGAAATGCAAAAAAAAATGAATTTGCCTGAGTTAAAGCTTAAACAGGACGTTAAAACACGATGGAACTCAACGTACCTGATGCTAGATCGTATTATTATAATAAAAGACGCTGTAATTTCCACTCTTTCATTGAATCGGCCGGATTTATTGCTTTCGCTGCAGGAATGGGATCTAATAAACAATTTAATTCCAATTTTGAAACCTTTTTTTGAAATAACGACCGAAATTTGTTCGGAAAGCAACGTTACACTTTCAAAAGTAATGGTTATTTGTAACTTACTTGAACAAGTTATAGGAGATTGTGTGCCGATAAACAGCTCCGTGTCGTCGTTAATTTTAAAAATAAAAGAGGGATTAAAAGCACGTTTCGGTAGCAACGACAAGAATGATTTATATGCCGAAAGCACAATTTTAGATCCCAGATTTAAAAGAAGGGGATTCAAGAGCGATTCGTCTTATGAGGCTGCTGTAAATAATCTTAGAATCAGACTCTGTGCCATAGGATTGCCAACTGCATACGAAAATAACAATTCCCAGGAAGAATTGCCAACTACGACTGCTGCGGCAGAGAGCACTATTTGGGCTAAATATGACCAAAGTTTTACAACAACAGTACGGCCTGACAACAACAATGCAGCAGTTATAAGAGAATTTGACAAATATTTAAACGAGGAGTATATAAAGCGAAAGGAAGACCCATTAGTTTGGTGGAATGAGAGAAAAAAAATATATCCACGAATTTATCACTTTGCTCTTAAACGTCTTTGTATATCAGCTACATCGGTGCCATGTGAGCGAGTTTTCTCAGCAACAGGGCAAATTATAAACGACAGACGCACATTACTTAAACCAACCAAAGTGTCAAGTCTCGTATTTTTGCACAGCAATATGTAATATTGTATTGGCTTACTAGGCTTATTAAACAAGACTTCCGGATTCAAACCCCAGCTCTAACATCTTGAACAAAAAAAATAAATTTGAAAAACATTTCTTTCGGCGACTACGTCCTTAGCAGTTTTCTGGCAAAAGCTCTGAGAGTAAGTCTAATATGTAATATCTTTATTTCAATTTTTATTTAACATTATTTTTTATATGTGGTATAGTACTTTTTTTTTTATTTGGCTCTAAACTTCTATATTTTTCTATCTATATTAATTTATAAATAAATTAAATAATTTTTATAAAAGAAATAATTTAATTTTTTCTTAACAAATAAATATTATACAAAAAATACGTTTTTGAACTAAATAACAATAAAAAAGTATGGAGCAGTTGAACTAGAATACTAAACTAGTTTATTTCTCTTGTTTTATATTTTTGAACTAAACGAATAATAAATTGAAAGGAGCCGTTGAACTAAAAGATTGAACTAGTTCATCTTTACTCTTTGAACTAAGAAGAGCGCTCACTTAAATGAACTATTAAGCCCAAGTCTAATTATTATTGATATTTTTTTATGTATTTTATCAGTGCATTGATGAATTTGAACTGCACTGATGAATTTGAAATGAGTTTCATGCATCCATATAACATTTATTAAAATAAACCAATAAATTTAACTTTAAATTTTTTTAAAGAAATTTTAACTTAAAACCTCTATAACTTTCGCTCCGTTTGCAATAAATGATTAACGCGAACTGTTTTGGTATGCTAAAATATCACCCTTCACGTGACCAAAGCGTCATTCGTGTCATCCAAAAAAAAAATTGGAAAAAAAAAATATCAAAATGTCGAAAATTTTTGAAATTGCCCATATATATTAAAAAAGCTACGCAATATTATTTTTTGTGTCAATTCACATAGTTTTTGTTTCAATTTTTTCGTTTCATGTGAGATATTACTCGAGTCGAGTAATACAGAAACGAGGCACTGGTATACTGATGGTTCCAAAATGGACAGTGGAGTAGGGGCTGGCGTCTATGGACCCAATGGAAATCTGTCAATTCCACTAGGGAAGTCATTGAGTGTTTTTCAGGCTGAAATCCTGGCCATAACCGCATGTGCTGAGATTAACCTGGATATCGGGCTCAAGGGCAAGACAATTAATATATTTTCAGATAGTCAGGCTGCCTTAAAGGCGCTTGACTCTCATCGTATGACATCTAGACTTGTCAAACATTGCTACGACACGTTGCAAAAATTATCGCTTAGAAACAGGGTGCAGCTGTTCTGGGTACCTGGACACTGTGGTATAAGCGGGAACGAGGAAGCGGATGCATTGGCTAGGAGGGGATCTGCGAAGCCTTATATTGGTCCGGAGCCCTGCTGTGCAACACCGCTTTCTACTATTCTCAGTCGAATTAGTGAATGGGAAACTGGCAAATGTTTGGAACATTGGAATGCCCAGCCGGGTCTTAGGCACGCCAAGGCTGTGATTCGTCCGCGATTTGGGGGTGAGTCTGATGTTCTAAAGTATAGAAGGCCAGACCTGAAAATTCTAACGGATTTTCTTACGGGTCACTGTAGTGTAAAGCGCATTTGATGAGAATGGCGATCACAAATGTAGATGTTTGTAGACAATGCTTACAAGCATCAGAGACAGCAGAGCACATATTGTGTGAATGTGTGGCTCTTGATAGATTTAGATGGATGTATTTAGGGAGACATATGGTCTCACTGGCGGATATATCCACCACTAAAGTTTCAGGCCTGCTGGTGTTCGTAAGGAAGGCAGTTGGTCTGTTAAACAAACAGTAGACTCAAAGGGACACAATAGATCTTATAGGTCGCAGTGTCTTGCATTTGTGCTGGGTCTAAACCAGATAATAATAAATATGCATTGAAAAAAACAGTTTTAAGCGTTAAAAATATGCTCTATAACACTCATAATACATAAATATGCTAAAGTAAAATTACGGATATTTTTTTTCAAAAATTTGAAGACATGAAGAGTAACAATTAGCCGCCAACCAGATAAAATAAATTTCCTTTATATTTACATAACGCTCATTTGCGAGATTTTCTGCATATTCTTATGAAAATTTTATTAATTTAAAAATAAACTTTTAATTTAAGTTTTTTTTTTATGTCATGCAATTATGGACATTTTTTCCCAATAGGAACAAGGTTGAAAAAATCGTAACTTTTAATTGAGAATTCATTATTATGCAATAAATTCCAATAAATGTATGTAAAATTTCTATGCTTTGTATTTAATTTGTTTTTTGCTTTGACATTTTCATCAAATTGACATTAACTATTGAGCAATAGTTTAAAAAGCAGTTTCACCAATGTTCCCAATGTTAGTTTTAAGCGTTTTCATGAGTACCGTTATTATTTCATAGATTATACTTAAGTAATGTATGAAAAAGTATGGTCATTATTTTGAAAAATAAAATTTGGTAATACACGTAAATTCATAAAAAAATTTGTAAAATATGTCATTCACATATAAAAATGCAAAAGAATGCATTTATGACGAAATATGCAAAAATATGCGGTAACAAAAAGGGGTTAAACGTCGTAGGTTTTCCTAAAATGAAATAATATTTTGGTTGTTTTGTCAGTAATATTCAGAAAAAAATATGCTAATGCATATTTTTGGTTGCACTTTTCACATCCCATAATTCAGGTAAACTTTTGTATAAATTAATAAAATTTACCCCGTGTTCATTTCTTTCGATTGCCATTTTGTTCTTTCTTAATTATATAGATGTTTACAGCTTGCTTGTTGTCAATGTACTAAACACATAAAATAATGAAACAGCGATACAAACAATGCAATCTGTTTCAATGCAACCAAAAAATATCAAAACATTTTGATGTTAATGAAACCTGGGGGTCAATTCTTGTTCTGTGAAACGGTGAAATGAAAAGTTTTTTCACTGTTACACAGAGTTTTTGATTCTTGTTTTGTGCAAAACTTAAAAGATACATATAATTTTTTCATGTAACAACAAGTGGAATGAAACAAAATATTTTCACAGTTTCACAAGAGTGCTGATTCGTGTTTTGTGTGAGTGTGAAATTAACTGTCAAAATTGTTTCATATGTGTAACAAGTTTGCACATAAAATGTTTATGTGAAAAAATAACATAGAGGTTTAAAACCATGAAAAAACCAACAAAAGGAAAGCGTACTAGCAAAAATAAAAAAGAATATATAATAAAATCGAATAAAATAATTGCACCTGTTATGTTTTTATTTTAATATAATATTTAATACTCGTATATTTATATCAAAAACCAAAACAAGTATGGCGTCACATTGGTGTTTTGTTTGTACTAGAACACAGAGCCAAATAAATATAGTTGACGGCGGTAGCGGCGAAACCGGCAGCACAAAAAATCAATCGGCGATAGTTGCAATTATTTTTAGGCTGTGTTTGAATCGGTAGCAAAGTTCTATGGTAAAAACAAATTTTTCTGTGGTAAAAAATTTTTCTCTTTCTGCTGTGTGAAATGAAAACTTTTTTCACAGCATACAATTTTGACATTTATTGTTGAAAATACTCTTTTTGTTATTAAATTTGTTAATTAAAAAATTAATACGTTTACAAAGCATATTCCATTACTCATTCCAATTTTTCTGGAGATCAGAAGATCGCATTTATTTGATGTTTTATTTTTTATTTGACTTTATTATTTTTATTTTACGGGTTCTCCTTCAATTTTAGTTTTTTTTAATAATAATAATTTTACTAAACTTTGTATATTTCTTTACTTTTCTGCAATATTTTATTGATTATTTTATATTTGTTTTAGTTTGTTGTTTTTCTTTAATTGTCAAATATTTCTATGCTTATGTCAAAAATTTTACTAGCCCCTAAGGCTAGTGAAATTTTATTCACCTCAAAAATGTCAACATTTTACTTACAAGAGAACTTTGCTACCGTTTCAAACACAGCCTTAATATTAATTTTGTATCCAGCAAAAATCTGATTAATTTTTTTAACATAAAAAACAGTACAAAACATATCTTATCAATTTATATTTATGATAACAATTAGATGAACATATATACAAATGCTACTTATGTATGCAATTGCGGTTGTTAAAATAAACATATGTATATGTACATACATACACATTTCATATTGAAAAAGATTTACATACCTACAACTAAAAACTTTTTCCAAAAAAAATTTCTAAACGAACTTAAGTATGTACAAACATATGTAGAGGGTGTCTGCCAGTTCATATTTCTCCATAATAAATTTGCCACGTCCATGGCGTAATGATTATAAGGTGCATTTGACATGCCAGCTGAGGTACTTTTTTTTTCAGACAATTTGTGAATATTGTTGTCAATTTTTGCTTTGTTTTATGAACATTGTTTTTGTTTTCATACTTTTTGTTTTGGTTTTTTTGACAGTTAACTACCCTAACCAGCATTAAAATGCTGTGTTGTTTTTGTTACTGTTTTACTTGTTGTAATCTCAAAGGCACCTTATGATAAGTGCGCCGTGGCCACGTCTTTACTTCACGATTGCCAAATATGAACTGTCAAAACTAATCTTTACCAAAATGGCCGCAAAACAAAGTCGTATACTTTCCCGGCGGACGCCCTGTATATATGTTTATGCAACAAAAAGTCATTTAAATTTTTCTTGTATGTACATATATTTATACATTTAGGTAATTTGTAAATACTTTGAGTCGGTGTTGATTTAATTTATTTTTCGATTTGAAAGTGATATACAAAAATGTATGTATTTGCGAATGCATAAAGCTGAAAGTGGTATCAATGAAATACATATTTGTTTGTTATATTATTATCAAGGCCCATTAATATAGGTCATTGCATCTCTACAACAATACAACTATAGAAAAAACCACACGTATTTTGTGTCGTGTGATCTATCTATATCTGTCAAAATTATAAAAGGTTTTTGTAGAAAATGGTGGAAAAGAAACTAAAATCAGTGTTGCCACAGTCCGTAAAATTTAGTAACCAAATTTGAATAAGAAAATTCAATAAATTAAAACTAAACATTTAAATGTCGGCTAATTTTATACATATAAAATTCAATTTCAACATACGTTCTATGATATAAACTGTAAAATAAAGTGAAAGTCTCCCATATAAAACATATTGTTACGAAGAAATAATTTTGTAAAACAAAATCATAATTGCATTCCCTTAAATTAGTATTTTCACTATTTCTACCATTTGGGCTATATAAAAAAATTATTACAATAAGAAAATATATGTCGGAAAATCAAGTACGTTTAAAATTATATAAATTTTTAAATTATAAAAGATTTATTATTGCTGTGGAATTAGTTAAATACTAAGCAATAGAGACAATAACAATTAGTAGAAAAACTGTAGGTATTATAAATAAGGCTTCACATTACTCTTTTTAGTTATATATACAAGATTATAGAGTGTAAATAAAAGCTTTAAAATCCAAAAGTATCTGTATTTTTAGTTTGCAGTAAAGAGCCCTAGTATACAAAACGAACTATAAAGGACAATTAATAACAATATTATCCTGTTGAACCTAAAATATTACAATGTTTAGTTAAAACTATTATTATTCATTTAAAATAAAAATACCATTTTATTTTTAAAGAAAGAAAAAACACAAAAAGAAAATATATATGTAAGAAAAAAGTAGCCAACTTTGGTTAGATATAGCCAATATGGCAACACTGATTGAAAACATAAACATTCAAATAAAAACAAAAACGATAAAAATGTAAACAAACTTTGACGTTTATAGATAATGTTACGAATTGTCCTTTAGAATCCGTTTTATATTCAAGGGTTCGATATTTGTAAACTAAAACACCGTTACTTTTCGATTTAAAGCTTTATTTACACTCTATAAAGGCCTGGTTAGCCAAACGTTGATGTCGTAAAAACGGTACGTACGTTAACGTACGTACGTATGTGCAGTTATACAAACGTGTCATATGTCAACAGAAAATGTAAATAAAAACAAAACAAACCAAAAAATTATAAAGGCATTCATTTGCCTGTACCACTAATATTAATTTTTCGCCGTCCACTAAAAACAAAATATAATAATGTTTTATTTTATTAATATTGATAATATAATTAATTATATTTTTCTACTTATTTTTCACAAAACACAGCACAAATAAAAAAATTTAATTTTTAAATGGCAATATGAAGCCAGCTGTTTAGAGCAGTGATGAATGTTGTTAAATTAACACAAAGTTAAAAAAGGTACCAGAAGTACCAAAATAAGAGCATATTATAATTACTTCTTTTATTTTATGCTTCCTACAAATTTATTCTTATACTACTACTAAATATTCAATTTTTGGTTTAAAGCCATTATTCATTGAATCGGATCCATTGGTCCATTGTGGACCGGAAACGAAAAAAGTTAATTTTTAAGTAGAACTTTTTAAAAAAAATTGTAATTATCTCGGTAACCAGCTAGCACGTAAATCAATCATGCATCCCATATGCTTCTTTTTAGATAATCGAAAAATTTTTCATTTGGTATGTATATAATTCGTCTGTCGAAGATATGTTAAGTAAAATATGGGACTTTGAAATTAAAAAAAAAATAAAAACAAACTTTATATTCACATAAAAATTTAAATTATTCACATAAATATCATTATATGTATCTAAAGACTTCAAAAATTAAAAAGTCTTTTTGCACACATATAAAAGAAAATGATTTGCAAATAAGCATGAAAGTACCAAAAAGGGCGTTTGGGCCACATTGTCATTTAACATACAATAGTCCCATCACACACATTGAAATGTCACGTAAAAACGTTGAGAAATTCTATTTTATACAGATTCTTCCGTCCCGTCAACGTGACATTTATTTTGGATAATCATTTGCATTGTTTTCATATGCTAGAAACCAACGTACGTTGCGTTACGTTACATCAACGTTCGGCTAATTCTACCTTAACGTTTAAAATACAACTAACTACTGACTGTAAAACTTAATGTGTAGCCCTATTTATAGTTCTAATATTTTGTTCTAGTAATTTCAATTGTTTTTATGTATTACTTTTACATAATTGTACAACAACAATTTCATTTTCAATTATTAATTTTATATAATTTTCATATACATTTTAAACCAACATGTATTTGTGTTTGTGAGTTTCTATATACATTTTCCCCTACATGTATATTTGTTTTTGTAATGATTTATAATTTTATAAACATATTTGAGAATGTTCCTAATATATTTGTGTTTGTAATAATAACAGCAAAACCTACTTTAAAAGACTGTAATGATGATTTTGCTTTCTAAAATTATGTTTTCGTAACAATAGGTTTACATAAAATCAGCCTGAGAGATGCAATGACCTGTATTAATGGGCCTTGATTATTATCATTTTATTAATATCTAAAAACAGTATCAGTAAAAGTCGACGCAGTTAAAAAAAATATATGGCGGGTAAGCCGCTTTCTTCAATTGGTTGGCTTCGTACTCTTTATTTGACATTTTGACATAAAATTTCAATAATCGGCCTTATTATGAGTGTCGTTGTCGTAACATAAATAAGTCATTTTTATAAATTGGTATCATGATTGTCGAAAAACGACAAAAAGCAACATTGTTAATGATTCTATTACAATTTTCGATATCATGAGTGTCGCATTTAATTGTCAAATGTTACAAAAATTGTCGTTAAATATTTTGTTCACGACAACGTAAAAAAATTAAAAATATAATGGATTTAGACAAAAAGTAAGTACATATAACATATAAATTAAATTTTAACATTAAATTTAAACTTTTTCAATAAATTTTAAGGGTTAAAATTACAACACCAAAACAATTTTCCAGAATGGTAGAACTATTGGAACAAAATCCAACTTTAGGAAGAGGCTATAGTTCTGGCGTTCATAAAATCAACGCTAAACAAGAATGGAACAAAATGTCTGCTCAACTTAATGTTTTAGGGCCACCAACACGTACAGGAGATGGTTGGATGAAGGTTTGGGCTGACTACAAATTAAAAATTAAAAAAAATTAGTTCACAATAAATCTGAATGTAATGCCACCGGAGGAGGTTCCTTCAAACAGTACGTTTTATCTCCAACAGAAGAAGCTGCCGCTAATTTGTTGAAAATGAGTACAATTATAAATCCTACCGGTGTTGCCTTTGGTTTTCAACGCAATAACCAAATTCAAAAAAATATAACTGAAGAGGATGTAATTATGAATGAGAACATAGAAAATGAAGAACCAACATTTTCATATTCAACACAAAAAGATACAAATAACAAGCCCACTAAACGCAATGACAATCCTGAAAACGCAGATATTTAACATTTAAAAACGAAAAGTTTTGAATATCTAATACAAAGTGATGAGCTTCTTCAAGAGCCGAGCTGCTCTAATACAACAAAGAAAGCAACAAGTAAGAAAACACCAAAAAATGACCTTCTTGAGGAACAGCTACGAGTACAAACAGCGTTATACACAGATGTGAAGAGTTGTTTAGCTGGTATTGAGAGATACCAACGAAAACATTACAAGCTTGAGGAAGAAAAACTAAAACTATATAAGGAAGATTTAAAAAGGAAAAATGAAAAGTTTAAACTGTATAAAGAAGAATTAAAAAATAAGAAAGAACATAGAAAAGAAATGTTAAAAATAAGAAAAGAAGAAATAGAAATTGAAAAAAGACGAATTGAATTAGATGAATTTATGAACAGTTTTCGTCGTTAAGAATGTATCAAACTTTAGAAAGAAGTGAATTCATTTTTTTTTCTTTTTTGTTTTTTAATTCAAGTTTTTATTTAGTTATAATTTTTTTTATAAAATTCCAAAAGATATGTAAAGTTATAAAGTTTTAGAAACACTTTTAAATAAAAATAAAGTTTTTAACGTGTATTTTGTCAGTTTTTACAATCCCAAAGAGGTCGTCAACATATTTTATAAATACTCTTGGATTTATATCCATTTTATTTATTTATTTATTTATTTATTGACGACCTCTTTGGGATTGTAAAAACTGACAAAATACAAGAGACATTGGATATACTTAACGCATTTAATAGACAAATACAATTTACTATAGAAAAAGAGTCTGAGAATAAATTACCCTACTTAGATGCCCTCGTCATCAGAGATGGTAATACTTTAAAAATAGACTGGTATCAAAAATCAATGGCATCAGGCAGACTAATAAATTTTTACTCAAAACATCCTAAAAATATGATAATAAACACAGCAAAAAATTTTATAAAAAAAGTCTTAAATACCAGTAGCATTGAATTCCATAATGAAAACAAACGAAAAATATATGACATACTTATGAAAAATGACTTCCCAAAGCGGTTAATTAAGAACTTGTTAGAACAAACTAAGAAAAATGACAAAAATCGTAGTGACAACAAACCTGTGGATGAACCTACAAAGATATATTCAGCCATTAATTATGTACCAGGCCTGTCCGAAAGAATTAAACATTCTGATATATATAATAAAGAGAAATATATTCTGGCAATGAAATCAGAAAATACAACTAAAAGATTATTTACAAACATGAAAACAAAATTAGACAAAATGGATGAAGCAAATTTGGTTTATAAAATAACGTGCAATGGTGACGACAATGATAAATGCCAAAAAGTTTATGTTGGTACAACAAAAACAAAATTAAAGACCAGAATATCATCACATAAATCGGACTTAAAAAACAATGATAAAAATTTAAATCAAAAAACAGCACTTGCAGCCCACTGTAGCATAACTGGACACAAACCTGAGTTTAATAAAGTGATGATATTGGATAGAGAGAACAATTATAGAAAGAGATATTTCCAAGAGATGCTTCATATAATAAATATACCAACAAATAAACGAATAAACTTTAAAACTGATACTGATAATTGTGCACATATATATCGACACATAATAAATAAGCACAGAACTGAAAAAGGAGAAACATGACAGTGAGTGACAAATAATATAAACAGATTGACGACACCACGGATAATAGTTATGTAAGATATTTGTTATGAAAGTTGTGATATTTTTCTGTTTGTGATTTTTATTAAATTTATGTTATATGTTTTAAATTGTATTGTAGTGATAAGTTATTCCCTGAGGATGATCAACGAGGTTGAACGAAATATTGGAAAAATAAATTAAATAAAAAAACACAAAAGAAAAGGTGTTAAACTTTTTAATTTATATATAAGAACCTCAAGCCGAAAGTTTGTATAATTTATATAGATAAAGAAAAGGTTCACAACATATAGAATTTAAACATTTAAAAACTTTATTTTTCGTTAAAAGTGTTTCTGAGACTTTATAACACTTTTTAATAACTTTAAATTTTACTAGATAAGTCCTATTAGTTTTTATTTTTTTTTTAATTTAACAGAAATAAAAATGAATTAAATATTTAATGATTGCATTATTGATAACCTTATATTTGATGCGTTAAGATCATCATTTACCACAGAATTCGTTGATGGTATTTCATATACTACATCAACTTCAGGAATTTCTGCATTGAAATGAATGCATATGTTGTGTAAAGCTGCACAAACAGCAGTGATTTTGGCAGCCATGTCTGGAGAATAATGC
Source organism: Metopia argyrocephala (assembly GCA_963576795.1). Classification (NCBI taxonomy): domain Eukaryota; kingdom Metazoa; phylum Arthropoda; class Insecta; order Diptera; family Sarcophagidae; genus Metopia; species Metopia argyrocephala. Next base: position 112,307,140 of record OY756208.1, read on the forward strand.
AACTGTCTGGCGCCAAGTATGCAACGGAATCTGTTTTTTAAGACGCCAATAGTTCGTTCGACTACATTTCTAGTTCTTGCATGTATGGAGTTGAAACCCGCTTCTGGAGAACCTTCACCAGCTGATCTGAATGGTGTAATTAAATATTTTTCTAAAGGGTAACCAGCATCTCCTAAAAAAATATTTACTTTTTTATTACAGTTTGGAAAAAGCTTATAAGACCAAAAAGCAGTTATCTAAAATTATACAATGATTTCAGAATTTAAATCATCTTTTTATAAAACCTTCGGCTGCTTCTTCTTACAAATAGGCTGCATCTGATCACAAAATATACTTCCATTTTACTACAGGCCATCGACATGTTCTTTTGCAAATTGAAATCTTTATAAATCCAAAGTGTGATTGACACTATTTTATTACACACCAGTGTAGTTCGTTTTTAGAATTTTATTTGCTTAATGGATCCATCATTTAAATTAGAAATGTTGACTGTATACTTACCTAGTAACCAAGTATTTCTTTCCCCATTATCGTATTGTTCTCTTAAAAACTGCTTTAAGTCGCTAATGTTCCAAACTAAAGAATCATGTACAGATCCCTGATGATGTGATGATATATATCGAACTCTGAGTTTATGATCACATACCTGTAACATTGCATTTTTAGTGCCAAATTTATTAAACATTTAAGTTTTGATATTACCACAGTTGCGTTAAGGCTAAAGAATCCTTTTCGATTTCTGTATTTAAATTGTTCTTCCTTTTCTGGAGATATTATATTAATATGAGTCCCATCTATACAGCCTATTACGCCGGGAAACCCAGTTTTATTATAAAAATATTCTTTAATTTGATATTTTTCATTTTCTTCCGTTGGAAAAGAAATCCATTCAGGACAAAGCTCACTATGCATTATATTAATGCACTCGTGGAAAACATTGCTTACTGAAGATTGACACATACTAATATTATAGTCATTTCCAGCACCCTTTTGATAGCTACCCTCAGCGAGTATCCGCATTGTTGCAGCAAGTTTTAAAACATTTGGCAAACTGGTCACTCTTGTCGACTGTTTTAATTTACATAATACATACATAACTGGCCTTTACAACCCTGTGTCAGGATTACGGCCTAGCTTCTCGCACTGTTTTAATTTAGGTGCTATTTTTTCAAGAACACATTTAAAGGCTTCCTTGTTTAATCTATAGTAGCTAACAAACCTTAAAGAAAAATATATTGAAGATTTATCTTTAGTGAATTTACAAGTTACTTACATGGAATTTGGCATGGCAAATATGTTTGACTTATCCCATAATTGTCTTCGCATATCATTTACTTCAGCTGCAGTATGTTCTTCTTCATCTTCAGAAGATGAAAATGTAGCAACACTTAACATTTTTTTAAATTTGTTCAAATTGTATTTAAAATAAATTTTTTTTAATACCGCCAAAAACAGCTGTTGCTGACAGTTTCAATAACCGGGTTACTCATAATCAATTAAAATTGTAAAAATTATGAGTCAATGTGTGTTTTTTCATCTATTACAAAATTGTCGCAGTCGAAAATTTTACTTAATACCAAAAAATATTAAACACGACAACGACTACGACAACTGTCGAAACACGACAACGACACTCATAATAAGGCCGAATATACAAGCAAAAGTTTCACGAATATGGTTGGAATGAAACAACTTTTTCATAACATGCACCAGTGCCTCGTTTCTGTATTACTCGACTCGAGTAATATCTCACATGAAACGAAAAATTGGAACAAAAACTATGTGAATTGACACAAAAAGTGCTGTTTCTCACATACGTGTTTCTGTATGAAAAATAATGCGAGTACTATATGTCATTTATGCCATTTTCCAATTATTATTGGAAAAATGTGAGTAAAAGTGTTTCTGTATCTTTTTTTTTTGTGAAAACTGAACCGAATGAAGTGTCAAAATAAGCCGCATATTAAAACGGTGCGAAAAGTGTTTTGCAAACAAAAAAAAAACAATTTTTGTATTTTGTGTCTTTCTTAAATAATATTGTGTGGCTTTTTTATTAAAAATAATATTGCGTAGCTTTTTTAATATATATATATGATATATATTTTTATAGTTTTGCATTTCTCTTCATATAATTTTTTTATTGGTGTGTTTACATTTTTCACCAGGGTTGTCAGATAGTTTTCACTTTTCATCCCCGATTTTAAAATTCATATCCTCAAAAATCCCCACAGAAACTGTATCAATAATTTTGCATAGATACATATGCTTTGATATAGGTATAAATATTTATATACTAATTTATTTGATATGTATTTCTTATTACAGTGGTGGTCTATAAAAAAGATTGACCATGATCTAGCATCATGACCAAAAAACTTTAGAACAATGTGGTTAATATTTTTGTTTGTTTCTATATAAAATATCAATTATAAAGTAAATAAAATAAAAAACATTAAAATTTCCCAAGATCAAAACTTAAAAAACCATGTACATATTCAAAAATATTGTTAAAATTAACTAATTTTGCCTCTACATAAAAATATGCACATCAAATTTGATGGCCTAAAAGAAACAGTTTTTTATTAATGGCACCAAATTATCACTATTCTGTAGTTAGTGGAATTACCCTGGTTTTAAATAAAGTCCCAAAAGCGTTTTGGCATTGAGTCCACAAGTCTTTAAAGCATATTGATTGCAATGTTTTTGCACACATCTTTAACAAATTCCCACAAAGTACTTTATTAGAAGGGTTTTTTCTCAAAGAGCCGCTTTGATAATTTCGCATAAATTTTCAAAAGGGTTTAACTCTGGAAACTGAGCAGATCAGCTTAAAATTTTGAAGCATATATTTTGAAAATAACTTTTTGCTCGCTTCAATATTTGTTTTGGGTTGTTAACTTGGTGGAACACCCATCGATGTGCCATTTCAAATTCAGAAGAAGACATCTTTATGCCGTTTAAAATATTTGTAAAGTATACGGTATCTGTTGTACCTTCAATTCTACATAGATGTCCTGTGCCATAATATGAAAAACATTCCCATACCATTCAGTAGTAGTTTAACTAAAAGGCGACCCTCTAATACTAAATTCCTATGCAATAAAACCATTAAAATCGGTGGGGGAAATATAATGGTTTAGAGATGTTTTTATTTATATGAGAAAATAAACCAAAATAAAAAGCATGAGTTTTAAACAAGTCATGCTTATAAATTCATACTTTCATCGGAAATTCTTTCACTGTGTGTTTCGAATGAAAGAAATCTATAATATATAGTTAAATAAGCAACAAAATTGTAAAAATCGTCAAACATTTGTCGATTATCCACAATAAAATCCCTATCCCCAAATGAATTTTTTTCCCCATTTCAGAAAAAAAAATCCCCATTTTGGTGATAAATCTCCTAATCTGTTTTTCACAATTAATATTTTTTTTTTTTGACGTTTTGCTTTCGTTTCACACATTTAAACTGGAAATATTCCAGTTGGAAAAGAGTTTGTTTTGATTGTTTTCGCATGCAGATACAGAAACACTTTTTTAACGACGATTCAAAAAACGATGGGATTTTTTGTTTTAACACACATGTGAGTAATTTCTCGAGTCGAGTAATACAGAAACGAGGCACAGAATCGCAAATTGTGTAATGATGATGCGAAAAGTGATAATGGAAATGAAAATGATAAAAACTTTTCGTTTCATTGTTTCACAGAACCAGAATTGACCCCCTGGATTGCAACCCGAAGTGAAACACGAATTCAGACGACGCAATCTGTAATGAAATGCAACAGATTTCAGAAACACATTGCGTTGTCTGTAGCCAGCTTAAGGGACTTAAATTATATAATAAATTACCAAACAACATAAAAAATTGTGAAAATTTGCGATTATTTAGGAATTATTGAAAGAATATTGTAAAAACTGTTAATGTATATTATGTATCTAGATTGTAAAACAATCGTAATAATAAATAAATAAAATAAATATACATATGTATGTATGTATGTATATCCCCACAGTATTGAATGGGTTAAAGACGAAATTGGAAAAAGAGAAACGTAACCTCTAGGCATGTTTACCTTTTCATTGGAATTTTTTCAGCCTACTGTTGATACCACACGCAGATAGATAAATGTTAAGGGCCTTATGTCAATGGGACAAATTGCTGTCAATTTGATCACTCAAAGGCCAGTGTTATACCTTTGCCTTTGAATGATCAACAGCTCCAATTGCTCCATCTGGATGTTGAATGTGAGTGGTGAGCATCTTTTTTATGTAGGTTAGCTGTTATCCTCCCAGAAGGTGGCGCTGTACTACTAATCATTCGTTTCTTGGTGGAAATGTCTGGGAGCGGTTTCGTGAGGATGGAATCCTTATTGGGAGGGGGGGATAAACCTCTTATTTTATTTTAAATAATATTTTTTTAAAAACCGCAAATGTATTTTTTTTTTGTTCCGTCAGAAATGCTTTAATTAGATCAAAGTTAACTACAATGAATTTTTTGGTATTCAAACGAAAAATAATGCCCGTGAAGGAATAGTACACTAGCCAAACTGAAAAATTGTTTTAGACTCCAGCTACGATAGTCTCATCAGAGTTCTTTGTGTCCTGTGTATATTCAAAACTAAACATCAACTATTTAACTTATACTTTTCAAAAAATCACATACTGAAATTATTATTGTATGTATATACACTTGCATGAGTTAGTCGAAGTAAAGTCACACAACAGTTTCTATCATATTCTCATTTTCTTACCATCATTGCTGTTCTTGTAATTGTCATCTTATTTGGATGAAACAGAATTACAATTTATTTTGTTTTTGCCCTTTCTATTCGACCTTATCTACATCAATCATATGTACGACTGTAGCCGTGGTGGTTAGAGCGCGGCGCCATAGCGAGCGCATTTTATATTAGATGCTGAAGGCTCGGGTTCGAGCCCCAGGAAACGTGTGATCAATTTTTTAATTTAATTTTTGTTCCGTCAGAAACACTTTAATTAGATCAAAGTTTACTGCAATGAATTTTTTTGGTAATCAAAGGAGAAATGATGTCCGTGAAGGAATAGGAATACATATCATAATAATAATATAATAAAATAAAAATAAAATAATATTAATAAATAAAAGTGAACAATAAATTAAATTTCATACATTTTGTAAACAAACTCATTTGTTTTTTGTTGTTGGCGCAAAGAAAAATAAGAACAAAAGAAAATCGAAGGAACATTTGAAAGTTTAAATAAATTAATAAATTTTGGAATTTGTTAAATAAAATGAGTGCTTATATAGAAAAATAATTAAAAAATGCGTAAAGATGATTAAATTATAAAATATAAATTAAATTCTCCGCAAAAACTCGCATAAACTTAAAATTTAGTAGCTTTACATCAGGCCTGTGCAAAAATAAAAATTTCATACACAATCAGCGTTGCCACTATTGGTAGAATTCTACAAAAACTGGTAGAAAATTTTTCGTTTGGTAGGATGGTAGGTTAAATATGATTTTGGTAGATTTTAGCAGAAGCTAAAAAATCTTCATAAGGAATTTCAGTCGGAAATTTCAAGATTTGCGTATTTATATTCAAGCATAAAATTTAACTTTTTGCTCATATTAAGCAATTTTATCAAAACATATTTAATACTCAATACTGAAACTGATTTTAAAAATACTAATTAATTGATATTTCCAAAACTGTTATCGGTACAAAATCCAAAATGTATACTACTAAAAATCTTAACCCGGAAGAACGTTTTGATGTTAAACATGAGATTTTGCAATTTTACATTGAAAATTGTTCTGTTTCCAATCTGATTTATCCCATTTAGTTTTGTTACCGATTAGATCTGTTCCAATTATTAGTGATTTAATAAATAAGCAAGTTTACGTTTAAATACCGCAATGCTAAATGCAAAAGAACGTAACATCCGAGGTAAGACATTCCATAACCGAACCACTCTAACAACAAACGATAATTCAAAAACATTATTGTATATGCGCGGAATAGATATTTGAGGATTCCTTGTAGATCTTAAAAATGTTATCATCCTAACTAAGTTTACAGGGCACTGAAACTTTATGATCTTATAGAGATAAATTAAGAGCCGAAATTTAAGAAAATCCTCAAATGTAAATTTCAAAAATTGTTTCAAGTAATTAGTTACATGTGCTCTTGCTCTCAGCCCGTATACAAACCTTACTACCTTAAGGACCATTGACTCAATCCTTCCACAATTTCCTAAATTACACCCAGAGTAGACCTCCAAACAGTAGTTAATTTTAGACATTATTAGGGCATTTGCCACAGACTTCCTGACATGTAAAGGCAGAGACAAATTCAACCTATACAATCTACGTAATAAAGTAATTACCTTAGAAGACAGATTATCAATATGGGGCCCAAAAGATAATCTATCATCTATGATAACACCAAGACACTTTAGACTACTAACCGTCTCAACCACCGTGTCAGCAATCATAATATTCAAGTCTAACTGGTCACCAGCGTTCGATCCAAAGACCAATGCTTTGGTTTTATCCGGGTTAATATGAAGATGATTGCATACCATCCAATTCAGGACCACAGTCAAGTCGCTATTCACCATAGACCTAATAGAATCAGTATACATACCGTACACAGTTCACAATAGCTGGATGTCATCAGTAAATGCAAATGCCTTGCAGTTACAAACAGATATGTGCTCAAAAAAATCATTAAGGTATATAGTAAACAATAGTGGGCCAAGAACTGAATCCTGAGGGACCCCAGATTTAACACAATTCCTATCTGACGTTAGGCCGTTTAACATTACATATTGACTTCTACCACTCAGATAAGACCAAATTAGGCGAAAATTTTGAAAATTTGTATCTAGTATTCATCTTGCTAATAAGACAAGAGTGCCTCACCTGATCAAATGCCTTTGACAAATCAATCGAGACGAGCACACTCACCTTACCATCATTAAGACCATTTCTAATGGAATCAACCAATTCCGTTAACAGTAAACTAGTATTACGACCCGCACGAAACCCAAATTGGCAATCACTAAGCACCCTATTCACATTTAAAAATTTCACGATCTGCGCCCCCATGATACTCTCTATTACTTTAGAGACAGTAGATAAAATACTAATAGGCCTCATATTATTAATCGTCATATTCCCCTTCACCTTCGGTACAGGAATAATCTTCGCAATTTTCAATTCAGCAGTGAACCTAGAGGTAGTCAAAATGGTATTTATCCAATGAAGAAGTTGTCTGTTGATGTAGGGGTAGGTAATTTTCAGCATCTTAATAGAAAGACCATCAGCCCCAATAGACGTGGATTTAATTCCACACAATGAGTTAAATAACTCAATCTCAGTAATGTTCATAAAAGTAAAATTATTAGTAATTCCAATCTCATCAGTAAGAATAGGCTCATCATCCACACAATTATGTTGGTTACTAATAAAATGATCGTTCAGCATATTGACATCAATGTTATCAACAGCAGAAGGTGTCACCAACGCACCAGCACCACGCAATATGCTCCACATTTGCCTAGTGCTACAACCCTCAAAAATTCGTCTACCGTGATCCAGTCTATTTCTCCTTATCAAAGAAAAAAAATGAACTCCATAGAAAAAGTTTTTTGGAATGAATTAAATGAACTTTACCAGTGCATGCCTTTCTTATTGAAAATTAAAAGTTCAGAATATTCAAATCATTATTATTACGGCACAAGCTATATTACACCCCATTATTACATGTCCTGGAAAAGTTTTTTAAAGAAATAAATATTGCGCCAGTTTGATGGCTTGTTTGTGAATTTACTTGATTACTTGTGCCTGTCCTGCTTTAAATGAAACAAATGGACAAGATTGGTCATTTAAATGGTATTTAAGTTTCATTTAACTGTATCCTGAAAAACTCAAAAAATTTAAATTTATTTAAATAAGAAGTTAAAACATACATATTCATTTACAGAAATACATACATAAGTATATATATAGAAAGCACAGTGTATTCAGTGACGAAACTCAAACAAAAATAACAAGAATAACAAAAATAATTACAATTTAAAACGAAAGAGGTAGCAAATATTAGCAAGAATACATGTAGTTGTTATTTTTGAGTAGTAGTAAAATTAATTACAGCTGATTTTTGCTTTTGTGCTGTCATTTCTTATATTACTGTGTATACTGTGATTGAGAGTATTTTAATTTGCTTTAACACAAAATTTTTTAATGTGTATGTTCTTTGTTTACACATTTCTTCTATAAACATGCCTCTTAGAAACTAAAGCCCTCTGAACAGAGCTTCGTTTATTACAACTCTGTTTTAGTTTGATTTTGTTTTGTTCTTTAAAATCTTTACTTATGACAGTAGTTGTCTCTTTCTTAAATTGTAAATTTCCCTATACATTTTAAGGTATTGAAAATATGAATATGTTTTAATATAGTTTTCCGTTCACGTATATTGTGTCGTGCTCCTCATTGCTTTTTATTTATATATCATTTGTTTTAAAAATTTTACAAAGGAAGTTTCTTCGCAGTTTGCTACGTTTGTTGTATGGGAAACTGGAACTTTTGTAGTAATAATTAAGTTATTTTTTGTTTATTACTTACATTTTGGGGCTAAAATGCTAATATAAAATTTGGTCATTTATAACAAATTATTTAAATAAATACAAGTTTGTGACGTTAAAAAAAACGTGGAAGTGTAGAAAAAGTGAAAAAAATCAGTTTAACAAAGAAAAATTTGTGGTGTGAAATAATTTTTTGTTGGAAAAGAAAAAATAAATGTTTGAAATAATTGGAGTTGGAAATAAAAAAAGATTTTTTAAGTATATATAACATTTAGAAGCCAAACAAGCAAATTCAATACGCTTTTATTAGAAGAAACCAATGAAATTGTATCTGTTAAATTAAAATAAAGGTATATAAATTTTAATTGAACAGAAATTTTTTTTACATTTTTATTCTATAACTATTTTGATTTCTTTTTTGTTTTTCTTCTTTGTTTTCCTTCCATTGAGGTATATCTTATATACATATTTAAAAAAGACAACTACATATAGCTCTTTTGTCTGCACATAAAGATGTTTGTTTTTCTTTATTGTATTCTTCTATAATGAATTCTATTTCTTATGCTTGAAATAGCGTTCTCTTTCTGTCTAAAGTATTTTTATGCAAATGAATATTAGCCTAGAATTTTATAGAAATTGTTAAGTCAGCATTCTGTATTTTTGTTATTTAGTTTAATTTTTTTAATTTTAAAATTCATAATGAGAATGGAAAAAGTCGAATATTTTTCAAATAATTTGAATAAGTTGAAAGCTTTTTAGAATGCTTTCGTATCCTTTTTGTTTTTTATTCTTGATTTCAATAGCCTTGGAATTTATTGATGTTTGTTCGATTAAATGAAGAGTAAGAGTATACGATTTATGGCTTTGAAAAGTGTTTTCAGATGTTATAAAACTCCTTTGTTTACAAATTATGTATTATTTATGGCGTTTTTTTGTCTATTTTGTTTATGTTTTATTTGTTTACAAAATTAATAAATTTTTGTGCTAAATGTAAAAAAGGTGTTTAAGTCCCGGGATTCGGGATTTTATTATAATAAGCAAAAGGTCTACAAATGTTTTGTTTTTTAATGTTTTTTTTATTTATTTAAAAACGAATATAATACAGTCTGTCAATAATGAGTTTGCAAATTAAAAAAAACCAGCATTATTTACATTCATTTGTAATTTAACGGTACTGTTATTACCAAAAATTTATTTTTATTTTATTGTAGAATAAAATCTTGGAATCATTTTAAAACAAGAAAGAAATACAACAAAAACAAATTTTTACCTCATTTGACACCGTCAAGAAACTCTTTGTACAAAAATGATTTTTTAATTCTGGCTTTAGTGAAAACATTTAAAATTTGGTTTTAGACTATTTAAATACTTTCTATGGAAAGCCTTAGCATCTATAGCAGTAGTCTTCACCAGCGTTACCCTTGTGACCCGAAGGTATCAATTTGACCCTTTTTTGGAGGCTCTGCCACTTTTTGTGACCCTTCTTTAATTTACCCTTTTGTATCATTTCCAAGCAATTCGTGTCACTTTCTAGTCTTTTTGATAACTTATGTACGAGTATATTTTAGTGATGGTAAATAAATCAATTGTTCACAAAACAAGCAGCTTTTTTGTATACAGAGCATAAACAGCTTTTACATGCATGCCTGTATATTATTATAATTATAAAACATAAATTTCAAATTTAACGTTAAAGGATTGTGTGAAAAAAAAAAGTTTCAACAAAAAGACCAACATTACAAACAAAAAAATTATAAAAAAGCTAAAATTGAAAAAGATTTGTAAAGAAAATAAATTGTTTACCAACATGAACAAATAAGTACTTTTCGAATTTTCTTGTGTAATTTTCTTATTTATAAATGTTAGGTTTGTTGTAAAGTTGAAAAAACAAGATGAGCAGCCAACTTCATCAAACAACATGCATGAAGTTCAACCCATTGACGTAAGCTCCGATTTGGATATTAGTTCATCGTCAGATGGGTCAATTACTGCAAAAACAAGCAGGGGAAAAGAAGAAGATTATTCGGAAATATTCGTTTGAGTGGGAATTTAACCCTCCATTACTAACCTCTGGGTCGAATCGACCCAGACGCGCAAATTTTTTTAATTTAAAAAAAAACATGACGATATTTTAACTCAAGATATACAGTGTCGGACAAAACATATTGAACTAAACAGAAATTTTTGTCAAGCCTTACAAATATGTCAAATTAAATAGGATAATCATGACATTTATACATTATTTCAAAATATGTGCTTTATTGTAAAAAACTAAACATTTGTACATTTTATTCAAAGTTTAGAAATATTTATAAAAAGAAAAACCAAAACTGCCAAAAATTCACGCGACAAAACATATTGAACTAAATGTTGGAATTAATATTTTGTGGAATATCCCTTATTTTTAAGGACCGCAGCACATCTTTTTGGCATGGAAGCAATAAGGTTATCTATTGTTGTTTTTTCAATACCAAACCAAGCAACCTTCAGAGCATCAAATAATTTGTTTTTATCTCCCCCTACACCTTCTCTGTTGATTCTTCTGTTCACTATTTCCCAAAGGTTCTCTATTGGATTGAGGTCTGGGGATTGCGCTAGTCACTTCATGACACGAATTTCTTCATTTTCAATCCAATCTTTTACATACCTTGAGGTATGTTTTGGATCATTGTCCTGTTGAAATTGCCAAAGAAGTGGCATATTGCACTCTGCACGAGGAAGCATCACACTTTTTAGGATCCCTTGGTACATGAATTTGTCCATAATTCCATCGATTTTGTGTAAGAGCCCTAAACCGTTTCCAGAAAAGCAACCCCAGACCATCACATTGCCACCTCCGTGTTTTAGAGTACCTTGACAATACTTAGGATCAAATCGCTTATTTTTCTGTCTGAGTACTCTCTTCATGCCGTCAGAGTTTTTTAAGTTAAATTTTGATTCATGGGAAAATAAAACTGTATTCCATTTCTGTATGGACCAGTCAATGTGATCCTTAGCAAATTGAATTAGAGCTTTACGGTTTTTCTCCGAAATAAATGGTTTTTTTGCAGCTCAGTAACTATTGAGTCCCGCTTCACATGCTCTTCTCTGAACAGTTCGACTACTTATTTGTAAGTTTAGAGTTTCAACAACTGCAGGAGCTGACTTATCACAATATTTTTTAAATTCTCTTACTATTCTTGAGTCGTCCTTTGATGTCGTACACCTTGGTCGGCCACCGCGGTGAACATTATTAAGCTTCCCTGACATTAAAAATTTTTTTATAATAAAGCTAACAGTGGATTTTGGTAAGGAATATTTTTCGCAGTTTTTTTTTCGATAGACCGTCTTTGAAATCTTTAATTATCAACTTTTTAAACTTAACGCTGTATTTGTTTCCAGCCATTTTAGGTCTGTCACTAAAAATTAGGAAAATGTAAGAATTTGCTTTCTATTTTGTTAGCACCCACCTTTATCTTAAACGACTAAAAAATGAATAATTTAACACCACATGGTTCAATATTAATTTGTTGTACTATTATTCTCTCTTTAAAATAATAACGGGACAATTACAAGTTTACTATGATTGCACTGCAAAAAGTCCAATATGTTTTGTCGCATGCTTTTTATACAATTTGAGCACTTTTGTATTACACAAGTTAGAAATGCAATAAAAATTAAATTTTTTCGATATATTTTTGGTTGTTTATAATATATACAATAAATTAAAATTAATTTTACGGACCCTGTTTGGAAATTTCAAAACGAAATCTACAAAATACTGAAATTTTATTTTAGTGCAATATGTTTTGTCCGACACTGTATGTGTAATCTAAATTTGTTTATATTTAAACGTTTATAAATAATAAACATAAGGAAAATTTATGATATTATGCATATAAAATTATTTTAAAAAACAGCCTGGGTCGATTATACCCATAGTTAGTAATAATGTAACAAAGATTATGGGTCGACTAGACCCATAGTTAGGTCAATTAGACCCAGGTTAGTTATACCGTTATACAAAAAATATATGATCATTTATTCGCATTGTAATAAATTAAAACGCAAAACCAAAACCACGTGCTCTAAATGTGGAAAATATATTTGCCAGAAGCACTGTGCTCAAATTGCATTGCTTCTGCACAAGAGAAATCCATTTTTGATGATATGTTCGATGATGAAAATTCCGAATAAAAGGTAACATTTACAGTACATAACTGAAAAATGTTTGCTTTAGCCGTACCAATTTTTCTTTCTAACCATTTAACCGTTTGAGTGCGGAAGAATTTTTTTACGTATATGCTAAAAGTGCGGAATGAAATGCGTAATTATTTTTTTTTGGAAAATAATAAAAATAGTTTTAATTATTATAAAACAAGTAATTAAATATTAAATAAAATGATTAAAAACATTAAAGTCGAAATCTAACTATCTTATTACATTGGCTCATTTTTTCTACCGTACCATTATCCACAGCTCTACTAAATTTTACCACTGTGTTTTATTTTAATTTTTATATAATTAAAAACAACAATTAAACGAAATTAATAATAAATGCAATAAATATAAATACAACTGATCTCAATTAATACGAAAAGTATACTAACGAACAGCGGTGTGGTCACGCGTCTCCGCATTCTTGGCTGGACAAGAGAAGCGCGATCGCGCTCCTCCGCATTTTTAGCATATATCAAGCGAAGCGCGATAGCGCTTCGCCGCTCTCAAACGGTTAATATTATATTTTAGGTTTTAAATGCACTTTATTTGACGCCAATATCTTAAAAACTCTTAATTTTATGCGCAATTCGGCTGGATAACCTTTTTTTCACTTTTTTTTTAGCTATGTTGTAATGAATTCATACTTAATTTTAAATTAAATATTTTTGTTTTAATTTACACCATTGTATACTAAAATTAAACAATAAAAGACTAAAATCTACCAAAAGAAGTATACGTTGTATCAATTTATAAGTTGAGACGATTTCAATGGATAATACAATTCAGGGTCGATAAGACCCATGGTTAGTAACCATGCGACATGACTTAAGGTTAGTAATGCCGGATTAAATGGGTTAATCTGGACGTAGAAAAAAGAAGCCCATTTGTATTATATGTAAGCAAATACAAATACACCCTCTAAACCTGCTAAGCATTTGGCCAATTTAAAAACTGCAAAGCAAATTTAATTTAAAAATACAGTATATATTCTTTGTACGTAAAAAGCAATTTTTCAGGTATGTTCTGAAAATCACTTTTTGTAGGAGTGATTTCAAATCACGAGAAAGGTGTTCTGAGCACAAAATTTTTTGAAATTTTGTGATTTGAAATCGTCAGGTAAATTCTTGTCGATATTAAATCACTTGCCTTTTTAAACACTATTTTACTTACAATTGGGCGAAAAAAGTAAAACAAACATATAACATCATTTGTTCTTTATTTATTTTTACAAAAAAAAATTATAATTTCATACAGAAAAATTCTAAAATTTGCAAATTTTAAAACACATTACAATTTTCATAAATTTTTTTGATTTGTTTACATTTTTCACAATTTGCTTTTATTTTTCAAAACGATTTTTGGAGTTGCCAGATTTACAACATGTTATTTTATTTTATGTATAATTTGACCAAATTTGTCAATTAAATTAATTATTAAAAACTAAAATTTATAAAATTTGTTCATAAAAATTAATATAATGTAAAATAGTTTAAATAGATTGGTTAATTTTTGAAATATAAATGTGCGATTTTAATGCAAATGCCAGCAATGAATCTGGCAGCTCTATAAACGACACAAAAGAGCTTAAAGTTTGTGGTTTAGAACAATGAAAAACACTTCTAAAAACAAAAAAGCTCGTGATTTTCAGAACACCTTAGAATTTCTTGCGTGATTTTAACCTTACATGTGATTTAAAATCACGTGATTTTCAGAACATGCCTGTTTATAAAAAAAAATTTTTTTAAATGTGAAGTAAAAATATTTAATTCCTTTTTTTTTCCTACTAATATAAAATGACCTTAAGCTCGAAAATAGGGATTCATTACTATTTTTAAAAAGAAGTCAATAAAGTTATTATATTAAAGAGTTTTTTGTTAAAAAAATAGTTGACCCTTTTTTTCTTTCATATACCCTTTTTGAGACCCTTTTTTTACAAAATACCCTTTTTCTGACCCTTTTTAAAAATTGCAAAGGTAACCCTGGTCTTCACCCATATTACTCAGGTAACGAAATTGTTCGGATATTTTTTTTAGTTTATCTTACTCTCCTCGTGAATATTACAACCAGGGTTGCTTAATTTAACAAAAATCCTGCCTAACAGCTTCTTGAAATATACCAAAACTACCTGTATCGTTAATTCTTATTATATTAGTGTTAATTTTAATTTATCGTACTGTATTAACAGATATCACACTTAGAATTCCTGGAAACCTGTTTTTGTTTTATTTTCCGAACAAAAACTTAATTAATTATAAAAAAATTTGCAATGTTAAAAATCTTTCATAAAAAGAAATCGATACGCTTTGTTTTCATCATGCTAAACGGCAACCACAATTATTACAAAAACATGTGTGTGAGACAAAAATTGCGTATGTGTTTAAGTTTTATTAGTTTTCAAGAGAGCTAAATTTGTTTGTCAGACACTGAGAAGTTATAATAATAAGCTAAATAAACTTATTAATGCTTATATTTCTTATAAATACGTTTCAATTTGTTTATAGCATTTAAAAACAATTTATTTTACGAATTATTTTAATAAATTAGTTTAAATTTTAAAATTAAAGGTTTTTGAAACGAAAATTTTCACTTATTTTATTCAAGCTGTGAAAAACAACACAAATAAAAAAACCAATCTAATCTGTCAGTGTATTTTTGTGTGACTCACTTTGTGAAGACCACTGATCTATAGCATACTATAAACGATTTTTCATTGAACCTATTCATTTCTTTAGGTCATAATTCTTTGGTATTTTCTGCCACTCTTCTAATACTGCTTTTTTAAATGAAATCATATTTTTTTTTGTCTTTAGTGACTCTTTTTTTCTAAAACACCCATAGAATCGTTTCATTGAAAGCATTGCAATTGTGACGAAGTTACAATTTTGTCAGTTCCTCTATTGATCTTTTTATAAAGATAAAAGATTATTATTTAAAACAAACTATTGATTTAAATCAGATTAAAAATTCAATACTATAGTTTTATAATTTTTTTTTTCAAGAGAGTTGGCTTGAGTTATAAATATAAATAACATAAGAAATATTAATATATTTCTACTAAACAATATTTATTAATGGAGTAATTGTCAAATAAGGAATTAATAAAACTGTTTTATTTTTTGTGAATACGGGCATTACTGTTTATTTATGTATGTATGTATAAATTTATAGGCATGCATATATTAAATATGTACATACAGTGACTCAAAGTGAAACTGGGACACTGTATGAATTTTTGTTAACCTCAACAATAGTTGGTCACAACATTATTTTTTATTTAAATAAAATGTATCTTTTAAAAGCTTTGTTTAGGAAGATTTCAAAACAAAACAAAAATTTAATTCACTTACTTTAATGCGTAGAAAAAGAAAAAACAAAAATGTTATGAAAACTCTTTTTTTTTCATTCTTTATTAGTATCAAAAATACTTTAAATTTACATTTATACAATTTAAATTAAAATAAAAAATAAAAATTTAAATATCACATTTCAGTTCTAAATTACATTGTTTTTAACAAAAAATACAGCATTTCTTCGAAATACATTTGGATTGCGTTCATTTTTAACGCCATTGGGCAATCTGTTGAACAGCTGCAGACCCTTGTAAAAAAGCGAGCGTTGCATTGCGGTTGTTGTAGTTCGTTGATTTCGAAAGTCATCATTATTCCTTAAGTGGTATGGTTGCGTTTCTTCGACATATATTATCCGATCCCTTATATATTGTGGTGCCATTTCAATTTTGATTTTCTGAATAAAGTTTACAGTGTTTAATTTGAGCCTTTGTTTTATATCTAGCCATTTTAGAGAGTCAAGCATAAAGTTTATTGGTGTGTATCTGTTGTATTTTAATATAATGCGCATAGATTTATTTTGTAATTTCTGCAATCTATGAATTTGTTGATTCGTGCAACATGAAAAAAGAATTGTTGACCCGAATTCAAAGTGAGACTAAATCATTGTGTTGTAGATCCTGATTGCTGTTAATGTATTTATTTGTTTTCTTAATCTTTTGAAGAAATTAATTTTTTTTCCTATTTTTTTTGCAAATATAGTCGATATGACTTTTTAAATTTAACTTGTTGTCTATTATAAAGCCCAAGTATTTTATTTGATTTACTTTTTCTATTTCTTCATTATTAATTTTAAAGATAATGTTTGTCTTCGTTTTAATTTCCATTATTTTCGTTTTATTCTCATTTAATTTAAGTTTATTCATTCTCAGGGATTTGTTTAAGTTTCCCATATCCTCTTCGAGTCTCTCATAGCATTGTTTATCTGTATCATCGTCAATATAAATAAGTGTATCATCCGCATATGAAGTTATCTCACAATGATTTATTACATTCGGCATATCATTTATATACAGTGTCGGACAAAACATATTGAACTAAACAGAAATTTTTGTTAAGCCTTACAAATATGACAAATTAAATAGGATAATCATGACATTTATACATTATTTCAAAATATGTGCTTTATTGTAAAAAACTAAATAACATTTGTACATTTTATTCAAAGTTTAAAAATATTTATAAAAAGAAAAACAAAAACTGTTAAAAATTCACGCGACAAAACATATTGAACTAAATGTTGGAATTAATATTTTGTGGAATATCCCTTGTTTTTAAGGACCGCAGCACATCTTTTTGGCATGGAAGCAATAAAGTTATCTATTGTCGTTTTTTCAATACCAAACCAAGCAGCCTTCAGAGCATCAAATAATTTGTTTTTATCTCCTCCTACACCTTCTCTGTTGATTCTTCTGTTCACTATTTCCCAAAGGTTCTCTATTGGATTGAGGTCTGGGGATTGCGCTGGCCACTTCATGACCTTGAGGTATGTTTTGGATCATTGTCCTATTGAAATTGTCAAAGAAGTGGCATATTCCAGTCATTTTTGATTTCGATAGAGTAACAAGTGTTTAAAATTGAGCTCTTGAAAAAAATTTAAGAAATTAATAAAATTTGGTAAAAAAAAAGAGAAAAAAGAAGAAAATAGATAGGACTATTTAAAGACAAAAAAAAAAAAAAAAGAAAAAAAAAACCTTGCAAATATAAGAAGTTTTTATAAAAAATAAAATAAAGAAAATAAAGATTGCAAAGATGGCCGAATGTCATCACTGTAAAATTGCGATACGGGGAGAGTCAGGCATAATGTGTGCGGGTGTGTGCGAAAAGATATTCCACTGTGCTAAGAAATGCTCAGGAGTAGATCAATACTCTATTGGCATATTGGATTCTGGCGGTTACATACGTTTTATATGTGATGACTGCCTCCAGTATATACACAATGTGGATTTGGCGCTAGCAGAAATCCAAAGTAGTGTAAATAAAAACTAAGAAAACTCAGTTACATATAAAGGCGAATTTGAAACAGCTCTAAAACAAAACGAAAGTGAAATAAAATAAAACAATTATTACAGGCAATTGAGAGAAGATATGAAGAGAGGTTTAAAAAGATAGATGAAGCACAAAAATACTGTGATAAAAACATAAAAGAAGTTAAAAAACTGTACGGTACAATAAATGAACATGAAAACAAAAACAAAGAACTATGTAATACAATTGAGGTAAAAAACAAAATGATGTGTGAAGAAATAAAAACGGCAATAACAGAGACAAATGAAAAAACAACAAATAAGCTATCATTTGCGGATGCATTAAAAAATAAAACGGTGATGCCAGATAAGAATAAACAAAACCCGCTGATAATTAAGCCAAAAGAAAAACAAGGTATCGAAAAGACAAAAGAGGATCTTAATAGAAGGATCCCTTGGTAGTTGAATCTGTCCATAATTCCATCGATTTTGTGTAAGGGCCCTAAACCGTTTCCGGAAAAGTAACCCCAGACCATCACATTGCCACCTCTATTTTTTAGAGTACCTTAACAATACTTAGGATCAAATTGCTTATTTTTCGGTCTGCGTACTCTCTTCATGCCGTCAGAGTTTTTTAAGTTAAATTTTGATTCATCGGAAAATAAAACTGTATTCCATTTCTGTATGGACCAGTCAATGTGATCCTTAGCAAATTGAATTCGAGATTTAGGGTTTTTCTCCGAAATAAATGGTTTTTTTGCAGCTCGGTAACTATTGAGTCCCGCATCACATGCTCTTCTCTGTACAGTTCGACTACTTAGTTGTAAGTTTAGAGTTTCACCAACTGCAGGAGCTGATTTATCACAATATTTTTTAAATTCTCTTACTATTCTTGAGTCGTCTTTTGATGTCGTACACCTTGGTCGGCCACCGCGGTGAACATTATTAAACTTCCCTGACGTTATAAATTTTTTTATAATAAAGCTAACAGTGGATTTTGGTGAGGAATATTTTTCGCATATTTTTTTTTTCGATAGACCGTCTTTTAAATCTTTAATTATCAACTTTTTAAACTCAACGCTGTATTTGTTTCCAGCCATTTTAGGTCTGTCACTAAAAATTAGGAAAATGTAGTAAGAATTTGCTTTCTATTTTGTTAGCACCCATCTTTATCTTAAGAAAGTAATTAAACCACTAAAAAACCACTATTTAAAATAATAACGGGACAATTACAGGTTTACTATAATTGCACTGCAAAAAGTCCAATATGTTTTGTCGCATGCTTTTTATACAATTTGAGCACTTTTGTATTACACAAGTTAGAAATGCAACAAAAATTAAATCTTTTCGAAATATTTTTGGTTGTTTATAATATATACAATAAATTAAAGTTCATTTTACGGACCCTGTTTGGAAATTTCAAAACGAAATCTACAAAATACTGAAATTTTATTTTAGTGCAATATGTTTTGTCCGACACTGTATATAATAAAAAGCAATGCCCCCAAAATTGACCCCTGCGGTACTCCATATTCGTTATTAACTGTATCCGATTTAATATTATTTACCTTTGTGATTTGTCTCCTATTCGTTAAATATGACTCAAACCATTTTAATTCAGTTCCTTGAATGCCGTACTTTTCTAGTTTTTGCAGTAGTATGCTTCTATCAATTGTTTCAAACGCCCGTTTAAAGTCTATGAAAATTGCCACAATCTTTTTATTCTTTTCTGATTTTTTCCACCTGTCTATAATAAAATTTACTGCTGTTTCACAAGAGAAATTTTTTCGAAATCCAGACTGATATTTAGACAATAAAGCGTTCAACTCCAAATGTTCTTCCAATTGTTCTTTTACCACTTTTTCCATTATTTTTTCACATGTCTTTAAGGTGTTAATTGGGCGAAACTCTTCACATAATTTTGTTTTTGCAATTTTTTCAATTGCTGTTACCATTGATTCTTTCCAATTGTCTGGAAATATACCTGATCTCAGTGATTTATTTATTATATCTAGCATCTTTTTTCCTATCACATTCCAACTATCTAGTATAATTTTGCTCGATATTTTATTATAGTCCGGCTTATTCTTTAAATTTTTACATATAATCCTTAATTTATCTAGAGTTATTGCACTGAATTTAAATTTGGAGTGTATCATCGGAATTTGGTTTGAGTATGGCACGTAAGGTATCGTATCTCTTATAGATCTTATACTATCAACAAAAAAGTTGTTAAATTTTTCAGCTATTTGTAAATTTTCCTTATATTCTATTTGGTTAAATATCACAGATTGAATTGTATTTTGCGTCTTCTTAAGTAGTAGATTTAGATTTATCTCTCTCCACATATCCTCTTGATCCTTAGCATTATTAATTTTGTTATTTATAAAATTTCTTCTTTCGTTTTCAATTTTAACTTTGTATAAATTTCTAACAACCTTGTAGTTAATCCATGCTTCGTAACTATTATCGATTTTTGCTATTTGGTATTTATCAATTTTTTTCCTTTTTATACGCCTTAATTCATTGTTAAACCATTCGTTTGATTTGTTGTCATTGATAGTTTTTTTAATAGTCATATTTTTAACTGCATTCTCTAAATATTCGTCAAATAGGTAAACATTGTTATTGAGGTCTTCATTTTCATTTATATGTCCTATGCCTTCAATTTCTCTATTATATTGGGTTCTGTTATATTTAAATATTTAAATTTCTTTATTGCTTTTACATATTTCTGTGTCCTTATCGCGATTATTAATTATTATGTCAATGGATTCATGATCTGCAATTTTATTTGAGTTATTGATTTTGGCTGTTATGTTTTTATTATTTGTAATTATATAATCAATTATCGTCTTTGAACTTTCTGTTATCCGTGTAAATTCTGTCATTGTTTGATTAAGGCCATTATCATTTATTATGCATTCTATTTTGTCTTTGTAAAATCCGTTTCTGCTCCAATCTATATTAAAATCACCTGCTATTATTATATCACAGTTTGCTTCGTTTAATTCTTCCAAAATTTCCTCAAATGCTGTAATAAACTCCGCCTCTGCACTACTTGGTGATCTACAGTGGTGGCCTTATAATTAGAAACGATGTTTAATCAAAATGAAATCAAAGTGTAACTTCTATTAAAACCATTACTAAATATGACAAGCACAGCTATTCAAAAAGCACACGATCCACATTATTGCCGCTGCAAAAAAACTTGGAATTTAAAGCTTGCATTTTAAAAAAATTTTGATTAATTTCTAAGTAGTTGGTTTTTAGCTGGCCACGTAATTAGAAACGGTCAGATTTTCGTTAATTAATTAACTATTTTTATTATGAGTTATAAATTTAAAATTCAGTAGATCGTATTTAAGTAACCTTAATATGTTTTAGTTTTCAAAACTGGAAAAAACAAGTGATGCACTCCATAAATAAGGGAGGGCATCTACAAGGTGTATCCACTGGAAAATCTGCCAATGTGGGCTATCGCACGAAGGTTTTCATAATCCAACAAAGTGGAATTTGGTGTAGTTCACTTCTAAAATTAAACAAAAGAAGTCTGCAACCCCGGCCAGGAAGCCCAGGACTAGAAAATCTCCTCAAGTAGAAGATAAAATATTTACAGCATCAGTAAAAGTACCCAATTTCTAAATTCACACAAAATTGGGATGAAACTGGACAACAAATGAGATAAGAAATTTTTGCACGCACAATAACAATGCGTTTATAAGCATTTTGGCTTTCGTAGAAGTATTGTATAAAAGAAACCACATGTCGCAAAAAAATATTAAGAAACAATGGACGCTTTGTAAACAAAATGCTCAACAAAGATGCATGTTATCAGAAATAGAATTTTCACAAGCAACGAATTTAAGAATATATTGTTTTCACCTGACGAAAAATCTTACGTAAGATGTTCCTCAGTAAAATCCTTAAGACTTTAGGTATTTTGTTAAAACAGTGGTGGTGTATTATAACTTGGTATGATATTTCGTGGTGTGGTGTGAACCCATTCTTAGAATAAAGAAAATAGTTGATAAGCATCAATAAAAAAACAATTTAAAAAATGTAATAGAACAGTATTTCTTTTGAGAATATGCTCGTTCTCAACATGATAACGACTAAAACCGAAATTCTAAGTTAATGACATACTAGATTCCGTATAAAAATATTGACTTTTTGTACTTATCATCGTAAAATTTTTATCTAAACCCAATTGAAAACTTATAGGCAATTGTAAAAAGGAATCACCCGAACAACAGTCCAAAAAACAAAAAGTCTAATAGTTCCAAATGATGCAGCAAACCTATGGAAACATGTCTCTGTAAACATGCCAGCATTTAATACAAAATTTACAGACAAGACAAATATTAGCCAATATTGTCAAAAATAAAATATGTAAGAGGATATCCTATTAGAGGATTTGCCAATTTTTGTTTACTTTTGTAGGAAAAATTTTAAGTTTTGTGAAAACATTTGTGTCGTTTCTAATTATAAGACCAACATAAAAATGCTATATTTTGTTTAAAGTTATTTTTTTTTAAAATGTTATCTCAGCTGCAAATATTTTTATTATAAATTCAACAATGATTTAATACTTTACAATTTAGAGTATTTACTTTATGTATTTTGAACTTAATTTTTAAAACATATTACGAAAAATGTGTGCTGCTAAGTCGTTTCTAATTATATGGCCACCACTGTATATACAGCCGTAATTATACACCTGTAGTTTTTATATTTAGCATTGTATGCAGTTATCCATACTTTGGAGTTAATAACTTTTTCGGCTGCTTTACTCACATCCCATCTATTTTTGAAATAAATTGTCACGCCTCCAGTTCTTGTCGAGTTCGATAGAGTTGAATATTGATTGTAGTTTTTTATTTTAATTTCTTGTTCTTCTATATCTTCTGTTAAGTGTGTTTCTGACAAAATAATAAATTCAGGGTTTTCCAGTTCTGCTATTCTCGATGACGTAGAATATAACATAATATTATCATATCCTTCTAATTTGACTTCATTTTCTTCAATATCACTTGTCATATGCGTTTCAGAGAATATTAGAAAGTCTGGGTTTTCAGTTGAAGCTAATATTTCTACCTGGTTGAAGTTATTAATCAGCCCTTGTACGTTTGTTTGTACTGCAAATATATAGTCTAATTGTTATGTTGTTAGACCTACTCTTTTCATTTTGCTGTTCATTTTATTCTGAAAGACCGGACACTCTCTGTCGTTTGTATGATGATTTTCATCCAATTCCATATTAAGCTTATTATTTATTTTTATGCAATTAATACATTTTTTGATTTCAACACTACTCGTACATTCTTTTGTTTTATGCTCTCCATGACATCTCAAGCATGTTAACATATTTTTACAATCTTTAGCTAAATGATTATATCCTCGACATTTCATACATTGAACTAGTTCAGTTCCATCATATACTCTACATCTCTCCCACCCTAAGTTAACCTTCTTCTCAAAAATAATTTTATTATATGTTTCATTGTCCACCGCTATCTTAATAGTAAAACTAGATCTATCTTTTCTTTTTAAATGTGTGAATTTTGCTTTTATAATTTTTCAATAATTTTTTCGTCTTTGTAGTTAAATGAAACACCAGTAATTTTAATTCTATGTTTTATTGGGCTGGGCACCTTAATTTCGTATCTGTTACTTAATTTATTTTCAATAGCATTTTTTATTTTTTCTCTCTCATCGTTATTTTCACTGTGTATTACAATGGTACCATTCTTTCTATTTTCAACATCAATTATTTTTAAATCCGTTGGATTAACTTTGTTTAATTCTTCTTTTGTTTTTTCAATTGTCTGTCTTTCTTTGGGTTTTAAAATCAAAGGTGTTTGTTTTTTATTTTCAATTTCTGGTAACACTGCTTTTTTTGCATATCCTACATATGTTTTGTTTTGGTTCTTGTTTATTTATTTTATTTACATTATTTTTATTATTTTATTACATTTTTTATTTCTTTGCACATACTGTTATTTTTTTCTTCTATTGTCTGGCACATTTTCTTGTTGTTGTCTTCAAGTTCAGTTACTTTCCCAAATAACTTTTTTGCCTCATCAACACTCTTTTCACATGCTTTTTGATATGAAATAATTTTATTTAATCTTTCCTCGTACCTCTTTTCAATGGCCTCTAAAAGCTTTTTAATTTCAACCTCATTTTCTTTCAATGACATCTTAAACTCATCTATATATTCCACCAAATGTCTTTTGTTTTTATGAACATCCTCTTGTATATTTCTCAGTACCATGTCTAGATTGTGTATATACTGCATGCAGTCATCACAAACAAAACGTATAAATTTGTTTGATTCCAATATTTGTGCCGAATACTGATCAATTCCACAACACTTTACCGATACATGATATGTTTTCTCACATACTCCCATACACTTTATGCCCGTTTCACCACGGATAGCCTGCCTGCATTTATTGCACTCAGGCATGCTGAGCGACTTATTTAAACAAGATAAATTTAATATTGTACACAAATGTTCACTATTAAATTTTATTTTCCAATTATGTATTTTTCTCTTTATTTTCACGGTTTTTAATAGTCCTATCTATTTATTAAACCAATTATTAATTTTTTAAGATTTTTAAAATTTTTATATTCCGATTATGTTTCGTGTGTGCTTTTCTCCGCTTGCTTATCACAGAGTGCTTCAATGATATCCTCTTAAATTATTCAAAAGTTTCTATATTATTTTCATTTTCTTTTTTTATCTTGTAAATAAAGATAAATTATCTGCACCGATCTCCCTAAAATATTACATGTACCTTATCCTGTACCTGTATTTTAAATATGTATACACAAAAACAATACTTTTCTAGGCAAAACAACGTTTGCCGGGTCAGCTAGTATATTATATACACTCCGGTTCACTTATTTAAAGAAACAAAATATCCCATATTGAGGAGCCGGTATCTTTTGCAATTTTTAATCGATTCCAGAATTTTAAAATAGAAATGGAAGGTAGACATCTTGAGATATAAACAAAATCATGACAATGGTGGTTCCTTAACTGAGGAACCTTTTTTTTGAGGAATTTATAAAAAAATCTAAAAATTAGGTTTTTTTTTTGGTTCACTTGAATAAAGTCACTTTAACTAACTTTAATAAAAAACAGCTTTTGTTGTTTTTTAAGTTATTACTTTATTTGCTTTATTAAAAAACTATTAGTAATGGGTATAACCCCCTTTGTTTTTAATAACTTCAAATATACGGGTTTTCATTGACAGATAAAGAGAATTGATGTAATCCAACGAAATTTCATTCCAAGCATCCTTAATGGCCTGAATTAGTGACTGCTTGTCATCAAATTGTCTACCTCCTTCATAGACCTTACGAGATAACCAACCCCACACATTTTCGATAATGTTTAGATCTTGCGAATAGGGTGGCCAGTCAAGAATATTAACATTTTGGCTTGCAATATACTCCTTTACTACTCTGGCGTTGTGTATAGGGGCATTATCCTGTTGCAATATCCAATGTATTGGACCAAATAGTTCATTGAACTTCGGAAAAGGCGACTCCATTAACGTTCTATAGGTTGTACCACTCATTTTTGCACTTTGAAATTCAATATCGGTGGCGCCATAGTACGTAATAGCGCCCCTCACCATAACGCCGCCCTCTCGGCTGTGATGTCGGTTCAAAAATCGCTTTTCTTTACGCAAGTCATGGAAATAATAGTTGTAGCCATCAGGCCCATCCAAATTAAACTTCTTTTCATCCGTAAATACAACGGTTTTCCAGTCATTTACATAGCCTCTTTGCTGCACATCCCATACCATGTAGTCTTTTGCGAATTGAAGACGCTTTTCCTTACGAGAACCATTAAGTGGCGGCTTCTTTTGTAATTTCTGGTATTTAAGATACTCACAGCTATTAATAACTGTGCGTTCTGATGACTTGCTCGCTTGCACTCCAGCTTGAGCTCTTATTTTTGACAAGGATAAGGCAGAATTAGAAGCAATTATGATGATTTTTCTTTTCTCATAAGTAGATAAAGACAACGAAACCCTTCCTTTAACATTTTTTCTATACCCCTCGGGGTCCTTGGTGTAATTGTTGACAACTGTTGGGCTCCGTCCAATTTTTTACCTATTGCGCGGTTAGAATATCCTTCAGAACAGTAAACATCTATTTTAGCCCTTTTCGATAGATTTAAAATTTTTTGTTTTGCCATTTTGACTCGTAAATCGATGTAATAAATTGCAGTTAACAAAAGCCCCCAACAAAAAGTCACCGCTTACTTTAAAAATAATACAAAAAAAAACAAAGTGCCTTTATTCAAGTGAACCAAAAAAATACCACATTTTTAGATTTTTTGTATAAATTACTCAAAAAAAGGTTCCTTAGTTAAGAAACCACCATTGTCATGATTTTGTTTATATCTCAAAATGTCTAGCTTCCATTTCTATTTTAAAATTCTGGAATCGGTTAAAAATTGCAAAAGATACCGGCTCCTGAATATGGGATTTTTTGTGCCTTTAAATAAGTGAACCGGAGTGTATATTGTAATTTCATTTTTCATTGTTTTATTTCAATCGTTATTGGAAGTACACAGCACCTTGGGAGTATTGAGAAAGCATTCTCTGACAAGGAAGTTGCTCTTTGTTCTTTCTTGGATATAGAAGGTGCTTTGACTTTGACTCCATTACTAGTTCTTTGGAACGGAAAGGGTTGAAAGGCCAATTATAGCTTGGATCGGTTCCATGCTTAGAGGCAGGATTATCAGCTCATCCCTTGATAGAGAGGAATTGACCGTGATGGCGTCGAAGGGATGCCCTCAGGGTGGAGTCCTATGTCCATTGTTGTGAACGCTTGTTATTGATGACTTGCTTACCATGTTGGCTCAAAAAGGAATCAGCGTAATTAGCTATGCTGATGACCTTGTTATAACGGCCCGTGGGAAATTTAAGAGTACATTGTGTGACCTTATTGCTGATGCTCTGAGGGATGTGTCGAATTGGTGCTCTCAAGAAGGACTCTCAGTTAATCCTTCAAAGACGGTTGTTGTACCTTTTACGAAGAGATATAAGCTGACGTGCGACTGTATTTCTTTTAGAGGTACCACTATTATGTTTTCTAAGGAGGTTAAGTATCTAGGTGTCATTCTGGATAGAAGACTTACTTGGAACTCGCACATTTCTGCTGTCCAGGCTAAGGCGACAAGGGCACTTTGGGCATGTCGCTCTTCTTTCGGTAAGACTTGGGGTCTATCGCCAAGAATGACACTGTGGATTCATACCGCCATTGTTCGGCCCATAATCACTTATGCGGCAATAGTTTGGTGGAGAAAGACTGAAGGAGTCTACCACCAAAAAGAAATTGGGCAAGATACAACGGCTTGCCTGCCTTGGTGTAACCGGGGCAATGAGAACATGTCCAACAGTGGCTTTAGAGGCCCTGATTGGATTAACACCACTTCATATTTATGTGATGAGGGTGGCCGCGTGTTCGGCGGCAAAAATGTTCGTAAGAACACCTCGAAATGAGTCAACCTAACCCTGGCCATTCTTCACAAGGTGGTCAGGAATCCAATTTCGGTCTTGGATACCATGCCTTTAGAACTTTGCTTTGGCAGGAGATTTAAGGTTGAGGTACCGGACCGGGAATGTTGGTCTACTGGGTGTTTGGCTCGGAGTGAGTCTGATCTAAACTGGTATACTGATGGTTCCAAAATGGACAGTGGAGTAGGGGCTGGCGTCTATGGACCCAATCGAAACCTGTCAATTCCACTAGGGAAGTCATTGAGTGTTTTTCAGGCTGAAATCCTGGCCATGACCGCATGTGCTGAGATTAACCTGGATATGGGGCTCAAGGGCAAGACAATTAATATATTTTCAGATAGTCAGGCTGCCTTAAAGGCGCTTGACTCTCATCGTATGACATCTAGACTTGTCAAACATTGCTACGACACGTTGCAAAAATTATCGGTTAAAAACAGGGTGCAGCTGTTCTGGGTACCTAGACACTGAGGTATAAGCGGGAACGAGGAAGCGGATGCATTAGCTAGGAGGGGATCTGCGACGCCTTATATTGATCCGAAGCCCTGCTGTGCAGCACCGCTTTCTACTATTATCAGTCAAATTAGTGAATGGGAAACTGGCAAATGTTTGGAACATTGGAATGGCAAGGCTGTGATTCGTCCGCGGTTAGGGGGTAAGTCTGATGTTCTAAAATATGGAAGGCCAGACCTGAAAATCCTAACGGATTTTCTTACGGGTCACTGTAGTGTGAGAGCGCATTTGATGAGAATGGCGAACACAAATGTAGATGTTTGTAGACAATGCTTACAAGCATCAGAGACAGCAGAGCACATATTGTGTGAATGTGTGGCTCTTGATAGATTTAGATGGATGTATTTAGGGAGACATATGGTCTCACTGACAGATATATCCACCAATAAAGTTTCGGACCTGCTGGTGTTCGTAAGGAAGGCAGTTGGTCTGTTAAACAAACAGTAGACTCAAAGGGACACAATAGATCTTATGGGTTGCAGTGTCTTGCATTTGTGCTGGGTCTAAACCAGATAATAATAATGTGGGAAGAACTCAAGGAAGATTTCTAAAGCAGATGTTATCGAGAGCGTCATTGTCTATCTATTTCATTAAATGATTATGAAAAGGTAATAGTTGTAGGTCAAAGTATCTATAATTACGGTGACCATCCGTTCTGTATTATACAGAACAGTTCTGTATTTGAAACCCATGTTCTATATAAATTATTCATTAGGGAAAAACATAAAAATGTTCTGTATTTTATGTCCAGTATTTGTTCTGTATTTTCATGCTTCAAAGTAGTATTTGCAAAAAAATGTTGTCGAATGTAGGGTTCCCCATTTTAGTTTTTTTTTTAATTATCTTAACATATGGCAATCGATTATATTATTTTATTAGTTTTAAGCAATCGTATGCAACCTTGCTATGAAAATCGTGTGACAACGTTAAATACAACCGCGCGGCAATAAAAATGCAAAAATTTGCCAATTTGTATTGTGTTCTTTAGTTGCAACCAAATTTTAATAATACGCTCCAATATTTTATTTTTTATAGTTAGTGCTTTCAATTATTTTTGTTCGAACAATCATATGAATGATCAGCGGCATTTATTGTCACAAAATTATTATACGCCAACTAGTACCAATAAAATTTGTATAAAATGAGACAATGATGTGACTGCAGAAGATCTGATTGGAACAAATTTATTATTGGGCACAATATCAGCACAATGAAAATTGGGTCAGTTTTGTGCATTTTGGCAATCGTGTGATCTTAGCTTTAGGTAATTATAGTCCTATCTTAAAGTATGAGACATCAATGTTTTTGTCTCAAGAAGACCAATGTTTTCCCTTACAGGTCATAGACCTAAGTATCTCGTTCTAGTATTTATCGACAAGAGCTCTTTTTATACTACCCTAATATACCACAATAATGACAGAAAACTAAAGCTCGGAAGAAACTATGAAACTTGTGCTGAGGTAGCAGTTCGATAATTCCAACAGAAACCCTTTTAAATTTAATTAGAAAATTAAAGCTCTCTAATAATCATTACAGTTTTATTAACGAAGAGTTACTATAATTAGTGCAGGACAGTCAGCATGTACAGTCAGATCTTTAAGTATTTATAACGAATTCGTGTCTTTGTCTACCTCTCTTGCATATCTAACCCGTTCGCTGCTAAACAAAACAAAATATTATGCTTTAGTTTTACTTCTTTTTTTTCCAAATAATATAAAAACTTCCGTTTGGGAATTTATAAGTTTTTTTTTTAAAGTTAACTCTAACTTTTAGATTGAAACTAGTTGTTTAGAAACTCTAATTTTTATTTTATGATATTTAAAAATTATGTATATACATACATATGTATGTTTTGTACTTATTTAATAATCTCACTAAATGCTAGTTATTTTTCAATCTTTGGTTAATTTATTTTGTTTTTTTTTTAGTTTTGTTAATTTTACATTTAAATAATTTATATATAAAAAATACATGCCTATGTACGTTGGTTGGTTGTTTGTTTGCATTTTATAGTTGTTATTGATCAAATATTTCCTTGTTCTGTATTTTAGTTTAAAAAATATGATCACCGTATCTATAATATATAAATTTTTTCCAATAAATAATGGTACAACATATTTAGAAATAAATTTTATAAATTTACATGCAAATAAAAATTTAATTTACAAAGTAAATCTAATATATATATGTCGCGGTGTTTGTTGCTAAACTCCTCCGAAATGACTCGACCAATTTTCAAAAAATTTTGTGTGTACATCGGGTAGGTCTGACAATCGGTCAACATCTATTTTTCATACACGTAAATGTTAAGCTGACCCGCCCCAAGGAAAATTTATGCCTCACCTAAATAACGTACTGACTTCGATGAAATTTTAAACTAGATAGATCAGCGTACCGTAGAGAATATACGGTTAACGTTTTTTTTTAATTACTCAGAATGGGCGGTACAAGGGCTACTTCACCCTATCCCCAACTAACGAACTGATTTTGATTAAATTTTATTAGTGTCTTAACACAACTTTAAATTAACAAATGTAATTTTTTTTTTTATTAAATGGTACTCTAAAGGGGCAATACAGGGGATATTTCTCCCTACCGCCAACTATCAAACTGAAGTACCAAAAATGGCGAATAATCATTTATTAAAATGAAAAATCATTGATTGCTCATATCAAGGTTGAATTTTGCCGTTCGGTGAAGATTATTAAATATATTTGAAATAAAAAAATTTTTCCTAGAGCAAATTTATATGGCAAAACAACGTTTTCCGGTCAACTAGTATATATATAATATTCAGAAGAACTGACACTTCAAAAGAATATAAAAATTAAAAAAAAAGAGAAATACAAAAACAGAATTCGTGATTCTTTTTCAGCCCCTCTGCCTTTTCTACACGTCTCGCCCACAAAAAAAAAGTCATGTACATACAACAGAGGCATAAAAAAATTATGATGTGAATTGAGTGTATGTTTTCGGGATTCCGAAATAAAAATCCCGTGTTCGGAATTTCGGGATTGGCATTTATAGTCTTTAACTATACTAACAAGTTTGTTATGGGTGGGAAGATCAATAAAAGGGATATATCCACGAGATATTTAGTACTTACCTTTTTATGGTTTTTGCAAAAGACTTTTCCTTAATGAAATAAAAGAATTTGTTATTTTTTTTTTTTTTAAATTTTTACATAAATTTATTTTTATTTTTTTATATTTTTCTTTTTCTTTTATTATATATTTTTTCCTTTTTTGTATTTAATTAAAGGTTTTATTTTAGTTTAATTTTTTATATATATTTAGGAGAAAACTATTTACAAATTTTCAAATGTAAAATATTATTAATTTCTGAGAGGAATTTTATACTTTTTTTACGCAGTAAAAATCAAAATTGGCAACTATTGTATCCACCAATTTAATGCATTTAATTTTAAAAGATATATTATTAGAAATAGAGCCAAGATCAAACATTTTGATTTGGTAGATTATAAAGATAAACAAATTTTTAAACTTCGAAGAAAATATACAATATTTTTTGAGGAAATAGAAAAGCATACTATTATTATTTGTTTCACAAATTTTTTTAGAACAGTGTGGTCAAATAAGATTTGATTTTGAAAACGAATATTAAGCTTTAAGTACTTAATATATATTAAACATAAAAAATCGTTCATTTTATGAATGAACTTAACCATTTTATTGAAGAATGTGAAAGGCAAGAGCTAAAATCTGCATTAAGACAATAAAAGTAATTCATTTTAAAGAATAATTTCCCCCAAAATATCCTAAACTGTTAGATTAAAAAAAATATCAGAAATGAAAATGAGAAACTCCACTCTTTTTTTCTAATCTCTATCTATCTAAATTTGTTCTGAAAAAAAATTAGATTTACATTATTTTGCAAACGGAAAACGAATATTTAGACTAATAAATCTAAAAAAACAAAAGTAGTCTTTGGAGGCCATTACTTTTACAGAAAACCAATCTAATATAAGAAATTGAGAATAATTAAATTAAAATTGTAATTAATTTAAAATTGTACCTAAACTGACTAAGATGTGTAATAGTAATACATGTGTATAATAAGTATAATATATTTTTGATGTTTTTTATTTATTTAGGTTTTGAAATTTTATATACATTTGTACTGTTAATTCTATTTTTCAGTTTTACTCAAATAAAAACAAAAGTTTTTTTTAAAAGGTTATATTTTCTTATTTATATTTTGTTGACGATTTTTTGACGATTTTAAGGAATCAATTTGACGATTTTGACGATTTTCTTGTCCATGTTTGACGATTTCATGGTCAATTTATCTGGCAGCTATGGATGTGGTACTTTTTTGTTTCTCTTTCATTTGATTTTTTTCTCTCTTTATAAAATATGCTTCCTCTATATCTTTTTCACTAATGTCAACACCTGCTCCACTTGCTATTTGCAGTACTACTTTTTCTGGTTTATCTTCTTCTCTTAATTTAACACCATTTATAATACAATCATTCTTAACTCTTAAATCATTTAGTTATTTTACTTCTGACTTAAGATTTTTGATCTCTTCACGCAGTGTTAAATTTTGTTAAAAATACTAAAAAGTATTTTTATCTCTTTCTGATTTTCTGCTACAGTTTATTAAAGAGTCAAATTGTGATGACATAAAATTCATTGTCTCTTTTATTTCGTCCAGCTGATTTAATTTTGTTTTTATTTCTTTAATATCATTTACACATGAGGAAATATTGTTAATCGGTTCACAAAAATGACAAGTGTACTCAAGAGCATGGTTGTTTACAAGTTTTGCATATTCTTTTTTACTTAATTTACTGCATATTGAGTGTAGAGTTTTCTCACAAACATCGCACTGCAAAGCCTCTTCATTTTCCAGTACTTGTGTTTTGCATTGCAAACACATTATTTTGCTTTTATTTAAACTTCTACGCGTTTTGCTCGGCATTCTTTATGTTCCCGAAAAAACAAAACACTTAATTTATTAGCAGGGATATATATTTTTATTAAAAATGTAGATAGATAACCAAAAAATGTTATTTTTAGATTGCAATCAAAGAGCAGGAAAAAACTTCGACTTTATTGACACGGAGTTGCCACACATGTTCTACATGATTGTAGAACATGGTTGATTTGACTTGGAATATCCCATACATAAAAAAAGTTTTTAATTTTCTACGTAATTTATTAATGTTTGCTGATAAGACGTTTTTTTTGCTTCCGTTTTGTTTATTTGGTTATCATTTAGTTACCGTAAAATAGTAAATTCTTAATTTTCTTTGAATGAGTTTTCCAAAATTTGCCAGCGTTTACTTTATTAGTCAAGCTTAGGGTTTATTTTTTATCTATTTATTCAAATGTTTAAATGAGATCGAAAAACACAGAGTAAAAGAGAAGTGTAAAAAGTCCTAGAAAACGTGCCTCTTTTTAAATCTGTCTGTCTTTTCTCCGCCGTTTTGCAACAAAAAAGTCATACAAAATTCATTGTCTGAAAGTAAGTCACGGATAGTTTTAATCAATGAAAAATCATAGGATGTTTTAATACCACGCATCCCAGTAATTCCAACTGATATGTCATTTAAATTTCAACGGTTAAAGTTTCTCTTAATGAAGTTTAAGTTCAGTCGATGCTAAAATTTAGTATTTCCCGTATTTTTACACGGTTAACTCTATGTTGCATGTTCACGTGTTGTTCACATAAATGATCATATATTAGGAAAAAAAAAGAATAACGGTACAATAAATAAAAATTTGTTATTTTTTGATCTTACTTCAAAATGCTGCGAAAATAGGTGTAAATTTTGGGTCACTTGAATAGGTTCACTTGGAATAAAATTTTTTTGCTTTTGACCATCGGCAGTATAATTAAAATTTTAAATATATTTGAGTTACTACAATACTTTTTTACATTATTTATTTAAAATGGGGCGTAGCAAGCGATTAACTGAAGAAGAAAAAGGTAAAATTAAAGCATTCAAAGCAACTGGCTTAAGTCATAGGAATATCGACAAACAAAATTGGTGCAGCCAGTATGTTGTAAGTAATTTTTTAAAAAATCAGTTCGATTACGGAGAAAATGAAAGGGGGAACGAAAAAAGCCACAACTGAAGCGGACAGAAAAGGTATTATAAGATCTGCCTCAAATACGGGCCATTCTGCTGCAAAAATTAGACAAAAATTAGATATCACAGCTAGCATAAACACTATAAGACGTGTTATTCGAAGTTCCTAACATATAGAGAGATTGAGAGATAGTGACCGCCATATTCCCCTGACTTAAAAATTATAGATAATGTGTTGGGCTTGCTTTCTCGCAAAGTCTACGAGTCCGGCAGACAATACGAAACAAAAGAAGCTTTCATTGGAGGAATTAAAAAAGCCTGGTCCGAAATCTCATTATCATTGATTGAAAAACTTTATAATTCCCTCCCAAATGGTATTCTTGAAGTTATATCGAGTAAAGGAGGATATACTCATTATTAAATCATCAAAACATTGTAAGAAATCTTAAAAAATAAAAAAAAAATCATTTTCTTTTTTTGTTTTTAAATGAATGATAATGATCCTATTCAAATGGCACAAAAATTGTGTTGAAAATTATATTAGTTTTGGAAAAAAAGTTACTAAAAATCAGTTATTAATTATAGAAACAATTTTTTTTATTAGATACTCACATAATCCAATATTTTACCATTTTAGTAAATAAAATAACTGTAAACTTAATTACTTTTAGAAAAAAAAATGAATTTGAATGTAATGAAAATATTGAATCTATTCAAGTGATCGGCAGTGTATATTGTCGTAGTAGTGTTGAATTTTTTGCACACTATTTTGAACATTATTTATGTAGCACTTTATCTATAGTACTCGTATATTGTGAATGTGGTAAACACAGTCATCACACTTTATTCTAAATATAATTATTTTTATTTAGAATCCAATTAAATATTGATCGACATCTGAACATTTTACGGTACTATAGCAAATTTCTGCACATACATATCCACATTTAATACCGCTTTCACCTCTTGTATTCGCATTTGTTCCACTCATTATACTGCACATTTGTAAAATTTATATATCCTATTTTATCTTTCCTATTTTTACAGATCAGATTTTTTTCCATAATAAATATTTCATAGTACCTAACGGGAGAAACAAAAAAAAAAAAATAAATTTAGAAACATCTAAATCTAAATATATGAAATTGAATGTGTGTTTGTTTATTTGTTTCTTTGTTGGTACCTTATAGGAGACCAAATTTTCACAGCATTTAACTGGAACTCTGGCATGATTAATAGGGTACTTTTTTCGACCACGCCCACTTTTATGTCCACTTTTTTAAAATTATGTAATTGCTCCCATATCGTTTTTAACAGATTTACTTCAAATTGTATACACATTATACTCCAGGCGAGGTAGAAATAAATATTTATTAAGCCACGCCCCTTTTCACGCTCCTTTTCACACCAAATTTTGTTTGAACGTTTTAAATTTTTGTTCTATATCCACGGTAGTATTTGCTATATATGGTATTGCCATGAATAGAAATATGTTCTAAAAGAAAATTGTTAACCGATCTTAAATTTTCACAGTGCGCAGCTTTAACACAGGAATACTTATTACTTGACAATATTTTTCGACCATGCACACTTTTGCACCTACTTTTTTACTATGTTTATTAACGGCTTTACCTCAAATTTAAAATACATTTGAATTAAAATAGTGGGGTAGCCTCACTCTCTTTTTCCCACAAATGTCTGCAAAATATATACATACTTTTAATTTTATTATATAACGGGGGGTAGCGAAGCACACCGGGTTCAGCTAGTAGTAAATAAAAGCGAAAGAGAAAAATACTACAATAATTTACAACTAAAACTAATTTATAAAGTATGTATGTACATATGTATGTATGTATGAATGTACATATGCATTTAGGAAAAAAACAAAATAAAATAACTTGAACAAGGTCATGTTATTTTTTATTTTTATCAGTTTTGAGCAGTGTTGCCACAAAAAATTTTATTGTTTGCCAACATATGCGAACCAAAAAAAATCATCAAGGTGGACAGAAAATAACCAAATTTATTTGTTTTTTTATTGAAATTAAATAGTAATAATATGCATACTTACAAGTTCTAATGTTCTTTATGAAATTAACACATTTCCTTACAAATCCATATATTGGAATTAGTGTCATTGTTGACTTCAAATTGCATTTTATATTATAAAGATTTAGCCCTTTATAAAATTCATATCTATTTATGCTTCGTACTGCAGTTAGCTTGTTGATCTCTAAAGTCTTACGTGCGTCTCTTATCTTAAGTTTTTGTATTAAATAAATGGTGTTTACTTGTAATCTTTCTTTTACATTTAGCCATATCAAAGTATCTACCATCCATCTTAATGAAAAAGAAAATTATCAGGCCTTATTCCAGTTGGGAACATCGTCATCGTTTTACGTATGTATGTATGTATATCTTAAGAACAGTTTAGGTCATGGGTGGGGAACCTGCGGCCTCGAGGCCTCATGCGGCCTCCGCGAGCTTCTAGTGCGGCCCTTTGCCACCTAGTACAAAATAGTAGAGTTCGTTTCAAACAACTATTGTACATTAACGCCATGACAGTTGCGCGATAAAATTATTTAGAAGGAATATTGGGTATTACAAAATTGTAGAATTTTTAGGTAAGTGAAAAATTATTTATTCCGAGATTTCAGAATTTCAAAAATCAATTATGATTTTTTCAGAGTATTGCCGAAATGTTGGTTTTATGTCAAAATAAAAAATTTTTCACTTTACTGAAAATTCCACAAAGTTTATGTAATTTACATATCTAAAAAAACGAATAATGTTCTATGTACTATTAATTTGAAAATAAATTAAAATTATAAAACACTATTTACAAAATTTGTCATACATAGTAAGCTAATTGTGTTTGCAAAAAAATTTAAATTAGCGCTAGCAGCGCCAACTACCTTGTCTAAGAAGTAAACATAACTCGGTTTCAGATCTCCCATTTGAGTGTCACACCTTGCTTTAGCTTCTCTGACTCGCATCTCTCAACGCTTCCCTGTTGAATATCAAATCCCTTTTTAACGCTAAAAAGGATCCCATATAAATCCGGAAAAATGCTGTTGAATATCCATGTCTTCGAGAACATGCTCGCCGTTTACTTTCCTGCTTCGGAAGTACCTACTGTTGCGAAACAATCAGGGCAATTCCTATTCTCGCTTTCACCTCAAATACGCTCATAGAGTTTATTTTTTAATTCTATAATACGTTAGGGATCAACAACTTGAAAACATACGTTTTTTTTTTCAATTTCTATATACTCTAAAAAACGTTTTCACCATCACAACCAGTCGTTTTTCTTCGTCAAAAATTTTGCTGCGTTTTATATAAACAATCGGAAAAAATATAACATGAATAATTAAAGAGAAGGCTTTTTTTTACCGAATTTTGCTAGAAGTAAATCTATTAAGAAGAAAGCATCAAAAATTAATATATAAAAATTTGTTTTCTAAAAAACAGTATTTGTTTAACTTATTGGAAAATTGGTTTTGCAATATTTTGGGCTAGTTAAAAGACAAACAACGTCAGGCCAATTTAAATTGATGGTTGATTTTATAATGGAACATAAGGGCATTGGAAGATGAGTCAGCACATTGCGACCAGAAGATCAAAATGCTTTACGGAAAGAAATTACACAAAATGTTAATATAAATGTCCCTCCTGCTAGAGATGTAGCAGGATGGACAAAGGTAAGTGGATCTAATCAAAGGCTCAAATTTGAATTCTACTTCCAATTATCGACTACATGTGAATATGAGTTGTGAAATTTCTGTAAAATCCCATTTGGAAATGACTTTTCATATCTCCAAACTGGGTAATAGCAATATCCACACACAACTTAAATTTAAAATATTTAATTCCTAAGGTCTGGCTAGACCAATGCAAAAAGGAAACTGGTAATAAATAAACAGCAAATGGAGGCCACAGGTGAAGTTCTAACAAAACCATTGCGTTAAATGATTTGGAAGAGGCAGTGTTTACTATTAAATTATAAAACATCCGTGAAAGGTGTTTCAAATGTAAATTCACTTGGAGTATTTGAAAAACCGGAAGCATTAGAAGAAGGTGTTAGTTTAAATATCAATAACAGTCCTGCTAAAGAGTCTGTACCTAAAAAAAAAGAAAAAACTTGAACAACCGAATTTTTTGCAGCAGCAATTAGAAGAGTTTTATGAAAATTACCAGCCTTTTTTTAGAACACGAATGGTTTTTAACATTCGTCTTTTTATATGTGAAACAACAACAAAAATACTCAAAAACCATTCGTGTTCTAAAAACAGGCTGTACGTTACTTTAAAGAAAGAATTGGGATATCTTAAAAAAATAACTGAATGGGAAAGTATTCTTTGAATTATTTTCTTATTTTTGTATTTTCTAGTAAAAATTACTTCTTACTATTGTAGTTATAAGACTTCATCATCTAATGAAATTTGAAAAAGCGGGAATATTTTGAGGGTAGTACGAAGATTTTCTAAATATTTTTGTATTAAATTTTATGTTTTTTACATGTATTTTTATTTAATCAAATAATAAAAATAAAATTTTAAGCAGTGGTGATAAAAATATGACAGTTGTTATCGATAATTCATCACACGTATTTAAGAATGTATAGAATTTTAGTTGTCGAAAGTGAATGGTCGCATTCGACAATATAAAGAAAGTATTGCCGAATTGCCCTGAATATTTTTTCTCATGTCAAAAATAAAAACAAATTAAAGCTCTGTGTTACGAAGCTTGATCCAAATATACAATAACTGTCAAACAAAATCAAAGCCAAATAAGTCACGAACTTAGTAAATAACGAAATATTTTTATTGTATTTTTTTATAATATTTTTATATTATTCTAAATGTATCAGGGACCGTAAATAATGATTATTGTTCGTTTTTTTAAATCAAAAAATCAATCACTTAGAACAGACATAAATAAAAATTTTTTGCATCATTATTATTATTTTTTAACAATCTTTGCATATCCGTCATGATTTTTAAATTTTTGATTTTTAAAGTTTTCTTCAATGGTAATGATTATTTTTGAGTAATATTAATAAAAATCAGCCATAATCATTATTTTTGAGCAAAAGAAATAAAAATCAAAAATAATCATTATTTATAATTTTTATTTTTTTCGCTCAAAATAAAACTCATTTTTAATTTACGACTTTATATATCGAGCCGTAACCGCCAAAAAAGCGTAACCAACATAATTTTCGATTTTCGTTTTTTTTAATAAATGAATTCATTGACAACATCCGCATCATCTCCTAAAATTTCATCGTCATACAAAGTACCGTTACAAATTTAGAGCAAAAACAATTTTAGCGTAAGTGCACAATGTTTGTTTGTTTACATTTTTGATGACCGCAGATTGTTGGTTACACTAAAATTCTCTTTTAAACCTAAGTAAACTGTATAAAAAAAGCATTTTGTATTCATTAAAATACCTTTATAATATTAAATATTGTTAAAAATTCGCACTCTATAATAATTTTATAACCTTTTAACAATATGGCGGAGGAAATAAAAATATTTTTTATTCCACTTGGATGTTATATAAGTATCAATTTATAAACGTGTCTTCTAGAAGTGCGTTCGATATGATCTAGTACCATACAGTGATAGTGATACATCTTCAGATGTAAATTATTCGAAATCTGAGACTAATGAAGAAACATGTGTGGGAAAAAGAGGATATAGAAAGCAAAAAAAAAAAAAAAATACCCAAAAGGCTGCAAAAGGCTACACTTCGTGATAGAGATGGTTGGCCTGACCCATGCCAAAATAAAAAATGTGGGAATTCATGTAGCTCTAAGCTTACGGAAATTGATAGAGTACAAATAAATGAAAACTTCAGGGGAATTGGCAGTAAAATTAGACAAAAAAATTGTTTGAAGTCTTGTATTAAGAGAGTAAGCGTTAAAAGTCAGCGTTATGTTAACTTTTAAAATGAAATTAATTAAAAGAATTAAATAAAATAATATTTATGTATATATCGCTAATTTGCTGCAATAATGTCAGCTCAAAAAAATTTTTTTTTTCAGAAAAGCAGTTTATCCACAACGCAAAACATTAATGTTTATTTAGATTCTACACACTTTAGTAAATTGTTTTCATCGCATAATAAAATTTTAGGAATCAAAGATTGAGATTTATTAAAAAATAATAATATCTCTTTTATTGTACAACGATTTTGTAGCCCCTGAAATTTGTCGTTGTTGTATTAAAAAAATAAGTAGTATCGAATCACTTTCTGATCCTAAACGCTCAAAATCATTCCGATCACAATAGGTTTTATACACAATATTATTTACGATATTGGGAACATTTCTACATATTTAACTCAGAAAAACGCAATTTTGAGTTATGCCACTGTTGCAGCAAATGAGCGATATATATAAACAGTATACAATTGTTTCTCTAAAAAAAGATTTTTTAGCTTAACTGACACAAATATCATCAGTAGGTTACAAGAGTGACAGCGAAAAAAGCGTAAGCGACAAAAATTACCGTTATTATACTAAAATGTGAGCAATTTTAATTGTATTATATAAATCGTGAAAAATAACACTTACATACTAAATTTCATGACAATAACTGCAAAAACAACGAAGATATTAAAAAAAAACCTTCTCCTTTAAAATTTTATTTTTGTTGGTTACGCTTTTTTGGCGGTTACGGCTCGATATGATGTATAAAAAAATTAATTATATAATTTTTGTGCAAGAAAATGATATTTTATATAACAAAATGAACAAGCATTTCTTACATTTTTTTCTTTTACTAGTTCTGACCAAATTTTTTAATGTTTATTAAGTCATAAATTGAAAATGAGTTTTATTTTGAGCGAAAAAAATAAAAATCATAAATAATGATTATTTTTGATTTTTATTTCTTTTGCTCAAAAATAATGATTATGGCTGATTTTTATTAATATTATTCAAAAATAATCATTACCATTGAAGAAAATCTTTAAAACTCACAATATAATCATTATTGTGTAATTTTTATTATAAAACTCATAATGATTACGGTCCCTGAAATGTATATTCTATTTAAAATTTTGTAGTATTATTGTTTATTTTTTCTAAATAAATTGTTAAATCTATAGAAAAACTATAATAATTTCAAAAAAAGTCACTTTCTTAGGTCAATCAGCTTATGCGGCCTCTCGTATTGCTGACTAATTTAAATGTGGCCTCTAATGGTAAAAAGGTTCCCCACCTCTGGTTTAGGTTAAAGTTTCAGAATTTTGTCTGGTGGACTTACACATTTGTTTCAAAAAATATCAACATACATAAATATGTATCAACATTCTTGAACGTAATCTACATAGGTATGGAATTTCTTTTATTTAAATAGGTGTACCGAAGCACGCCGAGGATAAATCAACAATAATTTAGAATTCTTTCCAAAGCTTTAACCATTGAGTAAATTTATAAAGCCCAAACATTGGCATTCCTGGTTATTGTTTTTATTTCTATCTCCATCAGTTTCTCTTTCTGTGGAGTTTTCTTGCATTGGTATTAAATACATACATATATTTTTACTAAAACAAAAAATAATCTTACAGATTTTATAAAAAAGTTGAAATTCTTTAATATTTAATAATTTTATGTAATATTTTCTTTACAGGAATTTTGTACATTCTTTCCAAAATCTAGCATTCTTCTCTTTCAACAAACTTTCTTCTTTTCACTTTTTTTGTTTGATTCTCAACACCAAAATGGATTCTGATGAAGATTCCTTTGAAATAGATAATGTTGATTCAGGCAATGCATCATCTGGTGATGAGGGTGATGATGACTTTCCTATGGATGATATACCGTCCGCACACGAACGTCAAGCTGACAATGATGAATATCAATATGAGGTATTGACAACAGAAGAAATTGTTTTACATCAACGGGAGATAATCGATGAAGTCAAAGGTGTTTTAAAGGTAAGACTACTAATTGAGTAAAAATATATGTAAAATAAAACAAAAAAATATAGTATATAGTCGCCGTAGTCTAGTCGTTTTTTTTTTGGTTTACTAGACAAGAGCTTTAGGTTCAAACCCCAGCTCTGACATCTCAAGCCTGTCCTTCGGAGTCGACTTCAAACTGTATGTCCCGTTACTCATGAATACAAATTGACACATACAGCTAGGCCGTAGCCCTGAAACAGGGTTATAATGGCCAATTATTTATGTTTTTAATCCCTTGTCTGTCAAAAAAGATTCACACATGCAAGGTTAACTTTTGGCAGCTCACAAGTACTGGTTCTGAATCAGTGCTGTTCGACGCATTAGTTGACCTTTTCACATCGACTTATTTTACCTGTTTGTTTTCATCTAATAGGAAGAGTGCTAATGTAACGCCAATCTCTAAAATAGGTGAGGCTAGTAAACCCCAAAATTACCGCCCAATAGTGGTATATATTTAGCACCCTCCAAAGTTATGGAGAATATGATAAATTATCGCCTTGTGAGGTATTTAGAGTCCAATAACTTGCTAAGCGACCGTCAGTATGGCTTTTGCCATTAGGCATTCCTTTTTGAGGAGTGGAGTAGATCAATTTACCGCTATGGTAAAAGCAGATTTGTCGCACAAGATATCTCCAAGACGTTTAGTAGAGTCTTGCACTAGGCTCTCATTTCCAAACTTGCTGCTTTTGGTGTCGGTGATCAATTCTGTAGTTTTTAACGAGCTTTTTCAAAGACCGCGCTATAAGACTGGTTATAAACGGTATCTCTTCCAACGTGTTCAGGCTAAATTCCGAAGTACCGCAAGGCGTTGCTCTGTCTCCTGCTCAAATTTTTATTTTTCTTAACAATTTTCTTTTTTTAACTTCAAATCCTGTCTACTCTTTCGAAGATGACAGTAACATTTGCAATGATTCATATATGACATACTAGAGTATTTCGACCTGTAGATCTATTGTGATGATGCAATCATGTCATTTGTGATTATAGTTAATACTGTTATACAGTTACGAGCAGATAAATAGGTTCACATCACATTTATTGATAAATTCGCCTTCAAATAACTTAAACAGCGGTAATATACAATAAAGCGATATTTATTACATTAAACATAAATAATGACATAAAATGTATTTAATTATAATTAAAAAAAAAATAGAAAAATTGATATATTTAATATATTAATTGATGCCTGTCGAGCAAATAAATAGGTTCATTGAAAAGAGAATGACATTTTTATACAAAAAAGTGCAATTGCAAGAAAATTTCTAATATTTTGTTGAAAATCCCTTATTTTGAATCACCGCAGAACATTTCCGGGGCAGTGATTCGACAAGTGACTGACAAGTCTCTAATGGAATTGAGTACCAAGCTTCCTTCACTTTTGTCCACAAATCTTCTTTATTTTTAGCCTTGAGTGGTGCAATTTTGTCCTTAACGATTCTCCAAAGATTCTCAGTGGGATTTAAATCCGGCGATTGTGAAGGCCACTCCATTAACTTTATATTTTTCTTTTGGAACCATTCTTTTACGATCTTAGAAGTATGCTTGGGGTCATTGTCTTGCTGGAATTCATACTTTAAAGGCATTTCCCACTCGGCATACGGAAGCATTACTTCTTTAAGAATATGCAGATAAAGATGTTTGTC
The DNA here is from genome assembly GCA_963576795.1 of Metopia argyrocephala. Lineage (NCBI taxonomy): Eukaryota > Metazoa > Arthropoda > Insecta > Diptera > Sarcophagidae > Metopia > Metopia argyrocephala. The sequence continues at coordinate 112,350,968 of OY756208.1, forward strand.
CATATTTTCCTTGATCATATGCTTTATTTTTTTGACGCCTTACCCATGTTCTTCCATCAGGTCCGACTAAGTTTATCTTGGATTCATCAGACCATAGTATGTTTCTCCATTTTTTTATACCTTCCGGGCCGGCCCATTCAGCATGTACTTTTGCAAACTCAATGCGCTTTTTTCTTTGTCTGTTATTAAGCATTGGAACCTTCTGGGCCGAACTTCCGAATAAATTTTTTTCTCTTAAACGACGTCTAATGGTCCACTCTGATACGGGAAGCTTTAACTCATTTTTCAGCTGAACTGCGGACATAAAAGGATTACGAGTTGACAACATCTAAATGCAGTCATCGTCTCTTTTCGAGGTTTTTCGCTGTTGACCCCTTTTAGGTTTTTGTTTTGGAGGCTGCAATGCATTTCTTATCATATTGTGCGATCTCCCAAGAATTTCAGCAATTTTCCGTTGGCTATAACTGCGGCTGTGTAGATCCTTTATAATCTTTTTTTCCTCTTCACTACAATGTTTAGAACGTCCCATTTTTTAAATTTTTAGAGGTATTTGCTTTAATAAGTTCTATTAAAAGGCTGAATTTAAAGTTTTCTACAATAATTTTTATAATTTTGGCGTTTAACATTTTAAACTAAAAAATTTTTCAAAGTGAACCTATTTATTTGCTCTTTGATTTTATACGGTTATTTTTTTTTTTTAATTTTGGGCAATTTTTTACATAATAATTTAATTATTGTGATGCAGTATTAAAAGTGGGTATTTGCTTTAGTAATTAGCGACTTTTCCTTTTTTATTGCTGTAATGTAAACTATAGTCAAACAAAATTGATTTATCATTTTGATGTGAACCTATTTATCTGCTCGTAACTGTATATTACATACATTATGTACATATTGAATACATACTTAGATTACATTAACATTCTCTTTTAAGTATATTCTTCAAATAAAGTTTTAGTCTCATAGTAATCGCCTATAAATAAACATCGTCTTTTAATTACAAACGTACACGTCCCAAAAAAAAATATTACAGTGGCGACGAGGACACGGGTTGTTTTTGTAAAATAGCGGTAGATTAATACCTTAAAATTTATTTTTTTATTCTGTACGGTCGTTAAGTAAAAATTAAATATGCCGGATAACAGTGATTTTCTTCAAAAAATAATTAAACAACAGCAAGAATTTATGAGTAAAATGTTAGCGGATCAGCAGAAATTTATGGCTCAAATGTTACGGGAACCAGCATCATCATCGGCCCAACAAACACCACCACCACCTGCATTCCATAGTTTTAATAAGGACCAACAAAATTTTGCTACCTATTTAGAGCAATTAAATTAACATTTTAATGCTTACTCGATCACTAAGCCTGAAAAGAAAAAATCATATTTCTTGTCTTGGATTGGGAGTGACACTTTTGAATTAACAAAAAAGCTATTCGGGAGCGATGATTTAAGTGGGAAAACATTTAACGAAATTACTGAAAAATTAACAACCGATTTGGAGGAAGGATGCATAGTGTAGACGCCCGTTTGGAATTTAATAGATGTCTTATGCAGCCAAATCAATCTTATAAAGACTGGATAGCTAATCTTAGGGGTATAGCTCGACAGTGCAAATTTGTTTGTGGAGCAGAAAACTGTAATTACAGTTACGTCGATGAAATGATTCGGGATGAAGTAATTCTAAATACACCTCATGATGCAGTACTGACAGCTTGTTTGCAAAAAATTCAACCGTCTTTGACTGACATATTAATAATAGCAGATGCACATAAAGCAGCAATAAAATTAAGACACAAATTTCGAAGGAAATGATGTTAATGCAGTTTGCAGTGCAAAAAATAAAGTTGTTCAGCAAAGAAACAATAAAAATAAAAATGTTATTAAAAGTAACAATTTTGAAAAACAAAAATTCAAACGGTGCTCTGGTTGTTTCACGTCGCACCCCCGCAATAACTGTCGTTTCAAATATGCAATTTGCCATCAATGTGGTAAAACCGGTCATATAGCCCCGGTTTGTTTGTCAAAAAATTAAAAAAATAGAAGAAATAAATATGTAAAAAACCGAGCAAAGAATAATAAGAATTACAACAACGAAAATAATTTTGTAGAAGCAAGTAATGCGTTTACGATTACACTAAAGAAAGAAAGTAATTTTAAAAAAGATATAAAGAATAATAAGAACAATACAGAGCAATTCACTGGTGTTGTATTCAGTAAAGATAATAAAATATTTATTCACTTAGAAATTTTAAATAATGGAGTAAAATTTCATATGGACTCCGGGGCCACTGTGTCCATTATTTCAAAGCAAACCAACAATTTTCTAGGAAGGCCAATGTTAAATAATGCTACCAAAATTTTACATGGATTCAGTAAAAATGAAATTTCTATTTTGGGTGAACTAAAATTGCAAGCCAAATGCGGCAATAAAATAAAAAATGTTTTGTTAATCGTAGCAGATATCCAGCAAGGTAATAATTTATTTGGCCCAGATTTGTTTCAACTTTTTGGTTTCACAATAAATAAAATTAATGCAGTATATCAACGTTAAATACAACAAATATAGACAATATTTTTGAAAAATATAAAGAAATTTTTAGACCAGCAATAGGCACTATAAAGAATTTTAAAGCAACGATTCATTTAAAGGAAAATGCAACCCCTAAATTTTTTAAAAGCAGGCAAGTCCCATTTGCCTTGATGCCTAAATTCAAAGAAGAAATAAATCGTTTAGTTGACTTAAATATCATAAAGCCTATTAAGTTTAGCGATTGGGCATCGCCTATTGTAATCGCTAAGAAACCTGACGGGAGTGTACGTATGTGTGCCGACTTTAAATTAGCTGTCAACATGCAAATTGATATCGAGCAATACCCATTGCCAGCTCGGGAAAACTTGTTTTATAAAATGAGATTCGGGAAGCTATTTTCGAAAATAGATTTAAAAGATGCATATTTGCAAATGGAATTAGACGATCAGTCGAAAAAGGTACTTGTGATAAATACGCCTTTCGGACTTTTTCAGTACCAGCGGCTTCCATATGGCATTGCTAGCGCACCCGCTATATTTCAAAAATACATTGAGCAATTACTCCAAAATATAGATGGGTGTGCAAATTATCTTGATGACATTATTGTCACAGCGCCAACATTTGAAAAACATCTCGAACGACTTAAAAAAGTGCTTACAGTTTTGAAAGATAATGGTATTTGTTGTAAAAAAGAAAAATGTTTATTTTTCCAGAAGCAAATTGTTTATTTAGGTAGAAAAATAAGTGCATCAGGTATTTTGCCAGACGAGCAAGGTGTTAAGGCTGTAGAAAATCTCAAGCGTCCGCAAAATTTAAAAGAATTGGAGAATTTTATAGGTAAAATAACCTATTATCATAATTTTATCCCGAGGTTTTCAACACTAGCTGCACCGATTAATAAATTACGCCGCAAAGATGTTCCTTTTCATTGGGGAAAAGAACAAGAACATTCTTTTAATGAATTGAAAAGCCATATTGTAAAAGCTACTGAGTTAGCCCATTATCAACAAAATTTGCCTTTGTTTTTAGCTATTGACGCATCGTCGTACGGAATTGGTGCCGTGTTATCACACGTATATCCTGACGGGTCAGAAAAACCAATTGCGTTCACCTCAAAACCTTTAAATGTGCATGAAACCCGTTACGCCCAAATTGAAAAAGAGGCATTGTCTATTATAGTTGGAGTTACGAAATTCCACCAATATGTTTATGGGCGAAAATTTACATTAATTACGGATCATAAACCTCTTGTTACTATTTTTAACCCAGCTAAACATCTACCAATATCGACGTTACAACGACTACAACGCTGGGCAATTACACTAATGGCATATACCTTTGACATTAAGTACCGTAAAAGTAAAGAAAATGCTAATGCTGACGCCCTTTCAAGATTACCCTTGGGTCCAGACCCCGAATTTGACCAGATAGAAGATTGTCTGAATGTTGATGAAATATTAACAACGCCTATAAATGCTGATCAAATACTAAAGTGCACAGAGATAAGGTCTTACAAAAGGTAAAATATTATGTTCTAAACGGTTGGCCGAAACGTAACAATGACCCAGAATTGTCCCCATATTATAATCGTAAATTGCAGTTAACTCTACAAAATGAGTTACTTTGCCTACAGGGAAATGGATTTGATTCTCGTGTAGTTATACCTATAGAATTACAAAATCATATATTAAAACTTCTCCACGAAGGACATTGGGGAACGGTAAAAATGAAGCAATTAGCACGCAAGCATTGTTGGTGACCCAAAATAGATAACCATATCGAAGGTATCGCGGCAAAATGTAAGGTTTGTAATGAGATTGGTCCAAGCCAAAAACAAATTTATTCATCATGGCCATCACCAACAGGGCCCTGGGTTCGCATACACATTGATTTTTCTGGTCCAATTTTTAAAACAGGGTGTTTTTTTAGAGGTATAGAACTTCGAATTGAAATAAAACACAAGAAAATCGTTTTAATGTCCATCAATTTGGCTTTATTGGAAGAATAATTTTATGCCATTAATGTTTAAATATGATTTCGGACATGTGGCCGCCGCGGCTAGCTCGAATAAAGCCAATTAAGTTGGCATCACTTTTTTAACTGGCGGCCATTTTGTCAGCTGTCAAGTGATTAATATTTAGTTTGGTTTGCCATTTCATCATGAACAGGTTGACAACAACAACGCAAGATCTTGGCTTGCGACCTTACAAGATCCAGCACTTGAATATTTGTATTTATATCTATACATACAGTTGTGTTCAAAATAATAGGAGTGCAATTCATTCAAAGCCGAAGTTTAAAATTAAGTAGAAAGAAAAAAAAAGAAAATATTAATTTCTTTTGAGATAAAATTTACTTCTAATTCAGCTTCTAATTTTTTACCAATTAGTTGTTTAATTAAAATTATTAAAACAAAAAATATTTAGTTAAAACAAAGTTTTCTTTCAAAATTCCTTGTTCAAAATAATAGGAGTGTTTATACATAATCTAGTAGTATTAAAGCTAAAGTCACAAAAGTTAAATATTATTTAAAAACAGTATCCCCGATTTAATATTTTATTGAATAACCTTTGTTTTTAATGACTTCAGCACATCTTCGAGGCATTGAGTCAATAAGATCCTGACATTTCTTTAAAGCAATTTGATGCCACGCTTCGCGCACTGTGCTCCATAATTTGTCCGCATTTGATGGCTGTTTCTCTGCAACATATTTTTTAACGTCTGCCCACAGATGTTCTATGGGTTTAAGGTCAGGAGACTGAGCAGGCCACGACATAATCTGAACTCCATTTACCCGAAACCACTCATTTGCCAATTTACTGGTATGTTTCGGGTCGTTATTTTGCTGGAATATCCATTTAAGAGGCATATTCCACTCTGCATAAGGTAGCATTACCTCTTTCAAAATTCCAACATGAACGTTTCTATCCATTATGCCTCTAATTTCGTAAATTGGACCTACACCATTATACGAAAAGCTTCCCCATATCATTACTTTTGCACCACCATGCTTAACTGTTTTTGTGTATATTGGGCTTTATATTCTGTATTGGGCGGACGTCTAATATATTGTCGAGACCCAGTGCCACCAAATAAAACAATTTTGCTTTCGTCGGTCCAGAGTATGTTTCTCCATTTTTCTTTCGGTCAATTGATGTGTTCTTGTGCAAACTTTAAGTGTGCTACTGCCTGTTTTTTGTCAGTAGTGACACATTCCGTGAACTTCTTGCAAATAAATTATTTTCCATCAGGCGTCTACGAATAGTAGGACCACTTACGGCAGGATTTAGATCCTTTTGAATTTTTTTGGAAGACGCCCAAGGATTAATTTTGCTGTATCGTACAATACGACGGTCTTCAACAGTTGATATTTTATGTTTGCGCCCACGTGTTTGAGGCTTTTTTTATATTTTAGAGCATTTCCAATCATTTGATCGGTACCCTAAGGTTTCCTTAATTTCCTTATAAGTTTTGCCTTTTTTTCGAAGATTTTTAATTAGTTCTCTTTTTTCCTCAGAACAGCGCACACTGTAACGAGGGCGGCCAAAAATAAAAAAAAACTAAATACTGAATAAAAAGAAAAGCTCTATCTGATGTTATTAGTAGCATTCTGAATTAATTAAATCAAAAATAATTTTTAAATAATATTGACTTTTAAAAAAGATATGATGATTTAAAGTTGAAGGTTGTAGTTAAGTATGCCATTATTTGAAAAAATGATAGAAAAGTATACAAACTTCAAAGAATTGGTTTTAAAAAGGGTTTTGATATAGTAGTAAAATTTAGTCCAAAATATAATTGTAACACAAGTATGTTATTAAAACAATACTTTTTTTTACAACTTGTAACTCATATGCAATTTACCGTTACATAGAAAGCAAACAAAAAGAAACAGATCAATTATAATGAATATTACAACTTTAGTGGACAATTAAAAAAAAATACCAAAAAATACTTTTTCCATATTTTAATATAATACTTCTACAAGTATGTACATTTAAACAAAATTGGTTTTATTTCCAACTTCGTCCAACTTTGATTTATATTTACAATTTTTAGTGCCAAGACGTATTAAAATTCGTACTTTTTTTGATATCCGGCTTAGACACAAAAAATTTATTGATGCAAAATCTGCAGCAATTAGTTATGTAGAAAATAATTCTGAAATAAAACTAAGTGAAACAAAGATAAAAGAAATTCATTTCATATTATTTAAAATAGAAACTAAATGGAAAAAGAGTAATTATATTAAGAAAAAGTTTAAAGAAAAAAATGGTACTTGGCTGGATTCATATTTCTTTGCAAGTGTTGAAGACTTAGACCTTGTAAGTAAAGAAATTATCTTATTTTTATTTTAAGTAAAAATCTTTGAATTTATAGGTTCCTTGTACCAGTAAGAAAGGTACGCCAATAGTAGAGTTTAATGATTGTTCTGAACGTACTAAAATGAGAAAAGTTGCTGAACTGGTGTCATCAACAAATCAAAACCTGTTAAAGAAAGCCTACAATAAAGTTCTTACGCGGGAGAAGAACATATATATTTCTGTGGACAAATCGTTAGCACTTTTATTAGATATGAACTTGTCATTTAGAAAATACAAAATTATGAAAACAGTTGTTAATTCTGCGCATAAAGACTGTTTTCCGTTTTATTATGCGTTGAAAAACGCAAAAAAGAAATATATTCTGGAGGGAATCGTTGTAACAGAAACGTCAGTAGAAATACCACTCCAAAATATGCTTAACTTTACGGTTAAAAGTTATTTAGACTTACTTAATTTTAATTTGAAAAATGATATAATTTGTGAATTTAAATAGGGATTTGATGGCAGCTCTGGTCATATATATAAGCAAAAGTTTAGTGATTCAAATTCAAATGATGAATTTCTATTTGTTGCTTCTTTTGTTGTAATAAGATTTCTAGATCAGGCAACAGAAAAAGTGTTGTGAAATAATTCGAAGACATCCTCTACTATCTAAAATAAAACTATCTAATATCAAACAAATTTTGAAATTTAAAAATTTTTCACCTAAAGGATATTTAACAGAATTTAAAATCCTTGTTGCAATTTCAGAAAAAATCTGCATATAAATTGCTAATTTTTACGTGTATGACATTTGTAAATTTTTAAACTGTTTTTTTTTATATGAATGTATAGAACAACAGTTGTTGTAAGTACACCACATCTAAGCGGTGGGCGTGTCCTTCGCCCAATTGTCCTAAAAATTTGTATTTTTCCTAATTTAGATATTCTACAAAAATGTACGAAATTTAAAAACTCTACGATAACTCCTTCTATTTTTGGCCGCTCGTTATATGAAATGGGTACACTGTGCAGCGCTTTCCCCTTCCCACTATTACACAAATTTATGTGAAATATAATATAATCACTGTAAATAAGGTTTTCACACCATTTTTGAAACTTACTTTTCACTTTGTTTCTTCAATTATATGCCCTTTTTGCTTTATTTTTAAAACGTCACACGTACTCCTATTATTTTGGACAACTCAAACCAAGGGCAAAACACAGAAATGAACGAATTTTATTATGAATATAAAAGTTATTATAAATTTCTCTTCTGTATTCGATTTCTTACATACCGTTGTAACTTCTGTTAGAATATCACTTGTTTTGCAAATTGGTACACTAACAAATTTCAACTATAGAAATATTAGATTGGTGCACTCCTATTATTTTGAACACAGCTGTACATATACATTACTAAACTTGAATTAAATCCATTATTCTTTTAACATAATTAAAATATTAAAAATATAATCCTAGTAGTTTACTACTCTTATTATTAGTATTATCTATCTATTATCTATCATTACTATAGTTATTATTAAAAGGGAAGAAATGTTATATATTACATACATTATGTACATATTGAATACATACTTAGATTACATTAACATTCTCTTTTAAGTATATTCTTCAAATAAAGTTTTAGTCTCTTAGTAATCTATAATCTATAAATATATAAATATATATACATATATAATCTATAAATAAACATCGTCTTTTAATTACAAACGTACACGTCCCAAAAATATTACAATACAAATATTGGAAGGCGGACGCTCTTGATGTTCTGGGCATGATATTAATTGTGAGTTCCTTTGGAATAATTACATATTTCTCAGTTTTTCAGAACTGTGCAAGAAATACTTCACTCCATCTGACCTTATTTATATTTTCAAGGCCATTATCTAGGGTTACCATTTTCTTTCCTAGAAAAAGAGGACATGAGAGTCCAAAAAGAGGACACTTGAACTCAGAAAGAGGATAACCGTTTTTTTATTAACAAAAACGCCCGAAAATAAATTAGCTTAGTGAAATAGGCCCCAGCACAATGTATTGCATGAGTAGATGTCATCCGCTGAGTGCTGGCATCAATATATGTAGGTGTATGTCACAGAAGAAAAATTATATTTACAGTTAACGCTTGTTGGGAGAGTTGTCAACAAGTTGTTGTATGCTCTTTGCAAAAACTTCTCCTGTATATTCATTTTTATTTTGTTATGAATATTTGTCTCCATTAAATCATTAGAAGACGCTTTAGAAGTTTGTTTTGCTTGGGCCTTTGTTCATTTTTTATAAAAAATATAAAACTAAAGACTTAGAGTTCGTATATATTTCAGGATCCCGAAGATCCCAGGATTTTAAGTGATCGAGATTTCGGGATTGGCATCCATACTCAAGGTCAAGTTTATTTTGAAATTAATTAATATTTCGATATAATTCGAATTCCATCTTCGGGTATATATAAAATATAATAATAAATATAAACAGATCAAATGTCAACCACTCCCCAATAAGAATATCAGTAACAAAAAACAATTCAAATGGTATATATGTAAATGTAAACCAAAAACAACTTTACAAAAAAGCAACAATATTAAAATTATTGTAGCAGATAAAGTGAATAACGAACAAGATTAAAATAAATAAACGACAAAGCATCTCAACCGGTATTATACTTTTGGATATTGACAAATCATTCAATAGTATATGGCATGATGGACTGGTTTTCAAATTTAGGAAATATGGTTTTCCCATATACATACATTACAAAAATCTTTACGTCCTTCTTAGCTGAAAGATCGTTTAATGATTATTTAAACAACACCGCGAAGGATTCCTGTTGGAGGTGTAGCACTTTTGCTCACTTTACAATGGCTTGATGTGTCGGATTATGCTGACAATGTGGCAATTTCCGTTTACAAAGCTTTACTTGTTCAGGATTGCTATTTAATTTTATTATTGGGTGTGGGGAAGTTCATTTGACACTTATTTACTTATATTGGCCTTTGATGACGATGCATCCTTTATCTATTTTTTGACTTCCTATCTAACATATATGTATGTGGGTTTTTAAATTATCTCTTATTTTCATTTATTATTATTAAGTAATTTTGTTTTTTTTTAATTCAGCTCCCTCCAACCATAACACGTATGCTATTAAATCATTTTAAATGGGACAAAGAAAGACTTTTAGAGAAATATTTTGATGGCAATGCAGAGGATTTATTCAAAGGTGCCCATATAGTAAATCCTTTTAACAAACCTGCTAACGCTAATAAACAAAAGGTATAAAAGAAATATAGAAATCGAAAATATGAAATAAATATTAAATTTTTTAATTATATTTTAGAACTCAAAAAATCCAGCCGAAGAATGCGAAATTTGTTTCTCACAATTGCCTTCAGATGTAAGTAAATTTATAAAAATTGAAAACTGTTGATTAATTTTTTATGAATGTAATTTTATTTTGTTAACTTCAGTCAATGGCTGGCCTGGAATGTGGTCATCGTTTCTGTTTAACATGCTGGCGCGAATATTTAACAACGAAAATCGTTACTGAAGGCTTGGGCCAATCAATTTCATGTGCAGCTCATGGCTGTGATATTTTAGTCGATGATGTTACCGTTACAAAATTGGTAACTGATGCACGGGTACGCGTTAAATATCAACAACTTATAACAAATAGTTTTGTCCAGTGCAATCAATTACTACGCTGGTGTTCATCCGTTGATTGTACTTATGCTATCAAAGTGGCCTACTATGAATCTCGGCCAGTTCGTTGCAAATGTGGTCATGAATTTTGTTTTGCTTGCGGAGAAAACTGGCATGATCCTGTCAAATGTCGTTGGCTTAAGAAATGGATTAAAAAATGTGATGACGATTCGGAAACGAGCAATTGGATAGCGGCAAACACCAAAGAGTGTCCCAAGTGCAATGTTACAATTGAAAAGGATGGTGGCTGCAATCACATGGTTTGCAGAAATCAAAATTGTAAACATGATTTTTGTTGGGTTTGCTTGGGTTCATGGGAACCACATGGTTCGTCTTGGTACAATTGCAATCGTTACGATGAAGATGAAGCCAAAGCAGCACGTGACGCTCAAGAGAAATTTAGATCATCATTAGCAAGGTACGGTAGTGCAAAAATTTATACGTAAATTTGTAGTCCTGTCTTATTTACTAAAATTTATAAAAACACAGTGATCATCATTTTCGTGTGTGGTATATACAGTAGTGGTCAAAACATTTGCAACTGAAACCACATTTTAACTAAACGTTGATTTTTTTAATCAAAATATCTTAAGCAGCTTTTTTATTTCATTTTTATTAAATTCAGTTCCTTTTTATATCAAAACAAAACGAAAATTATTCCTCATTAACTTACAACAATAAAAAAGAATAGTTTTAACAAAATAAGTCGAATTTCAGGTGTTCAAAACATTTGCAACTCCTTCATAAACTAAAAAAATAATATTAAACTTTTAATATTTTATGGCATATTCTTTGTTTTTTATTACTTCGAACATCTTTTAGGCATGGAGGAAATAAGCTTTTCAATGTAATCGTTTTTTTTCAAAATCTTCCAAAACTTTTTATTTAATTCCATCCTGTATTTGTTTCCAGCCATTTGCCTCAAATATTAGTAATAAAATTAGTTAACCTTTTTAACTCTCAACTTCAACTGCGCAAACAAATCCATTAACATGAAATTTTCAATAAAATGCAAAATTTCAATATCAAATTATTCAAAAAGAATGTGATTACCGTTATATCCCATGATTTGATAGTGTTAATATCATAGTCATGAATAAGAGAAAGGAGAGTTGCAAATGTTTTGAACACTTCAATTTCGACTATCTCTACAAACTTTGATTTTTTTATTATTTTAAAGTGTCGGATTCAGTTTTTGTTTGACACGATCAATAAGCACAGTGAATAGAATTAAGAAGTGAAAGAAAATTTTTTGAAAATGAGTAGTTGAAAAAAATAAATAAAGTAAACCACATATGTCTTCTGAGTTGCAAATGTTTTGACCACTACTGTATGTATGTATATTGTTTGCTCGCATTTTCCCTACAGCAATACTCTAATTTTATGGTCAGTTTTTTTTTTACTTCTTTGATCCATTCTTTGTCTATGATTGGTGTTTGCAGTGTTTTTATAAATTTTTTTCTAATTTAAGAAAATACCAAATCAAATCAATATTACTGCCCCAAAAACAAGGGCGGTAATCACTCTTCGTTGCAAACGCCCTTGCGAGTCTTGCAAAAGTAGCAAACCTAGACCCATGTGCCTACACTTTGTTTTTGTTTGACTATGTTTATATGACTTGCAAAGTCGTTTGCAACGAAGAGTAGTAATTACCGCTAAAGGCCATAATACACTATCATCCACAGTCGTACGATTCATTCACAAAAAAATCTTATCGAATTCTGCCACACTTTTAGTAGTCGCATCAAAATGGCAACATTAGTGCCACACCATTAAAGGGGGGTTTCAAAAAACAAAGACAGCCGTACATCTGTATTTTCTCTCAATGTCGTACGCTCTCATTACATATCAAGTTTACACGATACTATTCATTCTCTTCTACACAAAAATTTGACATGTCGTACGACTTGTATTACCGTCTAAACCCCCCTTTAAGGGGGTTTTCTTGTAGGATTGTAAATAATTATTCTTTTACTACATGTGTAATATTTATAATGTGTCCAAGGGTAGTTTACTACCAAAAATGAATACCGCTATGGTTAATTATGTACTTATATCGCATTTGATCAACAAGAGGGTGTTAATTTAAAATGTTAAAAATTTCGCGTTTTGCAAAAAGTCTCAACTAAGAATATCGTCAGCAGCTGTCTGCTGTAAAAACTTCAACGTATTCCGTTTACTCTTTCATCACTGGAACAACATTTCACACCATTTTTCTGATATTATAGTGACTACCTTTTATTAACAAAGTTGATATAGAAATGTATCGTATATTTAAAAAAAATTATGATTTTGATTTGAGACTTTCTTCAATATTTTATTTGAATTTGGTTGTAATTATTTTGAGAAGATAAAATAATACATAAAAAATATCGAGAAATTAGAGAAAAATGGTATAGGTATATTTACCCGAAAATTTGATTTCTTTTGTTTTGCAATAATTGCCAGAAATTAAAAGAGATATAATGCGAAGTCGCCGTGGTCTAGTAGTCGCCGTGGTCTAGTGGTTAGTGTGTTGGCTTACTAATACGATAGTGCCGGGTTCAAATCTCAGCACCGACATCTTGAAAAAAGAAATATGAAAAAAAATATTTCTTTCGGCGACTACCTCTCAGCAGTCTTCTGGCAAAAGCTCTGAGAGTAATTAATTGCCATGAACAAGCTTCTCAAATCTGTCGTTCGGAGTCGACTTTAAACTGTAGGTCCCGGTACTCATGGGAAAAAATTAACACACACAACATGAGTGCTGCGAGAAGCTAGGCCGTAATCCTGACACAGGGTTGTAATGGCCAATTATGTATGTATGTATGTATAATGCGAATTTCAAATTTTTTTGATATGCAATTTTAAAAAATTTGTGCTAATACCCTCTTGTTGATGAACAACACATATACATTTGCATGTTTTATTTACTTATTTATTTATTTATTTATTTATTTTTTTCAGATATTTACATTATTATAATCGTTATATGAATCATATGCAATCTTTAAAATTTGAAAATAAATTGTATGCGTCTGTTAAACATAAAATGGAAGAAATGCAACAACACAATATGTCATGGATTGAAGTAAGTATTACTATTTAAAATAGCACGAGTAAAGTTAAAAGCAGACACCAAAAATAACAGTTATTTTATTTTCTGAGATTGAAAAAGTTGGTCATAGAATTATAAATAACTTTTACGTTGTTAAATACTTATTAGTTATTCATAACAAAAATTTTTTTCCGTTGCTCATAACTTTTATTTTCGATTTATAAATTTTTAAGTTGCCCTGTAAAAGTTTTTCTTAAGAAACAAGCACGTCGTCATTGCTTAGATCATCAATTAGAGAGCTTGAAGTGGATTCATCCTCAGAAGAGGAGGATGACAATACATCGCGAGAGTTACTAGCAGCCATAGCAGAAATAGACAGCTTTATACCCGTGAGGCTTGATGTAGAAGCCGATTTGTTGCATTATTGGGAAGAGAATAAGTATACTTTTCCATTTTTACGTAAATTGGTTCATATTGTCCATGCAGTGCCGGCCACGCAGGTATCTGTTGAAAGAGCATTTTCTGCTTTGCGGCTTTTGTTGACAGATAAAATGTGCAACTTGGCATACGAGACGCTTGCTAAAACATTATTTGTGAAATTAAATTCTTTTTGAATAACCCAAAGAAACAAATGAATTATTTTCAGGGACCGAAAATAACAGTTATTTTTAAAATTTAAAATCAAAAAGTCAGGTGGATATAATTTGTCTATCAGATATTTGAATACAGCATATTGATGCTGTTATGCTAAGGAATAATAAACTTAAAAGACTTTAATTTTTTTGACTTTTATTAAAAAGTCACTTTATAATAGTTATTTTTTGACTTTTATTTTTTCGGTCAGAAATAAAAGTTAAAATTTGACTTTTATTTTTTCTGTCAGAAATAAAAGTTAAAATTTGACTTTTATTTTTTCGGTCAGAAATAAAAGTTAAAATTTGACTTTTATTTTTTCGGTCAAAAATAAAAGTTAAAATTTAAACTTTTATTTTTTAAGTCAACAATTAAAGTTAAAATTTGACTTTTATATTTTAAGTCAGAAATAAAAGTTAAAATTTAACTTTTGTTCTTATTGAAAGCAGATGTTAAAAAAGTTAAATAAAATTTTAATTAAATATTAACACAGTTTTTATTTTTAGAATTATAAGTACATGTTGTATTTGTATTAAAACAAAAAGAAAAAAAAATTATAATAGAGTATCTATACAAAAAGGTTTATTGGCTAGAAAGTTAAGGAGTTGGTGTTTTGCATATTTTGCTCTGAAAATACAAATTACATTTTATTTCCTTCATTTCAATATTAAATTGTTCACTCTTTCATTGCAATGACTCATAATTCAATTTCACCATTAATATAGCTGCCAAGTTCTGTTCAGACAAATTGTAGCGCAAGTCGCTGAGAACAATCTTAAGTGCTGAAAACGCTCCTTCTACACTAACTTGTGTCGCAGGTATATGATGAATAATACATGCCAAGTCCTTTAGACGGGGATATAAAAATTTTTTGTTTTCTCAATATTCCACAAGGTCGACATCAACGTCAATACGCTTCTCCTTGTATGAGTCAAGCAGACATGACATTATAACGGGTGCATTAAACTTTGTTAAAATTGAATATCAAATTTGACTAAAGTTGGGTTGGTTAGAAATAACCAAAACAACATCACTGATTGTCATCGATCTTATTTTTCTTATACATCCATTACATTGTTATTATTATGGCATAGTAAATTTTTTTTTCTGACCTAAAAAGTCAGAATTTAACTTTAATTTCAAATTTTAACTTTAATTTTTGACTTCCAAAATAAAAGTCAAATTTTAACTTATATTTTTTACTTAAAAAATAAAAGTCAGATTTTAACTTTTATTTTTGACTTAAAAAATAAAAGTCAGATTTTAACTTTTATTTCTGACCGAAAAAATAAAAGTCAAAAAATAACTATTATAAAGTGACTTTTTTGAAAAAAGTCGTAACTGTTACGGTCCCTGATTATTTTATTTTAGATAACTTTTATTAAAGTTTTTTTTAGACTTTACATGTAAAATGCAATATATGTACGTAAGATGTGCGTCACTATAAAGTGTAACACCCATTTTTCTTAATAACTTTTTTCACCTTAATCAAAATTATTTTTCTTAATCACAATATCTTTGAAAAATGTGTCAGATTTTAAAATGTATCAGTTTGTCAAATTTGACTTGTTAGTTAGTTCACAATGGATAATCAAAGACAAGTGCATACAAAAATTATTCAAATAATTCAAAAAAACCATATTGGAGTTATACAAAAGTTGCTAGGGAAGTCCACGTGACCAGGAAATGTGTTTCCAGAGTGGTCAAAAAGTTCAACAAAGACCTAAAAATTGAAAGAAAGCCTGGAACAGGTAAAGCAAAACTGGTAACGAACGACGCGAAAGCCAAAAAGGTTGAGAAGTTTTTGCTGGCTTTTCCAAACATTTCTGGTCGCGAAGTGGCCCGGAAAGTGGTTCGGAAAGTTTTGTGCGCCGAGTTAAAGCTAAAGCTGGCCTTAAAACATTTAAAGTCCAAAAAGTTCCGGATAGAAATGCTAAGAAGAATATTGAAGCAAAAAAAAGAGCAAAACTCCTCAAAAACGAATTTTTTCAAATGTTCGAATGTTGTGTAATGGATGATGAAACTTACGTTTTTGCAGACTTTGCGCAGCTTCCTGGCCAAGAGTTTTATGTAGCGGATAGTAGAGGCAATGTTTCTGAAGAGTTCCGAACTAAAAAACTATCAAAATTTCCCAAAAAGTTCCTAGTTTGGCAGGCTATTTGTAGCTGCGGCAACAGAAGTGCATCGTTTGTTACATTGGGATCAATAAACTCAGATATTTATATCAAAGAGTGTCTTCAAAGGAGGTTGCTCCCATTTCTAAGACAGCACAACATATCAACATTCTTCTGGCCAGATTCGGCAACATGTCACTACAGTAAAAGCGCAATAGACTGGTATAATAAAAATAATGTTATTTTTGTTCCAAAAGAGGCTAACCCACCAAACTGCCCAGAGCTGCGGCCTATTGAAAGATATTGGGCTCTGGTCAAAAGAGAACTAAAGAAGAGTACATCTGTTCCCAAAACCATTACTAGTTTTCGATATAAATGGACAGCTGGTACCAAAAAAATCACCGAAAACACTATAACATTGCTTATGGATGACATAATGAATAAAATAAAAAAATTTATAAAATTAAATTAATTTTTAAATAAAATAATACAGAATATAAATCTGTAATAAAAATGCAAAATAAAACTGTTTTATTTTTAATTCTAGCTTACTCCAGTCAGTTTTTATTTGACTTTTGATGTGTTACAGTTTATAGTGACGCACATCTTATGTAGCTACCAATAAAATCCAAAAATGCAATAAAAACTACTTTTTTTTTAAATTATAACAAAATATAAATCGAATTTAAAAGATATGAGAAACGTAAAAATTTTTGTGTTAAGAATACCTATTATAGGGCAACGTAAAAAAATATAAATCGAAAATAAAAGTTATGAGCAACGGAAAAAAAAAAATTTATTATGAATAACAGTTACAGAAACCAAAAACTTTTTTAATTGAAAATAACTATTATTTAAAAAGAAAAAAAATATTTTTTTCAATATAACTGCTGTGGCACAATTTTTTTAAATATATCGTCCATGGAATTAAAGAACGCTGTAACTGACAAAACCTTAAATGTTCACCAGAACCAAAAAGCTTTCATAAAAGTAGAACAAATACACTGGTATTTTTCATTTCGCAGACGGCGTAAGTAAATTTATTTTCATCGTAGAAATCTGGGACCTGGACCAATCGACGCGTATTTTAAAAATGATGCAAAAAACGTATTTTCGATTTTTTGTCAGTTACAGCGTTCTTTAATTCCATCGACGATATCTTATAACTGTTATGTCTCTGGTTACTATATACACTGAAGTTAACGAACAACCAAACACATAAACACAAAAGAATATTAGCGGTAAGCAGTTAAATACGCCTCACATACAAATTCAATATTTACGTACTCTAAATTATTTATTCGCTTATATATTTTTTCTTTGCCAAGGTAAATCACAATCAGGCCCTCAGAATAATATACGAAATCTACACTTTATAATTATTTTTAAATATTCTTTCATAATCATAATTTCGGCGACTACCTCTCAGCAGTCTTCTGGCAAAAGCTCTAAGAGTAACTGATTGCCATGAACAACCTTTTCAAGTCTGTCGTTCGGAGTCGACTTTAAACTATAGGTCGCGGTACTCATGCATAAAAATTAACAAACACAACAATGGTGCTGCGATAAGCTAGGCCGTAACCCTGACACAGGGTTGTAATGGGCAATTATGTATGTATGTAAGGCTGATGTCAGAGTGCGCGCTATAAGCGAAGCGATGCTAGGAAGCTATAATATTTATGCTATACTTATACTACAGGATTTTTAAAATACTTTTTTTATTCCGTCAATCTTTTTTGTTAAAAATGGATTCAGATGAAGAATTTTTTATTTCAAATTATACATATAATTTGTTTTTTAGTAAAAAGAGAGAAATCCACGATATAGAGTAGAAGTCGCAAGGAAAAAGGCGAATTTCATAATTTGTACCAAGAACTCAGAAAAGAACCAGACAAATTGTTTAACTATTCGAAGATTTCTGGTCTAGTGGTTAGTGTGTTGGCTTACTAAGACATGGGCCCTGGGTTCGACTCCAGGCTCCGACATCTTCAAAAAAAGAAATATGAAAAAAAAATATTTCTTTCCGCGACTACCTCTCAGCAGTCTTCTGGCAAAAGCTCTGAGAGTAACTAATTGCCATGAACAAGCTTCTCAAGTCTGTCGTTCGGAGTCGACATTAAAACTGTAGGTCCCGGTACTCATGGATAAAAATTGACACACACAACATGAGTGCTGCGAGAAGCTAGGCCGTAATCCTGACACAGGGTTGTAAAGGCCAGTTATGTATGTATGTATTCGAAGATTTCAATAGCCACTTTTGATTATATTTTAGAAAAAATACAGAGCAAGCTTCAAAAAAACTGGAAAAATTTTAATAAAAACGCCATACAGCCTTGTGAAAAATTAATAATAACTTTAAGGTAATTATTTAATAGTTAATGTATTTAATACGTTGTACAAATGCAAAATTATTTATAATTGCCGAATTCACAAAACCCTTGTATTCATTGTATCCGTTGTTTGATTGTACGGCACTACGACAGCTGTACGCTTGTTGTTGGTAATTTGCATGTAAACATTTGATACAACTCATACACTTTTTTTTCATATGTTTTAAAAAAGTTGTATTAGTTTCTGTGTTATTGTGAATGAAAAATATTGACAAAAATATGAACACAAAAAAATTATTTTTATTGTTAACAGCAAATTAAATAAAATAAAATAAAAAAATATAAAAGTGGAAGAAAAATTTATTTTGTTTGTAAAAATTAACTTTTTAATACAGTTTTCCTTTTCTTAATTGGTTTTTGACGTTTAATACACAAAATACTTTCATATACATACAATAGATGTTCACGAGCCAACATTGTATGCAATACATGAAACAACGATACAAAACATTGTGAATTCGGTAAATATAAATAAAGAAATAAATAAACAATAAAATAAACAAATGAAAAATGTATGTAAGTATGAAAGTACAATGTAAACAAACAACAACGAATCGATATCATGCTATAAATCATTTCACAACCTGCTTTGTCGCTTTGGCTCTCTTGTAGCTTCACTTTGACTCTGACATCTTTTGAGCATTGACGTAAGAAAACACAAGCAGAGGTTTGTAGCGCATTGTAGTGCGATATTATAGGATTTATTATGGATAGCAACGCAACGCCACATGGCAACGCAACTGACATAAAAATTCTTATTAATTCATACTGTTTTCAGTTGCCATTTTGACATAGTCAATATAAGCAATTGTAAAGAAGTAAACAATTGCGTTGATTTTTGTTTTGTGAATATTTTTAAAATTAAAAAAGAAATAAATAAAAATAAAATAATAAATAAATACCAATTAACACAAACAACCAATAAATAACTAAATATGATGAGTTCGGTGGATCTATTTTTTGATGATAACGAAGAAGAAGTGAAGGTAGCATCTATTAGGCGGCATTTAAGGAACAATTTTAATCCACTAGACTAACCGCCTGCACTGTAAGTCTAGAAATGTCTAGTTTAAGATATGGATAGTTAATGACATGAGACATTAATCTGTAGTTAATAATATACTTATGTTTACTTACATCTTGTAGCTTTAAGGTATATTTTCGTCTTTCGAAAGATGATGTCACCTACATAGTAAAGTTTTTATATACAGACTACAGACAAAATCGATCAACTGCAATTCCGCCAGTTTTAAAAGTTTGTGTGGCTTTAAGATTTTTGCAGAAGGCAGTTTTCAAAAATCCCACGGCAACGATTTTAACTTTATTGGCTCAATCCACGTTGTTTGTAGTATTAAATAAAGTAGTACAATTAACCCATATCGTCCCAGAGAATTTCTTTTTTCGAATTGACTTTTAAAACTTGGTTTTGAGAAGGTAATTGCGACCAGAAAACACAAATCTGAAGTCAAAATTTTTTTAAAATTTTTTGTTTTTCAATTAATCGAACACTGGGCACTATTTAGCATATTAGTTTTATTGTTCCTAAAAATTGTAAATAATAAAAAAACAATTATTTTTAAACTCAAACTAATTCATTTAAAATTATTTAAATCAAAAACTAACCAAAAATTAATTCATTTAAATCAAAATGCAAGAAAAGTGTTATTTATATATTATATATATTTTATATATATATATTTTATGCATAATTTTAAAATTGTGTTTTTTCTTTCTCCTTGTAATAAAAAAGAGGAGTGTAGTAGGTGGGTCTTTTTATTTTTATATTTGTAGCTAACCTATCACAATATATAATTGTTAAAAGAAATAAGTTCGTAGTCTTCCCTGAGAAGAGAAAAAATTTTTCAAAAACGCTTGAAATTTACTGTTCGAAAAATCGAACAGCGGGACGATATGGGTTAATAGAGCAAAAAATTTGTACACACTGAATTACTTCAAAAATGTCGGATGAATAAAATTTCGTAATAAGAACTATTTTTATATGAAAACGGACATTAGAAATATTATTCCTCATTGCTTGAATGTTAACAAATTAGAACGAAGAAGAAGAGAAAATTTGCCAGTCGTACGGCTCTCTTTGTTTTTTGAAATTTTTAAAAACCATCACATTTCATTAGATAGGTTTCAAAACGAAATTAAATACATATGTATGTACATACATGCATACATACCTACAGGGTGTCCGCCAGTTCATATTTCTCCATAATAAATTTGCCACGTTTCTACTTCACGATTGCCAAATATGAACTCTCAAGACTAATGTTTACAAAATGGTTTCAAAACAAAGTCGTATACCTTCCGGGCGGACGCCCTATCGTAACATGCACCAGAATCGCAAATTGTGCAATTGTGATATGATAATGTGAAGAGTGCTCATGAAAACGAAAATGATAAGAAACTTTTCGTTTCACTGTTTCACAGAACCTGAATTGACCACCAGGAATTCATTTTTATGTTTTTTTGTTTGTGTTAAATGTATTCACAATGCATGTAAATTTTGTGTGCATGTGTGCCCTCTATGTTTTCATTTTACTTCGTTCTGGGATTTTACCAACCGTCGTATGATTTTTACTCTCATTTTAAAAATACGGATGGAATTTCATAATTTTTCTCTTTGATTTTACGTACGACTTGTATTACCGTCTAAACCCGTCTAATAAAATTTTCAATACAGGTCTGTCTGAAAATTGCCTTTTGTGAAAAAGAATACGAAATTTATGAAATTATGATTTTTATATAAAAAATTTATAAAATTATAAAAAAAAATTAACAGCATGTTTCCAGGAGACAATTATTGTTTTTAAATTGTCAAAACAACAAACAATAATCATTTTGGGGTTCTATAAGACAAACGTAATTGTTTTACACAAACAACGTAAGACTGTCAATTTTTCTGTGTGTAAATTGGTTTCTGTATAACAAAAGTAATTGTCTTACACAATATGAAATGTCAAAAATAGACGATCAGAAAAAACTCATTGTCATTGATTTTTTTGCTCTAAAAGTTTGTTTTATTAAAAAAAAAATTGTTTTTCATGAAATAATTAAAAATAATGGATATATCTAGTGATAATGACATTTAAAAAGATATTTGTTTATTAAAGCAAACAATTAATTAATTTAACCAAACAATTGGGTACAGACAATATTTTATCAGCTGACTCATAGAGTTACCATTTTATAACATAAAAAAGTATTTTTTACAAGAAAAAATGTAAACAAAAACTATAAAAAAAAGTAATGGCAATAATGGTTTTGACAAAGCAAAATTGTATAACGTATGTAAGCCACACAGAAAAAAAACGTAGTAATGGCAAATGATTTTAACCTTACCGCAAATAGAATTTACATTCGGATCGTTCCCAATAGCAATTTGTATTTGTCGCAACTACAAAATTGCTGTTACATTAAATACAATTGAGCAAATGCAAAAATGGTTTTAACAAATGCAATTGTCTTTGCCCCAAATACAATTCGACAAATGTCAAAATTTTTTTAAATTTTTAGATTTTATTTAGAAACAAAAATAAAATTAAAGATTTTTCAGGAATATATACATACTTATGTACAATGAATTGGTAACTTAGTTTTAACTATATCTAAAATATTAATATAATACATAGTAAGGCAATTGAGAGCACAATATAATAATACATACATATATTATATAATACTTATAAATAATATAATTTACATGTATATAATTTACATAATATATAAACTATATTTATATACAGTTTTTAAAGTCGACTCCGAACGACAGATTTGAGAAGCTTTTTCATGGCAATCAGTTACTCTCAGAGCTTTTGCCAGCAGATTTCTTGGTGGTAGTCACCGAAAGAAATCATTTTTTCATATTTCTTTTTTTCAAGATGTCAGAGCTGAGATTTGAACCCGGCACTATCGTCTTAGTAAGCCAACACACTAAATACTAGACCGCGACGAAGATATGCTCCTGTAAAAAACTCACACATATTTGCTTTTTTTTCACACGCACGTGTTTTTAATACCGCAAACAAAACTCAATCGAATGAGAGAAAATGTCTAAACAATAAAACAAAACTAACTGCGGATTGCATTTGAAAATACAAGACTACTGTTACAACAACAGCAATCCGTATTTGGCGTAAATAATTTTCTCATGTAATCTCAAATAAGAAAACATTTGATTTTAATAAATTGCTGTTGACATGAATTTTTAAATGCAATTACATTTAACTTAAAGAAAATTCAATTAGGATCAAATAGTTTTGCTCTTGATTTATGTCAACTGCAATTTTGTAGTTGCGACAAATACAGTGTATTCGCCGAAATTCTTTGTGGCAAATAAAATATCATTTAAATCAAATACTTTTTATTTGCGACAAATACAATTTTCTCAACTGCAAAAAGTATTTGCCATAACAACACTTTTTTTTTTCTGTGCAGACAAAAATATTCTGTTGTGTTACAGAAATCCAATTTGTTACGTTATTGTTAGTGTGACAATCGTTTGTATGGTATTGTAATTGTCTCCTGGAAACATGCTGTAAATTGAATACCTTTTTTTTAAGAAAGCCTTTATGATTTTTTTTTCGAATTTTAATTTGCTCTCAATTTGTAGCAACAAAGTTATTGATATTTGTATTCAATTCTTATTTGGATCAAAATACAAATAATTTTACAATTTAAAAGTAAAATATCACCAAAATATGAACATTTATATATTTCCTTGTAATTTGAAATCAAGTGATTGTCTCAGAACACGCTTGTATGATTTTGATCGTATACCTACAATTAAATTTTTTGGATTATGTGTTTTTGACTTTTCTAACAAACGAAATTGTGATATAGAAACCGCACAAAAAGAGAATTTATATACAGGTCTTACATTTTTACTCAATAGAGTTTTATAAAAACCCAAATAAGATTTTTATATACAAACAAACGAAATTTGTGTGTCAATTGTAATATGGAAACAGGCCATTAATAATACGAGTATAAAAGAGAGAAGTTGTTCTTTGTCGAGAGCTAACGAATAACATTTATCGTTATCTGTGCTCGAATCTCAGTTAGAGAGAAGGAGAGTAGATAGAATGTGTTTTGTTTGATAATAATTCGACTACTACTATGTTCAGACATGCATTTGTATTAAGTCAATATTAAGTTAATTGACAAAATTATTTTAAGTGTTCAGCCATACGCAATTTAGCTTACTTAATATTCATTTGACAGCTGGAAACCAGAAAACAGCTCGCCACATATCGAGAAGGGCTGCCTCACCGGCATCACTCCAGCCTATTCTACTTTTCATGGTTTTTCAGTTTTTCAGCTCTTCTTCTTAAGACTTGCAATCCTTAACAGTCCAGCTGCTGTTCAGTGAGTTGAAATTATAATTATATATCATGCATTTTATATACAAAAATTGTAAAAGAGTGCCTCTAGTAATTCGTATATCCAATATAACTCTAAATAACCCAACACCAATGCTATATAAATATAAATGCTAACAAATAAAAACTCTATTCTAAAATCCTGCTCATTATAATAAAAGACATAAACTTGTTGCAGTTAGAAAAATGTATCAAAAATGTATGTTGATATGTAGTTTACACATTTTTTAGTAGTCAGAACAGAGTACAGTATTCCCCGGATAATTGCTCTACGCTTAATTTCCTTTCACGCTTATTTACTTCAATTTCTAAATCCCCATATTTCTTCTTACAATTTTCTAATAAAATTCCACGGTTAATTAACTTTCGCTTAATTGCGTTATTCGCTTAATTACCTCAAATGTAGTCGCCGTGGTCTAGTGGTTAGTGTGTTGGCTTACTAAGACGAGGTAGTGCCGGGTTCAAATCTCAGCACCGACATCTTCAAAAAAAGAAATATGAAATAAATATTTCTTTCGGCGACTACCTCTCAGCAGTCTTCTGGCAAAAGCTCTGAGAGTAACTAATTGCCATGAACATATTTTTATGGCATATTTTACAAATTTTTATATACAGTTACGAGCAGATAAATAGGTTCACATCAAAATGCTAAATCAATTTTGTTTGACTATAGTCTACATTACAGCAATAAAAAAGGAAAAGTCGCTAATTACTAAAGCAAATACCCACTTTTAATACTGCATCACAATAATTAAATTATTATGTAAAAAATTGCCCAAAATTAAAAAAAAAAATTACCGTATAAAATCAAAGAGAAAATAAATAGGTTCACTTTGAAAAATTTGTTAGTTTAAAATGTTAAACGCCAAAATTATAAAAATTATTGTAGAAAACTTTAGATTCAGCCTTTTAATAGAGCTTATTAAAGCAAATACCTCTAAAAATTTAAAAAATGGGACGTTCTAAACATTGTAGTGAAGAGGAAAAAAAGATTATAAAGGATATACACAGCCGAAGTTATAGCCAACGGAAAATTGCTGAAATTCTTGGGAGATCGCAGAATATGATAAGAAATGCATTGCAGCCTCCAAAACAAAAACTTAAAAGAGGTCAACAGCGAAAAACCTCGAAAAGAGACGATGATCGCATTAAGATGTTGTCAACTCGTAATCCTTTTATGTCCGCAGTTCAGCTGAAAAATGAGTTAAAGCTTCCCGTATCAGAGTGGACCATTAGACGTCGTTTAAGAGAAAAAAAATTTATTAGGAAGATCGGCCCAGAAGGTTCCAATGCTTAATAACAGACAAAGAAAAAAGCGCATTGAGTTTGCAAAAGTACATGCTGAATGGGCCGGCACGGAAGGTATAAAAAAATGGATAAACATACTATGGTCTGATGAATCCAAGATAAACTTAGTCGGACCTGATGAAAGAACATGGGTAAGGCGTCCAAAAAATAAAGCATATGATCCAAAGTACACCACGAAGACAATAAAGCATGGAGGCGGCAACATAATGATATGGGGTTGTTTTTCCTGGCACGGTGTTGGGCCAATATTCTGGATCAAGGAAAATATGGACAAACATCTTTATCTGCATATTCTTAAAGAAGTAATGCTTCCGTATGCCGAGTAGGAAATGCCTTTAAAGTATGAATTCCAGCAAGACAATGACACCAAGCATACTTCTAAGATCGTAAAAAAATGGTTCCAAAAGAAAAATATAAAGTTAATGGAGTGGCCTTCACAATCGCCGGATTTAAATCCCATTGAGAATCTTTGGAGAATCGTTAAGGACAAAATTGCACCACTCAAGGCTAAAAATAAAGAAGATTTGTGGACAAAAGTGAAGGAAGCGTGGTACTCAATTCCACTAGAGACTTGTCAGTCACTTGTCGAATCAATGCCCCGGAGATGTTCGGCGGTGATTCAAAATAAGGGATTTTCAACAAAATATTAGAAATTTTCTTGCAATTGCACTTTTTTTGTACAAAAATGTCATTCTCTTTTCAATGAACATATTTATTTGCTCGACATGCATCAATTAATATATTAAATATATCAATTTTTCAAATTTTTTATTAATTATAATTAAATACATTTTATGAGATTATTTATGTTTAATGTAATAAATATCGCTTTATTGTATATTACCGCTGTTTAAGTTATTTGAAGGCGAATTTATCAATAAATGTGATGTGAACCTATTTATCTGCTCGTAACTGTATATAGGCATAAAATGTCGGTCAAATTTACTTTCAAACTACTTTTTGATACATCCTTGCAATTAAATTGTACCAAGTTTATGTATAAGTATAAAATTACTTGCTTTTCATATGTATTGACGGCAGTGTATACAGCAGTGATGTCCACAATTCTCTTTCCCTATCACGCGTGATAGGAAAACAAATTCTGCTTGCGTCGAAGTCAAACACGTACACAATAAAAAGAAATATTGTTACTCTTGCTCTTTTAATATTTTAGCTTCTCTCCAACATAGTGCAGGGTTGGATAGTGCATATTTTTTGTATCATTTTTATTTAACTGAAATAATTATTCATTATTTCGTCCAAATTTATGTGACCTCGGTACTCCTTTATTCTTAATAGATCGGTCACATGTCTATCTGACAATCGATCACGTACTTAACTCAGAATTATGAAGAAATATTTATGAAGTTATAAACAGAAAGTAATTCGAACATTCCCATTTCTGGTAAAAGTAAGCAGAGTCTTTTCTCTGCTTCATACACAAGCGCAAGTGTGTTTATGTAGTAGTGGACATCACTGGTATACAGGCAATTAAGCGTATTCGTTTAATTACCTCAAAGACGCAATTAACCGTATTCATTTAAATGACTTTCACGCATAATTGCCCAAAAATGTTGACATTTGTGTTAAGGCAATTACTGTGCTACTTTAGCAACATTATTTCACAACTATTTCATACAAAATATTTTTTTGACAGCTTTTCGTACGAAATTTTGCACACAATACCGGGCTTTATGTTCATATCCTTTACGGACGTCATTTTCTTCTTTGATTATCAAAAATTGTTGCAAAACAGAATCTAAATTCTCAATAGAACTTAACTTTTATCTAATTAAAGCGTTTCTGACAAAATAACATTTTTTTAATTTTATTTTAAAGAATCTTTCATATATGTTTTCGTTTACATTATGCTTCTCAAATTATGTGTTTTCTTATTACATTTTCTTACTTTTTTAATCCTCCTTATTTATCTAAAGTATGGGAGAGATAGAAAACGGTAGAACAGATACAGATGAACGACAGAAAACAGATTTATTGCTTTTTTGTAATCCTCTGTCTCTTCTACTCCCTTTGCCAGCAAAATATGATGCATGAAAACAGTTACGAAAAAAGTCACAGTCCGAGAATGTTCGGCAACAGTTTTTATTTTGAGTTATTTGAAAGATTCCATTTTTTCGAACTCTATAATTATTTTCTGTAATCATGATCTGTAAATCGTGTTTATATGTGTTCAATAATTCTTGTTCGATTCAAGAATTCAAAAATTCTTTACTAAAGGTTCTACTATTTTTAAACTAAAAATAACAGTAGCATTGTTCTTAATTTTTGTTTTAACCCTTTGCACCCGAACCATTTTTTAGTATGGGTACTCAGCTACCCGACAGTAGTTTTAATAAAAAATTGTAATACATCAAACATAAGTATTTTAAACAAAAGTAGTTTATTAACATATTTCATTTTATTTACATACTACAAACATAATATTTTAATATTAAATTTTATAATTTTCCTTAGTGTGATATTTGAGGAAGCACTCTCCAAGGTGTAACCTGGGTTTTTCAGGACATGTGTCACAGTAATACACCGTTTCACGTCTTCCGCTTTTCTTTGTCGTTCGGTCAGAGCACACTTTACAACCTTTCTTTTTTCCTTTTTGCATCACATGTAGCTTCGATTTCGCTTATCAGTGTTTTTACTTAACAGAGCATCAAAAATTTTGCTACGATTTTCCCTGAAACGCTTCAGTGTTAACACTGCAGGATCTAAGTGTTCACCATGTCCATGGACTAATCTCACACACTCGTAGTAAAAAAATTTACAACGCATGCACGCATGCATATGGTGCAATATTATCATAAATAGTAATGGCGCCTCTCGGGCGCCGTTCGAGTTGCAGTAATAAAAAGGATGGCGCCTGAGAGGCGCCGTTCGGGTGCAAAGGGTTAAAACTTAAATTTGTTTGCAATTATTTGTATTTATGCGTTTTGGTGATTTTATACAAAATTTTTGTAGTTTATTTTTTCAAGTGACAACACTGCGGCATCGGCTGCTATTTGCGGCTGTTTGTTCTTACAAAAGTTTTGTAAGAAAAAATAATTATTTGCCAATAAAAGAAAAACTATTTAACACAGTGTATATATTTCATGTTCACATTAAACATAAATACATACCTATATGCAGTATATATGTACATTAGTGTGTCCCAAAAAAAATTTTTTTTTGGGGATCAAGCGTATTTTGGACCACTATGAGGCAAAGTATTTTTGAGAATTTTTTCAGATTTTTCGGAAGTGGTTTTGAGGTCGCGCAAATTGATTTTTGATCAAAAATCGATCTTTTTGAGCTCCATTTAATTTTTGGTTATGAATTGGTAAAAAATCGATATTTTCTCGACTTCTGAGTCAATATTGTCAAAGTAAATATTGCGATCTTTAATTTTATGTGCATAAATAATAAGTTTCGGCAATGATTTTGCACATTTTGATACATTATATAACAGTTTTTCCTAAATTTTCAACAAATATCGAAAACAATGGTTTATAACTTTTAAAATTTGTATAAAGACTAAAAAAACTAATGATGCAGTTTAAAAGATTATTAAGTTTTAAATAAGTTAGCAGGAAAAAAAATTAATTTTCTTTTACCGTTCTCGCGTTGTACCCTTTTAAAGCTTTGTACCCACTGTATGAAATTTTTAATACTATAAAGTGTGAACTAGGTTATACAACAATTATAAAAACAATAAAAAAATTTGATTTGTTATAAAGCATTTATTGGGATTCTTGTGATTCTGCTCTATGCCCTGCAGTAAATTCTGAAAGTCTGTTTCAGAAGGCATCAATTTCTGAATTTTGAACGAAAGTTGTAGCTGCTTTTGAAAACTACATAATTTTAGAGATTATATAATTTTGATCATCAAGTGAGCTTCAACAATTTCGTGGTTCGTACAATCTCAAAAATTGTTTTTGGCCCACCTTTGCTGAAGAGTGACGAAAATTTTAATTTGTGGGGATGTAATGATGTGGGGATCCTCAATATTAAGAGCCCCAAACGCTGATCCAGCAATTAGTTCTAACATATAGTGGCGACATGCCAAAGATATGACGTCTTTTTTTAATTTTTGGAGAAGTAAAACGCATGCGCCGATCCGCCGTTTTGTATTGGAGCTTGTCGTGTTCGCACACATAAATTGAACATTTTCAGTTAGATTCAAGCATAAAAGATTTTATCTCAAGCCGTAAAATTTATCTCAAGCACTAATAAAAAACCGCTATTTTTCTGTCCTGCACTTATCTGTTTTTTAAGGCATTCCAGGAAGCAAAACACAGAGTTCAATAATTGCAAGTTGTAAATGATGTCGCAGAACGTGGTGAGGCCTTGGCTAGTAGTTATTTTAATATCACAATTTCTGAAACAGACTTTCAGTATTTACCGCAGGGCATAGAGCAGTATTGCAAGAACCCCAATAAATGATTTATAAAAAAATCAAATTTTTTTGTTGTTGTTTATAAAATTGTTGTATATTTAATTCCGATGCCAACCTAGTTCACACAGTATTAAAAATGGGTATAAAGCTTTAAAAGAGTACAACTCGAAAACGGTAAAAGAAAATTTAATTTTTTTTCTGCTAACTTATTTAAAACTTAATAATCTTTTAAACTGCATCATTAGTTTTTTTAGTCTTTATACTAATTTTAAAAGTTATAAACCGTTGTTTTCGATATTTGTTGAAAATTTAGGAAAAAATGTTATATAATGTATCAAAACTCGCAAAATCATTGCCGAAACTTATTATTTATGCACATAAAATTAAAGATCGGAATATTTTCTTTGACAACATTGACTCAGAAGTCGAGAAAATATCGATTTTTTACCAATTCATAACCAAAAATTAAATAGAGCTCAAAGAGCTCGATTTTTGATCAAAAATCAATTTGCGCGACCTCTAAACCACTTCCGAAGAATCTGAAAAAATTCTCAAAAATACTTTTCCTCATGAGTATCCAAATTAAGAATGATCTTCCGACGAATTCCAATTTTTAATTTTATTTGGGACACCCTAATGTACATACATACTATGTACATTTATTTATGGACAAAGACATTTATTTACTAAAATATTTTATGGTCACATAATCTCAAGGAAATATGTAATTTACATTTTTTTTAATCAAATATTTGCCTAATGTGTCCACATCTTAACACAACTACATATACATATTTATGTATGTACCCAGTCAGCATTTGGATGATTGATTTCTAATTTTGACAACTTTTAGGTGATTAAAAATTGAGTTTTCTTATAATTAGTCAAAAGGAATAGTCAAGTATGTATATTCCCTATGATTAATAATTGATCGCATTTTTTAATCATATTCCTGAGTTCTTTTTAACTACTCTTGGAGACCAACATTTTATTTTATTGTTTATTTGCATTGTTGTTTTCGTAAAAATATAAAGAGAAGTCATTTTTTAATCACTTTATGCTCGAAATTTGTTTCTTTATACTGAATCAAGCAGTTTTTGGTCTTCAATATGATTCAATTCTGATTTTGTGTTTTGAGCGTTTATTCATATAACGGGACATTTTTATGGAGTTACTTAAATGTTGCAGATTTTTTGATATTCATATACAGTGCGAGCTCGATTTTCGCAACCCCCGATTAACGCAACACCCCGATTAGCGCAACAGGCAAATTTTTTACATTACAGTCTTTATAAGTGTAACGATTTTCAAAAATGAGTCTCAATAAGTGCAACACTATTTTTTTTTTAATATATGTATTTACAATGATTTCTGTTTGTATTTCTTGTTCAGAAACGTAGTTTTATAAAAGTAATAATATTTAATCCAAGAATCACATTTCAATAGCATTTCTCCCACGTTAATGCTGTCCCAAACACGTTTTAAAACACAAATACAAACGCATCAGTTTTCTGTTTTACAGCATTGGTATGTTTACACAAATGCGTAGGCTAACATACAGTCTGTCAATAATGAGTTTGCACATTAAAAATCACCAGAATTTATTTACATTCATTCGTAATTTAATGGTACTTTCATTGCGAAAAATTAATTTTTTTATATGTATACCAAGTTTATATGTGTTTACAGTTATCTTGTAGAAAAAAATCTTGGAATCAGTTTAAAACAAGAAAAAAATACAACAAAAACAAATTTTTCCCTCATTTTACACTGTCAAGAAACTCTTTGCACAAAAATGATTTCTTTCATTTGATGTTAATTGGGAGTTAATAACTTGTAGTTTTTACAACTAAACGGTAATTTACCGTTATAATTTAAGTAAATAAAGTTTTTATAACAATCACTTTTTAAATTAATTTGCACTGTATTTTTGTATCACACACCTCTTTATTTACAATATTTGAAATTTTAAAAATGATGGGAAGAAAATTATCTTATAGTACTATTCCATCGCTTTATTATAATCGTCAACTGGGAAAGAGTGCAGTTGAGTTGTCGGCAATGTTTTTAGTTTCACCGAGGATAAATTACAACACTATAAATCGAGTCGAGAAAGAGAATAGATTGGAATTAATGTGAGGAGGTGGACGAAAAAAATATAATAAGCAAAGGTGCCGAGCGTTTTATTATAAGAAAAGTGGTTCAAAATTCCTGAATTTCGACTAGACCACTAGCGGCAGAGTTAAAGGAAGAGCTTGGTGTTATTGTTCGTCACGAGACACTTCGTCAGACTACGATAAAAAATAAATATTCAGCGAGGAAAAAACCACTACTGTCAACAGCAAATATAGAAAAGTGATTTTCATTCGTTATTCTTAACGCTTCACAGAAAAATGATTATTGGAACAATGTGATATTTTATGACGAAACGAAAATGACGTTGTACTACAATGATGGACCATCTAGGGTGTGGCGCAAGCCTTAGCAACTCTAAAACAGCAAAACATTATTCCAACCGTAAAATTTGAAAAATGTCAATAATGATATGTGGCTGTATCTCATGTCAGGGAGTGCGTGATCTTCCTGTTATAAACTCAACAATGGATGGGCATCAATATTTGGACATTATGCGGACCCAATTTATATAGTATTTCGCAGAAATGTGGACTTAGAGGTTCCACAAACCCTAACTTATATTTTAACTAGATTATGACGCAAAAAATATTTTACACCTGGTACACATGTGGCTGTTATATAACTGCGGATACGTCATCGATACACCGGCTCTCAAAGTCCCGATCTCAATCCATTGAGATTCTATGATGTTTTAGAAAGAACAAGTCACTAAACGACAGAAAAGATATGATTTCGCTTAAAAAAGCAGTATTAGAAGAGTGGCAGAAAATACCAAAGAATTATGACCTAAAGAAATGAATAGATTCAATGAAAAATCGTTTATAGTATGCTATAGATGCAAAGTTTTTCCATAGAAAGTGTTTAAATATAGTCTAAAACTAAATTTTAAAAGTTTTCACTAAAGCCAAAATTGAAAAATCATTTTTGGGCAAAGAGTTTCTTGACAGTGTAAAATGAGGTAAAAATTTGTTTTTGTTGTATTTCTTGTTTTAAACTGAATCAAATTTTTTTTTCTACACAATCCCTGTAAACACCTATAAATTTGGTATACATATAAAAAAATAAATTATTAGTAATAAAAGTACCGTTAAATTACAAAAGATTGTGAATATATGCTGGTAATTTTTAATGTGCAAACTCATTATTGACATACTGTATTTGTATAATTTCACTTTTTAAAACAAAAAATTACTCGCTACGCCAATGTTTCAACAAGAAGACTGTTTTTTTAACATTTAATAATTAATTTGTTTCTTTTTATTAAAAATGGGGTATTTTCAGGTACAATAGAAAGTGGTCGATAATTGCAACTTTTTCGGTAATTGCAACAGGCCGGATTTTTTCAAGTTATGAAAATCGAACTAGCACTGTATTTGGTATTGCGGTTAGAGTGCCCGAACAGAAACTCAAACTCAATTTAAAAATAAAAATTTGTGGTTTTTTGAAAATTATGATTTAAAAATAATAATAATACACTGCGTGTCATAACTATAAACGCATATAATATTTAGTTGACACTCTAACAAAAGAAGAAAATTAGACTATGAAATTATAATCAAAAACACACACGATTTAATAAAATTTTTTTATTTATTATTTATAATTTCGTTTTATAACATTTGGGTCAAATACTGTTTTGTATTGACAATTGTCCATATAAACACTTCGAGTCAGTAATCCCCAAATGTTCTCGATTGGGTTTTGGTCAGGTGAACACGCAGGCCAGTCCATAGTTATAATATTTTTAGACTGTAACCATTCCTGAGTATGTCTACTCGTATGAACTGAAGCGTTATCCTGTTGGAAAATCAGTTCATGATTGGGACTGCTTTCTAAAAATGGAACCAAATTCTCTTCCAAGATATTGACATAGTCTATCGAATTCATCCGACAACTGGGAAACGCCAAATCAAGCATACAGTCACTGCAAAATGCTCCCCATACCATTAGCGAACCGCCACCGAAATTTCGTTTTGAGAAATACCGTGTTTGTTTTCGTAAATTTCTCCAATAGCAATTTAAACCATCTGGACCATCAAGGTTAAATTTTTTCTCATCTGAAAACATCACTTAAATGAGAAGAAAGGAATAATCAAAACCGAATAAGAGCAAAAGTTATACAACTTACCTTATATTCCAGTTTGTTTGCAATTTTGTTTTTTTGCAAACTCCAAACGAGCAAGCTTGTGACGAGCAAGTAGCTTAGGCATTGTCAACAGTTTTTTTCTGGTAATGGTTTGGGGCTTTTTTAATACTCTATTTGTAGATTTAGACACTTCCAGGCTGCACTCATGAGCAATCTGAAAAAGACTTTTCATAGAGTTGCTAGCAGCGTTGACAACTTTTAGTCTGTCTCTATCCGATAACTTTTTTTTTTGGTCCCCCACTTTTATTTTTCCCGTAACCACTTTGATTTTTTACAAAATTTCCCACAACCTTACCCGATCAATTAATTTTTCGACCGATTTCCCGAAAACTTTAAAAATTAAAATTTTGCCTTTTTCGACTTCGGAAAGGTACTTACCACGTAGCATTTTATTTAAAAATGAAAAAATGGTACAAATTTACGAATTTATTTTAAATTATGTGACATTTAAAAACAGTGAATTCAATTAAAGTGAGTTTTTCTTCAATGCGTCTATAGCAGTGATGTCCAAAAATCTCTTTACCTATAACGCGTGATAGGAAAACAAATTCTGCTAACGTCGAAGTCAAACACGTACATAATAAAAAGAAAATATTTTAGCTTTTCTTCAACATAGTGCAGGGATGGATAGTGCATATTTTTGTATCATTTTTATTTGACTAAAATAAGTATTCATTAATTCCTCCAAAGCTATGTGACCTGGGTACTCCTTTATTCATAATAGATCGGTTACATGTCTATCGGACAATCGATTACGTACTTTATTCAGAATTATGAAGAAATAATTATGAAGTTATAAACAGAAAGTAATTCGAACATTCCCATTTGTGGTAGAAGTAAGCAGAGTATTTTCTCTGCTTCATACACAAGCGCAAGTGTGTTTATGTAGTAGTGGATATCACTGGTTTATATCCCTGTCAGCAATTGGAAGATTGTTTTTTTTTGTTTAGGTGATCAAAAAGTGATTAAATGTGCGGAATCATAAATTAATCGTGCAGACGTTCGAAATACGACTGCTTTTATAATTATTTTGCGTCGTATTTTATTGTTTTCTTCTGCATTTCGTTATAATGGGATTTATTTTATTTGAAAGAATAAGAGTTATGCAAATATTGTGATGTCGTGGAATAGTGGTTAGACGCCCGCACAGAAATTCAAACGACAGAGGTTCAATCCCAGCAAAGGACAAACATTATAAAATAAAATTTAAGGTATTTCTAAATTATAATTTAAAAAAATAAGAAGTCCATCTTCAAGAAACCGCTCCTTACATTCCAGTCTATTCCACCAGAAACTTGTCTCATCAATAAAAGGGCGCATAATATACATATAAAAAAAAGAATTCCTTCAGTTGAGCTTGTGGTGCGGTTGCGCACTTAATGTATTACAATATTATGAATTTGTTTTTTTTTATACATTTTTAAACAAAATACAATATTTTTATTATTGTAAAGATAATAAAAAGATAAGTAAAACTCGTTTAGTGTGCGGAGTCACCAATGACTCGTTCAGGGGAGTCATAAATGATTCGTTCAGCGGAGTCGCGGCAAGGGTACAATTTTCTCCCGATAAAATGACGACCCAAAAATGAGATCATAAGTGACTATTTTAATCGCCAAGAGGAGTTAAAAAAGACTCAAAATTGGCCAAAAATGCTGACTGGGTAGTTATGAACCACTAAGAGATAAGTTAAAGGGAATAGAGCTCTTAATTTAAAGAGTAGATATTTCCAATGTTTAAATAAAAAAAGTACCGTTACATTATCATAACATACTACAGTCAGTTGAAAAAATATATACTAATACATACATATACAATACATTATACATTATCAAAAATTAAATGCGTCTATAGTTATGACACGCAGTGTATACTAAAATTAAATGGATTTCAATTGAAGTTCAAATTATAGTAAGAATTGACTCAATAATGGGTCGCTTATTATCAATAATATGATCATAAAATGTTTAAAATTAACATAAAATGGGACTAAGAAATGAATCAGAAATAACTAAAAATATGATCATAAAATGATTGCAAATTTAAGTAAAAAGCGACTAAAAAATGGATAACATATGATATCAAATATACATGAAAACTTCATAGAAGAAGATATCATAAATGACTGTTTAGGAATAATCATATGCAGGGTACCATTTTCTCCCGACGGCAGAGTAATATTTGACTAAAAATGAGTGCATATTTGATTATTTTTATCATCTAGAAAATATCAATATTTTCGCAAGATGCTGCTGGGTATGTACGTAGATCTGCATGAATGTTTTGCTTTTCTGTCAATTGAGAATGATTCGAGAAGTAAACTCTAATTGAGAGTAAATTCAAGCATCGAAACAAATATTCATTCCATTCGTTTTGCAGGCAACGAAACTAAACGAACAGCCTCAATAAACGAATAGAATACAATAAATCTAAATAATCTAAATTTACTCTCATAATTCTTAATTATTATGGAGACATTTGAATGCCTTGGAAAGTCTTGAATTTCCTTTGTGAATAAATGCGATAGTTTGCAGTACAAACAAGCGAACAAAAACAAACAAATTGAAATCTAGCAAGAAGAATAGTTTGTGTATATTAAAGCATTTAAAGGCAAAAAAAAAAAAAAAAAACAATTACTTTTTGAATATGCAATTTATTTATACTTTTTTTAAGCTTTTGTAACTATGTATGTATATATTTTTAAAAATTAAGCCAAAAATATAAAGAAAATAAAGAAATATAACATAAAAAATTTTTCAGTTCATTACTTATTATTATTCAGTTCTTTAGTACTTATAAAACCAGTGCAAGAAATTCTTTTCATCATATTACAAACAAGACATTTCATTCACTCCATTCATTTCATTCTAACCAGCGTTGCCACTATTTGTAGAATTCTACCAAAACTGGTAGAAAATTTTTTGTTTGGTAGGATGGTAGGCTGAATATGATATTAAATTGTTACAAATAATTGCTTTTGAGAAAGTATTGTCAAAAGAAGACTTGCTTATATTGTTCCTTGTTTTAAAATTTTTTAATCTTTTAGACTGTGATCCTGGGGCCTATTTCACTAAACTACAATTCTACAAGTTTACAAGTTACAATTACAAGTCTTTTTTTTACAAGTGATAATGAATTGTGTTTCATTAAAATTTTTATAACAATTGTAGATTTTTGTACTTGTAAACTACAAATTCTACAATTACAAGTTCTTTTGTATATATTGGATATTAATTATTAAATTCTTATTTATTATTACTCAAAGTGCTAAAATATCCTATAAAAATGCAATGTAACACATTTTAATAATATTTCGCAAATTTTTTAAATAAAATAAAATATTTTTACAAAGTTATTTTGATATATTAAGCATCTCAGAAGGACTCAAGCAGATTGAGGTCAGGCTATTCTGGTGACCATTATATTACTTTCAGTTCGCTATCATTTAAAAACTTTTGAGTTATTTTGGCGGTGTATTTCAAATTATTGTATTGCTGGAAAACTAATTTAATTTTGGTTTAGTCCGGCAATAGGACCATCTTCCAATCCTACATAATCCAATTTAATTCAATTTAAGTGCGTCCGATCAAAATCCAGGCAAAGCTTTAGATGGCGTTTTGTGATCAGTGGTTTGTTTACTTTTGATCGACCACCCTGACCAGCAGAATGCAATGAATTTCTAACTGACAGACAGATTAACACTAGATTTACCGCACCAGTCAAAAGCACTGGTTTTGCTTTATTTACCACAAATATTGACTTTGTGTGAATATTTTTTCCCAAAACTAGTATATGATTTTTATAACGACAACAAAATACAATTAATTTGATAACTTGTTTTGATTTTGTGTCCACAGATTAAAAATACATTTTTATTTTTTATACTTATACCGGTACCAGTCATTTTGACTGGTGTGTCTTTCCATATCAGCAATCGATTTTTGTTTAGATTTAGCATACACTACAACCTTTGTTCGTGTTCCCAACGAGAAATATTATTGAATAGGAGGTCAGCAGTGCCTTCTTACTATTGATAGACCACCATACATTAGACTATATAAGAACTTGCACCGAATCAGAAGCTTCTAGAGTTTTGGGGAAAAAGTGGACACTTTCACAAGAAAAATTGAAGTCCTCATTGGAATTCTGTATACACGTGTTGCATACGAAGCAAAAAGTTTAAAACTATCGTATGTGTGGATCAAAAAATGGGCTCCTGAATTGTTTTCCAAAAGTATGAGTAGGCATGGGTTTACAGAAATTTTACGGTTCATTCGGTTCGATAAAAGAAATGAAAGAAGTCAACGCTTACAAAATGATAAATTTGCGTTAGTGTCGACTGTTTGGGATAAATTTATTGCCAATAGTCAAAACTGTTTCAAACCGGGACCATATATTACAGTCGATGAGTAATTGTTTCCTACGAAGGCCAGATGTAGGTTCACACGGTATATGCCACACAGACCAGATAAGTTTGGGATCAAATTCTGGATGGCGTCCGATGTTGAAACAAAGTACGTAGTAAATGGTTTTCCTTATCTAGGAAAGGATGAGACACGAGATTTGTT
Source organism: Metopia argyrocephala (assembly GCA_963576795.1). Lineage (NCBI taxonomy): Eukaryota > Metazoa > Arthropoda > Insecta > Diptera > Sarcophagidae > Metopia > Metopia argyrocephala. The sequence goes on from OY756208.1 coordinate 112,389,633, forward strand.
AACACCTCTCAGCGAATATGTAGTAATCAGACTAATGCAGGCGTATACATGTCTTTCTTTACCCTCCAAATTATTAGAAAAAATACTATGCTGGTGGGTACAGTACGTTGTAACAAACGGGAACTGCCAAAAATTTGTAAAGACAAGAAAGATGGTATGGCTCGTTTTTCAATATTACTATATGCAACAAATGAATGTACTCTAATAGTTTATAAGAGTAAGCCCAACAAAAAAGTCGTTTTATTGAGTCTAAGCACAATGGCATCAAAATTGATACAGACAACAGCTGAAGAGCTTACTTTTGACTTTCAGCCTTCAACCCAAGATATAGCAAGTGAAGCTGATCGTTCAACATCCAATATTCCAAAAAAAACCCCATCCAATACGTAAATGGTGCCAAATCGGGTTCTGTAATAACAATAAGACAACGATAAATTGCGATGTCTGCAAAAAATATGTGTGCGGAAAATGCACAGAAAAAAAGTTTCTATTTGTAAAAAATGTGAAAATCCATAATTATTTTGAATAATAACTAAAATACAGCTCCTGACTTCTTATTTGTTTTATATTTTATTAGTTCTGTTTATTAATTTATTATTTTTAATAGCAGATACAAATTCTACACATTGAAAACACTTATTTTTTAATTCCAGTCAAGATGACTGGTGTTGGTATAAATAGGTATAAAAATTTGTTGGTAAATCTAGTGTTAAAATTGTCAAATAAGATAAAATTTTTATAAATTTGCACTGCAGTCTCTACTTTCTGCTGGCTAAAGGTTTCGTTTCATTTACTTGCACAAATAGGTAGTGGAAAATCACATTTTAGTGCAATTATATAACGACTCTTTTACTGAACTCGATAATTGCTGCTTTTGCACGACAGCTTATACCTTAAAAACTACAATATTCTTCGGCCAAAAACGTATCATTGTTGTCTTGAGAAATAATTAATGTATTAAAATTTCTTAAAAGAGGGTTAGAGATTTTCTTAACAACTCCAACATATTCTTAATGTTTTTCTTAGTTATTCCTTCTGATTTCACGTCTAACTGCTTTTGGTGATGTAGAAAAATTTAACATAAAGAATTAACAATGTGCACTTTTTCTAATTATCTGAATCCATTTAAAAGAAAACACAATAACAAAGCAAATGAGTGCTCCATAAACAAGATCGGAGAAATAGTTCTGTCGTTGTAAGCATTTGCACATAGGAATACTTTTAATAGTTTTACAATAATGGGTACTTTAATATCGATAATTTGTAATAAGCAAACAATGTGATTTAGTTTTTTTTATTACATATAATCACTTATTTAAAAAAATAAATAATTAAAAACAAACAAAATAAATAAATTAATGGTAATTAATATTAAAATTGTTTGATTTTGTGTTTATTTGAACTAATTTTTATTAAAAAATAGTTAAAAATCAAATTTTAATTCAATTTATCATTCACTTGTAACTTGTAAAATTTCTTTGAGAGTCTCTGTCGACCCTAAGCTTTTTTTCTACAATTCTACAAGTGTACAAGTGAAAATTTAGTTTGATGAAACAAAACGACTTGTAGAAGTATGACTTGTAGACTTGTAAATTGTAAAAATCACTTGTAGCTACAAACTTGTAATTGTATTTTTATGAAACACAATAATTTACAAATTTACAATTTTACGGCAGAAACACTTGTAATTGTAGACTTGTAGCTTGGTGAAATAGGCCCCAGATATTAATATGTTGCGATTAAGAGAAACAAATCTTTCAACGGAATTAAACATTGAATTATTTTGGGCTGAAGTTAGTTCAATTAGAAACGGTTTAAATGAGAAAAGTTTTATTGAATTAAACAACTTTGTTTTTAATTTACTTTCTCTTCCGCATAGTTCTTCAGCAGCTGAATGCAAATTATCAACACTTTCCTTAATCAAAACCAAATTGAGAAACAAACTCAAAATAAATACAATTAATAATATAATGCTCTGTAATGAGCTTGTAAAAGCTAATGATGGTCACTATGTGTGTGTATTTTGGATTTTATTGTTTAGAAATTGAATTGTTTTTGTTATATTTGTATTTTTTATTATACATATGTATTTTCGAAGAACTGAATTCTTTTCGTTGTATTTTTTATTTTTGGTTATTTATATGTACATGTAAAGGTGTTAATTAAAATTGTTTCCTATCTCAATCAACAATGTGTTCTTAAATGGTTTTTAAATAAAAATGGTTTTTGGTAGGTTTTGATCAATTTTGGTAGATTTTGAAAGAAATTTTGGTAGAATTAAAATTTTTTCAGTGGCAACACTGATTCTAGTAGTCGCCGTGGTCTAGTGGTTAGTGTGTTGGCTTACTAAGACATGGGCCCTGGGTTCGACTCCAGGCATTGACATCTTCAAAAAAAAAAAAAGGAATATGAAAAAAATATTTCTTTCGGCGACTACCTCTCAGCAGTCTTCTGGCAAAAGCTCTGAGAGTAACTAATTGCCATGAACAAGCTTCTCAAGTCTGTCGTTCGGAGTCGACATTAAACTGTAGGTCCCGGTACTCATGGATAAAAATTGACACACACAACATGAGTGCTGCGAGAAGCTAGGCCGTAATCCTGACACAGGGTTGTAAAGGCCAGTTATGTATGTATGTTATGTAACACTGATTCTAACTTATGTTTCATGTCTCTCATGTCTCCATACTCTCTTGTCTCTATTCTCTCATTATTAACATTCTAACGACAACAACCACTTTTTATGCTTGTTTTATTCGTTTCGCTTTTACGAATGAGAGTTGGAAACGTGTTTGAATATTTTAGAATGTGTTGAAGATCAGCGTTGTCAAATTGGTGCCTTTCGCACCATTTTTGTGCTTTTTTGAAATTTTTGTGCGAAAAATTCCTTAGCTGGTGCGTGATGCGCTTTTTTTAAGTTTCGGTGCGTTTTTTTATTTTTTGGTGGCAACAAAGCAAATTTAACGCAACTTTTTGTTTCAGTGTGAGAAAAAATCTTTGTACAAAAAGTACACCTATTTCAATACAATTTCAATCAACACTGCAAAATTTTTACAAAAAAATAGAAAAACCATGATACTTGCAAAGGTACATACACACATATTTTATCTGTACTTTAGTGTAATTTCTATGCTAAATAAAGTACAAATTTGTTAAGTATTCTTTTGATAAGTATTTTCTTCATTACATTGTAAAAGGCAGGGACCGTAACGGTTATAAGTTATATCAAAAAACTTATTTTTTATGGTTATTTTGAGAGTTTTTTCAAAAAAAGGCCAGCAGAAAAAGTTATTTTTCAACGGATAAAAAAAGTAAAAAAAAATCTCAAAAAGAGAGTTTTATTTTTTCTTCATAAAATAAAACTCATTTTGTGAGTTTTATTTTTTCGTCTTAAAATAAAACTTTTTTTCCCTCATAAAATAAAACTCTATTTAGGAGTTTTATTTTTTTTTTCATAAATAAAAACTCGTTTTTATGAAAAATTTTTTTATACCTAATCCTGATTTGACAAATTATCCTCTGTAAACTGTTACAAATGTCATTTCCATCATACTTTGTTCCTTGCAGAACGTCGTAGAAGACGCAGTCATCGAACCCGCTTTCATCCCCCTAGTCAAATACTTGTGACATTTTCAGCAAGTTCCGGCCATTATCGAATGTAATTGTGTAAATTTGTATTTTATTAATACTAAAGCACCCTAAAACTCGTTCAACTTGAGATTCTAGGTATTCCTCTATAAAAAACCATAAAATAAAGATACTACAAGCAACTGGATTAGATTAAAAATAAAATCTGTATTAAAAACGATTTTTATTTTATGACAGAAAAAGTAAAACTTCTAGAAAGAGTTGACGGAAAAATAAAACTCGAAAAATAACGATTATTTTCTGACTGAAAAATAAAACTCAAAAATAAGTTTTATTTTACGTCACAAAATGAGTTTTATTTTATGACGAGAAATTAAGACTCTCTTTTTAAAGGTTTCATCTAACCTTTTATTTTTCCGTCAAAAATCTGATCTGATCTGATTATTGATCACTTTTGCAAGATCACTACAGATTCTGTGAGAGCTCTCCAAGACGATTAATTTGGTATATAACATCATATATGTCTTACGACTCTAACACGATGATATTTTTAGTTTAATTTTTAGGCAATAACTGTTATTTGCGGTCCCTGGTAAAAGGCTGTTTTAATAAAAATAAAATTTTTTTAAATATTTTAATAAAGGTATAAATACCGAATTATTTTTAGGGATTCAAAACCTTACTATTAAAAGTTGATACATATCATACATATCTAACATTTTTTATGGAATTTTGATATTAAAAATATGTATTGTCTAGAACAAATTAACAAATTTTAGTTTTTTATTTTTGTTACTTTATTTTCTGTTTTCTAAAACCCCTGAACTGTAAAATATTGCTATACATTTTTCTTATAATTTTTATGCAGAGTTAACTTAATATTAATTGGTGCGTTTTTCTTTAAATGGTGCGATTTTTTCTCCATTTTGGTGCGTTTTGAAATTTCAAAGTTTACAACGCTGTTGAAGATCGTTTCAAACCAGGGGCTACCAAAAATTTTTTGGTTGTGTATTAGTGAGTAAGAGAGAAAAAATAAGTTGGGAGAATTTATTCATTTACAGTTATAGAAAAATGTTAGTTAGTAATACACGCTATTCTGACATTCAGTTCATCAACATACATACATAAGTTATACATGTTTGACTATATTTAGGCCATATTTTTTAGATATTTGCTGGGAAATAAAAAATCCATTTCTTCTTAGAAAATATATTCTTTAAAAGTATAAATAAATAAATAACTGGGCTATAAGATAAAATCTTTTACATTTATATTCTTATGACAGTTTCGTATTTGTAGAATGTTTCTTATATAGGATGAACATAATTTGTTTCGTTGCTTTAAACAAAAAAAATTTAAATTTAAATTTGTTCAACAATTGCTGAATAAAAAACTCGTCACTAAATGGTCTACCCTTTCTAACAATTTTTAAGCTTATTAAGCTTAAAATCGCCATTGAACTAATTTTGGTTCATAAATACAGTGCACGCTCGCTAATGTGAACTAATTAAAACTGGCGTTGTTCACTTTTACGAATTGTTCACATTTCCGAATACCGAAAATTTTAAAACAGAATTATACCATATTGTCAACAAAAATCAATACATATTTATGAATTTTTTTATTTTTAAAATTATATCAACTTATAATTAAATTTGTATATATTTATACGTATGAATATGTTCATAATTACACATACATATACATATGTACATACAATACATGCACATGTACGCCTAAAACGGGGATCCCGCAACTAATAAACACAGAATTTTAACGTTTCATATTAAAAAAAAGAAAATTCTGTTCAAATTATAGGGCTTTTTACATCTATTCATCGTTTAGAATAGCCAATGAAGCAAAAAATATGTTCACATTAAGCGGTGTTCATATAATGCGGTGTTCACATCAGCGCGCGCGCACTGTATAACCTTTGAAGATTTCTAAAAAAAATTTAGTTTTTTAACATAAAATATTTTTCGAGTGTCATCGATCAGTTTTTTTCGAGTAAACCTGAAAAAAATAAAAGAGCATAAGCAATACATGTGAATTTCCTCTGCACAATTGTACTATGAAATGGTAATCACTGTTTCAAACCAGGGGCCTATTTCACTAAGCTACAAGTTTACAATTACAAGTGTTTTTGCCTATAAAATTGTAAATTGTAAAATATTGTGTTTCATAAAAATACAATTACAAGTTTGTAGCTACAAGTGATATTTACAATTCACAAGTCTACAAGTCATACTTCTACAAGTACTTTTGTTTCATTAAACAAAATTTTCACTTGTAGACTTGTAGAATTGTAAAAAAAAGCTTAGGGTCGACGGAAACTCAAAAAAATTTTACAAGTTACAAGTGAATGATAAATTGAATTCAAATTTGATTTTTAACTATTTTTTAATAAAAACTAGTTCAAATAAACACAAAATCAAACAATTTTAATATTAATTACCATTAATTTATTTATTTTGTTTGTTTTTAATTATTTATTTTTTTAAATAAGTGATTATATGTAATAAAAAAAACTAAATCACATTGTTTGCTTATTACAAATTATCGATATTAAAGTACCCATAATTGTAAAAGTATTAAAAGTATTCCTATGTTTAAATGCTTACAAGGTCAGAACTATTTCTCCGATCTTGTTTATGGAGCACTCATTTGCTTTGTTATTGTGTTTTCTTTTAAATGGATGCATGAGAAAAACAATCTAGAAAACCGTTATCTTTTTATATTCAGATAATTAGAAAAAGTGCACATTGTTAATTCTTTGTGTTAAATTTTTCTACATCACCAAAAGCAGTTAGACGTGAAATCAGAAGGAATAACTAAGAAAAACATTAAGAATATGTTGGAGTTGTTAAGAAAATCTCTAACCCTCTTTTAAGAAATTTTAATACATTAATTATTTCTAAAGACAACAATGATACGTTTTTGGCCGAAGAATATTGTGGAGGGTAATTCACTAGTTTTTAAGGTATAAGCTGTCGTGCAAAAGCAGCAATTATCGAGTTCAGTAAAAGAGTCGTTATAAAATTGCAGTAAACTGTGGCTTTTCCACTACCTATTTGGGCAAATAAAAGAAATAAAATCTTTAGCCAGCAGAAAGTAGAGACTGCAGTGCAAATTTATAAAAATTTTATCTTATTTGACAATTTCAATCTGTCTGTCAGTTAGAAATTCATTGCATTCTGCTGGTCAGGGTGGTCGATCAAAAGTAAACAAACCACTGATCACAAAACGCCATCTAAAGCTTTGCCTGGATTTTGATCGGACGCACTTAAATTGAATTAAATTGGATTATGGAGGATTGGAAGATGGTCCTATTGCCGGACTAAACCAAAATTAAATTAGTTTTCCAGCAATACAATAATGTGAAATTCACCGCCAAAATAACTCAAAAGTGGTTAAATGATAGCGAACTGAAAGTAATATAATGGTCACCAGAATAGCCTGACCTCAATCTGCTTGAGTCCTTATTATTATTGTATTGCTGGAAAACTAATTAAATTTAATTTTGGTTCAGTCCAGAAATAGTCCATCTTCTAATTCTCCATAATTTAATTTAATTCAATTTAAGTGCGTCCGATAAAAATCCAGGCGAAGCTTTCGATGGCGTTTTGTGGTCAGTGGTTTGTTTACTTTTGCTCGACCACCCTGACCAGTAGATTGCAATGAATTTCTAACTCGCTACACAGACAGATTAAAATTGTCAAATAAGATAAAATTTTTAAAAATTCGAACTTCAGTCTCCACTTTCTGCTGGCTAAAGATTTTATTTCTTTTATTTGCCCAAATAGGTAGTGGAAAAGCCACAGTTTACTGCAATTTTATAACGACCCTTTTACTGAACTCGGTAATTGCTGCTTCTGCACAACAGCCTTTACCTTTTCTTAAAAATTAGTGAATTAAGCTCCACAATATTATTCGGCCAAAAACATACCATTTTTGTCTTTAAAAATAATAAATGTATCAAAACTTCTTAAAAAAGGATTAGTGATTTTCTCAACAACTCTAAAACAGATTGTTGTTCTCATGCATCCATTTAAAAGAAAACTCAATAACAAAACAAATGAGTGCGCTATATACAAGATCGGAGAAAAAGTTCTGGCGTTGTAAGCATTTGAACATATGACATTCAAAAACGTGGTCAGTTGTTTGAGTGAGTCACTGTATGTATATTAGAGTTCCCAGGAATTATATAGAACTTCATTAACCTATAATAATTTTTATGAATACAGCCTAAAAATCCCCAAAGTTATTTTAAATACTTTTACAATTATGGGTACTTTAATATCGGCAATTTGTAATAAGCAAACAATATGAAATAGTTTTTTTTATTACATATAATCACTTATTTAAAAAAATAAATAATTAAAAACAAACAAAATAAATAAATTAATGGTAATTAATATTAAAATTGTTTGATTTTATGTTTATTTGAACCAGAGTTGGGCTTATTGCATTGAATTTATAATGCATTATCGTTTCCACTACCACTAAACCACTTAGTATTAATGCATCAATATTGCAGCCACCACTAAATGCAGATAAAAATAGTTAACCACTAAATAAAACCATTTTAGTGGTAGTGGAAATTTATTGCATTAAAAAAAACAAATTTAGTGGTAGTGGAAATTTAGTGCATTAAATAAAATAAATTTAGTGGTAGTGGAAATTTATTGCATTAAATAAAAAAAATTTAGTGGTAGTGGAAATTTAATGCATTAAAAAAAACAAATTTAGTGGTAGTGGAAATTTATTGCATTAAATAAAAAAAATTTAGTGGTAGTGGAAATTTATTGCATTAAATAAAAAAAAATAGTGGTAGTGGAAATTTATTGCATTAAAGAAAACAAATTTAGTGGTAGTGGAAATTTAGTGCATTAAATAAAATAAATTTAGTGGTAGTGGAAATTTATTGCATTAAATAAAATAAATTTAGTGGTAGTGGAAATTTATTGCATTAAAGAAAACAAATTTAGTGGTAGTGGAAATTTAGTGCATTAAATAAAATAAATTTAGTGGTAGTGGAAATTTATTGCATTAAATATAAAAATTTTAGTGGCAATGGAAATTTATTGCATTAACTATATCGATTTTAGTGGTAGTGGAAATTTAGTGCACTAATTTTGAATAATTAGTGGTAATGGAATATAACTCCATTGGCACTATAGTGGAATGGAAATTTAGTTCCACTACCTCAGTTCCACTATCGTTTTAATATAGCTTCATATATGGATATAATATTATTATATGCATACATAGCTTAAGTCAATGTCAAAATAAATTGTGGTGAATGTTATTTTCTTAACTTACTGAGTCCGCCTGTATAAAGTAAATAATTGTTGTTATTGTTTTAATAAGAATTTTAGTACTTTCAACAATAAATTTGTTTTATTTAATGCACTAAATTTCCATTACCACTAAATTTGTTTTTTTTAATGCAATAAATTTCCACTACCACTAAATTTTTTTATTTAATGCAATAAATTTCCACTACCACTAAATTTGTTTTTTTTAATGCATTAAATTTCCACTATCACTAAATTTTTTTTATTTCATGCAATAAATTTCCACTACCACTAAATTTGTTTTTTTTAATGCAATAAATTTCCACTACCACTAATTTTTTTTATTTAATGCAATAAATTTCCACTACCACTGAATTTTTTTTATTTAATGCAATAAATTTCCACTACCACTAAATTTGTTTTTTTTAATGCATTAAATTTCCACTACCACTAAAATGGTTTTATTTAATGCACTAAATTTCCACTACCACTAAATATTATAGGCGATAATGCACTATTTTTTCCACTACCACCAAATTTAGTGGAAAATTAAATCTAATGCAATAAACCCAACTCTGATTTGAACTAATTTTTATTAAAAAATAGTTAAAAATCAAATTTGAATTCAATTTATCATTCACTTGTAACTTGTAAGATTTTTTTGAGTCTCCGTCGACCCTAAGCTTTTTTTCTATAATTCTACAAGTGTACAAGTGAAAATTTAGTTTAATGAAACAAAACGACTTGTAGAAGTATGACTTGTAGACTTGTGAATTGTAAAAATCACTTGTAGCTACAAACTTGTAATTGTATTTTTATGAAACACAATATTTTACAATTTACAATTTTATAGGCAAAACACTTGTAATTGTAAACTTGTAGCTTAGTGAAATAGGCCCCAGTGGTCTTCACAAAGAGAGTCACACAAAAATACACTGAGAGATGAGATTGGTTTCTTCATTTGTGTTGTTTTTCACAACTTGAATGAAATTAGTGAAAATTTTCGTTTTAAAAAACTTTAATTTTAAAATTTAAACTAATTTATTAAAATTATTCATAAAATAAATTATTTCTAAATGCTATAAACAAATTGAAATGTAGTTAAAAGAAATATAAACATTAATAAGTTTATGTTGCTTATTATCATAACTTCTCAGTGTCTGGCAAACAAATTTAGCTCTCTTGAACACTAATAAAATATAAACACATACGCAATTTTTGTCTCACACACATGTTTTTGTAATAATTGTGGTTGTCGTTTAGCATGATGAAAACAAAGCGAATGGATTTCTTTTTATGAAAGATTTTTATTTTATTTATTTTATTCATTGCAAAATTTTTTATAATTAATTAAGTTTTTGATAGGAAAATAAAAAAAAATAAAAAACTGGTTTCCAGGAATTCTAAAAGTGATATCTGTTAATAAAGTACAATACATTAAATTTAAAACTAATATACTAACAATTAGGGATACAGGTAGTTTTGGTACATTTTAAGAAGCTGTTTGCCAGACTTTTTGTTGAATTAAGCAACCCTGGTTGTAATATTCACGAAGAGAGTAAGAAAAACTAAGAAAATATCCGAACAATTTCGTTACCTGAGTAATATGGGTGAAGACCACTGTTTCAAACATACCCGTCCAGACCTTTAGTATATACAAACCATTTTCGAAATGTCTACTTTTCTTTAATAGGCTTTTCACACCTGAGTACATTTTGTAGAAACGCATGGAAGATGTTGAAAATGTGAAACATGCGTTAATAAAATAAGAAAACAGAAAAAGTTTATTTTATATTCAGCCAGGGCATACATACATACGAAGTGTCTTGACAATAAAATAATGTTTTTGTTTTTTTTTAATGTATGCATTTTTAAAAAAAACTAAAAAGAAAACGAAATTGTTTATAAAAAGAATATTAAAAAACAATTCACTTTTGACAAGAACTGAACATAAAAAAGAAAAGTAAAAAATTTTCTTTTGCCATAATGTAAAAGAAATACTAAAATTTTTTATACTAAATATGTTTTCATTAGTGATGACACAAAAATAATCGATTTTTCGATAGTTATTCTAGTGATAACACTCAAATTTAAGAGAGATGTTGAGTGGAGCAAAATGATTTAGGAACATTTCGTGGAGATGTTGAAAGATGTTGAATTTTAGCCCTGTACAATTCTTATGGGAAAATTTAAACATCTTCGTAAATTAATGGTAGATATTAGATGTTGATAAGTGTGAAAAGCCTATAAGCTGCATATTTGGAAGCTGTGTTTATACTTTGGTTTCTTACTGTGCGTTTAAAACATAATTTTTATTATTTTTTTATATTTACACTTATTTGAATTGAATAGTATGATATTCCAATTAAGAAAGTTCAATTTTCTTTTCATCAATACATAAGTGCATATCGCTCATTTGCGAAAGCAAACTATAATTTAAAACATATCTAAAATTGTATTTTTATCTCTTTTTTTCACTGAGTGATGACTAAAAGTGTTTACAATTCTAATTTGGAATATATTTTTTTATATCAAATTATTTTTTTTTTCTTTGTAGGTGCAATTTTTGAAAAAGGCTGTTGATATTTTATGTCAGTGCCGTCAAACACTAATGTATACGTATGCTTTTGCGTATTATTTGAAAAAGAACAATCAATCGATGATATTTGAAGATAATCAAAAAGATTTAGAATCTGCCACTGAAAAATTATCTGAATATTTGGAACGTGACATAACATCAGAAAATTTAGCTGATATTAAACAAAAAGTTCAAGATAAATACAGGTAAGGAATGTTTTTTTTATATAAATATATATATTTACATATTTTATTATATGGTGAAACCGGTGGTTCAAAAAATCAATCGGCGATAGCTGCAGTTATTTTTTAATATTAATCTTTTCGTATTTAAAAGAAAAAAGTGCACAAAAAATATTTTATTCATTAATATTTATGATAACAATTAGAAAGTTTACATTAGATGAACAAATATACAAATACTATGTATGTATGTAATTTCGGTTTTTAAAATATCCATACACACATACGTTTCATATTGAAAAAGATTTACATACTTACAGCTAAAAATTGTTTCTAAGACGAAAAAGGGTTCAAAACGAAATTATGTACATTAGGGTGGCACTAAAAATTCAATAGTTTTCGCGCGGAATATCGATCCAGTTGATAATATTTTTTTGTTGAAAAATTAATCCTTCTGTGCCCTGAGGATCTAAATGATCATTTTAAAATTTTAAAATTACACAAAATTTTTTTTATTAAATATTATATGGACAAATTTAGTATAAGTTAAATTTTAATTTTACCCCCTTTTTCTGGGGGCGGGAGAATGTGGATTGCTTTAGGTCGTTCAAAACTACCCTAAATTTATTACTTAGAAATATGAAAATTTACGTTGTAAAGAAGACTAAAACAAGTATTTACTATTAGCAAGTCTGTGTTTTACTAAAAACAAAATTAAAACCTGTAATAAATAGTATTTTTTGTTACGTCATCTAACTTAAAATTAAATTAAAGCAAGTGTGAAACAATTATGTTTTAAATAAAAAGAATACTTTTTATATCTTTGAAATTACTTTATCATCAGTGTTCATGGAAGCAAATACAAGTGCTTCTACTGGTCCTTAAAAAGTAATATTTAAGAAATTTAAGAAACATTGGTCTAAAATACAGCAGGGGCCCTATTTTGTAATTCTCTCAAGCTAAAATGCTAAAATTTTGGGTTTTTAAAACAGGCTGGGCGTTAGTATCATAAAACCAAAGACTATAAATATATAAAGATGTTACACTCCCTACATTTTTATTTGAAAAAAATTTTGTTCATATTTAGAAGCGGGGGACAAGTATGTGGTCAGCTGAAAAAAAAACCAATTCTCATTTTTTGCAAATGTTAATCATAAGAGCATATCTCTCAACAACAAAATCATACATGCATGCATACATATTTACAATATACATTTCGGAATTCAAATATAAAAACAAAATAAAAGAAACTGTTTTTACACATACATATTAATATCATACATTAACCTTTAATTAGGCGCATTTAGAAAATCATATAATTAGTCGTATGGGGTCCCAGAGTTTACTGCAAGTGTAGGATTACAAAAACGAAAAATGAGTATGTTTTGTTAAATTTTCAGTTATTTATTTTAATAATACATAAAAAACAAATAAACACAACATATTTTTCGTTTAAAAACAAATCCACCAACATTTTTTAATTTTAATATTTCCTGACCCCAAGCGCCTAATTAAAGGTTAACAACGCAATCGTATATGCGAATGCTTGTGTGCATTTATAATGCACATTGCCAAATCAAATAAAATAAATAATTCTTTTAAGAACACTTGGTTTCGTATGAAATAAACGCGCAACTAACCTAAGCCAAAGTCAATGTGATCGACTGTGCAATAGTAGGAGAAGAATACGTGACTTATTGTTGCACACAGGGAATTATGTTGATCTGCACCGAATTATGATGTTATTGTCTTTGAAGAATTCTCTTATATACTTACAATATGTGAAATTAAAATAAAAAAAAACAATTTTTCAATCTTTGGTTATTAATTGTTTTATTTGTATACCGCTGACATATCGTCGCCCCGAAGTTATCATATTATTATAGTTATCATATTATATATTTGTATTATTTTCCTTGACCTTTTTATTAATTTTATTATTAGTTAAATTATTTGCAAAACGATAACAAAATTATGCAACATACAAATATACAGTAAGGGACAAAATTGTTCACAAAATTACTAAAATTTATAATATATCCAAAAAAGTATGTTTTATTCAAATATAATTTAATTCTTTTTACCTATATAGAATAATGTACATCTAAAAAACTTAAAAAGAAAAAATTTTTAAAAGAATGTGTGTTAAGAGTAAAAAAATAAATATTAATTTAAAAATTCACATGTGAACAATTATGACCGTTGTTGAATATTCCATTGATTTTAGGTCCTAATATTTGGTATATACACCATTTGCTTTTTTAACTGCCTTAATTCTTTTTGGCACACTTTTCACTAAATTCGTCAAGACATTAGGGTCAATACTTTCCCAAGCTTCAACAGCACGCTCCCAGAGTTCGTCTACGGTCTTTGGAGGGTCTTTTTGAGCAAAAATTCTTCTCTTTAATATGGACCACAAGTGTTCTAATGTGTTTAGATCCGGCGACTGAGGAGGCCAATCCAAAAGCTTGATCCAATTTTCTTCAAACCAACGTTTTGTTATACTCGCGGTATGCTTAGGATCGTTGTCCTGCATTAAGATACTATTCTGTCCCGGATCTGAACCAAATATGTCGAGACTTGGAATGTATGAGTCTTCTAAAATGTCTATATAATCTTTAGCACACATTTTGCCTCTAATTCGGTGAAGTACTCCAAGTTGATTCCCTCGAAAACAGCCCCAAGCCATTAATGAGCCACCTCCAAATTTAATTTAAGACGCCTAGAGTTCGCGAAAAAATATGAAAAATTCACTTTTGAAGACTGGATGAGTGTAACATGGTCCGATGAAACAAAAATTAATAGAATCGGGTCAGACGGACGACAATGGACATGGGTGGATAAAAGTGTTGGTGTAAAAGAAAGAAATATTTGCCAAACACTTAAATTTGGAGGTGGCTCATTAATGGCTTGGGGCTGTTTTCGCGGGAATCAGCTTGGAGTACTTCGCCGAATAAGAGGCAAATTGTGTGCTAAAGATTATATAGACATTTTAGAAGACTCATACATTCCAAGTCTCGACATATTTGGTTCAGATCCGGGACAGAATAGTATCTTAATGCAGGACAACGATCCTAAGCATACCGCGAAGATAACAAAACGTTGGTTTGAAGAAAATTGGATCAAGCTTTTGGATTGGCCTCCTCAGTCGCCGGATCTAAACACATTAGAACACTTGTGGTCCATATTAAAGAGAAGAATTTTTTGCTCAAAAAGACCCTCCAAAGACCGTAGACGAACTCTGGGAGCGTGCTGTTGAAGCTTGGGAAAGTATTGACCCTAATGTCTTGACGAATTTAGTGAAAAGTGTGCCAAAAAGAATTAAGGCAGTTAAAAAAGCAAATGGTGTATATACCAAATATTGGGACCTAAAATCAATGGAATATTCAACAACGGTCATAATTGTTCACATGTGAATTTTTAAATTAATATTTTTTTTTTACTCTTAACACACATTCTTTTAAAATTTTTTTCTTTTTAAGTTTTTTAGATGTACATTATTCTATATAGGTAAAAAGAATTAAATTATATTTGAATAAAACATACTTTTTTGGATATATTATAAATTTTAGTAATTTTGTGAACAATTTTGTCCCTTACTGTATATTCCTGATGATGCTACGCAAGGAAGTAGCGAAATATCGTAAAATAAATAATATAAATATTTATTCGACCTTAAGCTCAAATAATTTAACTAATAATAAAGTTATCATATTATTATCATAGAATTTACATCAGGGACTGTAACGGTTATAAGTTATATCGAAAAACTTATTTTTTTATGGTTATTTTAAGAGTCTTTCCAAAAAAGGTCAGCAGAAAAAGTTATTTTTCAACGGAAAAATAAAAGTTAAAAAAAAACTCTAAAAAATGGAGTTTTATTTTTTCGTTTTTGACATTCGTCTTTTTATATGATAAATAGTGTTGCCACAGCCTTCAATATTTTGTAAGTAACCCAAAAAATTATTCGTATTCAAATTTTTTGCTTTTTTAGTTTAACGGCTGCATTAAACTTTACCAAAATTAATCAATTAATTTTGCTAGAATAGGTAAAAAAATTATTAACAAAAAATAAAGCGTTATGCATTTACATTTGAGTTTAAATTAAAATACGTATTGTAGGGGAATATTTTTTGTTATTAGGAATTGTGCTAAAATTCAGTGTAACATTAACCACGCTTCCCGAGAAAAAAAAGTAACCAAGATAAGAAAAATGTCCACATCTACACATTGCAGAAAAAAGTAACCAATTTTGGTTAAAAATAACCAAAACGGCAACACTGATACCAGCTGAGCTACTTTTTTTTAAATATTTGTATATTTAACTGTCAGGCGCCATTTTCTATTTCTTTGTTGTCTCTTATTTACTTTTTCTTGTAAACAAAGCTGATTGGAAGACATTTTTGCCAATAAATTTTTTTTTTAAATAAACAAATATATTGTGATTTTTTGTGTGTTTTTAAATTTTTTTGTGGAAAAAGTGTATGATTTTTTAACGTGAGATCTTTTAAAGTTTTTTTTGGATATGTAACTTAATACTTCTCTATGCCTTTGTATGGCTAAAAAAAGACCTCAAGTTAAAAATATTAAAATTTATTTAAAATAGAAAGGTTACAAACAAAGTACTTACTTACTTAGCTGGCCATAACAACCCGTTAACGAGTTTCGGACTGCTTCAGCACTAGTCTCCAGGCGCTTCTGCTTAGCGCGCGCCTTCTCCATTTGGTCACACCAATCGATGACAGGGCTTCATCAACCTGGTCCTTCCAACGTAAACAGGGTCGTCCTCTACGCCGACGTCCAGTGACCTTCGCATCGAAAACTTTCTTCGCTGGAGCAGATTCTTCCATCCGAACAATGTGGCCGAGCCAGCGTAGCCGCTGGATGTTAATACGGTGGACAACACCTACATCGCCGAAGAGCTCATACAGCTCATGGTTGGTTCTAATGCGAAACTCATCGCCATGACTTAGAGGACCAAAGATCTTACGAAGAACTTTTCTCTCGAACACCCCCAGGACCGCTGCATCGGCACAAGACAGCGTCCATGCTTCCGCACCATAGAGAAGCACCGGGAGTATAAGCGACTTGTAGAGTGTTAATTTCGTCGCACGAGAGAGGTCTCTATTACTAAACTGCCTACCGAGACCGTAGTAGCACCTGTTGGCCAGTGTGATTCTTCGTCTGATCTCTAGACTGACATCATTCTTGCTGGTAATGGCGGTGCCAAGGTAGATGAACTCCTTGACCATATCGAATGTATAGTTGCCGGCTGTAACCTGGGAGCCGATACGATCAACGTCCCCACTCGTCGACAACATGTACTTCGTCTTGCTCTCATTTACCGCCAGACCCATTTTAGCAGACTCCAGTTCAATAGCATTAAAGGCTGCGGTGACATCTCGCTTGGTATGCCCAATGATGTCTATATCGTCTGCATACGCAAGGAACTGGACACTTTTGTTAAAAATAGTGCCATTACGATGCACACCCGCCTTTCGCAAAACACTCTCCATGACGAAATTGAAGAGGTCGCGGGATAAGAGATCGCCCTGTCTGAAACCTCGCACGGTATTAAAAGACCCGGAGAGGTCTCTTCCTACCTTGACGGAGCTGCGGGAATTGCTCAACGTCATACTGCACAGTATAGGGCTATCGAACGCTGCCTTATAGTCGACAAAGAGATGGTGTGTGTCGACTTGACTCTCATGGGTCTTCTCCAGGATTTGGCGCAGTGTGAATATCTGGTCAATGGTGGACTTACCAGGTCTGAAGCCGCACTGATAAGGTCCAATCAGTGAGATGGCGAATGGCTTCAGTCGTTCACACAATACGCTCGTAAGAACCTTATATGCGATAGGGAGAAGGCTTATACCCCTGTAGTTGGTGCATATTGTGGGGTCTCCCTTTTTCAGGGTCGGACAGAGGGCACTGAGATTCCAATCATCGGGCATACTTTCTTCCAGCCATATTCTGCAAATGAGCTGGTGCATGCACCTAACCAGCTCATCGCCTCCATACTTGAAGAGTTCCGCGGGCAGACCGTCAGGTTCGGCTGCTTTGTTGCTCTTCAGTCGCCATATGGCAACCTTGACCTCTTCATGGCTGGGGGACGGGATCACAACGTCATCATTGATTGGGTCCGGCACAGCATCTCTAGCAGCGGAATTTGTAACATCATCGCTTTCCAGAAATGCTGTCTCCATAATCTCAGTGCACCATGTGCATCTGTAACCAGATTACCATGTTCGTCTCTGCAGGAGGTTGCTCCGGGTTTAAAACCAGTAGTAAGACGCCTTATCTTCTTAGAAAAATTTCGAGCATCATGTCTACTCCTGCACATCTCGATTTCCTCACGATCACGCCTTTCTTGCTCCCTTTTCTTTCTTCTAAATAGGCGTCTCTCTTCCCTCCTCTTCTCTCTGTACACCTCCACAGTTGCTCTTGTAGTGGTGGACTGCAACGTTCTTCTGTAGGCAGCATTTTTTGCTGCAGTGGCCTCACGACACTCTTCATCGTACCATTGGTTTCTGCGGGGAGGGCGCTCAAAACCAAGGACTGTTTCGGCAGCGTTGCGCAGAGAGTGAGCAATGTGAGACCACTGTCCACCAATACTTTCGAGAGAGGACGGGATGCAATGGAGCTCATTAGAGAGACGATAGGAAAACGACCTGGCTGTCTCTTGTGTTCGCAGCTTTTTGATGTCCAGCTTCCCTCGAACACTAGAACGTGCCATATTCGCTGCGCATATGCGCAGTCGCATCTTGGCTGCGACAAGATAATGGTCCGGGTCGACATTTGGACCTCTAAATGTGCGCACGTCTAGTATGCTGGATACATGCCTTCCATCAATCACAATGTGATCGATCTGGGCCCAAATCGCGGCACTCGTTATCGAATGAACGTTCGTATCGAGTAAAATTTCGTCACGTATCGAATAACCAAATTATGGCACTCGATAGCTATCGAATCGAAATTTACTAGAAAAATTTAAAAGATTTTTTGTTTTGTAAAAGAGTCAAATAACTTTAAAATAAAAAGAAAGTAAGTAAAATTAGAGCAAAATAATTATATACTTTAATTTTAACTTAATTAAAATTATTTAATTTTATTTATTGATGTTATAAGATTCCCGGCGGTTAGTATACATTAGGGTGGGTCAATTTGTTCGGGACCGAAAAACATGACAAAGCGTATAGCAAGGTCGTAATCTACGAGAAATTCTAAGAACTTTTCCCAAAGAAACATTGGGTCTAAAATCAAAATCGAGCTTCCGGTTTTTTACGAGAAAATTTGGTGTTCAGGTCATCCGAAAATAATGCTATTTTTTTGGAAGTATTCATTGCAATTGGTGAATAGTAGACCTGTAACGCTGAAAGAGGGCTAATTTTAAAGGAAATTATCTCAGCTTTCTATATCTGTCCTCATTTATAGAAAATTGTTTACCCAAATAATGGTTTTGGAGGTTTATGTCAAAATAATAATAGTAAAACTGTTAAAAACCCAAAACTATTATTATTGTGACATAAACCTCCAAAACCATTATTTGGGTAAACAATTTTCTATAAATGAGGACAGATATAGAAAGCTGAGATAATTTCCTTTAAAATAAGCCCTCTTTTAGCGTTACAGGTCAACTATTCACCAATTGCAATGAATACTTCCAAGAAAATAGCATTATTTTCGGATGACCTGAACACCAAATTTTCTCGTAAAAAACCGGAAGCTCGATTTTGATTTTATACCCAATGTTTCTTTGGGAAAAGTTCTTAGAATTTCTCGTAGATTACGATTATGCTATACGCTTAGTAGGCAAAAAAATTGACCCACCCTAGTATACATACATACATCTTTTAATTATTTGGAATTGAAATTGTGTAACGCTTTATATATCACCTTAGTCATTGGTTGCGTGGATGGCAGGCATATCGGACTCCAAAGATCATCGTCCAATGAACACATGTTCTTTAATAGAAAGGGCTTTCACAGCCTCAACTCAATGGTGGTAAGGGTGACTTTAGTTTTATACAAATGCTACTTACATTTCTATCGATTTTATTAAAAATAATTAAGATGTGCGTCACTATAAAATGTAACACCCATTTTTCTTAATAACTTTTTTCACCTTTAATCAAAATTATTTTTCTTAATCACAATATCTTTGAAAAATGTGTCAGATTTTAAAATGTATCAGTTTGTCAAATTTGACTTGTTAGTTAGTTCATAATGGATAATCAAAGACAAGTGCATACAAAAATTATTCAAATAATTAAAAAAAACCATATTGGAGTTATACAAATGTTGCTAGGGAAGTCCACGTGACCAGGCAATGTGTTTCCAGAGTGGTCAAAAAGTTCAACAAAGGCCTAAAAATTGAAAGAAAGCCTGAAACAGGTAAAGCAAAACTGGTAACGAACGACGCGAAAGCCAAAAAGGTTGAGAAGCTTTTGTTGGCTCTTCCAAACATTTCTGGTCGCGAAGTGGCCCGGCGCGTGCAATGTTCGGAAAGTTTTGTGCGCCGAGTTAAAGCTAAAGCTGGCCTTAAAACATTTAAAGTCCAAAAAGTTCCGGATAGAAATGCTAAGAAGAATATTGAAGCAAAAAAAAGAGCAAAACTCCTCAAAAAAGAATTTTTTTAAAAGTTCGAATGTTGTGTAATGGGTGATGAAACTTACGTTTTTGCAGACTTTGCGCAGCTTCCTGGCCAAGAGTTTTATGTAGCGGATAGTAGAGGCAATGTTTCTGAAGAGTTCCGAACTAAAAAACTATCAAAATTTCCCAAAAAGTTCCTAGTTTGGCAGGCTATTTGTAGCTGCGGCAACCGAAGTGCATCGTTTGTTACATTGGGATCAATAAACTCAGATATTTATATCAAAGAGTGTCTTCAAAAGAGGTTGCTCCCATTTCTAAGACAGCACAACATATCAACATTCTTCTGGCCAGATTTGGCAACATGTCACTACAGTAAAAGCGCAATAGATTGGTATAATAAAAATAATGTTATTTTTGTTCCAAAAGAGGCTAAGCCACCAAACTGCCCAGAGCTGCGGCCTATTGAAAGATATTGGGCTCTGGTCAAAAGAGAACTAAAGAAGAGTACATCTGTTCCCAAAACCATTACTAGTTTTCGATATAAATGGACAGCTGGTACCAAAAAAATCACCGAAAACACTATAACATTGCTTATGGATGGCATAATAAATAAAATAAAAAATTTTATAAAATTAAATTAATTTTTAAATAAAATAATACAGAATATAAATCTGTAATAAAAATGCAAAATAAAACTGTTTTATTTTTAACTCTAGCTTACTCCAGTCAGTTTTTATTTGACTTTTGATGTGTTACAGTTTATAGTGACGCACATCTTAATTTTTTTTCTTGTTATATTTCCAAATAAACAACGCGTATATAATTTCGATTGCTCTTTTAGTATCGAATGACATTTCGAGAGATGGCATTCGATCGAGTACTCGTTATCGAATGCCATAATCTCAAATTTCGATACACCTTACTCGTTATCGACTGCGACGATCTCAAATACAATAATTTCGATTAACTTCATTCGATAACGAGTGCCGCGATTTGGGCCCTGGTTCTTGGTAGATCGATCAGGAGAGAGCCAGGTGGCCTTATGGATATCGAGATGCTGGAATCTGGTGCTACAAACTACCATGTTTCGCGCCGCGGCGAAATCGATCAGTCTCAAGCCGTTCGGCGAGGTAAAATTATGGAGACTGAACTGTCCGACAGTGGGGCCAAAGATACCTTCACGTCCAACTTTCGCATTGAAATCGCCGAGGACAATTTTGGCGTCATGTGCCGGACACTTATCGTATACATCCTCGAGCTTTGTGTAGAAAGCATCTTTGACCGCATCATCATTCTCTTCCGTCGGGGCGTGAGCGCAAATGAGGCTGATGTTATAAAATTTCGCCTTCATCCGGATCGTAGCTATTCTTTCGTTCACTACGAATCCGCAGCCAAATTCACGTCTGTTATCATGGCAGCTGTAGTAGATGTCACATGTTGCTTGCCTTGTACAACCCTCTCCTATCCATCGCATTTCCTGGCTGGCGGTGATGTCAGCCCTACATTTTTTGAGAGCATCCGCCAATTGGATAGAGGCACCTTCCCTATAAAGGGAAGGTGCATGTTCCAAGTGCATATCCTTAAATCATAGTCCTTAAAACGTTTGCCATGGTCGTCAACATAAAAGGGGGTCCGTTTAGAGGCTTTTGCTGAAGTTTTCATTGAAGTTTTTTTTTTACGTGGTGGGTTTCAAGCCCTACGCACAACCCAAATTTAAAGTCCAGGGGATTGGACAATCGCCGCATACATCAGTTAACAAGCTAGCGGATGCTAGAATGTTATCCAGGAAGGCCACGAGGAGGCTGTATGTCGACTTGAATACAACGGGAACAAGGATCGTTCTGGAGGCCGCCAGGTGGACCCCAATCAGAGACTTTGCCTTGTCCGAAGTATCCCATCCATCCCTACAAACAGAGTGTTGAGTTAATTAATTAATTAATTGTTAATTAATTAAAAACAATAGTAATGAAATATTGCTGTATGTGTCGGAAAAGGCAAGTATTTACGAGGAAATGGGAGTTGGTTTTTATTTGCCTATTTTTTATGTAAATATTAAATTTAAACTATTTAAAATACAAAACAAAATTTCTCTTTATCTTTTTCAATAATTTTTGCACCTTTTGTTTTGTTTTATACAATTTTTGACAGATATGTACCAAAACACAATTTTTGTTTTCTTTTTCTTTGTGCTTTTTGTTTTTTCACAAAATTGCTATTGACAGCTACATATACAAAAGACAAAAACAAAAACCATGTTGTTTTTGTGAATGTTGTACTTGTTGTAATGAAAAGGGCACCTTAATGAATTCGCCTTGGAACAGGCTGTTATTTTGGTTTTAATGTTCGTATTGCCAGAACGTAAACCTTTTACAAATTTTTAATTTTAGTTTGAAAAAAATTTGTGGTTTGCACGAAATAAAAATGTGGTTTTCTTTTTAATAACAAAAATGAGTTTATTTTTAACAAAATGAATGTTAAAAAAAATATTTTTAAGTAAAATAAATCAAAAGCAATGTTTATTTCCCACTAAAAGTGGTTTTAAATAATTTTTTAAAATTTAAGTCACTAAAAATATCAATTCCACTTAGGGAACTGAAAGTGGTTAAATTCCGCAAAAAAATTTCGTTTTACGTTTTCTGAAGAAGCAAAATACGGAATTCATTCCACTTTCGATCGGAATGGATTTCTGTGATAGGCCTGGGGTCTAATCACCGCATTCGATATCGTGTATACAATCGTATCGAAAAACATTTCGATACGTGTCGAGTAAGCTAATCACCGCAAAAACTAAATGAGAATAAAGCACTTGTTGTTGCGGGAGTTCCGTCTGTTGATCTTGGTATCCAATATGTAGATTGAGAACACAAGGTTTAGTCGTATAAGATTTTTTAGTATTATATTTATTTAATATTATCAATTCAATTTTAATTTTATTCAATATACCGACTAACTTTAGTGTTAAAATTCTTTTTTGTGTTGTAACCAAGATGTGTTGATGTGAAGAATTTTTCAGAAGAACTTCGCAATAAAAATGGAGTTTCAACTATTTATAGGGCTGTGCAAATAAAAATGTACAGCGCGCGTGGAATGGTTACAACACAAAAACTAATTTGACATTTAGTATGTGAAGTTAACAATATAGATATAACAAATGGTGGTGGCGGTAACACTTGTCAACAAAATCATCTTTAGGGATGAGACCATAAAAATCCATGTTTTGTGGCCACAATTGACATCAGTGTCCTTGAGATTTAGCAGGAAGGCTGCATAAACCAATCAGCCGGCAAAACAATTAAGTTATTGCATGACAAATTTCCCGGTCGCCCTTTGGCGATGTCAATTGGCTGATTTGTTTTTGTGATTTAACGCCGCTGGTTTATTTTCTCGGGGGCCATTTGAAAACCGGTTTAAGTGAAAAAACCACAAACAGCTGACACTTTGAAAGATGAAATTCATTCGGCATTGCATTGAAATAAGCGAAGCTTTTTTTTTTAGCAAAATGTGGTTCAAAATTTTATGAAAAGAGCGGGCGTCTCCCGATGTGCTAGAAGTGGACATCACATTCCATTATTAATTCCCATATTTCTACTTTACATTCGTATCAATAAAGCTTAATTTGTCAAAAAAAAAAATGTGTTTTTAAGCCAATTCACTTGCATAACCTCAAATTTGCTCACCCTACATTTAAAAGCAAGGTTGGCAACCGAAACGAATTTCGGTATCGGTATGAGTACCGGTATTCAATTTCAAACGGTATTTAAACGGTATCGGTATTAATAACGGTAACGGTTGCCAACCTTGTTTAAAAGTAATACCTACGATATATCATGAGTGATATTAAATTTTGTTCATTAGAAAATCACTCAAAAATTTTTTTGGATCTAAAATCTGCGTACTCTAAAGGAAAATATTTGATTTCATTTAAAAAATTACAAAAAGCTTAAAACAATTCGCATATTTTAACATTCATCCCAAAGTCACTTCCGATTTATCTCTACGATACGCTCTTATTTGGAACATAACGGAAAATTTTTTTAAGTTGTTATGTTTGTACTATTTATTGCAATTTCCAGGCGTACAAACCTCATGTACAAGTCTGTCAGCAATGACTTTGAACTTAAGTACATATTTAACATTTTTTTTTAATTTTGTTAAAAAGTTTTTCTTTTTGTTAATATATTTTTGCATACTTTTTATGTATGAGAGCGGTCCCAAAATTTGGAAAAAAAGACAACAGCTGAGGATTGTCAAATATATAAATCAATAATACAGAACAATAAATAATATATAATAAAAAATGTCTAAAAGTAAATACATATTTATACACAAAAAGGAAAAATAAAATACATGCGTGTATTTGGTTCCCAAAAAAAGAAATATACATATTTAAAAAATCTATAACAATATAACATGATGTTCGTTTTGATAGCTGGTATAGCCTTCCTTGTCTATATTCTGCTTGCCAATAAAGGTTTACTACGTAAACGAAGGAGCAGACTCTCAGAAAGGTATATAGAGGCATTTTAATATTTGTTGGGTTGGGAGCTTTCAAATGAATCTTTGTGATCTTTTAAAGTCTACAAAAAGAATACTATAGTATTTATATATATTTATATATATATTATATTTATATATATTTATAAATAACATGACGTCCTTCTCTTCAATAAAGTTGCCACTATTTTTTCAAACTACTGAATGTAGCAGAAAAAAAAAATTCAAATTCCATTTCGTTAATTAAAAGAACTCTACTCACAACAAAGCTCTCTTTTTGTTGGTTTGTTTTCGAATTCTACAAAGCATTTGATGTAGAGAAATAGCGCAAACGTCAATAATTCAAACGACGTAATTCAACTGATTTACTATAATCACCAATTAAGGGCAATTATTTAGGAGCTATCAGAGAGGTTTGCGGTTTAAAAAAAAATTAAAATGTGCTTCTCATGCTGAGCAAAAATAGTCGATTAGAATTCAATTGTTGAGGTGAACCTAGAACTAAAATAAATAAACGCATATATGGCTTAATTGTAGGAAAAGTAATCCTTTGATAATTAAATGATGTCTGTCTGTGAAGGAATTGTAAACAAACCGAACTGAAAATGTTCTCGACCCCAGATATGGTAGTCTCATGAGAATTTTTTGTATTCTGCTCATATTCATGACAATCATCCAGTATTTAACCCACACTTTTATAGAAATCATATATTGTTTCTGGGATTCCCCTGTAGTAAATGCGGCTACTCCGCACACGCGTGTCCTACTAGTCCAAACATAACCTAAATGTATGAAAAAAAACGTGTTCCATTTAACATTACAATTTCCTAGGCGTGGATTACGTAATCCAGCTATGCATTACATAAGAGTAATCTTAAACTAGTTTATATTATTACTCCATGGAGTATACACATAGGGTTAGTTTCGTAATTATTTCGTGTTAGTACTCCATGCTAGTTTTAAAAGTCGGTTGGTAGTTTTAAAATTATTTTATGTTAATACTCTACGAAGTAGTACATATTTTGCATTTATTTTTTTTTTAGTTACGGTTTTGCATAAAATCTAAATAAACGAACGGTCTTCGGCCACGCAATTTTTGTTTAAAGTATGATATTTCAGTATAACAAAATTGGGAAAATAAACTTTGCAGAGACTGAAGTTTTTTTGTGTGTTAATTTTTATGAACATATAACAAAAATCCTTTTTTTCTCCAAACATTTGGACCTGCAATTTTAGCAATACTTCCCTACAGTTGGAAAACACTCCAAATACATTGGCTCATATGTGTTTTAAAATTTTTAATCAATTTCAAGTGCCACCAGGTGCCACCTCTCAATTTGTTGCATTACACAGTACAACATTTTTCAGCTGATTGATTTGCGACTCAATTCTGATAAGGCTCTTTTGTTTAACATAACTCAAGAACCACTAGTCAGATTTTGCTCAAATAAATATAGAAAAATCAAGAATTACAATTACTTTTATCTGTTTATATTACGTTTCGCTACATAAGCAACAGTTTTGCAGTTATAAATAAATGTATGAAGGAAAACAAATTTTTTTTGCCTAAAAAATTAATTTTTTTTTTTTTAATTCATAAAAAATCCAAAAGGGTAAAAAATTGTCAAGTTCTACTACTTTTGCGTAAAGTCGCATAACCTATGAACAAAATGACACACAAATCATGAAAATCGATGAACGCGTTTCGCTTTTATTTACAACTAGCTGGTGCGACCCGGCGTTGCCGGGTTCACCCCAGCTAGGTTTTTGAGAAAATACACAATATTTTTAGTTTTTGCACTCTCGGCATAAATGTATGTACAAAAGAGTTGCTCTGATCCACGTGAGAAAACTGGGAACCAACGATTTTATCTGGAATTTTAAAGTTTATGTGATCCACATCCTTGTTCTTTGCAGCTAAAATTGTTCTTTCACTCAACCAATCGTAGTTCTTATGGTTAGCAATTATATTAGGAAACACTTTTTTGATGAGCTCCTCTTTCGTTGAGACGAAATTACAAAAATTTGGAGGAAAGGATATCAATCCATTCGATGCGTCGACAGGAATACGACCATTACCAATAGTTAGCAGTTGATTGGAGAACACTTCGGAAAATGGATCGTTTTGCAATGCAACTCGCATGTTTGCCGTCAGCTGAAGTTTCTTCACATAACGCCACAATGTCGATGATTTGAGGCAAGCATTGATCTCATCGGCTGCGGTCGATCGTGGTAATACTGGTAGTGTTTGCCGGAAATCACCTGAGAGTAAAATCAAGGCACCGCCAAAATATCTTGCGTCATTACTCAGATCTCGCATGGTGCGATTCAGAGCTTCTAACGCACGTTTATGCGACATTGTGCATTCGTCCCAGATAATTATTTTGCTTGCTATCAAAACTTTAGCCATTGCTGAATGTTTCGCTATGTTACATGTTCCTGGATCCTCAACCGCTTGAAGGTTTAATGGCAATTTCAATGCCGAATGAGCGGATCTATAACCTTCCAGCAGCGTAGCCGCTATTCCAGAAGAAACAGCTGCTATGGCAATTTCTGACCTTACACGAACTGTAGCCAGAATCAGTGATATGAGGAATGTCTTGCCAGTGCCACCAGGCGCATCAAGGAAAAACATGCCAGCATTTCCACCATCAATTGTGTTCATCACCGTATCGTACACTTCTTTTTGTTGGGGACTTAGTAAAGGTACATTAGTTCGAACCAAATCGCTTAATGCATTTGTCACTCACATGGACATCAACCGCTTCACGTTAATAAAAAAAGTCTATTCAATCGTTTACTTATTAATTTTGAATAAAAAACATTTATTGATTTGAAAAAAAAAACGGAGTCTTTAAACGTTTTCTTAAAATACAATAAAA
Source organism: Metopia argyrocephala (assembly GCA_963576795.1). Lineage (NCBI taxonomy): Eukaryota > Metazoa > Arthropoda > Insecta > Diptera > Sarcophagidae > Metopia > Metopia argyrocephala. The sequence continues at coordinate 112,417,243 of OY756208.1, forward strand.
ACACGACTGACGCTTCCAAAGTTCTCTTTCGTTCTGTGTTTTTTTTTTCATACCAAGAATTCATATACGTTAATTTAAAAAGTAATAAAAAAAAAAGAGAATACAATTATAAAAAGAAAATATAAAAAAATCTGCAGTGTCGCATTCAACAGGGTGACACATTCAACAGGGTGACATATTGAAGGCAAAATAACCATTTTTCCGAGGTCGTTTACATTACCAACGTTATTAATTGCATCACGCAAATGCATATTCTCTTCTGAACGTAATTTCTTTTGATTAAAACGTATGAAATTTAGTCGTTCAGTTTGAATGTTTGCGTACATATCAACAACGAACAGATGAAAAAGTCGGCGAAAATACAAAATGTGGACACCAACTGAAAGCTCTATACATATCGTCATACTAAATACAAACGGACGTAACTACAGTTTTTTTTTTACATGAGAAGCAAAAAACCTTACATACATACATACATAACTGGCATTTACAACCCTGTGTCAGGATTACAGCCTAGCTTCTCGCAGCACTCAGGTTGTGTGTGTCAATTTTTAACCATGAGTACCGGGACCTACAGTTTAATGTCGACTCCGAACGACAGACTTGAGAAGCTTGTTCATGGCAATTAGTTACTCTCAGAGCTTTTGCCAGAAGACTGCTGAGAGGTAGTCGCCGAACGAAATATTTTTTTCATATTTCTTTTTTTGAAGATGTCAGAGCCTGGAGTCGAACCCAGGGCCCATGTCTTAGTAAGCCAACACACTAGACCATAATTTTCAGTATCGTAATTAAGGATTGGCATCCCTATAATTCAAGCAAGCGTTAATTTGATCAACAGCATGGTGTGAAAAGTCATGACTCTGGTGAGACCACCATTCCTACATAATGTGAACAGTCATCCAACTCTAGTGTGAACACAATTGTAATATAGTGTGAACAGTCATGCAACTCTGGTGTGAACATCATTGTGACATAGAAATTTTTTTTGCTATTCTTCTTATCAATGTGAACACCATCGCAGCATAGTGTGAACAGTCAGGCATTGTATGAACCCCGGATTTAAAAAGTACACACGTTATTTCATTTTTCTGGAATATTTAAAAAATATTTTTTTGTTATTCTTCTTATTTGGCCAGAGACCATTCCGAATTGGTACGAATCATCAAAATCGGTTTTAGTGTGAACACCATTGAAACATAGAGTGAACAGTCATGCAACTCTAATGTGAACAGTCATGAAAGGCATTGTGTGAACCCCGTATTTTTAAAGTACACACGTAATTTTTTTTTTTTTTTCTGGAATATTTTAGAAATTTTTTTTTGTTATTCTTCTTATTTGGCCAGAGACCAATCCGAATTGGTACGAATCATCAAAATCGGTTTTAGTGTGAACACCATTGAAACATAGTGTGAAAGGTCATGCAACTCTAATGTGAACAGTCATGAAAGGCATTGTGTGAACCCGGTATTTTAAAAGTACACACGTAATTTTTTTTTTTCAGGAATATTTTAGAATTTTTTTTTGCTATTCTTCTTATTTGGCCAGAGACCATTCCGAATTGGTACGAATCATCGAAATTGGTCCAGGCGTTCTTGAGTTATAAGCGTAGTGACTAACTCCACTTTCTTTTATATATATAGAAGATTAAGTAAAGATATGAATTTAAAAGATTTGCTCGAGATATGAACAAAATTCTTTAGAAAAGCATTGATAACTCAAAACTATAAAAAAAGTAGTAAAAAGATTATTTGATTTTTATGATTGCAGTAGCAAAGTAATAAACGATAATACATTTGGAAAGTGCACTTTTTTAATTATTTGGGTTTATCATTGATCGATTTTTGTCATTCAACAAGTGCCGAATAACCGGAAAAGTACTCGTACAAGCGATTTTTCTCCGGTTTTTTAATTATAACTGGAACTAAGGCCCAAGACTTTTACGACAATGGAACGTTTTTCTATTTCACATGGGGTTTTATGCACGAAGCTTCTGAAGTTTGACAAAGACAGAACAAAATTAAAAAAATGAAAATTGGCTTGAACGCACATTTACAATAAAGTTTACTGAAACTGAATGTCCTACCAGTTCTGTACTTGGTCGGCCACGTAAATCGTTTGAGGAGTATACCTCTACAAAATCTGTTAGATCATACTGCTAAAAGAGTCCTAGAGACCAAGTCATTAATGGCTCAAGAAAGTCGTGACAAAGACTACCAAAAATATCGCCTTAGACACTTAAGAAAATGCATTTAGCCAGAAAAGGCATACTGTTATAAGCTCTTTTAGAATAATAATTTAAACATAGATTTAAAATAAATAATAAATTAAAAAAATCATTTAAATTTTTTTGTTAGTTATGGCTTTTTACATTATAGGTAACGATATACATTTCTCTAAGTTTCTTTATTTTGATTACTTTTGTGTATTTCTATATAAATAAACCTAAATTTGTTATAAAATCACTACATTTATCGACAAATATATTTTTTTCCTCACCTTCATACAAAAATCCCCAGTGTGCGCCGCCTTGTTTTGTTTTGATAGAAATCTCATCAAATATCGTGAGCAAACAGAGCAGGGATGGAAAATCCAGTACTTTAGTACTTTTTAAGTCCAAAAATTACTGCACTACCCTCGTGACAATTCATATTGCCTAATTCAAATGAATTGCAACTCATTTTGCCCAATTCATTTGAATTGGAAATGAATTGCAATTCATGTTCTCTAAATTCAAATGAATTGATTTAAATTTAATTAAATTCTTTCTTTGTTGAAAAGAATTAATTCAAAATTTACCTAATTCGTAATGAATTGAAATTCAAAAAGAATGATTCATTTACAACTCTGTTGTAACCCACGACGCTGATTGTATATTTTTTTTTGTGTGTGTTTTTCTGTGTAGATTTTTTTGACACATGTGTTTTTTTTAGTGATGGTAGTACATTTTTTAGTGATGACACAAAAATTATCGCAAGATGTTGAATGAAACAAAATGAGATAGGAACATCTTTTAAAGATGTTGAAAGATGTTGAACATTCAGCCCCGTATACTTTTTATAACAAGATGTTAACATCTTTGTGAATTGATGAAAGATGTGACCAAGTGTAAAAAGCCTATAAATGTATGCTTTGTTTTTGACATTTCGAACCAAAACAGGTAATGCGTTAATGCAATTTTTGCAAGTAATTTAATTGAAACTAAAACCTAACATGGAAGCCAAAAATTTTATTACATTTATTACAATCATATAATAAGTAAGTGATATTTAAGATTTTTAACTTAATGTTAGAAAGATAAATAAAAAAACGTCACAGCGTTTCGTGTGGAAATTGAAATATCAATATTAATATGCTTATTTGTGGCTAAGAACAATTTGCATAAACAGCATTATCAAAAATGGTCTTTCAGATTCTCAAACCACAAAAAATTTTTTGTATGAATCGGCAACAAAGGTCAAACTAAGTATTTGAAACAAATGAAAAATTTTTCAGTCAAAATTATTATTCATTGGTTATCGATGAAAGCACGAATTGTTCAGTGTAAAAGAAAATTAATGCTGGAAATCGCAAATCGCATGAAATAGGCGAACTCGATATGAAATCGCAAAAGAGGTGTGCTAGAGTTCACAACGCAAGAAATTAGGCGTTTTCAAATCACAAACTTTTACGCATGTGATCTATAAGTGAAATTGCATATTTTCTTAAAAATTTGCATATAATTTAACATAAAAGCATGCATGAATAAAATCTAATATGTTTTTTATAAATACAAAGTAAAAAAGTAATATTTTACAATTAATTTTAATAGAAAATGTAAAATAAAATGTATGTTCTTTTTCATTGCTCATCTCTAAGAAAACGCTTACTAATACGTTGTTTTCTTTCATATTGTTTTTTTAAAAAAATTATACTTAACAATAACGCAGCTGGCATTTTTATTAAATTTATTTAATAATTTGTTTATATTATATTTGTTTTTATTACTTTTGACACTTAAAACATGTTTTCATTTTTCTAACATAACTTTGAAAAAGAAATGAAACGCACGATTTCCAGCACATAAAAAACTAAAATTGGCGATCTCGTAAGTTTTCGAGATAAATTATTAAAAAAAAAATATGGTGGGATTTAACCGCAGACAACTGTGCAGTGATGATGATTTAATAAATCAAATAAAAACAATTGTCGGAAAAGCTACCGTTTTTGTCAGGCTTCAATACCATTTCAAAAATAAAATTTTCCATCCCTGAAGCAAAGCTTTTTATAAAATTAAAATTACAAAACTTTGTTAAAAATAAGAACATTTTTGATATTAATAATATTGTTACAACTTTGAACATACCCAATATAATAGTAAAATTGAACATACCCTTTTATTATCACATGTTTTTTGAAAGGTAATCTCTGTAGTCAGTTAAGTTCTTTTGAAATTTTTTTAACTTTAACCATGTAGTGGTCAGATAAAGAAAACCGTATCGCAATTGAAGCACTTTTTAAGTGTAGAAAGGAAAAAATTATATTTTCAAAAAGCTCCGCCCGCTCGGCATTAGTCGCATGTTCGTCTACAGGTGTATACAATTGCTCGAGGAGACCGGAGGTATAACAGACCGCCCTCTGTCGAGCCGCCAACGTACCGTTTGCAAACAACAAGTAATCAAATCCGTCAAAGCAAGAATTCAACGAAATCATCTCCGGAAATAGAAAATCATGGCAAGTAAGATGAAAATCACACATAAGTCCATGAGTCGTATTATTAAAAAAGACGTGGCTCTTGGAGCTTTCAAATGGCGTACAGAACATTTGTTGACTGCAGCTTAAAAAAAAATAGGATAGAAAATTCAAACGTATTTTGGTGAAGTACGCTGATAACTTGCATAGAAAATTCTTGTTTACAGATGAACAAAATTTTACCGTACAGAAAAAGTTTAACAAACAAAATGATAGAACTTATGCCCGGAAGAAGCATCAGAAATCATTCTAGGGCTCGAACAGGGGCATCATACAGATGCAGTCATGGTTTGGTGGGGTGTCTCTTACAATGGGGTGAATTTCTGTGAACAAGGAGTCAAAACCTAGACCAAAGATTACCAAAAAAAAAAACCGTATTGGAAACAGTTGTGAAGCCGTTTAACAATTCCCTGTTTTAAAACCAGATTTGGACTTTCCAATAATATTCTGCACCAGTTCATAAGGCTAAAACGACAGACCTGGCTTCGAAACAATTTTCCAGCTTTTATATGCTCTAAAGATTGTTCATCTGGCCCTGACTTGAATCCCAAGGATTAAAAATTGTAGACGGTTTTGGAAAGACATAACAATGATTCTCTTCAGACAGCTCTGGTTCGTGCTGTAGCCAATTTTCAAATGGATAAGGTGCTTGCAGCTATTGGTGACAGGCCAATGCGACTTAAGGCATGTGTGAATGCCAAGGGCGGACATTTTGAATAAAACTATGATTTTTGTGTACAATACATATCAATAAATAAGTATATAAAAAATGTGTTCCGAAACCATTTATTCGTTTTTGTTTTATGGTATATATGTCCCTACTAAGTATATGTACAATCAATTAACAAATTTGTACTACCAATTATATTATTTACTAGTTTTGCCCCAACAAACAATATTAATAATATCAATTAAAAAATTAGTAGTGTCGAGCTTTTTGAAAATACATATCAGAGTTGTAAATGAATCATTCTTTTTTGATTTTAATTCATTTGAATTAGCTAAATTTTGAATTAATTCTTTTCAACAAAAAAAAGAATTGAATTAAATTTTAATCAATTCATTTGAATTTAGCGAACATGAATTGCAATTCATTTCCAATTCAAATGAATTAGGCAAAATGAGTTGCAATTCATTTGAATTAGGCAAAATGAATTTATTTATTTTAAGGCATTCGGTAAAAGTCTGCACAAATGTTGGACACACGACTGCGAAATATGTCTTGTTATTCAGCGTATATCAAAAGCGACATAAGTAGTACTTGAAGGACCAAACTCCAAACACCAAGTTTACTTCAATTGAATGCAATTCATTTTTGATTTGATAAATTAGAATTACAAGTTACTTTTCTAATTCAATTGAATTAATTCCAAATCATTTCAATTCAAATGAATTGGAAATGAATTGCAATTCTTTTTGCCAATTCATTTGAATTGAAAATTAATTGCAATTCATGTTCGCTTAATTCAAATGAATTGATTCAAATTTAATTCAATTCGTTTTTTGGAGAAAAGAATTAATTCAAAATTTTTCCAATTCATTGCATGAATGATTCACGAATTAATTCAAAAATGAATGATTCGTTTACAACTCTGATACATATATTGTTTCAACTAAAATTTTAATTAATTCCAAAAAAAATTATCAATTAAATATTTAATTGGACCCATCAAACTTTTAATTAAAAATTCAGACACCTTTTAATCAAATACATTAATTAGTACAACTAAAAAATTCATTGGCGCTAAAATTTTAAACCGATTAAAACATTAATTAAGAGAACTAAAATTTTTTTTTCATGCCACCACTGATTTGCAAATGCAAATTTTAGAATTTTTTTCATTTTTTATTTAATATGCATCTAAAAACATAAAAAGTAATAAACTAATATAAAATTATAAATATAAATAAATAAACGATAATTTTAAGATATACATTTTTGGACAGTCTTCTATTATTCGTGAACTTATTCTAAATCTTTCCCTTTTCCTAAAAAAATAAACAAAATTGAAGTTTTGCGTTCAAATTCGAAATATTGTAAATACTTACCAATTTCTCCAGCATTTTTTGAAACGTTATGTTCCTGTAAATGCCCAAAAAAATCATTGGAAGGATTGTATGTGTTACTGCACAAAAAACATCTAATGCAATTATTTCTTTTATTATTATTATTGTATTAATAAGTTTAGTTGACCTTATTATTGATTAATATATAAGCGTTTATTTAAGCTTTAGGTAAAAAAAAAATAATTTTATAATAGACCTAAAGCTTAAATAAACGCTTATATATTAATTATTATTATTATTATCTGGTTTAGACCTAGCACAAATGCAAGACACTGCGACCTATAAGATCTATTGTGTCCCTTTGAGTCTACTGTTTGTTTAACAGACCAACTGCCTTCCTTACGAACACCAGCAGGTCCGAAACTTTAGTGGTGAATATATCCGCCAGTGAGACCATATGTCTCCCTAAATACATCCATCTAAATCTATCAAGAGCCACACATTCACACAATATGTGCTCTGCTGTCTCTGATGCTTGTAAGCATTGTCTACAAACATCTACATTTATTTCTTTTAAAAATAATAATTTTTTTTATATATATTCACAACATAACTGACCTTTACAACCCTGTGTCGGGATTACGGCTTAACTCCTCGCAGAACTCATATTGTGTGTCGACTCCGAACGACAGACCTGAGAATCAGTCACTCTCAAAGCTTTTGCCAAAATCCTGTTAAAAGGTAGTCGCCGCTAGAAATATATTTTTTTAATATTTCTTTGCTTCAAGATGTCAGAGCTGGGGGCTTGAACCGGAGGTCTCATCTTATTAAGCCTATGTTGGCTAACCACTAGACCACGGCGACCACATATATATACATTTGTATATTATATATATATATGTACACTAAAAATATACATATCCCTGCAGTGCGCTGGACCGGTCCAAAATTGGTACTTTCACCTATCACTAAGGGACACTGTTAGTCTTTTTACCGGTAAAACGACCGGAGATTTTAACATGTGGTAGTCGTAGAAACAGTCAATTGACCCCCCTATAGATAACTATGGGACAGACTGTTTACCGGTGCCATAGTATCAATCTCGTGGTTGATGCCGTCGTACCAGTTAATTAACTGGTGAATACGGTCAGGTTAAATAAATAATTCCAAAGTACTTTACATCTTATTTTTCCTGATAAGCCAGTGATTACTTAATATTAATACTTGTAATTACGTATAAACAGAACAATAACTGAAGCATATATTATGTGCACAACTCACCAAATAAATGAATAACGGATTATTTTTCTGCATACATATTTACCTCACATAGCAACAAAATTCAACTTTCATTGACAATGATTCTGAGTACAGGCATAACTTCAAATTAACACCGCTTCGATAACAAAGGGATAGAAAAGTGTGAATTGCAACCTCTTCGATAACAAAGGGACAGAAAAGTGTGAATTGAAACCTCTTCGATAACAAAGGGACAGAAAAGTGTGAATTGAAACCTCTTCGATAACAAAGGGACAGAAAAGTGTGAATTGACATCGCGAAAGACAACGTTGAGTCAGAAAAATAACCGAAAAATGGGTCAATTGACAGAATAAAACTGCAGGGATGTACACAAAAAAAAAAGACACATACACATAAAACAAACAAAAATTTTACGAATACTTACATATTTTTTTTTTTTTTGCTTTTTATGCTAGTGATACTAGATTTTTTTATCGAAAAAATTTTCATGGTTAATTACATATTTTTAATTACTTAAAGTTTTAAAGTATTATTTTTTTAATACAAGATGTTGTTTTTAAACTAAAATACTTGTAAATATATAAATGAAAGATATGTCTTCTTTATATTTTAATGCTAAACATTTATTTAAATTACATAAATAACAATACGTATTCGAATTTCAAATTCAAAAGTAATCATATATTGATTCTTTATAAAAATACTAGCTAAACCCGGTGTGCTTCGCTTTCCCTCGTTATATAATAAAATTGAAGGCGGTGGCGTGGTTCATAGTTATATGGCGACGTTAACAGGAAGGTTAACAGGAAGGAACAAATTTATACAGAGAACAAAACGTTAAAATTAATTCAAATAAAATTATGCGTGAAAGGGGGCGTGGCGTAAGAAATGTTTATTTATATCTCGCCTGGAGTATAATGCGTATACAATTTGAAGTAAATCTGTTAAAAACTATATGGGAGCAATTACATAATTTAAAAAAAAGTGGGCGTAAAAGTGGGCGTGGTCGAAAATAAAGTACTCTATTAATCGTGTCAGAGTCCCAGTTAAATGCTGTGAAAATTTCAGGACGATCGGTCTAGAGGTTTGGTCTCCTATAAGGTACAAACAAACAAACAAAAGAAAAAAAACATACATACGCACAAACATTTCTATTTGTGTGCTTCTATTAAAAAATTAATTGTAATAATTAAAAATTTAATTGTAAAAATTGAATTATATTAATTAATTTGTTAATTGAAATTATTTTAGAAAAAAATTTTTCTGTGTAGTATGTACATACATATATAAAAATTGGTCACGTTATAGTATGCGGAAAGCTGGGCAAAAGTTAAAATGGTGGGTGAACAAACTAATAAAATTTTTAATAATAAATTGACAGATAATGTCGGAAGAAGTTCGCAGAAATGTGAAATGTAAAGCAAGCAAAAAAGAGAGAAAAGAAAGGAAGAGTCAATACCATTTTTTTAGAGACATTAGTGCACACATTCTAAAATTAGTCACATTAAAGCACTACAGCTTTAAAGTAGTAATATGTTTTCTTATCCTTCTAGCCTTGGAAATCTTTCATATAAAGGGGACCTTCGATATAACGCACCCGAAGGAGATTAAAAATATTTTATTATAGCTATTGATTCGTTGTATACACCAGTACATCCTTTCGTTTAAAAGAAATACGTTATAATTAGACTTTTTACCCAATATTTTTTATATAAATATTCTAATACTAAATTTTCTATTCAAGAACTGAATAAAAAATTAAACCTTAATATGGTTTTGAATGAATTCCTAGTTTTCGAGGCTTTATTACTCAAAATTTCTTCGTTATAGATATAATCCATTCAAAAATGGAAAGCTTTGCAATAAAAAGTACACACAATGTACATATATTTTAATTATTAAGGTCAGCACTCAGAGAGAACGACCCTTACTCATGCAGTACATTTCACTGATCTAATAAAATATCTTATGGGAAGGAGGGAAAAAGGGAGTGGACATTTGATTTAAACCTACTCATATTGTAGTTGGCAGGAAAAACATTCACTGGAAGATTATTCCATAAACGACCGGTCAAAGAACAAATTCTCTTTATAATGCATTTTGCGATTCACTGGACAATCACCTACAAAAAGATATGCTCTCAGAGAGGTGCGTATAGTTCGCAAGAATATTCGACAACCCGGAATCAAATCCTGTATTTCACCAGAGCATCGATTGAACAAAGAAACGCACGGCACATTGCGCCGATGCTGATAAGCAGCTTCGCCCTTTCCTGTAGGCGGTAGAGAAGCCTCAAAATACACTTTGAAGCACCGGCTCAAAATATGTGATCATTCCAACGGACATTACAATTAATTCTCATGCCCAGAACATCAATAGCGTCCTCCTCCTCAATATTTACATTTCCCATAGTCACAGATATCAGGAATAAATTATCAGCACAACGTCTATGCGTGATAAAGCAATATTGAGCCTTGCGCGCATTAAATTCGACCCTATTCGCGAGACCCCACTCGTAAAAGGTAGTATGTATATATAAGTACATATTTGTATGACTAAAATGTAATTGATAAAAGAGATATGTTAAAAATAATACATTTTGTTTTATTAACAAAAAAACAACAAAAAAATAGATATGATTTATACTTATATTCATTATGAATGCTATGACCGATATATATTAATTCACAATTAAAGTGAGATGCAAAATCACTTACATATAGTATATACAAATGCTTCCATCATTTTTTTTACGTTGCCCTTAAGAACTTGATAGCAACTTTTGATAGATACGTTAGTCATTAATGACGGTTATATAACCGGTCAAATGACCGACACTGTTCTTGCAGGGTCTGTACATGTACATATGTATATATATAAATTACAACAAAATGTAGCTTTTTAGTGGTATATCTATATAAATAAAAATCTATGTGGTTCGTTGATCATCGCATCAGTTGAGAACGGCTGGACCGATTTTGATGATTTTTTCTTTCTAATGACCACCATGATCCAACTTAGGTTTTTACTTACTTACTTACTTACTTACTTAGCTGGCCATAACAACCCGTTAACGGGTTTCGGCCTGCCTCAACACTAGTCTCCAGGCGTCTCTGCTAAGCGCACGCCTTCTCCAGTTGGTCACACCAATTGATGACAGGGCTCCATCTACCTGGTCTTTCCAACGTAAACATGGACGTCCTCTACGCCGACGTCCAGTGACCTTCGCATCGAAAACCTTTTTCGCTGGAGCAGATTCTTCCATCCGAACAACATGGCCGAGCCAGCGCAGCCGCTGGATGTTAATGCGCTGGACAACATCTACGTCGCCGAGGAGCTCATACAGCTCATAGTTGGTCCTTATGCGAAACTCATCGCCTTGCTTCAGTGGACCAAAGATCTTGCGAAGAATTTTTCTCTCAAACACTCCCAGGACCGCTGCATCGGCACAAGACAGCGTCCATGCTTCCGCACCATAGAGAAGCACCGGAAGAATAAGCGACTTGTAGAGTGTTAACTTCGTCGCACGAGAGAGGTCTCTGTTACTAAACTGCCTACCGAGACCGTAGTAGCACCTGTTGGCCAGTGTAATTCTTCGCTTGATCTCCAGACTGACATCATTCTTGCTGGTAATGGCGGTGCCAAGGTAGATGAACTCCTTGACCACATCGAATGTATAGTTGCCGGCAGTAACCTGGGAGCCGATGCGATCAGCATCCCTACTCGTCGACAACATGTACTTCGTCTTGCTCTCATTTACCGCCAGACCCATTTTAGCAGACTCTCGTTCAATAGCATTAAAGGCTGCGGTGACATCTCGCTTGGTATGCCCAATGATGTCTATGTCGTCGGCATACGCAAGGAGCTGAACACTTTTATTAAAAATAGTGCCATTACGATGTACACCCGCCTTTCGCAGAACACTCTCCATGACGAAGTTGAAGAGGTCGCAGGATAAGGGATCGCCTTGTCTGAAACCTCGCACGGTATTAAAAGGCTCGGAGAGGTCTCTTCCTACCTTGACGGAGCTGCAGGAGTTGCTCAGCGTCATTCTGCATAGCCTTATCAGCTTAGCAGGAATACCGAGCTCAGACATTGCGGCATAAACGCGATCCCTTATTGGGCTATCGAAGGCTGCCTTATAGTCGACAAAAAGATGGTGTGTGTCGACTTGACTTTCATGGGTCTTCTCCAGGATTTGGCGCAGTGTGAATATCTGGTCAATGGTGGACTTACCAGGTCTGAAGCCGCACTGATAAGGTCCAATCAGTGAGATGGCGAATGGCTTCAGTCGTTCACACAATACGCTCGTAAGAACCTTATATGCGATAGGGAGGAGACTTATACCCCTGTAGTTGGTGCATATCGTGGGATCTCCCTTTTTCAGGATGGGACAGAGAGCACTAAGATTCCAATCGTTGGGCATACTTTCCTCCAGCCATACTCTGCAAATGAGCTGGTGCATGCACCTAACCAACTCATCGCCTCCATATTTGAAGAGTTCAGCTGGCAAACCATCAGGTCCAGCTGCTTTGTTGTTCTTCAGTCGCCATATGGCAACCTTGACCTCTTCATGGCTGGGGGACGGGATCTCGACGTCGTCGTTAATGATTGGGTCCGGCACAGCATCTCTAGAGGCGGAATTTGTGTCGCCATCGCCCTGCAATAGATTAGAGAAGTGCTGTCTCCATAATCTTAGTGTTCCTTGTGCATCTGTAACCAGGTTACCATGTTCGTCTCTGCAGAAGGTTGCTCCGGGCTTTAAACCAGTAGTAAGACGCCTTATCTTTTTATAAAAATTTCGAGCATCATTTCTACTCCTGCATATCTCGATTTCCTCACGATCACGCCTTTCTTGCTCTCTTTTCTTCTTTCTAAATAGGCGTCTCTCTTCCCTCCTCTTTTCTCTATACGCCTCCACCGTTGCTCTTGTAGTGGTGGACTGCAATGTTCGTCTAAAGGCAGCGTTCTTTGCTGCAGTGGCCTCACGGCACTCTTCATCGTACCATTGGTTTCTGCGGGGAGGACGCTCAAAACCAAGAACTGTTTCTGCAGCGCTGCGCAGGGAGTGAGCGATGTGAGACCACTGTCCACCAATACTTTCGAGAGAGGATGGGATGTAATTGAGCTCGTTAGAAAGACGATCGGAAAACGACCTGGCTGTCTCTTGTGATCGCAGCTTTTTGATGTCCAGCTTCCCCTGCACACTAGAACGTGTCGTATTCGACGCGCATATACGCAGTCGCATCTTGGCTGCGACAAGATAATGGTCCGAGTCGACATTTGGACCCCTAAATGTGCGCACGTCTAGTATGCTGGATACATGCCTTCCATCAATCACAATGTGATCGATCTGGTTGTTGGTAGATCGATCAGGAGAGAGCCAGGTGGCCTTATGGATATCGAGATGCTGGAACCTGGTGCTACAAACTACCATGTTTCGCGCCGCGGCGAAATCGATCAGTCTCATGCCGTTCAGTGAGGTGGAATTATGAAGACTGAACTGTCCGACAGTGGGGCCAAAGATACCTTCACGTCCAACTTTCGCATTGAAATCGCCGAGGACAATTTTGGCGTCATGTGCCGGACACCTATCGTATACGTCCTCGAGCTTTGCGTAGAAAGCATCTTTGACCGCATCATCCTTCTCTTCCGTCGGGGCGTGCACGCAAATAAGGCTGATATTATAAAACTTTGCCTTTATTCGGATCGTAGCAATTCTTTCGTTCACGGGGGTGAACTCCGAGACAAGATGGCGCAGTCTCTTACTTACTACGAATCCGCAGCCAAATTCGCGTCTCTTCTCATGGCAGCTGTAGTAGATGTCACATGTTGCTTGCCTCGTACAACCTTGTCCTATCCATCGCATTTCCTGGATGGCGGTGATGTCAGCCCTACATTTCGTGAGAGCATCCGCCAATTGGATAGAGGCACCTTCCCTATAAAGGGTTCTCACATTCCAGGTGCATATCCGTAAATCATAGTCCTTAAAACGTTTGCCAAGTTCGTCAACATAAAAGGGGGTCCGTTTAGAGGCTATTGTATTGGTTTTCATTGAAAAAAAATGTTTTTACGTGGTGGGTTTCAAGCCCTACGCACAACCCAAATTTAAAGTCCAGGGGATTGGACAATCGCCGCATACATTAGTTAACAAGCTAGCGGGTGCTAGAATGTCATCCAGGAGGGCCGCGTGGAGGCTGTATGTCGACTTGAATACAACGGGAAACAAGGATCGTTCTGGAGGCCGCCAGGTTGACCCCAATCAGAGACTTTGCCTTGTCCGAAGTACCCCATCCACCCGTTAGGTTAGGTTTTTACGGGAAGAAAATTTTGCCCCTACCACTTTTACGCCCAATTTTTTATTTACCTAAAATCAGATGAATTAATTTTTCTTTCCATTTTAAATTTTCATCGACAGAAACATTTACGCCCACTTTTTTCTATTTTGTTCCAAATACTGATTTTTATATATCTTCAGAACGGTTAAAGCTAAGGTTTCGGAAATGGGTCTGAATGACTTAATGGGCAAGGCAAATCATCAGTCAGAAAGTGGCAAAATTGGACAAGTGGGCGTGACACCTCTCGTACAAGTCAAAAATTTATTTCTTTATACATACATACGTATCTTTAGAAATCTTGAAGTTAAAGTTTCTAAATTTGCTGTGATTGATTTCGTAGTCATTAAAAGTTATCAGTAGAAAAAGAGGCGAACTAGAAGACGTGGTAGCTTCCAGACAAACTAACTATTGAGTCCAGTATATCTTGAAATCAGTAACAGTTAAACTTTCTGAAATTGATCTGAATTACTCCGTAGTCAGTAAACATCATCAGTCTAAAAATGTGGATAAATGATAGTGGTAGGTGTAGGGAAGCACGCCGGGTTTAAGCTAGTTATAAAATATAATTAAAAAAGGCAAATAATATATAAAAATAAAAAGAAAAAAATATTTTGCAGTTTTTTAGACTTTTAAACGTTACTTAATATTTTGATTTTTTTTATATATTTCTTCCACAGATACTGTGAAAAAAGACGAAAAGTACTCTTAGATCATGTGCATGAGGGTTATGAAAAAGATTGGTGGGATTATTTGGAATGACGAGATATTCAGTTAAGAGTTCGTAAGCGATGTGGTAGGAAATTAAAAAGAAATTCATTATAATTTTATTAAAAAATTAAAAAAAAAAAAATAATAAAAACTCTACCACACACAACATGCATACATATTTTACTGTATAACAAATAAAAAAAAATAAAAAATAAAAAATATGTAAAACTAAAAAGAAATATATACAGAATCCAATATAAAATTTAAAGATATTAAATTTAAAAATACAATAACACAAAACAAAAAAAAAGCCAGCAAAAAAAAAAAAAAATTATGGAAATACCACAATATGTAGTTTTTTTTTTTTAATTTTAAAAACAAACACAACATAATACATATTACAAACATACATACATTAAAAAAAACTTGATGATAAAAACTTACATATAATGAAACATCACTTGGTTTGCAAGATTTTAAGAAAGAAAAAAACAAAAAATTACATGTTTAAAATTTTTGGAAAAAACTTTAATTTTGTTTTTTCCTCCTAATAAAATAAATGTATAAAATGCTTAGCGTTATTATTTAAATTTAATTTTGTCAAATTGTTAAAAAAAATACAAAAAGAACCAAGTGATTTAAACCAAAACTTGTTACAAATTGTATATGAAGTAAAACAAAATAAAACATTAATAATGTTTGCTTCATGATAAAATCCATAAGTTTTTTCTTCTCTTTCTCTTTCTCTCTCTCTCTCTGTCTTCTACTGCTTCTCTATTTTACTCATCAATAATTTTATTACATATTATATTTTTTTATTTACTTTTACTTCTGTACGTATTTTTAATTTCCTAGCCTATAAATCAATTAAAAAAGAAAATAAATTTCATGGTCTTCGTTGCTTTTAAATAAATATAAAATGTAAATAGTTTTCTCCTAAATATATATAAAAAATTAAACTAAAATAAAACCTTTAATTAAATACAAAAAAGGAAAAAATATATAATAAAAGAAAAAGAAAAATATAAAAAAATAAAAATAAATTTATGTAAAAATTTAAAAAAAAAAAAAATAACAAATTCTTTTATTTCATTAAGGAAAAGTCTTTTGCAAAAACCATAAAAAGGTAAGTACTAAATATCTCGTGGATATATCCCTTTTATTGATCTTCCCACCCATAACAAACTTGTTAGTATAGTTAAAGACTATAAATGCCAATCCCGAAATTCCGAACACGGGATTTTTATTTCGGAATCCCGAAAACATACACTCAATTCACATCATAATTTTTTTATGCCTCTGTTGTATGTACATGACTTTTTGTTTGTGGGCGAGACGTGTAGAAAAGGCAGAGGGGCTGAAAAAGAATCACGAATTCTGTTTTTGTATTTCTCTTTTTTTTAATTTTTATATTCTTTTGAAGTGTCAGTTCTTCTGAATATTATATATATACTAGTTGACCGGAAAACGTTGTTTTGCCATATAAATTTGCTCTAGGAAAAATTTTTTTATTTCAAATATATTTAATAATCTTCACCGAACGGCAAAATTCAACCTTGATATGAGCAATCAATGATTTTTCATTTTAATAAATGATTATTCGCCATTTTTGGTACTTCAGTTTGATAGTTGGCGGTAGGGAGAAATATCCTCTGTATTGCCCCTTTAGAGTACCATTTAATAAAAAAAAAATTACATTTGTTAATTTAAAGTTGTGTTAAGACACTAATAAAATTTAATCAAAATCAGTTCGTTAGTTGGGGATAGGGTGAAGTAGCCCTTGTACCGCCCATTCTGAGTAATTAAAAAAAAAAACGTTAACCGTATATTCTCTACGGTACGCTGATCTATCTAGTTTAAAATTTCATCGAAGTCAGTACGTTATTTAGGTGAGGCATAAATTTTCCTTGGGGCGGGTCAGCTTAACATTTACGTGTATGAAAAATAGATGTTGACCGATTGTCAGACCTACCCGATGTACACACAAAATTTTATGAAAATTGGTCGAGTCATTTCGGAGGAGTTTAGCAACAAACACCGCGACATATATATATTAGATTTACTTTGTAAATTAAATTTTTATTTGCATGTAAATTTATAAAATTTATTTCTAAATATGTTGTACCATTATTTATTGGAAAAAATTTATATATTATAGATACGGTGATCATATTTTTTAAACTAAAATACAGAACAAGGAAATATTTGATCAATAACAACTATAAAATGCAAACAAACAACCAACCAACGTACATAGGCATGTATTTTTTATATATAAATTATTTAAATGTAAAATTAACAAAACTAAAAAAAAAAACAAAATAAATTAACCAAAGATTGAAAAATAACTAGCATTTAGTGAGATTATTAAATAAGTACAAAACATACATATGTATGTATATACATAATTTTTAAATATCATAAAATAAAAATTAGAGTTTCTAAACAACTAGTTTCAATCTAAAAGTTAGAGTTAACTTTAAAAAAAAAACTTATAAATTCCCAAACGGAAGTTTTTATATTATTTGGAAAAAAAAGAAGTAAAACTAAAGCATAATATTTTGTTTTGTTTAGCAGCGAACGGGTTAGATATGCAAGAGAGGTAGACAAAGACACGAATTCGTTATAAATACTTAAAGATCTGACTGTACATGCTGACTGTCCTGCACTAATTATAGTAACTCTTCGTTAATAAAACTGTAATGATTATTAGAGAGCTTTAATTTTCTAATTAAATTTAAAAGGGTTTCTGTTGGAATTATCGAACTGCTACCTCAGCACAAGTTTCATAGTTTCTTCCGAGCTTTAGTTTTCTGTCATTATTGTGGTATATTAGGGTAGTATAAAAAGAGCTCTTGTCGATAAATACTAGAACGAGATACTTAGGTCTATGACCTGTAAGGGAAAACATTGGTCTTCTTGAGACAAAAACATTGATGTCTCATACTTTAAGATAGGACTATAATTACCTAAAGCTAAGATCACACGATTGCCAAAATGCACAAAACTGACCCAATTTTCATTGTGCTGATATTGTGCCCAATAATAAATTTGTTCCAATCAGATCTTCTGCAGTCACATCATTGTCTCATTTTATACAAATTTTATTGGTACTAGTTGGCGTATAATAATTTTGTGACAATAAATGCCGCTGATCATTCATATGATTGTTCGAACAAAAATAATTGAAAGCACTAACTATAAAAAATAAAATATTGGAGCGTATTATTAAAATTTGGTTGCAACTAAAGAACACAATACAAATTGGCAAATTTTTGCATTTTTATTGCCGCGCGGTTGTATTTAACGTTGTCACACGATTTTCATAGCAAGGTTGCATACGATTGCTTAAAACTAATAAAATAATATAATCGATTGCCATATGTTAAGATAATTAAAAAAAAACTAAAATGGGGAACCCTACATTCGACAACATTTTTTTGCAAATACTACTTTGAAGCATGAAAATACAGAACAAATACTGGACATAAAATACAGAACATTTTTATGTTTTTCCCTAATGAATAATTTATATAGAACATGGGTTTCAAATACAGAACTGTTCTGTATAATACAGAACGGATGGTCACCGTAATTATAGATACTTTGACCTACAACTATTACCTTTTCATAATCATTTAATGAAATAGATAGACAATGACGCTCTCGATAACATCTGCTTTAGAAATCTTCCTTGAGTTCTTCCCACATTATTATTATCTGGTTTAGACCCAGCACAAATGCAAGACACTGCAACCCATAAGATCTATTGTGTCCCTTTGAGTCTACTGTTTGTTTAACAGACCAACTGCCTTCCTTACGAACACCAGCAGGTCCGAAACTTTATTGGTGGATATATCTGTCAGTGAGACCATATGTCTCCCTAAATACATCCATCTAAATCTATCAAGAGCCACACATTCACACAATATGTGCTCTGCTGTCTCTGATGCTTGTAAGCATTGTCTACAAACATCTACATTTGTGTTCGCCATTCTCATCAAATGCGCTCTCACACTACAGTGACCCGTAAGAAAATCCGTTAGGATTTTCAGGTCTGGCCTTCCATATTTTAGAACATCAGACTTACCCCCTAACCGCGGACGAATCACAGCCTTGCCATTCCAATGTTCCAAACATTTGCCAGTTTCCCATTCACTAATTTGACTGATAATAGTAGAAAGCGGTGCTGCACAGCAGGGCTTCGGATCAATATAAGGCGTCGCAGATCCCCTCCTAGCTAATGCATCCGCTTCCTCGTTCCCGCTTATACCTCAGTGTCTAGGTACCCAGAACAGCTGCACCCTGTTTTTAACCGATAATTTTTGCAACGTGTCGTAGCAATGTTTGACAAGTCTAGATGTCATACGATGAGAGTCAAGCGCCTTTAAGGCAGCCTGACTATCTGAAAATATATTAATTGTCTTGCCCTTGAGCCCCATATCCAGGTTAATCTCAGCACATGCGGTCATGGCCAGGATTTCAGCCTGAAAAACACTCAATGACTTCCCTAGTGGAATTGACAGGTTTCGATTGGGTCCATAGACGCCAGCCCCTACTCCACTGTCCATTTTGGAACCATCAGTATACCAGTTTAGATCAGACTCACTCCGAGCCAAACACCCAGTAGACCAACATTCCCGGTCCGGTACCTCAACCTTAAATCTCCTGCCAAAGCAAAGTTCTAAAGGCATGGTATCCAAGACCGAAATTGGATTCCTGACCACCTTGTGAAGAATGGCCAGGGTTAGGTTGACTCATTTCGAGGTGTTCTTACGAACATTTTTGCCGCCGAACACGCGGCCACCCTCATCACATAAATATGAAGTGGTGTTAATCCAATCAGGGCCTCTAAAGCCACTGTTGGACATGTTCTCATTGCCCCGGTTACACCAAGGCAGGCAAGCCGTTGTATCTTGCCCAATTTCTTTTTGGTGGTAGACTCCTTCAGTCTTTCTCCACCAAACTATTGCCGCATAAGTGATTATGGGCCGAACAATGGCGGTATGAATCCACAGTGTCATTCTTGGCGATAGACCCCAAGTCTTACCGAAAGAAGAGCGACATGCCCAAAGTGCCCTTGTCGCCTTAGCCTGGACAGCAGAAATGTGCGAGTTCCAAGTAAGTCTTCTATCCAGAATGACACCTAGATACTTAACCTCCTTAGAAAACATAATAGTGGTACCTCTAAAAGAAATACAGTCGCACGTCAGCTTATATCTCTTCGTAAAAGGTACAACAACCGTCTTTGAAGGATTAACTGAGAGTCCTTCTTGAGAGCACCAATTCGACACATCCCTCAGAGCATCAGCAATAAGGTCACACAATGTACTCTTAAATTTCCCACGGGCCGTTATAACAAGGTCATCAGCATAGCTAATTACGCTGATTCCTTTTTGAGCCAACATGGTAAGCAAGTCATCAATAACAAGCGTTCACAACAATGGACATAGGACTCCACCCTGAGGGCATCCCTTCGACGCCATCACGGTCAATTCCTCTCTATCAAGGGATGAGCTGATAATCCTGCCTCTAAGCATGGAACCGATCCAAGCTATAATTGGCCTTTCAACCCTTTCCGTTCCAAAGAACTAGTAATGGAGTCAAAGTCAAAGCACCTTCTATATCCAAGAAAGAACAAAGAGCAACTTCCTTGTCAGAGAATGCTTTCTCAATACTCCCAAGGTGCTGTGTACTTCCAATAACGATTGAAATAAAACAATGAAAAATGAAATTACAATATACACTCCGGTTCACTTATTTAAAGGCACAAAAAATCCCATATTCAGGAGCCGGTATCTTTTGCAATTTTTAACCGATTCCAGAATTTTAAAATAGAAATGGAAGCTAGACATTTTGAGATATAAACAAAATCATGACAATGGTGGTTTCTTAACTAAGGAACCTTTTTTTGAGGAATTTATACAAAAAATCTAAAAATGTGGTATTTTTTTGGTTCACTTGAATAAAGGCACTTTGTTTTTTTTGTATTATTTTTAAAGTAAGCGGTGACTTTTTGTTGGGGGCTTTTGTTAACTGCAATTTATTACATCGATTTACGAGTCAAAATGGCAAAACAAAAAATTTTAAATCTATCGAAAAGGGCTAAAATAGATGTTTACTGTTCTGAAGGATATTCTAACCGCGCAATAGGTAAAAAATTGGACGGAGCCCAACAGTTGTCAACAATTACACCAAGGACCCCGAGGGGTATAGAAAAAATGTTAAAGGAAGGGTTTCGTTGTCTTTATCTACTTATGAGAAAAGAAAAATCATCATAATTGCTTCTAATTCTGCCTTATCCTTGTCAAAAATAAGAGCTCAAGCTGGAGTGCAAGCGAGCAAGTCATCAGAACGCACAGTTATTAATAGCTGTGAGTATCTTAAATACCAGAAATTACAAAAGAAGCCGCCACTTAATGGTTCTCGTAAGGAAAAGCGTCTTCAATTCGCAAAAGACTACATGGTATGGGATGTGCAGCAAAGAGGCTATGTAAATGACTGGAAAACCGTTGTATTTACGGATGAAAAGAAGTTTAATTTGGATGGGCCTGATGTCTACAACTATTATTTCCATGATCTGCGTAAAGAAAAGCGATTTTTAAACCGACATCACAGCCGAGAGGGCGGCGTTATGGTGTGGGGTGCTATTACGTACTATGGCACCATCGACCTTAAATTTCAAAGTGCAAAAATGACTGGTGCAACCTATAGAACGTTAATGGAGTCGGCTTTTCCGAAGTTCAATTAACTATTTAGTCCAATACCTTGGATATTGCAACAGGATAATGCCCCTATACACAACGCCAGAGTAGTAAAGGAGTACATTGCAAGCCAAAATGTTAATATTCTTGACTGGCCACCCTATTCGCCAGATCTAAACATTATCGAAAATGTGTGGGGTTGGTTATCTCATAAGGTCTATGAAGGAGGTAGACAATTTGATGACAAGCAGTCACTAATTCAGGCCATTAAGGATGCTTGGAATGAAATTTCGTTGGATTACATCAATTCTCTTTATATGTCAATGAAAACCTGTATATTTGAAGTTATTAAAAACAAAGGGGGTTGTACCCATTACTAATAGTTCTTTAATAAAGCAAATAAAGTAATAATATCTTAAAAAACAAGAAAAGCTGAGGGTAAATTACGGCATTCGATATCGATAAATTCCTCAAAAAAAGGTTCCTTAGTTAAGAAACCACCATTGTCATGATTTTGTTTATATCTCAAAATGTCTAGCTTCCATTTCTATTTTAAAATTTTGGAATCGGTTAAAAATTGCAAAAGATACCGGCTCCTGAATATGGGATTTTTTGTGTCTTTAAATAAGTGAACCGGAGTGTATATTTATATGAATTGAAAAAGATATACATATGTACACACTGTGAGCGCCAAAATAAAGTGTACAAACACTTTTTCTACAATATGGTATTTTTTTTAGTAATTTAAAATATGACTAAATTCACAATTTTAGGGTTTTTAATATTAGTATGCTATTCTCTAATTAGTTATAAAAAGACAATGAGAAATTTCTTACAATTACATAAATTATAGAGCAAAAACAAATTCGAGTGCATATTTTACGCTTCAAAATAAAGTGTACGTGTAACATGTGCATCATTTCAGCGATGTGTTACTGTAAAAGAATACCGTTATATTTGGTTGTTTGCTTTATTTTTTATTGTGTTGTGTTTATTAATTGTGAACGGCAGAGTTAGAACTCCTCGTGTTAAGTAAATTTTTATTTTTTGCAATGGGCAAACAAACTTCTAGTGATATTAGAGAATTAGTAATAAAACTTCGAAATGAAGGAAAAACTTTCAGAGAAATTTGCTCTATTATAAACAGAAGCCACAATACTGCTAAAAAAATTTTTGATAAATATCAAAAATACGGCAAAATAGAAAATCGTCCAGGGTGGGGCCGGCCAAAACTTTTAAAGGAGGCTGAAATCAGATCTATAATGCGTGATGTAAAAAAAATCCTTTTAAAAGTGTCGTAAAAATATCTGAGGAAGTTTCAGCAACATCAGGAACTATCGTAAGTGCCAGTACAATTCGACGAGCATTACACGAAAACGGGTTACATGGCCGATTCCCACGAAAGAAACCACTAATATCGCCAGCTAATAAAAAAAAAACGCCTAGAATACGCCAAAAAGTATAAAAATAAAGATGTTTCTTTCTGGAATAATGTGCTTTTTACTGATGAAAGTAAATTTGAGGTGTTTGGCCAGAAAAAACCCGTGAAAGTATGGCGAACAAAAAATAATGAATATGCTGATCAACACTTAATAACCACGGTTAAGCATGGAGGGGGTTCGGTGATGGTGTGGGGATGTATGGCGGCAAGCGGAGTTGGGAATTTGGTTTTCATTGAAAGTACAATGAATAAGATGGACTACTTGAGCTTTTTGCAAAATAACGTGCCAGCCAGTGTGGAGAAATTGGGGTTGGAAGGATCTTGGATTTTCCAACAGAACAACGACCCCAAACACACAGCCCATATAGTAAAAGAATGGCTCCTGTACCGCACTCCCAAAACATTGGATCATCCTCCCCAATCACCGGACTTAAGTCCCATTGAACATTTGTGGGAGCATTTTGACCGTCAAATCCGAAAAAGGACAATTAGCAACAAGGAAATGCTGAAATCCGTTATAATGGAGGAATGGCAGAAAATTTCATCCGATGTAACTAAAAGATTAGTAGAATCGATGCCCAGGCGACTAAATGCTGTAATTAAAGCAAAAGGAAAGTCAACAAAATACTAAATCAAATTTTTTTCGTTTTAAAATAGTTTGTACACTTCTTTTTGACGCGTAAATAATGAATTATTTTTTATTTTTCTTGTAAAACTTCTGTTGTTGTAAGTATTTTTTGTTGTTTTATTTAGAATAAGGTAGAGAACTGAATACTGATTTAAAAGTACCTAAATGTAAAATTTTATCATAAATGAAAAGACTGAAATAAAAACAATATTTTAAGAAATATTTTTGTACACTTTATTTTGACGCTCACAGTACATAAATTGATTAAAATATCGAAGGGAATAATATAAATATAAAAACGGAGTTACTATAACATTTTAAAGTACATTACACAAGGAGAGACAAAATTGCATACTCAGTCGATCCGCCCTTCACATATGCGAATTGGGGAATAAGGGGACGTTCCACAAGACACGTCTCCCTTATATAAACATCCACCAGCCTCTCCATTGTCTTCAAAAGAAAGGATGAGAGACTTATGAGGTTTGCCTTCTAGACTGAGTGTACCCTCCGGTACCTGTACTAAGGGACCCTATGCCAATGCCGGCAAGCCCTGACAAAATCCCCTCCACATCTCCCTTTTAGACCTTCTAATCTCCTTATTGTACTCAGTGAGACTAACCCTATAAATATGCCAATCACCTGTGCGCTTGGCCCTATTCCACGTTCTCTTTTCTTACGGTTTTCCTCAGCTTTGACAAAGTGTCATTCCACCAAGGCACCTTATGAACAATAGAATGGTCACTATGACGCACACTAATGTCCAAAGAAGATTTTAATAGCTGAAAGTTATGCAGTTGGTAAAATAGTAATAAAAAGAATAGCATGTATACATACAATCTAAAGAACCTAGTAAAAACGATAGTGAATTAATAACAAATTTGGTTATACTATACTAACTTTGGTCTGAAGCTTCTTTCGAGTTTGCAAAATCTTCTTTAAACTTCTCGTCCTTAATATGTTGACTATAATAATTGCCTATTTTCTCTATTAAAACACTCCATTTACTGAATAGAAGATGGTCTCTGTTTGGATGCAACAATTCGAAGTCTATATTAATCAAAACATAGGTGAAATGAGCTTATAAAACTTTTTTTAATATTTGTAAAGCAGATCTGCTATTAGAATGAAGTGGTCAATCCCTAGGGAATTCATAATTACTTTTTGATGTCTTCAATTCCTTTTGCCTTGATAAAGAAAGCCCTTCGCCACTTATCACTTATCCCAGTTCGAAAACTCTCTTGATAAAGAAGTTTTTAAAGTGTGAACAACTGGTTCATCAAGTTCAGAACAAGTATCTCTAAAAGATGAGAATATTATTTTATAAGTTACTAGCTGAACCCGGTGTGCTTCGCTACCTCCTTGTTATATAATATAATTTAAAGTATTTATATATTTTGCAGACAGTTGTGGAAGAAAGAGAGTGAGGCTACCCCACTGTTTTAATTCAAATGTATTTTAAATTTGAGGTAAAGTCGTTAATAACCGTAGTAAAGAAGCACCAAATTTGTATATAGAACAAAAAGTTTAGAACTTTCAAATAAAATTTGGCGTGAAAGGGGGCGTGGCGTAAAAAATGTGTTTCTCTACCTCGCCTGGAGTATAATGTGTATATAGTAAATCTGTTAAAAACTATATGGAAGCAATTACATAATTTTAAAAAGGTAGGTGTAAAAGTGGGCGTGGTCGAAAAAAGTACCCAATTAATCATGCCAGAATCCCAGTTAAATGCTGTGAAAATTTCAGGAAGATCGGTCTCCTATAAGGTACAAACCAACAAACAAATATACAAACACACATTTTTTTTTTAAATTTTTAATTCCACTAAAAAATGCAGTCTACAAAATTCAACATGAAATCCTGCTATTTTTACTATGGTCAATGTTGAAATTAATACGCACAATTTTATTTCAACATGAACAGTTTTAAATTAACATTTAAATTAACCTGTTTAATTCAGGGACCGCAACAGTTACGACTTTTTTTAAAAAAGTCAAAATATAATAGTTATTTTTTTACTTTTATTTTTTCGGTCAGAAATAAAAGTTATAATTTGACTTTTATTTTTTAAGTCAGACTATCGACTATGCCATAATAATAACTAGGGCAACCAAAAATATGCATTAGCATCTTTTTTTTCTGAATGTTACTGACAAAACAACCAAAATATTAATTCATTTTAGGAGAAACTACGACGTTTAACACCTATTTGTTACGGCATATTTTTGCATATTTTGTCATAAATGCATACTTTTGCATTTTTCAAATTTTTTCATATTTATTTGGCATATTTTACAAATTTTTACATATGTTAGAAGAATTTACGTGTATTACCAAATTTTATTTTTCAAAATAATAACCATATACTGACACATTACTTAACTATAATTTATTAAATAATAAGGGGACTTATTAAAACATTTAAAACTAACATTGGGAAAATTGGCGAAGCTTCTTTTTAAACTATTGTGCAATAGTTAATGCTAATTTGATAAAAATGTCAAAGCAAAAAATAAATTAAATACAAAGCATACAAATTTTACATACATTTATGGGAATTAGCGTTTAAAAAAATTGCTTAATAATGAATTCTCAATTAAAAATTACGTATTTTTCAACGTTGTACCTATTGGAGAAATATTGTCATAATTGCATGATATAAAAAATTAAATTAAAAGTTGATTTTTAAGTTAATTAAATTTTCGTAAGAAAAGGCAGAAAATCAAGCAATCCGTGCTAAACAGACTAAATAATATATTAGCGAATATCGAAATTTTAAAACTAGTAGGAATATTCTGTTTTGTAAAGTTTGCAATAAGCCAGTGTCAGCAAAGAAAATATTTACCATAAAACAACACCTCGGAAGTCAAAAACATATTAAGCTCAACGCAAGAAATTATGCCAGGAAACGTTTGCTTTCAAATTTGCATCAATTACTTCCGTTGATGTCGGAAAAGTTTCTCGATGTACAAGAGCATTTTACGACAAAGCTTTATATTTCAAAATTTGAACGATATGATTGTTATTTATTGGAACCATAATTTAAATTAATTTTTTACTCTTTCATTTTGTATTCTTGTCAGTCTAAATTTTTTGAAATTTTTTCTTAATTTTGGATTTGAGATAAATATATCGCTCGTTTTAGAGAAGAGTGGCATAACTCAAAAAAAGCGATTCTGAGATAAATGTATTTAAACATTTTAATTTAGCCAAACTGATAGGAAAAGTACAAGACACTTCTGGTCGCCACTCCGTGGAAAAAGAGATAAAAATATAATTTTTAGATATGTTTTAAATTACAGTTCGTCTCATATTTCTGCATTAATAACTCAAAAAATGTGTTTTTTAAGTTATGTCACTCTTCTCGCAAATCAGCGTTATGTAAATATAAAGGAAATTTATTTTATCTGGTTGGTGTCAATTGTTACTCTTCATGTTTTAAAATTTTTGAAAAAAATATACGTAATTTGAGGTCAACATATTTATGTATTATGAGTTATATAGAGCATATTTTTAACGCTTAAAACTGTTGTTTTAACGCATATTTTAGGCGCTTAAAACTAATTTTATAGAGCATATTTTTGGTTGCCCTAATAATAACAATGTAATGGAAATATAAGAAAAATAAGATCGATGACAATCAGTGTTGTTGTTTTGGTTATTTCTAACCAACCCGACTTTAGTCAATTTTAACAAGGTTTAATGCACCCGTTATAATGTCATGTAAGCAGACAAAAAATTTGGTTTTAAGAATTTTGGTTATATTTTTTTCCAATTGGGTTACTTTTTTACTAAAATTTGGTTACAAAAATTTAAAGACCGCGGCAACACTGATGACAATATTATTTTACCGTTATTTATACTTTACTAATTTAAGAAGAATCAACTACTGTGATAGCACTGTAGAATTGTTATATCATTATTATCAACTCTTCTTTGCCTTTGCTTTGCATATCAGTAAACAGTTCATTTAAATGCAGTTGACAAATATTTGACAATGTGATTTTTTAAGTCATTAATTAATTTTTATTGATAAATCAGTGAAACATGGGCTGTAAACGGAATATTTTAATCCGCGAATATTACATTGAGAATGGTGGAGAAACTATGTGAAAAAGATGTAAGAAAGTCTTCAATGCTGGAAGCTTAACCAATTTAAAAAGACATTTGCAAAACTGCCATGCAGACATGTATACGTACTACGAAAATTTAGCAAATTTTCAAACAAGGACGTAAGTAATGATGATTATCGCATTAAATTTACAGTGGAAATGTCCAGAAAGGAGGTCGTAGATGCTTGCATTGATATGATCACCACGGAAGCACGGAATCTGAAATTTTTTAATTCTAAGGCTTTCAAGACTTTAACAAATCCAATTTTTAATGGTTTAAAAATGGAACCAATAACTTCAAGAAATGCTATGGAATTTATTACCGAGAAATGTGATCAAATAAAGGATGTAATCCTTAGAAGGAAAAATTGTTAGTTTGAAGTTGGACACGGCCACACGAAATGATCGCTCTATACTGGGAGTGAATGTTCAATTAATAGTAAATAAGAAGATCGTAATTTACACTTTGGCTATGGTTAAACTAAAGAAAAAACATACTGCTCAAAACCTGCAGGTAGAAATTGAGAATATACTTAAAAACTTCCAAACTGTTAATTCATTATAGGAGAAACTACGACGTTTAACCCGTATTTGTTACGGCATATTTTTGCATACTTTTGCATTTTTCAAATTTTTTCCTATTTATGTATATGGCATATTTTGCAAATTTTTACATATGTTAGAAGAATTTACGCGTATTACCAAATTTTATTTTTCAAAATAATGATCATATACTGACACATTACTTAAGTAAGTATATTCTAGTAAATAATAAGTGTACTCATGAAAACGCTTAAAACTAACATTGGGAAAAGCTCCTTTTTAAACTATTGTGCAATAGTTAATATTAATTTGATAAAAATGTCAAAACAAAAAAATAAATTAAATACATTTATGGGAATTAGCGTTTAATAAAATTGTTTATAAATGAATTCTCAATTAAAAATTACATATTTTTCAACGTTGTACCTATTGGAGAAAAATTGTCATAATTGCATGATATAAAAAATTTAATTAAAAGTTGATTTTTAAATATATTAGTTTTTGTAAGAATATGCCGAAAATTAAGCAATCCGTGTCAAACAGACTAAGGCCCATTATTACAACTTACCGTTAGTTAAAGGTAGGATTTTTTCAGACCGATAAATTGGTCAGATCTAAATAATATATTAGCCAATACCGAGATTTTAAAACTAATAGGAATATTCTGTTTTGTAAAGTTTGCAATAAGCCAGTGTCAGCAAAGAAAATATTTACCATAAAACAACACCTCGGAAGTCAAAAAAATTATGCTAGGACAGGTTTGCTTACAAATTTGCACCAATTTCTTCTGTTGACGTTGAAAGAAGTTTCTCGATGTACAAGAACATTTTACGACAAAGCTTCATGTTTCTAAATTTGAGCGATATAATGATTGTAACAATAATTTATATTAATTTTGCACTTTTTTGTATTCTCGTCAGTCATAATTTTTTGAAATTTTTTTGTGTGTGTTAATTTTGGAATTAAAATAAATATATCGCTCATTTACGAGATAGAGCTGGCAAACTATCGATAGTCGCGCCATTCGATGTTTTCGGTAGTTGGTTCAAAAACTATCGATAGTATCGAATTCCTTTAGAAATGTTAAATTTCACGTTCCTGTTAGCACATAGACAAAACAGATATACGAAGAACGAATTTGTTTCATATAAAGTGACACGTTACGGTAAGGTAGCCCTCGTTTTCGCATGAAGTCTACAAGTCTGTTGTAATAGTGCAGATTTCCACTTCATTAAGCATAGTTTGCAATTTACTTTTGGTTGTATTAAACAAATTTACCTTCATCACATTTTTTAGAGTGTTTCTTGAAGGCAACATGTAGCGGGGATCTAAGCATTTAACTAAATCTCGTAAACATGTATCCTTTACTATACTGAATGGCTCTAAATCATTGGCGACTAAAGCCATTAAAGCACTATCTAGTAGTTTTGTCAATTCGGAAACTCTTTTATAGGTTTTAGACTCTTTGACAAAATGTTGGATTGTGTTTGATTGTTTCTGCAGTTGGTTATGAGATGTATGGGCACGTTTTATGTTGTTAGATAGATTTGATGTGTTGCCTCTAGTATTGTAAACAGCCGATAAAGATAAAGAAAATCTTTTGTTTCTAGAAAAAATTTCCAAATTTCCGAATGACTTTTGCAAGTTTTCTTCAACGGTATAGTTTCAATATCAACGTCGGTATTTTTGCTTTCTTTATTATTTATTTTCCTTGGTTGTTTCTATAAGGAAGATGTACTATTGCAAGCTGAAAAAATCTGGCCTTTTGCAATTGTTGAACAGTAGCGATGATGGTTTTAAGCTACAGAAATCTGCATAAGTCAATTAAATTCAACATCCAACGATAGTATCGCTATCGAAAAAATAACATCGATAGTCTAATAGAAATAGAACTATCGATACTATCGATAGTACTATCGATTTTTTGCCAGCTCTATTACGAGAAGAGGGGCATAATTTAAAAAAAGCGATCCTGAGATAAATGCATTTAAACATTTTAATTCAGCCAAACTGTTAGGAAAACGACAAGACACTTTAGATCGCCACTTAGTGAGAAAAAAGAGATAAAAATATAATTTTTAGAAATGTTTTAAATTACAGTTCGGCTCATATTTCTGAATTAATAACTCAAAAAACACATTTTTTGAGTTATGTCACTCTTCTCGCAAATGAGCGATATGTAAATATAAAGGAAATTTATTTTATCTGGTTGGTCGCTAATTGTAACTCTTCATGTTTTCAAATTTTTGAAAAAAAAAATATGCATAATTTTACGTCAACATATTTACATATGTATTATGAGTTTTATAGAGCATATTTTTAACGCTTAAAACTGTTTTTTAATGCATATTTTAGGCGCATAAAACTAACTGTCTAATTCATAATGGAATAAAACCCGCTTATAAGGGCGTTATACAACAAACAATGTTTTAACGCCGTTATAAACCATTTATAAATGAGAAATTTTTATTGTAGGTTTCTACCTACTTTATCAGTACAATAAGACGACTTGTGCTTTTTATTTTTTGTATTTAATACATAAAATTTGAAAAATAATACAATGAATACAATAAAAATAATTACAAGAATCGGTAAGTACCTAGAATTTATATCATTGAAAATGTTCGTGAAATAGTAAATGATTGCAGACAGCATTGCACAAAATCCAATTTCTAAGCGGCCAAAAAATTACAAAGAAAGAGTTAACCCATTTTTCCTTCCGAATGGTCTTTTTAAATCAAGATATCGATTTAACAAGTCTACGGTACGAAAACATTTAAAAATGGTCGAACCAGAAATAAGGTTGAACAAACAGGGCTATGGAACTTCTCCTGATTTACAGATTTTGGTAGCTTTGCGCTGTTGGGGTCGAATGCTAATAAACTTATGCGTATACTATAATTACAATTAATTTTTAGACTCAAGATGATGCGGCAGACCTTCAGGGTCTGACTCAACCCACGGTTTGCAGAATCTGTTCCCGCGTTGCTCGAGCACTAGGCCGCTTCGGAAGAAGTAAGATAAAAACGCCGCAATCTCTAACAGAAGGAGAAAGCTTGATGAGAGACTTTAAAGCCATAAAGAATTTTCCTGGTGTTATTGGTGCCATTGATGGCACCCACATTAAAAAAAAGAAATTGGAGGTAACTTGGCGCAATATTATATTAATAGAAAAGGATTCTACTCCTTAAACGTGCAGGTAATTTGAGATAAGAATTAAATAAAAAGTTTTATCTGAAAAAAGTTCTTTATTTTTATAGATAGTTTGCGACGCAAAACTTTTAATAAGGGATGTAGTGACGAGATGGAAAGGCAGTACTCATGACTGTCGAATATTTAATGAGTCTACCATAAAACAACGGTTTGAAAACGGTGAATTTAGAGGACGACTGTTAGGTGACTCAGGATATAAACTCCCAACCTACTTGTTTACGTCTTTGTCAAGACCTCAAAACTATAAAGAGTGCAAATATAATATTGCCCATATTGCAACAAGAAATACGGTGGAGCGTTGTTTTGGAGTGTGGAAGCAACGTTTTCGTTGTTTGCTTGATGGCTTAAAAATGAATTTTGAAAACGCAAAAACGTTAATTGTAGCTCTAGACGTTCTACACAATATCGCTGTTTAGGATTAAACAAAAATAAAAACACTTTCACTTTATGGTTTTTTATAATTCAATAAAATTTTATTTGTTTCTTTTGTTCTATGTTTATTTTGTCTTTAATTTATCTTTAAATTTTTTTTGTCTTTATTCTCCTTCTATATTATTTGTGTTTGTTTATAATTATAGTTTTATAAATTTTATGTATTTTAAATTTTAGTTTCTAATAATTTTTACCGCCGCGTTCTGCTCACACACTATATCAACTGACTTTACTTTTAACAAAAGTATAAAAAAACGAGAAAGAAGAGAAAACAAAAATAATAAATGAACCAGTGTTGTACACTGCAGCGTGTTTCTAAACAATCGCTATTGACGAAAATGACTTAGTTCCAGTTAAAAATTAAAATTTACGTGTTCTTTTTTTCAAACTCGTATATTCAGAATGTATTTTCCTCTGTATTTATACCTATGCAGAGGCAAATATAGAAATCTATTGTATTTATTTTTGCTTTTGTATTTAAAAATTGGACTGTGACATACACATCCAAAATACTTTGCACCTAAATTTAGAAAATGTTTTTGGAAAAATTCTATTTAATTTTTACATTTGTAAGTAAATATTTCAGAAATGAAAACCATAATTTTGTTTGTCATTTTTTTCTTAATTGAATTATGAAAAAATAATTATATAAATTCAAAAATGAGATATATTTAGTAACACGTAGAAATAAAACAATAGATAAAAAGATACATTTGTAGATATATACAGTCATAGGAAAATTAAGAACAAATAACAATTAGCAAAATATTAAATAATATTACAAATCATAAAAAATGGATTTAAACAAAATTAAAATAATATAAAGAAAAAATAAAAAAGCAAATGAATACAAAAATAATCCATAAAAAAAATTAAAAAATATTAGGACGGTTTCCCTTTAACTCCATTAATCATTACCTGTAAAAATATTTCAGATGAATATAATATAGAAAGCTGTGTACAAAATGAATTAGAAGAAAACAACAATACCCAAAATAATGTACAACTACTAGAAGGAAGAGCTACAATTGTATTAAAAACGTTTATACAACAACAGTTTTAAAACCATTATTTTTGCAATTAAACACATAAATACATATATGTAAGTTTATTTAAAATACATATGTAAATAACATCTCTTCAAAAACAATTAAATAAATCTGAACATTGTTGTACTTACTATTAAACCTCTTTTTATAAAATTTTAATTTCTCCTGTAGAACTTCGTATTCTAAATCGAGATTTCGTCCTTTCTCCTTCTCGTTCTGCATTTGAAGCTGATGAAGCTCCTCCCGATATTTGGCTTCTACCTCGGCAACCTGAGTTATTTTTTGGTTTGCCACATCTTCGCTATATTCTGTTTTTTTCTAAAGAAATAAATTAATTTAAAAACAAACATTCGTATTTAAAATAATGCATAACACAATATGGCTTTTCTTTTATTATTATTCAAAACTATTACTTCTCACCTTTTTATTTTTTTGTATATTTTCTGACGTACTTTTCGGCTTCTTTTCTTCTAAAATTTCTTGCTATTTCATTTTTGCTTTCACTTGTCAAGTCCACAATATTATGGTCGTTATATTTTTCTGTTGAACTGTTGTCTTCTTTTTCTTGGGCCTTACATACAAAAATCGATAAATAAAATTACAATTTAATTGATTTGCAATTGGTTTCATTCATGCATACCTCGGAAACAATAAGACTCGTATCTGAATCAAATTAATTTGTGTCAACAACAAATTCATTGGGCAGCCAGACAGTTATATCATTTGCAGACGGTATGCTGGTTTCTGGCTGCGGTCCACCCCCAGTTTTGTTTATTTGTCTGCGTTGGTCAGATATTTCTTTTTTAAGCTGCATTTTTATCAATGTCCATTGTGACCACATTTCTTTTGACACCTGTACACAGATTGTTAAAACTGAAAGTAGTTTTGTAATAGAATATATTACATATGTATGTACATACATATATACATATAAGTATGTATGTACATATTTTAAAGATAGGGATATATTTACCTCTCTTCGATATCCATCCAATATTTCTTTTTTTTTTGATTTGTGTTTGTGTCCGTATTTTTGTTTTCAATTGTAGCAACTCTTTCTTTTACAAGCTCTTCAGTAGTGTCTGTTGAAATATTGAATGTAAATTAAAAATTCTATAAAACACATAAAAGTAGTCGCACAAACAAATAAACGGAAGGGAGTACTCGATTACTTTGAACATTAGTTTAAAAAATGTGTTTCAAAAAAATTTTTTTTTTTTTATTTTTTTTCAGTTTATTTTAGTTATTTTTTATCAGCAGTAAATATTACTTCAATTACATCTATTTTATGTATAATTGTGTTACTATTACATTATTTTTATGAATATTAAAAAATTACCAAAGTAACCGATAGCTTTTATTGTGCATCACTATGCTGAAATAACATCATGGTATTGCCAGCATGCCATTAAAATCGTTTATTAGTTAATTTGCTCATATGAAAGGTTTATGAATAAGATTTTTTATTTTGAGCTTATAGGACAGATAACGTCTCATAACTAATGTATTGATAAAACCTAAATTAAGGAGTTATTATGAATTAGACAGTAATTTTATAGAGCATATTTTTAGTTGCCCTATTAATTATAAATAATATGCAAATTTAATTAATTAAATATTAATTAAATAATATGTTTTTTATATTGTCATTATTTATCTAATATGTCAAAAATTACTTTGGCTTTCTGAAAATCGATCATTTTTTGTAGCTGCCGAATGACTTTAAACTTCCTCCTAGGTGCAATCTAAAAATGTAGAATAACAAACTAGTATCGTTCGTTTGAATTTCGTTAAGAATATCGCCATTTTTGATCGTAGGAAACTAAAATTTTAAACGAACATGAATTTTGATGAAACGAACCATAATTAATAAGAAACTCAATTTCGAAATTTTGCGTAGTTACGTCCGTTTGCATTTAATATGACCATATGTATGTATGTATATATGTATAGTACATATATGTACATATATAGAAAGAAACATACATACATACTATATAATGACAAAAAATAATCATTCAAGATTTAAACATTCTATTTATTTTTCTTAAAACACTTAATATTTCAAAAAATAGGACGCAGTTTAAATGTTTAGATGACATACGGTTTCTTAGCTTTGTTTTAACCTTCCTATACTCTCGCAGACCGTCTCTTACAGTATTTTAATTTTTTCTTATGAATGCAGAGCGTAAAAGTATTGTATTTTCCGATAGCTACATTATTCAATTTAGAGTAGTTTCAAAGGTTGTGAAAGTAGGACGGCCATTTCTTCCGTTCTAGTTAAATTTAAATTATCGGACATATTTATAGTTCTTGGAGATTTTAACCTTCCTTATTGTGAATTAAATCTGCGGAATTTAACTAGTCAATTTCAAAAGTTTCAAATGACTAAAACCAACCGATGGATGAAGAGCATTACCAATCATCTGTCCTGAAGATACCTACCATTCTACTCTGCATATAATTTACTCAAGTTTAAATAAATCTATTTCAAATAGAGATAAAAATGCCATAAAGTCTATTATTTTCCTGGACTAAACAAAATTTTTTATTATCTACTATTAACTGGAGTTCGATTCATTCTGGTAGCAATTTCGACGACATTGTGCTAAAATTTTATAGTGTTTTACTACACTGTATTTCGAAAACCGTTGCAAAAATATTTCCTCACTATAATAAAGGACCACCATGGAGCAATAATTTTTTGACTATTGCAAAAAATAAGAAAAAAAAATTTTTTATAAAATTTATAAAAAGTCTGGGTCAATAAGTGATTTCCGAAAATACTCTATTGCAGGGGTGGACAACAAGTCGATCGCGAAACCAATTTTGGTCGATCACTCGCAAGTTCGGGGTTTGCGAAAAGTATCTCATGAAAACTTTTAACTTAAAAAGTACCAATACTTTTTATTCAAATGTTTTCTGTGATTAGCTCATAGAAAGGATATAATTTTTATATTATCATTATTTTTATTAGTTTGTTTTGACATTTGAAATGGTTTTATTAAGTTCTTTTTCTTTGCACTTTTGCAATTCTGTTTTCTATTTAAAGCTTTTGTCGGTAGATAACTTTTTTGCTGCTGCTACTTTTTGCTACCTATATAAAATTTATTTGAATTGGGATATTACAAAATCAGCATAATACTTCGGCTTATGATAAGAACTTATACAATACATATAAAAACGTATATAAATGATGTTTATTTAATAAATCTGAAATACAGTGCGTTTAAAATTGACTTGTATTTACACTTCTGAGAAATTTATGACTATTAAAATAATAACATTTGAATTGCATGCCATTAGGATTAATTATGGAATCTAATTTTGCAGAATATAGTGTTAAATTTTCATTCTGAAGTTAGTGTTTGTACGCTACAGTCAATTTCTCTTGCGGATTGTTTCATTTGTAAGTATTAATGAAATATTAGTGTTCTTTAAATTAATTGGGCAAGTATATAAGAGAATCTTAATTAAATATTTATAAGCATTATTTAAAATAATAATTTAATTATTCGCAACTATTAAGTATGATTAGCTATTTCGTTTTATCGGCTAAACCTACACCAGTACCGGGATTCAGTAACTTTTAACAACACGATATTCGCAAAAGAAGTCGACAGTTTTTATTGTTTGCACTAACGATTATGTGATTCACTAAGTACGTTTTATCGACAGTCTACAACTGTAGTTTTCTCTATGTTTAAATTGCAATAATTTGGCAGCACTGTATAAAATCAGTCAGTTTTTGGGTAGAAAGTTAGCAAAGCTATAAACCTCTAGTTTCTTTGGGTATACAAACACACAAAAATGGTTCTCAAGCAAACTAGTTAATAGCGTAGGCACATCTCTCTACAAAATTTCAATATAAAAAATTTACGATTTTCCAACTGAATAAACAGCATAAAAATTTTTGGCGTTAGTTTACGACAACAGCAATCGTAAACAAAAAATAATGAATAGCAATATCGACAATTTTGTTGTTTACTGTTCAAAATAATGCGATTATCGTAAAAATATGTTACTGAATCGCACCACAGGTATTAATTGTAATTTATATTGTTACTGTTTAATACTTTTGGTTAAAATTTGGAGGATTACTACGGTGACCATATTTGTTAAACCAAAATACAGAACAAGGAAATTATTGACCAATAACAACTATAAAATGCAAACAAACAGCCTTTCATACGTACATAGGCATGTATTTATTATATTAAGTATTTTTTTTTATTTTTAAGGCCAGCACTCAGGGGACGGCCCCTACTCATGCAGTACATTGTGCTGGTCTAAGAAAATATGTTGTGGGAAGGGGGAAAGAGGGATTAGTGTTTGTGGACATTTAATTTAAACCTACTGATATCGTAATTGGCAGGAAAAACATTCATCGGAAGATTGTTCCACAAACGAGCGGTGCGGCTAAAGAACGAATTCTCTCTATAATGCATTGTGCGATTCGCTGAGCAATCAACCACAAATGGGTGCGCTCTGAGAGAGGTACGTGTAGTCCGCAAGAATATGCGACCACCCGGAACCAAATCCCCTATCTCATCAGAGCACCTGCCATGGTAGTATCGATAGAACAATGAAACGCACGCCACATTGCGCCGATGCTCCAACGAATCGATAGAGTTGGATAACCTACCGTCGCTGATTAGCACCTTCGCCCTTTCCTGTACGCGGTCGAGAAGCCCCAAAACTGATTTTGAAGCACCGGCCCATACATGGGAGTTGAATTCCATCCTAGGTCGAATGAAGGTTTTATAAATATTGAGAAGGTCAGATGGAGTGAATTATTTCCTGCACCGTTTTAGAAAACCGAGGCACTTGAATGCTTCTTTCGACACTCGAAACATGTGATCATTCCAACGGATCATCACAATTAATTCTCATGCCCAGAACATCAAGAGCGTCAGCCTCCTCAATATTTACATTACCCATAGTCACAGATGGAAGGATTAAATCATCACAACGCCTATGCGTTATAAAACAACATTGGGTCTTGCGCGAATTAAATTCGACCCTGTTCGAGAGACCTCACTCGCAGATTCTTTGCAGGTCATTTGAGAGTGTGTCATTCATATTCTGCCTTCTCACCTTCTCTCCATAACTTTGGAGTGTTGAACACACTGCTATTGGTCTGTAATTTTCGGGATTGGTAGCCACACCCTTTTTAGGGATTGGCGTTATATTAGTTTAGCTAATGGACGCGGAAGCGTCGAAGAGCACTGATTCACCAGTGCTGGTATACCATCCGGCCCAGAAGATTTATGAATGTTGAGGTCTGAAAGAACCCTTTTGACAACACGGGCTCGAAAGAATATATTAGGCATAGTCACCGATACTCTTTCAAACTCGGGCAGCGGTTGAACGCTCTCCGGCAAACATGAATTTTTTGCAAACATTTCAGCTAAAAGGTTCGTTTTTTCAACTGGGTTTGTGAATGCTTGGTTATTCTGTATAAGAGTTGGAATCGAACTAGCATTATTCATTATCCTCTTAACGAAGGACCAAAAGCTCTCGCTTCCCCGGGGGAAAGAAAGAACTTTAGCACGAAGACGCTGCTCGTGTAAAGCCTTTTCGTTTCTTAGTACTGCGGCACACGAAGATCTCACCTTTTTGTGTAGCGCGTATGTGCGCACTTGTTATTACGCCAATTCCTGAACGCTTCCTCTCTGGATCTGACTGCCAATCTGAACGTCTGATTAAACCAGGATTTGTCTGCTGGTTTAATCGAAATATTTTTAGACGGAATATAGATATCCATCCCCAATTTTATTATATTCAAAACCATTAACATTTGAATCGAGGAAGCAAAGTCCCCAGTTAAAGTGTCGAAAGAAATCGTTGAGCTCAGCCC
Source organism: Metopia argyrocephala (assembly GCA_963576795.1). Classification (NCBI taxonomy): domain Eukaryota; kingdom Metazoa; phylum Arthropoda; class Insecta; order Diptera; family Sarcophagidae; genus Metopia; species Metopia argyrocephala. Next base: position 112,456,266 of record OY756208.1, read on the forward strand.
AACGGGCTTTTCCGTAATTAAAAACTAAGCGTTTCATAGCTGTCGTGTCGTTGAAACCTCATGAAGCCTGGAAAACGGAAAAGAGGCAGAGATGGTACAGTGATCCGAATTGCCAAGAGGTGCAAGAGTATCAACTTCATACTTGTTAGGGTGTGAAGTGAGGAAGAGGTCAAGTGTATTATGCTGGTGCCCATTAACACACGAAATGTGGGTTGGTTCATTCACTAGTTGCACAAGGTGATTGTGTGCGGCAAACAACTCAACATATTGGCCTTCTGGAGTCGTGCGGCCAGAATGGTGGAGCCAAGACGAATTATGAACATTGAAATTGCCAGCAACAACAATTTCACTGTTCGGGTAATTTTCTAGGATTCTTAAAATGGAGTCAGAAAGAGAGTTGAAGCCAGAAAGAGTAGCCTCTCTTTCTGCATTTGGACTTCTATAAAGAAACCCGAAATGCAAAAGATCTGCCCTGATTTTGAACTTAACCCAGAGGCAGTTAAATTCTGCATCAAGCATGCCATACGGTTGCTGAAAATCCTGTGGATCAGCATCCCCAGATACCTGGGGCTCACATAAGGCGAGGACATCCGGCCTATGGATACAAACATTAGCATACACAGAGAAGAAATTTGCCCTCAGCCCAGGCACGTTGCAAAAATCCAAACGAAAACGGCCCGCCACCACGACACCAATAAGAAAAAACAACCGCCCTATTTAAAATGCGAACTGCAAGGAAATGGATTACTGCTGATTGATTATTCAATGGCCAGTGCTATACCTTCACCATTAAATAATCCAACAGCAATCAACACCAAGAAGCTCGCAAAATAAAAATTAAGAATAAATTATTAGGGGAATTGTAGAGCACAAATGTACCGCTAATGGTGCCATAAAAGCCCCAAATGTGGCACTTTTGTCCCTTTCTTCATAGTCGCCAGAGGGTACAGCATGTACCAACACTATCACTTTTGTTTTTAATGCAGCCGTTATTATTTTGATTTTATTGTTGTTGTTATTGTTGATGTTGGTAATTTTATTTTATTTATTTATTTGTATGGATATTGTTGACCTTGTTGTTTTTAATGGAATGATGTTACATGTTCACTGTTTTTTTTCTATTCTTATTTTTTCTTTTAAACACATATATTCACAACGACACAACAGACGACGGACAGCGCAAAACACGTGTTGACACGGCGGACGACAACACAATGCAAAATTAAACAAAAAACTAAAATAAATTAAATTAACCAAAAATTCAAAAATAACTAAAACTTCGTGATATCATAGAATGAGTACATAACATACATACATATATATCGTCATATTAAATGCAAACGGATGCAACTGCACAAAATTTCGAAATTGAATTTTTTATTAATTATGCTTCGTTTTATCAAAATACATGTTTGTGCAAAATTTTAGATTCCTATGATCAAAAATGGCGATATTATTAACGAAATTCAAACGGACGTAACTACAAGTGCGTATATTTCTAACTGCAAAAAGATATAAATAACTACATACATATTTATATGAAAACTTACATACAAACTCATTTGTTGAGTATAGGTTGCCAATCCTTATATCTCGATCCTGAAAATTATGAAAGTTAAAGTTAACTATAAAACGAATATTAAGTAGATCCACAGAAAGGTGCAAGGGTAATAATACAAATTAAAACTAATTTTGGCATTTTTGTGATGAATAAATTTCTTTTACCAAGTTATCTTTTACCTTTAAATATTCTTTAAACTCTACGAAATCATAGTTTAATCAAGTGACCAAAATGGTTTTGCTGGTTTCCATTTTCATTTGAGTTTTTTCATTGGTCCATATATTATTTATTACAGAAAATACCCTTTCTGTAAAGTAAGTAAGCACAAACTGAACTCGACAACCGTTAAAATATTTTTAAAATTTATATTTCCTTCTCTAAAATGTGAATACATATGTATATGAAATGTATTTCTGATGGTAATAAGCATGTCTATATGGCCAATTCGTCTCTAAGATTCTCATCGGGAGACTTTTTTCTAAAGGTGTTTATCAAAACTACAAATACAATAAAATACAGAACATTTTTATGTTTTTCCCTAATGAAAAATTTATACAGAACACGGGTTTCAAATACAGAACTGTTCTGTATAATACAGAACGGATGGTCACCGTAAGGATTACCCCCCTGGTTCGAACCCGATATAATAACTTTTTTTTTGGGTAATCCTCCAAATTTGATCCAATACTTTTATTACATGCCATATTATTAAGTCGTATATTTTTTGCATTTTAGTATACCTATTTATGAACATGGATAGCAAACCAAAAAAATCGAAAACATATCATTTCAATGAAGAATGGGAAATTAACTATTTTTTTACGATGGTAAATGATAAATGTTCCTGCTTAATATGTTTTAGCTCGATAGCCATTGCTAAAAAGGGTAATTTGGAGAGACATTTCTTATCTTTACATAACAAGTATCAAACAGATTATCCACCAAATTACGAAAACGTAAAGTTCGGGATCTTAAAACTCAATTAACAAATCAACAAAATATTTTCAAAAAGCCAATATTGAAATCACAAGCAGTAACAACTGCATCCTTCAAAGTAAGCTATCTATTAGCTAAAAAATTTAAACCATTTTCTGATTTTGAATTTGTAGTCGCCGTGGTCTAGTGGTTAGTGTGTTGGCTTACTAAACATGGGTCCTGGGTTCGACTCCATGCTCTGATATCTTCAAAAAAAGAAATATGAAAAAAATATTTCTTTGGCGACTACCTCTCAGCAGTGTTCTGGCAAAAGCTCTGAGAGTAACTAGTTGCCATGAACAAGCTTCTCAAGTCTGTCGTTCGGAGTCGAATTAAACTGTAGGTCCCGGTACTCATGGATAAAAAAATTGACACACACAACATGAGTGCTGCGAGAAGCTAGGCCGTAATCCTGACACAGGGTTGTAAAGGCCAGTTATGTATGTATGAATTTGTAAAGGAAATGTTCCTGGAAATCTCGGATTCCCTTTTAAATGATTTTAAGAACAAGAGCGAAATTACTGCTGCAATTCAAGATCTACAACTGTCCCGAAACACAGTGATGCGACGAATCGAAAAGATGGGTGGAAATTTAAAGGAACAGTTACAAAATGATATTAACAGATGCTCTTGTTTTTCTCTTCAATGTGATGAATCGACAGATATAAGTGATACTGCACAGTTACTTGTTTTCATTCGTTTAGTTTTTGAAGATTTTACATCTAAGGCTGTGTTTGAAACAGTAGCAAAGTTCTCTTGTTAGTAAAATTTTGACAGACTTGAGGTGAATAAAATTTCACTAGTCGTAGGGGCTAGTAAAATTTTTGACATAAGCATAGAAATATTTGACAATGGAAGAAAAACAGAACAAACTAAAACAAATATAAAATAATTATTAAAATATTGCATAAAAATAAAGAAATATACAAAGTTTACTAAAATTATAAAAAAAACTAAATTGGAAGGAGAAACCGTAAAATAAAAACTAAAACATCAAATAAATGCGATCTTCTGATCTCCAGAAAAATTGGAATGAGTAGGGAAATATACATTATTAATTTATTAATTTTTATATAATTTTTTAATTAACAAATTTAATAACAACAAGAGTATTTTTAATAATAAATGTCAAAATTGTATGCTGTCAAAAAAGTTTTCATTTCACACAGCAGAAAGAGAAAAATTTTTTACCTCACAAAAATTTAATTTTACCATAGAACTTTGCTACCGATTCAAACACAGCCTAAAGAAGAATTGTTGGGTATGATTTCTTTGAAAGAAAGGACTAGAGGTGCAGATATATTCAACGGGTTTAAAAGTCTGCTTAATGATAAGAAAGTACCTCTTTTTAAATTAGTTTCAATAACAACGGATGGCGCAGCTGCAATGATAGGCCGCAAAAATGGATTTATAGCCCTATGTCGAAATGACGATGAATTCCCAGATTTTTTGAGTTACCACTGTATAATTCACCAGCAAGTATTATCCAGCAAGAGACTAAATACAAAAGAAGTAATGGACATCGCGTTTGAAATTGTTAATTCAATTCGTGGAAGTTCTCTCAAACGTCGTCTTTTTCAACTAAAACTCGATGAAGGTCAGTCTGATTTATTATTGCATACTGATGTAAGATGGCTAAGTAGAGGTAAATTTCTGCAACGATTTCGTGAACTATTGCCTGAAATAATAGAATTTCTTAATGAACAAGAGAAACAATATGTATATTTAAATGACAAAACCTGGCTTAGTGACTTAGCATTCCTTACAGATTTTACTTCCATATTAAGCCATTTAAATTTAGAATTACAAGGTAAAAATAAAACAATAATTGATATGATTAGCAGCATTGATGCATATAAAACCAAATTTATTTTGTTGATAGAAGATTTACAACAAAATAATATGAACCATTTTCCAAATATGGCAGACAACTTACAAAAAAATAAAAATATTATTTATGAGATTGACAAGTACGTGGGCGAAATACAAAAAGTAATGGAAGATTATGAGAAGCGATTCCAAGATTTTAAAAAAATTAAAGAAATTGTAGAATTTACGTCTTTTCCTTTCAAAAAAGATTTAATTGTGAAGGAAATTAGCAAAAAAAATTGCAGACTTATTTGATATCGAGCAAAACGTCTTGGAAAATGAAATTATAATTTTACAATCTGATTTAATCTTACAAGCCAGAAAATTTGAAGAAAATTTTTGGAAATATGTTAACCTAGAAAAGTATCCCAATATTATCAAATGTAGCGAATATATATATATATATATATATATATATATATATATATATATATATATATATATATATATATCTTGCTTTGGATCTACGTATCTGTGCGACTCGGCATTTTCATATTTACAATTGACTAAAAGTAAACTTCGTTCCGACCTGAACGATTCTCATACTGAGGACTCATTATTATTGTCTTTGTCAGGATATACTCCAAATTATGATGCACAAGTAAAGGAAATGCAGACTCAGGTTTCTCATTAATTTAAAAAGTTTGAATGAATAAATATTATTAATAAGTGCTCATGTTGTTTTAATTCCTCTGGACATAAGTTTTTTAACCCATTAAATAAATACTCATTTATGTAGATTAGGGTGGCCGTTATTTAATTTTTTTTGTATTTTCACTTGGCAAACCCCTTAGATTTATTCCAAATTAGAAAAAAAATATATATAAAAAATTTTAGATCGTTTGCATAATTATTGGGCGTGCCTTCAGCCCACAAAGTTTGCTAAAAATGCTATTTTTCTCACTATGGCTCGCTTTAATTGTTCATAACTTTAGTAATATTTATTTTAGAGAAAAACCTTATTCACAAATATTTTGGGGCTATATCTGATGAACAATGTTGCTCCGTATTAGTTTTCTGTAACATTAATATTAAATCCAGAAAAAAGGAAATTAGAAAATAACAGCGAAATTTTCATATATCTTCGCATTCTTTGCATACGAAATTATTTTCTTAGTATTTATTGCTTTTGTCATCATCATCATCTGCGTTATGTTTTTTTTTTATTTCTCAATCATCATTATTAAAAAAAGTAAAAAACAAAACAGAATAACAATAATTATGAGTAATAATTAACAAAACAAACTTCATTCGCTGGCTTGTTAAGTCAAGCAAATACTCAAATTGTTGGGAATTTCTTGCGAATTATTTGTAACAGTTTACCGTTAGTTCTTACTGAGTAGCAGAGCAGAATTCAAAATTTAAATGGACCGCAGGTTCTCGAAGGCGGAATGGATCAGTTCAATTCGTCTGAGACAAACAATTTTTTTCTTCGCTTTAAAATCAATATATCATTTTTGAAAAATGATCCAACTACATGGCCTGCGGATAACAATTTTACAACTGCTTTTCAAATTGTTAATGACATTAACGTGGTAAACGATACAGCTGAACGAGCGATGAAATTGATGCAAGACTGCAACCCAATGCTTACAAAAGACGAGGAACAAAAACAATATATCACCCTTTGCGCGAAATTATCATATATGCCAGTTTTTTCGAAATTGAGTTTTTGATGCAATTTTGTTTTACATTCAAAGACCTGAAAAAAAATTGTAGGCAAATTCCACTTCTTAGCTCCAAAAATTGACTGAATGCTTATTTTTTTATTGTGAGCGATTTTATCGTATCTTCCCATGAAGAATATTTTGCATGTTATTGTTGTTGCAATATTTACTACATAGAATTAGAAGGTAAAGCGAATTGCTTGCTTTATTTTGTTTTTACTCTCTATTCGTTTCACCGTTAATTTTACAGAAAAGGCATGCATTCTTTTTCGAATCATGTGTTTGAGGTAATCAGTTATTGCGAACCACTCCAAGTAACACATTTTCTACAGACAAATTAATAAACATTGCCTTAATAATGCTATCAGTTTCCAAAACCACAAGTAAATAATATAACTTAAAAGTAATTTGATGTGGATGTATTAGCTATGCTGTCACATTTCTTAAATTGTTCAAACTTCGTTGAAAAAATTAAAATTACATATTTACTTTCCGGTCATACAATAATGCCAGTTGATTCTGTACATGATTCTGTATGCCTGCATACAGTAACATTTAGGCGCCAAGTGAATGGCCCACAATTATTCGCAACTAATCCATTGGGGTACAACTGTATTGAAATAGGCCACTGGAAGTCCTTTGCAATCTGTTACTATCAAAAAAAGTAAAACTAAACATAAATAAAGTTCGGATAGATTTATTACATAAAAAATCAAAATCAATTGAACTCATTTAATGATATTCCGAAAATTCTACTAACAAGACTGCAAATAACTTTAATTTTACCTTTAATTTACAAAAGTTGTATAATTCACCTATGTGTATCTCTTTGCAAAAATTCAATGATTTGTACCATTCTATCAACCATCTTCACAATGCACTGCATGAGTAGTGGTTAACCCCTGAGTATTGGTCTTAAAAAAAATAATTAAGAAATACATAAAACCATAAATAAATCTTTGTTTCAAATTATTTCTTACACTGACAAATAATATTATCGTAAGTACCATTTTCTACAGACGCATCTTCGAAATGTTGTAAGTAGAGTTTTTTCCCGAGAAATCCCGTTCCCGGGATTTTTTTTCCGGGATCCCGGGAAGAAAAATTATATGTCAATAAATAGCAACTACAAAGACGTGTTGGCTCAGACACGTCGTATTATCAAAATTTTCAAAAAAAAGTTCAACAAAAAATGCTATACTTCAAAAATATGTTGTCGCAGAACACAAGAAGGAAGTATGTCTCCAATTAGATATTGTAACTGGTTGGAATTCGTTAGTACCAATGATAGAAAAGTTTCTGCTCATAAAAAATTCAATAAAAAAGAGCCTTATTGATTTAGAAATGGTTGAACTATGGGTTTTGGAAAATATAGTTGTATTAAACAACATGGATAATTTTAGATTTTATTAACAGTGATCATAAACATAGTTTGTTTTCTTATGCTTCTAAGCATTTGGTAGTTGGATATGCTGAAAATTTTTATAATCGACTCTTTAGTGTACAGAATTTCGAGAAGTTGAAACTTTTGATGAGGTTGAAGAATTTTCCGCTGCAAAAGAAAAAAAACATTTGAAGAAGTCTTAAATGCAGCCATTAGTGACGTAAATTGAGGTACTCAACCCACCTCCAAAAATAAATTCAAGGTCTCTATAAAAAAAGAATTCAAATTTTTTGAAGGAAGTGGCCAAAGAACTCAAAGTATTGCGCATTTGATTAAAGCACTTTTATCCGTACGTCCAACTTCAGTAGAAAGTGAGAGAGTTTTTTCGATAGCAGGCAGTTTGTTAATAAAATAAGAAATAGACTTCGGATGAGTCTATAAATGCACTCAGTGTATTAAAAAATTATTTTTTAAACCAAAAAAACAAATAATGTTTATTTATAAAAATTTATTTTATATACATTTTTCATTCTTGTATTGCTGGAAATATGTATTTCTTATATTTGTCTATTTTGTATTGCCTCTATAAATCCAAATTGTAATGATAGTATTCAAGAACTGGTATTCTCATGGAGAAGTAACATCCGTTAAGGAATATGATTTTCGATTTTATATAGAACTATTATATTATAATGCCCGTATTCTAAAAAGTATTTTAGGTTTATTGAGGGTTTATTTGACAAGTATTGCATAGAAATATGTCAAATAAACCGTTAATAAACCTAAAATAATCTTTATGAATACGGGCATAAAACTATTAATTGTTTTAAATAGTTGAAGTGTTATATTTTGTTTTTGATCTCACACTACTCCTAGTTCCTATTTTTATTTTTAATAACGTATGTTTATTTTTTTACTTAGTTATGTAAGTATTTACTTCGTGTAAACCAAAATTTTTACGTTTCTAAATAAAAAATTTATTACTAAAAACAAATAAATTTTTGTATTTATGTCATAGGCCGGGATCCCGGGAAATTAAAAAAAATTTCCCGCTTTCCCGGGAAACACAAAACCCCGGGAAAAAAAAACTCTAGTTGTAAGCGAAATTATCGTATACACCAAAAAATACGTTTTTCTGGGAAAACTTTAACTTTTTCACCAGAATACTTTTAGGTGTAATTATATTATATAAGTATATATGTACATCTGGCACATGTAAATTTTTATTTTGATATTGCAAGCGAAAGCAGAGAAAAGTAGAAAAATAGCTCTCCTGTAAAATTTGGATTTTGTACATACGATAATTCCGCGCAAAGGGGTCGATATATTGCAAGTAGTCAAAAACTATCAAAAACAAGAAAACATGAAGGAGATTTTAACACAAAACTTTTTATAATTACACCATTTAATAAAACAATAATTACCAGGCGAAGATATGTAAAAATTTCGCTGTTATTTTTTAATTTCGTTTTTTCTGGATTTAATATTAATGTTAAAGAAAACTAATACGGAGCAACATTGTTCATCAGATATAGCCCCAAAATATTTGTGAATAAGGTTTTTCTCTAAAATAAATATTACTAAAGTTATGAACAATTAAAGCGATCCATAGTGAGAAAAATAGCATTTTTAGCAAACTTTGTGGGCTGAAGGCACGCGCAATAATTATGCAAACGATCTAAAATTTTTTATATATATTTTTTTTTTCTAATTTGGAATCAATCTAAGGGGTTTGCCAAATGAAAATACGAAAAAAATAAAATAACGGCCACCCTAATGTAGATTATTTACCCCTTAATCATGGAGGTCGCCAAAGTGCACGTCGGTATAAAAACACATTGCAAAAACATCCCCTTCTTACCTAAAAAATAGGTCGATCGCGACACAATTTTAAAATAAAAAGTAGATCTTATGTGCACCAAAGTTGGCCACACCTGCTCTATTGCACGCTCCCAGTATAATAAGTACTTTAAATAAATTGGCATACAACAGCTATATTGCTCGAATGAAAGTTAAACTAAAAACTAACCCAAAAACGTTTTATAAGTTTATAAATTCTAAACGTCGAGTTTCTGGCTATCCTAAATATCGAAACTTTGGCACCACTATTGCTAAGGATGACTTAATTATTTGTAATATGTTTGCTAATTTCTTTGCAACAGCATATTCTACAAATAGGATATACAACACGAATAGTCCATATCTCTTCTCCTGGAATACATACATCATTTATTAATCTTACAACTGTTTTATCCACCTTGAAATCTTTAAAATCTTCGTTTAATTCTGATCCTGATAGAGTGCCAAGCTGTATTTAAAAAAATTGTGCGGAATCTTTACGTTATCCACTTACTAAAATTTTTAATAAGTCTGTCTATAGAGCTGTGTTACTTACCACATACATGGTACCAAACGTTTATTATTCCTTTGTTAAAAATGGAAGTAAAATGGAAGTACCAAACTACAGAGGTATTGCTAAATTAAATGCTATGCCTAAACTTTTGGAGAAAATTATAACTGACAGTCTTTCACAACAGTATGCAGTTCACCAACATGGGTTCTGAAAATCTCGATCTACTACCACTGCGGTTTACGATGGCTTTTTTAATAAAAAACAAACTGATGTAATTTACACAGATTTTAGTAAAGCATTCGACAAAGTAAATCAACATATTTGGATTCATAAGATGTCGCGTATGCGTTTCAGTTCTACTACATTACAGTGGCTGACTTCATATTTGTCTAGCAGAACGCAACAAGTAAAATTTAGAAATGTTATATCAAAAGATATTATGATATCATCCGGAGTTCCACAGGGTTGTCATTTGTGGCCAATACTTTTTACTCTTTTCATTAATGATTTGCCATCCGTCATTGTAAATTCTAAAGTTTTAAAGTATGCCGACGATGTAAAAATTTTTAAGATATTAAACTCCCCTAATGATCCAGTTATGCTGCAGTCGGATATGGATTAACTATTTCAGTGGTGTCAAACTAATTTAATGGAACTAAATATTAACAAGTATAAGCACATGTTCTTCAGAATAAACAAATTGGACTCTAGCTATTGTATAAATGGAACGATGCTAGAAGAAGTGAACAACATTATTGATCTTGGGATCTTGTTAGATCAAAAACACAATTTTCGTGATCTCATAGCACTTGTCGTTAAAAAGGCTACAGGTGTTCTTGGTTTTATAAAACGCTGGTCCAAGGAGTATACTTCCTTAGTTCGTCCAATACTTGAGTATGGATCGATTATATGGGACCCCTGTTTACCGTTCATATTATTGAAATACCTTTGAATCTGTACAAAAGCAGTTATTTTGCTTAAGAGGTCTTGGCTGGAATTCTTTCATGCTACCATCTTATACAGGGTTTTTCAACAGGGACGTTGCAAAAGTAGAGCGACAGGGACAGCAAACGACGCCATATTTCTTGCCGCTCTTTTGACATTTCTCTTCAGTAAGGTTTGGCATTTCATGATGGAAAGATATACAAGCCAACAACGAGTCGAAATTATTAAAATTTACTACCGAAATTTGGATTCAGTGGCCTCAAAGTTAAGAGCGCTACGTTGAATTTATGGTCGTCATAATCGTCCTAGCAGATCAACAATTGAGCATCTAGTGGACAAATTTTAATTCATTTGCCGTGCCAATGACACAAAGAAGTGCCCGTAGTGTCGATAATATTGCTGCCGCTGAGCCTTCAGTTGAAGAGCGTCCAAATATGTCTCGCATACATCGTTTTCAAGCGTTGGGCATCTCTGTGACGTCATTGTGACGAATTTTGCGAAAAGATTTTAGCCTACATCCTTACAAGATCAAATTGACGCAAGAACTGAAGCCGCTTAGCCACCAGAAGCGTCGTATGTTCGTGAATTGGGCTGAGCAGCATCTTGAAAATGATTCCGATTTTCATCGAAAAATCATCTTCAGCGATGAGGTCCATTTATGGCTGAATGACTTCGTCAATAAATAAAATATGCATTATTGGTCAGGCAGTAATCCACATGTACTCCATGAGTCATAATTCCATCTCAAAAAAATTACGGTTTGGTGCGGTTTATGGAATGGCGGCGTCCTTGGGCCGTACTTCTTCAGCGATGATCAAGGCCGGCAGGTTACTGTGAATGGGAATCGCTATCGTTTAATGATAACCGAATATTTTTTACCCCAATTGGATGATATGGACTTGGAGGACATGTGGTTCCAACAGGACGGCGCTCAACAATGTGGTGATTTATCGTGCTCACCGTCCGTAGACATATCACACGCCGCCCGTTGCCGGAGCGGTAGTCAGAATATAAGCGTCCAACCAGCGCCACCCAAAGCCGGTACCCTCCAATTTCGGATATTTCCAAGAAACACCGGTCAGAGGAGAGCCCATGGACATTGGGTTAACAATTTCGTTACTACCATTGTCTGGAAAGCAGCAACACCTCTTGTTGAGGAGGTTAAACTACTACCCAGCATGTACCAAGGCCACTACGTGTACCTCCCGCAGGAGGACCTCACCAATCACCAGGCCGGTGACCTTACTTCCCGAATGGCTGAGAGTCTCAGTCTACCGGGGGCTTCCTGGTGCCCGTAGTACCAGATTAAGGCATCTCTGGTCAGTCCGTGAGAACACCAGAAATGCCTGCCACCCGCACTAAGTACGCGTGGCATAAAGGCCGTGCACCAACCATTAATGGCATTCTCTGCCTATATTGAGCGCCAGACCACTCAGGGCTAGGTCGAACCCAATATTCCCCGGAGAAAACAAGCTACTGACGGGACACTTGCCAGCAGCCTTTTCTGTATCCCCGGGGGGGAGGACGGCGCACAGTGAGACAGCCCTATAGTAACCGCGGCAAAAAATAGTTCACAGTATATTAACAGATCAATGAGTTACAATGCTCTGAAATTTAAGCCTCATAACTTCATTACTTTTTGGTCTAGAGCAAGTCAAAGTTGAGATATGCCAACGCACTTGATATACATATGTTAGTTCAAAATGTAATATTAAAAATCTTATTAATAAAAAAATACATAATAAATATAACTTTAAAGTATTTTTTTAATTAATTTAGTTGTTGTAGAATATCTACTCTAAATTTAAAAAAAAAACCACAAAAAAATTTCTTAACAACAGAATTGTTGTGTAAAAATTTAGCATTTTGCATTTTCAATTGACTAGAAAATATGGAGCAGCCCCTCGCCCTAGGTGCAGACTTATATCAAATGAAAGATTAAAGTCTCAGGTTTCATTTAAAGTAAAGGACATATAGCAAAAGTTTGCAAAAGTACTTTAAACATACAAAAAACTAAAAAAAAAATACGCAACGCGCACATTCTGTCGCTATACGTATGTTAGCATGCAATAGCATGTTTACAACTTTTTACTTTTATTTTTTTTAATTGTGAATAGTTGCACTTATTTTTTATTATTATTTTATTTTTATTATTCATTTAATTGATAATAATGTTATCCGAAGAAGCGCAAGAAGCAATGAATAAGGAGTATAGAAACTGTAGGCTATTCCATTCTCGTAAAAATTTACGTACATATTTCTACGAATGAAGATGTAATGCACTATTTTCAAATATCATCAGATCCTTATATTAATTCATTTAGAATGAGAATGAAATTGAAAAAATTTGAATACCATGATGATATTAAAAAATTATTGATAGAATGAAAAAACTGTTCTTTTTTATTGCATTTCAATGGGAGGTGGGCGTGTTATTTTAATTTTTGCATAAAACATTTTAAATTAAATAAATTACAGTAATATCAAATTTGAAGGTTGTACCTAAAATATTTTAGAAAATATGGCTTTTTTTATGTTGAGGTTGTATGGGTGGTGGGGGTAAAAGTTGCCCTAAGTTCAAAATTTTTTTCCGATAATGTTTGTAACAATATAACATTCAAGTATACCAAGTTATACCTAAAGTATTACGGACAATACGGCATTTTACAAATTTCGATTGCATGGGAGGTGGGTGTATTTTCTTAAGTTTTTTTTTTAACTGGAATTGTCTCAAAAATAACCTGTGCAAAATTTAGAGCTCTACAATGACTCCTTGTAATTAATGCCGGCGTTGTCTCACTGTGCGGCGCCACAAGCCGCCCAGCGAATGTCACAATCATTTTATTGGAAACCAAGTTTGGAGAACGTGTTATCTCAGGAAATGGTCCAGTCAATTGGTCGTCTCGGTTGTGTGATTTGACGCCGTTAGACTATTTCCTGTGTTTATGGTCTATGCCAACAACGAACGTGAAATTACAGCAGTATCGGCCGATTTTTGCTTGAATACCATCGAAAATTGGGTTCAGCGTCTGGACTTCTGCAAGCGTGCCCGTGGTGGATATGCAAAAGAAATCGAGTTCCATACACAATGACTTCGAATGTACTTTTACAGGAATAAAGAATTTCATTGATAATTAAAACCGTTTTGTTTTTTTTTAATTTGCAGCGCTCATATTGAAAAACCCGATACTAGTAGGCTTGTTCTTATTAAGTTACCTATATTGGAAAGCCGTCGAGTAATGCTCAGTGCTTCTTTTTTATATGGATTAATTCATGGTGTAGTGAATTCAGAGTTCCTTCAGCATATGTGTTCCTATTAGGCCTACACGTTATGATATAAATTTAAACGAATTATACACTAGGGGAAATAATTATAAGGCCAAACCTTGATGTTCAATAAGTCGATGAGTTTTTGTTCAATATTTGTATTAATGGGTGAACAGTAAACATAAATAGAAATTCGTTTTATAAAAAAATTAACATTAATTTTGTTCAACTTATAGCAAAGGTATTAGAGAAGAAGTATTATTTTAAAAGGAAAAAATTATAAGACCAAACTAAAACAATTTTCATAAATAAAAGAAAAAATTAAGCACATATATTCATATTTTCGCCCATTGGAAAAAACTTGTCGAGATAACATTGCCCACAAATTCTCGATGGGATTAAAGTCAGGGCTACAGGCCGGCCATGTTAAAACAGGTATGTTTTCTGATGCTAGGAGAGCTTTAGTCACTTTCGAATTATGTATGGCTGCATTGTCGTGCTGAAAACCCCAGTTTTCGGTTGGCATATTCTCCCCAAAATTTATCAATACATCATCGAGAAACTCTACATATTTTTCACTATTCATTTTTGTAGAAATAAAGCATACTGGAGTCTTTCCCGTAATTGATATAGCAGGCCAAATCATGAGCGATCCTCCTCCAAATTTCGAGACATTCTCTGATCTTTTTTGTTGCTTTTTTGGTGCCAATATTTCTGATATCCATCTGGCCGATCAAGATTAAATTTTTTCTCATCCGAAAAAATTACCGAGGACCATTCCTTTTCCCAAAACTGATACTTTTCGGCGAATTTAAGTCTGGCAGATTTATGATGACTTATAAGCCTTGGTTTGGCAACACGTTTACAGTATTGTAAGTTGTTGTCTGAATGTAATATTTGTCTTATTCGCCTCTTAGTAACATTTAAATTAAGGGTATCGATTATATTGGCTGGAGATATGGATTTGTTTACAGCTAAACGTTTTATTTCCCGTATATTTCTCTCAGTTAGTTTGGGCTTTCTTCCTGTTCTCTAATTTTTTCCGTAATTTTCCCTTGAATTCAAATAATGTATAACTACTGACTTACTTCTATTTAATTTAGAAGCAATTTGTCTTGTTGTCATACCTTTACCACGGTAATATAATATGTCGCATTGTTCTTTAGTACTTAGCTGTTTTCAACGTGGCATGTTTTGGATAAACTATAGTCAATTTGTTATTTTTTTAGTTAAAAATTGTTACTTATTCGTTAGTTGTTAATAACTTACAAGTTTGTGTACACTACAACAAGAAGAATTTAGTTTTTTTTTTAATTTTTGAAGCAAACACTATCACGTGGTCTTAAAATTATTTCCTTCTGCGTGTTTAAACAACTTTATATAAAAAAGGAGAAGAACAAGCAAATTATTTAATACTCACGATTAAAAATGTAGTAATGGTTAACAGTTCTAAATATGTGTATTCTAATGGTAAATTCTATATATACGCAGAAAAAAATTATTTTATATTTTAGTCTTATAATTATTTCCCCTAGTGTAGTTTATAGACATGAAATAAATAATAAATAGAAAATAAATAAATAAATAAAACATTATGGAGTGTAAATAAAGCTTTAAATGGAAAAGTATCGGTGTTTTAGTTTACAAATATCGAACCCTTAAATCTAAAACGAATTATAAGGGACAATCCGTAACAATAGATATTCGTTTTATTTTATTTTTTTCTTATAAACTTTGTTTTTTATTTCTGGATCATTTTATTGTTGCCGAAAAGAATTTAAATTGGAATCATCAAATGTTGAGTTTGTATTATTAATTTTATTAAAATCAGTTATTAATACAAATTATTTTATTTCTTATTAATACATAACGTACAATATATATACATATGTACATACATACTCGTACACATGTTAAACATAATCATTTCTATTATATGCTTAATTTATTATATTTAACTAAAATTAAGAACGGAAAAGAAATATTACATTAAATTAAAATACCAAATGGTGTAAGAATTTTGGAGCCGGTGTTAACTCTACCATAACATAGCGCTGTAGCTAATAATTAAGGGCTCACTTTCCATATTAGGAACAGCAAAAAAAAAAAAGAAATATAAAAACATTGACTCAATTTATTGAAATATAAAAAGTGTTGTAAGGAAGGAAGAAGGAAACTATATATATAGTATGTATAATACAGGAGGAAAAGCAGGGGTATGTAAATGTGTATTGGATGTAAGCATGGATGTGTGCTTGTGTGGGAGTATTGGGTGGGACTGTCATTTGCATATGTAAATGGGTATAGGTGTAAATTAGTAAGTTGAGTATATTATTTATTGCAACGCCGCTAATGAAGTTCCTTAATTCAATTCTTTTCTGGTGGTATTGGGTAACAGCAGGCACATAAGACCTCCACCCATAAGGAGAACAGCTACAATGAAAGTTGGTGCAGGACAGTATTGATCTAATAGAGTGGCTATAACAATATTACCAATAATACCACCCATTCGGGCAGCAACCATTGAAATGGCCACACCTGTTGCACGCAAATGTGTGGGGAATACTTCGGTAATCAGGCAATCGAGGGCAGCATTGGCCGCTGATATGGCACCACTGAATACAGCCGACACTATAAGATTCTGGGTTGAATTGTAGACGAAGTACATGGCAGCTGAACAGACACCGGCTGTCATGGTACCAAAAATCAAAAAGAATTTACGTCCCAATAAATCCATACCCAATATGGCAATTAAATTGGCGGGTAAAGCTGAAGCCAACGAGATCAAAGATTCCATGAAGACTGCTGAAGGTATGTGGGAAGAGCAGACAGCATCCACTTCGGTTTTTTTACCCACTACATATTCGGTAACCGTACAAACACCGGCAGTTTGATTGTTGGGGAAATTAGTGCTATATTCCTCGAAACGATTGAATAATTCTGGGAACCACATCATTAAACCGTAATAGCCAATGTGGAAAGTAAAATTAATGGTAATTGACA
The DNA here is from genome assembly GCA_963576795.1 of Metopia argyrocephala. NCBI lineage: Eukaryota > Metazoa > Arthropoda > Insecta > Diptera > Sarcophagidae > Metopia > Metopia argyrocephala. The sequence goes on from OY756208.1 coordinate 112,473,290, forward strand.
CTAAAGTGAACTTCAAGATGGGTGAAGTAAACAATTGTTTGCTATGATCCACCATGCCGGATAACATTCTGGCATATTTGCCTTTAATTGAGTCACGACTTTCTTTTAATTCAGCCAACATTTTCTCATCAATATCTAATTCAGTAACGGCATACAATTCAGCTGGTTTCTTAGTGTTGGTCACAAAAATGCCACGAAAAATGGCCAAGGCCTTGTCCTGCTTGCCGCACGATAACAGAAATTTGGGTGATTCCGGTAAATAGAATAGTAAAAAGGCAACAATAAAAGATGGTATGGAGCATGTCATCAAGAAGATTCGCCATGAGTTGTAAGTGAAGAGGGGTGTAACAAAGCCAATACCAGTGGGAATGATGAGCCAAGCTAAACCGGCTACAAAGAGATTACCAAATGTCCAGAAGGCAGCCATAAAGCTTAACATAGAGCCGCGTTTCGATTTCGGTTGAAATTCGGCGAAATAAGACCAGATGACAGGGCCGCTACCACCCAGGCTGATATAAATAAACAAAATTAAGAAAACGATTATTTTACTAAAAATGGATATATTCTGATTTGAATACTATATTAGATGATAATAAAACTAAGTGTGAAATAAAAAAGTTGTTTAGTGTTTTAGTAAGTTACAAAAATTTCGCCGTTTATGAAAAGAAATTCAAATACATATGTATGTATGTATGTATGTATATATGTATAAAGCTTAAATATATGTATGTAAGGAAATAAAAAATTCATAAAAAGTCATTTAAAACTACTTAGCTAAATATGACATTTCACAATATTTTTAAAATTACTGAAATAATCAAAACCTTGCAATGGAGAATAGTATTTTTGATAAAAATTATATTTTATTTATAAAAATAAATATTTTAATGGAATTAATTTAATATGTTACTGAGAAAACAAGCAAAATATTAATTCATTTTAGTAAAAACTACAACATTTAACCCCTATTAGTTACGTCATATTTGTGCATATTTCGCCATAAATGCATACTTTTGCATTTTTAATTTTTTCTCATATATGTATGGCATATTTTCAAAATATTTATATATCGTTCATTTGCGAGAAGAGTGGCATAACTCAAAAAAGCGATTCTGAGATAAATGCATTTAAAGATTTTTATTTAGCCTAACGTATAGAAAAAGTAAAATACATTTTTGGTCGCCACTCAATGAAAAAAAGTTCGCCTCATATTTCTGCTATGTTAACTCAAAAAATTTGTTTTTTGAGTTATGCCATTCTTCTCGCAAATGAGCCACATGTTAGAAGAATTTACGTGTATTACCAAATTTTATTTTTCAAAATAATGACTACGTACTGACGCATAACTTAAGTATAATCTCGCGAGAATGGTTCAAGAAGCTCCTTTCCAAACTATTGTGCAATATTCCATATTTAATGTCAAATTGATAGAAATGTCAAAGCAGAAAATTTTAAATGCAAAACATACAAACTTTAGATTTAGTGGAATTGGCGTTTAAAAAATTGTTTAATAATGAATTCTAGATTAAAGGTTACGTATTTTTCAACATTTTATCTAATAGAGAAAAATTGCATTAATTGCATGATATTAAAAATTAAATTAAAAGTTGATTTTTAAATATATTAGTTTTTGTAAGAATATGCCGAAAATTAAGCAATTCGTGTCAAACAGAATGTAATGTCATCATTACATTCCTTTAAAGTAGGTTTCGTTGTTATTTCTTATATATAAGTTATATACAAAAATTATTACAAACACAATTATATCGGGGTTTTCAATAAGAGCGCTACAAAAGTTTTTTTAAATAAACCAAAAACGGTTTTGGATATCAATGAAATTCTTGATTCCTGTAAAAGAACGTTTGATGCCACCACCACCATCACAGGGACGCTTGCAGAAGTCCAGACGCTGAACCCATTTTTCGTCTGAAGAGAAATGTCAAAAGATCGGCAAGAAATATGGCGTGACGAATCATCGTCACAAAATCAGTATCAAGTCGCATTTTACATGAAATTTTCAATATGTACATTTTTATTGATGAACCTTAGTGACAGCGACATAAGCTGAGACACTTATTTTTTTTAGCTCTTTCTGTTTTTTTTTTTTTTTGGTTTGATGAACACTGTGGCTTTACTAGGTTGGTGGTGTCATGGTACAATGGTTAGAGCAAACGCACAGAAGCTCCAACGACCGAGGTTCAAATCCCAGTGAAGGAGAAAAATTAGAAAAATTAAATTTGCGGTTTTTCAAAAATTATAGTTTAAAAATAATATATTCATAGGTGAATCAAAGTAATATTTTTCGATACTGTCTGTACATTGATGACACATTATGTAAAAATTTACTATGGCTCTCCATGATAATGTCTAGGGCAACCAAAAATATGCTCTATTAAATTAGTTTTAAGCGCCTAAAATATGCATTGAAAAAACACTTTTAGGCGTTAAAAACATGCTCTATAGAACGCATAATACATACATATGTTGATGTAAAATTACGTATATTTTTTTCAAAAATTTGAAAACATGAAAAGTAACAATTAGCCACCAACCAGATAAAAAAAGGTCCTTTATATTAACATATCGCTCATTTGCGAGAAGAGTGACATAACTCAAAAAAACAAATTTTTTGAGTTAATTATGCAAAAGTATGAGACGAACTGTAATTTAAAATATATCTAAAAATTGTATTTCTATCTCTTTTTTTCACTGAGTGGCGACCAAAAGTGTCAGTTTGGCTAAATTAAAATGTGTGAATGCATTTATCTCAGAATCACTCTTCTCGCAAATGAGCGATATATTTATTTTAATTGTAAAATTAACAAAAAATAAATAAATAAAAAAATGTCTAAAAATTCAGACTGACAAGAATACAAAAATAAAAGAGTAAAAAATTAATTTAAATTATTGTTGCAATAAATAACAATCATATCGCTCAAATTTTGAAATATGAAGCCTTGTCGTAAAACGCTCTTGTACATCGAGAAACTTCTTTCGACATCAACGGAAGTAATTGGTGCAAATATAAAAGCAAACGTTTCCTTGCATAATTTCTCGCGTTGAGCTCAATATGTTTTTGACTTCCGAGGTGTTGTTTTATGGTAAATATTTTCTTTGCTGACACTGGCTTATTTCAAACTTTACAAAACAGAATATTCCTATTAATGTTAAAATCTCGATATTCGCTAATATATTATTTAGTCTGTTTGACACAGACTGCTTGATTTCCTGCATATTCTTACGAAAATTTAATTAATGTAAAAATTAACTTTTAATTTAATTTTTTATATCATGCAATTATTGCAATTTTTCTTCAATAGGTACAACGTTGAAAAATACGCTACTTTTAATCAGAGTGGGCAAACAAACAAAACATTTCGCAAATGTTACCACAAAGTCATAAACTTTGAAAAATTTTTTTAATCGTAGTGTACATGAGCAAAACCAAAACAAATACTTTCTAAATGAGAAAGAGCGCAAACAAAAAAATTCGCTTTTTGCTCTTGTGCTTGCTTTGTTATTCCGTTAAATTCGTATAATTTGCTCTTTTTTCTCTTCTTCTTTCTTTTCTTCTCATTCATTTTTTGTTGTACCTACGCACATTTGAGTTAGTGTATTTGTAGTGCTCAAAACAAAAACAATATACAAAACTAAATGGGACAATCACTCTCACTGTTTTTGTTTTGTTTTACTCATTGTAAAGAACAAAACAAAATGAGATCAAACGTTTCGTTTCCTTTATTTTCCTACTCTGCTTTTAATTTAGAATTCATTATTAAGCAATTTTTTTAAACGCTAATTCCCCTAAATGTAAAATTTGTACACTATGTATTTAGTTTGTTTTTTGCTTTGACATTTCTATCAAATTGATATTAACTATTGCACAATAGTTTAAAAAGGAGCTTTATGAACAATTCTCGTGAATTTCATCAATTTCACAATGTTAAATTTTAAGCATTTTCAAGAGTACCCTTATTATTCAATAGATTATACTTAAGTTATGTGTCAGTACGTAGTAATTATTTTGAAATAATAAAATTTAGTTATATATGTAAATTCTTCTATTATATGTAAAACTTTGTAAAACATGCTATACATATATGTATGTATGAGAAAAAATTGAAAAATGCGAAAGAATGCATTTATGATGAAATATGCAAAAATATGCCGCAACAAATAGGGTTTAAACTTCGTAGTTTTTCCTAAAATGAATTAATATTCTGCTTGTTTTGTCAGTAACATTCAGAAAAAAAAAATGCTAATGCATTTTTTTGGTTGCCCCAATAATTTCTATCTTAACTCACCAATACCGGGACTTCTACGAGACAAAGTCAACTTCAGTCATATATGACGTTTTGGACAAATGCTTTAAAATTTCATATTTTTAAATATATAAATAACAAATATTGAATAAAAAATTTAAAGTACACATTGCATATTTAGTTTAACTAAATTAATAATTGTAAATAAGTTTCCAAAAACTGAACTTTTTTTTTGACAAAATAAAAAATTCAGTTTAACTTAATTGGCTAATATTGCAAGTTAAGAAATTACAAATTTAAATTAGGATATATAGTACCTATATACATGTATGTAGGTATGTATTGTAAATACGTTTACTGAATCGCAATATGTTTGCATTCAAATACAAGTATTTTACTTGTATTTTTATTTAAAAATTTCCTTTATGCAGCGGTTATTTTGTGTATGTAAAGATGTAATAAAATGGTGTTAATTTAAATGTATCAGGTGTTATTTTTATATTTAGTATGCCAAAACGGCACACTTTTTTTTAGCGAAATTTAGCAAATCAATTAACATCTGATGTGAATTTATTTTAAGCTTTTTATACGAGTAACATCAATTAAATAAAAACTACATACATATGTTTTATATACTTTTAAGCCTTAAATGATTCATTATTTAAGAAATTTAAAATACTTACGCAGCGCCATTCAGAAATCGAAACAGCATAAACCATTCGTAAGTTTGCGAAAATGAAGAGGCGACTATGCAAAAACCATTCATAAAGGAAATCACTATCAATACCTTTTTACGGCCCATTGAATCGGCTATACTACCCCAAAAGTAGGCACCCACCATCATGCCAATGAAGATAATAGAATTTAACCAACCTTTGGTCGCTGTGTTTAAATTAAGATCACATTGAGCAGAGGGTAAAATGAAAGACATCGAAATGACATCCATTTCCTCGCTGGTACTGACCAAGCCACAAATGGCCAATAATATGTAATGGAATTTACCATAGCCGCACATTTCTATGGCCTGTTCAAAGCCGGCCTTAAGACCGCTTCCAGAACGACCACCATTTCCGCCTTTCTCTACGTCATGCTTATCATTTTCATATGCTTCGTTGATATGATAACCAGGATCTTTATTGTCAGAACCCAAGCCGTAGGGTTGTAATATTGAACGATTATCTACGATTGTATTGCTGGTATTATTATTCGGTTGTAGTCCAGTATCTACATTATAGGCTAAAAAAAAATAAAAAAAAAAACAAAATGATTGAAAATAAATTCTCGCTTTTAGATCACTTACAATTACTTGAATTTTTTGGAGAGTCACCTTCTACCATTCTATGAACTCGATTTGTTTATAAACTTTGTGTGGCGCGTAATTCGCAGAAATAAAACAAATTGATAAAAAACAAAAATTTTTAAGGGATGTAAATTAACAAAAACAACTATATAACCAAAATTAAAGGTATAGTTGACTAGTTTGATGAGAGGTTTTTAGTTCTGCAAAAAAAAAGAAATAAATTAATTAATATTAATATTAAGCTTTAATACATATGTATGTATGCCGTATAAAAATATACTTAAAATATGAAATAATTAAACTGAATAATTTTGCCAAAGTGCAAAGTGGGAAAAAAATTGTTGCCTGTTATATTTTACCCTTTCAAGCCTTCTGTTAAGTTAAATAGAACGCTTTGTCTTTGGTTCTTTTCAGGCTGTGCATTTCTAGGCTTATCAAGTTATAGTTGTAACCTGACCGAGAATCAAAATTTCAAACCATATTTTGGTGGTTTTGATGGCACAAACTGTAGAAAAGTACATCACTCCCTTAATCCAACAAGTTGCTCATCAATGGTGACATTTTCGTAACAATTATAAAACTTTGGAAGAAGTTGTTTCCACGGTTGCACAGTTTACGAATAAGAGCTAATTTATCGCAACTACGCATTTGTCGTCGATTTAAAACATCATCGAAACGGATGGTAATCATATGAAATTTTTCTTCACACATAATTGATCCGGAAATGGGGCGACATTTCCATTTTTTGTACTTTCAATAATAGATTTTATATTATCGAACTATTTTGCTCAAATAAAAAAACAAGATTATACATACCGATTACGCCAGCAAAAATGAGCAAAGCAATATATTATTAGTATTTTCGATGAAAATTCTTTCTATTGGAGGCCGAAAAAACAACATAAAAGCTGACAGAATGTCATTGCATCTGGCATCGTTGAGATAATATTCTCAGCCGTAGCTCTAATAGGCTGAGGTAATGGAATGGCACTCCAAAGCATTTTGTTTTTAGCAATAAAAAACAGATTAACAGACCTAGCTGCAGCTAGAATGGGTTCCCGTTAAGTATCTATTTCAGAAGAACTTGTTTCCCTATTTTCTGAAATATAATCAAATTCCGAATCTGAAATATCGAAGTCACTTTCTGTATTGAGCAGTTCTCCTTCAATAAATTTTTACATTAGATGTGTTGAGTAGAGATTTGCAGTGGTCACGTGATTTGCGTGGTTCACGTGAATAATGCGTGAGAGTGAGTTATTTTAATTGTACTGACGTGAGTAGTGCGTGAGTAAAGAAAAATTCGAGTGAGTGATTCGTGGGAGATTATAAAATTTCTTACGTGAGAGTGAGCCGAAATTCACCCAGTCGCCCATCTCTAGCATTGAGTAAAGATTAACTTAATAATATTTAGGGAGAAGTGATCCAATATAGAAACAAATATAAAATTAAATGGTTATTTTGTATGAATATTGAAGTATGGACCAAATGGTCCATTAACCTAACATTCGTAAGTTTTTTCTAACCTAATAGCAGGGTTAATAGTGGGCATTATGCTAATTTTTTTTCAATTAAATAGGCGCAACTCTAAATAATACCATTAATGTGAAAGAAAACGACTCAATAACTTATAACCAGACTGGAACAACTAAAAATAACACAAAACAAAACACATAAAAATAAGCAAAACGAGTTATATAAAAATAGATATAGCTGTAGTTTCCAGATAAGGAAGTGGAAGTGATGCCCACCATTTTTTCGTGGTCGGACTCTTTATGATTTAGTATGCGATATGTAAACAAAGAAGTGATGCACAAACAGAAAAATGAGGTAGTACTCGATTACTTTATAAATTAATTAAGGAAATGTGTTTCAAGCAAAAAATTTCTTTAAAATTGTTCAATTTGTTTTAGTTATTTTTGATAGCGAACAGCAGATAATATCTATTATTTAATTTACATGTATTTTATGTACAGTTGTGTTACTATTTCATTACTTTTATGAATATTGAAAACTTGCCTAAATAACCGATAGCTTTTGGTGTGCATCATGAAATAACATTGGAATAACATCATGGTCGTTTAATAGTAAATTTGCTCTTAATAAAGGTTTACCAATACATAACATACATACATACATAACTGGCCTTTACAACCCTGTGTCAGGATTACGGCCTAGCTTCTCGCAGCACTCATGTTGTGTGTGTCAATTTTTTTATCCATGAGTACCGGGACCTACAGTTTAATGTCGACTCCGAACGACAGACTTGAGAAGCTTGTTCATGGCAATTAGTTACTCTCAGAGCTTTTGCCAGAAGACTGCTGGGAGGTAGTCGCCGAAAGAAATATTTTTTTCATATTTCTTTTTTTGAAGATGTCAGAGCCTGGAGTCGAACCCAGGGCCAATGTCTTAGTAAGCCAACACACTAACCACTAGACCACGGCGACTACTTTTTCAGTTACAGCGTTCTTTAATTCCATCGACGATATGTAAGCAACAATTGTAGTTCAAGTTGTCATTTTAAACTGGATACCTTGATGTGGTATTCCATTGAAAGTAACATGCGACCAAGGACGGCAATTTGAGTCAAACCTTTTCAGCGAAATTATTCGGAGTCACTGTACGATTTTTAATATTGGGTTTATAAGATAATGTTTCATAACTAAAGTAGGGATTAAACCAAAAATAGGGAGTTATTATTAATTAGACTGCTAATAATTATTTTAATTCTGTTATTTAAAATTTAATTAAACGAATAAGACAAAATGTCATAATTATATATTAACAACTATTTGATATTTTTACCAATTCAGCTAGAATTATAGCTAGTTCAGCTTATAAAATATTTAAGAAAGTAGGAAAACTTTATTGATTTATTTATTTTTTTTATTTATTTTTTTTTTGTAATTTAAAGAAATTAACCCAAAAATTTTTTTGTTGGCATTTAAGCATTTTTTTGTTTGTTTTTATTTACTTAAAATTTGTATACATAAATAAAAGCTTTTATAGCTGAATTGCAGTTTGTTGTAAGCAAAAAATTAGAAGTAAATTTTCTATCTTCCTTTGCATATTTGTGTATACTTTATTCGCTGAATTGCTTTAATCATAAATAAAAAAATTTGTAGTTGTATTTTAATTTTCTTTCACTGTACTGTACTTTAAATGCCGCTTTTTGAGTATGATATTAAACTCAAGTTTAGGCTTTAGTCAACTGATCTAAGAATTAATTTAATCGGGTATAAATTGTGTTTTGTGTTTTTTAGTAAGAGTTTAAACCTATTAGTATTACTATACTGGGTAGGAAAAATGGCATGTTCTTTTTTGCAAATGTCAAAGCATTCTGCCTACATGTACATTTTTACAGCACTGCTTTTATTACACTGCACAACAATTTCAAACTTTTTGCAAAAATACGGGGTTCAGGCGACTGATCCTCGTAGAGGAGACAATGTATGTGTGTGTGTCGGCCTTTTGACAGATCACATCGGAATTTTATTTTAGAGGCGGTTAAAATTTTCAATCTCTGGCCAACTCTTTCAGCATATCGGTCTATAAAACTATGTTTTCCTTAGATCTGAGGTGTATAGTATGTTTAGCAACTTTGTAAAAAATATCATAATTGGCCATTAATTTTTATGTTAATTTTTATCCATGAGTACCGGGACCTACAGTTTAAAGTCGACCCCGAACGACAGATTTGAGAAGCTTTTTCATGGCAATCAATTACTCCCAGAGCTTTTGCAAGAAGACTGCTGAGAGGTAGTCGCCGAAAGCAATAATTTTTTCATATTTCTTTTTTTTAAGATGTCAGAGCTGAGATTTGAATCCAGCGTCTTAGTAAGCCAACACACTGACCACTAGACCACGGCGACTACAATATCACGACAAATATTTTCATAGAACATATTAACCCTCAAACTCCCAAGCATAACTGCGTTTTGCGGCTTTATTCTAACAAATTGTAAAAGGCACCCGGAAAAAGAGGAGAGGCGTGAATAAAATGTTCTACAAAAATGTTGGCCATAAAATTTAACTATATATCAGAGTAAGTAAAAACGCAGCGCAGCGCCGCTCTTTTGGCTCTTTTTTGCTCTTTACGCAAAGAGCAGAGCAAACTTTTTGTTGCTCTTGCTCTGCGCCATTTTTTTTGCTCTGCGCATTACAAGCGCTGCGCATAGAAGGCGCATTTGAATTTTGAGCTTTCTTGCGCCACTCTTTTTTTGTGCAATGCGCAAAAGAGCCAAAAGAGTGCGTAATTGCGTATTGCTCATTTACTGTGGTGTAAAATACCTTTGAAGTCAGTAATTTTAATACGAAAAAAGAAGAAATAATTAAATGTAAATAGAATTTATATTAGTATTTTCATATACTTTAGAGTAAAATAATAAAACAATTTTTTCTTTTTTATATTAAACTGGGGCTTTATCCTGTAATTCTCTTAAGATAAAATGGTTAAATTTTGGGTTTTTGAAACAGGCTGGGCATTAGAATATATAAAATTAAAAAGTGTAGAGGTAATAGGCATGAAGTTTTTAAATTACAATAAGCGTTCAAGAATTCTATTCGTAGCCAAAAAGTCCTAAATCTAGCTTAGGAGAGTTACAGAATAAGGCCTCTGCTTATTTTTTTCTTCACGCACATAAATTAGTACAAAAAAAAATTTTTCTGAAAATCACACGCGAATATATGCATTCTAATTTTTTCTAAGTATACATATTTCAAGAATGAGTGAAAAAAATTGTATTTTCTTCATGCAAATAAACGAGTATCATAAATCTGTTTTTTTTTCTTAAAAACATACGCGAATGTCCCCATTCATCTTTTTTTAAGTATATTTATGATGGAAATTTCCATCAGTAATACTGTATAGTAATTTTCTGTAACACAATGATTCACATAAAAATTTTTTCGAATGGAAGATTAAAAAAATTTGTTGCTGACATGACACTTACTCTGCTATATATGTATGTCAGAACACACCAAAACCCAAAACACAAACACTTAAAAACAATCAAATTCAAGATTGCCCTTTTAGGGATAATTTAGTTATTGTTCAAAATTGTAGATCACCCCATCCCTAACGGGATGGTTTGCCATTAAAGTACTGAGTACCTTTGTTTATACCTCATTATGACTTCAAATTTGTGCTAGCGTCCTTGGCTATTTTATTTTTATCATCGTTTTCCACTCAAAATTGAAATAAGGAATGCAGTCTTGATATGTAAGGTATCCATGCTTTTTATGTATATGGGATAGGCAAAAACAGTCGAAAGTCAAGAACTCACTCGAATATAGGCGAACACAACATCACTTATCCGCCCCTAGTACCAACGGAACAAATACTTCTGCCACCACACTTAAAAAAGGTATACTACAACTTGTATTAGAAAAGTTTTGGTTACATTTTGAAAATGTTTTTGTTTTCTCTTCAATCCAACAGGTGTTTTTGTTGGACCTGATATAAGGTAGCTCATGCAAAATGCTGAATCTAAGGTTATTCTCTCCTTAAATTAACTCAACACTTGGAAAACCATTAAAGATGTTATATCAAATGGTCTTGGCAAATTTCGATTTCCTTCTGCTCAAACATATACGAATACCATGCTACAGGAGTTAGAAAAATGAGTGGTTCACATGTCAACAAAAATCCACTTTTTGAACTCACATATGGACTTTTTTGAAAATCAGTTGCCAACGGAACACCAACATGGTGAACGTTTTCATCAGGCATGTCTTCTTATTCTTATGTTATCTCTTATAACAGGTGTGTGTTTTTCTACTTTGTTCGGTAATGATGTCGCATTGCCAAGAGCGAAAAAGAAAATAATTTGAAAACAAATAAACTTATGTACTTACTTAGTATTTCGTTTTGTACAAATGTCATTAAAATTGGTTTTTTTCTCTACCCTAAAATACAATGTTTCTAAGATTTTCTTAAGACATGTCGTAAAGCCATTCTTTACAACAATGTCATGAATGGCTATTGTGCCAACTGGGTATATGCTTTTTTCATATTTAGGCATGTAGAGGAATTTCAATACAAATTTATTTGAATTATTAAAGAAGTTATAAAACAGTTTGTGTGGGAACAAAAGTTGGCTGAATTGTTCCAAAACAAGCTTAATATGACTTTATGACTTTTGTAACACTTTAGGTAGGCACATAAATAAATTGATAAAAATTCGGCTGAATTTAAAGGGTTTTAAAATATTGCAATATTTTTTTTTTTTCTTAATATTTATGACCGTGTGTTAGAAGAATTTAATTAAGCACGTAAACTGTAAATCGTATAGGTAAATTAGGGGAAGCTGGTCTTGAGCTTACGCTAACCAAATAGAACGAAATCATTTACGTGGTTGTTTATACAGGCACGTGACAATTTGAAAGAATATTTTTGCTGTTGTTTTTTTCTTTTTTTAATTTATTAAATAATTTCAAGTTTAGGAATAGAAATAAAATAAAGATATTAAGCGGATCACTGGTAATTGAAAGCGGCAATTATTAAATGAAATAAAAAAATAAACGTTTGTTTAACACGACAACAAAAGTAAGTATTAATTTATTTTAGAAGAATAAAAGTTAATCTACACCGCCTGAAAAGTTCTATAATAAATAGAAAGTGCTCAGTCAAAAGTAGTACTAAATTATTATGCTTTTTTTTAATTTAATCCATATGAAAAATAACCGTTTCAAATGGCGTTACAATTTTAAATTATGTACATATTTTATTGCAATTAATTATTTACATTGTTAGACGGAGATTTATTAAGTAAAATTATTAATTTTTAATTAGATTATTTGAACAACAAACATTTACTGTCTTTGCGAGTACTTTTAGCTTTAACAAAAGCCATAGTACATACTCGTAAACCTGCATTATTTGTTTTCATTTCTGCCTTTATAATAGAGCACCATAAAAAAGTATTCAGTTGCAGAATTAGTTCCTGTTTACCTTCACATTACTGCTGTTTACTGTTATTTTGCGCCTCAAATTTTTACACAAATTTTGTATGTTCATAAAATTGTTTTATGTTGTCTTGTTTTGTATGCTTACAAGTGACGTTTCAAGCACAAAATAAATAAATTGTGACAATTTCTGATAAAAAAAAATATACTCGTATGTATGGATGTAATTTGTCTACAAAAAAATTATATTGTAGAATGTTTTAATTTTTAAGTACAAAACAACAATTTGATTAAGATTAATGCACATACATACATACATATCTATAATGTATTTAAAAAACAATCGTGATTATTAACACGTATTTGAGTAACTAAATTATGTTTAGATATGCATATGTATGAATGTATGCAATTAAAAAATAATATACATATGTATGTATGTATTATCTAAAGGCTTAATATTTAAAAGAAGTTTGAATAAGAAATTCTGCTGAATTGTAATCTTCATGCATACTTATGTAGCTACAATATACATAATTATGTACCTACAAATTTTGCAAGGAGCGCAACAATTGCACTAATGTACGTTAGAAATTTACAGCTTTAAAACTGCTAAGTGGATTTACGCCTAGGGCGGCATATTTTATAATTAAAAATTCATTTGATTAATTTTTGCTTCTACTGAATACATACTATGTAGGTAAATTATACTTTACAGTAAAAATTATTCAATTGTTGAATTCGTTTTTAATTACTTTTCCAGTACATTTATACTGAGGTGTAATTGCCTGGGTATTTTGGTCTCATTGTAGATTATAAACCTGATATTTCACATGTCGATTAGCCTCTTATAATTATTGAATACGTAAACATTTTTTGTAAAACACTGGTCTTAAAACAATTAGTTGATTAACACAATTAATCTTTAAGCAGATCACATGCTTCGCGTTGCCCAGTCTACAAATTTAGTAGGCACTTCTGCAGTTGGGTCTATACGCGAAGCAGTCGATTTTTTTCACACCTTGCAAGAACTTTGTCATTTTTTGGAAAAACTTGGTGCATCGGCCAAAGTTAAGGCTTTAGAAAAAAGTTATCTGCAATAACTGATTCATTAGACTTCATTGCAGAAAACAATGCCGAGAATAAAGCAATTGAAACGCAACGAAACAGCTACTCTATTCCCTGTTTGGAATGTAATTTTAGATCGTTTTAAAGCTCCTAGTAAGAATCTTACACTAATTTCTTAATTATCCAAATGTATGGTTGTTATTAGCGTCATTTCTTTAGGTTATGGAAGTAAAGAGTTTTCTGAATTTGAATAAAAAAAGTCAAAACATTATGTGGAGTTCAAGGCAGAAACCCAGAAATCTTCAGTCAGTTGAATTACGGATAAATGAAATATCACCTCATTTAAGACAAAATTAAGCCAGTTTTCTGAGTTAATTACAAAGTCAGTAAAAAAATGTTTTATTAATTTTTTTTTATTGCTTTTGTTTTCACTGCGACTGCTTTTTTAAGATTTTTAAGAAACATAAGATTATCAACAGTTTATTTTTAATAAATGGAAAATGAAAAATTTACCTAAATTGAAAAACTTAATGATTTTTCCTACTTTGACTGCAATTATTTAATCACTGCAAAAACTTTTTAATAAGTAATGCTTTCTTACGTTAAACCTCAATCAGCATTTTTGTCATAAAGTTGTTATTTTTATTCGCAGAAGTGTAAAATTTTGTCAAGACTTGTGATTTAATGCCATTCATAATAATCAATCAAAAACTCAATTTTGAATTTTTTGCAAGTTACGCCTTTTTTCATTTTAGCTAATATGAAATTTTTTAAGTTGTTTTAATATTTCTAATGATTTATTAAAGAAAAATGTTAATAAAACTAATTAAAAAAAATAAAAATCTTAAATAAATGGCAAACAAAACAAAATGATGTACAATATTTTTGAATCAAAATATTGCCGCATAGGGATGCTCGATGTTTATCGATGCATCGTTTTTAATTCGATGTATCGTTAAAATTCATCGAAAACCATACATATAGTTTTGATGTGTTTTCACCCGACAGACCTGCTTGATCGCTGCTTAGAATTGTTTACATATTTGCAAATAGTTCGTTAGTCCGGACTTACACTTAGGAAAATTAGCTGACAAAAATTTTTCTATTGTATCTACGCTTAAAATAAATAATTTTTTAAAACCTAATTGATTGTTGCAAAGTCGTGGAAAAAAATCAAGAGATGATAGCAAAGGATTTAACAGACGAGAAACCTGTAGAGTCGGACTGTGAAACTTAAGACCTTGGAGCGATCTTCACAAATTAGTTCATAAAATTGAAAGACAGATAGAAATGAAGAAAGCCTGTGTATTAACGTAGTCCTGTAGGTCGATTTAATGAAAACCCTTTAAAAGTATGGACCGATTATAAGGTATATACAATTTCTAAAACTGGGCAATGTAGTTTACGAACACTTAGCAATGGTTGCCAGTTCCGTACCATCTGAAAAGCATTTTTTAAAGGTTTCATTAGTTTTGGTACAGCAAAGAAATAGAGTTCTGGCTAAAAGTGTTAATAAAATATTATTTTTACAAACTCTAGTCAAAAAATATTAGAACTTATTAAATTATACAAAATTTTGGTAAAACAAAATGTTTACTGTTTTTGAAATTTGTATACGTTTTGTTTGTTTTGCTATATTGCCGCATTATAAACGATCACACACATATGTATGTATATTTTAAAGAAACGACTTATTTTTGTATAGAATCCTTTTAGACATTTCAAAACATTTGTTCAACGTTTTATCTTATTTAGGCATTTACTACAGCGAACATTGAGCTCTCCAGCATTTTTCATATGAAATTTTTCGCATAACATATTTGTTTTAATTAAACATTTTTGTTCAAGCGCCTTAGATGCATTTCCAGGTGTTCTAAAGAAAAACTTTGCTGCCGAACATGCAGCCAACCTCATTTTATAAATACACGTATGAAGTGATGTTAATCCAATGGGGGCATCCAAAGCCACTGTTGGCCATGATCTCATTGCCAATAATTCCAATGATGACTTTTAACTTAAACTAAATTTGTTTTTGTAGTTTTAGTAATTTTGCTGTTTTTTATTAAATTTTATTCATTTCTGGTACAGTTTTTCATGGCTAAGTGACTCAGCAGATCAGTAGAATCTCGGAAAAATAAAAATATTCAATGACAGAGAAAGATAAAAAAGATTTCTGTCGAAAGAAACAAATAGGATTTTCACAAGGTAATTAATTATTTAGTTACTAAGCCACCCTTAGTAGGCATATTCATCGATTTTAATTTTATTCCACACTTCGATTTTCAAATATATACATATGTATATATTTTTTTAATTCTCTATATGTATGCTCATATACTACATATATAAGTATATATGTATATACATTTATTCTTTTTTTCAGCTAAATATAAGTTTATTTTTCTTGGAACTACATCCGAAAAGCGCTTATTACACGTTCAATTAGCCTATCAAGCCAAGTTTGTCAAACATCAAGCCATTAAATGTGTGTTTTCATTAAGATACCCCTACCTTTGCTGTTCGCTTACAAGAACAAAAATTAAATTTACACAGTTTTTGACAAAATTGATATTTGATGAGTTTGATAACCTAATGGCAAACACAACATATCAAAAAATTTTGTAATTCATCATGCCAAGCTGATTAACAGGAATTTTGTCTTATTATACAAGCTGGATGTCCTCAGGACGTGCTGTCAGGCAAATTCAATCAACTTTTTGTTTAAAAATATTTTCGATATAAAAGCCTATTTATTGGATTTACATTTTGTGAGTTAAAAAAAATATTTACATTAAAAATTATTTACCTTCGATTCTTGAAATAGAACTTGCTGTTGTTGTTTTAATTTAAAATTAATTTATTTATAATTTAGTTATGAATTACAAAATTTCTAAAAAATTTTCATCAATAACCTACTGTTATAAAAATACAAAAATTTTAATTTTTTTAGTCCCACGTGAAATTTTAGTCAAATGCAAATTATTGTAGAAATAAATTTTATTGATTAACGAAAACATTAACGTTTTACACAATTTGCAACGTTTATTTAAGAAAGTTTATATTTAAAGCATAGAGATTTTTATTTATTTATAATATTTTTTTTTTTGCAACTCGTATTCTTTTTCTAAAATGCTTTTTTTATTTTATAAATTACTGTGTACGTTTTTACGCGCCAAACGGTAAAACTTATCTGAAGTCTGTAACGCGACTTTAAATACAATGAAAAGTTGAAGTCAAGTGAGATTTGTTTTAAATGAAACAACAACTGCGACTCATTGAAAAAAGAGGAAAATACAATAACAAATTTAATTAATCTTTAATTTGTAACAATATACAACAAAAATTTGTATATGAAATATTCACAACTTAAGAGATGATCAAAAAGAGAAAAGTATTAAAAAGAGAACCTAAATTGATTGAGACAGAACTTAACAAAATATATTGATTTTTGTCGTTTAAATGGTATCCATTATATCAGTTTTGTTTACATAAAATTACCGCAAAAAAACAAAATAATATAAACAAAAAATATAATTGTGAGAGAAAAAGAGAGAGAAAAAAAGAGGAACAATTAAAATTTAATACTATGTTCACACTTGTGTTTTTGAACGCGTTTAAGCAAAATGTTTTAATAACTAAACATAACCGTTCACATTATATTTGAGATGTTTAAGAATGACGTTTTATAAGCTGATATTGGTGCTTGTACAAAAAAATTGAGAAAATTAAAAATATGTCCACGAAAAATTGGAAGAATACAATTATGGAATTCTCAACATTAATGAATTATTTAAGGGTGAACAAAGGGTGTATAAAAGAAAACCGCGCGTCATACGAAAAAATATAAATAATGTTTAAAAACAACTAATTCTCTTGTTATTATTGTTGTTGTTTTTTTAGTTTTTTCTAAATGTGCCGCCATTTTACACTACGATAATGTATTTAATAACCATAAAAATGGACAGTTTCATCAATTACATACTGAACACATCCAAAATAAAATGCAACCCTTCCATTTACGTGTTTAACCATGGTGAAATTACTTACAAGGTGGTGGCAGGCGAATATAGTACAAAAACAACAGGGAATTTGTTTTTGTTTTTTCAGCTCTTTAATGTCAAAAGCAGGTATGGTGAATTAAAAAAGCACATGTCAGAAGTGTGTGCGTGTATTTTTAACAACATACATCTCTCTACACCAAAACAAAAACACGAATACACACAAAGCAAAATGTAAACAAAACATAAATATAAACAAAACTTTTGACAGGAGCGGTATGACCAAAAAAAACCCAGCTGGGTTGGCAACACCACCTTGTACGTAATTCCATCATGTGTTTAACGAAGTGTTTAAACTTAAAACATCTCATTTGAGATGTTTAACAAAACACGTCAATGTATGGTAAAACATCTCAAAATCGACGTGTTTAAGGCTTAAACACGATTGAGATGTTAAACACGTTCGGTGTGAACATAGTATAAGAGAGTTATGATCAGCGATGCCAATTTAGTGCTTTTGGCACTATTTTTGGTGCTTTTTGATGTTCCAAAACGCCAAATTTCTAGCTCTGGTGCCAAAAAAGGAAAAACACTAACTTGGTGCTTTTTAAATTTTTCAATGGTACTCTTAGTGCTCTTTAGAAATTTTAATAATTTTATGTTTTCTAATAACGACTTTTTGTAACTTTATTACTTTATCTCTGTTAAATTTGTCTCTTTTTGTATTGGTAAATCCTTTCTAAGTTGCTCATTGTAGACTGATAACAAATAGTAATTTTTGCATTCGTCTAGACAAGCCGGTTTTGATTGAAATCCCGTTATAACGAAAAAGTCATTGAAAGAAACAAGTCAGAAAGAAGTTATATTTTCAAAAGTGAAAGTGATTTTTTAAAAGGAATATTGATAATTTATTTTAAAACACTGTATTGTATGTAGAAGGACACAAACACTCAACGTGATGCACTCTTTAAAAAATGGCTGCGGCCCACTAAAGATAATAAAAAATCACGTTAAACTTTATAACGATTTGTTTCGCTTTATACAGGAAGACTGCCAATAAATTCGGACATTTTGCAAAAACTTGCTCTTTTAAGTGTTGATACTATATATAGTAGTAACAGTAAAAATGGTGTTATAAGTTTCGTAAAACATTTCACATTAACCCTAGAACACTAACGCTAATTTTTACGCAATTTTTCAAGTTAGAAAATTTTCAATTTATTTTCTTTAATTAAATTAATTTATTTATTTTAATTCATATTGTAGAAAAAGAAAATAATTTTTACTATATTTACATTATTCAGTTATCGTTTTCCATACAATTTTGACAAATTAAAAAAAAAGTGCACGTAAAATTTACGTAGGTTAGTATTCGAGGGTTAAAGATGTCGATGCTCGGAATATTTCTAAAATAGAAAATGGCTTAAATCTCGTAATATTAAGCATTGTGAGGAGAAAAGTTAGCACAGACCGACCGTTTTTGGATAGAAGTCAACAATTTAAAGGATTCAATTAAATAAAATCCATTTTTAGAATTATCTAATTTTGTAATCAGGATTTTAAATTTTCCGTACTCAAATACTAAAGTTGAAAGAGCATTTTAGTTCAATGAATTTTGTAAAATCTAAATTAGAAACAGATTATCTTTCAATTTTGTCAATTCCATTTTGCACATTAAATACGGACTTCGACACCATAATTCGTGTTGTAGCAAGTGTATTTTTTATAGTCTGCAAAATTATTTCTTATGAAAACAAAATTCTATTTTAATTTTTTTATTGCTTGACTACAACACAAATTTGCAGGCACAACTATTACTACGTTTATACGTCCGACTTATTTGCAAATAAGAGTAAAAAATGTTGCCATATAATTGTTTTATTGTAACTTACTAACTTACGATAACAAGTCGTGAATAACGACACTATTTGCAAGTAAAGGTGCAAAATGTTGCCACTTGTTTACATTTTAAATGTTTTTATTTCTTTTTTTCAAAAATCTGGTAGGCTTATAGAAATATGGCAAAAAAAAAAAACATAAAATATTAAATTTAAAGCAACAATTAAAAAAAAATTGTATTCTGTAAAAAAGGTTTAAATATTAAAATGAAATAGTTTTCAAATTGAATATTTGTGGATTACTTGCAAAAAATGATAAAAATTAAAGCAGAAAATTTTCACATTTTTTTGTAAACAATGTTATAATTTTTTGGTGTTACCATACAATTTACTGACAGCGAATTTGTTTTCAAGTACTTTTACATATAAACATTGAGTTAGGTATATTGCAAATAACTTTATTTGCAAATAGGACGTGCGTATAAACGTAGTATATATATAGTATATGTACATAATTTTTTTTGTTTATAATATTTACCAGCAAATCAAAAAAAATTGTTTTTTTTTTTGGAAGATTTTGACATAATAAGGACTGAATACACATCTTATAAAACCACCATGTCTAAATCAAATAAACTTAGTGCCTTTTTACGCCTTTTTTAGTTCGAAATTACGCCTTTTAGCGCTTTTTTTAGTTTTGATGTGCTTTTTGTTTCAAAAAAGTTGGCATCACTGGTTATGATAACTTCTTTACAGTGGTGTCAGATTGGGGAATTTATCCCCAAAATGGAAATTTTTTCCTGAAATGGGGATAAAAATGCATTTGGGGATGGGGATTTTATTGGGGATAATTCTAATAAGGAACAGTTGTGGGAATTTGTTAAAGATGTATGTAAGTGCATTCCAACGGATATGTTTTAAAGACTTGTGGACTAAATGCCAAAACGCTGCTTGGACCCTATTAGAAACAAGGGTAATTGCACTAAGTACAGAGGTATGTATATACATAAACAGTAATTGAAAGGAATAATTTAGTTTAATTAATAAAAAATTTAATTTTAAAAATAGTTTGGAAGATATGGTTTTTTAAATTTTGATTTTGAAAAGTTTTATGATTTTCACATTTTTCTAATATTTTTCGGTCACAAAGATGCTAGGACATGGTGAATCCATTTCATTGAACACTAGTGTAAACATACATACGTATCAAATAAAATATATGTATGTATATTTACATACCAAATATACATACATATGTATGAACATTTACATATCAAATAAAACATAAACATACAAGCAAAATTATTGATGTGGATTTTGGGGTTATGAGTTATGAAATTAGGGATACAAATTTAAAACTATCTGACAGCCCTGTATCTTTAATAAAGCTATTCGTAGGTATATTAGATATGGTTGTAGTCATTTCTTCAGTAGAAATGCATATATAACTTAGCATTCCTAAGGCAAACTGATTACACATCCCTAAATAATCGGCCTTATTCCAGTTGGCGACGTCGTTGTCGTGTGACTACATTTTTGTAGCAGAATAAAGAAAAAATGTTTCTCTTGCCTTTAATCTATTACAAAAATGTCGTTACGCGACGACGACGTCGCCAATTGGAATACGGCCTAATAATATTTTACGAGTATTATTTAAATTTTTTGTGGTGATTTGCCCTTAAAAATCTTTTTTTTAATGATAAAGACAGACTCATCAATTCAACATCAAGTTTAACTCATTAATTTATGCGTGTTTGTAATGAATGAAAATTTTATTTTTTTATATATATTTTTGCTTTTTTATCATAAGTAGGCACACAAAACTGAATATTAATGAGATAAAGGGTTCGTGAAGGTTTAAATGAAAATATCTAACCAAAACTGATCAGGTAAACTTGATTGTTTATAAATTGCGACGTAATGATTGTTCAATCGCTCTTCGTGGGATAATCACCTTGTCGTGGTGTAAAGACTTACACTGAAAGGATTCAACTGGTTAAGCTGGCGGAGAGCAATAGCTCTCTAGAGAGGTCTCCAATGCCAGAAAGGCTATCGAGGAGCTGGATGAAGGAGAATAACAACAACATCATCTCCAATATCTTTTATTCCTCCCCTAATTTAAGCTTTAATGTGATGTCTTCTTGGGGTTGGTTTATGTCGGATTATTTAGTGGTGAAGGCACTACATTGGCCGTTGAATAATCATGCAACAGCAACCAATTTCCTTGAAGTTCGTATTTGTAAAGAAGGACCTGTTTTTTTCTGACTGATAACAGATATGAAATTAGTAAGTTTAAATCCACATCAAAGAGAAAAAATAAAAGGCTTTGCAATCTGATGTTTAAAAAGTTTTGGGTCATTGGTCTCTTAGAAGCCAATAAAAAATAGATGGGTAGCATATGATTTTTTCAGGCAACTCTTTTCGTATAAATAACAAGTGGATTACTTTGTTGTCATATTACTTGTGCGTATTACGAGTATCTAAATACGCGTTATGATAAAAAAATAACTGTTATTTTCAATTTTTTCAAAAAGTATTTATTTATTCATCAGTAACTATCTTTCCCCTTTAAAGTAATCCCCCTCAGATATAATACACTTATTATGCCAGAGTTTTTTTCAATCCTCGAAACACTTTTGAAACGCGCTTCTTGGTATCGCCAACAACTCCTGCTTCGAATTTTCTTTTATCTCCTCAATCGTAGCAAAACGCTTTCCTTTCACCGGTGTCTTCAGTTTTGGGAAGAGGAAGAAGTCAGAGGGGGCCAAGTCCGGTGAATACTGTGGTAGAGTCATGCTAACGGTTTTGTTTTTGGCCAAAAAGTCACGCACAAGCATCGATGTGTGAGCTATCATGATGCGAAATCCACAGGCATTGACATTTTCTCGGCCTTCCTTAAACCGGTTATACCACAATTGAACTTGTGTTCTGCTCATAGTAGACTCGCCAAACGCCACAGTCAAAATTTTAAATGTCGTTGCGCATTTAAATTCATTTTTTACACAAAACTTCATACAGTTTCAATGTGCTGGAGGTCCGAAGTTCGAGCCCCAGGAAATGTCTGATCAATTAATTTATAATTTAATTTTTGTTTCGTCAGAAACGCTTTAATTAATTAGATCAAAGTTAATTTAATTACCAAAAATATTAATTGCAGTTAACTTTGATCTGATTAAAGCGTTTCTGACGAAACAAAAATGAAATTAATACAGTTTATTTGATCCATTTTTTCGAATAGTAAAAAATCGAAGAGCACACCAAAACACAACTAACCTTCTATCTGTCAAAAACAAACTGACAATCCAAAATGGCTGATATTACCAACATATCGTCGATGGAATTAAAGAACGCTGTAACTGACAAAACCGTAAATGTTCACCAAAGCCAAATAACCTGAATGAAAGTAGAACAAAGACACTGGTATTTTTCAAAACGCAGACGGACGTAAGTGAATTTATTTTCATAGTAGATATCTGGGACCGGGACCAATCGACGCGTATTTTTTTTTTTAATAAAAATTATGCAAAAAACGTATTTTCGATTTTTTGTCAGTTACAGCGTTCTTTAATTCTTACGACGATATATGTATGTCTGATCAGTAATGATACTAATTGTCCTTTTAATAACTACATATACATACATAAATACATCACTGCACAGCACTATGACATTTAGAAATACCCGCAGCACTCGAAAAAAGCAGTGAATGTTCCTTATAAATAAATAAACAAATATGTATATTCTTAATGAAGACTTTTAATAGGTATGTGTGTATATAGCTGTAAAAAAATTAAATCTAGTTATAGGCATATGCATGCAATCTGCGTATATTGCACCTCAATGCGGCACGTGTTAAAATTAAGATATCGATTTAAAATTTTCACAAAATACTTTGTTTACTAAAAGAAACACTTTAAGAGATTTCCCATTAAAAAATTTGATTTTGGAAAATAAGGCCCAGTCTGATATACATACATATATAAACTAAATAAGAATACGTTTGTTTATTATATTGCTGTCAAGTTAAATTAGCACACGGTTGTATTTTGATGGACAATTTGAGCATTTCAGCGCTTTTTTCTTGTATATTGGCGCTTATTTTTTTATGTTGATATGGCGGCTTTGTTCTTTACTTGTATTACGTTGGAAACATAAAGAAAAGCGAACGATAATTTGACAATTAGTGGGCCGTAATTTAGATCAGTGATGTCCACTACTACATAAACACACTTGCGCTTGTGTATGAAGCAGAGAAAAGACTCTGCTTACTTCTACCAGAAATGGGAATGTTCGAATTACTTTCTGTTTATAACTTCATAATTATTTCTTCATAATTCTGAGTAAAGTACGTAATCGATTGTCCGATAGACATGTGACCGATCTATTAAGAATAAAGGAGTACCTAGGTCACATAGATTTGGAGGAAATAATGAATAATTATTTCAGTTAAATAAAAATGATACAAAAAATATCCACTATCCATCCCTGCACTATGTTGAAGAGAAGCTAAAATCTAAAGAGAGCAAGAGTAACAATACTTCTTTTTATTATGTACGTGTTTGACTGCGACGCAAGCAGAATTTGTTTTCCTATCACGCGTGATAGGGAAAGAGAATCTTGGACATCGCTGATTTAGATTCACAGTGAGTGACTAATAGTGATTTCTTTTCTACCATAAAAATGCCTAAAAAACCTAAAAAAGGATTAACCAACCCTGTAATAATGGCGTTGATTATTTGGCGAGAAAAAAACACAAATAAGAAAAAAAGGGAGCAGCATTGTTTTGATTGATGACTTCGTTGAAATAAAATAATTAAATCGTCTTCATCAGACGAAGAAGATGAATCTAGCAAATGTTTCAGTTCAATCTTTGCACATAAAATTGAGGCTACAATATTCTGATTTTGATTTTTATTAAAATTCTTATAAATGTTTCCTAAATTCTGCTGTTTCTTTAAAAAATGTAAACAAAACAATAGCGTTGCCAGATTGCTGATTTGATGGCTTAAAATTTATAACGCTTTTTTTATAAAAAATTTATTTTTATAACACTTTTGTAACACGAAATATAATTTGTTTTATAACAATGATCATCTGGCTTTTCCGATATAATGTTTATTTTACAGAATAATGAAAAAAATTAACTTTAAAATTTATTAAATTTAAATTCATAGAGCAATACCAACACTGTCGATTTATACAGGGCGTAAAATGCAATGTCTTTCGCCATTAGTAAGTGTGAATTTTGTAGAATAAAACATGAAACCCTTTCAGAAAGCAAAACATTTTTGAGAAACAAACACAAAATTGCAAATTTTAAATAAAATGACGCACTTTTGGGTAGAAAAGAAAACACTATAAGTTTCTTTGGCTTAAGTTTTCATTCGATATCGTGGTCCTGGCTGTTAACCAAAGAGTAGATGTGTACATACTCGTATGCATGTATATGACATTTAGTTTATATGTAGACACATGATACAATTATTGATATGCCTTAGCTAAATAAAGTTGAAAAATAACTGGGGCTTAATAGGTACTCCCAGTGAACTCTTGTAAACATTTTTCCTAATTTATACGAGTACTAATAAAAATATTATTTTGGCTTATTTCAATGGCAAGTTATGCAAATGTACTGAGTGGAGTAAAAAGCAAAATATTTACCACTTTAATAATTTAGAATGGACTCAATTTTAATATTGTGTTTTTTTTAACTGGTCTTCATATACTAAAAAGCTCTTCATTACAAATAGTGTACGTACAAACAGAGAAGCATGCAAAAATTATAAATAAATAAGACGTGTTATTTATAATGAAGTTATTTCTTAGTAAATAATAACATGTTGTTGAGAATTCTATCAACCAGAATAATGATATTTATTATTGCTATACATACATAAGTATGTATGTATGTATATAAGTTTAAGAAAAAAGTTACCAAAATGGAAAAAAGAATACGCATTGACAGTTCAAAGAAAATAACCAAAACGGCAACACTGTTTACAACTGTGACGTATCCGTTCAAAAGAAAATCATTTGATAAATTTTAATGCTTTATATAGTATTTTTTGTTTTATGTACAGCATCGATTGTATGTATGGGCATAATATTGTATAATATATTGTATGTATGCATAATATTTTACTCATATAATATTTTTATTTTTATTTGGAGTAAACAAACGCAATCCAGTAAAAATCAATAAAATCCAGTAAAAATATTTGAAGTACATGAAGATGGCAATTATTAAAAGAATGTTTTTCTTATTTTTTTTAACAATATTATTCTCGTATAAATTGTTAATTTATTGGCACAAATTAATTTTTAATTGACAAAAATAGTGTGTATATGCATCACAAGTTGAGTGTTAACTTTAAAAATAAATATTTTGCAAGAGAGTGAAGTGGATTTTGGTGTAAAACCCAGCAAATGTTTTGGGTGAGAAATTTCTAACATCTAAAGAAAAATAGAATTTAATGTACCTTAGAGGTAGTCGCCGAAAGAAATATTTTTTAATAATTATTTTTTTTTAAGCTGTCAGTGCTGCTTTAACTTATGAGGTGAAAATTTATGACATACAAGAGGTGGTAGTAAATTTTACACCGTTTTTTATTGAGTACTATTTTTAGCGTTTATATATAACTAGCTGAACCCAGTGTGCTTCGCTACCCCCTTGTTATAAAATAAAATTAAAAATATTTATATAGTTTGCAGATAGTTGTGGGGGAAAGATGATGGGGCTACACCACTATTCTAATTAAAATGTAGTTTAAATTTGAGATAAAGCCATTAATAAACGTACTTAGTAAAGAAGTAGGTGCAGAAGTGTGCATATTCGAAAAATAATATGTAATAAAAATTCCTGAATCAAAGCTGCATGCTGTGAAAATTTAAGAACGGTTAACAGGTTCAGCCTCCAATATATCACAAAAAAAGGGGCGTACTCCTCCCACTTTTCTTTTGGTACTTATTTCTATTGATGCTAAAACCAAATACAGCCGCCGTTGGTCAAAAAATGCCCAAGATCTGACGATTTTAAAATTTGGGTTATATGAGCGGTGTCACGCCTCTTTATCCAATCAGAATTTCATATAGCCCATTATTCCTTCCAGAGTCACAGTAACATGCTGTGAAAATTTCAGGAGGATCGGTCTAAGTGTTTGGCCTCTTATAAAGCACAAACAAACAAACGGACGGACAGACATTCATATACATATATAGATTAAAAGAAGATTAATTATAATTGAAGGTAAAATGGGGGCGAAAAAGGGGGATTTGTTAATAAAAAAATGTATGGCTACCTTACCTGTAGATAAAAAGTGTATAAAACTTTATGTAAATACATATTACAAAAAAAGTATTTTGTATAGCAAACATTGTTAGTGGTATAAGTAAGTATCTGAATTAAAAGAAGGTGACGGTGAAGTGGGCGTGGTTCCTAGTTATATGCCGACGTTAACAGTATTAAGAGCAATACACTACCAAATAAAAAAATTCCTTTGGAAGGAACAAATTTGTACAGAGAACAAAAAGTTTGAAACTTTCAAACTTAATTTGGCATGAAAAATTTGGCGTGAAAGGGGGCGTGGCGTAAGTAATGTTTATTTCTACCTCGCCTGGAGTATAATGTGTATACAATTTAAAATAAATCTGTTAAAAACTATATGAGAGCAATTACATAATTTTAAAAAAGTGGGCGTAAAAGTGTTACTGGTCGAAAAAAGTTGCCTATTAATCATGCCAGAGTCCCAGTTAAATGCTGTGAAAATTTCATGAAGATCGGTCCAGAGGTTTGGTCTCCTATAAGGTACAAACAAATAAACAAACACACATTCCATTATATATATGGAAGATAATGGATTCAAAAATAAAAATTCCTTAGCTATACTCACATGTATTTTTTAGTTTTTTGTAACCAAATTTCAGTAAAAATATAACCGAAACAGAAAAAAAATAAACAAGAAACCATTAAGAAAATTGTCTTTAATCAAGTATAACTTGATTTATACATACAGTCGCACAGTAAAGTCTACATACCCCCTGGAAAAACGATCTTTTGATTTATCTGAGAACAAGGCAGCAGCAAAATACATTCCAAACAAATTCAAACTAACAACAAAAACAACAAAACTTTGAGAAAAAAGTTTTTTTTTTTTCATTTTTTAAGCACAGAAAAGTCAACATACTTTGTATAGAAAATTGATTTTACACTTATGACAGTGCTGTATTTCTAGTTTTACTCAATATTTATAAAAATTTCGTTCTTATTGAATAATAACGCTATGCTACAAAGGT
Organism: Metopia argyrocephala; assembly: GCA_963576795.1. Taxonomy (NCBI): domain Eukaryota; kingdom Metazoa; phylum Arthropoda; class Insecta; order Diptera; family Sarcophagidae; genus Metopia; species Metopia argyrocephala. The sequence continues at coordinate 112,500,951 of OY756208.1, forward strand.
GAAGAAAAAAATATATGCAGGGGTTCTGACATAGCAATTCTGTTTTGGTGAAGCCCATAGAGTACTGAAACGGTTTTATTATATTACGATCACTTCGTTAAGTGTCCTTTTTTACAAAACTTCAACTTCAAAAAATCGTAAGTTTTTTGTTTTGAAACCGATTTACAAAAAATTATCTTTTACAAATATAATAAAACAAAAATATTCTACTTCACGGCCAACTTAGAGCGTGAATAAAATAAAAATTTTATGAAAAAGTGTGTTTTGTTTAATGTTAAACATGCGTAACTCAGCCATTTTTTTGTTTGAAATGTAAAACAAATATCTCCGAACTAAAGATAATTTTTTGAAAATCGGTTCAGTTCAATATTCAGAATTACATGCGTAATATTATTACGTATAAGTGATGTATGTATGTATACATATTATGTTTTTATTTGAATATAATTAAACACAGCTTTTGAAAATATGAATGTTGGCTTAGCTTAAGAATAAGAAAATGTACAATTTTTTTTATTATTATGTTGCAATAAATGAATTTTTAAACAACAAATGCTATTTTAAACAACAAATGCTATTATTTCTATAAAATGTTAAATGATTAAATTTTATGTAATCGGCGACTACCTCTTAGCCTAGCCAGCCTTCTGGCAAAAACTTTGAGAGTAACTGATTGCCATGAACAAGCTTCTCAAGGCTGTCGTTCGAAGCCGACTTTAAACTGTAGGTCCCGGTACTCATGGATAAAATTATGGATGTATTATTGTTGTACCATACTGGACATATGAATGTGTCAACAACTTTTTCCTTAAAGGACCAGAAGTAATAACTTTATTTTTAATTTTCTGAGTTTTAATGAACTTTTAGAATGAATTTTCTTTATACATTTATTTATATGTATATCGTATCTACCGAGTTAATTGCAAGCTTGCTTTGTTAAATTAAATATTAAATATTCCATACATGCATACATAAGTACTAAGCGTCGAATTACATGCGTAATATTATTACGGGTAAATAACATGTTAAAATTAAATTTACTCATTTAATTATTGAGCTAAAAATCATATTTGTACAGCTGAATTGTAAATGGCTGCATGAAATTAGTGTTTTATTTATTATTTAAAATATTAATTTCTTCTAGAAAAGTAGAATTGCTTTAAATAATTTTTTTTTTCAATTTGTGCATTTTTGTAAGAAGAATATTGCTGCACCAGAATTATTGAAGGCCCAAAAAGACTGACTAGATAGATATGATATACATATATGAAGAAGAGGTGCATATGTAAATTTAGATTTATTAAGAATTTAAAGAGCTGAATTAAATTTTACCACTGCTGAATTAATTTTTGTTTTTTTAATAAACTGCTTCCTCTCAAATACTACCAAAAAAATTAATACGAGAACAGGTTTTAAAGCTTATTTTTGTAGATAAAATATCTGGTTTTTTATTCTTAGGAAGTTTTCTATAACATTTTGTTCTAACTAGTATTGCATAAGCACCGGTCCATAGTATAAAACATTCCTAAATTCTCTAAAAAAATCTCATATACCTTGTGCTCAAATATAATGCTTTTTTTTAGTTTGAATATAAGTACATATTTTGCACATTCCTTCTTTCTTTTTTATATATTTCAGAAACTACAAACAATTATTGCAATTAAATTTAATTTAAACTCTTAAATAATTGTCTGTCATGAGATTTTCATTTTGAACGAATATTTTTTTTGTCTGTAGATGATGCCATCGAATCCTATAGACCCCTATGCATGTTAAACACAGCTGGTAAATTTTTGGAGAAAATGCTAAAGCCCAGACTGCAAGAAGCCATACGCATCGGATGAGGTCTTTCAGGGAGATAATATGGCTTTCGAACAGGAACATCCACGTTAGGAGCTCTGAAAAATGTTGTTGATGCCGCATTGTCAGCTAAAGAGTTAAATCATCATAGTAGACCTATTATTACTTTAGCCACGCTTGAAGTCAAGAATGCAGAATTTCGAGGTTCCGAACTATCTTATGAGAATGCTAAGATCATATCTACAGAACAAAACCCCTATATATCATACCAAACAAGGCACGAGAAGATCAAGGATCACGTCTGGTACCGCACAGACCTACCTATCCTAGGTCCAGACCTATGGAATACTAGTTATGATGGTATCTTAAAAATGGATACGCCAAAGGAAACCTATGCCTATGCAGATGATATTGCTGCTTTAATATAAGCTAGGAACGTAATGTTGTACAACGTAGGCTAAACCAGGTCATGATACGTACAAGAAGTTGGCAGCAGTCACCTGGCCTGGAGCTAGCTACACATAAGACCGAGCTGATATGAGTGTTGGCGATATCGTTCCACCTACAGTATTCCCCGGATAATTGCCTTTGACGATTATTTACTTCAATTTCTCAATCAAAATATTTTTTCTTACCATTTTCTGATAAAATTCCACGGTTAAATAGCTTTCGCTTAATTGCATTACTCGCTTAATTACCTCAAATATATTTTCCCCAAAGAAAAATTCTCTTAAAATTCCCTCGTTTAATTACCCAAAATAATTATTTTCTTAAAACTGCAGCTTAACTCAACTATGTTTATATAGGCATAAAATGTCGGTTAAATTTATTTTCAAACTCCTTTTTTGATACAACCTTGCAATTAAAGTCTACCATGTTTATATATAAGTATAAGCATAAATATACTTGCTTTTCACATGTATTGACGGCAGTGTAAACAGACAATTAGCGTATTCGTTTAATTACCTCAAAGAGGCAATTAACCGTATTTGTTTAATTGACTTCCACGCATAATTGCATAAAAATTTTGACAGTTTTGCCGAGGTAATTATCCGTGAAATACTGTACAAAGAGGTTCGTAAATTATCTTGGAAGTTGGATACCAAACTTACTTTTTCAAGCTAGATACAGTACTCCCCGCAGAGGGCAAGATATGGGGCACATATTTGCAATCACGGCAGAGAGCCCGGAAATTAATTTCAGTGCAGAGAATTGGCAATATAGGTTATATCAGGTATTTTCCCGATAGATCTTCAAGTGGACTAACGAATGAGCACATTTGTGGCAAGACAAATGGGGGAAATTAACCCCAGTTCGATACAAGGATATATAGGAAAGCACCCAGCGAAAGTGGTGGGCTCAATGAAGCAATGAGTGGAGGGGAAAATAGACGGCTAAACTCATTCCCGATATAGAAAAGTGGATAAAATGGCGAAGTGAACTATTACGTGACACAATTACATTGGGGTCATGGCTACTTCAGAGAGTGTCTACTTATACAGAATGAATAAATATAGCTCACCCAATTGTATCTACGGAGAAGAAGAGCGCATTGATGATGCAGAACACACCTTGTTTCACTGAAACAGATGGCATAGTGAAAAAATCGCAGTACAATTAAGAGTTAGACTATTAACACCTGAAAACATCACGGAAGAGATGATAGCAAACAAGGAACATTTAAAATATTCGGCAAATTTTTGTAAAAAGTAACCGAAGTTAAAAAAACTTGATCTCGATTGAACCTAAATGGTAAGTTTGCACGCAGACAGAAAAGCAGGAAACATCTGTGGACACAGAGGTAACCACCTCGAAGTAATGCAAAAGCGGTTCAGAGGTGGGCAAACTTCGAAAAGTGGAGGTTGTTTTTAGCCGATATGGTCAAATAATTTAGCCTGACATAACGCTTGTGACGGTTACAGTGAATGCGTAAAAGCATTTTCCACAAATAAAAATAATGCCATTGAATTGCGTAATAATATTGTGCCAACTATTAATACTTCCAACCAAAATAGAATTGACGTACAAAATAGTTTTTAACAATTTAATTTTATGTCAAAATTAAAATAATAAATTAATACAAAATTTCAAATTAAATGTTATAATTGTTACTGTGACCAATGTAGCATGATTTCATAATCAATAATACCGTAGTCTAGTGGTTAGTGTGTTAGCTGACTACACAGAACACCCATTTTGATAAAAAATTTTGTGTTGTTGCATGTAAAATAAACTGATAAAACAAAATAACCGTTATCAGTTATAAAAACTCGAAAATTCCTGTTAGAAGACCCATTAGCATTGGCGCCTTGATTATATTTTTAAAATCTCCTTGTAATGTTTTTAATTTATAAATCTATAATTATTATATGGGTCTTGAGATCATAAAACTGTTTTTTTTATAAGAATTAACATCCGTTAAGGAAAATGTACACATATGAGCGGCACTGAACTAGGTCTCGACCTCTGCTACGAAAGTCCCATTAAAGTTCTTTGTGCTGTACATATTCATGTTTACATTATCTATTTAATTCACAAGCTATCGGAAATAGATTTTGTGAATTATAATGTTTTTACTTGAATAAAAATTCTAACCAGTTTTTTTGTGTTGATTTATGGCGTTTTCGTTTCTACCAAAAAATATTGCCTTTCAAAAATTTTTCTCCCTCATCTTAACAAAATATTCCTTTTTAAAAAAATATCCTTTAGAGCAACAATTAAAAATTTCGATTAAAATAAAACGAGATCAAAATAGAATGTATAACATCCTATTTATATACAATAAAGTAATAAAATGTTACACATTTTTGTAGAAACGGAACCGCCATTAATTTTATTTACAACCATGTGTTAAAAGCTTTTTTGTAAATTTGTAAATTCAGTTTATTTTTCAGTGCAACCATTACAACATCCAGTAACGAAAATTACACATATTTTTTTAAATTACCCATTACCAATTTTTAATCAGTAATAGGCTTCTTTGCCTTGACCAGCATTCCATAAATCATTTATTTCTTTCATTCCTAATTGGAATGACTTTGGATCTTTCTTTTTATAAATCTATAATTATTATGTCGGTCTTGAGATCCTTATAAAGCTTTTAACTTTTTTTAGAATTTTAAATGCGTAGTAAATCGTTCATGATTCTTGCTGAATTACATATTTATTTAGCTGCGTAATGTTTTAATTGATAAACAACATGTTAAAGTTGAATTACTTCGTAATATTATGGAGCTAAAAAACATATTTGTACAGCTGAATTTTATTTGGCTACGTGAAATGGGTATTTATTATTTTTTTTTTTTCAAACCAAAGTATTAATTACAATAAATTGTATACAACTTTGTGCTAATTAGAAATTTCATTGGCTGAATTTTATTTTTAACAATAAAGATAAATATTGTCTGATGAACTAAGAGAATATAGGTTGCCATTTTGATAGTTTGATAGTGGGATTAGCTGAACAATTACCAAAAAATAGAATAGTTAAAGCAAACAGAAAGCTACATGAATTGTGAATATTTGGAATGCATTAAAGTACGTATGAGTACGTACATATATATATATATATATATATTTGACCCCGATGAAGAACTATTTGCCCCCATCCCACATCCCCCGTTTTTGTTTCATGTATTTTTTGTAGAAACTTACAAAATAAGCGATTCTAGCTAATCGAAATCGAAAAATCGTATACCATCCCACCACTATTAGACTAGTTTTAATCACATTCTTTTGCGATTTGATTTTTATTTCTTGATCCAGAAATACCTCCACTCTGAAATTTTTCACAGCTGTAGAGAACGAAACTATCTTTGGCATAATTTTTTTTTCAAATTTTTAAAAAGGTCGCTTTCGGAGATATAGGCTTCCGACTTATAGATAAAGAAAATTGACCTTTGACTTTTTCAAAGAAAAAATCATGTTGCATATTAAATCAAAGGTAATTTAATACCCTTCCAACTGCGACTTTTACGAGATGCGTAGCTATAATACTTTTCAAGAAAATTACAATTAAGTAAGTGTAACTTTGTGCATTTTTGTACTGTTTTCCGATTTTCAAGACTTCATATTTCTTCTTAGTGTTATGATATACTTTATTCATACCAAAAATTAGCAAATTCGGAGACAGTCATTTCAAAAACGGCATATTTTAAGTTGAGTTGATATGGTTTAACCCATATAAGCTTTTAATTAAGCTTTAGGTCCATTGAATAATTATTTTTTCGATATTTCGCTACTTCTCTGCGTAGCTTCTTCAGAAAATAGTATTTATTATAATAATATTATTTAATCGACCTAAAGCTTAATTAAAAGCTTATATATTATTCAGTAATATTTATTTTAGAGAAAAACCTTATTCATAAATATTCTGGGGCTATATCTGATGAACAATGTTGCTCCGTATTAGTTTTCTTTAACATATTTGTATTATTTTCCTTGACCTTTTTATTAATTTTATTATTAGTTAAATTATTTGAGCTTAAGGTCGAATAAATATTTATATTATTTATTTTACGATAAATAATAAAATATTTATTATAAATATTTATTCGACCTTAAGCTCAAATAATTTAACTAATAATAGTTTCCTTTAACAATAATATTAAATCCAGAAAACACGAAATTTCTACATATCTTCGCTTTCTTTCCCTGTTTTATTAAATGGTGTAATTATATATAAAGTTTTGTGATAAAATCTCCTTCGTGCTTATAGGAAATTGTTTTTGATAGTTTTTGACTAGTTGCAATATATCGACCCCTTTGCGCGGAGTTCTCGTATGTTCCAAAATCCAAATTTTACAGGAGAGCCATTTTTCTACTTTTCTCGACTTTCGCTTGCAATATCAAAATGAAAATTTACATGTGCTTAGATAATTAACTAATGTAACTACACCTAAAAGTATTCTGGTGAAAAAGTTAAAGTTTTCCGAGAAAAACGTATGTTTTGGTGTATACGATAATTTCGCTTACAACATTTTGTAGGTGCGGGTGTAGAAAATGGTATTTACGATATTATTTGTCAGTGTAAGAAATAATTTGAAACAAAGATTTATTTGTGGTTTTATGTATTTGTTCATTATTTTTTAACTTAGAAACTTTGTGGGCTCAAGGCACGGCCAATAATTATGCAAACGATCTAAAATTTTTTATATATATTTTTATTATAATTTGGAATCAATCTAAGGGATTTGCCAAGTGAAAATACGAAAAAAATGTCCATATAACTTGCGGTCACACTAATGTACATGCATATGTATATAGAAAACCATTACAAGATTTGTGACCATTGAACATTACCCACCATGCAAACTATAATGGTAAAAATTTGGCACACACAACTTGGGTACATGGAGCTAGGCCGTAACTCTTAAACAGGATTGTAATGGCCAATTATTATACATATATACTATATATGTATATATAAAGGTGAAGTTTCTGAATTTAGTCCAAATAAGTTCACAATTCATGACTTTCTTAATTTTGTCTGAATGACTTCATGGTCAAGGCAAATCACCACTCAGAAGGTGAAAGGAATTGGTCAAATGGGCGTGGTATCTCCCATACAAACGAATATTTTTTCTTTGTATAGAACAGCTAGTATTGTCAAACAACTTTCTTGTTATCTAAATAAAAACAAAATTTTTATTATACTTTTCCATGACGTTTCGTCAATTATTTGTTGACTTTTTCAAAGGTGTCTATTATTGTTTTATTTAGAAAACACAAAAATATATGCTTGGTGTATTCAAACGGTGTCCTATCAAGTCATATTGTCATAATATCATATAATTTTAAAATAGTTTTAAAAATTTGTTGTTGGTCTTTGATAAGACTTTTTAACTTATGTTTATCAATTTGTCATAAATTGAAAAATAAAAAATAATAAAAATAAAACGAAAAATAATATACTAAACTATTACTACGATTATACGAACGTCCTATTTGCAAATAAAGTTATTTGCAATATAAGGTGTGCGTCACTATAAACTGTAACACATCAAAAGTCAAATAAAAACTGACTGGAGAAAGCTAGAGTTAAAAATAAAACAGTTTTATTTTGCATTTTTATTACAGATTTATATTCTGTATTATTTTATTTAAAAATTAATTTAGTTTTATAAAATTTTTTATTTTATTCATTATGCCATCCATAAGCAATGTTATAGTGTTTTCGGTGATTTTTTTGGTACCAGCTGTCCATTTATATCGAAAACTAGTAATGGTTTTGGGAACAGATGTACTCTTCTTTAGTTCTCTTTTGACCAGAGCCCAATATCTTTCAATAGGCCGCAGCTCTGGGCAGTTTGGTGGGTTAGCCTCTTTTGGAATAAAAATAACATTATTTTTATTATACCAGTCTATTGCGCTTTTACTGTAGTGACATGTTGCCAAATCTGGCCAGAAGAATGTTGATATGTTGTGCTGTCTTAGAAATGTGAGCAACCTCTTTTGAAGACACTCTTTGATATAAATATCTGAGTTTATTGATCCCAATGAAACAAACGATGCACTCCTGTTGCCGCAGCTACAAATAGCCTGCCAAACTAGGAACTTTTTGGGAAATTTTGATAGTTTTTTAGTTCGGAACTCTTCAGAAACATTGCCTCTACTATCCGCTACATAAAACTCTTGGCCAGGAAGCTGCGCAAAGTCTGCAAAAACGTAAGTTTCATCATCCATTACACAACATTCGAACTTTTGAAAAAATTCTTTTTTGAAGAGTTTTGCTCTATTTTTTGCTTCAATATTCTTCTTAGCATTTCTATCCGGAACTTTTTGGACTTTAAATGTTTTAAGGCCAGCTTTAGCTTTAACTCGGCGCACAAAACTTTCCGAACATTGCACGCGCCGGGCCACTTCGCGACCAGAAATGTTTGGAAGAGCCAGCAAAAGCTTCTCAACCTTTTTGGCTTTCGCGTCGTTTGTTACCAGTTTTGCTTTACCTGTTCCAGGCTTTCTTTCAATTTTTAGGTCTTTGTTGAACTTTTTGACCACTCTGGAAACACATTGCCTGGTCACGTGGACTTCCCTAGCAACTTTTGTATAACTCCAATATGTTTTTTTTAAATTATTTGAATAATTTTTGTATGCACTTGTCTTTGATTATCCATTATGAACTAACTAACAAGTCAAATTTGACAAACTGATACATTTTAAAATCTGACACATTTTTCAAAGATATTGTGATTAAGAAAAATAATTTTGATTAAAGGTGAAAAAAGTTATTAAGAAAAATGGGTGTTACACTTTATAGTGACGCACACCTTACTTAACTCACGGTTTATATGTAAAAGTACTTGGAAACAAATTCGCTGTCATTAAATTGTATGGTAACACCAAAAAATTATAACATTGTTTAGAAAAAAGTGTGAAAATTTTCTACTTTAATTTTTTATTTTTTTGCAAGTATACCACAAATATTCAGTTTGAAAACTATTTTATTTTCATATTTAAACTTTTTATTTTACAGAATACAATATTTTTTTAATTGCTGCTTTAAGTTACATATGCTTTATGTTTTTATGTTTTTTTCCGCCATTTTTATATAAGCCTACCTGACTTTTGAAAACAATAAAAATATTTAAAATGTGAACGTGTGGCAGTCGTTATTAACGACTTGTTATCGTGAGTAAGTAAGTTGCAAAAAAACAATTATATGGCAACATTTTTTACTCTTATTTGCAAATAAATGTAGTTTATGACGGGTTGTTCACAGTTTTATTCTTTTATGATATATGATTTTAAAACGACCATTTGAATCCCACAACTAAAATATTTTTGAATATCAATTATATAAAATACAACACTTACAATAGTATATTTTCATTAACTTATTAAACAATTATTATAAAAAGGATATTTTACAAATAAAACATTTCAATATATGATTTTCACTGTTTACATACATACATATATCAGATATGTTTTATAATAAACGTATCATCACTTTACTGTGAGTGATAACGCAACAGTGTAACTTGATACTAAATATTGTTTTTTGTATATCTTGTTAACGATTAAAGTTCATTCCTTGTGTAGAAAATTTCTTGTTACATATGTATATGTATTTTGAATTGTCATTTTTAGTAAAACAAAGTGAACAACTAGCAAAGAATGGAACTTGAGAATATGGAAGTAATTGTTATTTAAAGATAATTTCCCGTCTTAAAAGTTTTTTATTTCGAATTTAAGCTGAATTAGTTATTTAGCCGCCTGAATGAGAATATCAGTCCCTCAAAACTCATTGAAATAATAAAAGCATGGCAAATCGTTTGCTAAATTATACTCCAAAAAAAAAAAAACCAAAGTTTTAATATTTGAGTGGCAAAATTACTTGTTGTTTTAGGAAACCTCACTTGAAATAATTTATACCTATTACCTGTTTTAATTTATTTATTCAGCTATAAATTTATTTTTTTAATACGTAATAACCAAAATACTCGTAGAATATTGGAACAAAAAATGAAGCTTTATCGAAATTTGTATTTGTTAATAAAACTAAAATTGAAAGTTCTATTGTATTTAAATTTGTTTAGTAGTAATAAAAAAACAACAACAACAAAAAATACCAAAACAAATTGTTATAATAAAAGAATATACTCGTCTGAAAGTATTGTTTATAAAAATTAACAACAATAACAATAAACTGACACTAAAATATACATATGTATATTGATGTTTTTTTTTTAATACAATTTTAAATTTGAAACAATTATTTTGTCAACAAATCAAATTTTGTTTGAATGGATGCAAAATAAAAAGAGAAGAAATAGTCATTTAACTAGATATATACACAAAAGCAACAACAATAACAATGAATAATAATTAAATTTCATTGCAAATTGATAATAAACTATGTACAAGTAAATACATATGTATGTTTGTATATGCTTATTGTATTGTAATATACAATACCCCTATTTTAATTACATAAATTGTCCAAGTTAAGGATAAATAAAGGTTTAACCTTTAAAAGCTTCATTTTTTATATTAAATTGCAAATGACATAAATTTACACAATTTATTTACCAGGCTTATACGAGTATTAATTATTTTATGCAATTGAAGCAATTTTGTTAAAGGGGGGTTTAGACGGTAACACAAGTCGTACGTAAAATCAAAGAGAAAATATTATGAAATTCCATCCGTATTTTAAAAATGAGAGTAAAAATCTTACGACAGATATTTTTTGCGTTTACACGGTTGGTAAAATACCAAAACAAAGTAAAATGAAAACATAAAATGCACATACACATGCACACAAAATTTACATGCATTGTGAATACATTTAACATAAACAAACAAAAACATAAAAGTGCATCCCTGATCTAATGAAATGTGATGGTTTTTTAAAAAATTTCAAAAAACAAAGAGAGCCGTACGACTGTCAAATTTTCATCCGTATTTTCTCTCATTGTCGTACGGTCTCATAACATATCAAGTTTACACGATACTATTCATTCTCTTCTACACAAAAATTTGACATGTCATACGACTTGTATTACCGTCTAAACCCCCCTTAACTGAGATTTGTTAGCAATTTCCTTACATATACAGTCCAATATTAAAAAAAAGTAAAGTTGCAAGCATACAAGCATACATACTTGGCACTTGAGGCTTTTAAAGGCTAAACAAAGTTCAAAGCGCTCGAAAATTTTAATATTGAAACTTATTGTCTTCAAAGCTTGCGGAAAAAGAAAAGTACTTCCTCCCAAAGTATAAAGCTTTAATAACATTGTAAAATGAACTATGCAGTTCTATCACAATGTATACAGTGATGAAACTCCAACAACTATAGCAAGAACAACACATAGCAAGATAGCCACAACAAAATGTTTGCACACACAATATCACAGTGTATAACAAGATAGCCACAACAAAATTTTTAGCATACACACAACAGCACAGTGTATAACAAGATAGCCACAACAAAATTGCACACACAACATTACAGTGTATAATAAGATAGCCACAATAAAACACAGCTGATTTTAAACTTTTTGAGCTGTCATTTCCTTCATCACTGTATGCACTGTGGTTCTATTCTGCAGAATAATAATTTTTGTAGAGTATTTTTTTTAACTGTTTTAGAGCAGAACACTATATAAAGTTCGCTAAATAGAGAGTAAATCATAATTTGTCTCAATAAGAGAGAAAAATGCACAAAAGTACGAGAACGGAAAAAACCAAATATTTGACACATAAAATTGCTTTACACAGAAAAAAATATCACCAAAATTCAATCAACAAAGTGAGTTGTTAATGTGAAATTTTATTTTAAATATGTATGTGTTTTATAAATACAATCAACGATTTATTTTCAACAAATTATGCTAATTAAAATTGTTGTTATTATTTAAGCGATATTTTAAAAAATAATAAGACTTAATTATAAAAAAATAACAAAAAAAATGAGGTTTATAAAGAAGTTTAACAAAAATATTTATTTAAGGTGTTGTAATTTTTCCAGCAATTGGGTTGTTAATAAATTATTACGGTACCATACATTTTCAATAAAAACGATTAAATAAATTTTTTGTTGAATTCTTTGGTTTAGGATAGTTGCGTATATTTAGTACAAAAACAACATTATAAAAATTAGGAGTGACGTGGTGTAATGGTTAGAGCGCTTGCAACAGCCCAGGTTCAAATCCCAGCAAAGGAGAAAATGAAGACGATTTAATTTAAAAACAAGGTTGATAAAATAGCGTAACAAAAACATTTACTGAAAGTCTTATAAACTTTTCAACAAATAGTTTGTTAACCACAATAATTGAAAATACATGGTACCGTTACATTTTTTTTCTTAACACGTTCACTGTCCAAGGTAAAAACTGGGGAGTGCCCCACACGTCCGATTTTTTTTTTTTTTTTTGCATAACCGGTGTATTTCGGATAAGCCCCAATAAATATAAATATCTACATATATCTTTTAAATAGCTAAAAGGGTGTTTTTGTTAATATCCCACATATGGGCTGTGGACTCCATGAAACAAAATATTCTATAAATCGTCTTCAGAGTCCACAGACCACATGTAAACTGCGTATATTTTTAACTTTTATAATACATTTTCTATAGCGATTTTCTTTTTTTTTACAGACAGCGTTATTCATCAAGACAAAATAAAACACTATTAATTAGACTTTAAGCCATAATGAGTCGAAAAGCAAAAAAAACGAGATGTCCCAGCACATACTTTGTACCTTATGGTGTGTTCTGTGAAGTCCAAGTCAAATAAACGATGTTCTCCCAACGCCCACAATTTTAAAGCTCTTTAAATTTGTATGGGTAAACAGCCCACATATGGGCAGTGGACTGCTGGTGCTTTCCGTTCATAGCCCATATATGGGCTGTGGACAGTGAACGTGTTAGGGAAACCTACAATTGTCGTAGTTGTATTTACAAAAACCATTGTTTGCGCAAAATTGAATAATATTTTAAAATTTGTTGTATTTACAATCTAGTTTTTTCTGTGTATAGGTAATATACATAGATATGTTTCAATTTTAATAAATTGTATCTGAGGTAAAATAAATCAAATTATAAACATTTTCGTTTAACATAAAGAAACAAAAATAAACAACTTTTTGGAATTTGGTTATATGAAAATAAATTTAACAGAGTCGCTCACCATTTGCTGTTCTACTTAATGTTTCGGCTGGTAAACATTTATCAGTGTGAAGATTTTTATATTCTTCACTTTCCAAAAATCTGATAAACGTAAATAAATTCTAAGAGATGCGAAAGTGTCGAAATCGAAACTCTTGATCACTTTATGATGGAACAACTTCCTGCAAATAATTTTTGATACTGTTCCGTTTTTGCACTTTAAAACTTTGAAAAACATCTAGGGATGCTTCCAAGTCAGAATCATGCTCAATAATGTGTAAAATGTGATCATCATCACTTGATTCACTAGAAGCTTAGCAGCAGTGATTTTTAAAATACCTTCTTCCGACATTTTGTTAATACTACCAACAGTAGGTAATAAATAAATACGTATGTAAGTATGTTTTTAAAATAAATATTAGTTTGTTATTAACTATTATTTGTCAAACACAACATTTTTAATCCCTCTTAATAATTTTGGCAATATTTTTTTTTAGTTTAAAACAAATATATACGTTTTGGTTTGCTATTGTTTACTTTTCAAACAGTTGATAATTTAACAATTTACCCAATTTGCCAGAAGAAAGAGTACGGGCTGTTTGTTTTCTGCATAAAGAAAAAGAATGTTAGTCTCTCATTTACCCAAATTTTGGTAAAATTGGGATCTCGCGGGCGCCCAATATAGAGTAAAGAAACAGACCTTATGTTTGTTAGTTACATATTTGATTTGTTTATTTCATTCTGGTAGTATAGAAACATACAACATTCTGTCTTTTTAAATCATTTATAAGGCATTAAATGCATTACTTTTTGGCTTTCAACTTTAGAATGAAAACAAAGCATATACAATTTTTTAAGAATTATACATAGAAGACCCGACCTCAAAATACTAAGAGAGCACTACGAAATTTTCTTAGCTCTACATTGTAATGGCGATACAAACAGAAAAAGGCTTTGTATTAAGTATTTATATAAGAAAGGTTTATCAAGACAAGAAGTTGATAATGATATGGTGAATCTCTTAGCTGATAGTGTTCCTTCATATGGGTCGTTAAATTTAAAGCATTAAAGATGAACTAAGGAGAGGAATCCCGAAATCATAACAAAAGTGCGTTATATGGTATTAAACGATCGACGAGTGAAAGTGCTGAAAAAGATAATGCCATTGACAACTGAAAATATAGAGTAAAAACGCTATCGCGATTTAAGCGAAATAAAATAGATATATTGCGTCGTTTCATTTGATACAGGGATGCATCACTATAAACCAGAGAAAAAAAACAATCCAAATAGAGGTATGAAGTTGGTGGATCGATTGAATTTTAAAAATTCTAGAAAAATTACGACCTGAGGCCTTATTCTGTAACTATCCAAAGCTAAAACTCTATCGCTTTAAATTTATAAACTGGATTAAAGAGTTTTTGGCTACGAACACAATTCTTAAACGCTTATTGTAATTTAAAATCTTCATGCCTATTACCTCTAAACTTTCTAAATTTATACATTCTAAGGCCCAGCTTGTTTCAAAACCCCAAAATTTTTGCATTTTAGCTTAAGAGAATTAGAGAATAAGGCCCCTGGTTTATTTCACAAAAAAGTAATTTTTCATCACGGTAACACCCCAGCCTACAAGAGTGTTGTACCAATTTAAATATACGACAAATTGAAGTAGGAATTGCTTGATGACCCACCTTATTCCCTTGATTTAGTTCCTTCTTACTTTATCTGAAAAATGTTCCTAAAGCTTCTAAATAAGATTTTTTACTGTCAAATGTTTTATATCGAATAGAGATGCAACGACAAAGTTGTAATTAATTAATTAATTAATTTAAATAACCCAGTTGTTGCTTTGCATTGTTACGAGTTACGGCCTAGCTTCTCACATATTGTGTGCGTCAAATTTTTATCTATAGTTTTATGTCGAATTCGAACGACAAACTTGAGAAGCTTGTTTATGGCAATCAATTGCTATCACAGATTTTGTCAGAAGACTACAAAGAGGTGGTCGACGGAAGATATTTTCTCATATTTCTTTGAAGATGTCAGAGCTGAGGTTTGAAACCGGAGCTCTCATTTAGAAGGCCACTACCAAATAGATAACGGTAACTAGTGCAAACTTGCACATGCATAAATATAAAAAATAATCATTTACCACCATGTAAAACAAATGCACTGGTTTTTTTTTTAATAGATGCGATTTCATTACTGATGACACAAAGTCATTCTAGTGATGACACTCAAATTTACGAACGATGTTGAGTGGAATAAAATGATTAAGAAACATTTCGTACAGATGTTGAGAAATGCTAATTTTAGCTCTATACAATTCTTATGGGAAAATTTCAGCATCTGCGCAAATTGATGGTGGGTTTTTAGATGTTGATAACTTGGACACGGTAGATTTGAATTTTATCTTGTTCTGCAATGTTTGAAAATGCGAATTTTTCAAAAGAGTTAAGTGCTGAATGCGTTCACGGTATCTTTAAGTGACGTTTAGGGTTGCTAACATGTATTTATAAAGCATTTATCGATAAACTACATGTTTTGCAATCCTGGATAATTGAGTAAATACGGTAAATCGAAATATTATTCCTTTTGTTATCGATCCCAAATAATTGAGGTTCCCGGTTAATTCAAACACAGATAATCGATGCCCTACTATATTTTCATATATTGTATATACGAGTATATGTGCATATTCGTATCGCATATTTTGCACTACTTAAATATTTTTGATATTTTTTATTTATTAATTAAAATTATTTAAAAATTAATTAACACCGAATAACTTTTAATTGTTTACATAAAATTACCAGATGTGCTTTGTTAACATAAAAATTTTTTTTTCTCATATTTATACTTTTTTAACAATTTTTTGTTTGTTTCATATACATGAACGTATGAATTTAAAATCTTTTTACGCACCTTTTTGCTTAGAAATATTGGCAGAAACTTTTTATCGATTATTTTGTTGTTTTTTTTTTTGTTTTTGCAACCTTACGAATGGTTTTGCTCTTCTGGTTTTTGGTTCTCTGATGGTTAAATTGAAAAATAGGTTTTCTCAACTTTAGTAAACTCTACTAATTAAGGAGGTTTTGAGCTACGAGCAGCTCGTAAAACAATGATTTTCCATGGGAAATTTTTGGGCTTTTATATCAGTTTACTTTTTAACTATTTTGCGTATGAGACTTTGAAGATTATTTATTTACACTGTTTTTTTTTCTTTGAAAGATAAGATTTAAATGCTTTTGATAAGAGAAGCTGCAAGTGATCCTTATCTATTTTGTTGATATATATGTCCATCAACTTGTAAGAGAATTCTTAAGAAAATTTATAATGAGCATGACGTACAAAACGCAAGTGGTCACGTCGAATTCATAATGACGGTGTGACCATTGCCAGATGCATAAATTATAATTTAACCCCCATTTTCACAAAAAATTCAATTAGACTTCAAATGAATGAATATGAATACGGGCATAGAAATGTGAATAAAAAACTAGCATTACCAACCACGTTAAGCTGGACAACTCTTACTAATAGATACCTAGTTCTACACTATGAAAACCATTTATTCCACAGTACAAATCTCACCTTTCACAGAATTATGATTTTTGGGATGGAATTCTACAACAGTTGTCGTAAAAAAAATAATTACCGAATTCACAAGGTTTTGTATCGTTGTTTCATGTATTGAAAACAATTTTGTACATATATATATGAATGTAGCTATTTTGTGTATTAAACGTCAAAAATCAAAATTTTCTTTAATTCAATTTGCTGCTGAGAATAAAAATAATTTTTTTGTGTTTCCACACATGAGAAAAATGTGTATGAGTTGTATCAAATTTTTATATGAAAATTACCAACAACAAGCTTACAGCTATTGTATTGCCGTACAATAAAACAACGAATACAATAAATACAAGGGTTTTGTCAAATTCGGCAAATATTTCTTCGAAAAAACTTGAAAAGAAACCGTATACGATGGTTTAAAAGTGTCGCCTGAGCGATATACACTGCCGATCACTTGAATAGGTTTAATAATTTTTGCTCTTATATTTTAATTTTTCTTCATATAAACTTTAGGAGAATTATTTTTTTTCACTTAAATTAAGAGATATTATGAATAATCATATTTTAGGAAGAAAAGAATAACGGTACAATAAATAAAAATTTGTTATTTTTTGATTTTACTTCAAAATGCTGCGAAAACCAGGTGTAGATTTTGGGTCACTTGAATAGGTTCACTAAGAATAAAATTAGTTTGCTTTTGATCATCGACAGTATAATTAAAATTTTAAATATTTTTGAGTTACTGCAATAATTTGTTACATATTTTATGTAAAATAATTAGCAGCAAGCGATTAACTGAAGAAGGAAGAGGTAAAATTAAAGCATTCAATGAAACTGGCTTAAGCCATAGAAATATCGACAAAAAATTGGTCGCAGCCAGAATGTTGTAAGTAATTTTTTAAGAAATCTGTCCGATTAGTATAAAAACATGAAAGGGCTGACGAAAAAAGCCACAACAGAAGCGGACAGAAGAGTTATTGTAAGAGCTGCCTCAAATTTGAGCGATTCTGCTGCAAAAATTAGGCAAAAATTGGGTATCACAGCTATCATAAGCACTGTAAGATGTGTTATTCGACGTTTTAAACATTTAAGGAGATTAAAAGTTAAAAAAAAACATCTTTTATTGCTGCTCGTAAAGCGACACGGTCTCATTTTTCACGAGAACACATGAACGATAAAAATGAGTGGTATCGTGTTGCCTTCTCAGACGAAAAAAATGTTTAACTTGGAAGATCCGGATGGATACAACTACTATTTCCACGACCAACATAAGGAGGAACGCTACCTTAGTCGTCTCGTCTCTGTGAGGAAAGTGTAATGGTGTGGAGGGCGATTTCATATTATGGTACATTTGTGATTCAATTCCTCACATCAAAAATTAACGCGAATAATTACAAAACAGTACTTGAAAAGGTGTTTCCATATTTTTCTACTATTTTTAGACCAATTCTTTGGATATTTAAACAAAATAATGCCCCGATACCCAATGCCAGGTTTGTAAAAGTGTGGATTTAAAGCCAAAATGTCGATATGTTGATGGGGCCACTATATTCCCCTGTCTTAAATATTATAGAAAATGTATGGGGCTTGCTTTCTCGCAAAGTCTACGAGTCCGGCAGACAATACGAAACCAAATAGGCTTTCATTGGAGGAATTTAAAAAGCTTGGTCCAAAAATTTCATTCTCATTAATTGAAAACCTTTATAGCTCCCTCCCAAATGGTATTCTTGAAGTTATATCGAATAAAGGAGGATATACTCCTTAATAAATCATCAAGCATTGTACGAAATCTTAAAAAATTAAAAAAGGTTTAGAAAAAAATAATTTTTTTCTTTAATTTTTTAAATTAATGATAATAAACCTATTCAAATGACCCAAAAAATTGTGCTGAAAATCATATTCTTTTTGGGAAAAAAATTACTAAAATTCAGTTATTAATTATTGAAACAATTTTTTTTATTGTAAATACACATAATCCAATATTTTACCATTTTAGAAAATAATATAACTAAAAACTTAATTACTTTTAGAAAAAAATTAAGTTGAATGTAATGAAAATAGTAAACCTATTCAAGTGAGCGGCAGTGTATATATATACATATGTATATGTATATCGTCAATGGAATTAAAGAACACTGTAACTGACAAAAAATCGAAAATGCGTTTTTTGCATAATCTTTATCAGAAAAAAAATACGCGTCGATTGGTCCAGGTCCCAGATTTCTGCGATGAAAATAAATTCACTTACGCTGTCTGCGAAATGAAAAATACCAGTGTATTTGTTCTATTTACTTTTATGAAAGGTTTTTGGCTCTGGTGAACATTTAAGGTTTTGTCAGTTACAGCGTTCTTTAATTCCATCGACGATATGTACATACATATTTGCATACACACCTATTTTTCATTTGGTCATAAATGTCATTTGTTAACATACATTTACCAGTTCTTATTAAAATAAAAAAACCCACAAATTCTGTTTTCTGTTACTTGATTGTACTCCACTTTCACTCTTTCTCTTTCTATCTCTCTTGCACTTACTTTAGATCAAAGATCGGTAGTACTGCAAGGCTCTGTTCTATCTACTACTCTATTTTAGATTTTTTTAACAACCTTCTACTTTCAACTTCAAATACTATCTATTCGCAGATGACAGTAATATTTGTCACTCATATTCATTTGAGCGTAGGCTGATCCTATTGGAGATCGAATGACCTGCATATAATGTCCGAGTGGGGTCTTGTAAACAGGGTCGACTTTAATGCCCGCAAGATCCAATATTGTTTTATCTGTGACTATAGGTAATAAAAATATTGAGAAGGCGGACGCTTTTGATGTTCTATAGCGTGATTCAGTAACATATTTTTACGATAATCGCATTGTTTTCAACAGTAAACAACAGAATAGTCGATATTGTTATTTATTATCATTTGTTTACGATAATCCCAATAGCTATTGTCGTAAACTAGCGACAAAAATTTGTATGCTATTTATTCAGTTGGAAAATCGTAAATTTTTTATTTTGAAATTTTATAGAGAGATGTGTCTACGCTATTAACTAGTTTATTATGTTTCCCGAAATTCGACTCTATAAAAATTGTCAAAATTCTTTATTTATAAGTATTTTATTAAAAATAAAGCGCAGATGTAGGTTATAAATGTTTTAAAAATACAAATTTCTGTTTATAAGAAAGTAAATTTAAATAATACGAAAAGATATAAATTAAAAAAAAAATAGAAAATTTGAATTTCAGAAAAAAAATTAAGAACAAAAGCAGAAGCAGAAAACAATTAATCTATGTATTTAAATCATTATATAGTTTTAAATTATATACTAAAGTAAATACTTATACAGTAAAATCTCATAAATTAGAACCACTTTGTGCACAAGGCAATTAGAATTTTAAAAAATTCGAATTTCTGAATTTTTTTTTAAGAAAATTATAAAATTATATTGAAACTAGTTGTGTAAGCTGTTCCTAAACACATTTAATTATTCGGTATTGCATTGGTTTTTAACATAAAAATAATTTTTAGTGAAAATAAAAAAAAGAAGAAAAATACAAAACATCCAGAAATTAGAACATTTAGTTCTAATCTTAGATTGTCAAATACATTGAAATGGCAGGTTGTAATTTCTGGACGGTTCGAATTTATGAGATTCTATTGTACACGAGTATTATTAAATCGTTTTTAATTCAATAATTCAATTCTTATGTGTATATATTAGCTCTTTCATTTTTCTCCGCTTATTTTCTTTTTTGCCTCTTTCTATGGATATTGACATTTTTTTCATATATTAGTCCCGTTCCCTCTTTTAAAGACCTTAAAATTAGGCCTTTTCAGATCTTTTTAATCTTACATACATGACTTACTCTTTATTTATTTACTAATTTTTTTTTTTTTTTTCCTAATTTTGTTAAATTATGTCGACATCAAATAGTATCCAGGCACGAGCTATCATCTGCTTTTTCAGAAATATTAATTCAAATTTAAAGATAACAAGATATAAAATGAAAACCAAGAAACAAGAGTATTCATACACGTATAACGCAAATATTAATTTAGAAATACAAAATTGTGTGACTGTTACAAAAAACTTATTCATATTATTATTGCTTTTGAGTCTACGGATAACATCAATTAATCCCTGTAGACGTCTTGGGTTTGATTGGTTCGTTTGGGAAACTTTTTTTAAGAGTCCATTGCTGATTTAAATAATATGTTCAATATTTTCTTTTGTAATATTCCAAACTTGCACAATGTTTAGGATTGTTAATAAAAATCAAATTAAAAAAGTATAACTACTTATGTATTTGGTACTCTTGGGGTTAAAAAAGTACTCCCAAACTATACTCAAACGAAAATCACATTTTTCATCACTAAAGAAGAGTTCAATTCTATTCAGAAACGAATTTCATTCCGTAGTATCAAGAATTATAGAACTAAAGATTACGCCATCACACACACAAAATTTGATTCTTCTGCGCATCTAGGTAAAATGACGTCAAGAAAAAGTATGACAATAAAAAAAATATGTTAACAAAAAATTCAAAAAATTCAAGAAAAATATATTTTTTATAAATACATACATACATACATACTCGTATGTACATATATGTATATACATACTAGCTGACCCGGCAAACGTTGTTTTGCCGAATTATTTCTTTTTTTATAAATTAATCTTAAGTACGATAAGTAGCAGTGCAACATAATCAAGATGAAGTGAAACTTAAAAATAAATAATAATAAATAATAGCCGGGTCAGCTAAATTAACCCTCCATTACTAACCTCTGGGTCGAACCGACCCAGACACGCAAATTTTTTAAATTAAAAAAAAAACATGACGATATTTTAACTCAAGATATATTTGTAATCTAAATTTGTTTATATTTAAACGTTTATAAATAATAAATATAAGGAAAATTTATGATATTATCCATATAAAATTATTTTAAAAAACAGCCTGGGTCGATTATACCCATAGTTAGCAATAATGTAACAAAGATTATGGGTCGACTATACCCATAGTTAGCAATAATGTAACAAAGATTATGGGTCGATTAGACCCAGGTTAGTTATACCGTTATACAAAAAATATGTGTTCATTTATTCACATTGTAATAAATTAAAACGCAAAACCAAAACCACGTGCTCTAAATGTGGAAAATATATTTGCCAGAAGCACTGTGCTCAAATTACATTGCTTCTGCACAAGAGGAATCCATTTATGACGATATGTTCGATGATGAAAATTCCGAATAAAAGGTAACATTTATAGTACATAACTGAAAAATGTTTGCTTTAGCCGTACCAATTTTTCTTTCTAACATTTTACTATTATATATCAGGTTTCAAATGTACTTTATTTGACGTCAATATCTTAAAAACTCATAATTTTATGCGCAATTCGGCTGGATAACTTTTTTTTCCACTTTTTTTAGCTATGTTGTAATGAATTCATAATTAATTTTAATTTAAATATATTTTTTTTAATTTACACCATTGTATACTAAAATTAAACAATAAAAGACTATAATCTACCAAAAGAAGTATACGTTGTATCAATTTATAAGTTGAGACGGTTTCAATGGATAATACAATTCAGGGTCGATAAGACCCATGGTTAGTAACCATGCGACATGATTTAAGGTTAGTAATGCCGGGTTAAATTCTTTTACAAATTGTTTTAAGAAAATTTTTAATATATTGAAAATTTTTTATTTTTGAATGCCTATAAAAGAAAAGGATACTTATTTTTGTTTAATAGATATATTTTGTGAATTTGAGCCAAATCGTACCATAAGTAAAAAAAAAATTGAAATATCACGACAATAGCGCCACCTATCGTTGTTAAACTTAAGAAAAACATGGCTCCTGACTAAACTTATATATTGTCCAAGTTTGGTTTCAATCGGTCCAGCGGTTCTTGAGTTTTTGTAACACGTACCCGGCACAAACGTTTTTATATATTAAGATGTATTAATATTAAATTATTATTTTATTAAATTTCTTTTCTCTTATTTATATTTTGAAAAATTTCTGCATTAAGTAATTTCATTCTAAAATACATCCTACTTCTGCTCAGTTGCTTCTATATCTTCTGCTTCAGCCAAATGTTGGTAGCAAGTAGTTTGTCCCCATTTAGTTATAAAAAAATAAACTTCTGTGAGAACATGAAATCCTTACCGGAAGCTGCAAAGGTATATAAAACTTTTGCAAATGACGGAACGGGGATGGTAATGTCGCACAAAAAGGAAGATGGTGGTCTTATTAATACTTAGTACTCTGGAAAAGGCGGAAATGTTGCTTCGAGCGCAATATCCAGGTAGCAGGATAGAGGAGAATGAGCAGCAGGTGGCCCGGCGTTACGGCTATAACGATGTGGAACGGCGGGCAGCGACCAATATATGTTCAGGGAAGAGGATGAAATGGGCGTTGCACAATTTATCTTGCCCTACTGCAAGAGGGAATAGGGGATTTGTTACCATACCTGATGAATATAGGCCGCAGTAGCTTGGCTCTTGGGTATATACCCACAGCCTGGAGAAGAGCGAGGGTGGTTTTCATCCCAAAGATGGGAAAGAAGGACACTATTCACCCAAAGTCCTTCAGATCGATCAGCCTGACATCCTTTATGCTGAAAACCCTTGAAAAATTAATGGAAAACCATATAAGATGTGGGGTCCTACAACGCGTGCCATTGAATTTTGGGCAGTTAGTAAGGAAAATTCAGAAATCCTTGGAAAACAAGGAATATTGACCATCTTAAAATCTATTTTGGGGCTTCTCGACCACGTACAGGAAAGGCCGAAGGTGCTTATCAGCGACGGTAGGGTATCCAACTCTATCGATTCGTTTAAGCATCGGCGCAATGCACAGTGGGATTTGTTAATACAATGTTTGGCAAAAAATATAAGCAGTGCTCGTAGAATGTTGAAATTTTGCTGTGAGCCTTTGGTTAGCTCAATTAAGAAAAATAAAAAGTTTTATCAAATTTGGCCACGCCCACTGCCATAGAACCCAAAATTTATTTTTGACCCAAAGTTTTTGAAATTTTTCTCTGAGCCTTTAGTTAGCTCAAGTAAGAAAAATATAAAGTTCCATCAAAATTGGCCACGCCAACTATGCACCGCCCATAAAACCAAAAATTTATTTTTGGCCCAAAGTTTTTGAAATTTTTCTTTGAGCTTTTAGTTAGCTCAATAAAGGAAAATATAAAGTTTCATCAAAATTGGCCACGCGCACTATCCACCGCCCATTGAACGAAAAATTTATTTTTGGTCCAAAGTTTTTAAAATTTGGCACAGAGCCTGTATTACTTGAATTACCGCCCATATAACCCATATCATATTTTTTCCAACAACTTTTTGTTTCTTGACCAAAACTAATTAAATTTTAATTTTAACTTTTTAATTTTTTTAATTTAAAATTTCATAAATTTGGAGATAAATTTTATGAATTTATAAAAGATTATTAATTATTTAAACTTGTTTTTGTTTTAATTAAAACCGAGCAACCTTTCTTTTCTTTCAAGGAAGTTTGCAATCACCGCACATTATAGAAGAAATTTTATTCAATCATATCTGTTAAACTACATGAGCGAACTTTATAATTTTTCTTTTAAAATACGCAGAAAGGTCTATATTTGAAAAAAATAACTATTTAAATCTGAGCAATAAAATTATCTTACGTACAAACACTATAGAAATGCGTAAACAGTTGTCAATATTTTGGACTACAATTTACATGTTTTTTTGGGATACAATTTATGGATTCTTCATACTGAATCAGTTTTCTACAAAACTGCATCATTACATTTTCAAATTTTATGTGTCAAAGAAATTACTTATTGCAAAAAAGTCCCAATGTGGCGTGCATTTCATTCTTCTATCGATGGGAGTTGCTCTCTCTCAGATCACATCCATTTGTAGTTTGATGGCCAGCGAATGGCACAATGCATTATAGAGTAAATTCGTTCCTTGGCAGCACCGCTCGTTTATGTAACAATTTTTTAGCGAATGTTTTTCCAGCCAATTACGATATCAGTAGGTTTAAATCAAATGTTCACAAACACTACTCCCTCTTTCCCCCTAACATAACATATTATTGTTTTATAGTTTTTTTTTTTATTTAAAGCATTTCATTTGGCCTTTAACTTTCTACATCTAAAAACTGTTGTAATTTGTAATTAAATTCTCCCTCAAATAATCTTTTCATTATCAGTGCAATAATGACAACAATTTCATGTCATTTCGTTAATAACTTAGCCCTTGACTGAGTATTTTAAAAGAGTGCTTTTGCTCTAATTATAAGTATATCTTTAGTAAATTAAAATATTTAAATTATAGGGAAATAAGTACAGATTTTAATAATTATACCTATGGAGTGAATGAAAAATGTTTTTGGTTCTTAAACGGGTGGCTTCAGAAGTAAATTTTGGCCTCGAAATTATATATATTTTCTGTTTTTTTTTTTTTTTTTTTTTTTTTTTTTTTTTTTTTTGTTTTTCTGTTAACAATATTAAAACATTTAATAAATCTTTCACTAAAATTAAATATTTATTTATTTACAAAGCAAGAAAATATTTTTCAACTGTCTTACGTCAAAATACCCGTGTCTGTCACTCTTATTTATGGTGTTTAAATAAGAAATCTGTAAAAAAAAAAAAAGAATTTTTTATCTGACCTCAAAACACTACGTCACCCAACTGCTGTTGTAATAAATATAGAAACTCTTAACTCGCGTTATCTTTATTTTATAATAAACAGAAAAAAAATATTTAAAATTTTTATAATTTTATGAGTTAAAAATTAAATTGAAAAGATAATCCTATAACTTTAGTCAAAAGTTCAATCACGTTTTAAAAACACATTCTTAAGGAGTTATAGTTTTGAGTTATTTTAAAAAACATAATCACTTCATATAAAAATTTATAACATTTTTAAGCATTTTTGTTGTTTTCTTTTTAATTTTTATGATTTTCTTTACAAAAGTAATTTTTATTTTAAACAGTCACGTTTAACAAAAAACATTGATTTTTATGAGTTTTTCATCTGTATTTTATTCAGTCAGTCGATGTTAATCATTTAGACAATGAATCAATAAAAGTTAAACTTGAACTTGATTTAAGCTAAAAAAAACAGAAAAACAGAAAAAAATGTTATATATTTTGTTTTTAATATCAAAAAATATTATTTAATATTTATTTATTTACAATAAAAAAAATTAAATCTAAAACGTAAAAGCTGGCTAAAGACGCATTATCTTTAATGGGGTTTTAAATTCTCTAGACATTTTTCCTTATATCTCTATGATTTACAGTTAAAAACATTAAAATATTTGTTTTTTGTCTTGTAATAAGACCTTAGAAATTAAATTAAATTAAAAAACAATTTATGTGAAATAAATATATTGCTACAAAAAAAAAGATAAAAAAATAAAACAGTTTAAGCTACAGCCACATAAGACAAATAATAAGAAGGAGACGTAACCACTATTTTCTGAAAACAGTCCTTTTTTATTTTGTAGTGCTTCCAGTTGGATCAGTCAAGAATCAAATTTTTTATTATTATTTGTTTTTGAATCATCAGTAAAGTATGCTTATGTACCAAGAAATTTTTGCCATAAAATATTAGTTACGATTTTTCAATCAAATCATTCAATCTAATGTGACGTAGCCTTAATTTTATTGTTTTTAAAATTTTTCAAATAAAAAAATATATTTATTATTATTACAAAAAAACACTTAACTAGTGACTATAAATGATAAAGAAATATAAAAATTAGATAGAGAGTAAGTGGGGTGAAATAGAAGGGTATACGAACATACTGCAAGACCTCTTTCTGAAAATTATTAAATTTTGTGTGAAGGACAATAGATATTTTAAATATAAGGACAAATGTTATACCCAATGCAGAGGATTACCAATAGGTTCGCCGCTTTCGCCTATTGTTGCGGACATTGTTATGGAGGAACTATTAAAAACATGTTTGGACGATTTGGAAGAAAAACCTAAATTAGTAATAAAGTATGTAGACGACCTTTTTGTAATCGCTAAAACAAGTGCAATAGATGGAATCCTGACTAAACTAAATAGTTTTAATAAAAATATAAAATTAACCATGGAGGACGAGATTGATGGAAAATTGCCCTACCTTGATGCGCTGGTTATAAGAGACAAGGGAATACTAAAAATTGATTGGTATCAAAAGCCAACAGCATCCGGCAGACTCATAAATTTTAATTCAAGCCAGCCTAAATAAGTATATGATTATGAATACTGCCATGAATTTTATTGAACGGGTGCTTTCTATCAGCGATGAAATGTACAAAATTTTCAGAAAGTGATAGAAATTTTAAAGAAAAATGACTTCCCTAGAAATACCATTGACAGACTTATAGTTAAATTTAGAGGAAATAAAGGACGACTGGAAAAACAGGAGAAAACTGAAAAAGTGTATAAATCTGTGATATATGTTCCTGGATTTTCAGAAAGATTGAAGAATACGAGTATTTTGGACAAGAATAGATTTAAAATTGCTCAAGCATCAAATAATACTATCAGACGACTATTTACCGACACTAAATCAAAACTGGAGACAATGGATAAATATAACGTAATATACAGAATAAATTGTCTGGGAGATGGTAAAACCAAATGCAATCGAATGTATGTCGGTACAACGAAAAATAAACTAAGAACCAGAATAGCAGGACATAAATCAGATTTTAAAAATAGAGACAAATTAATTACACAAAAAACAGCACTTGCGAACCACTGTGCAGATAATAATCATACACCAGATTTGGAGAAGGTGCAAATATTACAAAGAGAAAATATATATAAAAAACGGTTTACTTTGGAGATGTTACACATAATAAATACACCAAAGGAGAGGAGAATGAACTACAAAACAGACACCGAGAATTGTGCTCATAGTTATAGATATATAATAAATAGGGGAAATATTAGCAATACTTAGTATAATATGTAATGTGATAACGTCGGTGCAGTGATATCCATATACATTAATTTTAATTTTGTTGTTTTTATATAATTTTTGTAAGTTCTTTTTGGTTTATATTTTTATCCTATGTGAATTGTTGTTTTATTTTTATTACTGATGTTTTGAGTTTGTTTACATTTTGTAAATTTTTATATGATCGGTATTTTTATAATTGTTTTTGTTACTGATATTTTCTTATTGGAACAGTGTTTTCAGTGTATTTTTATCTGTTTATATTTATTATTATATTTTTAGAAATCCTGAAGATGATATCCGAAGGATATCGAAATATTGATTATTAAATTAAAAATAAACTTGACCTTGAGCTTGAAAAAAGTATTTGATTATTATTTGGATAAAAATTTCGCATATATTTGAACATACCCATTAGAGTAGTAAAATTAAACATATTCTTTTATTATCACATGTTTTGTGAAAGGTAACCTCTAATTACAACAATTTTAAAATGTGTTAACTTTAACCATGGAGTGGTCACATGACGAAAACCGTATCGAAGTTGTAGCACTTTTTAAGTGTGGAGAAAAGAAAAATAGTATTTTTAAAACGCTTCGCCCACTCCGCATTAGTCGCATGTTCGCCTACAGGTGCATACAATTGTTCGAGGAGACCGGAAATATAAAAGAAGCCCCCGATTGGAAACAGCAAGTAATCAAAGCTACCAAAGCAAGAATTCAATGAAATCTTCTCCGGAAACAGAAAACCATGGCCCGTGAGGTGAAAATCACACAAAAGTCCATGAGTCGTATTATTAAAAAACACTTACATAGCTCTTGGAGCTTTCAAGTGGCGTACAGGACATTTGTTGACTGCAACTTTAAACAAAATAGGATAGAAAAATCCAAACTTCATTTGGTAAAGTACGCTTATAACTTGCATAGAAAAATCTTATTTACGGTTAAAAAACTTTTTACCGAACAGAAAAAGTTTAACAAACAAAATGATAGCATTTATCCACGGTCATCTAAAGAAGCATCAGAACTCGTTTGGTGGGGTGTCTCTTAGGATGATTGTGACTGACTTGCATTTCTGTCAACAAAGAGTCAAGACATCGGCCAAAGTTTTTCAAGAATCGTTTTGGAAACAGTTGTGAAGCCGCTCTCTATGTTCTCTGTTCCAAAACCGGCCTTAGACTATCCAACAAGAAGCTTCGAAACAATTTTCCAGCTTTTGATTTGAAGAAATAAAGATTATTTCTTTGTATCATGCTATTTAACGAACTTTACCCAAAAATGTAACAATGGTGAAATAAGCCCTTAATAAATATGCATAAAATTTTTTGAATGCAGGTCCTCTATGCATGCATAAATAATTCATTTATCAAAACGTTATGTTGCGGAATTTTAGTGTTTTTGAAATTTTTCGACAATTTTAAATTTCATAAACAACAACGACAATTTTAAATTTCTTAAACTTGTCAAATCATTTCATAGTATTCTCTTTTTGGCAAAAGTTTATTAAATTGTAATTTATATCAGGGTATGTAACGGTTATTTTTTATGGTTATTTTGAGAGTTTTTCCAAAAAAGGTCAGCAGAAAAAGTTATTTTTCAACGGAAAAATAAAAGTTAAAAAAACTCTTATAAATAGAATTTTATTTTTTCGTCATAAAATAAAACTCATTTTGTGAGTTTTATTTTTCAGTCAGAAAATAACAGTTATTTTTTGAGTTTTATTTTTCCATCATAAAATAAATCTCTATTTAGGAGTTTTATTTTTTCGGTCATAAAATAAAACTCGTTTTTATGAAAAAATTTTTTACACCTAATCCTGATTTGACACATTATCGTCTGCAAACTATTACAAATGTCATATCTATCATATTTTGTTCCGTGCAGAACGTCGTAATAGACGCAGTCATCGAACCCGCTTTCATCCTCCTATTCAAATATTTGTAATATTTTTAGCAAGTTCCGGCCATTATCGGTTTAAGTTGTGTAAATTTGCTCTTTTATTAACCCTAACAATCGTTTAGCTTGAGATTTTAGGTATTCAGCTATAAAAAACAATAAAATAAAGATACCACAAGCAACGGGATTAGAATAAAAATAAAAAAAATGAGTTTTATTTTTCCGTCATAAAATAAAACTCTCTTTTTAAAGGTTTCACCTAAACTTTTATTTTTCCGTCAAAAAGTAACGGTTAAAATCTGATTAATGATCACCTATGCGAGATCACCACAGATTCTGTGAAAGCTCTCCAAGACGATTAATTTGGTATATAACATCATATCGAGCCGTAACCGCCAAAAAAGCGTAACCAACATAATTTTCGATTTTCGTTTTTTTTAATAAATGAATTCATTGACAACATCTGCATCATCTCCTAAAATTTCATCGTCATACAAAGTACCGTTACAAATTTAGAGCAAAAACAATTTTAGCGTAAGTGCACAATGTTTGTTTGTTTACATTTTTGATGACCGCAAATTGTTGGTTACACTAAAATTCTCTTTTAAACCTAAGTAAACAGTATAAAAAAAGCATTTTGCATTCATTAAAATACCTTTATAATATTACATATTGTTGAAAATTCGCACTTTATAATAATTTTATAATCTTTTAACAATATGGCGGAGGTAATAAAAATATTTTTTATTCCATTTGGATGTTATATAAGTATCAATTTATAAACGTGTCTTCTAGAAGTGCGTTCGATATGATCTAGTACCATACAGTGATAAAGATACATCTTCAGATGTAAATCATTCGAAATCTGAGACTAATGAAGAAACATGTGTGGGAAAAAGAGGATATAGAAAGCAAAAAAAAAAAAAATACCCAAAAACTGTAAAAGGCTAAACTTTGTGATAGAGGTGTTTGGCCTGACCCATGCCAAAATAAAAAATGTGGGAATTCATGTAGGTCTAAGCTTACGGAAATTGATACAAATAAATGAACACTTCTGGGGAATTGGCAATAAAATTAGACAAAAAGATTGGTTGAAGTCTTGTATTAAGAGAGTCAGCGTTAAATGTCAGCGTTATGCTAACTTTTAAAATGAAATTAATTAAAAGAATTAAATAAAATAATATTTATGTACATATAGATAATTTGCTGCAATAATGTCAGCTCAAGAATTTTTTTTCAGAAAAGCAGTTTAAAAATAATAATTTCTTTTTTATTGTACAACGATTTTGTAGCGCCTGAAATTTGTCGTTGTTGTATTAAAAAAATAAGTAGTATCGCATCACTTTCTGATCCTAAACGCTTAAAATCATTCCGATCACAATAGGTTTTATACACAATATTATTTACGATATTGGGAACATTTCTACATATTTAACTCAGAAAAACGCGATTTTGAGTTATGTCACTGTTGTAGCAAATGAGCGATATATACATAAACTGTATGCAATTGTTTCTCTAAAAAAATATTTTTTAGCTTAACTGACACAAATATCATCAGTAGGTTACAAGAGTGACAGCGAAAAAAGCGTAAGCGACAAAAATTACCGTTATTATTCTAAAATATGAGCAATTTTAAATGTAGTATATAAATCGTGAAAAATAACACTTACATATTAAATTTCATGACAATAACTGCAAAAACAACGAAGATATTAAAAAAACCTTCTCCTTTAAAATTTTATTTTTGTTGGTTACGCTTTTTTGGCGGTTACGGCTCGATATGTATATGTCTGTCGACACTAATACGATGATTTTTTTAGTTTAATTTTTAAGCAATAACTGTTATTTGCGGTCCCTGATTTATATACTTTTTCTCTATTAAACATCAAATATTGATTTTACTACTAAGTATTTACGAAATCAGTGCCTCGTTTCTGTATTACTTGACTCGAGAAATTTCTCACATGTGTGTTGAAACAAAAAATCCCATCGTTTTTCGAATCGTCGTTAAAAAAGTGCTTCTGGATCTGCATGCGAAAACAATCAAAACAAATTCTTTTCCAACTGGAATATTTCCAGTTTAAATGTGTCAAACGAAAGCAAAACGTAAAAAAATATCAACTGTGAAAAATTTAAACAAAAAAAAAAAAAACTAAATTTATATAAAGAAAAAAAAACTATAAAAAGAAAAAATAGATACCTTTGCTCTAAACAAAGCTTAATAAAAAAATTAAACTTAAAAGAAATCAAATTTAAAAATTTAAATAAACAAAAATGCATAGTGTTGTCATAATTATTGCTGGAATAAATGGCCGGCGAAATATGTTGCGAATTGATCACCGCCAACCAAGGTATACTATCGATCCGTTTAATATTCCGGAGCAACGATTTAGGTATTTTTCCACATTAAGCAGGGAAGCAGCTCTGGATGTTTTAAATGAAATAAGTCCAAATACATATGTCCAAAGGGATAAAAAAAAACATGTATACCCTTTATTATTGCCTTTTCCCTCGATTTATGTATTTTTTTCTTTTTTGAATAAAAAAGCCACAAACCACTCGTTATTTTATAATTTTTAATAAAAAAAATCCACACAATATAATTTAAAAAAAGCACAAAACATAAAAATTTTTATTTTTTTGTTTGCAAAATACTTTTCGCACCGTTTTAATATGCGGTTTATTTTGACAGTTCATTCGGTTCATTTTTCACAACAAAAAGATACAGAAACACTTATACTGCCATCCCTAAATAAAAGCGGTAAGCGTTTTCTAGCTGTCAAAATTTCTCATGCCCATACAATTTGTATGGAGCATCACAAAATAACGCGGCGGCAACGCTTTGCAATAGGAAAATCCAATTTTGTCAGAGCGTTTAATAGTAAAGTTGGTTGCAAAAGGCAACTAAAATATAAACAAATAGGAAAAAAGCAGGGTTGTGATATAAAGATATGTTATTTGCATAACCATGTTTTATTCGCAAAGGCAAAAAATAAAAAAATAGAAGATAATAAATATTAATATTAAATAAATAGATAAAATATAATAAAAATAAATAAAATAGTACCATAAAATTTAGTTAATGATACAAATACCAATAGAGTAATGCAGTTTATTATTAAAATAGTCAGAATTGTTATATAAGCATATGTTGCTGTATTACCCTGTTTTTAATGTTTTGACAAAACGTTGCCGCTCTTATTTAGGGATGGCAGTTCAGCGTAAGCGCTGAGCGTTGGAAAACGTTCCGCTTGCCGCTTTTATTTAGGGATGGCACATACTCACATGTTTCCAATAATAATTGGAAAACGACATAAATGACAGATAGTTCGAGCATTATTTTACAATACATACAGAAACACGTAAGTGAGAAACAGCACTTTTTGTGTCGATTTACATCGTTTTTGTTTCAATTTTTTCGTTTCATGTGAGGAATTACTCGAGTCGAGTAATACAGAAACGAGGCACAGAATTCTGTAAACGAATCTTTTTTAGTATTCTTTTTTAATATTTTTGGTTTTTAAGTTTCCTGTTATAACATTATCTTTTTTATAAAAAATCAGTGGCAGAACAAGCTTTTTTTTACATTGACAACTCTGTAACTTGAACAAACTCAGAAAGTTCTATAACTTGAGTGCCTTTGACTTTAATATCACAATTAAAGAATTGTTTTATTAATTTTTAGGCTGTGTTCAGCTTGCCAATGTTTCTTGTGCTGATGGTCCCACTAAAATCTATAAAATTTGGTGAAACGAAAATTATCACAACTATGCCGATATTCGTGTGGAAAAAATCACGATGATGATTGCATTGCAAAATGAGGAAATTGAAACCTTTAACAAGGCATTGTGATGAGCAGGCAATCAAAGTGACATCAGACTTTTGAACGATAAAGCAGTATTTTAGTAATTAAAAAAGAAAAAGCAGAAGAAAAAACAACGAATTTCTTAATAGCATTAATTTATTTTTCAAAAAGTATTTTCTTGTGACCTCGTTTTGTTTTAGTTTTATATTTTAATAATTGATAATTTCAGGCGCGTAAAACACAGGTTTATTTATTACTGTAAAATTTTATACTTTTATCGTGAAATTTGACATTCGCTAAAGTGAACAATTTCGCTAACAGGAACTCCCTTGGTTTTAATTAGTTCACCTTACCGCGAGTGCACTGTACTTTAAAATAATATATAAATTAAAAGATGTATGTAATCCCGGGCTTACGAAATCTCCAAAATCGCCGAATTTGTTGGAATTATAATATATTTAGTCCGCAGGATAAGTAATATAAAATTTTGATAGAACGAGTATAGTGACTTTCCAACTTCTCGAAACTCTTTTTAACACACGATTTTTTCCTTCTCGCCAAATCATCATTAATCTAAAATCGTGTAAGCACAATTTGTTTTTATATGCTTGAAAAACTACCTACAACAAAACAAGCCAACTCATAACTTACAGCCTGTTTCTAGAACACGAATGGTTTCTGACATTCGTCTTTTTATATGTGAAACACTAACAAAAACACTCAAATTTGTTAGTGTTTCTCATATAAAAAGACGAATGTCAAATACCATTCGTGTTCTAGAAACAGGCTGTTATTCGTTCATATAGAAACAATTTCGTGCAAGCAACTTTCAATTTTGTTCCAATTCAACTCATAGCTTGATATTATGTTTGTGTTGAAGCTTTCGAAAATAATCGAATCATTTATTGATGTTATGTTGGAGTTAAACTAGAACCAGTCAGAAGCAAGCAACCAAATCATTTGAATTCTTTGCTGATATTTTGATACAGTTTTTTTATACAATTAAAAAAAAAAAGGAAAACAATTATTTTCTTTCTTTTTAAAAACGAAGTATGTTTTTGAATTTGAAATTTGTGGTTAGTTTTTTATTGTTGGATTTTCTTATATTCTATGTTATAAATACATACTCGAACTATTATATTATGTCTGATATTGGTAGCTGACTCTGATTCAAGTAAACAAAAGAAAAACTTCATCGTTTTATTAATATAATTACAAAATTTAACAGTTCAAAATAACTTTTTACAATTGTTCATCATTATCTCTTTGTTTTGCCACGCTCATTTTTGATAATAAAATTTTAGTAAAAACTTGATTTTTCTTCAACTTTCATTCATTTAAACTAATTTATATTACCTTTTCACATTCCTTAAATATATTTATGTATGTATGTATAAAGATAATAAAATTTTTCTTTGCATTAATTCCAAAAAATCTTATGAGCAAAATTTTGTATCTCCGTCCGTATGAATAGGTAGGTAGGTAGGTCAAATGGCCAGTTAATCAAAAAACTGATCAAAAATGTCCGTATGCATACTTGCTCCGAATAGTTCAACTCAAACATAACATTAGTAAATAATTTGATTGTTTGTTTCCAATATACCAGCTCAAACATAACATCAGTTATGAGTTGTCTGATTTCAAATATTTCGTGGTCTTCAACTTCGTGTTTTAAGTCGTTAATAACACAATAACGCAAAAGCACTGTAATATGCTTGCTTACACCTTCGTGAGTTTTCAGTGTTCAAAATCAAACTGATTTGGTTATGTTTGCCAAAAGTATATCGTAGTCCCGAAGTTATCTTGACGTAGCTCCAAAAATATTTGTTTGGGAAATTGAATTTAAATTTTTATAGAAAAAAATTTGTCGAAAAAGGTGACTCAAAACTTTTATCAGATATAGTGCTAATAATCCTTTATCGAATAGTACAAAAAGTTTTTAAGTCATCGAAAAATTTTTTAGGTTTTAAATATTTTTAGCTTCAAATAAAAAATAACATTTTGCCGTATAAGATTGGTGCAAACAAACAACCTTTCATACGTACATAGGCATGTATTTATTATACACTGCGCGTCATCAGGTTAGCGCCCCTCTTTACACTCTCCGTTAATGTTAAATACTATCTAAACTACTTGTGCTATGGACTTGCAATTTTTATGTATTTGACTTCTATCAATTCTTCTTAAAATAAAACAATAATGGCTACTGTAATGTTGAAGTTACTATTTTATTTTTAATTTTTGGAAACAAAAAATTGGTCATCAGGGGATCAATTCTGGTTCTGTGAAACAAAAAGTTTTTTATCATTTTCGTTTTCATGAGCACTTTTCGCATTATCATATCACAATTACACTATTTGCGATTCTGGTGCACGTTATGAAAAAATTGTTTCATTCCAACCGTAGTCGTGAAACTTTTGCTTGTATGTTATTGAAATTTTATGTCAAAATGTCAAAGCAAGAGTACGAAGCCAACCGATTTATATATTTTTTTTAACTGCTTCGAATTTTACTGATACTGTTTTTAGATATTAATAAAATGATAATAATGTAACAAATAAATATGTATTTCATTGATACCACATTCGCAAATACATGCGAAAAATAAATTAAATCAACACCGACTTGTAATGTGGACATTTTTGCCTGCACTAATTTATTAGCGTACATGAAATGATGGTAAATTAAGGGACTATTTTTATGTACCTAAAAGTATAGTCGCACACTAACAACTTATTCATAAAAAAGTTGCGATAATTGTTGCTATTCGCTCGTGGTAATCAAAGTATTTACCTAAATGTATAAGTATATGTACATACAAGAAAAATTTAAATGACTTTGTGTTGCATAAACATATACAACAGAGCGTCCGCCGGGAAGGTATACTACTTTGTTTTGCCGCCATTTTGGTAAAGATTAGTCTTGACAGTTCATATTTGGCAATCGTGAAGTAGAGACGTGGCAAATTTATTATGGAGAAATATGAACTGGCGGACACCCTCTACATATCGTCGCCCCGAAGTTATCTTGACGTAACTCCAAAAAATATTTTTTTGGGAAATTGAATTTAAAGTTTTATCGGTTTATAGAAAAAAATTGAGTCGAAAAAGGTGACTCAAAATTTTTATCAGATGTAGTGCTAATAATTCTTTATCGAATAGAACAAAAAGTTCTTAAGTCATGGAGAAAATTTTTTAAGTTTTAAACATTTTTAGCTCTAAATAAAGAATAACATTTTGCCGTATAAGCCACTTTTTGGGAACATTTTCTTTATTTATGGCACTTACGTCAAGATAACACCGATAGAAATTTTGGATTGTTTTCTTTCTGAAATTATCTTGACGTATATGCGACATACTTAAGTAAGCAAAATTCTAATATTTAGTATTTATTACTACATTAAGTAATGAAAAAATAAGAAAAAATACTCCACTCTTTATTTTGCATATTTTTTTCATGGATATTTCTTTATAAGCACAATGGCGCACTGTATCGTGAGGGCGGCCAAAAATAAAAAATCAACTATCCAATTAAAAAAAGGTTAATATGATTTTACTAAGAGCATTCCAATAAAAAAATCTGAACGAATTTTTAAAGAGTCGATTTTTAAGGTAGTTCTGAGCCTTCAAAGTTCAAAGTTATAAGTAAATACACAATTATTGGAAAAAATCTGGAAAAATGCTATACCTTTGAAGGGTTAATTGATAAACCAAATTTTAATAAAGCAACGTGATTTTAATTAAAATATATATGCAGTGACGTTAAAATTTGGAAACTATAATTTTTACTAAAATGGGATTATCACATGCGATGTACCGTTATTATGAATATAAAAAAGCGAGAAAAGTAATAATATTCATTTTAAACTTCAGTGGACAATAAAAAAAGATAAAAAAAAGGATTTTTTTATAAGATTTCTAGAAGTAAGTTGATTTTAAAAAACTTGATTTTAGTTCCACATTCGTCCCCCTTTAATTTTTATTCGCAATTTTCAGTGCTAGTCAGGCTCAAATTCGTTAATTTTTTAATATTTAATATTTTGTATCATTATGAAGAAAGTGAAAATGAATATGATAGCTCGTATTATATGCATTCATTCATCTAATTTTTGTAAATATTTAACAAAATTGATTTCGTTTACTAAGCAATGCACTTGGTTCGAGGTTAAATTTTTCGATTTAATTTTTATTCAGCATACATATATGAGCGGTGGGTGTTTCCTTGCTCAAAATTGAAAAAAATTATAAATTCAAAATGATCTAATAGTTTCATGTTCCAAAAAATAAAATTTTTTTTAATTTTTTAGTACAAAAAATTTAAATTTTTCTTTAATTTTCGAAAAAGGACATTTTTGAACTGGGCTTGTCCTTACTATGAATTGGATCATATTTCGCCGAAACGTTAACGTTGTTTAAATTAATCAGTGTACAATATTTCATAATGATAGACCCTTTTTTTCTTCTGTTATTTCATTTTTAATTTTCAGGATATATGGGAAGGACTTGAATCCTTCCTCCGAAATTTTCAAAATTTGTAATTTTACTATATTTTATCAAGTCAAACTAGTGTGCCAAATTTCATAACTATACGTTAACTACTTCTATATTTGGCCGCTTGTTATATGAAAACACGACACTGTGTGGCGTAGCTAACACTGTTTCTGTGTTATTTCAATATGAGTTTTCGGTGCCCGCAATTGATAAATATAATCGCCTCCCCCCCCGTTTACACGACACTGGTTTATTTAATATACATATGTATACTACAACAAAACCAATATTTACAGAGCCGGGACATTCCCAAACTCAAGAAATTTACCATGTCCACAGTGCAATTGATCGATTTCTAAAATTAAAAGGAATTCATAGACCTTTAGATTTAATAATAAAATTAAAAAATTACCCCTCCCAGAAGTTTAAATTAAATATTATTTAAATGTTACCTACAGATTTCAAAATTTATTCGGTTCTTGCGCATCAACGTTCCATTTACTAAAATTAATGCAATTAAATATAATAAATTCAATTTATTTTCTTTACTCTAAAAAACATCTGTAAGTGAAGATGAATTTCAGTCATCAAGTTTAAAAATCAAGCGAGAAATGGAGTTTTTTCAAAATCAAAAAAAATGTTTGAAAAAGAACTCAGTACATATCCAAAAATAAATATTTCTTAAGATAAAAATCGTATTTAAAGCCTTTTCCCATATCTTCGACATAATGATGTTCAATTTTACCAAAAAGTATTTACATAAGTTATAACATATTTTAAGATTGATTTTTAAAACGAATACTTACTCTTGAATTATATATGATGTATTTAAAAAACATATTTTTGATTCATAAAAGTTTTATGAAATAAATTTTGAATTAAAATTTATTTTATATACCTCTAAAAAATCAAAATTATTTTTTTTTAATTCAGTCCTTTAATTTTAATGTAACAACAATGAAGTGAAGTTAAAGAAATCTACTCTTTATGGTTTTTTTTTATTACATTTTATCTTTTTTTTCTTATAAAAAATTTTTTAAATATATTAATTTATGTACGTACGTCAAGATAACGCAAAACTTTTTTATTTGAAAAGTTCCATACATTTTTTGCCGTATATCCACCAAAGTGGCGCGTACGTCCTTATAACATAATATTTTTTTAGCAAACGTGGATATACGGCAAAATGGCTCTTAAATATCTCAGAAAATTTAAGAGATAAAGACCTGGAGATTGAACACATCGAAAGATCTAATAATTTAAACATCAAAAATAGTCGTAACTCATTTTTTTTGATTTTGTGATATACGTCCAGATAACTTCGGGACGACGATATGTATGTATGTACATACTTAAGTTCGTTTTGAAACAATTTTTTTTTTTTTTTTTTGAAAAAGTTTGTAGTTGTATGTATGCCAATCTTTTTCAATATGTATGTATGTATGTACATATACATACATAACTGGCCTTTACAACCCTGTGTCAGGATTACGGCCTAGCTTCTCGCAGCACTCATGTTGTGTGTGTCAATTTTTATCCATGAGTACCGGGACCTACAGTTTAATGTACATATACATATGTTTATTTTAACAACCGCAATTGCATACATAGCATTTGTATATTTGTTCATCTAATTGTTACCATAAATATAAATTGATAAGATATGTTTTGTACTGTTTTTTCTGTTAAAAAAAATTAATCAGATTTTTGCTGGATACAAAATTTATATTAAAAATAATTGCAACTCTCGCCGATTGATTTTTTGTGCTGCCGGTTTCGCCACTACCGCCGTCAACTATATTTATTTGGCTCTGTGTTCTAGTACAAACAAAACACCAATGTGACGCCATATTTGTTTTGGTTTTTGATATAAATATACGATTATTAAATACTATATTAAAATAAAAATATGACGGGTGCAATTATTTTATTCGATTTTATTAAATATTCTTTTTTATTTTTGCTAGCACGCTTTCCTTTTGTTGGTTTTTTCATGGTTTTAAACCTCTATGTTATTTTTTTACATAAACATTTTCTGTGCAAACTTGTTACACATATGAAACAATTTTGACAGTTAATTTCATAGTTACACAAAACACGAATCAGGGGGCTAATTCTGTCATTCGATTACGATCGAATTCTTACTCGTCCGTATGAGTTTTTTTACCTTTGGGATTCTATGAGTCGTTATCGAATAACATGTATCGAAATTTCTAATGATGCCATTCGATAACAAATGTTTGTCTTGCGAGTTTTTACTCGCAAACAAAAAGCCATTCGAATTAACGTTTTTCTATATATAGGGTGTTTTTTTTAGAGGTATAGAACTTCGAGTTGAAATAAAACACAAGAAAATCGTTTTAATGTCCATCAATTTGGCTTTATTGGAAGGATAATTTTATGCCATTAATGTTTAAATATGATTTCGGGCATGTGGTCGCCGCGGCTAGCTCGAATAAAGCCAATTCTACAGGTTCAATTTTCAACCACTTTTTCGAGCATATGGGGCCGTATGTTGGCAATAACGCCACGAATGTTGGCTTCCAAGTCCCCTAACGTTTCTGGTTTGTTGGCGTAGACGGGCGACTTCACATATCCCCAAAGAAAATAATCCAATGGTGTCAAATCACACGATCTTGGTGGCCAATTGACAGGTCCATTCCGCGAAATTATGCGCTCATCGAATGTTTCCGTCAATAAATCGATTGTGACGTGCGCTGTGTGACATGTAGCGCCGTCTTGTTGGAACCACATGCCATCCAATTCGGGAACAAAATAGTCGGTTATCATGGCTCTATACCGGTCTCCATTAACGGTAACTGACTCTCCAGCATTATTTCGGAAGAAGTATGGCCCAATGACTCCACCAGCCCATAGAGCACACCAAACAGTCAGTTTTTGTGGATGTAATGGCGTCTCAAGGGTCTCATGTGGATTCTCTTCACTCCAAATGCGGCAATTTTGATTGTTGACGTAGCCATTCAACCAAAAATGAGCCTCATCACTGAACAAAATTTTGCGATGAACATCAGTATCGAGATCAATCTCATTTTCGGCCCATACACCAAAATCACGACGCATTGTATGGTCTCGCGGCTTTAATTCTTGCACAAGCTGGATCTTGTAAGGTCGCAAGCCAAGATCTTTGAGCAAAATCTTCCATAAAGTTGATGGACAAAGCTCCAATTGCTGTGCACGGTGGCGAATCGATTCATTCGGGTTCTCTTCAACACTTTGCTCTACAGCGGCAATTGTTTCTTCGGTGCGCACTGTTCGACGTCTCTGCGGATGCGTATTATCACATAGAGTAAACGTAGTGCGAAAACGATCCATGGTTAACCGAATTAATTGCTCTGATGGACGATTATGTCGACCATAAAATGGACGGAGCTTGCGGTAAACTTCGCGAACTGAACCATTATTTTCGAAATAAATTTGCGCGATTTGCAAGCGTTGTTCTTTTGTCAGCCTGTTCATGATGAAATGGCAAACCAAACTAAATATTAATCACTTAACAGCTGACAAAATGGCCGCCAGTTAAAAAAGTGATGCCAACTTAAAGTTCTATACCTCAATAAAAAACACCCTTTACATACATAAGTAAAGACAAAAAATAAACATGTAAGTTAAATTTTTTTTAATTTCTTCAAATTATAAAATATATTTCAGGTCAAAAATAAATTATGCACAAAGAAATTCTAGGAAATTTCATGGTATAACTTACGGACTTGGCAAAGAACATATTGCCGAATACTTAGCAAGGAAAGGCAAGACTTTACTATCTTTGGGAACAAATAGCGTTAAAATTAAATGCTTCTAGTCCACCAATACGAATTTAAATAAAAAAATATGATTTAAATCAAAATATGATTAAATCAAAAAATATGATTTAATTCAAAATGCTTACATATGTATGTATATCAAGATTTACGCATTGCTTGGCAGACTTAAGAGCAGTGGTACTCCTCATTTTTTGCCGAACAAGATTCACATTTATATTCTCATCAGTATCGGAAGGTGATGAGTAAAAAAATAATGATGGATTCATTGTAAACTTGCTTTATTTTTTTTTTTAATTTGATTTAAATTTTTTTCCTTTTAATATAATTTGAAATGTATGCTTTTGGGAATAAGCATGTCTCTATGGCCGTTTCGTCTCTGCTTAAGAGACTCGTCAGGAGACCATTTCCCAAAAGCATACATTTCAAATTATATTGAATGTATTTGCCAATAAGGCGAAAAATATTTTTTGTTTTTTTTTTCCTTTTTTAATTTTTTTTACATATGTATGTATGTATATATGTGCATACATATGTTTTTTGTTTACTATTTGTTGAATTTTTGTCAGTATTGTAAAATGACTTTTTTTGCATGTTTTACAACACTAAACAAAAATTCGATTCGTATCGTATCGAATGACAGAATTAGAAAATTGTTCGTTATCGAAATTATTCTCTATTCGAATGTTATTTCGATCACGACTGCCAGAATTAGCCCCCAGCACTCTTGTGAAACTGTGAAAATATTTTGTTTCATTCCACTTGTTGTTACGTGAAAAAATTATGTGTATCTTTTAAGTTTTGCACAAAACAAGAATCAAAAACGCTGTGTAATAGTGTAAAAACTTTTCATTTCACCGTTTCACAGAACAAGAATTGACTCCCAGGATAGCGCTATTTGCGATAATTTCAATATAAATATTTAGTTTTTTAAGCAAAAAGAATGCTTTTTATTTCCAGTTTATGATATTTTGAAAACTTTTAAATAAAATTAGTAATGTGTGGTTCCGTCCTTATTTGAAATCACCTCGAAAATTCGATTGGGAATGGAATTGTACAGACTTTCAAAGTAATTCAAGGAAATGGTGGACCAAGCGTGTTTGATGCTTCCAATTACTTCTGTTTTTGTGCTGTGTTGCTTTCCGGACTCGTATACTTTCCTAGCCAACCATCCCCAGACGTTCTCGATTCTATTAAGGACGGGCGAGTAAGGTGGCCACTTAAGCACCACAACTTTTTGGGTTTGAATCCATGATTTTACGGATCTGGCAATGTAAATTGGGGTATTGTCGTATTGGAAATGCCACTCTAGACCCCTAAACATGTTTTGGAAGTGAGGAAAAGCTATTTCTAAAACGTCTTTATAGTTTTCCGTGACATTAAAAACTGAAATTCGCAGGTGTCATAGTAGGATATAGCTCCCCACACCATCACACCACCCTCTCGTCTGTGCAAGCGGTCCAAGTAATTTTCCTCTTTGCGGAGATCGTGAAAGT
Source organism: Metopia argyrocephala (assembly GCA_963576795.1). Lineage (NCBI taxonomy): Eukaryota > Metazoa > Arthropoda > Insecta > Diptera > Sarcophagidae > Metopia > Metopia argyrocephala. The sequence continues at coordinate 112,544,390 of OY756208.1, forward strand.
AATAGTTATACCTATCGGACCCTTCTAAATTGAATTTCTTTTCATCTTGTGTATTCGAGCAAAATCTAAGCGCATTTCTTTTCTAAGCGCATTAACCCTATTGGGATAATACGTCCCAGAGAATGTTCAAATGTTCCTATTTGTTCTCTAAAGTAAAGATAATCATATTTTAAAATATCCCAATCGTAATTTTGAGTTTAATGCTGCGAAATAAGTAACGGCATTCCATTTAAATCAAGTTTTTTTGTAAGAATTTTGTTTTAGTTGATGAGACGTTATTATATACAATAAAATAGAGCGGCACAACCGTAATCTACCAAAAATTTTTGTATTTGTAAGTAACAACTGTCTTAACCATCAGTGCATAAAAACTTTTGTGTTTCTTTGTAAATACAGTTGTTTTTTAATTATTTGTTGGATTGGGATATATTGTCCCATTCGGACTTTTCAATTGGGCTTAAATATCCCAATCCGAATGGGATAATATGTCCCAGGATAATGCAAGGATATTTAAAAAAATAAAAATGCAGAACATCTTATATTTATATCCTTTTTCAATATTTGAAAAGAGATTCTTGAAGTTAGCTGTATTTTAGAAAAAAAAAAGCCGGACCGAAAGGGTTAAGTAGTGTTTTTTTTCAATTTCTGTCTACGTAAATGTCTTGCTTTTCTTATAACTCTTTGCACCGTTGATAAGCTCACTTTAACACCAGTTTTTTCCTTAATTTTGGTAGACAAGTCATGCGAATTTGTTGCTTCCCTCAGTATGGCTCTCCTATCTGCTTCAGAAACCACTCGATTGTTACCGCCTTTAAAATTTTTATTCCATAGTTTTCCTTATTTTTAAGAAAATTGGCTATTGATTTCCTGTGCCTTCCAGTTTTTTCTGCAATTTTATGGAAGGATAGGCCTGCCTCCCAATAAGGTTCAATTTTCGATTTTTCCTCCAAAGATAAAACTGTTCCTCTTCTCATATTTTGTAATTGTTTGAAGATATTGAATTTGATGACTGTTATTGCAAAGGCAGCCGCCGTGGTCTAGTGGTTAGTGTGTTGGCTTACTAAGACAATTAGCCCTGGGTTCGACACCCAGCTCCGACATCTTGAAAAAAAAGAAATATGAAAAAAATATTTCTTTCGGCGACTACCTCTCAGCAGTCTTCTGGCAAAAGCTCTGAGAGTAATTAATTGCCATGAAAAAGCTTCTCAAGTCTGTCGTTCGGAGTCGACATTTAACTGTAGGCCCAGTACTCATGGATAAAAATTTACACACACAACATGAGTGCTGCGAGAAGCTAGGCCGTAATCCTGACACAGGGTTGTAAAGGCCAATTATGTATGTATCTAGTTTGCAAAGGCAAACTAGATAACTTAAATTTAATTTGGGGGCGCTAATCTGATGAAGCAAAATAAGTGCAAAGTATTTTGACGAAAATAAAATAAAATATAAAATAATATATAACGGTTCTTTTATTGAGCTCAATTTTCTTGTGAGAGAAAACCTATATGATGATTGCAAAAACAAAACAAAAATTAAAAGTTGTGCCCATTATTAAAATAGAAAATGTAAAAAATAAATGAGAAGTTAGGGGGCGCTAACCTGATGACGCGCAGTGTATATATTATTTAAATAGAAAATTGATAAAATTAAAAAAACAAAATAAAATAAATCAACCAAATATTTAGAAATAACTAAAATTTCGTGAGATCATTCCATTTGACTTTTTTCATTGGTCCATATATTATTTACTACAGAAAATACCCTTTATGTTGTAGCATTTGAACCAGGTAAAAATATACATACATATACGAAATGTATTGCTTATGGAGATCAGCATGTCTCTATAGCCATTTTGTCTCTACTTCAAATGCTCGTCAGGTGTTAATCAAAACTACAAATACTACTTTGAGACATGAAAATACAGAACAAATACTGAACATTAAATAAAATACAGAACATTTTTATGTTTTTCCCTAATGAATAATTTATACAGAACACGGGTTTCAAATACAGAACTGTTCTGTATAATACAGAACGGAAAATTTTCTTTATTGATGGCACATACATACATACATAATTGGCCTTTACAACCCTGTGTCAGGGTTAGAGCCTAGCTTTTTGCAGCACTCATGTTGTGTATGTTAATATTTATCCATAAGTACCGGGACCTACAGTTTAAAGTCTACTCCGAACGACAGATTTGATAAACTTTTTCATGGCAATCAATTATTCTCAGAGCTTTAGCCGGAATACTGCTGAGAGGTAGCCGCCGAAAGAAATAAATTTTTCATATTTCCTCTTCAAGATGTCAGAGCTGAGGTGAACCCGGCGCTACCGTATTAGTAAGCCAAAACACACTAACCACTAGACCACATTTATGGCACATACGTCAACATAATACCGATAGAAATACTTAAACAAGCATTCTACATTTCGTATTTATTACTACATTTTTCTTTGTTAGCAATTCAATACGCATTTTTTCAAGGTTATTTCTGTATAAGCACAATGGCGTAGCTAACACTATTACTGTGTTATTTCAATATGAGTTTTCGGTGCCCGCAATTGCTACTGCTTTTAAAAAGTAAATGTAATTGCCCCCACCGTTTACACGATACTGCACAACAGGTCAAATTGTCACTTTTTCTGTGCGAAAGTCATAAAAACAAAGTGCCATTTTACTTTTGTTGTCATCGTTTTCTAATTGAAAACACTTCAAAACAAAGCCTTCTGATATTTTTTGTAAAAAAAAAATAAAGCATCGTTACATACGAGTAGCTGTGCGTTAAAGTCAGTCGATTAAATTTTTTTTACAAATGGGCTTGAAAAATCAGTAGAGTTTGGTCAAATTGAAGTGCGTGTTTCTTGAATTGTGTTAATTATAATTATTTTGTAAAAAATCGAAAATGAACATACAAATCAGTAAATATATTTTTAATTAAAGCTGCTAAATTCTTATATCCATCAAGGACAAAATAACGTTTTGCCTGTGCTGCTGCGGTCGGTGCGTGATCGCGTGAATTGTTTATTGAGATGTTAGATAAATTTTAGTAGTTTATTGTGTTCTTAAATTTTGAGCGGTTTGATATCTATAGACTTAAGCAGGGAAAAAATTTGGTCTTGAATGACTTTGGCAAAACTGGGAGACACAGGTCTTCTTTCTTGTTTTTTGCACTGTGGAATTAAATATAAGCTCTCATGAAAACAAAAGCATAAATAACACTAATGTGTGCTTTTTATAAAAAGTTGATTTTTCATATGTAGGTGCAACAGTATACATATTTAATTTTTTTTTAATGTGCAAAAATGTGCAGAAAAATTTTACTTAAATATTCTTAAGAGCATTTATATTTAAAAAAAAAAAGTTTTTTTTTAATTTAGCTTTATTCACAACTATTTATCGACATATTTCCCGAAATCCACTAATTTGTAGGCTTACGCGGGAAAATTATTTAAAAATAATAGCACAAATTACACATAAAAACAAAAATCATAAACTAATCTCTAAATCCTCAGGTTAGGTTGAAGGTTCCATTAAAATATTTTTAATTATCACCTTAGAATACACCTTAAACTAATTTTTAAGATACCAAAAGTTTAAATTTATATTGCAGGCGAGGAAATAACTCAAATAACTCAAACTTTAAAATTGTGTAGTGACCTACCGGTAGTAGTCAAAAACAAAATTTTTGCACTAGTGATGTAGAATGTTGTATACTTTTACCGACTTAAAAAATTTATTCTGTTCTCCTAAATTTAATATTGCAATTAATTCCCGTTTTTGGTATCAAAAACCCTACTGTGCGACGATACAGCTTAACTCAACTATGTTTATTTATATAGGCATAAAATGTCGTTTAAATTTACTTTCAAACTACTTTTTTGATATAACCTTGCAATTAAAGTGTACCAAGTTTATGTTTAAGTATAATATTACTTGCTTTTCAAATGTATTGACGGTAGTGTATACAGGCAATTAAGAGTTTTCGTTTAATTACCTCAAAGAGGCAATTAACCGTATTCGTTTGACTTCCATGCATAATTGCCCAAATGTAAACCATAAACAAATGTAACCATATCGGGCGACAAGCTCTACAAAAGACAGAAAATTTCCGTGGTATCCTTCCTGCCTTAAGTCTTCCTGATGTCCTCTTATAGCCAAAGAACTCTTTGCTAGGGTAAGTATGATAACGAATAGCCTTTGAAGAACCATTTTCCAAAATGATGCTTCTTTGTGAATTTCATTTTCAAGTTCCTTGTCGATAGAATTAGTATCGTTTTTTTTCCAAAATTCATACACAGCACATGCCTCCGAATGGCCACTCTAACAACTGTGTTGTTTAATTCTTTCTGATAAATGCTTCCAATCTCGAATTCCCGAACACCAAACATTATTCGTTTGTGAAGCAAATAACCAGCAGGGTTGACAATAGGCAGCGTCTAGTATTTTGGAATAACACAACCAAAAACGATTTACTGGCCCATATTTAGAACACGAAACGTAGTACGATTTGGAAAAACACCTATTGGTCTGGTTGATGTCTGTTGGAAAAGGTCCTGAAGGCTGTAAAGGCCCCATATAAAGAATTTCATGTTTTTCGTTACCACTTAATATTTTGTTCCTGAAGATTCTCAAGTCATAAGAAGATTTGTCGTACACGTTTTCGAAAAATGTAGAGGTCTGTGGTTCCTCCAAACCCTCCGCTCTTATGTGTTTCATGCAAACATCATCCACGTTCACATGATCGGCGGCGGAGGTATCCTCAGCTGCAATATTTGTCGAATATTCTTCAGTAGGCTTCTCAACCAACACTGCAGTTACTAACAACTTGTCAATTTTGTGCAATTTTTGTTCACTATCTTCTCTTTCTTGGCGTTGTTTGCGTTTAAAAGCACCACTGAGTTTCTTCTTTTTATCCATAATTATAGTTTTCTAATTTATTTAAACAATACAATATTAGATTGTACTCGAGTAGGTAGGTACCCATTGTTCAGTGACGACATTAAAAGTAAAATAAAAGGAAAGAGAAACACAATGATACGCTACAAGTGTCGTAGAGGAATCCCAGGGAAAAAAACTATCATTGTAAGTCTTACCACATTTAACGGTTGAGACCATGAAAGATCTCCTGCCCGCGGGCCTGAATTAATGTACCTACTGCAGGTGACTTGCATATTTTCACGACATTTCGCGTTATACAATGAGCTGTAGCTGAATCTTTAGATTTAATGCAATTTATTGACTTAGCGGACATCAATATGAGTGCTAAAATCAAATAAAATTGAACCACAATATTGACCAGTACAAAAAAGTTTATTGACATTAGCTTACTTACTCCTGATACAGCATTAATTTTTTAACCGTTTTCAAAAAAAAATCTTAACTCGAATTCACAATAAAACGCACATCGATGAATAATGAAGCCAACATATTACTATCCATCAAATTAACAACACTGCCAACCTACAGAAAGAATTAAGGAGAATTTCCTAGGCATAACTTTTGAATTTCTCTCAGCTGAGTTGGCATGATTGCAACTTGCAACCTGTCATATTTGTTTTGAAAATGGAAGAAATTTCCAAAATTTCAGTTCGATCGAAATTTCTGGTAAGGATTCGAGGGCCCCGGGGCACTGCCCCGCCTAGCCCCTAGGTAGCTACGCCACTGATTTTTATCGAGGCAATTATCCTTAGAATACTGTATATACATATTTTTTAGTATATATATACTTAAACATATACATACATATGTATGCATGTATGATATAGATACATACATACACATATATGTGAAAAATTTGTACTGTTATACAAGGTATGTAAAATTGTTTTAACATTTTTACATAAATATTGTAATTCAAATAATATGTTTATTGAAAATAGTTTGTGTTTAAATTTATCTTTTTAACTCAATCAAATAACAATGTATATCTGAAATATCCAAAATTTTAAATTATTTTTGATTTTATGGTGACCTTTTTTTTTGTTAAAAAAAACACTTTTTACGACCTCTTTTTTCAGATAACACCCTTTTTGTGGCACTTTCTGAAATTTTTACGGTAACGTAAGCATCTTTCTCTTGTGAAAATAAATATGCACATATGTATGTATGTATTCCCCCCAGGGGATACAGAAAAGGCTGCTGGTGATTGTCTCCATCAGTGGCCTGTTTTCTCAGGGGAATATCGGGTTCAACCTAGCCCTGAGTGGTCTGGCGCTCGAGAATGTTGGTTATGTTTGGTGCACCGCCTTTGAGGCACGCGTACTTGGGGTGCTTGTCCCTTTAAGTACGCGTGGCTGGCATTTCTGGCGTTCTCAAGGACTGACCAGAGTTGCCTTAATCAGGAGCCCCCGGTAAACCTGGGACTCCTTGTCATTCGAGAAGTGAGGTTAACCGGCCTGATGGTTTGGGTGCGGTCATTTGGAAAGTACACGTAGTGGTTGTAGTAGTACTAGGTAGAATCCCCTCAGCAAGGGGGGTATCACTACCCAGACAGTGGTGGTGCTAAATTGGCAACTCGGTGCTATGGGCTCTCTTTTAAGCGCCTTGCCCTCGCGCATTAGTGAGTTTAGAGGGTACCGGCATCGAGTGGCGCATTGAACTCAACTACCGCTCCGGCAACGGGCGGCGTGTGATATGTCAACGGACGGTGCGCACGTTAAACCCATACACAGTTGTATGTATGTATTCTTATTCATAAAACTCTCTCAAAGTTTTAAAATAAAGAAACAATTAAAAAAATATAGTTTTTCTTTTAAATCAAAATTTCTCTCCTGTTTAATCTATTTATTTGTAGATTTTATCTTCTTGAAAGCGTTTTCTCTTTCTCATTTCTTTTTCTTTTAGAATTTAAAGTCAAAGTTTTTAATATACATATGTAATAATTTCCGCAAAAAAAGGGAAACATAATAATTTAATAATATGTTTAATACAAAATAAATTTTAATAAAAAAAAGTAAGTAAAAGATAGACAAATTGTTTCCATAACAAAAACAAAAAAAAAAAAAAACAAAGAAATAATAAATAAATAAATAAAAAATAAATTCTAATTTTTTGTGAATCTAGTACATACATACATACCTTTCAAAAGCTTGTTAATATATGTATATAGCACATACATTTACGGCTGTATACATAAGAGTGTATGTGTGGAGTTGTTTTTTTTTTTCGAATTTATCCAATTACAGACGCCAAACTAATAAAATTCTGAGAGAAAGTATTTAATTGTGTATTTTTCTTCCTTTACTCACAATAGTAACGGTATTATCTGGTGATTATGTTGGCATAGGTAATAAAAATTGTGTGTATGAAGTAGGAACTGTTGTTGTAGCTGTTGCTTACTATATTGATATTGTAGTGGTATGTACAGTAATAGTTGCAGTTGTTTGGGTTTATTTTGATTATTATATGCGGTAGTGGAATTATATTGATGATAAAAATAATAAATTCCTCCACAGCGCTGCTGAAAATTAGACTTAAACAAAACACTAATACGACTAAAGTGTAATTGATGTAGTAGAAGAATTGACCATGTTTCCATTCAAAAGAAATTTGGTTTTTCGGCAATTTTACTTTCTTATGGAATTATTTTAATTAAAATTTGTTTATTTGATTTCTTAAGATTGCAGTTGTATTAAATGGACGTTTTTTCTAAAAAGAAAGAAAATGAAGAGTTAATGATTAAACAGAATACGACCGCAACTTCAAGCAACAACGACTCTCAGAGAAAAGCGGCACGTCGCGACGGCTGCAACTTCACGAATTGTCATTTAATGTTTTTACATACTAGGTATGTATCTTTAATGTAAAGTTATTAAAAATTAAGTTTATGAGAGTTTTTGCTAAAAATAGAATTTATATTTTATAATTTAATTATTCTTACACACTTATTTAATGAATTTTTCTATAAAATCACTCATTTTATTTAACAAATCCCAAAATTTATTAATTTATTTAAACTTTAAAATGTTTTTTTATTTTCTTTTGTTCTTATTTTCCTTTGTGCCAACAACAAAAAACAAATAGGTTTGTTTAGTCTATGTCCACACTCGGCGAGAAGAGTTGGGCAATTCTTCAACAATTCTCTTTTAAACTTGTCTTCGTGTCCACACTCGAAGAGTTTAGTTGCCCAACTTTTTGTTGTTGTTCAGCAATTTTTGTGTTTTCTTTTGCTTGTTTTTCTTACAATTTGACATTTATGTCGTGTTGCCACAGAAATACTTACAAATACACAAAATTTTTAAGATTGCCTGAAATATATTTCATACATAGAATATAATGCTTTTTATAATAATATAATATATGAATAAATATTAGTGTATTTATAAATTTCCCTGTAGGAGACAAAGCCTTAAAATTATTACTAGAGCTATTGGAACAGCCCCAAACAATATTAAAGTATTTATAGTTGAATACTAGCGCTAATGAGAACTAGTACTTGAAATAGTTCGGGAGCACCGCTTAAATTTTGAAGAAGTTTAGAGGATAAGACATATTTTATATTTTTATAATTTATCCTAAAATTAAGGTATGTTACATATAAAATAATCTGCAAATAATGAAAATCAGTTGATATAAACAAAATATTTTCTTTTAATGTAATGCTTTTAATGTAATAATGTTTCTTTTCCCTTCTCTTATAATGATAGCATATTTTAACTAAATACCTTTTCAGATACAAAATGAATGTCTTTTAACAGTTTGATTATGTATTCACGTATTATGTGTCGATTAGACATTCAGCAGTTTAACAGTCATATACAAAATAACAAAGTAAATTTGCAGTCTTTATTTTCCATTAGAATTTTGAATTAAAATCTATTTTAATTTTTTTGCATACGGGCAGAAGAATTTACATTTCATTATGATTCTTAATATTTAAAAAAGCATATTGTCCCCACTGAAAGATAATTTACTTATAGTTTGATAATTTCCAAAAATGTTTGCTTTAGCTTACCAGTGGACATATTTTAAAATTGTTATAAAATTTGATAAAGTCACCTTGAAAATATTTAAATGTTTTACTATTAATGCGTAAAGAATTTTTTGTTTTTGGTTTTTTTTTATTATTATTCATTCCTTTATATCATTAGCATATCAAATTTTGATTGCCTCAGCATCACTTAGTCATTATTGAGGCGAGCTGGTAAATTATTTACAGCTTTGAATTACACATGTACAATATATAATTGGGGTATTCAAACGGGGTGCTATCAAGTCATATTGTCATAATATCATACAATTTTAAAATTGTTTAAAAAATTTGTTGTTGGTCTTTGAATAAAAAAGTCATAATGTAGCGGCCCAAATTATTAATTGCATTTTGTCATTCATCGTATAACTTTTGCACAATAAAGAAGTGAAAAGCAGAAGAGCGCTTGTTTCATTTATGATCAATTAATAAATTAAAGTGTTAGGACGCAGGAAGACCTTTGTGGACTACTGTGTCTGACACTAATAATTTAATAAAATGGGTTAGGACGCAGGAAGACCTTCGTGGACTACTGTGTCTGACCCTAATAACTTACTAGAATATATTGTTAGGACGCAGGAAGACCCAAGTGGACTACTGTGTCTGACAATTATAATTCAATAAAAAACCCATAAATAAATAAGCCATCATAAATACGAGAATACCTAGTAACGGCATTTCTTTATTGATTTACATTAATAGAGAAATTCCCCGCTGCTTCAATAAAACAATAATACTTTTCAACCTATGTTTACCATTTTGTCATAAATTGAAAAATAAAAAATAACAAAATAATAAAATTAAAAATAATATACTAAACTATGACGGGTTGTTTACAGCAATCATATTTTTTCGTTTTATGATATATGACTTTAAAACGAGCATTTGAATACCCCAAATATTTTATTTTAAGATATTTAATTCTATATATTTATATAATTTACAAAAGAAAGGAAATAAATAAAAGAAGTAAAAAAATAGTAATATATACACACAAAATTTAATTATTAATTTATAGGATATTGTATACGATTGCTGTAAATCATATGAAAAGAGTTTCTAAGTCTTGAAGCAAATATTCCTTTATCCTTTTCTTGAAAATTGAAATTCTTTCTATATTTTTAATATCTTGAGGGAGATTATTAAATTTCATACTATCCATATATTGAACGCGTTGCTTCGTAGTTTATAACCGACATCTTGCTATCATAAGATTCATATTGTTTCTGGTATTGAATAATCTTTGATTTCTATGAAATGAAATTGTATGGTGACCAATATTATGGGCTGCTTAAAAACATTAAGAATTGAATTAATTTATTATAAATAATTTAATTGAAATAATGATGAGACAAAGTTATATAAAAAATTTATGATCTCAAAATATTTAAAGAAAAAGTGTTCTCTTCCATTTTTGTGTAATTACACATAAACTGGCAACGCTGCACTTATTAAAAAGGAAAAACATAAGAAAAACGAACGCTGCGATTGTACGAAAAAGACGTGTACACCAAAAAGCGAAAAAAAATATGAAAGGAAATGTCAAATAATCAACTACAAAGAAAAAACCGAATGAGGGAATATAAAGAATCGCCGAGAACGAGCAAGTATTTTTCTTCTTTTGTTCCCCTCACCGTAATCGTCTACAAACTACAAAAGTTGCCGACTCGCCTCGCCGAGTGTGGACATACACTTACAAAATTTATGAAATTTAATAATAGTGTGGTAACATTTTTGAGGGAATTTATGTCTAAAAATGGAAGTCAGCGTTACCTTTGTGACCCGAAAGTATCAATTTGACCCTTTTTTGGGTCTGTGCCACTTTTTGTGACCCCTTCTTTAATTTACCCTTTTGTATCATTTGCAAGCAATTCGTGTCACTTTGTGTATGTCCACACTCGGAGAGAAGAGTCGGCAACTTTTGAGTTTGTGGACGTTTCAAAAAGTACAATTAATTATAAGAGGACCCTCACGATCTATAGCCATTTGCACAGCAAATTTGCTTAGTTTTAGTTTGCACAGATTCAATCGTGAGTACCCTTAATATTTGCTTCAAGACTTAGAAACTCTTTTCATATGATTTACAGCAATCGTATACAATATCCTATAAATTAATAATTAAATTTTGTGTGTATACTTCTTTTATTTCTTTCCTTTCCTTTGTAAATTATATAAATATATAGAATTAAATATCTCAAAATAAAATATTTGGGGGATTCAAATGGTCGTTTTAAAGTCATATGTCATAAAACGAAAAAATATGATTGCTGTAAACAACCCGTCATAGTTTAGTATATTATTTTTAATTTTATTTTTTTGTTATGTTTTATTTTTCAATTTATGACCAAATGGTAAACATAGGTTGAAAAGTATTATTGTTTTATGACTTTTTTATTCCAAGACCAACAACAAATTTTTTAAACAATTTTAAAATTGTATGATATTATGACAATATGACTTGATAGCACCCCGTTTGAATACCCCAATTATATATTGTATATGTGTAATTCAAAGCTGTAAATAATTTACCAGCTCGCCTCAATAGTGACTAAGTGATGCTGAGGCAATCAAAATTTGATATGCTAATGATATAAAGGAATGAATAATAATAAAAAAAACAAAAACAAAAAATTCTTTACGCATTAATAGTAAAACATTTAAATATTTTCAAGGTGACTTTATCAAATTTTATAACAATTTTAAAATATGTCCACTGGTAAGCTAAAGCAAACATTTTTGGAAATTATTAAACTATAAGTAAATTGCCTTTCAGTGGGGACAACGTGCTTTTTTAAATATTAAGAATCATAATGAAATGTAAATTCTTCTGCCCGTATGCAAAAAAATTAAAATAGATTTTAATTCAAAATTCAAATGGAAAATAAAGACTGCAAATTTACTTTGTTATTTTGTATATGACTGTTAAACTGCTGAATGTCTAATCGACACATAATACGTGAATACATAATCTAGCTGTTAAAAGACATTCATTTTGTGGACATACACTTTCTAGCCTTTTTGATAACTTATGTACGAGTATATTCTAGTGATGGTAAATAAATCAAATGTTCGCAAAACAAGCAGCTTTTATGTATATACAGAGCATATCACATTATACATCTTTTACATGCATGCCTGTCTATTATTATAATTATCAGGCCTGTCACAGATTCCGATCGAAATGGTTTTCATTTCGTATCTTCAATTCCGATCGGTTTTGTTTTAGCTTCCTCAAATCCCGATCGATTTAGCAAATTCTGATTTTTCTATTTTTCTCTTAAAATATGGCAACATAATATATACCAAAACAAAAATAATGTGTTTTAAGCGAATAAGAGCAAAACAAATTGAAAAAATTGTAACAAACTGCATACAAAAGTTATACAGATTAAAATAATTAATAAAAGAAAAATGCCGGGAATAGAAATATTTCTTTTTATTTTGGTTTTGATGTTCCTATTGCCAGAATATAAACTTTTTGAAAATTTTTAATTTTTGTTGAAAAAAAATTTGTGGTTTAAGAGATAGCTTCTTTCAGAAACAATAAAAAAATTATTTTTCAATAAAATAAATCAAAAACAATATTTGTTTCCCATTAAAAGTGCTTTTAATTCATTTCTTTAAATTTAAGTCATTGAAAATATCAATTCCACTTAGAAAACTAAAAGTAGTTTAATTCCGCAAAAAATTTTCGTTTTATGTTTTCTGGAGAAGCAAACTACGGAATTCATTCCACTTTCGATCGGAATGGTATTCTGTGACAGGCCTGTATAGCACATAAATTTTAAATTTAACGTGAAAGAGTTGTGTGCAAAAAAAAAAATTTTTTTTCATTAAAAAAGTTAAAATTATAAGAAAAAAAAATTGTAAAAAAGGCTAAAATTTAAAAAAATTGTTGTTTATCAATATTGACAAGTAAGTACTTTTCTTTTTCCAATTTTCTTATGTAATTTTCTTATTGTTTAATGTTAGGTTTGTTGTAAAGTTGAAAAAACAAGATGGGCACCCAACTTCATCAAACAACATGCAAGAAGTCCAACCCAATGAAGTAAGCTCCGATTTGGATATTAGAAGAAGACTTTTCGGAAATATTCGTTTGAATGGAAAAGGAATTTAAATGGGTTAGTCTGGACGTAGAAAAAAAGCCTATTTATATTATATGTACACAAATACTAAATACCCAGAAATGTCACTTACAACGTCACTCTTAAACTGCTAAACATTTGGCAAAAAAAATTGCAAAGCAAATTTCGTAATACGGTATACAGTCGAAACTCTCTATAACGAATTCCAAGGGACTGGACATTTAAAGAAAATTCGCTATATGGAAAAGAATAACAATATTGTTCTTTTTAATATTTTTTATTTGTAGTAGTCCGTTATTTTGGTTTGAGGTACATTTTTCCACTTTTCTTCTTCAATGCAAAGGCAAACGGATAGCGACTGCAAGAAATGTGAGAGATGGTAATGATTTCAGTTGTCACTTGCATAGTTCGTTGGTTCCCCCACTTTTAATTTTATGGTAAATAAACGATTCAAAGCATCAGACTCTGCTTGTGCGTTGTGAAAGCAACAAAGTACACACAGAGCAACAATAACAACACCAATAACACAAAGCGACATCGATTTCTTTTTTGTGTGCATGCGTTCGGTTTTACCTAATTCGTTATATGGAGATTGAAAACGCTTCAATCTTGAAGTTACGGTCGCAAAAATGCTTCGTTATAAGGAAACATTCGGTATATGGAAATTCGTTATATGGAGATTATAATACACTCAAAGTAGACCCAAAACACAGTGCTCTTATAATTGCTTCGCAATAAAGTAAACTTCGTTATACAGGAGTTCGTTATAGAGAGTTTCGACTGTATATTCCTTTGTTTGTAAAAAGCAATTTTTATTAAAAAAAATTTTATTAAAATGTAATATAAAGTACAAATATTTAATTTCAATTTTTTTTCCTATTGTTAATTTTTTATAATAAAAATGAAATAAAGAATTTTTTGTTAAAAAAAATAGTTTACCCTTTTTTCTTTCAAGTACCCCTATTGAGACCCTTTTTTTACCAAATACAATTTTTACAAATTTGCAAAGGTAACCCTGATGGAAGTACATATAAGAAAAATTGCTGTCAAAATAAAATATGTAGATTCTAGTTCACGACTGCATTCTCCAGCGTTTTTATGTGTCCATTTGTATGGAAAAAAAACTCCATGCCCCGTCATTAATTTATTAAAAACAACTCCTATTATTATTATTATCATAATCGCCCGAGTATTTTTTTCATATTTTAAGTATACAAAGCTGGTTAAACTTTGTTTAGGTGCCCCAATAATCTAGTGGGTATTGTGATGAATTGCTAGTGCAAGGTCGCACCAGAGTCTCAGGTCTGTGACACTATACCGGTCATATGATCACAGTCACTCCGCTCATAATAATTACATACATACATACATATTTGGCCATTACAACCCTATGTCTGGGTTACGGCCTAGCTTCTCACAGCCCTCATGTTATGTGTGTTAATTTTTATCCATGAGTACCGGGGCCTATAGTTTTAAAGTCGACTCCGAACGACAGATTTGAGAAGCTTTTTCATGGCAATCAATTACTCCCAGAGCTTTTGACAGAAGACTGCTGAGAGGTAGTCGCCAAAAGAAATAAATTTACATATTTCTTTTTTTTTCAAAGATGTCAGAGCTGAGATTTGAGCCCAGCGCTACCGTCTTAGTAAGCGAACACACTAACCACTAGACCACGTCGACTACAATAATTAGAATATAATATTAATATTGTATTGTAATAGAAACAAATACAACTAATAAATTTTGATTTTTAGGCTCCGACACATAATGATTCACTTGATTTCATATAAATGTCAGCCGCAAGAAGTAGAAATTATCGCGGATGATTGAAAATTGGTTCACAATGCTTTTGTAAGTTAGAAAGATAAACAAAACGGTTTGTAAAAGTAAACTTCTTGACACTCCCACGGCTCATACATATATTAATTCTAAAGTATTATATTCCAACCATCTGTTACATTAAGCCTTAATTTTTCTTTTATTAAACTTAATTCTTAGAGGTAAGTAATTATTCGTATGCTCCTAACTATTGTATGCAATTTGTAGAAATTGATCCCAAGATTTTCGGAATGGTAAACTTCCAGTCCACCAATAACCTACCAAATAAATACACAATAAAACAAAAGATTCGTATACCCTAAAACTGTTTAACGGATTGATTTAAAATATTTCCACATACATACACAGAAAGTTGAATATTATATGATAAATATGAGGATAAGCATGTCTCTATGGCCATTTTGTCTCTGCTCAAAATATCCTATATTTTAAAAATTTATGAGTAAATGGAAAGTAAATTGCATACTCAGTTAAAAAAATTCGTTTTTTTTTTATTGAGGCCAGCACTCAGGGGATGACCCCTACTCATTCAGTACATTGTACTGGTATAGGTAAATATGTTATGGGAATTATATTAAAATATTTAAGACTTTTTTGCATTAGTAATATAATATACTTATTTCTGTATTTTCGCAGTCGTCGTGGTCTAGTGGTTAGTGTGTTGTCTTTTTAAGACGAGAGCAATGTCAAATATGTTTATAAAATTATAAATCATTACAAAAACAAATATACATGTAGGTTTAAAATGTACAAGGTATGATAAAAAAATAACCGTTATTTTTAATTTTTTCAAAAAGTATTTATTTATTCATCAATAACTATCTTGTCCCCTTCAAAGTAATCCCCTCCAGATATAATACACTTATGCCAGCGTTTTTTCCAATCCTCGAAACACGCTTTTTGGTATTGCCAAGAGCTCCTGTTTCGATTTTTATTTTATCTCCTCAATCGTAGCAAAACTCTTTCCTTTCATCGGTGTCTTCAGTTTTGGGAAGAGGAAAAAGTCTGTGAGGGCCAAGTCCGGTGAATATGGTGGTTGAGGCATGATAACGGTTTTATTTTTGGTCATAAAGTCACGCACAAGCATCGATGTGTGAGCTATCATGGTGCAAAGTCTATCGTCATTGACATCTTCTCGGCCTTCCTTAAACTGGTTATACCACAATTGAACTTATGTTCTGCTCATAGTAGACTCGCCAAACGCCACAGTCAACATTTCAAATGTCCTTGCGCATTAAAATTAATTTTTTACACAAAACTTAATACAGTTTTTTTGATCCATTTTTTCGAATAGTAAAAATCAAAGAGCACACCGAAACACAACTAACCTTTTTATCTATCAAAAACAAAGAGACAATCCAAAATCGCTGATATTACCAACATATTAACAAACATGTGTACCAACATAACAGGAAAAAATGTGATAATCGAACAAACGTAACTCACGAAATTTAAAAATTACGGTATATACAACTCACAAATACAAAAACATGTAGGTTTAAAATTAATTAAAATTGTATCAATAAGTTTAGTTGACCTTATTATAGAGTAATATATATAAACTTTTAGTTAAGCTTCAGGTCAATTAAAATAATTATTATTTCAACATTTCGCTAATTCTCTGCGTAGCTTCTTCAGGAAATATTTATTGCATTAAAAAAAATTGTGTCAATGAAAAAATATTCTTTCAAGAAAATTTGTCACATAAAAGATTTTTTTAAATAAAAACCAACAAAAATATTTAATTAAATATTACAACTAACAAACATTTTATAGAAAAATCAATTACAAAATAATTGAATCAAATAACTAAAAATTTAAAAAAAAACATATCAAAAAAGAACTATAATGATGATATATGTATATAAGTAAAAAACAAGCATGAAACAGGTATTGTATTAAAAAAATAAAACAAAAAGGAGAAAACAAATAATTGTAACATAAAAACTTTTTGTAGGATTAAAAGCCTAAAAAAGGAGAAACAAATTAACTAATATAAAATGTACCAACAGCACTTAGAATAAATTATAAAGCAGATATAGATAATATTGCACAAATATACAGACGTCTTATACGCAAAAATTGTAAAAATTAGATATTTACAGCGGTATTTATAATGAAAAGTTAACAACTCCTTAGCATACAGGCTAAAAACTGGCAAGTTCATCACCTGCTATAGACTGATATTATTAAACTTTTCATACCTTCTATTTGATAACTGGTTAAAGAATCAAAAATTGAAGAACTTATGCGTTTATTTGACAAGTATTGCATAGAAATTTGTCAAATAAGTCCTCAATAAACCTAAAATAGATTTTATGAATACGGGCATATAACTATAAAGAGGGCTACACATTAAGGTTTACAGTTAGTTGTGTTTAAAACGTTATGGATTGTAAATAAAGATTTAAGTCGAAAATTAACGGTATTTTAGTTTACAAATATCGAACCCTGTAATATAAAACGAATTATAAAGGACAATTCGTAACAATATTAATACAACTCAGCCAGACACAGCATCATATGATAGAAATGAGTCTGATTTAAGTCGTTTGAACTTGATTCCTCCATGATTTTTTCACTTCCAACAACCGTGAATAAGCCGATGCGTTTAAAAATTATTAGGACTTAGGAAATACATAAATATCGTTTACCTCAATGTAAATGTAAATTTAGCACATCATTAGATGAGCATTTGCTAAACTTAGAAAACGTTTTAAAACAGCTACGGGAAGCCAAATTAAAAATAAAGATGTAACTTTCTGGATCATATTCTGATGCCAAATGGTATTAAACCCAATCCGAAGAAGGTGGCGATTATTAAAAATCTCAAACTTCTAGATACACAAAAACAAACAAAAATCAAATCTTGAAAATGACGGGCTTCCTATCGAAAGTTCCTTAAAGATAATACAAAGAGCATGTCCATGGTTTACTAACGCAAACTCGTAACTGAAAAACAACTACTTTTCAGGAGAGCCAAAAAAGTTGTTCTAACAAATATTTGCACATTTTTACCAGATATTTTTTCATAATCGTAGAAAATGTAAAACTTTTGATAAATTTCCAAGATAAGTAACTATTGTGTTAAAAATAATTAACTGTAAGATATTCAATGTTTTTTGAGATGCGATTTTTCGGCACTGAAAAAATGTTTTAAAAAGTAATATACGCGGTTGCGTTTTTTTGTTTTTAATAAAACCACATTGACAAACTTTTTGAATACTTTTATTTAAATATTTTAAATTAGATTATATTTGATATTTCTTGCTATTTATTATAGTAAATATTAATATATTGTTTATTTTTTATCATTTGTAACAAAATAGATAACTTACATACATTTTAAAGGAAAATAAAATAATGTTTGATTATTGTGTTGACATAGTTCCAGTAAGTAATATAATTATTTCTCAGTGTTGTACTTTAAACTATCATAAAATGCGTGATAGTCCTTTGGTATATATTGTTTTAGTTACTGTAAATCTTTATATTTTTGATTAAATAATGAAATTTCTTCTACAAGACTTTAACTCCGACATCAATAGGATATTTCATATTTAAACGTTGAAGAAGAATTTTCCACTCACTATCAAAAGATAGTTTAAACATTATATTATCCTTGTAGTATTTCAACCCACTTATTTGTAATACAGAAGAAGAATAGTTTTTAAAAAACTTGAAATACAAATTTTTTTAAACAAAATTACAAGGTGCGTATAATTGGTTTCTTGTACGCCTCTCGATAGCAGAATGGGTACTACCCTTAACCAAATATTTTTAATAGACATCTACATTGTTTTTTGCAGCGAATTGAAATAAGGCATTAGCTATTGTTAAATTAAGGTTCTGAGCACTGCACTGTCAAATACAATCGGCATGGTAAGCTCGACTTCGGTTTTAAGAAAATCAATTAAACTGGAAGCAAAAATGTTTCCATCCATTCCGCCCTCATCTTTGTGCCAGTCATAGCATAATACATACCTGTTAGCTAGGTTATATACTTTGAACTGATGACATTTTAATTTTTGCACTTGCGGGTAAATATGATATCATCTGCACAGCTTGAACATGTACCGTGAAAGCTTTTAATTTTTCAGCAACATCCTTAATTTTTTCATTATTTTTTTCATGCCTAGCAAGATTTCTTTCTATAATATATGATTGTTATTTTCATGACCATTGATACATACATGTTTTTAGGGAAACAGATATCACAAAAATCTTTTCAAAATTGAAATATTGCTATATTCGACATATTTTTTGTATAAGAAAATTAAAGCTAGCTCTTTTATTAACTGCAATATAACGTTGGTCTTTTTTTACGAAATCACGGTAAGAATCTTGAGCTGATCTATAAACATTTTCTATATATTAGTATCTTTGCTATAAATCCAAGAGTTAATCATTAGTAATTATTTGACATAAAAGCAAGAATAAAATTATTTGTAATTTTTGTAGTGAAGACAGTAAAATTATGCGTCGCCTTTTACTTTAAGATACAAGGTTACGCATGCAACATTATCACCAGTTGAGATACGAGGTTGTTTAATGTTGAATAAAAACAAAACTAATAAACATGTTTAGTTATAACTTTGCAAAATTATTATTTGGTATTAACTGATTACTTTTCCGGTTAAAACACAAAATCGCAAAAAATCGAATTACGAGGTTGCGTTAGTAAACCATCGATATCTAATCACAAGATATTTAAAGAAGGTTAAAGTTTCAAATTAACGGATTCTAGTAATTTTTTACTGAGCGTAGTGTTAAATAAATAAAGGGTAAAGAAAACCAGAGTGCAGATTTTGACTTTGACAAAAAAAAATTTAGTCTATACTAAAAGTATTAATGCGGAAGAGTATTATTTAAGTGGAAGTAGCATTCCTTGGATTCAGTGGTTAGTTGTAATTGAAAAGAATTCCGAAAAGAAACAAGTCTTTGATAAGAACAGAATATATTTTGACAGAACAGCTGTCAATTTTCAGAGTATAAATATAATACTCAATAAATCTCCCTTAATGGGATGTATTAGCATTCAGGTCAAGGAACTTATTGGTAGAACAATGAACTCACTGTAAATTAAAAGAATTTTTTGCAACAGGATCGATGTTAACTTCGTAAAAAGGTCGAGAGAAATAAAAAAATAAATATCCTTCTTCCATAAAAATGAAATTTTTTAACTTTTGAGAAAAAGAAACACAAACTGTACAATTCATAAAGTGAAACAGATCTGTGATTTTTGTTTATCTGCAAAATATGTAGAATAGACAAAAGAAATGAAAATGAAATAAAGTTCATGTTAGTAATATTAAACGTCCTCTTAAAATTGAAGGTATTAATGACCATATTGTTAATCTTTATACGAATGCTGCCAACTCAGAACCCATTGTTGCCAACCACAATAACTATCGAAGCAGTATTCGTTAATATGAGAATAAGAACGATGTAAATCGTAAATAAACAACAACTGTACTTCATGTGGTATCATACTAAATTTACAGTTTTCTGGAACCTCATAATCATAGGAACACTTTTCATGACGACGAAGACCATATTTTAATTAAAAACATAAAGAATTAAATACCCTTAATAATACATTTACTGTCAAATGGCTAGTAACTATCTCAGATTGCAACCGATTTCTTAATTTTGATTTTACAACATTAAGTTGACTAAAAACTCACTCAACATCGACATTGCAAAGCCAAATCAACTAATTCCTTGAATATATTATTTCCTGCAGAATCCTGATATGCTAAAATTTCGAACCAAAACAATGTAGCATTTGAAATATTCTTCCACTTGAGATGTTGATTTTACCGAGCTGCAATAACATTTATTCAATTTTTTCTTGTTGATTGAAACACGTTATTCACCGAAAAATATCTATTTGACAAAATATCTCTGTTTTATGGTAATCAGACAGTTTGTAATGATTAATTAGTTGTAAGAGCATAAAAATAATACTTTTTGGTTACTCTTGAATCAATTGTCTCAATGTATGCATAGTAGCTGTCTTATTTATGAATCTTGTATTGTATTTCAGTATTTCAGTTTCAAACAGATAAATCAGATAACTAGGCTTATTGTACATAATTTTTAAAACATTTTATTTTAAATTGTTTTTCTGTACCGCATACACTTCAAAAATAAATAACAAATATTGCTGTTTTAGTTTTGTTTAAGTAAATACAATGCCATTAAAAACATCAAAAACAGCCAAATGAAAATATTTTGCAGCTAGAAAAACCGCATAGCGGTTTTTTTTTTTCGAAAAATTTCCGTAATAGGAGACAAAATACCTCTAGATCTAGCTGAAAAACCGCCGTTTTGGCAACACTGATACCGTTATTGACTCAATATAATAGCAGATATAGTCACTGGTCTAGGGCAATAACTCTAGTAGATACATATATCGTCAATGGAATTAAAGAACGCTGTAACTGACAAAAAATCGAAAATACGTTTTTTGCATCATTTTTATCAGAAAAAAAATACGCGTCGATTGGTCCCGGTCCCAGATTTTACGATGAAAATAAATTCACTTACGCCGTCTGCGAAATGAAAAATACCAGTGTATTTGTTCTACTTTTACAAAAGTTTTTTGGCTCTGGTGAACATTTAAGGTTTTGTCAGTTACATACATACATATGTACATACATACATACATACATAACTGGCCTTTACAACCCTGTGTCAGGATTACGGCCTAGCTTCTCGCAGCACTCATATTGCTTGTGTAAATTTTTATCCATGAGTACCGGGACCTACAGTTTAATGTCGACTCCGAACGACAAATTTGAGAAGCTTGTTCATGGCAATTAATTACTCTCAGAGCTTTTGTCAGAAGACTGCTGAGAGGTAGTCGCCGAAAGAAATATTTTTTTCATATTTCTTTTTTTTTCAAGATGTCAGAGCTGGGTGTCGAACCCAGGGCTCATGTCTTAGTAAGCCAACACACTAACCACTAGACCACGGTGACTACTTTTTCAGTTACAGCGTTCTTTAATTCCATCGACGATATGTAAGCAACAATTGTAGTTCAAGTTGTCATTTTAAACTGGATACCTTGATGTGGTATTCCATTGAAAGTAACATGCGACCAAGGACGGCAATTTGAGTCAAACCTTTTCAGCTAAATTATTCGGAGTCACTGTATTAACCATTTTCGAATTACATCATACTACTCCTATGGCAAGGTATTTAGTGCATCATACTGCAAAAAGTTTTTGAAGGTTATTGAATCGCGCCTCTGAACCCTTCATCCGAATCAAATAATTTTATCCTGCAGGCGGTGAAACTAGATTCCTTATTCAGATGTCCCTACCTCCAATGGACTACACTACATCCAAGACGAGTCTCTTAAGAAGAGGCGAAATGGCCATAGAGACATGCTTATCCCCAAAAGCATACATAAAAGTTGCAGTCAAAATCCTTTCAAATTTCTATCCAAAAATATTTCTCTTGTCCAAAATCTTCTTATATAGTCTGTATTTCATTGAAATTTTATTTTAATTTCTTTTGAACGTTCATTCGAATGTACACAATTAAAGATTCTTGCTAGTTTGCTTTAATACCATTTTTCATGTTTGGTATTTATAAAGGACAAATTTTAGAGCGCAACAAGGAGATAAAAAAATACGGATGCGAATAATGAAAACTATATAATAAAAAAATTGCTGGAAGGAGGCTATTCTTGAAAATGTTAATGTTACTATTATTAAACTTTTCTTCTAAATTAAATTTTGTTCACTCCTCAATTTAATTTTTTTCAGCGCACTTATTAACCATTTCAAAGAATACAAAAGTGAAAGAAAATGTAAAAAAAATCTTCAGGTAACGTTAGATTAAGAATCACGAATTAAAGAATAAAAGATAATTTCAGAGTACATGAAAGCTCCTACCACTTACGATTCCTCCCTTTTACTCTCACCAACTAAATGAGACTTTAAGAAAGAATAATTTCAACGTTTAAATCAGTGATGTCCACTACTACATAAACACACTTGAGCTTGTGTATGAAGCAGAGAAAAGACTCTGCTTACTTCTACCAGAAATGGGAATGTTTGAATCACTTTCTGTTTATAACTTCATAAATATTTCTTCATAATTCTTAGTAAAGAACGTAATCGATTTTCCGATAGACATGTGACCGATCTATTAAGAATAAAGGAGTACCGAGGTCACATAAATTTGGAGGAAATAATGAATAATTATTTCAGTTAACTAAAAATGATACAAAAAATATGCACTATCCAACCCTGCACTATGTTGGAGAGAAGCTAAAATATTAAAAGAGCAAGAGTAACACTATTTCTTTTTATTCTGTACGTGTTTGACTTCGACGCAAGCAGAATTTGTTGTCCTATCACGCGTGATAGGGAAAGAGAATTGTGGACATCACTGGTTTAAATCCAGTCTTAATTCTCGAATTACATACATGGTATACATACAAACATACATACATACCTATAAACATTGATGGTATTTCAGACAAATACCAAAAATTAGAAATTCATCTATTTAATAGGAAAACAAATAAAAAAACGGCTGAGTGTAAGCACGTTTTTATGCGTTTTGTATAACTTGGCGTTTCTTATGCGCCCAAAATTTTTCAACACAACGACCAAGCACAACAAACAGAATTGCATCACGAAATTTATTTGATTTTGCAGTTGCACATAAAGCACTATGTGCATACAAGTATTCTAAAATATTGACGTATTTTTATTTTCTGTTTTGTAAATAATTTTTTAACATTTCCATTTAATGTTTCCTAATGATAAAACTTAAAGAAAATTATCATTTCAACTATTTACTCGTACTTTGCTAAGTGTATGTATGTATATAATGTTTTAAATTAAAAAAATGTTCTCAGGGAAGCTTTTAATTAGTTCATTGATTTAAATAATTAATAAATCTTTTCCAGTAAAAACTGTTTTTTAACGATCTCTTTAGTATTAATTAACATTAAAACTTGTAATTTATGCAAGAAACGCAATATATTTTTTTTCAATTAAATTTTATTCATAAATATGTATGTATGTATTAATGTGATTTGTAATTTTTATTCAATATTTATTTATTAGTATTTATTTTATTTTGTTATTTTATAAGTAGTACTTGTAGAAAAAAATATTTCAATAAAAATTTCGCGTAACAACCCAGTAATTGTAATTATTACACTGGTTTACAGCCAAAAAATACCAAGAACGCCACATGCCTAGATTAGTTAATTGGGACCTCCTGAGCACGAAAAACGCTTTTATTATTTTTTTCTAAGTACAGTTTTTTAGATAACGGTACTTTTGTATTTTTCGGTGTATGGCCACACTCAAACCCTTGTGGAGTCCGATCGAGATAAGTGGTATATCAATGAAAAGGTAATTGAATGCCTTTTCCGTCGATATGCTGGAAAATTCTATCTGATAAGAAATGGCTGAGATATGGCACCTCAAAGTTCAAAATTTTCCTATTTTTTACGTTTTTTTCTAAAAAAACTGTACTTAGAAAAAAATAATAAAAGCGTTTTTCGTGCTCAGGAGGTCTCAATTAACTAATCTAGGCATGTGGCGTTCTTGGTATTTTTCCAAATTAATAATTTGTAAACCTGTGTTATTGAGTATTAATTATTTAAAATTTTTATTTTCTACAAAATTAAATAATTTTATTTATATGTACATACTCGTATTTCGCTATAAAATAATTGTAATTTTTTATAATAATATGGTAAATAATTAATGTTTCTTGAACTTAAATCAGTTCGAGCCAGTCAGAAAAACCGGTAATATAGTTCATTTAACTAATTACAGAAACAATTGAAAATTTTTTAGCAATACGAGTATATGCCAACATTAGGAAACATCAACATTAATACGGACGAACTGCGATCTCAGACATTACAACAATGGCAAGAGCGATGGAGTATAGCGGCAACTGGAAGATGGATAGTTAGACTTATCCCAAACGTAGAGAGATGAATTAGAAGAACCTTTGGGGAGGTCAACTATTTTTTGACCCAGTTTCTTTCCAACCACGGATATTTTAGAAAGTATCTACACCGTATGGGGAAGGTGAGGGAACCTGGTTGCATTTACTGCGACTCTGTATATCTTGAGATCGGTTACAGCTAAAGTTTCTGAATTTAGTCTAAATTTCTTCGTAGTCACTAAAATCAGCAGTCGAAAAATTATAACAAATAGCAATGGTAGGTGTAGCGAAGCACACTGTGTTTGGGCTAGTATTATTTATAAATGAATATGTATGCATATGTATGTATGCATATAGTATTTTTATCTTTCCCATTTCTGTTTTTTATTGAATTCCAAAAATGGTTTAATTTAATTTGAAAAATATTCCACTATATTTAAGTAACGCGCAATTCATATTATGATTTTTTAGGCGCATGACTATTTTTTATGTTTCTTTGAGAAATCTTCCAAAATCCTGTGGCATTCACATCATGCTTTTTAAAGCATGCATCTTTTTTGTAAATTGTTTTTTTTTTTTCATATTAAGAAAGCATAATTGACACTTTAAAAAAATACAAAAATTAAAAAAAGGAGAAATACAAAAACGTGCAAGAAAAAGAGAATTTGTGATTTTTTTCAGCCCCTCTGTCTCTTATACACCTCTCGCATACAAGAAAAAAGTCATGTAGAATGTGAATTGAGTGTCATGCAACTGAAGCATGAAAAAAATCATGATGGGAATTGAGTGTATAGTCTCATTTACTTTGAAAAACTTTTCGTTTTTTTTTGCTAAAAAGTTTTCATTAAATTTGAGAAACTGAAAATGCTACTCGTAAGTTTATAAAAACATTGGAGAAATTAATATGAAATTGACAATTTTTAAGCAGGAAATCTTTTACTGGGATCAGGCTACCACAAAATAGATTATAATTTAAATATATTTTTGTTTTTATTTTAATATTTGTTATTTGTTGTTGTTTTTTTTTTTTTCTTTCCTTCTTTAATTTGTTTTTGGTTTTTTTTAATTTCCGTAATTATAGCACCGGTTGTAATACATATTTATATCGTATTTTATTATTTATTGCATATTTTCTTTAAATTAACATTTTCATCAGTTTATTAAAAAAAAGGAAAAACAAACGATCAATCATTCAAGTCTCTTATTATAAAATTTGCACGTGTGCTTTCTATCTATAAACTACTATAATTGTTTTTAAATAATTTGTGTGTTAATATTTTTTTTTTTGTTTGTTTAATAACATGTTATTTTATTTTTTTATTTATTTATTAATCATATGTAAGTATGACAATAAATTTGTTATATTTTAAACACTTTTAATAATTATATTTAATTTATTGTATATCGAATACTATAAAATAAATAAATTTGTATTTATTTTTAAAACGCAATTAAAAAAATACGTATGCATATGGAGAGTACATATGTTCTGTTCATTATATTGAAATTACTTAAAATCATTTATTAAATCATTATTTAATTGATTAAATACGGATGTATTACAAAATCATTATGATCTTGTAAACTATTCACAATGTTCACGGTTTTTATTTCTTTTATTGTATATATATTTTTTTTTGTTTTCAAACACAATTTGATTTTAATTTCATAATTTTATTTATTTATTTATTTTTTTTTTGACAATTTAACCACCGTTTTTATGAGTGTTTTAAAACGTTATTCAAATAAAACTGTGATTTAATAAAGCCCATTTGCTTTAGATTAGTTACAGTTTATATTTTTTGAACCATTATAATTTTACTCATCCATGTACATATAGGTATGTATATGTATGTACGTACATGCTATACATACCCAAATACACACATATCGTCACTTAAAAGACGAAACAACGTGTCAGCACTTTTCAAAATTTTACAGGAGAAATAAACAACATTAAAAAATGGAAACTGCTTGTAATATTGCAACAAGATTAAAAGCCTTATAATTTGGTGGTATTTTTTTTTTTGCAGTACATTGTGCAGACCTAGGCAAATAGGCGGGGAAATGGGAAAAATTTAGAGTATCTTTAATTTAAACTTACTAATATCATATCTGATATCAGTTCGAAAAAAACAAATGTCCAACTTTAGGAATGCAAACCGCATGGAAATTTGTTGAGTATTCAATGTCCAGTCTTATACCTTCACCACTGAATAATTCAACAGTAATCAACCCCAATGAGCCCGCGCAATAAAGTTGAAATTAGGGGAGGAATAAAAGATTATAATGATATTGAAGATGATGTTGTTGGTGTTCCCCTTGATCCAACCCCTGGGATAATTCTTGGTTACTGCTCTGCAACTGCCCTTCTGGCATGGGAGACTCTGTCAAAGAACTATTGCTCTTCGCCAGCTTATCCAGTTGAGTCCTTACAGTGTAAGTCTCTTCACCACGACAAGGTGATTATCCCACGAAAAGGTCATTACTTTTACATTAAAAGTAAACAATTTTATACGCATACCTACATACTATGTACTTATATACATATGTACGTAAGTATTATGATGTAGTGAACAGTAGCTACAGTAGTCGTAATAAAAAAATGTCCCTGCAGTCGAAGTAGCTATCGAATGACTAGCTATTTCTTTAATTACCAATCATTGCCCATAGCTATCGATCTAACTACTAGCAAGCATACATGGGCATACTGCATTACTTTTTTACTGCAATACGTAAATCAGTATTCAGTAAAAAGTACTGTTTACTGAAAAGAGAAATCAGTATTCAATAAATTTGACTGATTACTGAAAAGAGAAATCAGTATTCAGTAAAAAGTACTGATTTGTGTAAAAAAATTCAGTAAACATTAAATGACTGATAGTAGATACTCTGTGTTTTAAAAATGATATGTAGGCATTGCTCACTTACATGAATAGTGGCATAACTAAAAAACTGCATTTCGAAAATAAATTAAGAATTGAAAAAATTATTTTATTTTACATTTTTCAGTATATTTTTTGAACTTGAGGTCTCAGCTATATAAAAAAGTAAAAACACACAGAAAAGCAATTTTTCATGTCAGTGAGCAATGCGTACAAAACACACATTATCTACTATCAGTCACTTAATGTATACTGAATTTCTTTACACAAATCAGTACTTTTTGCTGAATACTGATTTCTATTTTCAGTAACCAGTACTTTTTACTGATACTGATTTTTCTTTTCAGTAATCAGTACTTTTTACTGTTTACTGATTTCTTTTTTCAGTAAACAGTACTTTTTACTGAATACTGATTTCTCTTTTCAGTAAACAGTAAAATTGACTGAATGCTGATTTCTTCTTTCAGTAATCAGTAAAAAAAGAAAATACTGAAAAAGTACTGGTACTGAAAATGCCCATCTATGCTCTTTTTAATATTTTAGCTTTCCCAGAAAAATTTAAGTTGAGTAAGAGAGTGAGAAGCCAAAAAGTGAATTCTGGCATAAGTTATGGAAACTGGGTAGCTAGTCGATTTTCCATTAAGCAAGTTACTAACTATTTGGTGTCAATTTGTACTTTTAAAACTGCAGGGTTAATTTCGAATTTTTTTATGATACTCGTACGTTTTTTCACATTTCAAGTAACGATATGTATTTTGAAAAATGAAAAGTTAAAATAAAACGAATTTTATAATGACCTACTTTAGGACATAGTTTCTCATTAAAAAAACCTTCAATACCAAGTAGAAATTAAACATGGCACTCCTGTAGTGATTGAAGAGTCGATATTGTATGGCAAATGAACTTTAGTTCAGTTGCCAGTTGCCAGTTGCCGAATAATGAAATATTTTAAAATTTTACTGAAAAACATTTTTTATTTTTTCGACAACTAGACATTTTTCGTTGCTAGTTGACAACCCATCTGAATTACAGTTAGTTTGCTTATAAAACTATGAAATATTTAATGTGAATGAAAGAAACTGATTGTATTAATTTTTTCGTTTTTTTTTTTTTTTTTTTTTTTTTGTTAAGCTATTGCACAATCACAACAACAATAAACATAATCCCAGCAGAAAATTTTTCAGATTTGGAAGCAATAAATAAAATTGTAAGCAATAATGAAAGCATTATATTGTTTATTGCATACCTTCAAGCTTACAAAGATGCTATAGGATAAGGCATAATTTTTGATTTTGTATAATATTTGCTTACTGGTTGCAATAAATTTGCGTTTCTATTGCATTTTAGCGGCTCATTTCATATGAAAATCATACATTATTAATGCGCACGAGTAAGTGATTGTTTACAATTTCTCCCTTACAAAATAGCTTATTGGTAAGCACTAATTTCTGCTGGGATGTCTTTGTCGTTCTATAATCCAAGTTTAACAATGTTGTATTGAAACTAAACTTTATAGTTAGGAAAATGGAGAGCAAGAATTTTAGTGAATCGTTAACCTATCATAGAGGAAGAGGAGTGATTACATTTCGAGGATTCTACAAATCAGTTCAGACCACACTAGCACGGAATGAGTCCTTCACCTTGATAGGAACCGCTTTAGGATCTTGGTAAATTTTCTGGCAGGATATGGTTCTTTGTGGACGAGGTAGGACAAGGTTGTGGGATAAAAACGCAACTGACATTTGAAAGTTTTGTCGGATGAAGGGAAGTGGAGCAAGCGTTAAGCTTAAGATGTTGAACTGAAGAAGTGATCAAACCAAATGCACATAAAAGAGAGCAAAAACCGAAAACCTTATTATTTTGTAGTTGAAAATATAAATTCAGTGGCATCTATGTATATGGGCCAATGCACACCAAATGAATACTTTAACGAACTATTTTTCTTCATTAAATGAGTACGCGATTGACAGTTGTATAAGGGCTAGTGATTTTGTTTTATTTGATTGCACGTGTGAAACGAAAAAGTACATGTTATTCTACAATGTTTACGCTACGACGATGGATGAACGACACATGTGTTGGTGTTGTGTTGTGTATGTATGGGTTATGTAAAGTTTCAACCAGCCAATACCCCTGCAGGAAATGCGGCTACTCCGTAGACGCGTGTAAAGAATAGTACAAAAAAAAAAACTAGGACTAGTCCAAACATACCCCAAATGTATGAAAAAAACCTGTTCAATTTAATCTAAAAACTAAGTATTTTATATTACTACTCCATGGAGTATACATTTCGTGTTTGTTAGTAGTCCATGGAATACACTTAGTTGCTAGTTTTAAAACTAGTTTATGTCTATGGAATAGTTTAAATTGTGCAGTTTTTTTTTTTTTTTTGTGTTTCCAAGTAAGCTACTTTTTGCTTAAAATCTGCTTTCGTAAATAAACGACTGTCGTCGAACAAGTAACTACTACTTGTTTTAAAATGACATGGTCCAGGTCTACATTACAACGCACCAATATTTCCTGTAGGGACCCCGCAAGCCAATACCCCATATACTAGAAGACTACGGCGACTACATTGTATGTATTTATTGATCAAATCAAACTATCTTTTGTAGCTCAACTTTGGAATAAAAAAAAACAATATTATTAATTTGATTTGAGTGCCAGAAAAAAAGGCACTTGACAAAATCAACAATAAAGAGCAAAAAACAGAAATTATAATAAAATAAATACACAACAACAATAATACGAGTATAATACATAAAAAATTAAATAAAATAACGAGTGCACATGTGATCGTATGTGGTGATCATGACAATAACGGCGGTTTGGGTGATAATTTTTGTCATGCTGTCATATAGGCAAAAAAAATAAAACCAAAATACAATATTACGAGAAAACATTTTTTTTTGACAAAATACGACACTTTTATAGAAAAAAAAGAGCAATGTTTTTAGCTTGTTCGCTTCCCAAGACTTTATTAAAATCTCATAACATTCAATAGTACCTGAGAGCAAGTATAGTTCAGCTTCCTGTCTTCAAATTGATGTTCTTAGTCTTATTTATGGCGATACCAAAATTAATGAATTCGTCCACTAAGTCAAAATTGTAATTACTATTGTGGCCCAGTCTGGTCTGGTGGATTTCCTGTTCGTTGAAACCAACTATTTGGATTTATCCTTAATCACTGCCAGAACAACTTTCCTCGATTCCTTTTTAACATTCACAAAGGCAAGGTTCGATATATGGTATCAGTATCATGGGCATACGCAATAATAGGATAGTAAAAAG
This sequence comes from Metopia argyrocephala, assembly GCA_963576795.1. Classification (NCBI taxonomy): domain Eukaryota; kingdom Metazoa; phylum Arthropoda; class Insecta; order Diptera; family Sarcophagidae; genus Metopia; species Metopia argyrocephala. Next base: position 112,575,395 of record OY756208.1, read on the forward strand.
ATCACACGATAAACTGTCACCCTGCCTGAAATCTTGTCTAGTGTTGGATGATTCCGTAAGCCCCTTTGCTTTCTTAATTTTTGATATCGTGTCAACTAATTATGATTATTATTTCTGTTCATTATTTTCGTGGATACACGCATTGGTTCAAGCTACACTTGGTTTGTATGAGTAACTGTACCGGTAATTAATATACGAAGGAGTTCGTAGTCGTCAGTTTATTTATAAGAAGAAATACATACGTATGTATGTATGTATGTATGTATACATATTGTTAGCTAAAGTCCAAAAAGGCGTAACAAACAAAAAATTCAAAATGCTGACATTGACTTTCCTAATACCGACTGTACGATGACGACGACTATGTGTGTCGAATTTATTAAAAAATAAAAACATGCCATAACCTTATACTGGCTAGCGCAGGTAAAACTATATAAATTAGTTTTCAATAGGAGCTGAACAATTTTGTGTTCATAAAGGAATGATTCAAATCAGTAATATTGACATTGAATCTGGCAGGATAAAATTTTTCTATCCTCTTCCAATTCTGTGAATTTCCTTCCATTTGACAACATCTTTCCTACATGACTGAATTTTTTTTTAATTTAGGCCAGCACGCAGGATATAACCCCTACTCATGCATTACAGTGTATGTACTGGGCTAGGAAAATATGTTATAGGAAGACAGAAACAGTGAGTAGTGTTTGTGGACATTAGATTAAAACTTACTAATATCGTAATTTACAGAGCGACCTGTCATCACAAGTTTAGTCCGAGAAAACCGACATGAATGATATGTACGACGGTGGTCGAGGTGGTTAGAGCGCAGCACCATAGTCGGGCGCAATTTTATGTTAAGTGCCGAAGACTCGGGTTCGAGCCTCAGGAGAGGTGTGATCATGTCGACTAATGTGGATAAGGTGGAATAAAGGGCAAAAACAAAATAAATTTGTAATTCTGTTTCATCCAAAAATAAGATGACAATTACAAGAACAGCAATGATGGTAAGAAAAGGAGAATATGATATAAACTGTTGTGTGACTTTACTTCGACTAACTCATACAAATGTATGGACATACAGTAATAATTTCAGTATGCGATTTCCAGAAATGTGTGAGTTAAATAGTTTATGTTTGGTCTTGAATATGCACAGGACACAAAGAACTCTGATGAGACTACCGTAGCTGGAGTCGAAAACAATTGTTCAGTTTGGCTAGTGTACTATTCCTTCACGGACATCATTTCTTCTTTAATTACCAAAAAATAACATTGCAGTTAACTTTGATCTAATTAAAGCGTTTTCTGATATAAAAAAAATAAAAAAATTAATAATATTTTCTAATGTAAATTTTTTGAGTTATATCTGTGGAATTATGGATTTTTGAGAACAAAAAAGACGGATTTTATGTTAAAATTTTGCTAATATTAAAACATACTAAATAATATGTATATATAGATTTTTTTTTTGTTTAAACAAATAATACAAAATATTTTTTTCTCAAAGCATATAAAGTATACTCAAATTTACAATTTATTTTACTAATTTATCGTTTTTCATTCCAAAGTTACAGCAGAAATAGTCAAATAAGACCATATTTTCCGAAATACAAAAAAGCCCATAAAAGTTAAGAAAAATTTGTTTTCAATATTTTTTATTTAAAATGCTACTTTTTTATGTATTTATTAATATCCATTCGTAAAAACTAACAACATTTTGAAATTACGACTCCTATGAATTAATCGCCACCTTCTATACCATTCACTCCGCTACCTGAACGGAGTTAAGAATCATTCCTAGGAAGTTCATATGTTTTAGAAAATTGATTTTTTTTTTTAAGTTGTATAGTTCACATGTATAGAGTATAGACATTTAAGCTTTATTATTGAAACAAACAAACAAACAAAAATAAAATTCTGTGCACTTTCCATTTTTCACTCGTGGTTGTTGACCTTTTTCTGGATTTGCCCATATATAAAAATTCCAGAGACCGTAAAAAATGATTATTGTTCGTTTTTTTAAATGAAAAAATTAATCCCTCAGAACAGGCATAACAAACATTTATTGCACCATTATTATTATTTTTTGACAATCTTTACATATCCGTCATAATTTTTAAATTTTTGATTTTTAAAGTTTTCTTCAATCGTAATGATTATTTTTAAGTAATAATAAAAAAAAAATCAGCCATAATAATTATTTTTGAGCAAAAGAAATAAAACTCAAAACTTTTTATTTTTTTCGCTCAAAATAAAACTCACTTTCAATTTAGGACCTTATATATAATGTATGAAAGAAAATAATTTTATAATTTTTGTGCAAGAAAATTATATTTTATATAACAAAATTAACAAGCATTTCTTAATACTTTTTTTCATTTACTAGTTCTGACCATATTTTTAAATGTTTATGAAGTCATAAATTGAAAGTGAGTTTAATTTTGAGCGAAAAAAATAAAAATCATATATAATGATTACTTTTAAGTTTTATTTTTTTCGCTCAAAAATAATGATTATGACTGATGTTTATTAATATTACTCAAAAATAATCATTACCATTGAAGAAAATCCTTAAAACTCATAATATAATCATTATTGTGTAATTTTTATTATAAAGCTCATAATGATTACGGTGCCTGAAAATACCAAAATTACACCAATGCGTATGAGCTATATTTGTTTTGTTATAAAATAAATATAAAGTATGCGACTTCATCTTGCGTACGGACTTTAGGCAAAAAAAAACTAATTCAAAACATTTAATTTGATAGAACTTTTAATCGATTTTTAAGCAAGAAATATTTGTCGAATTCACACAACCTTTGTATTCATTGTATTCGTTGTTTGATTGTATGCTTGTTGTTAGTAATTTTCATACAAAAATTTGATACAACTCATACACCTTTTTTTATATGTTTTTAAAAGGTTCTAAACACAAAAAAATTATTTTTATTCTCAGCCTCAAATTAAATTAAAGAAAATTTTTATTTTTGTCGTTTAATACACAAAATAACTACATTCATATATGTATGTACATGCAATAGGTGTTCACAAGCAAAAATTATTTTCAATATATGAAAACCCGATGCAAAACTTTGTGAATTCGGTAATTGCATATTTCAAAGTTAGTAAGGGTCGGCCATACATTTAGATTCGATTGGGCCATTTTAAATGGGTCAAAGTGAGATTTTCCAAAATTTTACCATTATAAGGAGCTTCAGAATTAATTTTAGATGTGTGGTTCCTTGGGCAAATTTTCTTATTTTAAGCCCTAGAATGCAATTTTCCGTGTCACTTTGGCGATTTTTAAATCGTCCCGCATAAATTGTTGCCTAATAAAGCAAACAGATATGTATTTAAACTCTCCTATATTACAGGGCAAACTCTGTGCATTTAGGTGTACACTATTCAGTCTCACTTTCTGTCTAAATAAGATTCGAAGCATATTAAAAGCATTGTATTAAGAACCGTTGTTATTTAATAAATACATACATACTTACATACTCATCTAAATGATAGTAGATAAGAAAATTTGTGACAATTTAAGGTTTTTTGGAATTGTATATATACATACGTATTATTTATTTAGCTTTGCATTAAGAAAATTCAAAAAAATAAAAGTTAAAAATTATTAGAAATAACATTTTATATATATTAACTACTAAAGTAAATAAATTATGAAACGCCGGATGAGTGCATTCGATTATCACCGGACAAAATTTGATTTCTATGTGCAGAAAATTACTACTGGAAATCATCAACTTTATCAACTCGTATCACAGTCACCATTTTGATTGTATTTTAATAAAAAACAGAACCTCTCAGATTACGAGTATTATTGACAATTTGTTAAAGGATCTTGATAATTTTTACTTTTGCTTAATTCTAGATGAAGATGAAACACACTTCTAAGTGTTTAAAATGTTAAAATGTTGCTTTAACATCTTTTTATGTACGAGTATGTTTAGTTAGACACTGATATTTTGGTTGAGAAACTCTTAGGAGTCATAATTTGTTTACTTTTACTGCATAGGAAAAACCAATTCGATATTACTTTTTTGGGTCTTATACTCGTAAACTTTACAAAACAGGATTTTTCCATCAGTTTTAAAATTTTAAAATCTGTTTGACACGAATTGCTTGAATTTCGACATACTCTTAAGCCCCTATGACACCTACTTTTTTTTGTATTGAATTGTTATAGAATTGAAAGAAAGAAACAACAAATGATAGAAAGAGTGGAATATAAAAAATGTAAACAAAATATTTATTTTTGTTTTTGTATTTATATTTATTTCAATGTTGATACTTTTTATTTTGTAAAAAAAACGCTACCTTGAAGGCAAAAATACCCTAAAATCGCTTAATTGTAGAAAAACACCATAAAGTTAGCAACACTAAAGTATTTTAAATTCTAAATGTCAATTTTAATGTAAAATATTTTAACTTGTTTTTGACACACTCCAATTTTTTATCGATAACATTTGTAAATTTTTTGGCAATTCTGTATTTATATGAATATAGTTGAACTCTTTACACCCTTTATACTTTCTTATTATATTATATTTGCACTGTTCTCCAAATCATTTTTAATACAAAAAAAAGTAGGTGTCATACGGACTTTACGAAAATTTTATTAATTAAAAAGTCATCTTTTTTAGTTTAAATCATGGTGAAATTATAGAAGGTGGTGGCAGGTGAAAAAAGTACAAAAACATCAGGGTTTTTGTTTTTGATTTGTCAGTTGCGATAGGTCAAAAACAAAATATTTTAAAATAATTATGGGTAACACTTAAATAAAAAATTAAAAAATTAACGAAAAAAGTGTTTTCACATATCTTCATATTAAATGGAAACGGACGTAACTACACAAAATTACCAAATTGAGTTTTTCATTAAAAATGGTTCGTTTTATCAAAATACACGTTCGTGCAAAATTTTAGATTCCTACAATAAAAAAAATTACGAAAGGTATGATGTAACATGCAAAAGTATACCCCAAGAAATAGTCGTAGTTTTGACTAATGCTTTAAACACATTAAAGGCTGCCGACCATCGACACAAGCTGTCAAAAATAAAATAAATACATATGAGAATAATTATTTTAGTGGCAACACGACTACCGACCACACTACTCCTTTTGTAGCCAACTTAGGCTAATTTCTATTTTTTTTGCGACAATAAACAGTTTATTATTGCAAATACAATAAGATGCATGAAAAATGTGTTTAAAAAACGCAATACATGAAATATATACATAAAAAATGCGAAAAAGATTTAAATTGCAGCACTGAAAAAATAATCATTCGTTTACATTTTTTGTTTAGTTTTCATTTACTTATTTCATTTATAGCATTTTCAATTTAAATTAAACCTTTTTCAAAATAAATTAAACCTTTTTCAAAATGAACGCAACGTTTTTCAAATTAAACAAAACTCTTTTCAAGATAAATGAAACTTTATTCAAAATAAATGAAACTTTCTTCAAATTCATTTAAACATTTTTCGAATTAAATTAAACCAGTTATAGAAATTAATAGAAAACAAAAGAAAAAAAAAAAAAAAACAAAAAAATTAAAATAAAATTATGTACTCAGTTTTGTACTTTAAGGAAACAATAAAAATATTTGTATTTTTAGTATTTGGTCCAAAGCCCCTTATTTTTTAATACACTATATATGCGTTTGGGCATACTTTCAACCAACTTTTGGATAATTTCATCTGGAATACGCTGCCACTCCAGCTGCACACGTTGTCACAATTCGTCTAAGTTTGATGGAGCTGTTCGGTACTGTCCCAACCGTCTTTTCACAATGGACCACATATTCTCAATTGGATTAAGGTCGGGACTCTGCACAGACCACTACATCAATAGAAATTTTTGCCCATTCTTTAACTATTTTTGAGGTGTGTTTTGGGTCTCCATCTTGCATAAACACAACTTCTTCCTCAGGCTATGCGCTCAGATTCACAAAATCGGGAAGATGGGTCTGCAGTATATTCAGATAATCTTCTTTTCTCATGATGCCATCAATTTTTTGCAATGGACAAATATGCCACCATGTAAAGCAACGCCAAACCATGATGTTGCCTCCACCGTGCTTTACAGTTTGTTTAACATAGTGTCGTTCAATGGTCTCCTGTTGTCGACGACAATAATATTGTTTACCATCAGACTGATATCGGTTAAATTTGAATTCATCTGACCAGATTACGCGTTTCCAGTCATCCACAGCCCAATGCTTGTGCTGCCTGGCAAATTTTAAACGTGCCGAAACATTCTTATTTGCTAGGGCAGGTTTAGGTTTTTTTACAGCTGAGATGTATCCAATATTGTCCAGAGCTCTTCTTGCTGTCCATCGACTTACGTTTTTATTTAAAGCTAAGGAAGCTTCCTTTGGTGTTAAAGACGTGTCCATTCTCATCTTCCTCGTCATAAGGCGTGGGTCCCCATAAGATAAGAGTCTTCGGCGTCCTGGAATTTGTGCCTGCGGGGCAACATTTCTCTGTGAACTACGCCGTGGCTGCACGGGTTAACAACGTGAACGGGTTAAACAAAGGCAGTCTCAGGTTAAACCTGAAACATACATAATCTAATATCTTTGTAAAACCCTTCATGAACTTGTCAACCCAGCGTACCACAGCAGAAACACACATAGAGAGGGAGAGAATTAAAGTAAGCGTATAGAGGAGGATTTTAGGGGGGGGTCGTGGCATACTGGTAGAGCTCTTGCACAGAAACTCACACGACCAAGGTTCAATCCCAGCGAAGGACAAAATTATAAAAATAAATATTTGCGGTTTTCTAAAATTACAATTTAAATTAAAAATTAAATTTAAATAAAATAAGAGGTTCCCTCCCTCCAGCAAGACCATCTGCAAGAAACCGCCCCCTGACATTTCTAATCTATTCCACCTGAAACCAATGATCAGGAGTACAGCGCCACCTTCTGGGAAGATAACAGCTAATCTACTGAAGACGCAACCATCCACCGACAGATGAGGCCATTGCTGTTTGATCATTTGAGGGTGAAGGTATAACACTGGCTCTTGAGTGGACAAATTACCAGCAACTTGTTTCATCAACAAATAAAGGCGCAAAAAAAATACAAAATCTATGAAAAAAAAAAAAAAAAAAAACTCCTATCAACCATCTTCACATTCCAATACAATGCACACTGCATGAGTAGGGGTTTACCCCTGAGTATTGGTCTTAAAAAAAAAAAAAAAAAAAAAAAAAAAAAAAAAGAAAACTCGCTATATGGAAAAGAAAAACAATATTGTTCCTTTTAACATTTTTTATTTGTATTAGTCAGTTATTTTGGTTTGAAGTACAACGATTCAAAGCATCAGACTCTGCTTGTGCGTTGTGAAAGCAACAATAACAACACCAATAACACAAAGCGACATCGATTTCTTTTTTGTGTGCGTGCGTTCGGTTTTACCTAATTCGTTATATGGAGATTGAAAACGCTTCAATCTTGAAGTTACGGTCACAAAAATGCTTCGTTATAAGGAAATATTCGCTATATGGAAATTCGTTATATGGAGATTATAATACACACAAAGTAGACCTAAAACACAGTGTTCTTATAATTGCTTCGCAATAAAGAAAACTTTGTTATACAGGAGTTCGTTATAGAGAGTTTCGACTGTATTCATATAAAATGACGGTGGAGCTTTTTTTATTAAACATTCACTATGATTTATTTTGTGATAAAATAAAGGTACTCGTATCATAAAATGTTTAGTTAAAGAAACTCCTGGTAAGCTCTTAAGTTCTTCCTTTTTATCCTTGGTTGATGTTTTTCAGTTCTCGAAACCCAAATCCAACCCAAAGTAAAATCAATAAACCACATGCCGCATATACCCGTATGACACTATGCCAGCAAAAAATTCAGCTTTTAATTAGTTTGGTAATCTTATTCCCGCGAAAAATATTTAAGTTTATACTGAGTAGTTACAACATAGTTCTTGGTAATGCAGACATGGCCCATGTAATTTTAAAACAAATAGAAATTGCTTGGGGAAAGGGCACAATTTATGCGAAAACATAATTTATTTAGCAATTTAATTTAAGTATACAATTTGGCGCTATGAAATGAGGCCCCAAGAAATTTGTCCCCAAAGTGAAAAATGAAAAATGACCCCAAAAACTAGAGGGAAATAATTGGGGCGTATTTTCATCTGGTGGGGCCTGTTTTCATTCTGGGAAATGAAAAGTTTGGGGTCAAGTTTCATTTTTTATGTATGGGGTGGAATTGCGTTATGAAATGTAGCCCGAATTTGTAGAAATAAAAAATGGCCCCAGTTTGCATGATGTTAAATTTGGGGTCAAATTTAATTTTCATTAAATTCGGTTTTTTAGGAAAACAAACATCCTTATAACGGTATTGGTTTATTATTGTTTTGATTTAGTTGAATTTTTAACACTATATAATAGAAAAGAAGTAGTTTGCTGGTGCAATGCGTTGACAATAGTCGTAAAAAAGTATATAATAGCAAAAAAATATAGTGGTAAATTATTATATTTAGTGAATCAAAAAATAATTTTTAAAAATAAATCTAGCTATAAAGACATTGTGAAATATGTTTGCTGGAATAATTCATATAAAACTGGGATTATTTAATTATATTTTGATATTACAGATTTATCCAGTGTTTTATGTATTAATGGAAAAGAAATCAAAAAAGGCATATGAAGAATTGCTGATATATAAATAATCAAAGTAATGTGTTTGACTTGGAACCATTTGGATTATGAACATGCTTTGAGATAATCAATAAGGAGCGTTTATAGTGGTGTGAATGGAGCTGGTAAGATGTGATCGTATACGGCGCAATTTTAAAAAAAAAATCGCGCGATTTTTGGTACAAATTTTCAGATAGTTTTTCGTATATAAAGAATAAATATAATTCTAAACAGGTTTGATTATTGTCAAGCTCTAAGACGCAAGGTATTAAAAAACATTCGCTCTTAAATTTTATAATTTTTTGCGCAGCAGCACAGTGGTTCAGTAGTAGGACATAGGATTCAAATCACGATGTTCGATTTTTTTCATCATTAGTTTGCTCTAATATTCACTATTAGTGGCACTACTAAAACATGCAAAAAGATTTACAATTACTTGTTTTTTATATTAACTTTTGTGCATTATAAGTGAACATATCAAAACAACTCTCCTTATCTAAGTATAATGTAATGTGCTAATGAAGTTAATCTTTAGTACGTGTTTTTTAAGGAAAAGATTATTTGTGACCTATTGTTTTACAATGGATATTCAAGTTGAAGGTGTGTACCGTTATTATTATGTATTTAATAATTTTTTTATGCAAAACATATTTTGCTGAAAGTGGTTTTACGCCGAGTCCATTTTTACATAGATTAAAAAAATTTTTTTTTTTAATGAAACTTTTAACTATGATGACGACGTATGCCGCGTTTCAGTTATATATCAAAATGTTAGTCTATATCTCTACTTTCAATTTAAAAACAAATTATCTGCGTTTGTTTGCGTTTGTGCATTGTACAGAGGGTCTACGTTTCTACGACTAGATTCGTAGCACATATTTTTCACATATCTTTTATCGTTCGTTTTCACAAATTTCTATGCAGTACTTGTCAAATAAACCCTCAATAAATCTAAAATAGTGCAATATAGTGCGTGTTTTTCAAAGAAAAAATTATTTGCGACCTATTATTTTACAGTGGATATTCAAGTTGAATGCATGTACCGTCCATTATTATTATATTTTTTTCTAATTTTTTGAAAAAAAATATATTAAATACAATATATTTAAGGTGCTGTTATTAAGTGTTCTTTTGCAATAATTTTTGTATTTGATACATGGCTGTCGATTAAGGAAAGTTTGACCGAAAGTGAGCGGCGTAATCATGTGTTTCAAATCTTAACGCAGTTACTGCCAGATGCGGAACATTTAAACATTGGCAGTTTTGAAATTAAAATAACCAACCTTTGTAGAAGATTGGCAACCTACTGTAAACAAGTTAACCGATCACATTTGCGTATGGTGACTAAATATAGTGGCTAGCTTGACGAAATCGAAGTTTGTGAACTATCTTCGAAAGTCAGCGAGCATACTCTGAAGCCTGCGGAAAGTAACCAGCCTTACACAAGTGTACTACATAGAAAGGAGTTCATGGACTGCACTAAGAGAACAAAACGCCGAAGATTAGCTAAGTTAGCTGTGGTAGATGATTCCGCGATAAACCATTTGATGAGTGATTTTAGCCGACCTAACAACACTTGTGCGGAATTTACCACCAACAAAGTATTATCAGTAATAAACGAGGCGAAATTAACAAAACACCAGTATTTAGTAATAATGGAGTTTATCAATTCACAATTACCAAATGCATGGCCATCTTATCATAAGGTGTTGGAGGTAAAGAAACAGTGTTATTCACTAGAGGAACAGCAGCAGTTTAGTATACAATTAGGTTTAATTGTCGACAAAGCTCAAAGTGGCGGAAGTGGCACATCCAATGATGGAAACACTGCAAGAACTTTTTTGAATTCTGCTATATCTGCTGAAATAATTGGCTTAGATCAACCAGTTATTGATCGGTATCGTCACCTTTTGCAGTGTTACAAAATTAATAATCTAGCATTTAGAGATTACTCATTAGGGACCGCGCGAATGCTTGTTAGTACGTATATATAGTATAATTTGCCTCCTTCCGTTCATAAAGTACTAATTCAGACGAAACAACACGCGAAAAATGTCTCGTATTGCTACTAACACTGATCTTTTGTATAGACTTCTTCTAAATTCCAACCCGTTAATTTCTTCTTTACGTAAATTACCACAAAAGAAGAAGTCTATGCTATCACCTGAGGTCTTAAGTATGTTAAGTTTTTAAAAATAATGTAAAAATGTTGTGTTAAATTGGCGTTACAAAATTTATTGTTTTCTATTATTTTTTCTTTAATTAATGACTCACATTTTTGATAAATAAATTATAATACTGTTATCCTTGTTGATTTTTTTTCTATAATTTTACCTTAATTAATTAATTTGGATGAGTATAGCTGAGCAAACTACGTATGACCGCCTTCCTTAGAGACTTGAACCACTGTGCGCAGGCGAAAATTTGTACAAAAAATCGCGCGATTTTTAGTAAAAATTTTCAGATAGTTTTTCGTATACATATAAAGAACAAATATAATTCTAAACAGGTTTCATTATTGTCAAGTTCTAAGACGCAATGTCATGAAAAACCATTCGCTCTTAAATTTTATAAGATCGTCGGATGCTGCAAGAACAGCATATCAGAAATTGATGGTTCATCCGTTTTTACCACCAAATTTAATAAAAACTGGCTTCGTGGGCTGTTACGATAGAAACCCCGATATTGTTATGTTATGTTACCTTGCAAGTACCTAAAAGTTTGTAGCGAATGCAATCTTTTGCTGCAAGCCGCAACTGTACAAGAAAATGAATTAAAGTATAAGTGTCCTTGTTGTAGAGTGGACGTTATTGATTCCATACAAGTTTTCGCCTAATTATAAATTATATTATTCAATAAATAATACTGTACATAAACAATGTTTTTTTTTACTTTCAATATTTTTGGGCCATTTTTCTTTTCGTTCAGTTGGGTTTATATTTCATTTCTTTAAATTAGGGTTATTTTGCATAATAAAGAAAAGCCCTAAAGTAATAAATGAAAATGTGCCCCAAAATTAATATTGGGGCGAATTTTCATTCGGTTGGGGTCATTCTTCGTATTTTTTTTTTTTTTTTTTTTTGTGTTTAATTTTCATTATGAAATTTCGTCCCAAAAATGGGACTAATTTGCATTTTTAAATTGGGATCATATTTCTTGGGGCCACTCTGCGCAACACCATAAATTTAGGGTGGGTCAAATTTTTTCGTCAAAAATCGTATAGCAAAAAAAAAATTCGAAAAAACTTTTCAGAAAAAACCAAAAAATCAATAAAATCAATTTCGATCCCGCGGAAATTGACCTAAAGATTTTTTGCTACAACATATTCCTACATTGCAATGATATTACTACATTTCATTAAATTCAAGTTAGATTTTAACTTGGTTTGGCAGTTGATAAATATTAAACACAAATTGGTCAAAATACTTTTTTTTTCTTAGAAAGTAACTAAGATACATTTCGGTAACAGTTTTTTTTATTATACAAAAACGACTGAGAAAATCTAATATTATTAAAAGTACTTTAATGCTATTTTTAATAACTCACAATTTTTAAAATCAATTTACTTGTACAAATTAAGAAGTGCTCTTAGTGAATTTAAGTTAATAACTTTTTGAAATCTTGTTTACTCTTCTTTCGCGGTAATCTAGTGCGACTTTCTATAGCCACTGCCATAACATCATCTTTATTCTTTACTATAACTCGTCGTGAAACAGAGGACAGCGGTTGCACACATCGTTTAGTTCCTTGAATGTGTGATGGAATTCTTGGGTCAGGCAGTGGTGGATCATCACACTTCCTATAATCCAGGAAGTGTTCGTACGGAATGCTTGCGGTAAATGGAGGCTCAGACAATATTTTGTCATCATCTAAGTCAATCAAATTCACATAATCTGTACAACAACTTGGAGAGTTTAACGTGCGCACCGTCCGTAGACATATCACACGCCGCCTGTTGCCAGTGCGGTAGTTGAGTTCAATGCGCCCAACCACTGCCACTCGAAACCGGTACTCTCCAATTCGGATATCACCAAGTAACACCGGTCAAAGGAGAGCCCATAACAACGAGTTGGCAAATTGATACCACCACTGTCTGGGTGATGATACCCCCCTTGCTGAGAGGTATCTATCTAGGTACTTCTACAACCACTACGTGTACCTCCGAGGAGGACCTCACCAATCATCAGGCCGGCCGTTACTTCCTGAATGACTAAGAATTATCTGTACCGGGGGCTCCTGATGCCCGTAGTACCAGATTAAGGCATCTCTGGTCAGTCCGTGAGAACGCCAGTAGAATGCCACGTGCACTTACATCAACAAACCACATCGCCAGGAACTTCAAAACTCCACCGCCACCAGCACAGAAGCCCCCCGACCCCCGGGAACCAAGTTTCTCAGACAAGGCCGCTCATAAGAACGACCAAGTCTCCACGAGGCCCCAAGTAGCAAGGGGAACTAACGCGCAGTAGCCCTCAACCGTTGAAACCAAGCGTCTCAGACAAGTCGCCCATTAGGTACGACAAGTCTCCCCAAGGCTCCACCAGTAGGTACAGCTACAACCTACGGAAGTGGTATCCTGGACGACATAGCCGTCTCCGCAAGCACACGCATATATGCACCACCAGCCATACTCTGCCTATATTGAGCGCCAGACCACTCAGGGCTAGGTCGAACCCAATATTCCCCGGAGAAAACAGGCTACTGACTGGGACACTAGCCAGCAGCCCTTATATGTATCCCCGGGGGGAACATAATCTGTACAGTCGAAGTTAATTGAATGGTTCTTATAAACCCTAAGTTTAGTTGAATCATACAGCTGGTCACGATAATGCAGAATTTTTTAATCGCTCTTTCGCGTACAGGTTTTCTGTTATCAAAAACCATTGTTAATAAAATGTTTTCGGGATGAGCGAAAAATGTATTATTTTGTATTGATTTATTTACAATTTTTCGTAGGTCTTGTGGTAAAAATTGAGTTGACCGTATAAATTTATAAAAAAGTGAGCTGGCATATACAGGTAAACCTCTTACAACGCGATTTCCTATAACGCGTTTTCGCTACAACGCGGTTCCCAAAATGCGGACATTTTCTTACAACGCGATTTTGACGAAAATTTTTTCAACTATTTACTATTTTAATTTGAAAAAGGTTTTCTTGCCTAAATAAAATTCTTTGCATTTTGTCCATACATCGATTTATGCTACTTTCATTTGATGTAATAATTTTTTGGTCAGTTTGTTGTCGGCATTGCAAATAAAAGCATCAATCTAAGGCGTGTAAAAAATTGCGAAAAAATATTCAGTCTAATTCCAGTTAAATTAAAAAAAATGTGTGAAACAGTTGTTGTTTTTTCGTAAAAGAGTTTTGATAAAATTATTTTAAGATTAATAAGTAAGTTGGAAGAATACAATTTGAAGAACGACCCCTTAAGTGACAGAGCAGAAATATTTAAACGAAATCTTTAAAACAATTTAGTTCTCTATCAAAAAATTTAAAAAAATTTGCGAAATCAGAGCAAACAAACTTCAATGCACGATTTTTTCAAACCAATAATCATCGAAAGGATGCCCGAATCTGATAGTGAATTAAGCTCAGATTTTGAACTACTTAGTACGAACAAAACGTAGAAAGTTATCGTTCTATTTTGGCTTTAATTTGTTAAATCTTTCAACTTGAATATTTTATGTAGAATTGAAATTTTATTTTATATTGCTTTTGTTTAAATAAATGAAGTGTTATTAAATCTCATAATATAAACTGTGAGCTTAAAAAAAAGAAAACAGTTACTTTATCTGCATTAAAGCTTTTATTACAGGAAAGATATAAGTAGAAATTAAAATGTTTAATAACAGTTTAAGAGGCTTATAAAATGAGAGTTTAATTCTGTATTAACCAAAAATAAAATCTAAACAAAAACTAAAATATATCACTTCATCTTAAAATACTACTATTTTTACGCGTCAAAAAAAGTAAACAGAATTTATTAAATGGGCAAGTACAGAAACTAAAAATAGGTTAACTTTTAATATTTGGTTTGTTTTCCTTTTGCATCTAGCACCGCTTTTAATCTTCTTGGCATTGATTCCACAAGGTTTGTCGTAATGTCTGGAGAGATTTTGTGCCATTCTTCAATAAAAGCTTTTTTCAAATCGTCCTTGTTGGAAATGGCTCTTTGCCTGATTTTTCTATCTATCAGATAAAGTAACTGTTTACTTTTTTTTGACGCTCACAGTATGTTCTTATGACTCAAAAAATATATACACAAAATTATATTAAGCACATATTTTTACTATAACAATTCCAATATTTTATCGACAATTTTTTTACTTGGAACCAAACTCTGATTTTTGCATGGAGTTAGAGTCGCCTACAACGCGATTTCCTATAACGCGGAATTTTTCAGGAACCTATTCACGGCGTTGTAGGAGGTTTACCTGTATATGTAACTGAGTTATAAAACTTATCATTAAAGTACATTGGCACATAGACTTTCATAATGTAAAGGTAGAATTAGCTGAACGTTGATGTAACGTAACGCAACGTACGTTGGTTTCTAGCATATGAAAACAATGCAAATGATTATCCAAAATAAATGTCACGTTGACGGGACGGAAGAATCTGTATAAAATAGAATTTCTCAACGTTTTTACGTTACATTTCAAAGCGAGTGATGGGACTATTGTATGTTAAATGACAATGTGGCCCAAATGCCCTTTTTGGTACTTTCATGCTTATTTGCAAATCATTTTCTTTTATACTTATGTGTGCAAAAAGACTTTAATTTTTGAAGTCTTTAGATACATATAATGATATTTATGTGAATAATTTAAATTTTTATGTGAATATAAAGTTTGTTTTTAATTTTTTTTTCATTTCAAAGTCTCATGTTTTACTTAACATATCTTCGACAGACGAATTATATACATACCAAATGAAAAATTTTTCGATTATCTAAAAAGAAACATATGGGATGCATGATTGATTTACGTGCTAGCTAGTTACCGAGATAATTACAATTTTATTTAAAAAGTTCTACTTAAAAATTAACTTTTTTCGTTTCCGGTCCACAATGGACCAATGGATCCGATTCAATGAATAATGGCTTTAAACCAAAAATTGAATATTCAGTAGTAGTATAAGAATAAATTTTTAGGAAGCATAAAATACAAGAAGTAATTATAATATGCTCTTATTTTGGTACTTCTGGTACCTTTTTTAACTTTGTGTTAATTTAACAACATTCATCACTGCTCTAAACAGCTGGCTTCATATTGCCATTTAAAAATTAAAATTTTTTATTTGTGCTGTGTTTTGTGAAAAATAAGTAGAAAAATATAATAAATTATATTATCAATATTAATAAAATAAAACATTATTATATTTTGTTTTTAGTGGACGACGAAAAATTAATATTAGTGGTACAGGCAAATGAATGCCTTTATAATTTTTTGGTTTGTTTTGTTTTTATTTAGATCTTCTCTTGACAGATGACACGTTTGTATAACTGCACATACGTACGTACATTAACGTACGTACCGTTTTTACGACATCAACGTTTGGCTAACCAGGCCTTAAGTTGCTAAAATTTTTAAATTTCTTGACGGTGAACTAGTTACAACGTACAGGCGCAAAAGTCTGCTGAATTTTGTTAACCAACGAGAGTGAACTATTTGTCCCGGCTTCATGTTGGCTAAATCTTGGGAACAAAAACCTTCCGAAACAGCATTGGCTAGCCAATAAAGATATAAAACGTCAGTAGATAAATCCTTTTCAAATTCAGTTTCTATTCCTGGAGGCATATTTACCAACGAAATTGAGTTAAAATCTGGTACAACCTGCAATAAAAGCTTTATAAGCTTAAAAAATAGAAATCAAATCAAAGCTTAGGATCTTAATTTATATTTCAACTGGGAAAATAAACCCAAAGACCCACTTAGTTGAAATACAAAATTAAGTCCTTTTTTAAAATAACTTTATGACTACCGAAAGTTCTTCACAGGTTTTAATTAATTTAGTTAGAGTACCACTAGCAATGCGTGGTCCACTTGTAGCAGACTCTTCCAAAGCATTAAAAATGCAACAAGCAAACAAACCAGTGTAACGGTTTCTCCAATAGAATTTCAAACCTTCGAATTTTGCCATTTTCAATGCCGGTAGTTGTAGCAGCAAATCCCCATTAAGTTCGTAAGAGACAGATTTTTTTCCTGGAAGAATTTGTGCAGTTTATTTTGTTTTGAATTGGCGTCTTCAGCATCAACTTCAATATGACAATTTGCTTTCCGGCTCTTTAAGAATCACTATTTGGGATTCTTTTTTAAGTTCCGGATGGTATTTTCCACTTATTTCTTTTCTTGTTAGTGCGTCATTTTTTTTTCAATCGAATGAAAATGCTAACAAATCGGATTCGTTATACTTCATTCTACGAACCAACTCCCTGCTTTTTAATTTTTCGCGAGCTACTTTGGATTTATCCATAACAAATTGTCCCATTTTCATCTTTAAAACCTATGTCTTTAAATAAAGCCGTAGCTAAACACGAAGCAACTCTATCAGAAATTCCGAATTTGTCGCACATCATACCAAAATATAACGCATCGTACCTTCTAGGGTAAGACCCTCTTTGTAGTAAAGTTGATCTTGTAGGTGGTTTTGCAAACAAAACTTCAGATTCAACTTCTATATGCGACCAAAAATTCGTCGTTCGCCCCAATTGTGTTCCTAGCATAATATGTTGATAATAAAAGTGATAAAAATTTCTTTTTCGTATTTGTTGAAAAAGAGAGCGAAGGCGAGAGAAATTATATGTGGGTTAGTACCAGGCCTGCCAGATGATTTCAATCAAAAATCGGCAAATTTATAAAAAAAAAATCGGCATTATCTGCACTCCAAGCAAGAAAAATCGGCAAATTAAAATGTCCCATTTTAAAGACAATAAAGTAGTTTTATTAATACTTTATAAATAAACAAAAACATAAGAATTCAGCATTAAAATTAACAAAGCTTTTAGCTGAGCGTTGCACAATTTGCAAAAAAAAAAGTATTGTTCCTTTTTTCAGCCCACAGTTTTATATCGTCAGAAATCCATTCTTCCTTTAACTTGCGCTTTTTTTTTCTTATCATCCTAAAAAATTTAAATGACTTTGTTATCAATATTTTTGTACCTCTATTGTGTTTGGAATTCAAGTATACTGACATAAGATTGGCTATCTGATGTACTTGCATTATCTTCCTTTTCGATATAATCTAAAAAAATAATTTTACAATTTAAATTTATTCATTGAAAGTAAATATAGTGAATTTTTCGTACTTCTACT
This sequence comes from Metopia argyrocephala, assembly GCA_963576795.1. Lineage (NCBI taxonomy): Eukaryota > Metazoa > Arthropoda > Insecta > Diptera > Sarcophagidae > Metopia > Metopia argyrocephala. Next base: position 112,593,399 of record OY756208.1, read on the forward strand.
CGTTTGTAAATATCTATCCATTTTAAAACACAAATATTTAATTTTTTTATATTTTTCTTATAAGAATTCATCACTTGAGTTGCTGTCGCTTGAAAAATTTGTTGGTCTTTCAAATTTGGTAAAAAAAAGTTTTCGTTATTTGTTTCTTTTGTTTTGATTCTTTTATTCTTCATAATTGATTTATTTTTAAACAAAAATGTACTAACCGAACACGTTTTTTTCTCTTTTGCAGAAACGATGACTTATTAACAGTTGTTTCTTTTTATGCAGCAAATATTTCAGTATTGTTAAAAATTGTAAATTATACTACAACAACTAAAGTTGCCGTATTTTAAGTTTTTATGAACAAATCGGCAAAAAAAAATCGGCAAATCGGCATTTTGGTAATTTTAAGGTAAAAAATCGGCAAAATGCCGATAAATCGGCAAATATGGCAGGCCTGGTTAGTACTCGTATGAGTGTTGATTCTATATGTTTTTTTTTTTCTTATTTCCTTACACATCATGGATGGAAATCATGGTACAATTGTACTTTTTTTGGTACATTTTGGACCTTATTGGTACTGTGGTACTACCGCGGCTTACTTGGTACAATTAACATTATTTGTTGTGCGTTTTTTTTTTCTTCTTTTTAATGCTATAAACACAACAAAGGCTATTGAACACCGAACACACGACTATAAAAATCGCTGACTACGAAAGTAGCCAAGTAGCCAGCTACTTAATTATAATAACGACTACAGCTACAAAATAAACATCTGTTTTGACACATTGAACATAACCTAAACAAAATATATTTTTTGTAAGTGAATTTGTGAGGAAATAAAAAACAACAAATGTCTGAAGAAAACTTATAAAAATTTAAGAAACTAAAGAGGCAATTAAATAATAAATTAAAAATGAAATAAAAACTGATGTATATAAATGAAATAAGTAAATGAAAACTAAACAAAAAATGTAAACAAATGATTATTTATTTTCAGTGGTGCAACTTAAATTTTTTTCGCATTTTTAATGCATATATTTCATATATTGCGTTTTTTAAACACCTTTTCCATGCATCTTATTGTATTGGCAGCACTAAACTGTTTATTGTCGCCAAGAAAAATAGAAATTAGCCTAAGTTGGCTACGGGCTACAAAAGTAGTCGTGTGTTCGGTAGTCGTGTTGCCGTTAAAATAATTATTCTCATTTGCACACATGTATTCTATTTTTGACAGCTTGTAGTCGATGGTCGGTAGCCTTTGTTGTGTTTATAGCATTATGGTTAGCTTTTGTGTTTTTGTTGCAACGTTGTTGTACTAGGTATTTTTGTTAACTACATGTGTTGTTACCGTCGTCTTCATTAGACATGAAATGCTGTTAAAACACGATCTTATGAAAGCGTTGTTCGAACAAATGCTATAACAACCATGTTAAAACATGAAGAAAATATTAACATGAGCAGTCTACATTTGTTGGTTAATTATATATATGATTCGTTAACACTTGCTGCCAATTTCACGTTTATTATGATTTTATTTGGCCTACAAGACCAGCGTTTAAAAACTTCAAAAACTTACCATTGTTTTGACTGCTGCTTAAATAGTCGCAGTTAAAGTAGAAGTTAAACACGAATATTAATAAACAATGAAAAACGCCGACAAGTTCGCAAGTTTTTTGTTCGATTGACTTTAACTGCACGTTAATGCCGAAGTTAAAGGCAAAGACAAAATACAAAAACTAAAACTGTAACAAAACGCATAACTTCAAACGCGGACAAGTTTGAAAGTTTTTCGTTTGATTGACTTCAACTGTAGAAGAAGAAAGAAAAAAAAAACAAAAACTGCAATAAAACCAAAAACTGTCGACACATATATGTAATACCAAAGAATATAAATCATATAGAATGCGCATATCCAAATAATTTGTCAAAATTTTTTAAGACGCGGGAAGGAAGGGCAAAAGGCAAAACAAAAGAAAAGAGCGTAACAAAACAAGAGAAACTAATGTCACAGTGTATGCCAGTGATGGAAAATGGCTTTTATGATTTTGTACCAACTATGAAAACAAAATGTACTTTTCATACCATGACGGTACCATTTTTTAATATTTATTAAAAACAGAAAAGTGTGTATAAAAATTCAGAAGTATATAATAAAAAATAACAAAAATAATAAATATTAAATACATAAAGGTACATACATTAGTCTTTTCAATTCTTGAGATCAGTTATTAAAATAATTCTTTATAAAATATTTTTAGATAATAAATTTTCTGTTATTTTCAAATCGAAGCATCATGAATCTGTTGACTTTAATAAATCTTTAGTTTGTAACAAACTGGAGACAGTGGAAACGTGTAGTCTATTTCTTTCCTTTGTTTTTATTAGGTTTTGGAAAGAAAAAACACGTTCGACGTTGGCCGACGAATGTGGAATAGATAGAATGCCTGTTACAACTCTTGAAATATCTGGAAACATGAACTCATTTAATGCATTTTTCATTTGTGATACCTTTGACCAAAAACAGGAAATACTTGAAATATGATTTATTAAAATTTAACATGATTGTTATAGCAATTGTTCTAACAACGCTTTCATAAGATCGTGTTTTAACAACATTTCATGTCTAATAAAGACGGCAGTAACAACACTACATGTGTTAACAAAAATACCTAGTACAACAACGTTGCAACAAAAGCACAAAAGCTGACCATTAAAAAGAGGAAAAAACACGTAAAACAAATTAATGTTGTCATACAGCAAAACGTTGATATTTTTAAATTGTACCAAGTAAGCCGCGGTAGTACCTCGGTACGAACAAGTTCCAAAATGTGCCAAAAAAAGTACAATTGTACCATGATTTCCATCCGTGGTGTATGCACTGTGCTAATGTGTGTTTTATTTCTTTTGCATTTTTGTTTAGTTTTTTTCGTTCAGCCACAGTACATACAGTGACGAAACTCCAACAACTATAACAAGAACAACACACAGCAAGAAAGCCACAACAAAATTTTTGCACACACAACATCACAGTGTATAAGACGATAGCCACAACAGAATTTTTACTTCGTGTTTTTTTTTTTTTTTCTTAAGTACAGAAACGGTTTCATGCTAACAACAATATTCACATACAATACAATTTATGTGTTTGTGTTTCTTATTCATTGTGAGTTGTTTTCGTTTTTTAAATTTTAAAACTTAGAGAATATTATTGTTGGTTCAAATATTTTTGTGTATTAAAGAATACAGTGCTCTGTTACGACTATATAAGCTAGTGTAGGGCAAAGCATATTTAATTTGTTGTTGCGCGAAGGAAAATACATTAATCTACATCGAATATATAGCGCCCTATTTAATATCGTAATAAAAGTGTGGTTAGAAATATATTTTATTATTATTATTTATTTAGGTTCAACAATTGATTTTATATTTATTTGAAATAAAAGGTTAACTAAACCAAAAAATGTAATTCCAAAAATATAAAAAAACAAGTATATATTCATTAATGACAAATTTTCGAATGATAAATTGATGATCTTTCAATTGTAAGAAAATTCTATTTTTATTTTTAATTTATATATGTATGTATGAATTATATATATGTACGTATATATACATTTTTAAAAGAAAAGACACTTACATTTTTTTAAGTATGTTAAAAATAAATAATAAATAAATAATAATCAAGATTAAAATTATTTCTTACTTCTTTATAAAAAGGCTAATAAAGTTACTTTTTTTAAAGATTATTTATTGGATAAAATATCTAATTTTCTTTTTTTGGAACTTCCTTTTTCTGTAGTTCAAGATCAATGTTTTTGAAGGAGTACCAATAATAGAAAATCCATTACCTCTATTCTGTGTTAAGAACAAGTGTCGGCAAATCACTCTGGGATCAGTGGTGTACATGTCTCAATAATAAAAGATTTTATACCAATTTTTTAGATTCAGAATTAAAGACATTATGAAATATTGAAATGTGTTTTTTGCTTGCATCCATTTTGCTATCATTCTAAATTATTTTACTTCCCAAAATGATTTATCTGCAGATTCTTTAAGTAAAATTGTTAAAGAAAATATTAATATTTTAAAAAGCATTGGTATTAATATTTGTGCCCTTATATGTGTTCAAGGCTCGACTAACCGAAAATGCTTTTCCAATCTTAAAGTATCTGCTAAAAAACCGTTTTTTGAATTAAGCAATCAAAAAGTTTTTTGACTTTATAATTTTCCACACTCAATTAAACCTTTGCGGAAGGGGTGTCTAAAATGTGACATAAAAACCCCGGATGGGACGGCAAGCTTTCAGGTAATCAGGGAATTGTAAGAAATGGAAGTAAATGAAAAACAAAAATGTGCCCAAAACTAACACGGCAACATATTTTTCCTAACACTTTTGAAAAATGCGTGTAACATTTGCCACACAAATTTTCAGCAGGCCTGTTTCTGCTGCTATTAAAACAACGTCTGAAACTTTGGCTTTATCAACAGCTCAGTTTATGGAAAAAATGGCCAGATTTTTGATTGTCTTAATAGTGGTTCCCTTTATCGAGATAATTGCTACAGATCTGCAATTCAGATTAACAATGAAGTATATAAATATATTCAGTCCTTTTTAGAATATTTACAAAAGGTGGAGTTTGTAGATCAAAACAAGCGTATTTTCTTTTCAAATAAAATGAAATTCACCCTAAATTCAATTCTTATGTTAACAAATGAAATTTTAAGGGAAGGTGGTGATTTATATTTCTTAATGACAAATTCCCTCAATCAAGACAAACTAGAAAACACTTTTTCTGTATTACGGCAAAAAGGTGGCAACAATAACAACCCTTCCGTAGCCGAATTGAATAACATTTTGGCAAAATTAATGGTAACTAAAATAATTCAGTCAAGTTCGTCCAGCAATTGTCTGCATTTACAAGACGAGATAACGCAAGTTGATGCCAACTTTGAAGCAGATTTATATAATGAACATAAAGAACCAAGTTACAATAAAATTGATGACGTTGATTTCGACAGTAATATATATGCAGATTATTTTTTTTAACAGCCCCAAGCGAGCTTTTCATATACTTATTATAAAAATTATCAATCGCTAACAGATTTTGAAAATTTAGCTGCCCCATCAGACAAACTAATGGATGCAAGCGAAAAACACATTTTAATGTTTCATGTTTTTAAATCTGAAATGCAAAAAATTGGTATAAAATCTTTTATTATTGAGTCATGTAAACGAATGACCCCAGAGTGGTTTGCCGACACTTGTTCTCAACACAGAATAGAGGTATTGGATTTTCCATTATTGGTACTCCTTCGAAAACATTGAATTTAGATATTTTATTCAATAAATAATCTTTAAAAAGAGTAGCTTTATTAGCCTTTTTATGGAGATGAAAATCCTCAAAATATACATACTTTTTGATGCTTCGAAGTATAAAATAAGTAATAATTTTAATCATGATTATTATTTATTTATTGTTTATTTTTAACATAAAAAAAATTAATAACGTACATTTATATAATTCATACATACATATATAAATTAAGAATAAAAATAGAATTTTCATATAAGGAATATTCCAAGTCAAATCAACCAATGGTTTACCTACCCCCTCCGAATTTTATGATTTTTTGTAGAAATATAGTATATCATAGAACTAAATTAAATACAAAGTTTGGAAGCACTGATACATCTGGATCCGGAAATATGAGGTCTTGAAAAACGGAAAACAGTACAAAAATGCACAAAGTTACACTTACTTAATTGTAATTTTCTTGAAAAGTATTATAGCTACGCATCTCGTAAAAGTCGCATTTGGAAGGGTATTAAATTACCTTTGATTTAATATGCGACATGATTTTTTCTTTGAAAAAGTCAAAGGTCAATTTTCTTTATCTATAAGTCGGAAGCCTATATCTCCGAAAGCGACCTTTTTAAAAATTTAAAAAAAAATTATGCCAAAGATAGTTTCGTTCTCTACAGTTGTGAAAAATTTCAGAGTGGAGGTATTTTTGGATCAAGAAATAAAAATCAAATCGCAAAAGAATGTGATTAAAACTAGTCTAATAGTGCTGGAATGGTAGACGATTTTTCGATTTCGATTAGCTGGAACCGCTTATTTTGTAAGTTTCTACAAAAAATACATGAAACAAAAACGGGGGATGTGGGCAAATAGTGCTTCATCGGGGTCAAAGGTTGGGTTGAAGGAATAAAAATCTACAAAAAGCTTCACAACTGCCCTGGAGTAGCCCCTAGAGGGATAAAATGTAAGACCGACCCTTACTAATATTATATATTTTATATTTGTCTTAGTGTTATGATATACTTTATTCATACCAAAAATTAGCAAATTCGAAGACAGTCATTTCAAAAACGGCATATTTTAAGTTGAGTTGATATGGTTTAACCCATAATTGAAAAATCATCAATTTATCATTCAAAAATTTTTCATTAATGAATATATACTTGTGTTTTTTTTAATATTTTTGGAATTACATTCTTTGGTCTAGTTAACCTTTTATTTTAAATAAATATAAAATTAATTGTTGAGCTTAAATAAATAATAATAATAAAATATATTTCTAAATACACTTTTATTACGATATTAAATAGGGCGCCATATGTTCGATGTAGATTAATGTATTTTCCTTCGCGCAACTACAAATTAAATATGCTTTGCCCTACACTAGCTTATATAGTCGTATCGGAGCACTGTATTCTTTATTACACAAAAATATTTGAACCAACAACATTATCTAAGTTTTAAATTTAAAAAACGAAAACAGCCCACAATGAATAAGAAACACAAACACATAAATTGTATTGTATGTGAATATTGTTGTTAGGATGAAACCGTTCTGTACTTAAGCAAAAAAAAAAACACGAAGTAAAAATTTTGTTGTGGCTATCGTCTTTTTTTTTTTTTTTTTTTAAGACCAATACTCAGGGGTAAACCCCTACTAATGCAGTGTGCATTGTATTGGAATGTAAAGATGGTTGATAGAATTTTTTTCTTTTTTTTTCCTAGATTTTTGTATATTTTGCGCCTTTATTTGTTGATGAAACAAGTTGCTGTCAATTTGTCCACTCAAGAGCCAGTGTTATACCTTCACCCTCAAATGATCAAACAGCAATGGCCTCATCAGTCGGTGGATGTTTAAATGTGAATGGTGAGGTGAGCGTCTTCAGTAGATTAGCTGTTATCTTCCCAGAAGGTGGCGCTGTACTCCTGATCATTGGTTTCAGGTGGAATAGATTAGAAATGTCAGGGGGCGGTTTCAGCAGATGGTCTTGCTGGAGGGGTGGGGGGGAACCTCTTATTTTATTTAAATTTAATTTTTTAAATTAAATTGTAATTTTAGAAAACCGCAAATATTTATTTTTATAATTTTGTCCTTCGCTGGGATTGAACCTTGGTCGTGTGAGTTTCTGTGCAAGCGCTCTACCAGTATGCCACGACTCTTATACACTGTGATGTTGTGTGTGCAAAAATTTTGTTGTGGCTGAACAGCAACACAAAGTAAGAGAGTAAACGAATTCTCTTTGCTGAGTAAGAGAGTAACAATTCTTTTTGCGGGTTCCAACATTACGACCAGGCCTGCCATATTTGCCGATTTATCGGCATTTTGCCGATTTTTAACTTTAAATTTACCAATGTGCCGATTTGCCGATTTTTGCTTCAAAAATGCCGATTTTTTCAAAACAGCTTAAAATACTATATTTATTCTAGTATATTAATAATTTTGAACAATACTGAAATATTTGCTACAATTATGTATCAAATAGTCCAAAAAGATTGGATCAATTTCACAACATTTAAAAGATGCTAGAAATAAAAAAGTCAATCCAGATGGCAATCTAGAATACTATTTTTACATGAAGCATTAAAAATTTACTTTTCGTTGGCTGCTAATGTGAATCAAATTGATACAACAACAAAAAATTATAAAAAGTTTAAACAAATCAAATTGAATATAAGTATTTCTTTTTTAAAATATATTCTTAAAATTGTAAATAATATTAAAAGAATTTTTCAAAGTGAATTAACAGAAATACATAACCTGTACAAAAAATGGTATTCTAAAAAATAAAAACATTTATTTAACAGATTTTATGAACACAAATAATATTTTTGGAATTTGATTGGGTGTATTTGGGAGTATTGGCTAAAGAGTTAATATCAGAATCAAAACTTCACAAAAACGAAATTAACAAAATTGCTAAAAATAAGAATAGTTCTCTTACGAAAATTCTGAGAGAATTTCCTAGCTTTATTGCTAGAAAAGAAAAACAAGTTTTAGATTCCGAATTCAGAAGGTTAAAATCTTTGAACTTTGAAGAAATTTTTGAAGGACTTGAAATATTTTTGTAAACTTTTTTGAAAAAAAATCCAGATTTAAAACGAGGGGATGTAACAGTTGCATTTCCAGTGCTGTCATAGTTTGTACAACAAATTATGATCCTTCCACGATCTTCAGCAAATCGTCGTGTGGGAGTTTAAGTGCTCTATCCGCCATTTAATATATCTCGAGTTAATGATTCCAATATAGGTTTTAGACATCAAAATTTTTAAAATCTGTAATCCGTTTTCGGCTATTTATCTCCGAAACTGAATGAGATATCCGAAAACGGATTGCAGACTTAAAAAAATTGGGGTTTAAAACCTAAGGAGGCATCATTAACTCGAAATGTATAAAAAATATGAAATGGCGGATAGAGCACATAAACTCTCGCACGACGAAATGTGGATAGAATTTTCAGTAAAGTCAATATAAATGAAAAAAAAGAAATGTCGATGTTCGCTGGTGAATAAATTACTACAAGGAATTGTTTTTTCCAATAACACTATGCGACAAATGAAGACTTTTGGAAAAATGCACGAGCACCACAGTATAGGTTCGATTGTACTACCAAAAGTTAGTAAATAAAGTTAGATCTTGAAAATCTTTTGAGGACCATAAAAAAATTGGTGGTCAATCTGACTAAACCGAGTACAGTTTTTACTAACCCTTGCAGTATAATCCAGCCTATACTGTGGATTCCGTGCGTTTTTCTTTACTGTATGGTACTTAAAACGGGAAGTTTTAATTTGCAGACTTTTTGCCGATGTTTTTACCTTGAAGTGCCGATAATGCCGATTTTTTTTTCGAAATTTGCCGATTTTTAATTAAAAGCATCTGGCACCCCTGATTACGACCCGCCATAAGAAATTTTACTTGTACGTGATGCACATTCTATATGATTTATATTCTTTGGTTGAAGTCAATCGAACAAAAAACTTGCGAACTTGTTGGCGTTTGAAGTTTTTCATTGTTTATTAATATTCGTTTTTAACTTCTACTTTAACTGCGACTGTTTAATTTTTAAGAAGCGTAAGCTTAAATAACTTCAAAAACTGTAAGTTTAAACACTAAAAACTCGCAGTAATTGAAAAACTTCACGACTTTTGTTCCCATATGAACAAAGTAAATTTGAGGCAATAAATAGCCAATACAGAGCATTAGCCGATATTTCAAGAATTGTAACAGGCATTCTATCTATTCCACATTCGTCGGCCAACGTCGAAAGTGGTTTTTCTTTCCAAAACCTAATAGAAACAAAGGAAAGAAATAGACTACACGTTTCCGCTGTCTTCAATTTGATACAAACTACAGATTTAATAAAGTCAACAAATTCATGTTGCTTCGATTTTAAAATAACAAAAAATTTATTATCTAAAAATATTTTATAAATAATTATTTTAATAACTGATCTCAAGAATTGAAAAGAGTAATGTATGTACCTTTGTGTATTTAATATTTATTATTTTTATGTTATTTTTTATTGTATACTTCTAAATTTTTATATGTACACACTTTTGTTAAGTTTCTGTTTTTAATAAATATTAAAAAATGGTACCGTCATGGTATGAAAAGTACATTATGGCTGACTTCCAAAATGTATGAATACAAAGTTTGTATACAGTTGTACTGCGGTATTTAAACTTTTTACATATGCAAAGTTCCGAAACAATGCAACTATGTGCTTTGTTTACATTTTCATTATGAAACAGAAATGTTGCAATGCACCATTTTTATTGCTGACAAACAAGAAAATGGAAACGGCGGTTGTAAAACTTTATTTGATAATTTGTTTAAATTATCAGAAATGATTATCATGATATCATCCCGAGAGAAAGGAAAGGTGTCATTCACCTCCTTAATTTCTCTTAAGACCTTTTCCCACAAAATGGTGCGCTTCTAGCGTTTTGCGCAAAAGTCGGGTTCTTTTCGCTGAAATATGTTGAAAAAATAATCATTTGCTGTTTTTTAATATATTTTTTATTAAAAACAAATTAATTTTCTTTTGCAATTCAGTCATTAATTGTCACTTTTGTTTTTATATATATATTTTTTTATAACACAAACGTTTTAATGTTTGTAAACAAACCGATAGCAAGCAAAGCATCAGTTATAAAACTGATGCTTGATTGCTTTTTTACTGCGTTAAAAATACTTATTGCCGACATTTTGAAATCGTATACACCAATACCCCGATTTGCGTCGCTTCAGTTTGCGTCGCTTCGAAGTTGCGTCTTTTTTTTTTAAGTTTCTGGAATTTTAATGTTGCGTTGTTTTTGTTTCAGTTTGCGTCGCATGGCTTCGAAGTTGCGTCGTAAATGCATCGATTTGCGTGGTTGATATGAAAATGTTTTTACAAAGTTAAAGCAAAAAAGGGGATTTCCCGTTTAGTAGAAAGCAAATTTGCAGGTGTGCGTTGTTTACATGTTAGGCGTAGTTATTAGTTTCGAATTATATCAGTGGTCTTCACAATTGTTATATTTTTATTTTAATAAAATCTGTTATTAAAAAAATAATAAGAAAATATATTGATTTAAAAACCCTTTTTCTAAGCTAAAATGTTTAAAACCTGTATTGACTAAACGAAAATCAAATACGTAAACAATTGAAAATTCTGCTTCAGTTTGCGTCGTTTCGTTTTGCGTCTCATTTTTTCAGTCCCAATTAGCGACGCAAACCGGGGTATTGGTGTACATTGTAAATATTTTGTATAGCGACTTTATGAAACAATATACTTTGTTCGAATACAAAGCAATTAACATTTTGGAAGTCAGCCTTTGTTTTCATAGTTGGTACAAAATCATAAAATCCATTTTCCATCCCTGTTACACATTAATCTCATAAACTTGACATACCCACTCAAATTCTTAGTTGATAGTGGGTAACTGTTGATGTCTCCCCTCATATATTTTTTTTTTTTCTTTTTTTTTTTGGAATTGAATTAATTTAAAAGCATTTGATTTTCATTGTTTTTGCTCATTTTCGTCCCGATAAGCATGGTGCACCATCATCATATATGATACTGAAAATATTTTGATTTCCAACTGTGATAATGCAATAAAATTTCAATTAAATTAAAAATGTAAAAAGAAACAAAACGTTTTTAGATTTTATTTTTTTTTATTACCGCATAGCCCCAAGGTATGCTTCAATTCTTTTTTTTAACCGAAAAAACACTTCATGGAAAGTTTTTTTTTGTTCAAGACCAGCGTTGCCACAAACAACAAAAAATTTGAACAACATTAAAATAAAAAATAACCATAAGAACTTTTGATATATTTTTTTATGGGATATAAATATATATGAAATGTATTGCTATTGGGATAAGTATGTCCCTATGGCCATTTCGCCTCAGCTTAATATATTGGATGTGTTTGCCTATATGGAGAAAAACATTATATGTTTTTTTTATATCTAAAATAATAATAAATCTATTCCGTCCGATATTTCGCTATTCCGTCGGGTAACTTATTTTGATATTTTTTATTGCAAGTCACAAGATATCAATCACTAGAGTGCATAAATGAAAAAAATTGATAAAAATTATTCTTGTGTGATATACAAGTATTTTTATACCAATACGATCGTCGAAGAGTTAATAACATTGAATAACATGTATTTTTTCGATTTGTGCGTGCAGCCAATTTAGCGTCGAAAACGCTATTTTGAAATTGTTAATTGGGAATTATGAATGCAAAAACAGGAATTATTAAATTAAGCCTTTTTTAATTATAGTGGTGTTTTTTCTCGATACCTATAGCCACTTAGACAAACTGCTTCGAAAAACACGACATAAGTGCTTAACACCCTGTCTATACGAAACATAGATTTGGTATATCATGAACAGAACGTCGGCAGCGCAAATGTCAAAATTTTGTTCTAATTTGTGTATGTGATGACTACATATGGTTTACCAAATCATAATTTATAATTTTTCATCAAGTGCATTTCGTTTATTTCTGCGGTTGAGAATGTAAAAAAGATGGCGTCAAACTGAAAATGATAGTTGATGGTAGCACATAGTTGTTCGAACAATTGTTTTATCAACGATGGTCGACAAAGAATATGACATTGATTTAGAGAGCCTACACGAGCCTAATCGATGATCGACCAAAAATTTTTTCATGATATACCAAATCTATGGCTCGTATAGACGGGGTGTAAGAAATTAAAATTTTTATAAAAAATATATGTAATTATTTTTTTTAACAACAATTCGAACAATATAAAAATAATTACATTCCTTCGCCTCAGCCAACGTTTATTCTTTTTAATTTATGAAAAAGATAACGTCAAGATAAAAAAATCCAACTTGGCAGCTTTTTTAGATGTGCTTAATTTTTAAGCACTTTTAAAATTAATCGCTTATATAAGCGGATATAAACAAAAATTTGTATGGAATCTTTATATTCGGTTCGAAGAAACACCACTTAAGTTATATTATATAAAATTTTTATAATAAGCCATATATCTAAAAACTGTATTTTATATAAATTTTGTATTAACCCTTAACTACAGGCGTTCAATTATATAAACGGTAGTACAGACCAACGGTAATTTTTACCGGTTATATAAAATATATAAAATTTGTATAACACAATTGATAAATTTGTTTAATACATATCTGTTATATATTTCTTGTATGTCAAGATCTAGAAAAAGTTGTAAAACTATTTACTTTAATAAATCCGCACAAGTTTTTTTAAAGCAAAATATATTCAGTTACCGTTTTTAGTATTTTTTAAGGTTGAAGAAAAATGACAATAAAAAATACTTAAACAGAACACAAATTCATTTTATTATAGAAACTTAAAATATAATATATTCAGATACAAAATATAAAAATGAAAAAGAAAAATATGCATTTGAAAAAAAACCTGCAAGAGGTATATTTGGTTAAAAACTCAGGTCGCATTGCAGGATCTTTTGACCATTTAAAACGATTTTTACCATTAAAATAGTTGGTATTTTCATCGACATCAGTGAGTTGATTATCAGTGTCCTCATCTTCTGCTTCTGTCATGGTCACTTTCCACATTATCAGAATCTGAGCTTAAACCACTAATATCTAAATCAATTCCAGCCATGTTTTCACAGTTTCTTCAAAATTTTTTTGGTCCATTTTAACCCTCTTTGAAGGGCCCGGACTGCTTCTACCATCCATTACTATATTCCACATTAAAAACACAGAGTAATAATGTAAATAAAATTAATTTTTATCCAGTTATATTATAACTCAAATTACAAATATTCTTACGGCAAGACAGACGACAGGTAATTTTTACCGGTTACTAAATTTAAATAGTAGTAAGTTAAACAAATCGCACTGCACACAAGTGGCACTTCAGCAAACAAAGTTACACTAAACACTGAAAAGGTACATAAACGTATAAACGCGTAACTTACCGGGATCCTCCGAAATTGAGAAATTGTAACTGCTTACCCGTAAAAAGTACCAGACGTCTGTAGTTAAGGGTTAATAGTTTTTGATAAAATCGCCAAAACGCCCAACAAAACGTGGATGGGCTATAAAAACAGTGCAATAGCTTAAACCGACGATTTGATTAATAGTAAAGTTATTAGGTGTCACTAAAAATATTCTGACAAATTGTTATTAAAATCGTGTGAACAGTTTGCCAGAATATTCTTCAGAATATTCCACTTGTCACATAAAGTACTTTTAACGCAACTTAAAGTGAAAAGTTGGCCAATTTTCATCTTTTTGTGCGCTTTGACAATCTGTTGTTAATTTTTCTTTAAATAGTTTTGAAAATTTGCAGTTTTTATTCAACTTTGAGTAAAAACGTAGGAGCTGTATATAAATTTTCTCCTCGTGTAGTTTCTATATCACAATTTCGTTTGTTAGCAAACTCAAAAACGAACAAAATCGTACAGGCCTGTTCTGAAAATCACTTGATTTAAAATTACAAGGAAATAAGATGTGCGTTACCATAAAGTGTAACACCCATTTTTCTTAATAACTTTTTTCACCTTTAATCAAAATTATTTTTCTTAATCACAATATCTTTGAAAAATGTGTCAGATTTTAAAATGTATCAGTTTGTCAAATTTGACTTGTTAGTTAGTTCATAATGGATAATCAAAGACAAGTGCATACAAAAATTATTTAAATAATTAAAAAAAACCATATTGGAGTTATACAAAAGTTACTAGGGAAGTCCACGTGACCAGGCAATGTGTTTCCAGACTGGTCAAAAAGTTCAACAAAGACCTAAAAATTTAAAGAAAGCCTGGAACAGGTAAAGCAAAACTGGTAACGTACGACGCGAAAGCCAAAAAGGTTGAGAAGCTTTTGCTGGCTCTTCCAAACATTTCTGGTCGCGAAGTGGCCCGGCGCGTGCAATGTTCGGAAAGTTTTGTGCGCCGAGTTAAAGCTAAAGCTGGCCTTAAAACATTTAAAGTCCAAAAAGTTCCGGATAGAAATGCTAAGAAGAATATTGAAGCAAAAAAAAGAGCAAAACTCCTCAAAAAAGAATTTTTTTAAAAGTTCGAATGTTGTGTAATGGGTGATGAAACTTACGTTTTTGCAGACTTTGCGCGGCTTCCTGGCCAAGAGTTTTATGTAGCGGATAGTAGAGGCAATGTTTCTGAAGAGTACCGAGCTAAAAAATATCAAAATTTCCCAAAAAGTTCCTAGTTTGGCAGGCTATTTGTAGCTGCGGCAACAGAAGTGCATCGTTTGTTACATTGGGATCAATAAACTCAGATATTTATATCAAAGAGTGTCTTCAAAAGAGGTTGCTCCCATTTCTAAGACAGCACAACATATCAACATTCTTCTGGCCAGATTTGGCAACATGTCACTACAGTAAAAGCGCAATAGACTGGTATAATAAAAATAATGTTATTTTTGTTCCAAAAGAGGCTAACCCAACAAACTGCCCAGAGCTGCGGCCTATTGAAAGATATTGGGCTCTGGTCAAAAGAGAACTAAAGAAGAGTACATCTGTTTCCAAAACCATTACTAGTTTTCGATATAAATGGACAGCTGGTACCAAAAAAATCACCGAAAACACTATAACATTGCTTATGGATGGCATAATGAATAAAATAAAGAATTTTATAAAATTAAATTAATTTTTAAATAAAATAATACAGAATATAAATCTGTAATAAAAATGCAAAATAAAACTGTTTTATTTTTAACTCTAGCTTACTCCAGTCAGTTTTTATTTGACTTTTGATGTGTTACAGTTTATAGTGACGCACATCTTATATATTAGTTTACATATATTGGTGATATTTTACTTTTAAATTATAAAATTATTCGTATTTCTTTCCAATTAAGATGTGAATACAAATATCAATAACTTTGTTGGTACAAATTGAGAGCAAATTAAAATTAAAAAAAAAAAAAAAAATAAAGAAAAACCATAAAAGCAAATAACACTTCCTTCAAAAAAAGGTCTTGAATTAATTTTTTTTAATTGAATACATTTTTTACATAAAAATCATAATTTTATAAATTTCGTAATTTTATACAAAAAGCGTTTCTCAGAACAGGTCTGTAATGAAAAATTTAATATAAATAAATAATTTAATATAAAAAAATTAAATATGGCCTATTATATTTTATTTTTTTCTCTACAACAAAAACTATATTTTCTCTAATTGAAGTTATTTTGTACACAAAAAATGGGTTTGCCATTTTGTAATGTAAAAATCATTTTTTATATTTGAAAAAATGAGCAAAACTTAAAATTATATACCATGGCAATCATAAAATTAGGGCTCAAAGAGAAAAATTGAGAAAATAGCGTAAACAAACGTAAGTCAGACAATTAGGTTATAAAAACTCAATTTCTTACGTAATTGTTTGTGTATAGAAAGTCTGTCTGTCGACCCGATTGTAATATAGAAACAGGCTATAAGTTTTGTTTCAAAACTATAGAAGTAAATTGCGAGTTATTGAGAGTTTTAAAAGAAGATATAAACAAAAAACGCTACTGTTAAAGTTTTTATTGTGTCATACACCTTTTGCTTAACGCATTTTTGTCAAAGTTTTAAACATCACGCAAAGAAACAAAGTTTTATCTGACTCGCCCTTAATTGGTTAGCTAAAGGTTCCAGTTTTCGCCGTAGCTAATTTAGTATCAATAAATTTTTTTTTTTTCTCTTTCTGCTTTTGTTAACACTTATTAAAATGATACAAATATACCTATTGTGTTTATTTCTGACATTTAATCTTAAGTATTAAACACTTAAATGACAGCAAGCAGCAGGCAGCAAGGTGTCAAAATTAGAACACACAGACACGATTATTTTAAAGCAGCACAGCAAAACCCTAGGCAAAAACCTTTGTTGCTCCTACGTAACTTAAGTTAGAAGTACATACATAACATGCGTTGTGCAAATTGAGTGTTTCGCCCGTCTGTCAAAAAAGTTAAAATAAGGAATTTTTATAAAACAAGTTATTGGCGAAATTGGCAACTTTTCTAAGGTATAGAAGTTAAACAAATTTTAACTTTAAATAATAAAATTAATATATATTAATTACGTTTATTGTTATTAATTTATGTTTATGTTTATTAATAGTATTTTTATTTTATTTATGGTGTTTCAAAGTTCAAAGTTGAAAGTACATAAATACACAAATTATTAAAAAAAATCTGGAAAAATGCTATAACTTTGAGGGCTTAATTAATAAACAAAATATCAATAAAGCAGCGTAATTCTAATTAAAATATATATACAGTGATATTAAAATTTGGAAACTTTTTGGTTTTTGGTTTCAGTGGACAATAAAAAGATAAAAAAAGGTATTTTTTATACTTTAATATAGGATTTCTACACGTAAGTTTATTTCAAAAAACTTGGTTTCACTTCCACTTTTAATTCGTAATTTTCAGTGGCTAGTCAGGTTCAAATTCGTAAATTTTTTAATATTTAATATTTTACATCATTATGAAGCACATAAAAGTGAATCTGATAGCTAGTATTAATATATAATAATTTTTAATTATTCATCTGAATTTTATTAAAAATTTTACAAAATTAATTGGGTTTTGGAGGTCAACCGTCTTCGCAAGGTTTTGAGCTCCTCCAAGGGATCTCTCGGAAGCATTCAGAGATCTGATGGTAGCTGGACTACCTCAACTGGTGAGACGCTGAACCTGCTTCTAGACACTCACTTTCCGGAGAGTGTCGACGCTGATCTGCAGAATGGTGAGGATCTCATTCTCCCCTGGCTTCTGTCGATCTATAATGCCTGTTTGGATCTCATCTATATTCCTCTGCGCTGGAGGATCGCAAATGTGGTGTTCATTCCCAAAGTCGGAAAAACATCACACGTGCTCCCCGAGGACTTTAGACCAATCAGTCTATGTTCCTTTCTATTGAAGACGTTGGAGAGAGTTCTTGACCTCCATATCAGGAACTCGATCAACCCTTCACTACTATCTATCTCCCAGCATGCATACACCAAAGGGAGATCGGTCGATACTGCTCTGCACTCACTGATCTCTCAGGTGGATAGGTCATTGCATTTCAGGGAATATACGTTGGTTGCCTTTCTTGATATAGAAGGCGCCTTCAACAATATCTGCCCCACGGGCATCGTTAATGCTATGCTCAATCTTGGACTGGATTCTGGTCTGGTTGAATTCATTGAGTGTCTTCTTAGGTCGCGATTGATATCCGCCACAATTGGAACTACAAGATGCCAGAGGGTGATGCTCTTTACGAGACGGTACAAGGTACCTCATTTCGCTCTGCCCAGTCTGAACGGGGTTGGACTACATTTGAGTACTTCGGTCAAGTATCTTGGCCTCATTCTGGACCCCAAGTTGAACTGGGGACCTAATGTAGCTGAAAGGGCGCGTAAAGCTGCCTGTGCATTACGGACCACCCCCACGAAGGCACTCTTTGTTATGCTGGGGTAGCTTCCGTCTAGGATTCTTGCCAGGCAGCAGGCTAAACTGGTGGCGGTAAGACTCAATGCGCTAATACGGTGGAATATTGTTCCCTCGGGGCACTCCGCTATTCTTTTAGAGGAACCTCGGATACGGGACAATATTGATTACACCTCACTGAGACTGGAACTACACAGAGACTTCCACACGGTGATCCCAAATAGGCCCAGTCATCCCTAGTGGATCGGTGGAAGTCTACACTGATGGTTCCAGGATTGGGGATAAAGTGGGGTGCGGGATCTATTTAGAGATGCTCACCCTCTCCATATCCCTTCTCCTCCCTGATTATTGTAGCGTTTTTCAGGCCGAAACAATGGCTATATGTCACGCTGCAAAGGTGATACTTCAGGGTGGCACTCCCACTGCCAGTATCACCATATTATCTGACAGCCAGGCGGCGGTCAGATCCCTGCCCCAGTTTGAACACAAACTCTAGAATTGTCGGCGACTGTCGTGATACCCTTGTGGCACTCTCGAGGCAGTGCGTCGTTAGTCTGATCTGGATTCATAGTCACAGGAACATCACGGGTAATTGTATTGCGGATGAATTGGCTAGGGCGGGCACGTCTCTGCCGAACGTTCATCCTCATGTGGAAGTGGGTATACCCTCTCCTCCGTTAGACTCCTTATAAGGAGAAAACATTTATTGGTCGCGGGAGGAGTCCTGTCAAATTTCTAGACTCACCTGGCCAAGGATGGACTTGAGGCGTACCAATCAACTCTTTAAACTGAACCGCAGGAACATCTCTTCCGTTGTGTCTGTCCGCACGGGTCACTGCATGGTTGGCAGGCATGCAGAGAGGCTGCGCTTGCCTGCAAACGACTTCTGTCGTGGCTGCGGGTCGATCGAGGAAGAGGAAACTGTGGTTCACTATACTTGCCAGTGCCCCTCTCTGGCCCGACGAAGATTTCTTACATTAGGATCTCCTTTTCTCGATGGACTGACTGACCTGTCCACCCGGGACATTGGTTCAATTGCCAAATTCATTAGGCTCTCTGGCTGGTTTCCAGCATGATTTTCTGGGGAAGTAGTGCTTCTTATGTGGAGTCTCTGGCTATCAGGGCTCCCTGCATAAAGTGGTATCACAACGGGCCGCTATGCGTGCTCAAGTGTGCCTTGTCATTGCGAGGCTGCCACTTCCTCCTATCCTATCCTATCGTAATTGGGTTTAAAAAACAATAAACATATTTTTAGTTAGAAGTTAAATTTTTCGACTTAATTTTTTCTGGATGTACTTATGAGCGGTGGGTGTGTCCTTGTTCAAAATTTAAAAAAAATTATAAATTCAGAATGATCTAGTAATTTCATGTCCAAAAAAAAACTAATTAATTATAAATTTGTTTACTAGTTTTCTTAAATTTTCGAAAAAGGACATTTGTGAAATGGGCTTGTCCTTACTATGAATTGGGCCATATTTTTCCGAAACGTTAACAGTGTTTAAGGTAATCAGTGTGCAATATTTCATAATGATAGAACTTTTTTTCTTTTGTTATGACATTTTTAATATTCAGGATATATGGGAAGAACTCGAATGCTTGCTCCGAAATTTTCCATATTTTCAATTTTACTATCTTTCATCACCGCAAACAAGTGTGCCAACTCCTTCTATTTTTAGCCGCTCGTTATATGAAACAAAAATATTCGGTTAACATTGAACGGTAGCGATTCCCATTCACAGTAACGTGCCGGTCTTGATCATCACGGAAGAAGTATGGCCCAATGACGCCGCCGGCCCATAAACCGTACCAAACCGTAATTTTTTCGGGATGCAATGATGACTCATGGAGTTCGTGTGGAATGCTGCCTGATGAATAACGCATATTTTGTTTATTGACGAAGCCATTTGCCAGAAATGAGCCTAATCGCTAGTTCGATGAAAATCAGAATCATTTTCAAGTTGTTGTTCAGCCCAATGGATGGGATACTTCGGACAAGGCAAAGTCTCTGGTTGGGGTCAACCTGGCGGTCTCCAGAACGATCCTTGTTTCCGTTGTATTCAAGTCGACACACAGCCTCCACGTGGCCCTCCTGGATAACATTCTAGCACCCGCTAACTTGTTAACTAATGTATGCGGCGATTGTCCAATCCCCTGGACTTTAAATTTGGGTTGTGCGTAGGGCTTGAAACCCACCACGTAAAAACGAAATCTCAATGAAAACTTCAGCAAAAGCCTCTAAACGGATCCCCTTTTATGTTGACGACCATGGCAAACGTTTTAAGGACTATGATTTAAGGATATGCACCTGGAACGTGAGAACCCTTTATAGGGAACGTGCCTCTATCCAATTGGCAGATGCTCTCAAAAAATGTAGGGCTGACATCACCGCCATCCAGGAAATGCGATGGATAGGACAGGGTTGTACAAGGCAAGCAACATGTGACTTGTACTACAGCTGCCATGATAACAGACGTGAATTTGGCTGCGGATTCGTAGTTAGCAAGAGACTTCGCCATCTTGTCTCGGAGTTCACCCCCGTGAACGAAAGAATAGCTACGATCCGGATGAAGGCGAAATTTTATAACATCAGCCTCATTTGCGCTCACGCCCCGACGGAAGAGAAGGATGATGCGGTCAAAGATGCTTTCTACGCAAAGCTCGAGGATGTATAAGACAAGTGTCCGGCACATGACGCCAAAATTGTCCTCGGAGATTTCAATGCGAAAGTTGGACGTGAAGGTATCTTTGGCCCCACTGTCGGGCAGTTCAGTCTCCATTCTTCCACCTCGCCGAACGGCATGAGACTGATCGATTTCGCCGCGGCGCGAAACATGGTAGTTTGTAGCACCAGGTTCCAGAATCTCGATATCCATAAGGCCACCTGGCTCTCTCCCGATCGATCAACTACCAACCAGATCGATCACATTGTGATTGATGGAAGGCATGTATTCAGTATACTAGACGTGCGCACATTTAGAGGTCCGAATGTCGACTCGGGCCATTATCTTGTCGCAGCCAAGATGCGACTGCGCATATGCGCAGCGAATATGGCACGTTCTAGTGTTCGAGGGAAGCTGGACATCAAAAAGCTGCGATCACAAGAGACAGCCAGGTCGTTCTCCGATCGTCTTTCTAATGAGCTCCATTGCATCCTGTCCTCTCTCGAAAGTATTGGTGGACAGTGGTCTCACATTGCTCACTCTCTGCGCAACGCTGCCGAAACAGTCCTTGATTTTGAGCGCCCTCCCCGCAGAAACCAATGGTACGATGAAGAGTGTCGTGAGGCCACTGCGGCAAAGAATGCTGCCTACAGAAGAACGTTGCAGTCCACCACTACAAGAGCAACTGTGGAGGTGTACAGAGAGAAGAGGAGGGAAGAAAGACGCCTATTTAGAAGAAAGAAAAGGGAGCAAGAAAGGCGTGATCGTGAGGAAATCGAGATGTGCAGGAGTAGACATGATGCTCGAAATTTTTATAAGAAAACAAGGCTTCTTACTACTGGTTTTAAACCCGGAGCAACCTCCTGCAGAGACGAACATGGTAATCTGGTTACAGATGCACATGGTGCACTGAGATTATGGAGACAGCATTTCTGTAATCTATTGCAAAGCGATGATGATACAAATTCCGCTGCTAGAGATGCTGTGCCGGACCTAATCAATGATGACGTTGTGATCCCGTCCCCCAGCCATGAAGAGCCGGACCTGACGGTCTGCCCGCTGAACTCTTCAAGTATGGAGGCGATGAGCTGGTTAGGTGCATGCACCAGCTCATTTGCAGAATATGGCTGGAGGAAAGTATGCCCGATGATTGGAATCTCAGTGCCCTCTGTCCGATCCTGAAAAAGGCAGACCCCACAATATGCACCCACTACAGGGGTATAAGCCTTCTCCCTATCGCATATAAGGTTCTTCCGAGCGTATTGTGTGAACGACTGAAGCCATTCGCCATCTCACTGATTGGGCCTTATCAGTGCGGCTTCAGACCTGGTAAGTCCACCATTGACCAGATATTCACACTGCGCCAAATCCTGGAGAAGACCCATGAAAGTCAAGTCGACACACACCACCTCTTTGTCGACTATAAGGCAGCGTTCGATAGCCCGATAAGGAATCGCGTATATGCAGCAATGTCTGAGCTCGGTATTCCTGCAAAATAGATAAGACTGTGCAGAATGACGTTGAGTAATTCCCGCAGCTCCGTCAAGGTAGGAAGAGACCTCTCCGAGCCTTTTAATACCGTGCGAGGTTTCAGACAAGGCGATCCCTTATCCTGCGACCTCTTCAATTTCGTCATGGAGAGTGTTTTGCGAAAGGCGGGTGTGCATCGTAATGGCACTATTTTTAACAAAAGTGTCCAGCTCCTTGCGTATGAAGACGATATAGACATCATTGGGCATACCAAGCGAGATGTCACCGCAGCCTTTAATGCTATTGAACGGGAGTCTGCAAAAATGGGTCTGACGGTAAATGAGAGCATGACGAAGTACATGTTGTCGACGAGTAGGGATGTTGATCGTATCGGCTCCCAGATTACAGCCGGCAACTATACATTCAATGTTGTCAAGGAGTTCATCTACCTTGGCACTGCCATTACCAGCAAGAATGATGTCAGTCTAGAGATCAGGCGAAGAATCACACTGGCCAACAGGTGCTACTACGGTCTCGGTAGGCAGTTTATTAATAGAGACCTCTCTCGTGCGACGAAATTAAAACTCTACAAGTCGCTTATTCTCCTAGTGCTTCTCTATGGTGCGGAAGCATGGACGCTATCTTGTGCAGATGCAGCGGTCCTGGGGGTGTTCGAGAGAAAAGTTCTTCGTAAGATCTTTAGTCCTCTAAGGCATGGCGATGAGTTTCGTATTAGACCCAACCATGAGCTGTATGAGCTCCTCGGCGATGTAGGCGTTGTCCAGCGTATTAACATCCAGCGGCTACGCTGGCTCGGCCTCATTGTTCGGATGGAAGAATCTGCTCCAGCGAAGAAAGTTTTCGATGCGAAGGTCACTGGACGTCGGCGTAGAGGACGACCCTGTTTACGTTGGAAGGACCAGGTTGATGAAGTCCTGTCATCGATTGGTGTGACCAACTGGAGAAGGCGCGCGCTAAGCAGAAGCGCCTGGAGACTAGTGCTGAAGCAGGCCGAAACCCGTTAACGGGTTGTTATGGCCAGCTAAGTAAAGTAATTTCAGCCCAATTCACGAACATACGACGGTTCTGGTGGTCTAGCGGCTTCAGTTCTTACGTCAATTTGATCTTGTAATGATGTAGGCCCAGATCTTTTCGCAAAATTCGCCACAACGACGTCACAGAGATGCCCAACGCTTGAGAACGACGTGTGAGAGACACATTTCGGCTTTCTTCAACTGAAGCCTCAGCGCAGCAATATTCTCGACACTACGAGCACTTATTTGTCTTACTGGCACGGGAAAATTTTGTACTGTGCCTGTGGATTCAAATTTTTCCATTAGACGCTCAATTGTTGATCTGCTAGGACGATTATGATAACCATAAATTCGACGTAGCGCTCTTATGTAGTACATACATAACTGGCCTTTACAAACCTGTGTCAGGATTACGGCCTAGCTTCTCGCAGCACTCATGTTGTGTGTGTCAATTTTTATCCATGAGTACCGGGACTGTGGCTTTTTTTTATTTAAAAAAAAGGACAAATTATAATGGAAGCTAATTTAATTTAACATTTTTTTCATTTAATTTTTTTAAATTTGGTTTCTTTTAAGTTAAATTTTTTTTTGTTAAGTTTTGGTTAGCACATATGTATATATTTTTTTTTTTTCTGTTTATAGTTTTGCTTTTTTCTTTATATAAAGTTTTCTTTTAATGGTTTGTTAAAACTTTTCACTTTTAATATTTTTTTTGACGTTTTGCTTTCGTTTGACATATTTAAACTGGAAAAGAATTTTTTTTTATTGTTTTCGCATGCAGATACAGAAACATTTTTTTAACGACGATTCGAAACACGATGGGATTTTTTGTTTCATCACACATGTGAGAAATTTCTCGAGTTAATTGTTAATTCTCATAAGAAATACCAGTATCACGATCTTAAGGCTATTAAAATTCATAAATTTTTTTTTTTATTTATTTATTTTGTTTTTGAAAATAGTAATTAAGATAAAAATATATGGATAGAATTTATACGCACATGTTCAAAAAATCGCAAAACGCTTGAATTTTGCGTTTTCGATTTGAAATCGCCAAACAGGTTTTCTGCAAAACGAAGACGCTGAAACCTTGGCGATTTCAAATTATTATTGTACCCTAAAGCGTTTTGGTCAAGTGTATAAATGTACACTTTAAAAAATTATGTAATATATAAATTTAATATGATTTCTTTTAATTTGAAGAAATCTTTTACGTTTTCTTTTAAGATTTTTATTAAAATTTTATAATTTAAAAATTTGCTTTTTTAATGCTATTTGTCTGTTTCAATTCCTTACTTATTTATGATCAACTGAATACAATTTTGTACTAATTCTCAAAAAAAGCTCTTAACAGGAGTTCAAAAACAATTTTAAAGATAAGTATTCATATCCAAATATCGCTATCAGTATTACCGTTGATCGACTAAAGTCGGAAGTTGCAACTTTTTGCACGACTTTTGAAAAGCCACTCAATTTTACCACTTTTCTTAAGTTAATGCGTATTATCTCCTTTTTTTTAATTTGGCATTTCCAACATTTTCCTTTTATTTCCATCATAATTTGTACATACGAGTGTTTATATCTTTTATTTCTAATTTTAACAATCAAATATAAAAATCGCAAAGATATTATTTAACCTACGAATTTATTTTAAAAGAGAAGCGAATAAGCCAGTAAAAGCACATTATGTTGCGGACTGGTTTAAGAAATAAAATGATTTTTTTTTTTGTCAGATACCCCAAAACCTTTTTTTGTGTTGAAAAAAAACCAGAATTTTTAATCTTGAACCTGAAAAATTGTGGAAAGAAATTAAATAAATTAAGGATAATAATTTACTGTCATAGACCCGTACTTACCAACATGAATATTTTCTGCAAATGGGTAATAATTGCATATATTTCTGCATAGTATGTCATTTAGTGTGAGTCAGTGGGACAAACAATAGTGTTGTACCGTATTTGCCGGGCGATAAGACGCACCTTTTTACTCTGAAAATTTGACCTAAAATCAGGATGCGACTTATGGTCCGATGCGTCTTATCATCCGGCAAATACGGTAATTTTGTTCTAGTACAAAAACAGTAGACCGAAAAAAGTGTAGTGTTGTATTTTATTCATTAACAAAAAAAAGTAGCGTAAACTAGCGTTTTTTACTTATTTGTTGTGTTTTTAGGTAGTATTTTAATTGTTTTTGTCCACATATAAAATT
This sequence comes from Metopia argyrocephala, assembly GCA_963576795.1. NCBI lineage: Eukaryota > Metazoa > Arthropoda > Insecta > Diptera > Sarcophagidae > Metopia > Metopia argyrocephala. Next base: position 112,618,968 of record OY756208.1, read on the forward strand.
TTAAAATATTTTAAGTATAGGGATACTTGCTAATATCATGAAACCCTGGTATCTGCAGGAAATGAAGTCGCGAGATCGGATATGAAATCAAAGATAATTAGGTAAATATATATACCTAATATACGAAATGGGTTCGGGTTCGGTGCTTTTATAACCATGAACCCGAACCCCGTTGAACCCCAAAACTCATCCAGATTCGGGTTCATAAAATTGAAAAAATTATTTTTGCACATAAAAATATTCTGTGTACTTAATAGAGAGTTGACAAAAGATTACCAAACAAAAACATTATCCAAAGAATTATATTCGAATATTATTAAAAGAGCAAACAACTTTATTAATAATCCACTGCTGCAATCAAAGCAGATCTAGACAGCAGATTTAGATTAATGCTAAGCTCCGAAGATATATGCAATGCTAAGAGGCAAATTTTAAAAACTATAAAAATTTCCAAAAATTTACAAATGGAGAGAGTAGAAGAAAATTTTATAAGAACAGAAATTTCTAGTTCTTCAGAAGAATATGAGGATATTCTTGAACAAGTTTTAAAGAAGAAAGAAAAGTTTTCTCAAATTAATTCGTCAAATATAAATGCTACCTCTTCAATTGATAGTTCAGTTAAAAATGAGATGAAAATATACGAAAATTATCCAGGGCTGGTAAAAGAAGAAAATATTTTAAGATTTTGGGAGCAACATAAAATGGAAACACCATTATTACATCATGTGGCCCAGATCATCTTCGCAGTTCCTGCAACGCAAGTAAACGTAGAAAGGGCTTTTTCAGCTTTGAAATTTATTTTATCACCACAAAGATCAAATTTAAAAGAAGAAAATTAAAAAAATATTTTAATTATTAAATTAAATGAAAATTTTTTTTTGAAAATTAAATAAACATTTTTTAAAAATAAATAAATGATATTGCACTTTTTTTTCTAAATTTTGAACCCGAACCTGAACCCTGGAGCGAACCTGAACCCAAACTTTTTATTTTGATTAACCCGAACCTGAACCCGAACCCAATTTTTTCAGGGTTTCAGTCCCTGGTTTATAGGAGAACTCAAAATGAAAATAGAGTGTTGAAACTAAAGTGTTTTTATTCTCCGATATATAGCTGGTATTGGACCTCGAATCGAGACTCAAGGGGGCCAGAAAGAATAATACCAGGTAGGAGGTTTCATTATTATTATAAAAAAAAAAATTAAGAAAGAAAATATAAGAAAAAACTAGGGATGGTGTGCAGTAAATCCGGCAGAATAAGAAAGAAAAAAAATTATTAATCAAAAACAACCGGCAGACTGAAAATTCATATCCGTGAATACTGCAAAGAAAAAAGTTTTAAAAAAAGAAAGAAAGAAAAAAGTTATAATACCAGGGAACAGTATTTATAAAAAAAAAAATTTGGAGAAAACAAAAGAAAGCCCGAAGATATACATAGATACAAAAAAAAGAAAAAAAAAGTGATACAATAGAAGGTTTTATGTTTTATGTCGATGAAGCGAATAATTTTTAAGTATTTTGTTATTTTAATTTTGCTTAAATTGTAGTAAATTTTTAATTATTTTTAACATTATTTTTATTTTTTTTTTTAATTGTATAGATTTGTATAGAGAAAAGAAAAAAAAAAGTAAATAAATTAGGAGATATAAAAGGAAAAAGAGGATAGGAAAGGGAAATCTACAGTAAAGGAAAAGAAAAATATTAGTGTACATACATACTTATATATATATTTCTTAGTTTCTAGTTAAGTGATTTATTTTTCGGTCAGGAAATAAAAGTATTTTATTTTACTATTAAAATTTTGGTAATACTCACAGATATCCGTTAATTTTAAATTCCTTTATTCTTGTGTCTAAGTTTAAGAATGTTATTTAATAAATTATATGTGTAATCGTGATTGGAAATTGTAATAGAATGTTTGCTTAATTGGAAAGGGTAGAGGTGGTAATATTGTGGTAAGTGTGGAGAGGAAAGGTGGAATATGGGTCGTTGAACTTATATTGCACGGTTGTGTCAGCGACAAGGTTGGGAGGGCATGTGTGGGAATGACATCTATCCCACGGCCATATTGTGTGATATGGTTCCATAGCGTAAATTGTATTTTGCATTTTATTCTTTTTTTTAGTCTTTTTTTGTGTACTCATACATTTTTTTTGTATGTTGGGATACGCGGCTGGCAATACGGGTTGGTACCTGCCTGAGAATAATGATGAGCTAGTTGGAAGTATTGCCAATTCAACCGGTCTGTAACAATTAAAGTATTGTAAGTGAAAAAAAAAATTTATCAAATTTGTGAAATTTAAAGTTAAAAAACAGTTTTTTGCGAAAAAAATATTTATATGTCTGTTTCACTTATATATCTTTTATATATACTTATAAAAGAAAGTGGCGGTAGTTACTACGCTTATAACTCAAGAACGCCTGGACCGATTTCGATGATTCGTACCAATTCGGAATGCTCTGGCCAAAATTTCTAAAATATTCCAGAAAAAAGAAATTATAAAGACAAACATTTTGTATGGAGTGATGTCACAATGTTTGTAACAAAGCTTCTCCGATATTGTCTGAGCGATTCTTATAAAATTTTGTCTGTATATTCAGTAGGGCTGATCATAGACCCTAATCAATTTTTATACCTACACGCCCACTTCACCGTCTACTTTTTCCGTGAACTTAAAACCCTGTCTACGTTCCCCATAAAGCCTTTAAACATGGTAAAAATGTTCCAGCACTAGCTTTTATGATACAGCTTATTCCGAGCAAAAAAAGAAATATGAAAAAATATTTCTTTCATCGACTACCTCTCAGCAGTCTTCTGGCAAAAGCTCTGAGTCTGTCGTTCGGAGTCGACATTAAACTGTAGGTCCCGGTACTCATGGATAAAAATTTACACACACAACATGAGTGCTGCGAGAAGCTAGGCCGTAATCCTGACACAGGGTTGTAAAGGCCAGTTATGTATGTATGTATTCCGAGCAGAATAAGGGCAGAGGAAGGGGTATTCCCGCAGAGGTAGAAAACATTTTATCGCTCTTTAAAAGAAGTGTAACACATAAAGCTTTCAAGCTTAGTAGGAATACGCTGTATCATAACAGCTAGTGCTGAAAGCATTTGTACCATGTTTAAAGGCTTTATGGGGAATGTAGAATAAGGGCAGAGGAAGAGGTATTCCCGCAGAGGTAGAACACATTTTATCGTTCTTTAAAAGAAGTGTAACACATAAAGCTTTCAAGCTTGGTAGGAATACTTAGAACTTTATTTTTTAAAAGGCAGAGGAAGTTATTCCCCCAAACAAGTAAATTATGTTCTGTCCTTTATTTAAATGGTTGTTATACATAATGCTTTTAAGCTTGGTAAGAATAACAAAATTATGTAGTATGACAACATACAAAGGGGCCCTATTGCATTGCAAATTGGAGTCCTAGTAATGACCCTGTGAAAAATTATAGAAGAGAAGTTTCTAAAAAGTAGAATTTTAATAAAATGCATCTGCTTTTACTTTAATACATTGTATATGTTATAATTATATTATAAGAGTATATATTATAAAAACTATGATTTTAACATTGTAAATGAATTGTTATTAATTTCTTAAAACTATTGAATTATTTTTATACTATGAATTTTTGTTTAAATAAAAACGTTAAAAAAATTGTGCGATTTTTTTAATCCTCTTTTTGTGCCACTTTTTTTAAATCCCCTTTTTGTGCCACTATTTGAAAAATCCAAGCGGTAACGCTGATTGTTTAGCTAATATGTCCATTCCCTGTAGGAAGAATGGTGTCAAATGTCCCAAAGTCACCATATTTGTCGCCTAATTTGATTGTGACGTCAATACTTTGTCAACAGCTTTGTCTGCACACTTACTTTTTTAAATTTTGTATTTTTTAAAAAGTAACCGTATATAAAATTGAGTGAAGTGCTTTAAAATCGCTGACTTTTTTACGGTAAAATTAAAATTTAATTAATTCAGGCTAATAAAGAACTTTTGCCATATTAAAAACTTGTTAATTTTCTATCATGTTACTTATATAAAATTTTCAAAAAATGGGTAGTGGTGAAAGAAAATTAAAATTAAAAGATGACGGATTTTCCATAGGAAAAATTGCTTAGGTTCTATATTGTTCCAAGTGTAAGGTTTATAACGCTCTTCATTACAATAAAACCCCAGAAAACCGTGGAAGAAAACGTCAAACTTCGGCACGGTTCGACCAACTTTTAGTGCGGTACTCTAAAAAACACCCATTTCCATCGTCAAGTTCAATTAGAAGTGAGTTGTGTGTATTGTGGTCAGATTACACAAAAATAAATTTGTTTGGATCGGACGAAAAACATAGGTTTGACGTCCTGCAAACAAAGAATACGGCAAATACACAAAAAAGACTATCAAACACGGTGGCGGTTCCTTCCAGACCTAAACCCTATTGAACACCTCTTGGGAGTCCTAAAAAACAAATTGGGAAGCGTGGTATTCCATTTCGCCGAGTGTTTGCGCAAACCTCCATCCCGCGGAGTTGCCAAGAGGTGATAAAAATGAAAGAAGTTTCAACCAAATATTGAATTAATAGACCGTATTCCAATTAGCGACGTCGTCGTCGTGTAATAGATTAAAGGCAAGAGAAACATTTTTTCTTTATTCTGCTACAAAAATGTCGCCAAACGACAACGACGCCGCCAACTGGAATAAGGCCGAATATTAGGATTTGTAATTTTAAACAAAAAATTATTTATATTTTGAAAAATATAAAAAGTTAAATTTTCCAGACATTTTATCAAAAAACACAATGAAATAAAAGAATTCTGAAGAGCTGCTACTTGTTTTTTTTATTTTTAGGTAGTCCAATTGAATATGTTCAATTTAACGTAGTTACTTTCTTTTATTTATGTAAGAGTAAATAAAAATTAAAGATAATATGCAATTTTTATTACACAAACACCCCTATTCTACGTTTCGATTCGAAATTTTCTCCGTTTGGCAATTTTGGTATTCTGTGTTTCTATTCCGTTCAAATTCTTCGATTGTATGTATTCTGCATTGCTATCGGCGCTCCGTTTTTCACAGTTGTTTTTTTTTTATTAACAGAGGCTGACTTGATTTTTGTTTCTTAAGTAAAATATAATAAATTTAAAATAATATAAATTTAATATTTATATAATATACCGTTGGTCTCAAGTAGAAAGGCCCTAACTCAAATAATTTAAAATTTACAGGAGGAGGTAAAAATACAACAGATACTGTAATTATTAATATACAACTTTTTATTAAATGCTGTACTATTGCTTGTCATACCGTTATTTTTAATAATATTGTAAACATTTTTTGTGAGGAGCGGCATAATTCTAAAATCCATTGGATTTACTAAAAGAAAGTAAGTTTTGAGAAAATGCGAGTTAGGGCCTTTCTACCTGAGACCAACGATACACTAATATTTGCACAAATTGTTCAAATATGTGTAAATGATAAAACAGAATACGACCGCAACTTCAGGCAAAAACGACTCTCAGAGAAAACATGCCCAAAATTAAAACGACGACCACAACTTTTTTTGTATGTAAAGCTATTAAAAAGCTATTAAAGCCATTAAAAATTAAGTTTATGAGAGATTTTGCATAGAATTGAATTTATATTTTATAATTTAATCATCTTTACTCACTTTTTCAATTATTTTTTCTAAAATATCACTCATTTTATTTAACAAATTTCAAATTTATTTTTTAATTTATTTAAACTTTCAAATGTTTTTTCGATTTTCTTTTGTTCCTATTTTTCTTTGCGCCAACAACAAAAGGGTTTGTTTACAAAATGTATGAAATTTAATAAAAGTATGGTAACATTGTTGAGAGAATTTTAAAAAAAATTCTAAAAATGAGAGCATAAGAAAACATGCTGTCAAAATAAAATAGATTCTATTTCACGACTGCATTCTCCAGCGTTTTTATCTGTCAATTTGTATAGGAAAAACGTCATGCCCCAGTTCTGTTTAATCATTAACATTAAAAATTATTAGGCCTTATTCCAGTTATAGGCTTTTTAAACTTGCTCACATCTTAGAGGAACACGTGGAAAATGTTAAAAATTGAAAAAACTTGTTTACATTGCAACATCTTTCATCTTTCATCTGTAATATTTTTTTCTAGTTGAGTACGCAAAAAAATTTGAAGAAATAAAAATTAAATAAAATGGAATTTAAAAATTTTGCAGTAATTGGATTAATAATTGCTCTTCAAAATCAAAGACAATTATTACTATGTACAATATGCAAAATTAGTGAACGACATGTTCTCGTACGAAGACGATGATGATGAAATATTTCTTTTTGCCAAACGTATTGTATTGTAAACCCCCGACGCTCATTGTATATTTTTTGTGTAAAATTTTTTCTGACGCGGGAAGGAAGGGCAAAACAAAAGAAAAGAGCGTGACAAAACAAGAGAAACCAAAGAGAAACTAATGTGTGTTTTACTTCTTTTGCATTCGGGTTTAGTTTTTGTCGTTTAGCCACAGTACATACAGCAGTGGTCTTCACAAAGAGAGTCACACAAAAATACACTGAGAGATGAGATTGGTTTCTTCATTTGTATTGTTTTTAACAACTTGAATGAAATTTGTGAAAATTTTGGTTTTAAAAACCTTTAATTTTAAAATTTAAACTAATTTATTAAAATTATTCATAAAATAAATTGTTTTAAAATACTGGTAACAAATTGAAATGTAGTTATCAGAAATATAAACATTAATAAGTTTATTTTGCTTATTATCACATCTTCTCAGTGTCTGATAAACAAATTTAGCTCTCTTGAAAACTAATAAAACATAAACACATACGCAATTTTTGCCTCACACACATGTTTTTGTAATAATTGTGGTTGTCGTTTAACATGATGAAAACAAAGCGTATGGATTTCTTTTTATGAAAGATTTTTAACATTGCAAATTTTTTTATAATTAATTAAGTTTTTCATAGGAAAATAAAACAAAAACTGGTTTCCAGGAATTCTAAAAGTGATATCTGTTAATAAAGTACAATACATTTAATTTTAAACCAATATAATAAGAATTAACGATACGGGTAGTTTTGGTATATTTTAAGAAGCTGTTTGCCAGAATTTTTGTGGAATTAAGCAACCCTGGTTGTAATATTCACGAAGAGAGTAAGAAAAACTAAAAAAATATCCGAACAATTTATTTACCTGAGTAATACTGGTGAAGACCACTGACATACAGTGACGAAACTCCAACAACTATAACAAGAACAACACACAGCAAGATAGCCACATAGTGTTGTCAGATTAAGGGATTTATCCCTAAAATGGGGATTTTTTTTCCGTATCAGTACGTTTCCGCCACCGTTTTTAATGGTTTTTATTGCGGAGGAATTCAGTATTACAGCTGAATTACTATTTTCGTAGATAAACAAACTAATTTTAGTTTCGTCCGACCACAATTACTTATCCACTTATACTTTATGGTATGGGAATGTTTTCCATTCTTTGGCACAGGACATTTATTTAGAATTGGGGTACAATAGATGCCGTATACATACTATACAAATATTTCAAAAGATTCATGATGAATATTCTTATGCAGAATATGAAATGGTATTTTAACAAAATAAGGATCCGAAACACACATCGAATCGAGTAAGAGGTGTTGGTTTAAAAAGAATGTCTACAAAATTTGGGGATATGAATTTCGAAATTGGGGATAAAAATTTAAAACTATCTGACAACCCTGTAGCAACAACAAACTTTTTGCACACACAACATCACCGTGTATAAGACGATAGCCCATGGCGTATTGATTATAAGGTGCATTTGACATGGCAGCTGAACTACTTTTTTTTCAGCCAATTTGTGAATATAGTTGTCAATTTTTTCTTTGTTTTATGTACATACTTTTTGTTTTGGTTTTTGACAGTTAACTACCCTAACAAGCATCAAAATGCTGTGTTGTTTTTGTTAGTGTTTTACTTGTTGTAATCTCAAAGGCACCTTATGATAATTGCGCCGTGCGATAGCCACAACAAAATTTTTATTTTGTGTTTTTTTTTTGCTTAAATACAGAAACGGTTTCATGCTAACAACAATATTCACATACAATGCAATTTATGTGTTTGTGTTTCTTATTCATTGTGAGCTGTTGACGTTTTTTTAAATTTTAAAACTTAAAGAATGTTGTTGATTCAAATATTTTTTTGTAATAAAGAATACACTGCTCCGATACGATTATATAAGCTAATGTAGGGCAAAGCATATTTAATTTGTAGTTGCGCGACGGAAAATACATTAATCTACATCGAATATATGGCGCCCTATTTAGGCCCCGATTATGGTTCACAACAGTTTGATGTATTTTTAAAATTGCGATTATGATTTACAACACCTATGTGTTGTACCATATACTTCGAATATAGTTTACAACATTTATTTTTATATGTTGTAGCCAATACAACACAACATTTAGTTGTTGTGAACGATAATCGGGGCCTTAATATCGTAATAAAAGTGTAGTTAGAAATATATTTTATTATTATTTATTTAAGCTCAACAATTGATTTTATATTTATTTGAAATAAAAGGTTAACTAAACCAAAAAAAAAGTAATTCCAAAAAAAAAAAAAAACAAGTATATATTCATTAATGACAAAATGTATTGTATGTGAATATTGTTGTTAGCATGAAACCGTTTCTGTACTTAAGCAAAAAAGAAACACAAAGTAAGAATTAGCCACGCGTAACGTAACATATCTTAACGTTAACGAGTCAGCTGATCATTTATTTTACATGCAAAGTAATGGCAGCGCTTACCGAATAAAAAATGTAACGTAACGGCGCGTATCAATCTGTAGAAAATAGAAATTCTCTACGTTTTTACGGAACATTTGCAAACAGCTGGCTTATTTAGGCTTGCCAAACGTCCTTTCTTAAGCTGTAAGGGTAAAGGTAGAATTAGCCACACGTAACGTAGCGTATCTTAACGTTGCGAGTCAGCTGATTATTTATTTTACATTCAAAGTAATGGCAGCACTTACCGAATAAAAAATGTAACGTAATGGCGCGTAGCAATCTGTAGAAAATAGAAATTCTCTACGTTTTTACGGGACATTAGCAAACAGCTGGTTTATTTAGGCTTGCCAAACGTACTTTTTTAAGCAGTAAGGGTAATTTTTTTTTTGTTCAATGTACTTATTCCTGCATAACACCTAAAAAAGTACGCTAATGTACTTTTTTTAATCTTTTGTATTTCTTTTTTGCCCTGAACACTTGAAACTAACATAAATAATATTAAAGAACATTTGCCACCAAAGTACTATAATTTTGAAAAGGTCTATGTTTTCAGTTTCAATTCAAAAATTTCATTTTGTAATTCTACAGAAGTTATTGAATAATTTTTTGTCAATAACATTGACATGGATCTACTGTTTGATGAATTTATTTATTTTAGAATTGGGGTTATTGCAATAGATTTAATTTTCCACTAAATTTAGTGGTAGTGGAAAAAATAGTGCATTTAATGAACTAAATATCCACTACCACTAAAATGGTTTAATTTAGTGGATAATTATTTCCAACTGCATTTAGTGGATGCTGCAATATCGTTTAGGACAGGTTAGACGATAATACTTTACGTACGTAAAATCATAGAAAAAATATTATGACATTTCATCCGTATTTTAAAAATAAGAGTAAAAATTCTACGACAGATTCTTTTACAAAGTAAAATGAAAGCATAAAATGCACATATACGTCCAGACAAAATTTACATACATACATTGTGAACCCATTCAACATAAACAAAAAATAATATAAAAGTGCATCTCTGATCCAACGAAATGTGATTGTTTTTTTAAAAATTGAAAAAAAAAACAAAGCGAGCCTTACTACTGTCAAATTTTCATCCGTATTTGCACTCAATGTCGTACGTTCTCATTACATATAAAGTTAACACGATACTATTGTATTCATTCTCTTCTACACAAAAATTTGAAAACCCGCCTTTAGGGGTAGTGCAAACGGTAATGCATTATAAATTCAATACAATAAACCCAACTCTGATTTATTTAAAATCATTTAAAAATTATTAAAAGAAAATGAATAGAATTGTTAAATAGTAGATTGTTTCAAAATTTTGAACAGAATTTGTATGTTTATATTGGCTATACCGCATCAAATGCGGCGTCTGAAATAACATTCAGTTCGAGTTTTGCCCTTTTGGAAGAAGGAAGTGAACAAACAAACTTTTAATAGAAAGTTTGGAATGCGAATTGATATTTGAAACTAATTTTAACACACTTCTTCCAAGTTTTACAATTTTCTAAAAACTAACATTGGTAAAAAATAGCAGCGTAAACCAAGTTCAAAAAAACGTGTAAATATGTACTTGTAAAAGTTTTCACCAGGGACTGAAACCGAACCCGAACCGAGATGGGTTATTGAGGGTTTATTTGACATATATCTCTGCAATACTTGTCAAAAAAACTAAAATACTTTCTATGAATACGGGCATACAATTTATTTTTAAATTTATACCAAATTATTTCACATTTGAAAAGTTGAATAGTATAGACCAAAATTTAAAAATAAAAATCCGAATAATTTTGAGCTATTACTTTGTCGTAAACAATGGTTTTTTTTCCTAATGAATTTTAAAAAAAGATTTTAATAAAAATCCAATGTATTTTTTTTACTAAAATGTACGTTTTTTTCCCCTCAATGTACTTTTTTCAATTCAATATTTGGCAGCCCTACATTTATTATACACATTTTCAGCATGAGTATTACAAAGAAAAGTAAAAATATTAATAGGAAAGAAATTTAGGAAATTTTTAGTAAATTAAAATCCGCATCCATATTTATTTATTTGTCTTTTAATTATTTGAAAAAAAAACTATTAAGTACACTATAAACAAATTACTATTTCACAATATATTTTCTGTTTTGTTTATCTCCAAAACATATGACACGTTTTTAAATGTTCTATAAGTGCACTTACGTTTCTACGTTAGGGGACGTTACATTACGATACAGCAACGTTTGGCTAACCAGGCCTTAAACGAATTCTCTTTGCTAAGTAAGAGAGTAAATGATTAAACAGAATACGACCGCAACTTCAGGCAAAAACGTCTCTCAGAGAAAACGTGCCCAAAATTAAAACGACGACCGCAACTTCACGAACTGTCATTTATTGTTTTTACATGTCTTGCATGTAAAGCTATCAAAAATTAAGTTTATAAGAGTTTTTGCAAGGAATTGAACTTATATTTTATAATTTAATCATCTTTACACACTTTTTCAATTATTTTTACTAAAATATCACTCATTTTATTTAACAAATTCCAAAATTTATTAATTTATTTAAACTTTCAAATGTTTTTTCGACTTTCTTTTGTTCTTATTTTTCTTTGTGCCAACAACAAAAACCAATGGGTTTGTTTACAAAATGTATGAAATTTAATAAAAGTGTGGTAACATTGTTGAGAGAATTTGTTTCTAAAAATGAGAGCATAAGAAAAATCGCTGTCAAAATAAAATAGATTCTATTTCACGACTGCATTCTCCAGGGTTTTTATCTGTCAATTTGTATAGAAAAAAACGTCATGCCCCAGTTCTGTTTAATCATTATCAATTATTTTTGCGGGTTCCAACATTACGACCCGCCAAGAATGATAAAACTAAAGATTACGCCATCCGCATACAATGCCGTTAGATGACGTAGTTGTTCCATTTCAAGTGTTACCAAATATATATTATATGTAAAACTTTTAATTTGTTGTGGGAAACACAAGCTTTAAGTGAAAGTTGGCAACCTTTGCAAATCAAATAACTATTGCAGTTCTACAAAAAATACACGAATACACATACATATATACAGCAGTTTACCAGCTGTAAATTATTAACCAATAGAAACACAATTTGCGTGACGTCAGAGTTCCAACAGAAAATCCGTTCTGCGCGATGTCGTAATCTTTAATTTAATCATTCTTGACAACAAGCCATAAGAAATTTTACTTGTACGTGATTCTATATCATTTATATTTTGTTAAAAGTTAGCACACAAAAAGAAAGAAATGCGCTATATACTATTTCCTATAACTTGCCGTAAACATTTGAACTATGAATGAACAATTTTGTATTATAGCGTCATGACAATTATATTTTCACAGAAAATTAGCAATTCTCGTTAAAATGAAAAGGGTAAAAAAGAAGAATCAAAAAAGAGCGAACATGAACGGGGAATACCCAATTTACAAATAAAACCTTTTTCATTTTTTGTAATAAGTAAACACAAATATAAGATTATCCGATATAACACGATTTATGCACATAATTTATACCAGGGACTGAAACCCTGAAAAAATTGGGTTCGGGTTAATCAAAATAAAAAGTTTAGGTTCGGGTTCAAAATTTAGAAAAAGAGTACAATATCAGTGGTGTTTTTTTCGATACCCATAGCCGCTTAGATAAACTGCTTCGAAAAAAACGACATACGTGCTTAAGAAATTAAATTGGGCATTACTTACAATTTTTATAAAAAAAATATGTAATTATTTTTTTAAAAACAATTCAAACAATATAAAAATAATTACATTCCTTGCCTCAGCCATATTTACAACGTTTATTCTTTTATTAATTTATGAAATGTCGTAGAATTTTAAAAAGATAACGTCAAGATGAAAAAAATCCAACTTGGCAGCATTTTTATATGTGCTTAATTTTTAAGTAGTTTTAAAATTAACCGCTTATATAAGCAGATATAAACAAAAATTTGTATGGAATATTTATATTCGGTTCGAAAAAAAAACACCACTATCATTTTTTATTTTTCAAAAAATTTTTATTGATTTTTCAAAAAAATTTTTATTTAATTTAATAATTAAAATATTTTTTAAATTTTCTTCTTTTAAATTTGATCTTTGTGGTGATAAAATAAATTTCAAAGCTGAAAAAGCCCTTTCTACGCTTACTTGCGTTGAAGGAACTGCGAAGATGATCTGGGCCACCTGATATAATAATGATGTTTCCATTTTATGTTGCTCCCAAAATCCTAAAATATTTTTTTCTTTTGCCAGCCTTTGATAATTTTCGTATATTTCCATCTTATTTTTGTGCAAATATGTGCAAAAATAATTTTTTGAAATTTATGAACCCGAATCTGGATATGTTTTGGGGTTCAACGGGGTTCGGGTTCATGGTTATAAAAGCACCGAACCCGAACCCATTTCGGTTCGGGTTCAGTCCCTGATTTATACAAATTCTTTAAAACAGTTTCTACACGCAAAATGTAAACATAAATGCATGCATCCATACAAACGAAAATCTATGCAGTTTTTAATACAATGATTATTTACCATACATTCTATAGAAAATTTTGCATAATTTGGCGGACCCCCGGTGGTTGCGGGCCTCCGGTTAAGAATCATCTGAAAACAACTTATTTAACACTAGCTATTTGTACCACCACTTCTTTTGTATTGTAATAAAGCTTTTTTATTTTGCCGTTTCACTTCCACATTCCACACTGACGTAATTAATTCTGTAAACATTGCCCTCTTCTTTCAATTACGTTTAATTGTGGGATACCAATTTTCGATCGTAGCGGAACTAAATGCGGAGACAATCGAAACGCAGAATAGGGGTGATCATGTTTTTTAAGTTTCACACGTTTTTCTTTGTTTCTCGTCAATATTAGTCTATTTATTTATCAGTTTTACTCAAAAATTTTACATATAGGCATATCCGAAAAAATGTCAACCAACAACAAATTTTTAAAGTTGATCAAAAATTATTCTTGATTATTTAGATTAATAGACTATATTTGTACTCTTACAAATATCATCATAAAATATTTTTCTGGCAGTCCATATTACGAAAATCAGGACTTAAGCTTCATCAACCTTACATTTTTATCCAAAACACGGCTGCTCCATCTTCGAAAAAGTTTTTTTTTTTGATTAATTTTCTGCAACTTTATGAAAGAAGCGCTTTAAATACTCTATTGCAACGTATTTAATAAAACTGAGTAAAGTTACGTCCACGCTTTGTAACGTCCGCAACGGAAAATAAGGGTTTTGTAAAGTTATTTAAGAAAACAACTCAAGCGACTTTGGTTTGATCATAAAAATGAATGATTACTTTATTGAAATTTAATTTTGCTTATATACTACTTATGAGAATAATTTCATTAATCTAGAATTGAGTGATTTACACATAGTTACAAAAGATCACTCAATATCCAAACATTGTATCATATTTTCTATGTGTCTTTCTTTCCTTTATTTAAATTACGTTTGACACACTTCTGATAGAATTTGGGTATATTTTGCAAACAAAGCGTATTCTGCAATATCAGCAAAACAGTGCATTTCGTACATTGAACTGATTCATATACAAGTGAGTAAGCGATCAATGACCGACCGTATTTTTACAAAGTATCTAATTTCGCATGTGTTTTAAAGTTTGTTTTCTTTTGCTTTAGATTCTTTTTAAATATTGAAATGCAAATACAGTGGATACACTACACCCCCATTCTTTCAGCTAAATTGACACCACATTAACATTCCAAACAAAACTAAAACTGTGCTTTAAAGTAAGAAAAAAAAATTCTAAAATATACAAAAGTATGTTTCTTTTTTAATATCAAATTTTGTAACGTCCGCAACGGTATCGATCTGTCCTAAAATTAAGTTCTGCTAAAAGTTGTTTTGTTTTCACAAATCTATAATTTTAAACCGCATACATCAGAGTTGTAAATGAATCATTCTTTTTTGATTTCAATTCATTTGAATTAGCTAAATTTTGAATTAATTCTTTTCAACAAAAAAAAGAATTGAATTAAATTTGAATCAATTCATTTGAATTTAGCGAACATGAATTGCAATTCATTTCCAATTCAAATGAATTAGGCAAAATGAGTTGCAATTCATTTGAATTAGGCAAAATGAATTGCAATTCATTTTTTAATTCAAAAGAATTGGTAAAAAGAATCGCAATTCATTTCTAATTCATTTGAATTGAAATGATTTGGAATTAATTCAAATGAATTAGAAAAGTAACTTGTACTTCAAATTTATCAAATCAAAAATGAATTGCATTCAATTGAAGTAAACTTGGTGTTCGGAGTTTGGTCCTTCAAGTACTACTTATGTCGCTTTTGATATACGCTGAATAACAAGACATTCAGTATTTAAAACCTATTAATAATTTATGAAATTTTGTGACGCACGAACTTTAAAGGACAAATACTTTAGTAATACTTATGAGAATTATTATAATTATTATTATATTATTAGGAGAATTATTATAAATAAGTAATAAATACTTGGATTAAAAGTAATAGAAAATGGTTGATTCATTATTAGTAGTGGATATATTTTTATTATAAAGTACAGAATAGAAGTACTTGGAAAAATGGTGATGCTTTTGCATTGCAGTCTTTTTTTCAGAATCAATTCAATTCAAGTAAATTGGAAATGTATAACGAAATCATTTTTCGAGTTAATTTAAATGAATTGGTAAAATGAATTGCAATTCATATTTTAACTCATTTGAATTAATTCAAAATCAATTCAAATGAATTGGAAATGAATTGCAATTCATTTTTTCTAACTCATTTATATTAATTCAAAATCAATTCAATTCAAATGAATTGGAAATGAATTGCAATTCTTTTTACCAATTCATTTGAATTGAAAATGAATTGCAATTCATGTTCGCTTAATTCAAATGAATTGATTCAAATTTAATTCAATTCGTTTTTTGGAGAAAAGAATTAATTCAAAATTTTTCTAATTCATTGCATGAATGATTCACGAATTAATTCAAAAATGAATGATTCGTTTACAACTCTGGCATACATCAATACTTATGAACGCATAAGAATTGAAGGGTTAAAGAAAATTAAAAAAAATAATAATTTGAGAACACAATAATCTTATTTTTTACAGACTGGCCAAAAGTAATATCGATGGGGTTAAACTAATATACGTTACAGAAAACGATATAAAAACCACAACTCAATATCTAGGTGAGAAATGGCTAAATATAAAAAATATTACAGGTGTAAAATCTCATCATCACTTTTCTTCACTTAATGAAAATTTTATCGAAATGGCACGCACTGCAGTATCTCCTAAACATAAACTACAAGTTTAAAAAGAAAATTTATATTTTTTGAAAATAAACACAAAAATATTTTTTATTTATGAGTAGGACAGTAGTCAAAAATGCAACGTCCGCAACAAATATAAGACAAAATTGTGAATAAACTAACAATTATTTTTTTGCCTCGAAAGTGGGTTTGAAATGCTTAAACATTCCTCTTTCTTTAATGTATTTGTAGTTTTTTTTGTTTATACTGTAAAATTCGCTAAAATTTATGAAAGTTTGCATTGATCTCCACAACGACTTCTGTTTTGTGTAACGTCCGCAACGGCAATTTAAGTACAATTATATCGTAACTGATAACTCAGAAAATATTTGTAACAACCATTTGAAAGTACTCTCAAAGGCCAACGTAGGTTACTTAAGAATATAACGCTCAGTCAAAAATATGCGTACGAACGTAACATCCGCAACGCAGGATTAGCCCATATACAAAAAAATAATTAATTAAAAATGATAACTTCTATGAACTACTAATGATACCACACATAATCCTGCGTCGACAAATGTGCACGAAATACACATTTGATGTCATCATATGAGTGCATACGAAATTATAGTATACTTACAGTCATGGACATAAGTATAGGCACAAGCAGTACTTTCAAATAAAATAAAAATTTTTACGTATTCCCAGACTTAAAATAATAATGTTATTAACTGATTATGACTACAGGATATGTACATTAACAAAATAACAAAAAAACTAAAACAAATTAGTTTCAGGAACAAAACAATATCAAAAAGTACTAAATAAACTCAGTTTTCTATAGGACAAAATTATAGGCACAGCCATTCTTATGCAGACAAAAAATCATACAGAAGCTTGAATTAATATTTTGTTGGCATTCCATTTTGTTTTATAACAGCCTTTAACCTATCTGGCATGGAATGTACCAATTTTTTGTGAGCTCTTCGCCTATTTTATTCCATTCTCCGATCAACGTTGCCTTAAGATCAGCTTTGCTTAATAACATCTCTGTTCGAATTCTTCGGTCCAATTCTTCCAACAAATGTTCGATGGGATTTAAGTCTGGGGACTGCGGAGGATGTGACAAGCCATGTGCGGTGTTATAAACAAGTCACTACTTCACGTCGCGAGCCGAATGTTTCGAATAATTATCGTGCTTTAATTGAAATCACTGACGTAAATATAATTTCTCTGCGCTTTTTTAAAATTTTTTTTTTCAAAATGTTAAAGCAAACAGCTTTGTGAATTATTCCCTCTATAAAGACAAGTTCCACAACACCAGCAGCGGACATGCTGCCCCAGACCATTATTATTCACCCGCCATACTTTACCTTTGGTTTAAGATTTTTTCAGTATATACTGTATTAGGCTTTATTTACAATCTAGAATGTCCAGGTCGAAAAATACTAAACTTACTCTCATCTGAGAAGAGTTCCTGACTCCAGAATCTACAAGGCTCATTTTCAAATTGTTTTGCTTACGACATTCTCTTCTCTCGATTGGTTGCAGATATCAATAGTTTTCGTCTAGCCACTCTTGAATTATAACCAGCTTGATACAGCAATCTCCGAACAGTTTCAGAGTGCACATTCTTACCAAAATCTTCCTTTATATTTTAAGAAAGCTGTGTTGATGTTATTTTCGGAAACTAAGGAAT
This sequence comes from Metopia argyrocephala, assembly GCA_963576795.1. Taxonomy (NCBI): domain Eukaryota; kingdom Metazoa; phylum Arthropoda; class Insecta; order Diptera; family Sarcophagidae; genus Metopia; species Metopia argyrocephala. Next base: position 112,636,756 of record OY756208.1, read on the forward strand.
TAAAGCGCAGCGAAATAAAATTTTCCGCAGTCATTTACTTACATTCCAGCATGATACTGATTCGAAACATTCGGCTCGCGACGTGAAGTAGTGACTTGTTTATACTACCGCACATGGCTTGCCACATCCTCCGCAGTCCCCAGACCTAAATCCCATCGAACATTTGTGGAAAGAATTGGACCGAAGAATTCGAACCAGGAAGTTATTAAGCAAAGCTGATCTTAAGGTAACGTCGATCGAAGAATGGAATAAAATAGGCGAATATATCACAACAAAATTGGTACATTCCATGCCAAATAGGTAAAAGGCTGTTATAAAACAAAATGGATTGTCAACAAAATATTAATTCAAGCTTCTGAATGATTTTTTGTCTGCACACGAATGGCTGTGCCTATAATTTTGTCCTATAGAAAACTGAGTTTATTTAGTACTTTTTTAAATTGTTTTGTTCCTGAAACTAATTTGTTTTATTTTTTTTGTTATTTTGTTAATGTACATATCCTGTAGTCATAATCAGTTAATAACATTATTATTTTAAGTCTGGGAATACGTAAAAATTTTTATTTTATTTGAAAGTACTGCTTGTGCCTATACTTATGTCCATGACTGTAATTAGAATTTTGTCACGACTTTTCTTGTGGGAACATTTTAAGTCACACACGACATTCAACTCTTTGCACAAGGAAAAGTTGACGCTTGCAGTTAGAAAAACATGTCGTGTAAGGACTCCTTAAGTTTTGCATTTCTTTTTATTTTGCTCAAGGCTCAAATATATCCATTATTTAAAGCGCTTAAGAATTATGCATTATTTTTTATTGACCCTACTATACCAAAATTACATTGGTAAGAATATTTTTTCATTTGTAGTTTGGTTTTCCATTTTGTTACTCTCTTCTATCCACATATTTGCCTTATTAGTGGAAATTCCATTCCGTGTTTTCTTAAAAAAAAAACTTTCCAACTTTAGATCTTTTTTTATTTAAACATTTTTCTTTGCCTATCATTAAAAACACGCTTAAAGAAAAAATTTTTTTACAAAATTAAATTAAACAAAAAAAACTTTTATTAATAGTTCTTTTTAACTAAATTTATTCAGAGCGCATCATTTTCTCCTTTTGTCTCTGTAACTTCTTCTTGGACAATTTCTTTTTGGCGGGCTCATCTTCGGAAGCCTTGGCCACAACTTCTTCCTTTTCGGTGAGGATAACCTCAACGTGACAGGGCGAAGACATGTAGGGATTAATACGACCATGAGCACGGTAGGTACGACGGCGCAAACATTGGGCACGGTTAACTTGAATGTGATCAACAACTAAACGATCAACATCGAGACCCTTGCAATCAGCGTTAGCTTCAGCGTTACGCAATAATTGCAAAAGAAACTCAGCGGATTTTTTGGGCCAACGACCTTGGGTGGTTTTCCATTGTTTGGCTTGAGCGCAACGACCAACACCACCATTGAAACGACGGAATGGTACACATTCTTTCTTATCGATGACAGCCTTCAAGAAACGTTGGGCACGACGCAAAGGCATGCGTTTGATGGCCTGGGCGGTTTCATGGGTGTTCTACAAAGGAGAAACGAAAAGACATGAACATTTTGAATACTTGTAAAAAAAATTTATCTTATAACAATTATTAAGTTTTTATATTCATAGATCATTTAATCTTCTTATACAATACAACAGGCTTTTATCTGTCAAATGATTTTTTTCTACGTCTATTATCTATCTAAAAGGCTAAACAATGTTTGATTTTGTTTTAAACAACTACTTAACACATTTGGCTTAACTGCGGGAATTCCCGTCATTCTTCTGTCTTCACATAAACTAATGACGGGAAATGCCGCTTATGTTCAAATAAAATTTATTAACCGTCAAACCTATATATTTTTATAATTGTACAGCAATAGAGTTGCTGGATTGTTAAACTAACAACCAAACTCTAATTTAAACATGAGAATTGCCATTTAAACTTAGTGTACACTTCCATCTTTCTTATGCCTTTGCTTTGTTTTTTTTTCGTGTAAACGTCTTCAATGAAACAAATTGCGGGAATTCCCGCACAATGTGTATAAGATATACATTGACGCCAAATTAATTGAGCTTTTAAGTGTGATCAGTTGCTGAGGTAGATTACGGCTAAAAAAATTAAAACGGTTTTCAAGCAGTATTAAAACGTACTTTTGAATTAAATTGAATATGGCTAATAAAAAATTGCAAAAACTTGTACATGAAATACTTGGAAGTTCTGAAGAGGAATATTCATCGGATGAAAACGACTTTGCAGGATATAACATTTCTAATAACAGCGATGTTGTCAGTGAAGTAGATGAACGGTCTTGAAGATGATGGGGATAGTGAATTTGATGAACTTGTAACAGAGGTTGATGGTGCCTGTACTTCAGATGTAGAAATAAGTAATGTGAATTGTGAACCTGATGAAATTTGGCACGAGAATACAAGACCTATACCATCTTTTCCGTTCAATGAAAATTGGGGAATCCAAGACGAAGTTAATAGTGTTATTTAAAAAATTTTTTAATGAATATATTATAAATTTATTAGTTTCATCGAGTAATTCTTATGCAAAAACTTTGGAGAATAATAACACCAAACCATCAAGAAAGCGACCCAAAATAGTTTTTGCTGAAATCTCAAACCAGGAAATGTTGCAGTTTCTGGGCTTATGCCTACTACAAGGTCAAAATAAAAAACCTACAATTAAAAAAATGTTTGCAAAGAGCATTTTATACTACCAACCCATATTTTGGCGCTGTGATGTCTGGCAGGCGTTTCCAGCAAATTCTCAGATGCTTCAGCTGCCATGCATTCATTACATGAAAAAGATAAAGAAGCAGGTAGGCTAGATAAAATAATGCCACTGCTTCATTTAGTGTTACAAAATTTTCAAAATAATTTTACACCTGGCAAAGAATTGTCTTTGGATGAATCTCTCATGCTCTTTAGAGGAAGATTATCTTCCCGACAATATAACAAAGGAAAGCGAGCTAGGTACGGAATAAAGTTTTACGAGCTTACGACTAAAGACGGCTACATTCTAAATGTTAAAATATACGCTGGAAAAGATATTGGAATGGTGTCAGGCTCAAAAACAAAAGCTGTAGTCCTACAGCTAATGAATCCATACCTCAACCGTGGTCACCATTTATATATGGACAACTACTACAACAGTGTTGATTTGTCTCATACGTTACTTGACTTCAAAACCCACTCAACTGGTACTTTACGTTTCAATCGGAAGCTAAGCCAAAAGTGTGTAACTAGTAAAAAACTGAAAAAAGGGGAAATGATTTGGAGAAGAATAGGAAATGTTTACGTGACGAAATGGAAAGACAGACGCGATGTTTTTTTCCATAACTAGGGCACACCATCCTTGTCTTATTGAAGTTTCGAACGGAAGAGGAGTAAAGAAAATGAAACCAATATACATTGCTGCTTACAATGAGAATATGGCAGGAATTGATAGAGCCGACCAATTGTTGTCTTATTATTCCAGTCCTAGAAAAACGATAAGATGGTATAAGAAGGTGCTGTTTCACATCTTGGACATGTGTGTGTGGAACGCCTACTTTATTTATAAACAGTTTCATCCAAAAAAGTCCTTTTTAGACTTTAAAGATAAATTGATCACAACTTTACTCAAACTACCACCTAGTGTAGCTGAAGGAAAGGATCTTGCCAATTTCGTAACAACTAGTGGACGCCCACAAAAACAACAAGGTGAGTCGTCTGTAATAGTTTTGACTGTTCAGCACTTTCCGGAGAAAATTCCATTTCCTCAAAAATATCAGGGGTCAAGCAAAAACAAAAGCTTTCAAAAGAGAATCAAATACTGCAGCAAAAATGGAATGAGAAAAGAAACAAGTTTCCAATGTAAAACTTGTGTAGATAAGCCGGCACTATGTCACGATGGTTGCTTTGAAAATTACCACATAAAAAATGTTAAAATTAATTAATTAATAAATAATTAAATTAAAATTTTTTAAATATTTTGTTTCTCTCTAATATTAATGACGACGGGATGTCCCGCAATTATATTCTCAAATATAATATAAACACTTGAAAACAAAAAGCGAGAATTCCCGTCCTAAGGGAATTTCCGCTATTTGTTCGACACAGTAAACTAACCTATCAAAATAATAAATGCGGTAATTCCCGTCATTAGATCGACACTGAAAAATATGATTCAATGATAAAAAGCGGCAATTCCCGCTTATTATTTTTATATGATGGCAGGCACCAGCTAAATTTAACTGCAGCTGAATGTGTTAATTATGGTCTATGCCGTTTACATTGGCAATTTGTCTAATTGGTTAAGAGTTTTTCTGTAACTCACTTCAGGTAGTGTTGAAACTTACGGCAAAAAAGACTACAACACTGTTTTAATGAGACAATAAATTAATTTAAGCATCTTTTTGGAGTCTATTAAGGTTGGGAAAAATCCTTAATGAACTTAAGGAAAATGCTAAAACAAGTAAACCATAGAAGAAAACGATGAAGTTAAATAATAAAAAATTCAATAAATAGAAACAGTTAATAAATCTAAATCTTGCACCACGGCCTCCCTACTTCAACTAGGCTTTAAGCTGGTGTTGTTTGTACGTGTTAATCGAACAGTCGTTTCCACTAAAATCTAATATTTATTCTTTTTGTGTTTTATCAAATTGCTGTTTTGGTTTCGAAAAATTTGACAAATGATCCTCTTTTCTAGCAAATTTTGTATAAGTAATCTATTTTTAGTTCTGGTTTTGTTTTCAGCAACTACCAAATTATGATTTATACCGATTACATTGAAAATTCATATAATTGGTTTTTTCTGTAACTCACTTCAGGTAGTGTTGAAACTTATGGCAAAAAAGACAACACTGTTTTAATGAGACAGTAAATTAATTTAAGCATCTTTTTGGAGTCTATTAAGGTTGGGAAAAATCCTTAATGAACTTAAGGAAAATGCTAAAACAAGTAAACCATAGAAGAAAACGATGAAGTAAAATAATAAAAACTATGCAATAAATAGAAACAATTAATAAATCCTGCACCACACTGCCTTCCCTACTTCAACTAGGCTTTAAGCTGGCGTCATTTGTACGTGTTAATCAACAGTCGTTTCCACTAAAATCTAATATTTATTCTTTTTCGGCTATATTTATAATAAAAAGGTAGTAGCTCATTGTACAAGACTTGCTTTATTTGTCATTCCTACAGGAGGAATTTCTTACTCGAACATTCGAGCTCTTTAATTTTTTTGGATACTGTGACCAGTTATCAAATAGAAGGTATGGAAATTTTTTAATAATATCAGTCTATAGCGGGTTATAAGCTTCCCAGTTTTTTGTGCTATACGCTAAAGAGTTGCTAACTTTTCATTATAAATGTTTGTGTTTTATCAAATTGCTGTTTTCGTTTCAAAGAATTTGACAAATGATCCTGTTTTCTAGCAAATTTTGTATAAGCCATCTATTTTTATTTATTTTAGTTCTGGTTTTTGTTTTCAGCAACTACCAAATTACCATTGAAAATTCGTATAATTGGTTTTTTCTGTAACTCACTTCAGGTAGTGTTGAAACTTACGGCAAAAAAGACTACAACACTGTTTTAATGAGACAGTAAATTAATTTAAGCATCTTTTTGGAGTTTATTAAGGTGGAAAAAATCCTTAATTAACTTAAGGAAAGTGCTAAAACAAAAACAAAAATAATATGGAGAGAGACAAAATAACATACAGGAATGTGATAAAAAACGATTTCGTTTGAAATTGAGTTCTTCTGTATTTTTAGTCATATAAAGCTGATCTTTTAATTATTTTAAAATTTCAATTATCACGTAAGTCGTGGCAGCAATAGTGGTTAAGACAATAAGTAATTCCAAATCTTTTCAAATTTGGATGTTGTAGCAAACTTGAGTTTTCAGTCGTTCCCAATTTCGATCGCAATCGATTCCACCACATACCAGATGATATCAATCGATTTAAAAAAAAAAAAAAAAAAAAACATTTAAATAAATTATTCAGTCGGTTTTTCTTATATCTGACTAATATTCATTCTGATTTTATCTAATGTGCTGCGTCTGTTCATTTAGAATTCACCTTACAAAAAAAATGGTACAAATGATCCCGCGCAAATAGCTGCTGTTCTCATCCATATTATTAAAATTGAGATGTTTTTTTTTTATTTTTTTTTCTACAATTTCATATTTAATCACACTTTATAGGGCTTTATATATAAAATTTTGGCAATTTAAAGTTTCTTTGTACATGCTAATTAAACATTTTTAAACTGAGTTAGGCAGATATAATCCATCCCGTCTTTCACATCTATATAAAATCCTTTTTGAATCTGCCTTACTTAGACGACATTGAAAGAACATGGCAACTTTGATCAGCTTAAATTAGCCTTTTGAATACAAATACTTTAAATGTATCGATATTAAGCCATATATAAGTTACAGGTTGTAAAGTTGTCCGTGTAATTAGTTTTTTAGAACATTGGCATTTAAGGCTGGGGATCTATTGCTCTGTAATTCTCTTAAGCTAAAATACTAAAATTTAAAAAGTTTAGAGGTAAGAGGAATAAAGATTCTAAATTACAATAATAGTTCAAGAATTGTATTCGTAGCCAAAAAGTTATATATCAAGTTTAAAAATTTTTTAGCGATAGAGTTTTAGCTTAGGAGAGTTACAGAATAAGGCCTCTGATATTGTTAACATATACAACGATTGTCCTCATCATTGAATTAGAAAATATTCCTAAAATTTGTCGTGATGGCTACATTTGTGCATTGGGCAGCAACATAGTTTTAGATTTATATCTAATTATAATAAATTTGGCACCATATGATAGAAAAAAATATACAACACCAAACATATATTATGCTACAAAAAATTCTTTTGATTTGAATACTATTACTGAAAACAGTAGCTTAAACAACTGCCAGTGGCTGCACATTTCCACATACAGTGTCTTCGGTACCAACATTTGTAGTTTTGACAATTGTAAACAAGTTTAAGAAGAATAAAGGATATTAATTAAATCCTTAATCTGCTGATGCTGGTTCTACCAGAGCGGATGACCACTTAGGGACCAACTCTTTTATTCTGGCATCTTTGCAAAAGTTACAGGAATATTTATTTTTAATTCAAGCACTGATTAAAGATGCGACTAAGTACTTTAAGTTAACGCCCGACTTCTAAAAAATTCTGTTGCTATTCAGTTTTATTGTCACGGCAACACACATTCATATATATTTTCTACATTATTAGACATTTTAATTTTTGTATATTTATAGTTTACTTACCTTGAAATGTACACGTAGATTTGGTCCACGGGCTTTACAGGATTTAGCAGCAGTTTCTGGCTCCTTTGAGTACCGACCCATAGTTGTTTAATTTCTGATTTGCAGACAACGCCAAAGAAAACATGAAATAAAGATGTATAAAAGTAAACATGATTAGTTTGGCTCACTCACTCAGTTCTATTTTTACAATTATATTTTATCATTTTAAAGCCTTTAAACAAGTAATTTATCCATAATATATATTTCATTTAATACGATACACGGCCAAGTTTTCAGTATCATTAATCTTAAACACTAATTATTTAACATTTTTAGGATGTTTAAAAATAAATCTGCTCGTATTTTTAGAAAAATCGTACCTTCTTCTTAGTGAATTAAACCGGAAAAGAACTTTTTTGACAGCTACTTTCAAGTTGGTAAAGCAGTATCCGCAAAAACTGGGTTGTTATTGTTTTGCAATAAAACTATATATGTCAATTTCAATAAAATCCAAACAAATGACAGAGTTGCGCTTAAGAGTTATAATAAAGATGCCATATAATTTTTAAACATAATATTGCCAGTTTAAAAGTTCAGACAAAAACATAAATTAATAGTATAATGCCATTACACATGAAAGTATTTACTTGAATTTTTTGTATATATTTATTATAAATAAAATTCGTATACAAAAAAGAAATTTCTGACAGCATTTTATACAAGCATGAAAGTGATAATTCGTTTAAAAATTAAGTCGAAGCAAAAGTTTACAAAAATTGTAATACTATTGGAACTAAAAAAACTATGTAGAAATGAAAAGGATTTCGATTTTGAGATGTTTTAATTTTATGGCTTGTTCTTTGAAGACGTCGGACTGAAAACACTAATGAATCATGTATGGCCGAATACGAAGCAATTTGATTTTTCATAACACATTTTTCGTCGGAATTACGTTATGTAGTGCAAGTGTATTCTATGTAGTGTTAGCACCCAATATTGACATTCCACAATAAAACTCCATTTGTTTACTTTTGCTCATACAAAATTAATATTTTCAGCACAAAATCGGTTATCCTAAAATGGCGGCAAAAAGAAAAACAACTGTTAATTGTAAGCAAAGAAAATACTAAAATACAGTATCCCACGGACAATTGCCTCGACAAAAATATCAATATTTTTTTTGGCAATTATGCGCGGAAGTAATTTAAATGAAGAGGCAATTAAACGAAAACGCTTAATTGCCTGTATATACTGCCGTTAATACATGTGAAAAGCAAGTAACATTATACTTATACTTATCTTGTTAGACTTTAATTGCATGGTTTTATCAAAAAAGTAGTTTGAAAGTATATTTAAGTGACATTTTATGCCTGCATGAACATAGTTAGTTAGGCTGAAGTTTTTAGAAAATAATTATTTTGGGTAATTAATCGAAAGAATTTTGAGCGAAATTTCTTTTTGGGGAAAATATATTTGAGGTAATTAAGCGAATAACGCAGTTAAGCGAAATTTGTTTAACCGTGGAATTTTATTAAAAAACGGTAGGAAAAAAGATGGGGATTTAGAAATTGAGGTAAATAAATGTGAAAGGCAACTAAGCGTTGGGCAATTATCCGGAGAATACTGGAATAGAAAAGAAAATAACACTTTTAGAAGTTGGTGAATACTTTTGTTAAAAAAAAAAAACAAAACAACCTGTGTTTAGTATGTAAGTGTAAATGGCAGAAATATTCCCTATATTTAAACTAATTTTGTTGGACGAATATAAATTGCTGTTTTCTTTGGTTTTCACAGGAAATTCGTGTTACAAAAACCAAAAAAATCTGTCAGTTGTTACGTTTTTTACACAAAAAAATAAAAAAATTACGTTTGGTATATATGAATGAATTTATACGTGTGTATTGTAGACAAATCGTATTCTATGTTGTTCGTTTCACCATTGCTCTAATTTGAAGGCATTTACATTAGTGCTGTCAAATTCTGCTACTTTTTATTACTCGGTAATATTGAATACTTTCATTTCGGTACCCAATACTACTCAATACTTTTAACGGATTTTATTTTTAAGAGAAAACAATTTCATAAAGTATTGTGTTTTTGAACAGAAATTTGTTTGGCCGTTAAAATTTAAATTTTCCATACAAGTTCGAAGAAAAAATACAACTCTTAAAGTATTGAGTAGTTACTTTTAAGTATTTTGTACCCAAAAATTAGTACAAATACTCGATACTCGGTACCCATTACTCAATACTTTGCCAGCACTAATTTATATATAGAACGTTAGCTTTTTAAACAACTATGTATTTCTAAATACATGTTAAAGGAAATGTTTTTGTAGCCTGCGCGTGCCACAAACTTCATGGATTCATATCAATAATTAACAGTAGGAGTTATTGGAAAATGTGAATTAATGTGTAATATCGTATGGAAAAGGGAAAAGAAAAAATCCAAAAGTCAACAAAATTATTGATGATTCGAAAATACAAGACATGAAGTCTAAAATCTATGAATGAGATAAGAAACAATGTTTAAAATATTTACCCCAAACTGTGAAACACAGACTAGAGATTTTTTATACTTTTTTAGTAACAAAATGTTAATTTTCAAAAGGACTTTAGCCAGCCGCCACTACTGAGAAGGAGAGCACGTAAACGTACTAAATATACAAATGGAATTAGAAAATATTATCTTCATTGTAAAGCGGTGAGCAGCGATGCCTATTTAGTTCTTTTGATTGTTCAAAATGCAAAATTTTTTATTATTTTTAAACTTTGTATTGATATTTGAGGATTTTTATATTCTATACTTCTTTTTCACAATAATCTAATTTTGTAGGTGAAATTAAAAAAATGTCGTACTTTTAACTTGAAATTTAAATGAAATAATTTAAACATCACTTTTTGCTTCTTTAAACTAGATATTACTGTGATAGTCACCCACGTCTGGTATGCCGTATTTAAGCCATTATCATATCATGTGCTTATACTTGATCTCCGCTACTCTAGCTATATAGAGACATACTTTCCCATTGCACGTAGATTCAAGAATTTTGACCATAACATTTTCAGAAATGAACTCTGTGATAATTCAAACACGTCTTGTTTGTAGTTCGTTTATTAATAATATGATTTTTATTTTATTTTTAAATACATAAAATTACAAAAGGTATACATATACAGTAAATACACTACAATACCCCTCGCTTAACTTAGACAGACGGTAAACAATTACAAAAAAAAATCTTAACTGTTAATATATTTAATTGTTTTTAGTTTTGGATCGTAAATTGTACGATCTTACGTTTGTGCTATCTTCTAGATTTCTATAACTTAAAATATTTCTGTTTTTATTAACTTCATTTGAAATCATAGGTGTAATAGCTTGTAGTGGATCGTGCAAGATAGTATTATTTACTTCATCCTGTCTTGGAATAATTTGATTTATATGTCTTTTCCAAAATTTATTTTTAGTTGTCTTAACAATATAAGTTTGTTTACCAATCTTTTTGGAAACAATAGCTTTTGTCCAAACAACTTTATTCGAATTTGAATAATCTTTGACCATGACGCTATCATTTACGTTAAACATTTTCTGTCTTGGCCCTTTAAAATATTGTTTTTGTTTTGCTTGTTGTTTCGCAACAAAAGCCTTTACTTCTTCGTTGTTTTTGTGAATCACATTACGTTTTTCATTTAACAAATCTAATCTACATCTGATTTTTCTTCTATTAAACATTAAATAAGCTGGAGATACACCAGTACTTAAATGTATAGAATTGCGATAATCAAGTAAAAATCTATTAAGTGCGTTGTTGAACTCATATGATGGCACTTTGTGAAGATTTCGGTATAAAGCCATCTTAACCGTTTTTACTGAGTTTTTCGCTTGTCCATTCGTGGCTGGATAACCCACTGGTGACGTAATATGATTTATACCATTAATTTTTAAAAACATTTTAAACTGATTTGAAACAAATTGTGTTCCATTATCGGAAACCAACACCTTAGGCAACCCGAACCTTGCAAACATTTCTCTTAAAACTGATATAACTGCAGAGCTCATTGTGTTTGTTCCCATATCTACACATTCTAACCACTTGCTAGTACTATCAACAATAATCAGGCACCAGCGCTTCATAAACGGCCCAAAAAAATCTATATGAATTCTTGACCAAACTTCATCAGATCTTTTCCACTGCACCAATTCACTACGGAAAGGATTTGACCTAGTTAATAAACATGGTTCACAACTACTAACTATATTTTTCAAATCTTTACATTGATTTGGCCACCAACAACATTCTCTAGCCATAGCTTTCATCTTAATTATGCCTAAATGTGTAGCATGTAAAAATTTGATTACTTCTGATTGCAACTTCTTTGGAATAATTAGCCTAAATCCCCAAACTAAGCAACCGGACTCTTCTGACAATTCTGTTCTTCTTATAAAATAAGGTAATAAATCAGAATTTTCACTTTTGTCTGGCCAACCCTCGTTAACCAGTTTAGATACTTGCTGTAACAACTCATCTTTTTCCGTTTCATTTCTAATTCTATCCAAGGTTAATATATGATTCGAAATCGTTGTATCTTTAAAAAAATATAAGTACACATCATCGCATGACTTCTCATGATCGGAACTATCTCCTTGGAAACCTTGAGAAATAATCTGCAATGTTACTTTTTGAGTTTACATGTGAAATATCAAACTGATAACCAGATAAAAACAACGCACTACGCTGTAATCTATTCGAAGCCATTATTGGAATTCCCTTTTTAGGACTGAATATTTGTTGCAACGGCTTATTATCTGTTACTAAAGTAAAATGTCTTCCAAACACATATTGATGGAACTTTTTAACACCAAAAATTATTGCAATGGCCTCACGATCTAGCTGTGAATACCTTTTCTCCGCTCCAGATAATGAGCGAGATGCAAACTTAATTGGTCTTTCATTCCCTTGATGGTCAATTTGTGACAATACCGCGCCAACCCCTACTGGACTTGCATCCACAGTGATCTTTGTACTATAGTCGGGATTAAAATGAGCTAAGCAATTATCAGATAATAAAAGCCTTTTTAGTTCCTCCACTGCTTGCAAACATTTATCTGACCACACATATGGTTTATCAACGTGTAACAATTCATGAAGAGGACTAAGGATAGTGGAAACGTTTGGCAAAAACCTTCTATAGAAGTTTATTACTCCCAAAAATGCCTGTAACTCTTTCAAGTTTGATGGATGTTTCATCTCCAGAATGTCTCTTACTTTCTCTGGATTCATGTGAAGCCCATTACCGTTAATAACGTGTCCTAAATATGTAACACTCTTGCGAAAAAATTCACATTTACTTCTAGATAATTTAAAACCTGCATTACTTAGCAACTTTAGTACTTTATCAACTCTATCTAATAAAACCTTGCGATTAGGAGCTGATATCAAAATATCATCAAGAAATACTACTACACCCTCTATTCCCATCAGCAAAGAATCCATTATTTTTTGGAAAATTGCCGGTGCTGACGCTAACCCGTAAATTAATCTCGTATACTGAAAAAGACCCTTAGAGGTAGAAATAGTTGTGAACTTTCTTGACTCCTTATCCAGTTCTATTTCCTGATATGCCGTACTTAAATCAAGCTTTACAAACTCTACTCCACCATGCAATTTAGCGAATATTTCCTCAATTCTAGGTAATGGATATCTTTCAACACTTAAATTAGGATTTAATGTGACTTTAAAATCTCCACATATGCGAATTCCTCCATCTTTCTTTAATATAGGGACAATTGGTGTACCCAACTCACTATAATCTACAGGTTCTAATACCTTCAGCGCCACTAACTTATCCAATTCTGCTTCAACTTTATTTTTAATAGCAAAAGGCAATGGTCGCGGTCTGAAAAATTTTGGACGAGTACCCTCTTTTACATGTAAATGTGCCTGACTTTTCTTGAACAAACCCAACGAACCGTCGAATAAAGATCCATATTTTCTAAAGAAGATATTTTCGTTGTCAATCTGTTTAGTAAAATTTAGATTAGAAAATTCAATATTAAAAGATTTTAAAAAGTTTCGACCCAACAATGGAGGTCCACCATCTTTAATAATTAAGAACGTCATGAACTTATTTTGGTTTTTGAAACTCACATTTACATTACAAGCTCCGAGAGTCGTAATATAAGCACCATTATATGCCCTCAACAACGTACTTATTTTTTGAATTTTGTGATTGTGGGAAAGATTAATTTTAAAGAAAGTATCTGAAATAACATTATTTTCAGAGCCTGTATCTAATTGCATTTCAAAAGGTTCACTGTTAACGTAAACCCTGACTTTAATCGGAGTATCCCGTGAACTGTTAAATGCAAATAGACTCATTTCTGAACTATCCACGAAATTTACATTTCTAGTTTTTTCGGTACACATTTTCTTTAAATGACCTTTACGTTTACAAATATTACATTTATAAGACTTAAACTTACAATTTTGTTTGCTGTGATTTTTATACCCACAAACTTCACATGGTTGATGTTGCTGCTGTTGTTGATGTTTAACATTTTCCATTTTCTTATTTTTGTGTAAATAGTTAAATTCGTCCTGCGTTCTTTTAACCACAAGCTCATTGTGTTGTTTTTGAATATACTCGACTGGGTTTGCAATCGTTACAACATCCTCAAAGCTTGAGGATATATTTTCCAAGAAAATTTTGTCACGTGCTGAGCCCTTTTCCAAACCCATGACAAATTTGTCTCTTAATAACAAATTTAGGCTATCACCAAACTCGCATTTTACGGCCAACGCTCGTACTCGTGCTGCCCATTCGTTCATAGATTCATGCGATTCTTTTACAGCACTATAAAATTTAAAACGTTCTAAAAATGCAGATGTTGCCGGTTGAAAATGATTACGCATTGCCGTCAAACAAGCATCGATTGAAACGTTTTCAAGTTTTGCTGGAAATAAAAGATTTTCCAATAAAGTGTAAACATTATCAGCCAGCGCAGTTAACAGCTTTTTCCCTGTTTTCATCGGTGGTCGACATTGCAATAAAATATTGCTGCAGCTTCTTTTCGAATATGCTCCAAGTATTTATTTCATGATCAAAACTTGGAACTTGTATATGCATTGCTGCACCACTAATTGTTTTATCCGTAGGCATTATTTATTCGGCCTTATTATGAGTGTCGTTGTCGTAACATAAATAAGTCATTTTTATAAATTGGTATCATGATTGTCGAAAAACGACAAAAAGCAACATTGTTAATGATTCTATTACAATTTTCGATATCATGAGTGTCGCATTTAATTGTCAAATGTTACAAAAATTGTCGTTAAATATTTTGTTCACGACAACGTAAAAAAATTAAAAATATAATGGATTTAGACAAAAAGTAAGTACATATAACATATAAATTAAATTTTAACATTAAATTTAAACTTTTTCAATAAATTTTAAGGGTTAAAATTACAACACCAAAACAATTTTCCAGAATGGTAGAACTATTGGAACAAAATCCAACTTTAGGAAGAGGCTATAGTTCTGGCGTTCATAAAATCAACGCTAAACAAGAATGGAACAAAATGTCTGCTCAACTTAATGTTTTAGGGCCACCAACACGTACAGGAGATGGTTGGATGAAGGTTTGGGCTGACTACAAATTAAAAATTAAAAAGAAATTAGTTCACAATAAATCTGAATGTAATGCCACCGGAGGAGGTTCCTTCAAACAGTACGTTTTATCTCCAACAGAAGAAGCTGCCGCTAATTTGTTGAAAATGAGTACAATTATAAATCCTACCGGTGTTGCCTTTGGTTTTCAACGCAATAACCAAATTCAAAAAAATATAACTGAAGAGGATGTAATTATGAATGAGAACATAGAAAATGAAGAACCAACATTTTCATATTCAACACAAAAAGATACAAATAACAAGCCCACTAAACGCAATGACAATCCTGAAAACGCAGATATTTCACATTTAAAAACGAAAAGTTTTGAATATCTAATACAAAGTGATGAACTTCTTCAAGAGCCGAGCTGCTCTAATACAACAAAGAAAGCAACAAGTAAGAAAACACCAAAAAATGACCTTCTTGAGGAACAGCTACGAGTACAAACAGCGTTATACACAGATGTGAAGAGTTGTTTAGCTGGTATTGAGAGATACCAACGAAAACATTACAAGCTTGAGGAAGAAAAACTAAAACTATATAAGGAAGATTTAAAAAGGAAAAATGAAAAGTTTAAACTGTATAAAGAAGAATTAAAAAATAAGAGAGAACATAGAAAAGAAATGTTAAAAATAAGAAAAGAAGAAATAGAAATTGAAAAAAGACGAATTGAATTAGATGAATTTATGAACAGTTTTCGTCGTTAAGAATGTATCAAACTTTAGAAAGAAGTGAATTCATTTTTTTTTTTTGTTTTTTAATTTAAGTTTTTATTTAGTTATAATTTTTTTTATAAAATTCCAAAAGATATGTAAAGTTATAAAGTTTTAGAAACACTTTTAAATAAAAATAAAGTTTTTAACGTGTTTTTTAATATTAATTTAAACAAAAAAAAATTTTAAGCCAAAATTAAAAAAAAATGATAACTTTAATGCTTTTAAGACTTTATAAAAGCACTTTCTGAGACTTTATAACACTTTTTAATAACTTTAAATTTTACTAGATAAGTCCTATTAGTTTTTATTTTTTTTCTAATTTAACAGAAATAAAAATGAATTAAATATTTAATGATTGCATTATTGATAACCTTATATTTGATGCGTTAAGATCATCATTTACCACAGAATTCGTTGATGGTATTTCATATACTACATCAACTTCAGGAATTTCTGCATTGAAATGAATGCATATGTTGTGTAAAGCTGCACAAACAGCAGTGATTTTGGCAGCCATGTCTGGAGAATAATGCAACTGTCTTGCGCCAAGTATGCAACGGAATCTGTTTTTTAAGACGCCAATAGTTCGTTCGACTACATTTCTAGTTCTTGCGTGTATGGAGTTGAAACCCGCTTCTGGAGAACCTTCACCAGCTGATCTGAATGGTGTAATTAAATATTTTTCTAAAGGGTAACCAGCATCTCCTAAAAAAAATATTTACTTTTTTATTACAGTTTGGAAAAAGCTTATAAGACCAAAAAGCAGTTATCTAAAATTATACAATGATTTCAGAATTTAAATCATCTTTTTATAAAACATTAGGCTGCTTCTTCTTACAAATAGGCTGCATCTGATCACAAAATATACTTCCATTTTACTACAGGCCATCGACATGTTCTTTTGCAAATTGAAATCTTTATAAATCCAAAGTGTGATTGACTCTATTTTATTACACACCAGTGTAGTTCGTTTTTAGAATTTTATTTGCTTAATGGATCCATCATTTAAATTAGAAATGTTGACTGCATACTTACCTAGTAACCAAGTATTTCTTTCCCCATTATCGTATTGTTCTCTTAAAAACTGCTTTAAGTCGCTAATGTTCCAAACTAAAGAATCATGTACAGATCCCTGATGATGTGATGATATATATCGAACTCTGAGTTTATGATCACATACCTGTAACATTGCATTTTTAGTGCCAAATTTATTAAACATTTAAGTTTTGATATTACCACAGTTGCGTTAAGGCTAAAGAATCCTTTTCGATTTCTGTATTTAAATTGTTCTTCCTTTTCTGGAGATGTTATATTAATATGAGTCCCATCTATACAGCCTATTACGCCGGGAAACCCAGTTTTATTATAAAAATATTCTTTAATTTGATATTTTTCATTTTCTTCCGTTGGAAAAGAAATCCATTCAGGACAAAGCTCACTATGCATTATATTAATGCACTCGTGGAAAACATTGCTTACTGAAGATTGACACATACTAATATTATAGTCATTTCCAGCACCCTTTTGATAGCTACCCTCAGCGAGTATCCGCATTGTTGCAGCAAGTTTTAAAACATTTGGCAAACTGGTCACTCTTGTCGACTGTTTTAATTTAGGTGCTAAAAAAAATTTTTGTATTTAAAATAAATTTTTTTTAATACCGCCAAAAACAGCTGTTGCTGACAGTTTCAATAACCGGGTTACTCATAATCAATTAAAATTGTAAAAATTATGAGTCAATGTGTGTTTTTTCATCTATTACAAAATTGTCGCAGTCGAAAATTTTACTTAATACCAAAAAATATTAAACACGACAACGACTACGACAACTGTCGAAACACGACAACGACACTCATAATAAGGCCGATTATCTTAACTCTTTATAATCTCATGCCGTAAAAACAAAAAATAAAATTTTTTTTTTTTTTGAAATTATTTAAAAAAGATTTTTTTTAAATTAATAATTTTTTCTCGTCGCCAATGTGATAATTCAAACACGTCTTGTTTGTAGTTCGTTTATTAATAATATGATTTTTATTTTATTTTTAAATACATAAAATTACAAAAGGTATACATATACAGTAAATACACTACAAACTCTATAGACCGTTTTTTCAACGTGATTGCCATCTCGTACAATTTACTCGAGAACCACTTAGGCCCAGACTTCAACTTCATATTTAAATGACATTTAAATGCAAATTTCAGTTTTTCAGCGCAAAGTAAAATAAAACTTAAATGCCATTTAAATGACCAACCTTGTTCATTTGAGTTTTACATATAAACACATGTTCTCGCCATCTTGTTTTTACGCTTTGCAAATAAAAATGAAACAATCAACAATGTTTTTTATAAAAAATGTTTTTTATAAAAAAATGGGCATATTATGAACAAAACTCGTCTTTAAATAATAAAATTAATATATATTAATTACGTTTATTGTTATTAATTGATGTTTATCAATAGTATTTTTATTATTTTGTTGGTGTTTTATTTTGGTGCAGCCAATCACAGCTGTTTCAGCGAAAAATTCTGCAAAGTTTATTTACATTTGGTGATGCTACCGTACTTTTATCGCAATTAAATACAAACTTAAATTTATGACTGAAAAACTGAAACTGTATTTAAATGCCATTTAAGTTTAAATTAAAATTAACTAATTTCACATTTAAATATGAAGTTAAAAATTGGGCCTAAGTTTCATTTAAGTTTTACATGTAAACACATGTTCTCGCCATCTTGCTTTTACGTTTTGTAAATAAAAATAAAACAATCAACAATATTTTTAATTTTTTTATAAAAAATTGGCATATTATGAATAAAACTCGTTTTAAATAATAAAATTAATACATATTAATTACGTTTATTGTTATTAATTGATGTTTATCAATAGTATTTTTATTTTATTTCTGGTGTTTTATTTTGTTGCAGCCAATCACAGCTGTTTCTGCGAAAAATTCTGCAAAGTTTATTTACATTTGGTGATGCTACCGTACTTTTATCGCAATTAAATACAAACTTAAATGTATGACTGAAAAACTGAAACTGTATTTAAATGCCATTTAAGTTTAAATTAAAATTAACTAATTTCACATTTAAATATGAAGTTAAAAACTGGGCCTTAATGTACTTACAAACCAGTACATCCCTTGGAAAAGCGTACTTTCAATGAAGGTTCAAAACAAAATTCGTCGAAGAATGTAAATGTAATATATATAATTATAATATAAATATAAATTTTTCAGAAACACGGGAGGGGTTTCTCGAGCATGTTGGTCTTCAATGTAATTATTCCCTATTAAAAAAAAGCGATAAAGCACCAAAATAAAAACATTTGTCATTTTTTAAAATCATACATATACATGTGGAGAAAAGTTTTATTTTTGGCTGTGTAAAACAGTTTAATCCACAGAATTAATTATATATAATATATAAATTGATATTAATTGGTCTGTAATTTTTATATTTCAACTCTAGCAAGCTGGCAATATTTTTAAAACATACATACATTAAAACCGTTTTATCATATTCATAATGCAGTGTAATCATATTTAAAGCTAAAAGTTTGGCATCCTTGTTTTTTTCAATACAATTTAAAAAGGGGTTGCTGTCAAAGCAAGGCAACAACAAAACTATGGTTGGGTGGAAGGAAAACTTAAACAGCAACAAAAATATTAACGAAAAGGAAGAGAAACTGCAAAAATCAGCTT
The DNA here is from genome assembly GCA_963576795.1 of Metopia argyrocephala. Taxonomy (NCBI): domain Eukaryota; kingdom Metazoa; phylum Arthropoda; class Insecta; order Diptera; family Sarcophagidae; genus Metopia; species Metopia argyrocephala. The sequence goes on from OY756208.1 coordinate 112,656,153, forward strand.
GAAACACAAACACACTCATGCATACGCGCGGCATGACGGCAGAAAGGAGGAAAAATCTTGAGCAAAACACGAATTTAACATTACTAAGTAAAGTTTTAAGGCGCGAAGAGGTGCTGTAGCAGAAATAAAACATCAAAACGCGCTTATAATTTTAATAAAAGAAAATTAGGAAAATAAAAGAATCTAGTGAAAGTGAAATATAAGCAAAATATAAAATAAATACTAAATAACAGGCTGGTGTAACGTGAGTTGTTAAAAAGTGAGCCTGCAAAATTGTAAAATAAACAAATTTTGTTTTTTATTATTTGTTTTCTAAGGTAATTAATGTTAATTTTTTTCCAATAAGAATTCTATTCCCAATTTTTATTTCTTTTAACTGTAATTTTGTCTTTGCTATGAGCGTCCTTTTCTTCGTAGTTTTTACAATGTAAGTAGCTGTCTTCAAAACGCCACCCCAAAAATACAATACAGACTTTAGAAAATAAATTCAAGGGTTTTTTTAAGATTTAAGTCTGTATTAAAGATTTGCTATAAAGAAAACATAGGTATTTACAAGTTGATTATTATAGTGTGAGTAAGCTTATGCTTATAGGCAATAATGTTTTACACCCTTCTCTGGCAGGCAGGCAGACTGGTTTAATTATTAAACCCTACTTGTGTCATCATCATTTATGAAAATACGAAAATACACACATCCATATGAAAATATGCATGCACACATATGTAAATCGTACATAGGTATATTGTTTGATTTTGTAAAAGGTTTTCTCTCTTTTATTCTCTTATAAGTTTTCTCTCTTCGTTCGCCAGTTTTTAAAACTACGTTTTAATCCTTAATCTTCTGTGATTTATTTTTCTTTTCTCTCTTTTATTACTAAATTATATTACAGCGTTTTATACAGCCATACAAACACAATTGTTTACCTACGTATGTATGTATATCAAAAAGCAAAAAAAAAAAAACAAAAACTATAACATATTTTAAAGGAATGACATCAACTAGGTATTATCATCATATTCATTTTTGTTGTTTGTTCCCATATAGATTCATTTTTTTATCTTCATATGTATGTAGAAGTAATTGTTGATGTGTTATGCCTTGTTTGCATTTGTGTTTGTATGTCCTTTGTATATTGTGATATGTACATATAAACATGTGGTTTTATTATCGTATTCCATTTTACCGTTATTTTGTCAAGTTCGCTTAGTTCATTATATTAATAGTTTTTACGTTCTTTCTGCTTTTGTTGTTGTATTACCAAATATCTACATATCGTCAATGGAATTAAAGAACGCCGTAACTGACAAAAAATCGAAAATACGTTTTTTGCATCATTTTTATCAGAAAAAAAAGACGCGTCGATTGGCCCAGGTCCCAGATTTCTACGATGAAAATAAATTCACTTACGCCGTCTGCGAACTGAAAAATACAAGTTATTTGTTCTACTTTTATAAAAGTTTTTTGGCTCTGGTGAACATATAAGGTTTTGTCAGTTACAGTGTTCTTTAATTCCATCGACGATATACATCCGCACATATCTTTCTGAATGTACCTACATATATAAATGAATGTGTGTCTTTCAATAGATTCAAACGCCATACATCCAATCACCGTGAAAATTTGGGAAATTACTAAGTAGGTATATTCCTGGGAAAGCTTTTTTCAGAAAGTGGACGGAATTGGATAAATGCTAGTGGTACATCCCATATAAACTAAATACATACTGATTTTTGTTTATCTTGAGAACGATTGAAGCTACTAAGCTTAGTCTAAATGACTTGATGATCAAATCAAATCATTAGTAAAAAAGTGGATGGAGTTGGACGTGGTACCTCCTATACAAGTTAAATAAAAATATTTGTATATCTTGATAACAATAAAAGCGAATATATTTAATTGGATCAAAATTAAAGTTTTTATTTAATTCAGATAGCGATAGCGAAGCACGCCGATATATGCCAGTTGTCAATAATTTTCTTTAGAATTTGTACATCTGTATGTATAAGTATGTATGTTGTTTTTATGTGCAACACAACTCAATTTTTAAAAATACACTAACACAAACAAGTTCATTTCGTTGTGTGTATTATGTATGAGTACGTGTAAGTTTGCTTTAGAGCAGTGATGTCCACAATTCTCTTTCCCTATCACGCGTGATAGGAAAACAAATTCTGCTTGCGTCGAAGTCAAACACGTACAGAATAAAAAGAAATATTGTTACTCTTGCTCTTTTAATATTTTAGCTTCTCTCCAACATAGTGCAGGGTTGGATAGTGCATATTTTTTGTATCATTTTTATTTAACTGAAATAATTATTCATTATTTCCTCCAAATTTAGGAGACCTCGGTACTCCTTTATTCTTAATAGATCGGTCACATGTCTATCGGACAATCGATTTCGTACTTTACTCAAAATTATGAAGAAATATTTATGAAGTTATAAACAGAAAGTAATTCGAACATTCCCATTTCTGGTAGAAGTAAGCAGAGTCTTTTCTCTGCTTCATACACAAGCTCAAGTGTGTTTATGTAGTAGTGGACATCACTGCTTTAGAGAGTATCTCTGTTTTTCTATCTCTTTCTCGCTTTTTATTTTTATTATCCTTTTTTGTGTTGTTATATTTTATTTCTCGATTCAATTCGTGCTTATATTATTTGTTTTATATATTGTTATTGTTGTGTTGTTAATGTTTTTTCTTTGTGTTTCTCCACTTGGAAAGAAATAAGAGCTTTACCACTACATATTACAACAATATGGAATTTTATTATAATTACTATCGATTAGTTTTAAAATGACTGCTGACGAATTTATAAGTACGTGTTTATAAAATAAATCCTTAATTTGTTTTTCTTAATAGTGGTAATAATAAAATTGATATTTAAAATGCAAGTTTTGTAATATAAAGTGTAAATAAAAAATAATTTTAACAGAAATGCAAAACCTTACTTAGTAAAAACATAACCACATTTACCACACAAAATCACTTTAACCTAAATTTTGTTAAAACTAATTAATTTTTTAGCTTCTTTTCACACAATTTATTTGCAATGTTATTATTGTTGTGAAATTATTACTTGTAAATATTTGTAACAACATAAATAGTATATTCAACAATAATATCTGCCATATGGTATGTAAAGTTCCTGTTATCATCACACTCTTAAAACGTGAGTGATAATCAGTGTTGCCATAGTTTAATGAAATAACATAAATTGGTAGAATTTGAAAATATGCAGAAACTAAACATGAATGTAACAGGCTGTTCATAGAAGACGAATGAAAATGATGTTTTGATATTTAATGATAGTATGATATCTGGTTTATTTTAAGAGTAATTAAAAACGTTTCTTCAGTAGTGTAATAATAAATAAAGTGCTCAGTAGTGCTATGGGTTGTTATAGTTGTATGGGTTCCTAACAAAGAATATGATTTGTATTGGTGAGTTTGTACTTTGTCTTCGAAAAACTAAAATGGTAAAATATGAAAAATAATTACTGACACCAAAAGCCGTAAGTTTGGAAATAAGAGCCTCGTGCCGCCTGACTCTATTAAACGCCTTGAGATATCCATAGCAACAATTTTGCTTTCACCAAAGCGGTGAACAGACCCGCTTCACCTAGCAGAGAGAAGTATCAACAAGTCACCAGTGGAGCGGCCACTATGAAAGCCATACTGACGATCACTTAGCAAGCAATTGACTCTAAATACCTAATTAGGTGATGGTTTATCATGATCTCGGAACTATGTAGCATTATTACTTATTCTCTTAACAAAAGACCGAAAGTTCTTACTTCCCCGAGGAAAAGAAAGAACTTTTTCATGAAGGCGCTGCTAGTGTGAAGCTTTTTCGCGTCTTAGTACTGTGGCTCACGAAGATCTCGCCTGTTTGAGTAACGAATCAGTAGGTGCTTACTTACTGTTGCGCCAATTCCTGAACGCTTCCACGGGCTCTTGCGTAATGAAAACCTAAGCGTTTCGTAGCAGTTGTTAAATTCTCATGAAGCCTGGATAACGGAAAAGACGCAGTTATGGTACAATATTCTGAATTGCTGAAGTGCAAGAGCCTCAACTTCATACTTGTTAAGGTGTGAAGTGAGGAAAAGGACAAGTATTGGTTCATTCACTAGTTGCACAAGATGATTGTGTGCGGGGAAAAACAGATCATATTGGCCTTCTGGATTCGTGCGGCCAGAAAGTATTATGACATTGAAATCACCAGCAACAACAATTTCGCTGTTCGGATTCTTGAAATTGAGTCAGAAAGAGAGTCGAAGCCAGAAAGGCTAACCTCTCTTTCTGCATTAGGACTTCTATAAGGAAACTCAAAATGCAAAAGATGTGCCCTGATTTTGAACTTAACCTAGCATAACCTTTTCATTACAATTTTTCTACTGAACATGGAAACATTAATTTTGCAATTACTAAAACTACAATTATTTTCTTAACTACTTCCGCAGAAAGACTGTCATAAAAGTGGTTTATATTTTGCATTTTCTCACGATCAGTTAAAAAATAATAAAATGTGGTTTAGTTAACTAAATTCACTTGGTAGTTTAAAATCACTAATGTTGGGAATAAAACAACTTGCACTTGAATTTATTGGAAACACATCAATTTCAAAATTTGATGAATTTTGACATTTCATCCATTTTTAAGGAATTTGAACAGCAACGTAATTGGAACCGCTACCGAATACACATGTGTTTCTTGTAAGCAACGTCAATCAATAACTTACCGTTGATATGACAAAAACGTACATGCTGCTTTTATAAAACGTAATTATACCGTTTTATTTTTACGTACTCAACTCAAACTGGTAATAAAACCATGTTATAATCATCATAAGGTAGTCCCAGTTTGAAATAGCATAGAACCCTGTGGTTTTGCAACCCTGCTTATCTTAGAATTGTCAAATAAAAGCGACACTGTGTGTTTTTACGGGTTTTATTTGAATATTTTTAGATTAACACAAGATTTTTGTTTATTAACAATTCAAAGATGTTTTTAATTTAATTTTACAAAATAACAAATTTCTTTTAAGAAAATTTTTAAAATAACACAAAAAAAAAACCACTCTCGTGAAATGTATTCTACTGACTGTTTTATATGAACTGTTGCTTTTTCTCCTTATTCGTTTTACTTTCAAGTTTGAGATGATTTATGTTGATTTCAGTTTTTGGAGAGTTTTGTCAGTCATTTATATTTTGTCAGTGATGGTAGCTTTTGTTCACGATGTGAACATTCTCCCCGCCATGACAAGCCTGAAAAGAAACCAGATTTTAAATAACTATTCCAATTAACGTAAATATCTAGTGGGTATTGAGGGTTTTTTAATGAGAAAAAATACTTGGGTTCTGGAAATTTATTTATTGAGTGTATGAGCCCATTATAAGCCATCCTAGGGTAGAGTCTTGTGCCATTAATGAACTACCATCTATACGGATTATATTGGACTTCAATATTTTGCTGTATAAATCCCCTCCAAGTTCTATTTCTGCTGAAGCACTACTGTAGAATTCTGGATCCGCTAATGCAAGATTTTCAAACTTTTGCCTTATCGATTCTTTAATGGGTGTAGGGTATGGAATTTTTGGCAAATCTCGAACTACCATGAGATAAATTTCATATTTGATGACAGATGACATATTGGGAGATATAAATTATTGGACATATTTCTTGTCACTTAATTGAACTTTCGTTAGTTTATATTTTTCCACTAGAGAATTGGCAATCCGTGATGTTGTGGAACTAGGGCTTAAAATTGCTCTTAACGAAACGTAACCGTCCTCTGTCATTACATTTACCGATGCTGTTGGGACCAACACATTATGTAGTGATGATGGCAATCCAATCGCATGGGTTGTGTTCGACGCCGTCGTTTTCCGGGTTTCCACACGTCCCGAGCTAGATAATTTGGTAATTATTCTTTGATGCCCGTGGAGACTGGTATGGTGTTTTTTACTACAAACATGACAGCACTTTTTGCTTTGAAATTTTTGAATAGTTTTTAACTTTTGTTCTAGATTTAAGTTAATAAATTTTTTGCAGGTGACTATCCTATGGTCAGCCTTACAAATTCCACAACCATAATGTTTGTCTTTTCTCATGGTAGGTATGTGATTTTTATGTTTTCTGTTAGCAGCTTTAGAAGGTAGTTTGGGTTTATTGTATTTTTTATTTCCAGCCATAATCTATATAATTCAATAAATGAGGATTAAGGGGTTAATGAATGAATAAATATTGTCTAATGAATAAAGATTAAAGGTTAATTGAATGAAAGGGTTAAAAGTTTTCAAACATAAGACATAAATATAAGTGTTAGTAAATGAATGTTCAAGTTGTCTGAGTAAAACGTTAACTAAATAACCACAACTTTTGTTATTGGTCTGTTCAGTGTTCCCGTTGCTGTCCGTTATTTCGACATCAGAGCCAGGAGATGTCGAAATAATACGACCATTCGTTGGGTGGTAAATTCTCGTGTTTAATGACAACTAAATCATCCACTTTAATATCTCTTTTAGGGTGTTTCCATTTGTATCTTTTATGTAACTCTTTAAGGTATTCATCTTTCCATCTTCGGCAGAAAAAGTGGTGTTGAATCCTTAATTTTTGCCATCTGTTTTCTAATGTATTGTTTCCATTACTTAAATCGGGTTCGGCTGGAGTTAATAAAGGTGAACCAACCAAAAAATGTTCAGGGGTCAATGGGTTTAAGTCCTGTGAGTTTTCACTTGATGGGCTGAGTGATCTTGAGTTGAGGCATCCTTCTATTCTAGCTAAAATGGTAGCTAGTTCTTCAAATGTGTATTTACAGGTTGTTGATTTCCTAAAATGATTCTTGAAGCTTTTAACGCCAGCTTCCCACAAGCCTCCCATATGTGGAGCTCCAGGTGGTATAAAATGCCACATCAAGTCCTGAAAACTGTTGTTGGTTACCACACAGTTTTTTATTTCTTTCAGGAATTCTTGCCGTTCCTTTTTAAGCCACTGACTTGCTCCAACAAAATTTGTTCCATTGTCAGAATAGATTGCGGCAGGGCATCCCCGCCTCGAAAAAAATCGAGCGAATGCCGCTAGGAATGCTTGAGTGGACAAATCAGATACTGTTTCTAGGTGTATTGCCTTTGTTGCAAAACAGACAAAGATACAAATATAGCCCTTTGTGATTTTACACGTTCGGGCAGAAAAAGTCTTTATATGCAAATGTGATGTTTTTGTATATGATTTTTTTTAAATAAAACAAATTTTAAATGGACTGTATTATTTTTTCTGAGGTTCGATAGGACCAAATGTTTTTACGGGTTATATTTGAATATTTTTAGATTAACACAAGATTTTTGTTTATTAACAAATTGAACAAATATGTCGAAAAATATATGTAAGTAATAGTGCATTTACACCAAACTCAAATCAAGTAAATTTAATTTGAAATCTCTTTGAAAATCTATAGTGTTTACACCGAAATTTTTTGATAACTGGCAGGATTTTATTTTCATAAAAATAACAGCCAATACAGAAATAAATAAATGAAACATTTTTTTTTTCTTATTATTTGATTTTCAATAAATAAATAAATAAATAAAACAATTTTTTTCATATTATTCTATATTCAATAAAAAATAATTCAAAAGTCTTGAATTTTTTTTCGTTTTAGTTTTATGGGGCACTTTTCAATGTTAGTTCCTTAGTCGGGATTTACAATGTAGAAATTGAAAGACAGACAGACGAAGTGACGAAAATGTGAAGAATGTAGTACACGAATGTTTGTATAGAACATTTTTCCTTTTGCTTTTCCACTTTTGTTGTTTTTCCTTCTTCTGTTTGTCTTCTAAGTTCTATATGGTAAAAGTTTTAGGCAAGAGCAAAAGAGAATTGAAAAATTTCTGCCTTTCAATTTCCACATTGTAAATTCCGACTTAAAATGTGCGTCACTATAAAGTGTAACACCCATTTTTCTTAATAACTTTTTTCACCTTTAATCAAAATTATTTTTCTTAATCACAATATCTTTGAAAAATGTGTCAGATTTTAAAATGTATCAGTTTGTCAAATTTGACTTGTTAGTTAGTTCACAATGGATAATCAAAGACAAGTGAATACAAAAATTATTCAAATAATTCAAAAAAAAAAAAACATATTGGAGTTATACAAAAGTTGCTAGGGAAGTCCACGTGACCAGGCAATGTGTTTCCAGAGTGGTCAAAAAGTTCAACAAAGACCTAAAAATTGAAAGAAAGCCTGGAACAGGTAAAGCAAAACTGTGCCTCGTTTCTGTATTACTCGACTCGAGTAATATCTCACATGAAACGAAAAAATTGAAACAAAAACTATGTGAATTGACACAAAAAGTGGTGTTTCTCACACAAGTGTTTCTGTATGTAAAATAATGCGAGTACTATCTGTCATTTATGCCATTTTCCAATTATTATTGGAAAAATGTGAGTAAAAGTGTTTCTGTATCTTTTTTTTGTGAAAACTGAACCGAATGAAGTGTCAAAATAAGCCGCATATTAAAACGGTGCGAAAAGTGTTTTGCAAACAAAAAAAAAACAATTTTTGTATTTTGTGTCTTTTTTAAATAATATTGTGTGGCTTTTTTATTAAAAATAATATTGCGTAGCTTTTTTAATATATGTATATAAGATATATATTTTTATAGTTTTGCATTTCTCTTCATATAATTTTTTTTATTGGTTTGTTTACATTTTTCACCAGGGTTGTCAGATAGTTTTCAATTTTCATCCCCGATTTTAAAATTCATATCCTCAAAAATCCCCACAGAAACTGTATCAATAATTTTGCATAGATACATAAGCTTTGATATAGGTATAAATATATACTATTTTATTTGATATGTATTTCTTATTACAGTGGTGGTCTATAAAAAAGATTGACCATGATCTAGCATCATGACCAAAAAACTTTAGAACAATGTGATTAATATTTTTGTTTGTTTCTATATAAAATATCAATTATAAAGTAAATAAAATAAAAAACATTAAAATTTCCCAAGATCAAAACTTAAGAAACCATGTACATACATATTCAAAAATATTGTTAAAATTAACTAATTTTGCCTCTACATAAAAATCTACACATCAAATTTGATGGCCTAAAAGAAACAGTTTTTTATTAATGGCACCAAATTACCACTATTCTGTAGTTAGTGGAATTACCCTGGTTTTAAATAAAGTCCCAAAAGCGTTTTGGCATTGAGTCCACAAGTCTTTAAAACATATTGATTGCAATGTTTTTGCACACATCTTTAACAAATTCCCACAAAGTACTTTATTAGAAGGGTTTTTTCTCAAAGAGCCGCTTTGACAATTTTGCATAAATTTTCAAAAGGGTTTAACTCTGGAAACTGAGCAGATTAGCTTAAAATTTTGAAGCATATATTTTGAAAATAACTTTTTGCTCGCTTCGATGTCTGTTTTGGGTTGTTAACTTGGTGGAACACCCATCGATGTGCCATTTCATATTCAGAATAAGACATCTTTATTCCGTTTAAAATATTTGTATAGTATACGGTATCTGTTGTACCTTCAATTCTACATAGATGTCCTGTGCCATAATATGAAAAACATTCCCATACCATTCAGTAGTAGTTTAACTAAAAGGCGACCCTCTAATACTAAATTCCTACGCAATAAAACCATTAAAATCGGTGGGGGAAATATAATGGTATAGAGATGTTTTTGTTTATATGAGAAAATAAACCAAACTAAAAAGCAAGAGTTTTAAACAAGTTATGCTTATAAATTCATACTTTCATCGGAAATTCTTTCACTGTGTGTTCCGAATGAAAGAAATCTATAATATATAGTTAAATAAGCAACAAAATTGTAAAAATCGTCAAACATTTGTCGATTATTCACAATAAAATCCCCATCCCCAAATGAATTTTTTTCCCCATTTCAGAAAAACAATCCCCATTTTGGTGATAAATCTCCTAATCTGACAACACTGTTTTTCACAATTAATATTTTTTTTTTGACGTTTTGCTTTCGTTTCACACATTTAAACTGGAAATATTCCAGTTGGAAAAGAGTTTGTTTTGATTGTTTTCGCATGCAGATACAGAAACACTTTTTTAACGACGATTCGAAAAACGATGGGATTTTTTGTTTCAACACACATGTGAGTAATTTCTCGAGTCGAGTAATACAGAAACGAGGCACTGGTAACGAACGACGCGAAAGCCAAAAAGGTTGAGAAGCTTTTGCTGGCTCTTCCAAACATTTCTGGTCGCGAAGTGGCCCGGCGCGTGCAATGTTCGGAAAGTTTTGTGCGCCGAGTTAAAGCTAAAGCTGGCCTTAAAACATTTAAAGTCCAAAAAGTTCTGGATAGAAATGCTAAGAATAATATTGAAGCAAAAAAAAGAGCAAAACTCCTCAAAAAAGATTTTTTTTAAAAGTTCGAATGTTGTGTAATGGGTGATGAAACTTACGTTTATGCAGACTTTGCGCAGCTTCCTGGCCAAGAGTTTTATGTAGCGGATAGTAGAGGCAATGTTCTGAAGAGTTCCGAACTAAAAAACTATCAAGATTTCCCAAAAAGTTCCTAGTTTGGCAGGCTATTTGTAGCTGCGGCAACAGAAGTGCATCGTTTGTTACATTGGGATCAATAAACTCAGATATTTATATCAAAGAGTGTCTTCAAAAGAGGTTGCTCCCATTTCTAAGACAGCACAACATATCAACATTCTTCTGGCCAGATTTGGCAACATGTCACTACAGTAAAAGCGCAATAGACTGGTATAATAAAAATAATGTTATTTTTGTTCCAAAAGAGGCTAACCCACCAAACTGCCCAGAGCTGCGGCCTATTGAAAGATATTGGGCTCTGGTCAAAAGAGAACTAAAGAAGAGTACATCTGTTCCCAAAACCATTACTAGTTTTCGATATAAATGGACAGCTGGTACCAAAAAAATCACCGAAAACACTATAACATTGCTTATGGATGGCATAATGAATTAAATAAAAAATTTTATAAAATTAAATTAATTTTTAAATAAAATAATACAGAGTATAAATCTGTAATAAAAATGCAAAATAAAACTGTTTTATTTTTAACTCTAGCTTACTCCAGTCAGTTTTTATTTGACTTTTGATGTGTTACAGTTTATAGTGACGCACATCGTACTGTAGGTTTGTATTTTTTAGTACAACTTAGAAAAAATATAGAGTTGCATCGGAAAGTATACTAGATTTCAACAATATTTTGTCGAAATCTAGTAAGGAAGTAGATTTTGTTTTATATGGGAAATCTAGAAAAGAACCACTAGATTTCAATTGAAATCTGGTAATTAGTTGATTTGAGTTTGGTGTAAATGCACTATAAATAAATAAAAATATAAAAAACTAAATTTGGTATTGATAATTTGTTGTCAAAGAAAAAAATTTAATTTTAAATTTGCTTAACGTCAAAATAAATAAGAAAGAAGAAGAATAAGATTTTGACAATCCCAAGTAAGCAGCTGTAATTGTTTTGGTAAAGCGGGACTACCTTATGATGATTATTCCATGAATAAAACGAAGATTAGTAGATTTTTGACAAAATTAAGTATACTGGTCTGCAGTGTATTTTTTGCTACTGGTAACTTTAAACATTTGTAATTTGGGATTTGAATGTAGTTACTTGGTCTTTCCAAATAACTATTTCTTCATATTATTAGACGAGAACAAAAATATAAATATTTAGAAGTTTTTTCAATAATAATTAAAATTTGTTAAAATTCGGTTGAAAGCTGGCAAACTTGTGTAACTTTTTATACTTATACAGAAACATAAAGACCGGATTTTTAGTTTCTAATGCAAACTAATTACTTAATGCTAATTTAAATTTTTATGAGGATTTACGCATAAATATAATATAATTGTAGACCTTTTGCTATACGTTTTTTTGAGTTATTTTCATCCATACAATTTGCACCACCTTAATATATATGTATGTATATGTACATACATATCCTCACCTGACCGAGAAGAGCACGTCCCCATTACGTAGAGACACGTGCACGCAATATATATGTACATATATGTGTATATATTAGTTACATACATAATTGGCCCTTAAAACTCTCTCTCAGGATTACGGCATAGCTTCTAGGGGAATCTACGTTGTGTGTGTCAATTTTTATCCATGAGCACCGGGACCTATAGCTTAATGTGGACTCCGAACGACAGATTTTAGAAGCATGTTAATTGCAATCAGTTACTCTCAAAACTTTTGCCAGAAAATGGATACTCCGTGTCTTACACCCTTTGCGATAATTTTTGGGTTATATTCCGAATTTGATGGTATTCTAATAAAGGGTCTCTAACCCTTTCCGCAAAATAAAACTATTTTAGACTCATCCGACCGCAGAACATTACGCCATTTTTCAACCAGTCTAAGTAGTTTCTAGCAAACTAAAACCGTTTGGACGCATGCTTATTTGTCAAATCAAGGAATTTTTTTGAACTGTGAGTTTTAAGATTATATTATACAGCGGTTATCAGCAGTTTTAATTTCTTTTTTATTTCTACAGCTGATATCCGCGGAATACTTTTTATTTGTGTGGTGTTACTGTTTTTTGTCCACGTGTTTCAATTTTAAATTAAAGTACAAAATAAATACATTTTATTTATTGAGTCCTATTCTATCCTGTTCCGTTGTGATTCCCGTTTTATTGTACATGCCTGCGATTGTTGGCCATTCTTCAAATAAACTTGATAATCCCACGAGGATGTAAATTCTATTCAAACAGGATCTGTTTATAAATTCTGGGACAATGACAGCAAATTTTCCGTCGTTTCCTCTTTTTCTTTGTCATTTCAATTTCTTCAGAAGTCAGATTTCCAACATTTTGAAATAATCAAAAAGGCACGTTTTCTCTGCGACTGCTCATATATTTATGTTAGTATCACACAGTATTTATGTATCTAAATTAAAAAATTTCAATTTATTTGTGTATAAGTGTTTGAATCAAAGTTTAGATATCATTTTCAACTCTTTAGTACTATTTTGCTATTTTTAGTACTGTTTTGTATTTTCAAGTCATGTAACGGTATTTCTTACATTTTACGGCGTAAATTTTTTGTCAAAATTTCATGCCTATACATTTTGTATGAGAGCTACCGAAATACGTCGCGTATGTACATTATGGATTTAAAAAATCCAAGTTTGACAGTGCGTACAAAGAAAAAATTAAAATAAAAATAAAACAAATAATAAATAATAATATTTGTTTGAAATTTATTTCTAATACAAACAAAAGTAAAAACTTGACAAAACAATATTTTTGTTTTTTTTTTATTATTTTCTTTCTTTTATTTATTGCGTATTTCAGTAATTCGGACGTATACAAATTATATATTTTATTTTATATATATTTTATTTTATTATAATAAAAAATAAAATTTATGTAGTATGTCATGTAGTATGCATGACACTGTTTTAAAAGTTCTATATGTAATGTATTACATTACAGCTACTCACATGTTCGGCTAATCACGGCTTACTAATAGGTTAAATACAACCTTAGCCCTTTTAAACTTCTCCGAATCACTCAAAGAAGTCTATAGTTTATTTATCAAACACTTTGCTAAAATCCTTATAAATGAATCATGATTGTTAACTAAAAGCATTTGTCGTCGTTGAGCACCCTTTTCTTAAATCATATTGATAAGGTGTTAGTAACTGTGAAATGCGATTAACAATGAAATAGGCAATAATTTTTTTTCTTAACATTTTAGTGATAGCACTTAATTTAACAATGCCTCTATAATCAGTAGCATCAGACTTACTACCACATTTAAAAAAGCACCGTAGGTAATATATGAGACCTTCCAAAAAGCAGAAAAATAACCATATTTAATCGAAGCATTAAACAACAGAGTTAATGATGTAACAAAATATTCTCCATAACAATTTAAAATTCAATTTGGAACACCATCAGGACCAGTAATAAATGACTCCTTAAGCTTTTTTAGGAACAACACAATATCACAATCATTAGGAGTAAAGACTCTATGCAAGCGGATAAGACTACCAATTTTTGTGATTATAAACAGCGTCAGAATAAGTGCTGGCAAAGAAATCGGCAAATAGTAGATTTCCTTTTAGAGTTAAAGTGATCTTGGGTTTTTCAAAAATTATTCGTTACTTTCATTAAATAATTTCTATATAATACATAATTGAATATTGTTACGAATTGTCCTTTATAATTCGTTTTATTATTCAAGGGTTCTATATTTGTAAACTAAAACACCGTTACTTTTCGATTTAAAGCTTTATTTACACTCTATAACGTTTAAAATACAACTAACTTAAAAACCTTAATATGTAGCCCTATTTATAGTTCTAATGTTTTATTCTAGTAATTTCAATTGTTTTATGTATTAGTTATTACATAATTATACAACAACAATTTTATTTTCAATTATTAATTTTATATAATTTTCATATACATTTTAAACAAACATGTATTTGTGTTTGTGAGTTTCTATATACATTTTCTCCTACATGTATATTTGTTTTTGTAATGATTTATAATTTTATAAACATATTTGAGAATGTTCCTAATATATTTGTTTTTGTAATAATAACAGCAAAACCTACTTTAAAAGACTGTAATGACGATTTTTCTTTATAAAATTATTTCTTCGTAACACTGCCGCCCACTTAGGCCTGTCCGTCCCGAATAGGCTCATTTGCACCTCTCCCATAGCTCGCTAGTCTTTCCAGGTGTACAACCTTCATTTACGATCTGGGACTGTTGTGCTTCTGTATTCTGTAGACCACATCAGTAATTCTCTTGATTATTTTGTAGAGTCCATCCCAGTGTGTCTGTAGTTTGGGAGACAGCCCTTTCTTCCTTTTCGGGTTGTAGAGTAGAACCAGTTGACCTTCATAGTAGCCCTGACTATTCACAGCTTTATCATATCTGGCCTTCATTTTGTCGCTGACCATTTTTAATCGGTTACGCACAAACTCATGTACTTCGTTCAAATTCTTTTGGGCTTCATTGTTGCTTGACTCCTCTTCGGTGGCATGCGTTGGCTTGGTACCAAATTCCAAATCACCTGGTAACTTCAGCTCGGCTCCAAAAATTATCTTAGCGGGCGTTTTTGATGTTGAGTCATGTACAGCTGATCGGTACGCCAGTAGAAATTTAGGAATGTGCTCGTCCCAATCTTTTTGTTGATCACTGACCACTTTACGCACTTTATGCACTTTCCCATGTTCTGTGTAAACATCCATCTATCATCTTTAAGCTGCTCCACTGTGCCCAATACGCTTTTGTTAGCGGTCCTTCGGCTGATATTTCGTTGCGGGTAGGCCGTGTATTATTCTCTATAGCCCCAATGATCTTAGACATTTCATTTCTCTGCGCATTTGACCAGTCGTCGCTAGCCTCTATTCGTGTTAGCCGGACATCGCCAATGGATTCTTTTGTTTCAGCCTTTACACAATGCTTGCATTCCATGTTGCACGGCCGCCTCGACAGAGCATCTGCATTGCTGTGTTTTATACCTCGTCTATGCTCTATTTGAAAATCATAACTTTGGAGGCATTCAATCAATCTTGCTAGTTGCCCCTCAGGATTTTTAAATTGCAGTAACCATCGTACTGCAGAATGATCAGTTCGCAGCAGGAAATGTTGGCCATACAAGTATTTGTGATAATGCTTAATGCACTCCAACACCGCCAGTAATTCACGCCTTGTCACACAGTAGTTCTTCTCAGGCTTCGAAAGCGTTCGACTGTAATAGCCTATGACCTTTTCTGCACCATCGATCACTTGTGATAGCACACCGCCAATACCATATCCGCTTGCATCGCTGTCTAGTATGAACTTCTCACCTGGGACTGGATAAGCCAAAACAGGTGCTGTACATAATAGCTCTTTTAATTTCTGGAAAGCATTTTCTTCCATTTCACGCCAATGGTATGGCTTCGATTTCTTAGTTAATTCGTGCAAACTTGCTGCCACACTCGCAAAATTTGGCACAAAGCGCCTATAGTACGTGCATAGGCCCAAAAAGCTGCGCAATTCATGAAGATTTTGTGGACGAGGCCAGTCCTTTACTGCTCGTATCTTATCTTCATCCGTAGATATACCATCTGCAGTAACGAGGTGACCCAAATATTTCACCTCCCTTTGGAACAGCGCACACTTCTTCGCGCTAAGCTTCAATCCAGCCATGGATATTCTTTGAAGAACTTCTGCCAAGTTTTTGAGGTGTTCATCAAAACTTCTGCCCATAACGATTATATCGTCGAGGTATACCAAACATGGTTTCCATTCAACACTCGTTCCATGAGACGCTCAAATGTAGCCGGCGCATTGCAAAGTCCAAACGGTATAACTTTAAACTGCCATAAACCACCATTAGCACTGAAAGCTGTCTTCTCTTTGTCTTTTTCTGCTATCTCCACTTGCCAGTAGCCACTTTGTAAGTCTAATGTGGAGAACCACTTCGTTCCGGCTAGCGTATCTAGCGTGTCATCAATCCTTGGAAGTGGGTAGCTGTCCTTCTTAGTGACATCATTCAGTTTTCTATAGTCCACGCAGAATCTTGTGCTTCCATCTTTCTTTTTCACAAGGACTATAGGCGAGCTCCAAGGGCTGGATGATGGCTCAATTACGCCATTCTTCTCGATCTCACAAACTAGTTCTTTAACCTCATTTCGCTTTGCAAGTGGTATGCTTCTTGGTGTTTGCTTTATTGGTTCTGCTTCGCCAGTGTCAATTTTATGTTTCACTATGGCAGTTCTTCCTTGACTTTGACTTTGTACAGCAAATACGCAGGAATGCTTCTGTAACATCTGCTTGGCTTTATTTCTTTCAGCAGCAGTTAATTTGGCTACCTATTTCTCCACATGTTGTTTGAATACCGCCTTGTCTTTTGTTGACATAGTGACAGGCTCCGTCTTGCTTTCATTATTCACTATTACCTCTACTGGAGCACATTGACCCACATCGGAGTTTTCATTGATGACTTTTTCATGGCTCGACAAGTTTAATACTCTCACAGGAACTACTCCTTCTTTACTGTTCTTCACAAGGGCTTTTGCTGTTAATGTTTCATTTTTGATTTTTGCCGGTTCTGTTACCCACAAGCGATTGTCCTCACAATCTCCCTCAGTGCGTGCCCATATCAAAGTTTCAGACTGTGGTGGCAGTTTTTGTCTTGCAACAGGAACTAATTTTCTGACATTAGTTTTGACATCATAACCCACATCAAGAGGTATATCGACATTACTCCAACTCATTATTTGTTGCCCCATATCTAAGTTGATGCCATTGACTATCATAAAGTCTGCTCCAATGATAACTTCATCGACAATATCGGCAACAATAAATACATGATTCACACTTATGTTGGCCATTGTCACCTTTGCTGTTATTTTACCGTAGACAGTAGCAAACTCACCAGTAGCTGTCCGCAGTCTGACATTGTTTATTAGCTCATATTTATCTTTAATTATATCGCGCCTGATAATTGATTGCGTTGCTCCAGTATCTATGGTAAAGATGTGTTTGCTTCCGTTAATATATCCACACGCTGTGAGGTTGTTGTTTCTTTGCTGCATCACTGATATGGAGATTGTGGGGCACTCACTTGTGTGAGCTAGCTCTTGCCCCTTAGCGCTAGCTCGATTTAGTTTAACGGGGACTCTTGAGATGATTGCTGTTGATTGGCCTGTTTGCTGCTTCTTGGTGGTGAGACGGACCTCGTTCTTTTCCTTGGTGCTTTGCAGTTACGTTGAAAATGGCCGCTCTTACCACAGTTAAAACATTTGGCTTTATCTTTTGGCTGAATTCCGGCAAGAATTTGCTTAACCATTTTCTCAACGTTGCTAAGGACGTCTTCCTTTTCCGGCACGGTTTCTATCGCTCTCATTTTATGCACCTGTGGCCTAGACATTATACGTGCAGTCTCTTGAGCTAAAGCAAAGGCCACTGTGTCTGCAAAACTCGTTCTTTGGCTGGTACATACCGCAATCTTTACATCGGGGTCCCGGATGCCGTTTATAAATGCTTCTATCTTGAGATGCTCCACAAGTTGGTTGTTTTCTGCAGGATAAGTTAGCTGCACCAACTTCTCTATCTCCATAGCGAAAGCCTGTAGGGATTCATTTGCTCGCTGCGTTCGACATCTTAATTCCATGCGGTATAGATCTCTTTTATGTTCATCACCAAACTTTCGCTGCAGTGTCATCATCAGCTCATCGTAGTTGCCTCTGCAGTTAGTAGTCATGGTTTCTAAAATTTCTGCAGCTGTGCCTTTTAAAGCAAAAACAAGCTCCAAAGCCTTTATTTCATCAGTCCATCTATTAATATTGGCCACTGTTTCAAACTGGTACTTAAAGACTGATAATGATGTGCTGCCATCAAAGGATGGAGTCTTTATTCCGCTCGAGACTTCTGGTATAGCACGCACTGGTATATATCGTTGGCACTGAAGACTATGGATTTTCTCTTCAACTTCATTAATCTTTTCATCAACGGCTTTTTCTATATCGGCCACACTGTTCTCTATACCAGTAAATTTTTCGTCCACATTTTTCTCTAAATCACATATTCTTGATTCAACACCCGTGACTCTCTTGTTTATGGCTTCGGACATTTCAGTAAATTTTTCTTCCACAGCCACCAATGTTTTATTTTGAGCTCTAGATACTTCTTGAACTTCAGCCAATAGTGCTTTGTATTGAGCTTTAGTTGTTTCTTGCACTTCAGCCAGTAGCGTTTTATTTTGCAATTTGGATGTTTCTTGCACTTCAACCAAGGCTTTGTTTTGCAATTTGGATGTTTCTTGTACATCCACTAAGAGCTTATTTTGTACTTCAAACCTGGATTCCATTTTGTTGAATTTTTCCATCATTGCAGCCAGCATTGAATTCATGTCCACATTGCTGGTCTTGGCTTGTGTACATACTTCTGGTTCATCTTCATCATCAAATTCATAGGCGTCGATATCAATACCACGATGACGGAATTCTTCTAATAGTCTTCTTTGTAGCTCCACCTTGTTGCCAGTTGTCGACAGCTCCAGCTTATTCAACTCTCTTTTGAGTCGGTCCACCTTTAGCTCTTGGAATTTCATTTTTCTGTTCTTACTATTCAGTTATCCTTTTCGTTATCCTTTTTTTTTAGTTATCCTTTTCGTTATCCTTTTTTTCGGTTATTGTTTGCGTTATCCTTTTTGATTTATCCTTGCGTTATCCTTTTTCAGTCTACAATTTCACTTCTGACACCAATTGTTACGAATTGTCCTTTATAATTCGTTTTATTATTCAAGGGTTCGATATTTGTAAACTAAAACACCGTTACTTTTCGATTTAAAGCTTTATTTACACTCTATAACTATAACTAACTTAAAAACCTTAATATGTAGCCCTATTTATAGTTCTAATGTTTTATTCTAGTAATTTCAATTGTTTTATGTATTAGTTATTACATAATTATACAACAACAATTTTATTTTCAATTATTAATTTTATATAATTTTCATATACATTTTAAACAAACATGTATTTGTGTTTGTGAGTTTCTATATACATTTTCCCCTACATGTATATTTGTTTTTGTAATGATTTATAATTTTATAAACATATTTGAGAATGTTCCTAATATATTTGTTTTTGTAATAATAACAACAAAACCTACTTTAAAAGACTGTAATGACGATTTTTCTTTATAAAATTATTTCTTCGTAACAATATGTTATATTGAGAAGGTAGGTAGGTAGGTAGGTCAAATGGCTAGTTAATCAAAAACGTGATCATCAATAATTAGCACAAGGCGCCGTTTTGAAGCCATTGCAGGACCATACTGAAATCACCCAAAATAGGATAAGAACTACCAGCCAACCAGAGCTGTCTATAAAGTGGAGGAAAGCAAGGTTTCGAAAAAAGGCACACAAAAAACTTCAAACATCTGACTGCCAGACCTGGGCAATCACAAAGAAAATGGTCTATAGTCTCCTTTTCAGAAGTATTCCCTCAACTTTTGAAGTGCGGATTAAAGGGCAGACCCAACCTCTCTGCGTCTTTACAGATCAGCCAGTGACACGTATACACCGATATAAGTCCGGACAGGGATTGACGAGGAGTCCCCAAGATTCATAGAATCTTGCTCCGGTTATACCGAGGCCAAAGTGTCCTAGAAACAGCACAGGAAGTGATGGAATCTGCTCTGTGCGTTCCCAAGTAAAAACTTGGATATCCCTTCTTTAATGACAGTTATAGGGCAGAGTCAAGCTCATCCGCCTTCTCATTTGTAATGATATCCCTATGACCCAGAACCCAGACTAAGGGTACTGGAACCGATAATGCATTATAAATTCAATGCAATAAACCCAACTGTGTATTTTAAGAAGTTTTTAATTCGACAGAAGATTCAAATATCGCAATATAGGACGGTTTAATTTGAGTGTTATATTTGTTCGTCAACAGAGGAATTTGTAAAATGATCGATTTTGGATCAGAATTTTGTGCAAAATTCATATAAAATTCCCATCTTCTAAAAGCGTCTTATAAAAACTAACTATTAGTAAGCAGGCAATACAACTTACAACTTACTTCTTGAAAATCTCATAAAATTAATCTTGTAAAGGAGTTTTATATGAATTTATTAAAAATAGCAAAATTGCCTTTCTTTCCTTTACCATCGTTATACATAATTTCAGTTCATTTACCTATGGCTTCAAAATAGAAAATTCTTTTAAACTACAGACTATAAAAAACACGCACATTACAAAAAAAAAATAAAAAACAACTACAGAGTCTGGTATTTTCCTCTGTTCTGTGTTAAAAACGCTTTATTTTTAATTTAAAAATAGAATTTGAACTCAATTTTGAACAACTTTAAGTGCTAAAAAGAAAAAAAGAAATATTAGGAATGCTATGGAAAACAAAAATCGCTCAGCTATAGGGAGATAGAATTGAAATGCTTTTAAATAAAGCATTACAGCAACAAGAAATAAATTTACCTTAAAATAAAGATCAACTCCATTTAATAATGCCCTCCTCACCCTGTATTACAAACCAAATGGGTGGATCACAATGAAGATTTTGTTTTAATACGTAAAGATGGCTGGTATAAAATGCTCACTAGACCTCCATGTGCATATGTATGTGTATGTTTTGGTTGCTAAAAATACAATATTTAGATAAAAACTTATGTTCTTAGAAAATACAGAATGTAAACGATCATATGCCACTTTAAAAAACAAAATTATAGCTGCTGCTTCTGTTTTAAAAAACACAAAACATTCATGTCCGGAATCAGGTTTAACGTTAAAGGTCATTAAATTCCCCATCGTTAATGATCATTATTGCTAAACTTATAGAACAAACGCCCTAAATATGTATTTGTAACAAATTGTAATATTATTACAGTTTATTAAAGATATTTGCCGAAATTGTAAGACCCTTGTGTCGTTGTTTTAGAATATCCGTGTTGTTGGTAATTTTTATGAAAAAATTCAATACACTAATACAATTATTTTTCATTCTCGTATGTTTTTAAAAAGTTTCTATACTATTAATGTAAAGTGAATGCCTGTTATTGAACAGAAGAATAAATATAAAAAAAAGGCATATTTATTTAAAAGAAAAAGATGACGAAGTACATAAATATAAAATTAATGTTCATAAAGTAATAAAAATATAAATTAAAGATGCATTTATTGATTTATGAATAGTGCTTTTCTTCATCTTATTTTATTTTTGAAGTTTTCCATACAACATACATGAATACAGGCTTTCACAAGGAGGTAAACAAAAATTGTTTTGAACACAACGATACGGAAGCTTATGAGTTCGGCAATTGATTTGTTTAGATCTAATGTATGATTTAGAATTATAAGACTTAGCCTGCCCGTCAACCTTGTGATCAATAAGAAGTTATTACTTCAAAAAAATTTTAAAATCTCAATACATCGGAGTAAAGTCCTTGTTAGCCAAACGTTGATGTAGCTGTATTGTAACGGAATGTACGGTTGGTACGTCTGTGCAATTATAGAACATTTAAAAACGTGTCATATGTTTTTGACATATGTGCATAAATTTCTTTTTTGTATAGTAAAAAGTAGTAGTCTAGTAAGCCAACTTATTAACCACTAGACTACAGTGACTTTGATGAAAAAAGAGTAACCACTATTTTGTTGGAAATAATTTATGAAAATATTTCTTTTTTTTAAAAGATTTCTTTAAAAATTATTAAAAAACATATTTTAATAAGAAAAAGTATTCTATTTTATTAATCAAACGTTAAGCAATAGAAAATTAAAAATAAACCTTTTTATAAAGTAGTGGTTACGTGTTTTTCGTCGAATATTTGCCTAATGTAAGCGAGCTTAAGTGTACAATTTCGTTTCTTATCCGGCAACTTTGAAGAAAGACGTGTTTAAAGAAAAACTTGATTTTATGTTCTATTCTCCTTTAATTTTTCTTGGTGCTTCAATATTTCGCAAACAAAACAGCTTAATCGGTTATTCGGCAAAAAAAATAAACCGTAACCGCTTAAGCGGTTATTTTACAAGAAGCTAACTGATACCGATTTATTACTCAAACCGGGTTTTGCAAAATGTGGAATAAGCGATAATCTTGTTAATGCCTAATTGTTGATCAGGTGTGATATAAAATTAATATGTGGTTACTTTTTTTAAAGTCTGTAGACAACTAAAATTCGATCTCAGTCAGCATCCTAAATCCTCCAGTTATTTGAAGAAGTCCTTCGGATCCTCGATGATCCGATGTTATCCACTTAAAAGATAATTCTTTTCCTATTTCCTCACCATGAGTCCATTTTCTGCTATGCTTTTGTGTCAACAATTGTTCAATATTACAGCGAAGATTCAATGAGGTATACGAGGGATCAGTTTTAATAAATACCTCATACAGTATTGAGTTATTTTCTATAAAATGAATATTGTTAAGATTCTTTATATCTATAAGAGCTCTTACTCCATTGTTTACTCTATACAGATTACCCAAGACATTTGTTATTCTCTTTATCATATTCTCGAAAGAATATGATAAAATCAGAATAGCAGAGTTATTTATTTATTTCCGTTTATGAAAAAAGATATATAATACATATGTATGTACATACACACATACATTAGAAATGTATGTAAATAAAAACAAAATTAGTCATAATTTTTTAAAATTATAATTTTATCTTTATAAAATTTAAATTTAAAGAGAAATAAACATAATCTGACAAATCATTACATTGACCACATACTACTATATAATAGTGGAGCCAGCAATAGAACAAGAACAAGAGAATGGAGTGACGATCATTACGACATCGAAGATTATCTTTAACAGAGTTTACCACAAATTCATAACATATACACACATACATATGTATAACCACTTAAAAGTTTCATTACAAAATATATGTATATTAAACATTGTCCGCCGACTTTTAAGAGTAGGCAGTTTTATTAAAGTAAACCTACTAGTATAGGAAGGAAGGTTTTTATATGTTCCACCCAAGGCTGCGTAAACAGAACAACTAAAATTATTTTTGCACAGATTTAATATAGATGATATTCAAATTATACAGTATTCCACGGAATACGAATACGCTTAATTGCCTGTATACACTGTCGTCAATACATATGAAAAGCAATTAACATTATACTTATACATAGGATTGGTAGACTTTAATTAGAAGGTTGTAAATTTAACGGACATTTTGTGTCTATATAAACAGTTGAGTTAAGCTGCAGTTTTTAGAAAATAATTATTTTGGGTAATTAAACGAGGGAATTTTAAGTGAAATTTCTCTTTGGGGAAAATATATTTGAGGTAATTAAACGAACAATGCAATTAAGCGAAAGTTAATTAACCGTGGAATTTTATTAGAAAATGGTAAGAAAAAATATGGGGATTTAGAAATTGAGGTGAATAAGCGTGAAAGGCAATTAAGCGTGTGGCAAAATGGAATATTGTAGTAAGGATCGCGTATTATACGTAGATCAATATTTTATGATTGATCTCACAATCGATATATGTTTATAGAAGTTTAGTAATATGTATACGGATCAGAAAACTTTATAGGCCATCGTTTAATAAATGGAAAAAACATTTTCGCATTTCTTTAGAGATGAAATAATATGAGCAGTAAAATTTAATTTGGAATCAAGGAAGATAACAAAATTGGTAAATGATTCAGACTTTTCCAAATAATGGCCTCCCAAAGAATATTTTACTGCAATCGCATTGTTTTTTGCAAAACTCATCCATTTACATTTTTAATAATTATATTCAACTTCAACATATTGTATGTACACCATGAAGACAAGTTATTTAGGTCATTTGAAAGATAAATATGATAAGCAAACAGAATATATATGTATGTAGATATTTGGAGACTCTGCTGTTAATTCGTACTGTCTGCTTTCTGCCTGTCATATATTATTTATTTATTTTATTTATTTATTTTAATTTAATTTTTTCCTTATCAGAACCTTAAGAATATAATTCTTTTATAGCTCAAAAGGATAAAATCCAGGGACCGTAATCATTATGAGTTTTATAATAAAAATTACACAATAATGATTATATTGTGAGTTTTAAAGATTTTCTTCAATGGTAATGATTATTTTTGAGCAATATTAATAAAAATCAGCCATAATCATTATTTTTGAGCAAAAGAAATAAAAATCAAAAATAATCATTATTTATGATTTTTATTTTTTTCGCTCAAAATAAAACTCACTTTCAATTTATGACTTTTTTTGAGGTTTTTTACATATAAAAATTTGGTCAGAACTAATAAAAGAAAAAATATTAAGACATGCTTGTTCATTTTGTTATATAAAATATCATTTTTTTGCACAAAAATTATTTTTTTTTCATACATCATATATAAAGTAAATTAAAAGTGAGTTTTATTTTGAGCGAAAAAAATAAAAATCATAAATAATGATTATTTTTGAGTTTTATTTCTTTTGCTCAAAAATAATGATTATGGCTGATTTTTATTAATATTACTCAAAAATAATCATTACCATTGAAGAAAACTTTAAAAATCAAAAATTTAAAAATCATGACGGATATGCAAAGATTGTTAAAAAATAATAATAATGGTGCAAAAAATTTTTATTTATGTCTGTTCTAAGTAATTGATTTTTTGATTTAAAAAAACGAACAATAATCATTATTTACGGTCCCTGATAAAATCTATAAATTATTTAATATATATGTATGTATGACAAATGGTAATATAAATTAATTAAAAATAATATGAATATAATGTGTACATAATATCAATAATACTTACTATATAAACATATAACATGATATAACAGTCAAATATTTTATTGATGATTAAATATTACGGCATAGATCTTCATAAGAAAATATAATTCAATAAGACAATAGCTCTAAGACATATAGTCAAAAATAGCTTTCCTAAAACTGTTTTTCCTCGATAAAAGTTTTATGTAAATTGGTAAAGAGTTCCACAGATTAATAGCATTGCCGAAAAACAATCTACTGGTATTTAGGCAGGCATGCCTGGGCACAATCAATGTAATGCACCTAGTTGATCTTCCAAAAACTAGTTTTTCATAAAGATAGGGGGGTTTTCTCCTATAGAGCAAGTTATGCAGAAACATAATATTCTGTATTCGAAGGTAATCAACTAAATCACATCTCAGAATCATTCTTCGCCATGATGATGTACTACTGAGCCGACTTAAATTGTACACATACCTAGTGGCATTGTTAAAAGCCACCTGTAATTTATGCATTGAATGCGAGTCCAGCTTGCTATACACCTCAGCTGAGTAGTTAATTAAAGGAAGAATCAATTGAATAACTAGCTTTCTTTTGACTTCAACTGGTGTAAAATTGGATGATATTCGCAAATTCCGAAGAACTAGATATATATTACGTACTACAACGTATTTAAGCTAGAAAATACTTTTTCCAGATGCACGTAAAAAATCCACATTAGTAAGAAGAATGGTTAGTGGTTAACTTTGTCAAACGTCTTACTAAAGTCTAAATGTTTTACTAAAGCTAAAAATGTTAAATGGATAATATTGGTTGTCGTTCAAACTTGAAAAGACTGGCAGCGTTATAGTTGTTGTAAAAGCTGTGCTATTGCCGGAAGTTACTAAGGGCTAAAAATAAAAATTAGTAAATATATATAGGAGTGTCTTGTGGTGGGCAATTGAGGGTATATGGGTCACCTGCCTTGGCCTTAGCCAGAGATTTATCTAAGACAGTGAGCTTATAAGGCAATTAAATAAGTACACCGTGTCATAGGGGCTTTGGAGACGGGCAGATCAACGTCTTAGAGTACCGAGAACAATAGTCTAACAATTCATGCTTGTGCATCATAGCAATGTGCGCATTGTAACAATATCGTTTTTGTTAGAATTTATCGATTCTATGATGTCTATCATAGGGGTCATTATGATGTATGTGCATTTGGATTTGCATATCTATCCATATAAGTCCCAACGCAACTATCAAGAGTGACTGACCATTCACAACGTCCTAGATATGCTGATGGAGATCCTCAGAAACAGGCTTCAAACGCAGATTTTTTTATTAACAAAATGTGCTTCCTCCACAATATGGCTCCGGACCAATACAGGTTGTCACGGATATCCTTTTCGGCAGTGTATTCTCATCAGATACAAAAAAAAAATTGTGATAGCAAACTTATTTTCATTACTCGATAGTATTGAATAAGATTTGAGTACTTAATACTACACGATATTTTTCATTCACCCACCTTTAATCAAATACCACTTTATAAATTTTCTCAGTGTTTCTGGCTTTAATTTCGGCTACCCAATATTTTATAATCGTAAACCAAAGAGCAGAATACCCCAGTATTGATTGAATTGAGGCCATTCAAATGAAAGTACATATGTATAGTATCAATTTTCTTTTGCCAATCGTCAAGTTACGCTGATTAATTTTTTAGTGGCAATTGCTCTACCAATTACAACACCTTGCCCGTTATAAAGGTTCTTTACAATTGCTTCTAAGCACTATATTTAACGTTTTTATAAACTTTATTATTATTTCCCTAAGTGTTGAGGTTTTTCAGAATAACGGTATATGCAGATATGATTGCATATGCATATACATATGTATGTACATACTACATACATATGCTTGAGAATTCTCAAAGCTATACTGAATACGAACACCACAGTGATATAAGTACATATGTATGTATGTATAACGAGTACAAATTTCGTTTTTAAATAGAGTTTATTTTTAAAAAATAAAAAACAGGCACACACATAACAGCAGCCAGATCAATAGACCAAATGAGAGAAAGAGCAATTAAACAAAAGTCCAACATAACTTACTAACACAGTATTAAACTAACTTACCTATTTGTAATGAGAAGCCACATAGATACATGCATACATACTATATGTTGTGTTATTTTCTGTGTGCCTTAATGTACTTCTAATTTACTACTGTATTGTTGTTAGTTTTATTCCAACTTTGAGCAATTTTTTTTATCCATGGTATGTATGCATGTATCTGTAGAATTTGGATATCTCAATGAGCCTCAATATATGTAAATATTATTTCAATTGTTGTTGTTTTTGTTTTTCAATTCCTACGCTCGTACTTGCTTTGGGGTATTTGCTTTTTTTAATTCTATGGCTAAATGTATGATTTAATTATATTTATATACATATCTGTTTTTAGCTTGCGTCAAAAACTTTTACTCTCTCTATCTCTGTGTTCATCTTGAACGTAATACGATTACAATTTGTACATACATATACACTCGTACATAATTGTATATCTGAATACAATGCAAGTGAGCGTATGTGTTTTTGTGTGCAATATAGCTCACTTGTATATGCTTTTAATTCGCCTATTCCTTGTGTTTGTTTTTTTCGGGGTTTTTAAATAATTTCCCCCCAAATATCTAATATTATTTAAAATAAAGAATAATAAAAGCACAATAAATGAAGGTGATTCATTATTTGTTATTTATTTCATTTATTTACTTATTTATTTTTTTTTTTGTAAATGTAAAAGAAAACTATTTGAAATAAGCTCCTTTCCCAATTCTCTCCCTTTTACCTATAATTTAACGCTTCTTTTTTGGGAATTTAACAGTAAATTTTAAACATAGTTTTTCTAACAGAACAGGCCAGAATTAAATCAAAATAAGAAAAGAGGCCAGAACAGGCCAGAATTAAATCAAAATAAGAAACGATTTTTGTGGTAAATTCAAAAGATTTTATTTTATTTCTTTATTCAACTTATGAATTCATTTTTTACATGCTGTAAAACAAAATTTCACAATATTTTAATAAGGATTAAATACTTGGCATTAATTAATGACTCAAGTACTTAACATCAATTTTAAGCATTCAAGAACTTAATTAATCGTCTTCTAATTATCTCATAACATCGGTTTTTTAAGTGCAATCAGCGCATGTATCAACAATGTAAGGTCCGATATGCAAAAACTAGAAATCTGGGACTCGAAGTCAAATTGTGTTTTAATAGATAAAAACAATAAAAAGATTACGGATTCAAATCAAAATAAATGTTAATGTTATTAAATTTCTAAGCTGTGCAAAAAACTTAGAAGTAATAACAAACTGACATGGTCCTTTTACATTGCTTCTGCAGTAGGTAAAATATATGGTATGCTGCGATATCTTTAGACTGGGAAGTGTTCAACCCCTTTTAAAATACGAATGCTGCAGCTAAAACTTATATGATTCCAGTCCTATTATATGGTTGTAAAATTTATGCAAATTGTGGTGCTACAGATTTACGAAAATTGAAAGTTGCATATGATAATAATGCAAGAAATATCTTTAATAGAGTAATACATGATTCCATATCTGTGTGTGCTTCGCTACCTACCCCCTCGTTATAAAATAAAATTAAAAGTATTTATATATACAAAAATGTATTTATTTAATTTTGATTTAATTATTTCAATGCTTTATGATATACAATATTTTTAGTTTTCCCACCAGGAGTATACACATATAAATGAGTGGGTTTTTCTACACGCGAGCATGCAACATAAAGCTGTCCATTCGAGAAACATGGATATGCTAAATTTCAACCGCAAACTTGCAGGACTGACCTTGAGCTTTGATAACAGTCAACGCAAACGATAAACGAACAGGAAACTCCAATCGTTTAAAATTAGTATCATTGGAATGAGTGTCAAAAGTACATCTATCCCTTTATATTTTCCTGTTATAATGGTCGCTTCTATTAAATTATTTCTCAGTTTTTATACTGCACGTCGAGCGCCATTGCAAAGCCATAATGGATCGATATTACGCAGTAAAATAATGTGCACTCCAATTTTAAATCGTAAAGCATATGGTGGAAAGTCTGACACATCGAGCGAATTTAAGAACTCAACAGGATAATTAACAGCATCTTCTTCTATCGTTCCAGTATCGATGAACTTGTATGTTGCTGGAGTTTCATCGATTTTATTCAAAATAGCAGTGTTTATGGACTTAATATCAATGTTTTTGGCAGCAAGTAATGCTCCTTCACACAACCATTCCTTGTTTTTAAAATTGCGTTCAATACTGGGAAATACAAAATTGATTAATTCTTCAATGGACAATGTCATTTTACAAAAGTCGGGCGGAAATGTAATGCAGTTTGTTGTTCGATATGATGGCTTACTTCCGTTTTCCAAATCCAGCAACTGCTTTGAAAATCGGGAAACTGATACATCTCTTTGTAGTTGCACACCCATATTTGTCGTTAATTTTAGTGTGCGAACGTGGTGCCAAAGAATGGATTTATTCAGACATGCCTTAAGCTCATCAGCTGGGGTTGTACCTGGAATAAGATGGAATAACAAAATCTGTGGTCCCCCAAATAAAAATATTCCTGTGTCAAAGCTGCACGTTGTAAAAATTTAAGATCGGTTAACAGGTCCAGCCTCCAATATGTCACAAAGAAAGTTGCGTGCTCCGCCCACTCCTCTTTTAGTACGTATTTCTATTTATGCCGCCGTTGGTCAAAAACTGCCCAAGATATGACGATTTCAAATTTTGGGTTATATAAGCGGTGCCACGGCACTTTGTCCAATTAAAACTTCATATACCTCCTTCCAGAGTTATAGTAACATGCTGTGAAAATTTCAAATTTTAAAAGTTAGAAAAACTCAGATTTTTTGTAGAAAAATTTCTATCAAAAAGCAGATGGAAAAGCTGGTGGAGTTAATCAGCAAATCCTAATATTGGCCGTCGCAAGCTACCATTTGAAACTAATAAAACTCAGCATAAAAATATATGGGAGACATGTTGATTGTAGCTGAATAGCTTGGGTTCAACTATTAGAGTTGCGAAAGAATTTCAAGGTTAGCAGATAAATCGTATAATGTTTTAATACATACATAAAAATGATTTTGATTTCATTAAAGATATGGAATCACTTAATAGTGTGTGAAAAAGAGATTGGCTGGCAATAAAAAACGTTGCCATGCTACTACTGATGGAAAGCACTTAAGCACTTAACTTAAACTTAAAAAAAAACAAATTTTTCTTTCATCAATTGTCAGTTTTATATACTCAGGGTTATATTTTTACAAAAAAGTATACAATTATTAAAAAACAACATGCACAACATCGAACTCACGGCACACTTATCATACCGCTGGCTTAACATGTAAAGGCTCTAAGTCCATATTTGAAAAGTTTACAGGGGAGACAAAAAACAATCAAACTTTTTTTTTGCGTAAACATTTTTGAATTCTGTAAACAAATTTATTTACCACGTTGATATTAAAAAAAATTAGCGCACATTAATTATTATAAAACAGTTAGTCGATTTTTTTAATACATGTGATGGAACAATTTGAGAGAAATGGTTAAACTGTACTTTTAATTGGGACTTAGAGCTTTTTCTTGTGATAAATTAGACTTAGCGCTTTTGCTCATCACTACAAAACAAAAACAAAAAATGAGATAACTGTAATTTTTTCTTTGTAAACAATGTATTTTTACTTATTGCACATTACTGCATTAAAATCCCAATTTTTTTAAAAAGTGGACTTAGAGCCTTTACATGTTAAGCCAGCGATACGGTTCCCTTGAGATTACAACAAGTAAAACAATAACAAAAAAACATGCCTTTTTGAGGTTGGTCAGGGAAAAGGACTGCTAAAAAACAACTGTACAGGGTAGGTAAACAAAAGCAATTTATATAAAACAAAGAAAAAATTGAAAATTCTCTACACAAATTGTCTAGAAAAAAAAAGTAGCTCAGCTGGTATGTCAAATGATCACTACGCCATGATCGAGCTGTTGTAATTCATAATCCAGAAACGAGTGAATGAATGTATTGTGGCTTATACAACACAACACTTATGTGTTGTGAACATAATCGAGACCAAAATAACACCATAACCATAAGCCTCTGAACGTATACCTGCCACCATCATTTTGTAGCTTATTTTTCATTTAACTTGCATATTTCGCACACCTAGTTCAAAAGTGACACAACTCAAATTTTTTTTTATTTATATGCTTAAACTATGCAGAATGCACTTGTTTATTCATAAAAATAATAAAGCAAAAAAACATTTTTTTTGAGTTGTGTCACTTTTGAAATAGGTGTGCGATTTGTTTTGTCAATTTGATCAGAAGCCCATGAAAGATATCTAGCCGCCGAGGTGGCTGTTAATATTTTCTATTTTACTTTGCAAAGGTGTTTTATTAGTGGATTCTATATTTTATATTAAATATTACTACAAACATTAGCTGCATGAGAAATTCGCTTGAGGCTCAGCGCAGACTCGAATTTGTTCGTCTTCTGAATTGACGTTTGAAATCGAATAGCATGAAATCAGACGCATCATGGCTAGAATGAAATACATACTTTTTACTTTAAATAAATAAATAAATAAAGAAAAATTTCCGAAGAAAACGAAAATAAAAAGATTTTTTTAATTTCACATTATCACGTAATAGGAATCCACACCTGGATTGTCGTAATAGAATAACCTATAACTGGAGCTCACATTGGACAGTGTTGTTGTCATGAAAGTAAAAATAAACTAAAAATTTTGCACAAATACAGTCACACTCTTTCAATAAAATGGTATGCATATGTATGTCCAGTAGTCGCCGTGGTCTAGTGGTTAGTGTGTTGGCTTACTAAGACGATAGCGCCGGGTTCAAATCTCAGCTCTGACATCTTTAAAAAGAAACATTAAAAAATTATTTCTTTCGGCGACTACCTCTCAGCAGTCTTCTGGCAAAAGCTCTGAGAGTTATTAATTGCCATGAAAAAGCATCTCAAA
The DNA here is from genome assembly GCA_963576795.1 of Metopia argyrocephala. NCBI lineage: Eukaryota > Metazoa > Arthropoda > Insecta > Diptera > Sarcophagidae > Metopia > Metopia argyrocephala. The sequence continues at coordinate 112,688,461 of OY756208.1, forward strand.
TCTGTCGTTCGGAATCGACTTTAAACTGTAGGTCCCGGTACTCATGGATAAAAATTAACACACACAACATGAGTGCCGTGGGAAGCTAGGCCGTAATCCTGACACAGGGTTGTAAAGGCCAATTATGTATGTATGTATGTATATGTATGTCCACAGTCATTACTATTTGATGAAAATTAATGATATTTTGTGTTTTGTTTTCCCCCAAAAGTTCGGTTAAAATCCAGTACAAGAAATTAAGCAAAAAGTTATCATATTATTTGTTTTAAGTTTTTAAATTACTAGAATCAACATAAAATGTCTGAAAGGTCCTCGCCATATATTTATCCAATTTTACCCGATCACGGGTAGCTCATCTGACCGAACACAAGATAAAGAATAACGACAAAAAATCTAAATGCAAATAAAATTAAAACTTCAAACTTACCACTTCAATGAATTAAATTTCGTTCTGAAAACAGAAATTTATTACAGTGATCCAATATTTAAAGTATTCGGTGTTATTTTTATAAAATTTTGTATAGAAAAAAGGAAAATATGATTATATTGGTGACTATTATTGTAAAATTTTTAATACCCAGAGTTCATGCTAAATTCTTATTTTCGCAGAATATATTTTATCTCTACTACTTTGCAATTCTTTTAAATAAATTTTTACAAGTATTACAAACGATACGTATTCTTTACTACAATGACAGCAGTGTCCGTAACGTAAACGTAAAGCTAATTTCATTCTCAGACAAGTTCGTTCATAAGAGCCATAAATATAACCCGTAGACAATTAATCAAATTACCTTTCAAAGTAATCAATAAAAAGCGTAAAAGTAAAAAAACAAAAATCTACAGCCATGACAGTACAGACTCATGTGTGAGTGAGAACGAGACTTATTGACACACACATGGAATGAGCTATTTCGGGCAGTGGTGCAAACTTTTTGTAACCAAAACGTGCTGGTCTCCTTCCCAAAACGCGCTAAAACGCGCCAAATCACAGCGTTGACAAATATTTATAAGCAAAACGCACCGTTTCCCAACGCGCTAAACTAAATTTTAATAAAAGTCGACCCATATATTAGAACAAATACAATTTATTTTTATTCAAGCAAAATAAGTAATATCAATATACATATTTGTTTTTGAATTTAATTCAAACAACAAAAACTTAAAATATTTTTTTGGTATATCAATAAAAATTTAACTGTTTTGTACTTGTACTTTACCGAAGATATTACTTTAAACACTCAAATATTAAAATAAGGACACAGTCGGTTTTTATTTAATATTAAACTTTTAATATTTTACTGACTAAAATCATTAATAAGGAACTTTTTGATATTATAAAATTACTTAATTAATTTAAAATAATTCATTATACCAAAAGCTCTTTCAGGATTTAAAAAAATTATATAAAAAAAAAAAATCATAATAAATTTATAACTAATGAAGACATAAATTGTGGATTTTAATCCAAAATGATAATTAACATTGTTTACTGTAATGAATGTAAGGATAACATGAGGTGTGTTGCCAATTTTAATGATAATATTCAGGGAAGGGGAAATGGAAATGGTGATAATGCAACGCCGGATAAAATTTATAAATCGATAATTTATATACCTGTTTTGTCAGACCGTTTGAAAATGTCAGGAATTTTAAATCAGGATAAGTATGATATGAGTTATACAACATATAATACTTTAGGAAGATTATTTAGCAAGACAAATGATAAGGTAAAGAAATGGGACAAGTCAAATTTAGTTTATAGCATTCCTTGTAACGGTAATGATGGTGAAATTTGTGATAAAGTATATTGTAGTCGCCGTGGTCTAGTGGTTAGTGTGTTGACTTACTAAGACTAAGACCCTGGGTTCGACTCCAGGCTCCGACATCTTCAAAAAAAGAAATATGAAAAAAAAAAATATTTCTTTCGGCGACTACCTCTCAGCAGTCTTCTGGCAAAAGCTCTGAGAGTAATTAATTGCACAGAAGTCGAATGTAAACCCATCCTTTGCAAAAAATCCTCAACAATACTTAAAAAAAATTAAATTCTCTCCAGATGATAGTATAGCAGTAAAGTGATGTAAGGAGACGTTTCTCGTTAAGACGAGTTGCCAATAGATCGGACTTCACTTTTAATAATTTTCAATCCATTACTAAGTCAATTAGCTCACTTTGATTGAATACATACATACATAACTGGCCTTTACAGGATTACGGCCTAGCTTCTCGCAGCACTCATGCTGTGTGTGCCAATTTTTATTCATGAGTACCGGGACCTACAGTTTAATGTCGACTCCGAACGACAGACTTGAGAAGCTTGTTCATGGCAATTAGTTACTCTCAGAGCTTTTGCCAGAAGACTGCTGAGAGGTAGTCGCCGAAAGAAATATTTTTTTCATTTTCTTTTTTTGAAGATGTCAGAACCTGGAGTCGAACCCAGGGCCCATGTCTTAGTAAGCCAACACACTAACCACTAGACCACGGCGACTTTGATTGAATAGCTGAGGATTTTTCTTTGGACTAGAATCTTTGAAATCAGAGTCAGATTTTTTTTCATCTTTGTTATCCTTCTCCCCCTATTCCAAACACGTTGATGATGTCGATGGTACTGGCACTGACAACTGGTCAGTGTGTATAAGAGGCCCCTGAGGAGAATATAATTACTCATCCCGGTTTGTAGAGTTTATGCTCTTAATGTTCACCACACAAAAATAAAAAAAACAACTTATCGTTTTCCACCTGTCTTCTTTTTGTATTCATACCAGTTGAAATTGACTTAAACGTTGGTAGTTTCAAAAATCCAAATTTGTTGTATTTTTTTATTTTCTTAAAATCTTTAAAATTTTTCGAAATCTTCTTTGCATGAGTGGTTGGAATTTTTTTCGTTTCACAATAAAAATTAAAAAAAAAAATAATTTTTCTGTATTTAAATTCAGTATTTTCTTTGCTCTGTCTTTGTAGTGTTGGTTTATTTAATATTTCTGGCTAAATGAAAACCTTTAGCTAAGAATAAGAACATCTTTCAAAAGCAAGCGCCGCTGAAAAATATTTCGATTCAGAACAACAACAATAATATGTATGTATGTATATAAATAAAAAACCGAAAAAAATATTTAAATTATAAAATGTTGTGGTTGTTTTATTGTTGTAATTTGTTGCCAATGGTTTTCAGAAACGCATACCCTCTATGCTTTAAAATCATGGGATTTATTCTTCGGACAAGAAAAACAATTTATATCTACCCTTTTTTTTAATTTTTTTGAACAGCGTATTAATACGGACATAAAACCTCCCCTCTCCTCCCTCCCCCACTATATAGACGTATTGTACATACATATGTACATACGAATTAATATAATATATATATATATTTGCCTCTATTGATCGAGGCTAAGAAGATGTTCTGAAATATTCTGTTTTTCGTTCTAAGATTTTTTTAATGCTCTTGTTCTTGTAGTGGTTGTTGTTGGCATATTTTGATGCTCATAGCCAACTTGAATTGGTTTTCTTAAATCAGTATCCATTCCGTCTTCAATACAGTTGGACTCATTTATAGTCTCACGCCAAAGAAGACGTTGTTGCTACACATCAAGAAAACAAAACAAAAAAAAAACACAAATAAAATAAAATTAAACAAAAATAGAGCAATCACTGCGTTTGTTTTAATAAAGAACGAAGAAGAAAAACACCGTGTTTGTTAAGTTCCGTGTTTTTCATTTCAATATGTGGTAATTTGAAATTTTATAATATTCATACTGCAACAACAACAACAACTACAAACAAATAAAAGTGAGCAAGCAAGGCAAGGCAAGAAGAAAAAATAACGGAAAATATTTTTCAATACATCAACAAGAGCACCCAGCCAGCTATCCGATCACATCGTGTGTTTAGAAATAAGCACTACTTCGTAACACTGTTTTTCCTGCCCCTACTAAAGCTCTCTCTTCGAAGTTTACTCTCTCTTTACTGTTTAAAAATAGCCTTCGAAAGTCTCAGTTCAATTCTGAGCGTCGGCATAGACATCGTTACATTTTCTGTACCAAATAATACACAAAAACAAAACAGAACAGGTATAAGTGTACAAAAGGAAAAGAAGAGCGGCGAGTAGTGCAACCAGTACGCCAAAAAGAAAACAAAACAAAAAATATTTTCTGGCTGAATCTAAATCTAAGATACGGGTAAAGTAATGTTTTATTTTTAAAAACTATTGTTCTTGGCCATTACTAATACATATCAGTAGCAAATAACAAACACTCATACTCACAGTGGGACAGATTTTTATTTTATGTACATATTATGTATACAATTATGTATACATATATACATATGTATGTATGTATGTATATATATTTTTTGTTGTTTTCGAAATGTTTTTAAGTGAGAAATACATATCTACAATATGTACTTTCCAGGAAATATCGTGAAAAGAAATCGTGCAAAATACGACAGAATTTATATTAATTGATCAAACACTTAGAAGGCTTAATTCAGAAAGATTAGAATCCTCTTAAATTTACAAAAACAAATAGTTATCAATTTTAATAATTGCCTGATACTTTTCAAAGTTATAGGAAATTTTTAACAATTGTGTTATTTTAATGAAATAAAATAATAAATAATAATAAATTCATTCAAAATAAATTCGTGAACAAACACTTGCATTTTTAATTGTAAACCAATTAATAACTTTGAAATAATAGAACGTTAATTTAATAATTGGCTAATAACTACTTTAGCAAACAAGTACAAAGTTCAAATGTAGAAACCCCAAAAACCTTAAATTAAAAGGGAAACAATTTTCAAAATAACGCCCAAAAACGAGAACAATTTCAGTATGTTGATCAGAATTTTGCAACAAGAAACAAATTTCAATTGAAATTTTAGTCACGATAGAGTTGCAGAAATATTAAAGTAGGCTTTAATTGAAAATTAAATGTTTAGTTTAAAACATAAAACATTAACTACTCTCTTTATAAGAAATATGTATTATCGGGTTATTAAGGGATTATTTGTGAGTATTATTTGTTGAATTTTCATACGGCAGTAAATATTTCTATTTTGGAAAGCTAAAATATTAAGAAAAATAACCCCTTATTATAATTTTTAATTTATAAAATGTTGTAAATGAAAATTATATTTATAATCATGGCCTTTAGTAATGGTAACCAGAGTCGGCAAACAAACAAAACATTTCGCAAACGTTACCACAAAGTCATAAACTTTTAAAATTTTTTTAATCGTATTGTACATGAGCAAAACCAAAACAAATACTTTCTAAATAAGAAAGAGCGCAAACGAAACAATTCGCTTTTCGCAGTTGTGTTTGCTTTGTTATTCCTTTACATTCGTATAATTTGCTCTTTTTTTCTCCTTGTTTTCTTTTTCTTCTCATTAATTTTTTGTTCTACCTACGCACATTTGAGTTAGTTATTTGTAGTGCTCAAAACAAAAACAATATACAAAACTAAATGGGACAGTCGTTCTCACTGTTTTTGTTTTGTTTTTGTTTTACTCATTGTAAAGAACAAAACAAAATGAGATGTTTTAAGCCATGTTTAATTTTCTTTAGTATATTAATTTTTAGAAAGTAAATTAAAATTTAGAAAGTAAATTAAAGACTGGCAGAATTGAACACTACAGCGCCATTTGCCCCCATCCCACATCCCTTATTTTTGACTTATGTATTTTTGTGGAAACTTACAAAATAAGCGGTTCTAGCTAATCGAAAAATCGTATACCATCCCACCACTAGTTTTAATCTTATTCTTTTCCGATTTGATTTTTATTTCTTGTTCCAAAAATACCTCCACTCTGAAATTTTTCACAACTGTAGAGAATGACACTATCTTTGGCATATTTTGTTTTTAATTTTTAAAAAGGTCGCTTTCGGAGATATAGGCTTCCGACTTATAGGTAAAGAAAATTGACCATATTATTTATTAAATCAAAGGTAATTTAATACCCTTTCAAATGCGACTTTTACGAGATGCGTAGCTATAATACTTTTCAAGAAAATTACAATTAAGTAAGTATAACTTTGTGCATTTTTGTACTGTTTTCCGATTTTCAAGACTTTATATTTCCGGATACAGAAGTGTCAGTGCTCCCAAACTTTGTATTTAATTTAGTTCTATGATATACTATATTTCTACAAAAAATCATAAAATTCGGCGAGGGTGGGTTAAATCCATTGGTTGATTTGACTTGGAATATCCCATATGTATATGTATTAGGGCTGACGAATGGGATTGCTTTTAAAAAATCCCGGGATTCGGGATTTTGAAAATCCCGATCCTGAAATCCCGGGTATCCCGGGACTAATCGGGATTTCGGGATTTTATGTTAATTAGTAAAAATGTATACAAATTTTTTATTTTTTTATATTTTTTCGTTTATTGTATGACTTTTAATTGCCTTAAGATCCTGATACTATTAGAAATAAGTAGTTTATGCAAATTATATTTGAATGCTATTCTCCCCAGTCTTTTTCTTTTTGAACTGAAAAGTTTTTCAAATTCAACATAATCTGTCAATGTAATTGTTGAAATTCTAAATAACTTGACCAGCGAGTTTATAATTATTATATATTTTCGACTTAAAAACAAATATTTAATAGATCTATATTATATTTCTTGTATGATTTGTAATAGTCTTAAGATCCTGATACCGGTATTCTAATTCTGCTAGTATTGGACATATTCCGTAACGGATGTTACTTCTCATAAAAATACGAGTATCAGAATCTTAAGACTGTTAAAAATCAGATCGGAATAAAAAAAAAATACTTTAAAATTCAAAATAAGAGGCACTAGGCTCTAATACTAAAGTCGGAAACCTTAAAAACCACCAAGGGCGCGTTATGTTGACAACGATGCTAATCAGCAATGATCAAACTCGAGACATTGCTTAAATCTCTCTCTTTCTCTCTGCGCCTGCTGTTAAACAAAAGAGTCAGGGTTGTCAGATAGTTTTCAATTTTTATCCCCAATTTCGAAGTTCATATCCTCAAAAATCCCCAAAATCTTGATTAGTTCATCGCCAAAAATCCCCACATAAACTGCATCAATAACTTTGCATGTATGTATATACATATGTGTTATTTGATATGTAAATTTTAAATTTGGACACTGTGCAGATCAAATTAAAATTTTGAAGACATTCTTTTTAAACCAACACCTCTTACTCGATTCGATGTGTGTTCGATTCGATGTGTGTTTCGGATCCTTATTTTGTTGAAATACCGATCGCCGTGCCATTTCATATTCGTATAAGAATATGCATCATGATATCTTTTGAAATATTTGTATAGTATGTATACGGCATCTATTGTACCTCAATTCTAAATAAATGTCCTATGCCAAAGAATGGAAAATATTCTCATACCATAAAGTATAAGTGGAGAAGTAATTGTGGTCGGACGAAACTAAAATTAGTTTGTTTATCTTCGAAAATAGTAATTCAGCTGTAAGAAGACCCTTTAATAGTGAATTCCTCCGCAATAAAAACCATTAAAAACGGTGGCGGAAACGTACTGATATGGGGATGTTTATTTATATGATAAAATAAATTAAACTAAAACCAAGAGAACACATTGCAAAAATTTTATATGAAAGTATTTATAAGTTTTAAACAAGTTTATAAGCAAGTCTTGAAAATTGAAATTCTTTCATTGTGTGTTTCGAATAATTAAGCAAGCAAACAAATTTTAAAAATCGTCGTAAACTTGTCGATCATCCCCAATGAAATCCCCATCCCCAAATGAAATTTTGTATCCCCATTTCAGAAAAAAAATCCCCATTTTAGGGATAAATCCCCTAATATGACAACACTGAAAAGAGTATAGAATGCATTACTAGTATTTTGTTTTATGCTAGGAACATAATTGGGGCGACCGACGAATTTTGGGTCGCGAATATTCGTCGCTTACGAAATTCGCCGTAAGCAACCAACTCAAATTAGATTTAATTTTAATTCAATCGCCCGCGAACGATGAACTTATCAGTTTAGAGTGACCATGTTTACTATTTAACTATTTCAAAGTGTATTTTTATTAATAATTTATTTTTTAAGTATTATTTTCGCTTAATGGCCACCCTATCAGTTGTGATTGGAAAACAAAAGAGAATAAAGTTTATTAAGAATTTTTAATAAACAAATAAAAAAATGGACACAAGTGAAATAATTATTGAAAATATTTAATGTTATGAATGCCTGTATAATCTGGCATCGAAAGATAATAAAAATGTGCAAAAAACGAAATACGGGATATATTATTAGTTATGTATGTATTCGTCGTTATTGTGATTCATATGACGAATTTATGCAACGAATTTTAGCTGATGAATTCGTCGAGGTGGGCGAAATTCGTCGTTCGTCCCAATTGTGTTCCTAGCATTGGTTGCGCAATTAGTTTAGAATTGCATATGCAAACAAATTTATATTAATTTGTACATATTATATTTTGTTTGTATTGTTTTTAATACGAGTACATATTTACCTACACATACTCTCTATGACTACTTTAAATTCTCTTTACACAATATTATTAGTTTAGCTTTTGGTTTACTAATACTGCAACTACCTACTATATTATAGTAGCGGGTTATTTAAATAATACAAAAAATTGGTATTTTCTTTGTATTTTTTTATAGCCGACTGTTTTACTCGGGTTTTTATTTTAGCCCAAGGTTTAAATATTACATACGCATACACCAATTTTCACCATGCAAGCGCTTGAGTGCCGAACTGTATTTCACATTGCATGATTGATAGATTATTTTGAACTTATATTCCCAACTTAAAATTCCTATACATATAAACTTGAGTTTTACAATGAGAATTTGAAGAAACTCAACTCAGTAAGGCACAGTAGTGATTGGTGGAAGGAAATTAACTAAAGCGTTTAAACTTCATATTTTAGGCAATTTAATCGTTAATGATTTTCGTACCCATTTTAGTTCAATGCTAAATAGAAACGAAGACGAACAGGAAATAAAGTGGACCATGCCTTATTTCACAGATGTGTTTTTTGGATTGCCCATTTGAGTATTATGAAATTTTGGCTGTTGTAAGAAAATTAAAACTTAATAAATCTCCTTGTGAATATGAATACCGTATGAGTTTTATAAATTTGCCCACGTGTTTTATAAAAGAGTTTTTAACTGTATTTAACAAAATTTGTCTACATGACAATATACCGTCGACTTTGTGCAGATCTATTTTAATTCCATTATTTTAAAAAGGAGATCCTAATATACTTTCGAATTATCGGGGTTTATCCTTAATTAACACAATATGTAACATTTTTAACTCAATGTTACTAAATCACCTAACAGTATGGTGTAACCGCAATAACGTATTGAGCGAATTCCAAGAATTAGCCGAGCGTTCATGTAACGTAACGCAACGTACGTTGGTTTCTAGCATATGAAAACAATGCAAATGGTTATCCAAAATAATTGTCACGTTGACGGAACGGAACAATCTGTATAAAATAGAATTTCTAAACGGTTTTACGTGAAATTTCAATGCGAGTGATGGGACTATTGTATGTTAAATGCCCTTTTTTGTACTTTCATGCTTATATGCAAATCATTTTCTTTTTTATGTGGACAAAAAGACTTTTTATGAACTCTATGACTTTGATGAACTTCGTACGAATATCGAACGTGGAATTGCAGCAGTATCGGCCGATTTATGCTTGAAAACCGTCGAAAATTGGGTTCGGTGTCTGGACTTCTTCAAGCGCGCCCGTGGCGGTCATGCAAAAGAAATAGAGTTTTAGACAAAATGGTATCGAACGTACTTTTACTGAAATAAAGAATTTCATTGATATTCAAAACCGTTTTAGACAGTTGAGATACACTGTTAACGACGTAACGTACTTCTACCTTTTAATGCAATTCATTTATAATATAGTCTTAATCATCTCTGTTTAAAAAACAAACAAATAATGAAATTTAAAATAGAAAAAATTGGAGAAGTAAAGACATGTTTTATAAATAAATATCTATATTCAAAACATATCTTAATATATGCAAACATAAATTGTAGATTTTTATCAAAAACCCAGAAGTCGAACGAAACTGAAAATTTAGAGGATGATATTCCGACAACCAGGTAAAAACAAACAATTACAGTTTGCTTCTAAAAGTTTCTACATAATATTCTACTATCAGTAATGAAAACAAGAATTTAGCAAAATAAAATTTAGAGCCGAGTGGCGAAATGCTTTTGACTGGCTGCAGCAAAAGGATAGTTGTTCTTTTGGTGTTGTGCATTCAAAAAGCATTTAACATCCTAAAAATAATCAAAATGCTATGGTAAAAATTAATACCAAGTAAAAGACCAAGCAAGTATTCCACAAATATTGATCGAAAATCGGTACACCATTTAAAAGCAAGTATGGCATGCTGAATTAACTTTAGGAATATTTTGCATTATCCTAACGTTTATGTTAATGAATTAACTACTGAATGTTATCCAGGCTCTGCCCACACAATGTTATCAAGTATGGCCACAGATGGGGCTAATGTTATGGCTGGAGATGTTGGTGGCTTAAAAATGTTATTAAGAGCTGATACTGAAATTATTATTATTATTTTAAAATTTTTTGATAGGAATAAAATTTCTTCTGTGGCAACGCTGCCCCCCATAAAAATATCATACCTTTTTTAGTAAACTTTCTCAGCTTCTCTTTCTTTCTTTTAGCTTCTCCCCATTACAAAATTAATTAAAAATAAGCTTAAATTTCTGCTGGGTATTAAATGTTGTAGTTCATAATTTTAGTATGTATTGTATTACTATTTATTATTAGTTTATGGTTCTACAAATATGTATTGTTACTTCATTCAAAGAATCTGTAAAAACTTTCAAATCAATTAAACATACTTGTCTATAAAATTGTTTATTTTATAAAATTTTATTAATTTTTATTTCAATTTGAATGTTATGTTTTACTAAAATTTGGTTAGAAAAAATTGAAGATGGCAACACTGTATTGTACTTTATTTTGTAAGAGAATTATTCTATCTCTCTCTTTTTCTCTTTGTAGTTTAGGTAGGCTGTTCAAATTGTAAGCAGTGTTACCGCTTTAATTATTTTTAACCAAAATTGGTTACTTTTTTTTCAATGTGTACATGTGGACTTTTTTCTTATTTTGGTTATTTTTTTTTCAAAGAAGAAATTAAATATTTAGAGGAATACTCGTAGTATTAATAAATACAAATCCTCTTCAACAAACATATTTATTTCTTTTAATGTTTATTATTAGTATTAATGGTATCGTAAAGTTAAAGACAATTGTAGAAGTAAAAAATAAAACAGATGCAAAACTGTGATTATTTATTGGTTAAAGACACAAAATATAACTATGTTAGTACACTTCTGTGATACTTTTTCGACTAGCGTAGTATCCGTATAATCGACTAATGAAAGGAAATGTGCTTAGAAATGTAATATTCTGACTAAAATGTCACTTGCTCTTGATCTTGCAAACTGTTCAAATAGGATTAAAAAATATAGTTTCTAGTTAATAAGTATAGCACATTTTAAAGGAATCACATGTACTATACATACATGAAATGGTTGTTACCAAAACATTTATCAACATTTCTCAAGCAGCTTATTTTCTCGGGCAGCGTTGTCATCCACAAATAGTTCTTGATGCATATTTTACAATGGTTTGTTAATGTCAGACTGAAGTCCAGCACAATTCTTAAAAACATTGATATAGTTCTTTTAAAACCTATTACCCTACAATACATGATCAAGGTAGGTCAAATGGCCAGTTAATCCAAAAAACGTGATCAACTACAATTAGCACAAGTTGCCGTTTTGAACCCCAATACATATTTTAATTTAATTTGAAACATGCAGTATTATTTTTTGTTAGTAATTTTTTACACATTCTAGTAAACTAATTGATTAATTTTGGTAAATTTCAATGCGGATGTTAAACTGAAAAAAAGTAAAAAATTTTGGCATATTTTTGGTTACTTTTTTCCAATTTGGTTACTTTTTTTTATTAAAGTTTGGTTAAGGCACCCTTACACGACATGTTTTTTACATGTGTTTTTTAGGTTTAAAATACATAAGTTTTTCTTTGTGTATGTCAAAATTAGTCATTTTACATAAGGTTTATAATTTTTACTCACAAACGTATATGTACAATTGCATATGTAAATAAATAATAAAATTTTAGACACAAAGTTTATAAAAAAAAAACTATTTTACAAATAATTCATTGCCGACTAATGTTTGTACAGGCATAGAAATTTAATATCATATGTGTGTACATACGAAATTAGAGCATGCTCTAATTGAAATTTTGTCATAAGACTTTCCTTGTGTTTTTTACATAAGCAATGTTTTAGAAGTCACACACGACATGTAACTGTTTACTCATGTAAAAGTTGACATTAACAGTGTAAAAAACATGTCGTGTAAGGGTGCCTTTACAAAATATTAAAGGCTGTGGCAACACTGATTGTAAGGTTTCAATTATTTGAACCCTTTTAATAATAGAAAAATTCATCATTAATTAATGTTACCCTATTAGAGTGTGTGCGACGAAGTTTGCTTTTGGTCCTGATTACATCCAAGCCGAATAAACTTAAAAAAGTTTTTTTTTTTTTTTTTTTTTTTTTTTTTTTTTTTCATTTAGCAAGAGAATTTAGTTCTTATTTGTTTAAAATAGTGTTTTGTATAAAATTTTAAAACTTAAAACTAAAACACAAAATTATAAAATTTCGGTTTTGAAAAAAAGCGTAAAGGAAAATATAATAATAAGTAACTCAGGTAACAAAGTATTTAAAACAAATTAATTAAGTAACAAAGCTAACGCATTAAAATATAATAAAACTTAATTTTTTTAACAATTTTGAGTTCTTTACAGAAGAGTTTTTGGCATCTTGCATCTTAGTCATTCCTCCTTTTTTTATTTACAAGAATTTCTTCTTCACATCTATCCATATATCTTAATGATGTACAAATATTTTGTCGTGTGGATGTCTTAAAGTAGAAACTAGTACAACAACAACAGAGTACAATGTAGGTTTTTCATAAAATTTACACGATTTATAAGTTCTTTTCTTTTGCAAATTGAAAAAGTTACACAAAGAACTTTATTCGTCGTTCCGACGAACACAAACGTGAAAAAATCAACATTACACACAATTAATCGGCCTGCACTTGAGCAGTCTTTAGCAGGTTAATGACCACTAAAGCTATATGAAATATGAGCAAATTTTAGTGACGAACTAAGGAATAAAATCAAAATTAATGAGCTGTGTTCGTCGATTAGACGAAGAAAGTGCGTCCAGGGTTAAGGACTTTTTATTACCTGTAGAGTAACCTAAAAACATATTATTGTGTACATACATACATACATATGTAGCCAGTGTTATATTTTTTTCTCAAATATTTATTTCTGATATCTAATCTTTAACTAGAGATTAGAAAAGCCTTTCATTCATTCAACAAAAAAGTACGCGATAGCAATACAATATAAAAATAAAATCGAATGCAATACACCTTACGAGTAAAATATATGTATGTATATGTATGTATATGTATGTATATGAACGATGTAAAACCAAAAAAAAAAAAACATTTTAGCAGTGAGAGTGTGAGAGCTAAAACTTAAACAGAGATTGAAAACAGCAACAAGAAACAAATACAACAGAACTTGTAATTATTACAATTACAATACAACAAAAATAATATTAATGATATAAAAATAAAGTAAATATACCACCCAGAGTTTGAAAAAAAAAAATAAAGTCATCGACCTGACTCATAAAAACAAACTAACACGCATGCACATGCAAAGAAAACCGTAATTAAATCCAAACCTAAATAAATAAAAACAAAGAACTAAAGAGAGAGAGAGATATCCATGAGCTATTAAAATATAAATAAAACATAGTTTTAAAAATAGATGTCTTACAAAGACAAAAGACAAAAACCAACAGCAAACTCAACTCAGAATGAAGGGGATAAGAAAGCAGAGTTTTAAATATGTCTTAATTTCATGCAACCAAAAATTAAATCTACCCTTAAAACTAAGCAATAGAAAAATATTATTAATATGCAATATATGTATGTATGTGTATGTATTATATACATATTTATGCATATACAGTATTAAGTATTACACTACTCAATGAACCCAATCTTCAAATAGAGAATAGCAACAAAAAAGAACAAAATTAAAGAAAAAAAGAGTAATAAAACTGCCAAACATTTTTAATTTTCCTTTTTTGCATACTGATCTACATAAATATAAGACCCAAAGTGGTAGTAGGAACAATAGTGCATTTTCGCCTCTTACATTCAGTGGCTGTCGAAACTGAGCGCACTAAAGAAACAATTTTAGGGGTAGTGGACCAACATCTTTTACGAGCTCCTTTAAGGCCCAAATATAATATGTTTATAATTGCCAAGGCACATAGTGTACTACACACTTAAAAATACATTTTGGATTTATTTTTTTCGTTTGTTGCAAAAACACGTGAGAAAACACATCTGATTTAATATCCGTCAACAAAGTATTCATCGTGCCAACATCATCCATTAATACGTTAACATCTGCTAAGAAAGTCAACGTAAAACAGATGACGGATTCTATGTGACTAGGTCTTAACTACAATATACATACTTGACATAATTTTCGTCAAGTTTCGTTAGGTTTCATTTGCCTAAACAATATTATTAAATGCAATATTTAGAAAAATGGAACTACAAACAAAAAAGAAGCTAGTTACAAGTACATATTGCTGCATTTTTTATATGTTCAAAATGTACAATATAAAATTGCTTAAGCCTCTGCACTTTGTGGCAGTAGTTTAAGTCAGCATGAGCATATTATTGGTAGGCCTTTAGTAATAACTTCATAAAAGTGAAAAAAAATATTAATTAGCATTCTTGAACGTGATATGTAGCCTCCCTATCTTTTTCAACCCAGTTGCTTGTCCTTTTCCATTTCACTTTTTCCATTTTTATTAAATAAAGCTTAAATTACTTTTAAAGTTTCTTTTTAATGTTTTAAGTCAATGAAGAATAAGACGGAACTGGATATAATAAAAAATATAATAAAAAAATCTGCTTAAAGATTTTTGATTAAATAAATGAACGTTTAGTTAAAATTCGGTTTCAGTTGAAAATGTTTTGACCACTACTGTATGTACTTTTATCCAGAAATCTCTTTCCATTTATCTAAACTAATATTTCTAAAACAAACTTCTATATTATTAATGTTGATTACTTGAGAAGCATTGTGGAAAATTGCAAAAAGTACTATAAATACCCGCTTTTTTCGAGTATTTGGAAAGCAAAAATGGCAACGCTGATAAAGTTAGTTTTAAAGTCGTCTATTCTTTCTCTCTCATTCTCCCATTTGCTAATATTTCAACTTAAAAAAAAAACCAAGTTGTTTCATCTACCTAAAGAGAGTGTGAGAATATGAGCACGTGTTTAAGTTAATATTGAAGCTTAAATTAAAAAGCCTGCGCATTATACGAACACTATCATGTAAGGGTGAGTCTTGTAAGTTTTCATTTAACTACAAAGAAAATAAGGGTCGAAAGAGAGAGGAGCAAACATTTAAGTAAATAGTAACAAAGACTTAGTATTCTTAGGTTATGACTTCCTTCTTAATTGTGCCTGTAAGAGACGTAAATAATTACATTTTTTTAAAAATTTGTATTTTGAGGTTTCTGTTTTGGGCCAAATTGAGAATATGAAAGGCCCAAAATACCTTTGATAGGGCCAAATTTTTAATTTTTTTTAATATATGTACAAGTATATATAATTATTAGTTTAAATAAAAACAGTACACGTAGTACTCGTTATATAGAAATTTTTATAATTTCAATTAACTTTTTTATTTAAAAACAAAAGTTATTGCCAAAAATTCACATTGTTTAAAGTTAAAAAAAGTAGTACATAGTTAAAAACATGAAATATCTAAATCTAATTTTACAAATTTTAATCTAACAGTTCCTCATTTATAATATTACAGTTTGTGTTATTAATTTTAAAATATCTGTATCATGACAATTACAAAAATTAAGGGTGGTCGTGGCATAGTGGTAGAGCGCTCGCACAGAAACTCACACGACCAAAGTTCAATCCCAGCGAAGGACAAAATTACAAAAATAAAAATTTGCAGTTTTCTAAAATTACAATTTAAATTAAATTTAAAAAAATAAGAGGTTCCCCCCCTCTTCCACAAAAGGCACAATTGTGCAACATTTTGTATCACTGATGGGTAATACATGTAAATTTAAATCTATTTTTTGGGATATTAAGCTGTTCTCTTTTTTTTAACTCTTTATTTGTTGTATTTTTAGAAGCTTTTGTTGTATTGTATTGTGTTGTTTTTAATTATTATAGAGAAAATAACAGTTAATAGGTCTACATGGTATTAAATAGTTATCAATACCCCCTTTTACGCTACAATTTCACCATCTACAATTTTATTACTTAAGTACTTAAAAGTTAAGTATTGGCTCTTTTAATGCTTTATTGTGTTTAGGGAGGGTTTCAAAAATGATTTCAGTACGTTTTAGTATGAGATGGCTGGCGCATTCTATGGCGCAATTACCTTCTAAAGTCAGGTGAATTTTTTTCTTGCTGCCGTCATTAAGTGTAGTCGTGGTTGCTTAACTGTCTGTTTATTATTTTAACTGATAAGCGAAGCTTTAATTTGTTTTTGTTTTTAACGTATAACGGGGTTTTTATTCGTTGTTGTCTTTTTATTCATATCTAAGTTTTATTGTTGTTGTTAGTATTATAATTTTTTTTTTATTATCTTTATTAAAACCAAAATTCATTTGAAGAACTGATAAGGGGACAAGTTGTACGTATGCCTCAGTATAAACCCGAATAAAATATCAAGTTGATAAAGTAAAACCAAAAAGACAGAAATAAAAGTTAAAAGTAAATACAGTTTTGAAGTTTTCTACAAGTATATAACAAAAACGTCACGTCATTACCAAATTTGTAAGTTTTGTGAAATTAAATTGAATAATATTTCTCCAAAAATTTACTTTAAATAAAAAAAAAATAATCGCTTCAGACGATTCAAGTTATAGATATCATTTAGAGTTAAACCTTGAACCTTATCTCCTTTCTTAAATACATTTTAATTCACCTTTTTTATTAAAATTACAGTAATTTTCGTTTTTAAGAATAATTTATACCTTTTTTCCCAATTTCCGCTTAATTTACTCTCTCTCTCTCTATGGCTCTCTTAAGGTATAAACTAATTTGTGTTGCCAGAATTCGTCTTCAGCTTTTTACAGACATAACTTTAAAATTATTCCAAATTTTATAAATTACATTATGGAGGGTGTAACCAGTGTTGCCAAAGCTTGAATTCTTTTTTTTTTCTTTATAACCAAGTTTATTAAAGAAAGTAACCACATTGGATAATAATTAACCAAATTTTAAACAGTTTAACACTAAATTCTACCCAATTATTGATCTGTCTCAGATAAATGAAGCTAATCAAGTTATTACGATTGTAAATAATAAAAAAAAAATAATAAGGATTACTTGTTAAACAGAAATAATCAAGAAAGTAATTAAATTATTTTAGCTTACTTTTGATTGTTGTCAAAAAAGCTTTTATTACACGCTTTTGAATTTTTGGAAAAATAAATTTTTTTTTTTTTTGTTCCAAACTGAAAAGTCCTTTGTAGAAATACAATATTAAAGAACTAAAATTTTGAAAACAATGAAATGTAACAAAAAATAATCGCATTAGTTTTTGATTATATCATTACAATTCTAGAATTCTTTTTAATCACAATTATTTTTACAAAGAATCTAATTGATTACTAATCGTAATCGAAACTTAACAAGTTTTGTCTCTTAAATTTTTATATATTGTCATTAAATCACCTTCATAATATTTAATATTCTAATTCCCGAAAAAATATTTTTTTACAAGTAATACCATTTTTGGCAACAGTCAATTCCACCAAAGTTCGATTGCTATCTATAATCGAACCATAAAGCTTAAAATATTTTGTAAATTAATTTGTTTAAAATTTATCAACATGAAATAATGGTGTTACGAAATAATGGTGTTAGAAACGCTGAAGATTGGGAAAAAAATTATGTACTAGGTACCGCTGAGCAATACTTCGAATAAATTTATAAATACATACCAATAATTCACAAAAATCAGTGCGAGCTTGATTTTCGCAACCCCCGATTAGGCAAATTTTTTACATTACAGTCTTTATAAGTGCAACGATTTTCAAAAATGAGTCTCAATAAGTGCAACAATATTTTTTTTAAATATATTTACAATGATTTCTGTTTGTATTTCTTGTTCAGAAACGTAGTTTTATAAAAGTAATAATATTTAATCAAAGAATCCTATTTCAATAGCATTTCTCGCACGTTAGTGCTGTCTCAAACACGTTTTAAAACGCAAATACAAACGCATCGTTTTTCTGTTTTGCAACATACTCGTATGTATGTTTACACAGATGCGTAGGCTAACATATTTGTATAATTTCACTTTTTAAAACAAAAAATTGCTCGCTACGCCAATGTTTCAACAAGAAGATTGTTTTTTAACATTTAATAATTAATTTGTTTCTTTTTATTAAAAATTGGGTATTTTCAGGTACAATAAAAAGTGGTCGATAATTGCAACTTTTTCGGTAATTGCACCAGGACAGATTTTTTTTAAGTTGCGAAAATCGAGCTCGCACTGTACTTCGAAAATTTGGTGTATGTTTTTTAAGCTAAATTTCAGTGGTGCCAACTTTTTGTAACCAAAACGCGCTGGTCTACGTCCCCAAACGCGCTAAAACGCGCCAAATCCCAGCGTTTGCAAATATTTATAAGAAAAACGCGCCGTTTCCTAACGCGCTAAATTATATTTTAATAAAAGTCGACCCACATATGTATGTATTAGAACAAATACAGTATTTATTCAAGCAAAATAAGTAATATCGGTAAACATATTTGTTTTTGAATTTAATTCAGGCACAAAAATAGATTCTTACAAACTTACAAAAAACAAAAACTTAAAATATTTTTTTGGTATATCAATAAAAATTTAACTGATTTAAACATTACCTGAAATTGTACTTGGTTACTTTAAATAATCACTCAAATATAAAGATAGTAACTCAGTCTTTTTTTATTTGATATTAAACTTTTAATATCTTACTGACTAAAATCATTAATAAAGAACTTCTTAATATTATAAAAATAAGGGAGAAAAGTAAAGTTAAGATTGGTCTTCACTAATTTCATTCAAACCGTCTAGCTCATCCTCTGGCCATAAAACCAGAATAATTCGAAGCGTGTAATACTTCGAATTATTATACGTGTTAATTGAATTAATTTTCGCATATACATCTAATGGAATATCATAATTTTCACAACAAGAGTTTTTTAATCTTAGGCCATATTTAATATGTATTAAGGAATTGACTGTGTTAAGAGAAATTTTATTTCTTATTTTTAATTTAAAATAATTCATTCTACTAAAAGCTTCTTTCTTATATAAAAAAGATTTATAATAAATTTAAAACAATAGAAGACAGCTTGATAAAAGAATTGACATTAAGAGAATTCTTAAAATTGTGGATCTCAATCCAAAAAGATAATTAACATTGTTGTTTACCATTATACAAACTATACATACATATATGTATGTATATGTACTTATGTAGACAAAAATAATTTCACTAAAGTATTGTTATACAATATATAGCGAAATGAAAAAAATTTCAGCGAAACTATACAAATTTGTTTTTACTTATAAGTATAGTTGTAAAAAATAATACTGGAAAATTTATGAAAAAAAAAAATGTTGGATTGAAGTGGTTTATTAAGTTTATTGAAAAGGCGCCAATTTAGTGCGTTTTTTATTAAGCGCGCTAAGACGAAAAAAAACCCGTTTTGTATGGTTAAATAGCGGTATATATAGCGCGAAACGCGCTAAATTGGCACCGCTGCTAAATTTACATCATATAATTTTGTAAACTCGTACTGCGTTATTTATCTCAACTACATACATATGGATGTGTGAATACATACATGTTCATGTACATTCTTAAAAAAAAAACAGTTTTTCTTTTAATTGAAATTAACACGGTGAGCAGTGTTACCGTTTTGGTTATTTTTAACCAAAATTGGTTACTTTTTTCGACAATGTGTACATGTGGACTTTTTTCTTATTTTGGTTACTTTTTGTCTCAAATAAATTAGTAAAATACTTCAAGAAATATTATTAATCAATATGTATAAATACTATAAAACAAAAATATTTCTTTCTTTTAATGTTTATCATTAGGACTTATGGTTTTTTAAAGTTAGAACTATTGTCGAAAATAAAGCATATGTAAAACTGTGATTATTCAATGACTAACATGACAGATTTTTGACAAGTCTGTCCGACTTCATAATCTTTTAAAAAAATGCATAAACATTTTTTTTCTCCATGCGATCAGTGTTGCATTTTATAAGCTGTTAGCAAAAAGCAGGTCTGCATATTCTTTGCATATTATTTTGTGTGATGGTGTGGCGCTTAAGTTTCCATTTTGATGCGACTTTTAAGTGCGACAGAAATCGATAAGATTTTCTTGTGAATGAATCATACGACTGCGAATTGCCTGGTTTCTAATTTGTGAGATTCTACTGTATTCCGATCAAAATGGCTACTTGTTCAAAATGTGCAAATGTGACTAAAAACAAAATAGTTTCTAGTTAATAAGTATAGCACAATTTTCAGGATTCACACAGACTAAACTAAAACATTTATCAACATTTCTCAACCAGCATATTTTCTCGGTAAGCGCTGTCATCCACAAATCGTTCTTGATGCATATTGTGCAATGGTTTGTTAATAACCACTGAACTTCTGCACAATTTTTAAGAACATTGAAACAGTCCCTACATAGAATATTTCCCTACGATACATATTTTATTTTAAACTCAAAAATGTATAACGTGTAGCCTTATTTTTTCTCAGCAATTTTTTTACATACTGTAGCAAAACTAATTGATTAATTTTGGTACAGTTCAATGCAGATGTTAAACTGAAAAATGCAGGAAATTTGAATACGAATGATTTTCATATTTTTGGTTACTTTTTTACTAATTTGGTTACTTTTTTGCTGCAATTTGGTTACAAAATTTTTAAGGCTGTGGCAACACTGACGGTGAGTGTTTTATATGGATTTTTTGATAACACAATCTGAAGAGAAAACAAAAAAACTAAAGCGAAGCTCTTAAATGAATGCTTATCACAACACTAATACCTACAAAAAACATAAACAGTTATTTTAGCTTATAAAAGTACAAGCACTGACTTACCTTCTGTTTTACGAGCACAATATAAAAAACAAGGGAATTCAATACAACACCACTACAATTCTACAATTCCTTCCTTAAAAGCATAAACTCACTTTTTTATCTAAACCTCTTTAAAGATAGTAAAACACTTTTTCTCTTTCTCGTTTTTGATGTAGTTACTCTTCTAAGTTATCATTTATAAACAGCGTTGCCGATTAGGCGCGTTTTGCGCTATATGCAGCGCTTTTAATTTATCTCGAATATCATTTTTTTGTTAGTCTTATACCACTAAATTGACTCGTTTTTTATAAAATAAATAAACAAATGAAAACTGTTGTTGGTAGATCACCCAGTGTCATGAACAGCGTTGCCGTTTTTTGTTATTTCTAATCAAAATTGCACTGCAGTGTGTACATGTGGAGTTTTTTTTTACGTTTTAGTTACTTTTTCCCTTGAGACAAATAATGCCACTCCTATTTCAACGGTCTGAATACAAAGTAATAACTTCACAATTTGTAAATAATAACAATATAGCACGACATATTTTTTGTTCACTATTTTTGCGAATTTTTTTAATATTAAATGTTGATAATATCGATTTAGAAGGTAATAACTAAGACAAATATTTGTATAAGTATACCTTAAGTATAGAAAAATAAAAAAACCTTCATTAAAGGTTGACGCTTATGCACCATTTGGGTGTTTTGGTCTACTCATTGTCGATTTTCATGTGGTTATGGTCTCGTCCGGAAAAAAATCGATAACCTCTATTTTGGCGCATAGTGTAATATATGGCTAATTATTACTACTATAAGAATATATACATACATATACATACATTAGACCATATTTATTTGCCGAATTCATAAGACTCTTGTATCGTCGTTCTAGACTACAACAGTGTATGTTTGTTGTTTGTAATTTTCATAAAAAAATCCGATACACTCATACAATTGTTGTGAATGCCTATTATTGAAAAGAAGAATCAAAATAAAAAATATTTATTTATTGTCAGCAGAAAATTTACTTAAAAGAAAAATATAATAAAGTATATAAATATACAAATGAAATTAATGTTGATAAATTGATAAAAATATAAATTAAAGATGCATTTATTTATATGTATGTGAATAATGCTTTTCTTCTTATGTGGTTTTTTACGTTTTCGATACAACGTACATGAATACAATGATACACTAAGTGATCACAAGCAAGTAAAAAAACTATTTTCAATACAGCACACAACGATACAGAAGCTTGTGAATTCGGCAATAGTTTCAGGCTTTTTTTAGGTAAATAACTACATATTTATTTTGCCATAAATTTATTTTGAAATAATATATGTATTATCCTTATACAATAGAATCTCACAAATTAGAACCACTTTGTGTACCGGGCAATTCGAATTTCTGAAAAGTTCGAATTTCTGGACGTTTTTTTAAAGAAAATGAAAAAATTGTAATAAAACTAGTTGTGTAAAATTTTCTTTAACACAAAAAAATTTTTTAATTATTAGGTATTGAATTAGTTTTTAAGATAAAGTCAGTATGTATCAAGTATGAATACTTTACTTTGAATTTCGGTTATTAACGGACCCAAATATACATAACTGGCCTTTACAACCTTGTGTCAGGATTACGGCCTTGCTTCCCGCAGCACTCATGTTGTGTGTGCCAATTTTTATGCATGAGTATCGGGACCTACAGTTTAATGTCGACTCCGACCGACAGACTTGAAAAGCTTGTTTATGACAGAAGACTGCTGAGAGCTAGTCGCCGAAAGAAATATTTTTTTTTCATAATTCTTTTTTGATGCCAAAGCTTGGTGAAGAACCCGAGGCTCATGCCTTAGTAAGCCAACACACTAACCACTAGAACACGGCGACCCAAATTTATACAAAGATATAAATTTCAGACGCTTTTGACAGACTTGTACACACTACGAACAACTTGGTGATTCACCGTTTTATTTTAATGAGCGAGAAAAATAATTTGTAGTGAAAATACAAACAACAAAATACAAAACACCTAGAAATTAGAACCTGTAGTTTTAATTTTAGTGTGTCTAATACATTAAAATGGCAGGTTCTAATTTCTGGACAATTCGAATTTATGATGGTTCGAATTTGTGAGATTCTACTATATATCAAAATAATCAAAAATAACTGGTACGTAAAATTGTTGGCATTAGTGTAAGGTCAACAAATCAATCTCATTTCAGGATTTTGGCAATAAAATATTTAATACATACACACATAATGAAAAGTGATACACCTTTTGCTTAATTTTTATTTACCACAAATAAACAAAACAAATCAAATAAATCATAATTAAAGCACCCTGTTTATTATAAATACATAATAGGTCTGGCAAAGTATTGAATAATGGGTACGGAGTATCGAGTATTTGTGCTATTTTTTGGGTACTTAATACTTAAGAGTTGTATTTTTTCTCTCTATATGAGCTATCAAATAGCGAAACTTTGCTTGCGTTTTGCCATTTCGCATATATTTTGTAACCCGTCTACGATTGCACTGTTTACAGGCTCTGAATGACCTCAAAAACGTAGATATAATCGTAAGTCGCTATCATCAGTGGCCTAATGTTGTCTTGACGACGACAACGCCTTACCTCATAAATCTTTATACAATGTACAAAGAATTATAGAAGTAGAGATTACGCCATGAGGATGTTTTCGCCTTAGATGACGTAGAGTCCCCTATATTTGAGACAAGTAAAAACTGAACTATGTTCCTATGTTCGTCTACTTTCACACTTTTTGTTACAACGTCAATAACACAAGTCCATTTCTTATGAAAATTGAGATTTCATAACAGAATGACAGGATAATTAAAAACACATCATATGTATAGTGAAAAGAAAAAGCAAATCTGTGAAACAATTTTATTGCTTATTTAGTTCAGTCGTAAAATTTCACTGATAATCAAAAACGAAAATAGACGTGCGGAAGAATTTATAGACTTGCTTCGTTGAAAAAAGTTCTCTCTGGCAGTGAGAAACCTGCAAAAATAATCTTTTTCAGCGACGGTCTTACTTATCAAAACCGCAACTATATAATGAGTAATGCATAGCTTAATTCAGCTTTAAAATGTAGTACCTACTCGTATTATTATTGAATAAAAACTATTTGTAATCGACCACACCCAAATGAAGGCAGACAGTGCTACGATAGAATGTGCTTTAAAAATTAAATATATCCACGGTAAATACATTGGCATTTGCAAACATTAAGAGTTTTTACAAAATTAGATTTTTCAAAAATATTCGTCCTAGTCATAGAAAAGGTTAATGTTCGTCCTTTTAAAGTCACTACACTATATTTGTAAAATAATTTTACATGGGCAACATTTAAAAAAAGGACTAATTTATTAATGAATGACATCGTATTATTTTATTAGTCAATTGATGCTTTTAATAATTCGTCAAGAAATAAACTTAGATTAATATTCTTCTCTGTACACAAACATACATAATCAGCCATTACAACCCTGTTTCAGGGTTACTGCCTAGCTGAGAAGCTAGTTGGAGAGCAGCACCTATGTTGTGTGTGTTAATTTTTTATCCATGAATACCGGAACCCACAGTTTAAAGTCGATTTCGAACGACAGACTTGAGAAGCTTGTTCATGGCAATTAGTTAGTCCTAAAACTTTATCCAGATGACTACATACATACATACATAACTGGCCTTTACAACCCTGTATCAGGATTACGGCCTTCTCCAGTTGGTTACACCAATTGATATCAGGGCTTCATCAACTTGGTCCTTCCAACGTAAACACGGTTGTCCTCTACACCGACGCCCAGTGACCTTCGCATCGAAAATTTTTCTCGTTGGAGCAGCTTCTTCCTTTCGAACAATATGGCCAAGCCAGTGTAGCCGCTGGATGTTAATACGCTGAACAACGCCTACGTCGAGGAGCTCATACAGTTCATAGTTGGTTCAAAATCGAAACTCACCGCCATGCCTTAGAGGACCAAAGATCTTACGAAGAACTTTTCTGAACTGCCAGAACCGCTAAATCGGCACAAGATAGAGTCCATACTTCCGCACCATAGAGAAACACTGCAAAAATAAGGGACAGGCAGACTGTTAATTTCGTCGCACGAGAAAGGTCTCTGCTACTAAACTGCCTACCAAGACCGTAGTAGCACCTGTTGGCCAGTGTGACTCTTCGGTTGATCTCCAGACTGACATCATTCTAGCTGGTAATGGCGTTGCCAAGGTAGATGACCTCCTTGACCACATGGAATGTACAGTTGCCGGCTGTTACCTGCCAGCCGATACGTTGAACATCCCTATTCGTTGACAACATGTACTTCTTTTTGCTCTCATTTACCGCCAGACCCATTTTTGCAGACTCCCGTTCAATAGCATTAAAGGCTGCGGTGACATCTCGCTTGGTATGCCCAATGATGTCAATGTCATCTGCATACGCAAGGAGCTGGACACTTTTGTTAAAAATAGTGCTATTACGTTGAACACCCGCCTATGCAAAACAATCTCCATGAGAGAGAGGTCTTTTCCTACCTTGACGGAGCTGAAGGAGTTGCTCAACGTCATTCTGCACAACGTCTTATCAGCTTTGCAGGAATACCGAGCTCAGACATTGTGGGAGCTCATAAGAATTAAAAAAATAGTACATTTATTTATTTTATTTTTATTTATTTATTTATTTATTTCAGCCAATGAAATACAAAAATTCTTACAGGCTATCTGGATTATTCTTATTATTCAAAATATAAAAAAAAGAAAATTAATTAATTCAGTTATTTAAAAAGTTCGTTATTCTATTTTTAAGAGCGTTAAAGTTTAAGGAGTAATCAATAAGGAAAAAATAACTGTTGAATTCTGCACACATTCTCCGAACAGGATCAAAATTGGCGTAATTAGATCGAAAGAATTGCAGTTTAAGAGGAATATAATATCTAGTTGGTCGAGTAGGAATAATAAATTCCAGCTGCATAAGTAAAGTCTCAGAATCAATAACTCCGCATATCAAATTATTAATGAAGGAAATGTTGAAACAAGTTCTTCTGCTTTTGAGAGTAGGAAGTTTGATAAGTGCTAGACGGCTTTCGTAAGATGGTAAAACTCTATTCGGATTCCACTGAAGATTTCTGAGGCAAAAAAGAAGAAACTGTTTTTGTACAGATTCAATTTTATTTATATGAATTTCGTATTGAGGATCCCAAACTATAGAAGCATACTCAAGTATTGGTCTAACCAATGAGGTGAACAGCTGCTTTAATACATATGGATCTCTGAACTCCTTTCCCCAGCGTTTAATAAATCCCAATACACATTTTGCCTTATTTACAATTTGTGAAATGTGTGGGTTAAAAGTTAGTTTTCTTTTGTATCTTGTGAATACAACTCACAGCAGTAAGCAAAGACTTCCATAAAATATAACAAATTAAGCAAATATCAAATTTTTAGTGCTAAAATCATTTAAAGAACAAGAAACCTGATATAACATATTTTGTAGTCTATTTAAAAGGTATTTGTGTTGAGAAATCAAAAATAAATTTCGAAATCGAATAGTTATTTCGAATGTTAAATCAGTTATAAGGGAGAGAAAGAGAGAGAGAGTTTCTTTATAACCTCTTCGAAATTGCTTAAATTGTTTAAGTACCCATAAGTATACAACAGATAAAAATCACGAAAATATTTTAGAAATTAAATTTATTTGGATTTAACTGAATATTTTTGTGCTAAAACACAAATAAGTTTCAAGTCATATATACTGGCAGGTAATTTTTTGGGGGTTTTATATTATTATTCCATGTAAATTTAGATGTTCATTTTTCTCCATTTAATGATTTTTGTGAACATAATAGACTTCGCAACACTGAAACCAAAGATATATGTAAGTATTTTTGAATTTTGACAGCTTAAATTATTATGCCCGTATTCATAAAAAATAAAAAAGTTTTACTAATTACTTATTTGACAATTATTCCATAGAAATATGTCAAATAAGCACTCTATAAACCAATTTTATTTTTTATGAATACGGGCATTAAACTTTAAAAATGTTAAAGTTTATGGATTGAAAAGGAATGATGATTCATTACTAATTTCTAACTTTAAAAGAATTTATCAAAGCTATCAACTTACCAAATTGATCGATTAGTGTGGATTGAATATTTAGCCAAATAAATATTTTCAAAATGATAATTTTTGTCAGGTGTTTTATACAGAAAATTTAAAATTAAAAAAAAATGTATAATTATACTATATGTATTTTACATTTTTCTTTTGCTTTTTTACACTAGTTTAAATGGTAAAACAAAACTAAGTATATTCTAAATTATGAAAATTTATTAAATTATGTTAATGAAACCTACTAAAAATAAGTGTTTTTGTGTTCTGACGATTTTCCAAAATATAATGACGATTATGCCGATTTGTTTTTAAAGATTTGACAATTTTTTTTATGTCAAACAAACCTGGAAACACGGATTGCAGTCGTTACTTTGTAAAAGTATGCGTGTGTGCTTACCTTTTAAAGAGAAAACTTATTTGAGTAATATTTTTTTATTACTCTTTTTTTATAGATATTTTTAGTACAGCATTGTTTACATTTTGTTTTTCTTTTCTGTTGTTATTTATTATGTGTGTGTGTGTGTGTCTGTAGCTTTACTACTACATACCACACTTCCAACTCAAGGGGTTAATTTTAAGTTTCAGTATAAATTAAGGCTTTGTCAAGATCAAAACAAAGCGAAAAACTGAAGAGAAAAATTTATAAAAAAAAATATAAAATTTTTATTCAACAGCTTCAAGACGTCTCTCCCCAGCCGAATGAAAATGGAAAAAACTCCCCGTTATACACAACGGGAGCGTAATATGGTATTGGGCTATGCTGCTCAATACAAAGACATCATCGAAAATAAACGCACCGATGCTGAATCCAATCGTAAAAAGGATGAGGTTTGGCGCCAAATCGCCAAAGAA
Source organism: Metopia argyrocephala (assembly GCA_963576795.1). Taxonomy (NCBI): domain Eukaryota; kingdom Metazoa; phylum Arthropoda; class Insecta; order Diptera; family Sarcophagidae; genus Metopia; species Metopia argyrocephala. Next base: position 112,716,768 of record OY756208.1, read on the forward strand.
TTCAATGCTCGAGTCTATCATCAGCGTTCCTCGAAACAATTGCGTCAGTTATATAAAAATATGAAATTACTATTGAAAAAGGATTTATGTGGTGAGGGTAAAGGTAATCGTACATTTATGGACTTACTCAATACAATATCGCAGCAAGAATCAGTAGCCCAATATATATCAGAGCAAATGTCACCGAATGGTTACAGTAACGGTCGTCAGAAATACGATGATGATTATGATGATTCAAAGGTAAGTTTTAAAGAATTGATTAAAAAGTTTAGAAGTGTAAGTGTGGATGTAGGTACGTGTTCAGGTGAAGTGTGTGGCATAAGCAAGTAAAGATAACGATAAAGAATATATACATTACTCTAACCCACTCACACAAAACAAATTACAAGTGTGTACGAGTAGGTTATTCGTAAATAAACTAGTCTGATAAAAATGAAAAATCAGTTAAAAGCATATTTTTTATGCGATTTTACATTTTCTTAATCAAGAGAACAAAAATGTATTGGCCAATAAACAACAATTAAACGGGGGAGAAAAATATTGGGAAATCAATTTAATTCTTTCTGAAATATGTAAGCCCATAATTTAAGTGTTCAGTATTGCCAACTTTAACTGTTTCTGGTGAAAATTGTGGCTAAAGAAGTTTCATAAGAGAGGGACTTGACCTTAAGTTTATATAGGTATCGTATCGTGAACATGTAGTCAATGTTTACCATCACACTGTTATGCGCCCTCATCTGACCACGGAGCATTCATCCCTATGACGTTAGGGTACGTATACGCTACGTACCAAATGGTTATTTTATTAAATGATAAAGACTTCATTTCAACCTGTTGTATATTAAATGAATCTAATACTTTACTTTAAAACACTTTGTCTGAATATATTTTATTTTAATCAAGTTTGATTTTATTTATTTATAATATGAAAATTTTTTCAAATTCAATTATTACAAATATAGAAATAAAACTGTAACGAACTATAAAAACTTTGTGTCCGATAAATATACAATAGGTTATGGGCCCCGCTCTTAATCTCGTGATATAAAAAGAAAGGAAATAAGAACAAAAAAAAAAATGAGTTTTTCAAATATTAAAATAGAACCATTGTGCAAAGATAATTTTGACACATGGAAAATTCAAGTGGAAGCTTTGCTCATCAAAACCGATGGATGGAAATATGTAAATGGAACATTTACAAAACCAAAAAGCCCTGCAGAAGATGTCAGCTTGTGGGAATCAGAAGATGCAAAAGCCAAAGCTGATTTAATTTTACTAATTAGCTGAACTGAAGCAAGTCAAGAACTGCAAGACATCGAAGGATGTTTGGGATAAATTGCACAGCATTTATCAATCGAAAGGCCCTGCCAGAAAAGCAATGCTGCTCAAAAATTTAATTTTGTTAAAAATGAAAAATGGTGAGGATATTAGAGACCATATAAGAAAATTTTTTGACATTGTCGATAAAATAAATGAAATGGAATTAGAAATTATTGATGATTTATTAGTAATTCTATTATTATATAGTATTCCGGATGAGTATGAGTCTTTTAGGATCGCCATAGAAACCGAAGAAAAACTACCGAGTCCTGAAATTTTAAAAATTAAACTTTTGGAAGAATACGAAGCACGCAAAAGAAACACTATTGAAGGACCTTTAGATGCAATGATGGCGGAAAAGAAAAATAAAAAATATTTTAAATCAAACGAAAATAAGAAAAATGATGACAAGAAATTTAAGTTTGCTTGTCATAATTGTGGTAAGATAGGACACAAAGCCAAGGATTGTTGGTCAAAAAGTCGAAGTCAATTCAAATACGTTAATAAAAATCAAGAAACAACCCGAACTACTAACGTCGCGCTTCACGTAAATGAAGAATTCAAGTATTGGTGCTTAGATTCCGGTGCGTCATCTCACATGTGTTCGGATAAATCAAAGTTTTCAACAATTAAGATGTCAAGTGAAACACTTCATTTGGCAAATAACATACATACATACATAACTGGCCTTTACAACCCTGTGTCAGGATTACGGCCTAGCTTCTCGCTGCACTCATGTTGTGTGTGTCAATTTGTATCCATGAGTACCGGGACCTACAGTTTAATGTCGACTCCGAACGACAGACTTGAGAAGCTTGTTCATGGCAATTAGTTACTCTCAGAGCTTTTGCCAGAAGACTGCTGAGAGGTAGTCGCCGAAAGAAATATTTTTTTCATATTTCTTTTTTTGAAGATGTCAGGGTCTGGAGTCGAGCCCAAGACCTATGTCATAGTAAGCCAACACACTAACCACTAGACCACGGCGACTACAAATGGCAAATAACGAATCAACAAAAATTGAAGGTAAAGGAATGATTAAAATCAAAGCACAAACTGGATATACACCAAACTTAGAACACGCTCTATACGTCCCGGAGTTAAGGTCAAATTTATTATCGGTATGATACTTAATCGTAAAGAAGCTGTAGTAAAAAATCCAAAAACTGGTGAAAAAATACTGATCGCAAAACGAAACAAAGATTTATACTACGTGGAAGAATCCGTTGAAAATACTAAATTAATTCAAAAATCCAACATACAAGAATGGCATGAGCGTTACGGGCATCTTAATGAGAATGACCTGAAAAACTTATTTCGAAAAGAAATAGTAAAAGGTATCGATTTTGATATTAATGAAAATCTACAAAATTGTGAAGCTTGTATTAGAGGAAAGCAAGCCCAAAAACCGTTCAAGAGATCAATTACGAAGTCAACAGAATTATTAGAACTAATACACACAGATGTTTGCGGCCCAATGAGAGTAAATTCAATTGGTGGTTCAAAATATTTTTTAACTTTCATTGACGATAAATCAAGATGGTGTGAAATTTATTTTCTAAAGAAAAAGAGCGAAGTGTTTGAAAAATTTAAGGAATTTAAAAGTATGATGGAAAGAAAAACAAATTTGAAAATTAAAACCATTCGATCTGATAATGGAACAGAATATACCAGTAATGAATTTAAGAATTTTTTGAAGAATGAAGGTATAAAACATGAATTTACCGTTGAATACACACCACAACAAAATGGAGTTGCTGAAAGAAAGAATCGTACTTTAATCGAAATGGCAAGATGTATGATGATACAAGCCGGGGTAAGTCAACAATTTTCGGCAGAAGCTGTACTAACCGCAAATCATATTCGAAATAGATGTCCCTCAAGAAGTCTTAATGGTGAAACTCCATTCAAAATTTGGACAGGAAGAAATCCAACAGTTAAATATTTCCAAAAATTTGGCACGATAGCTTATACAGTGCACTCGCGGTAACGTGAACACCGTCTAACGTGAACATCGCTTAGCATGAACAAGCTTTTGTTTACATTAACTACTCTATAACGTGAACAAACTCCGAAAGCTCTATAACGTGAATCATTTTTTTATTGCATATGACTCTGGTGTCACAATTAAAGCATTGTTTTAATAACTTTTATGATGCGCTTAGCTTGCCAATGTTTCTTGTGTTGTTGATACTACTGAAATCCCTGACATTTGGCAAAACAAAATTAAATCACGAGCATTATTTTCTTGTGATCTCATTTTGTTTTAGTTTTATAGTTTAATAATTCAAAAAACAAAAAATATTTTTCACCATATAGGCAAATACTTACATTTAATATACATAATATATGAAAAGCATGTCTCTATGGCCATTTCGTCTCTGCTTAAGAGAAAAAAAAAGTCTCCTGACGAGTCTCTTAAGCAGAGACGAAATGGCCATAGAGACATGTTTATCCCCAAAGCAATACATTTCATATATTATGTTTAATAATTCAAATAACAAAATAATTTTACTTTTAAGCGTGTAAAACACAGGTTTATATTGTAAAATTTTATACTTTTGTCATGAAATTCAGTAATCGCTAAAGTGAACAATTTCACTAACATGAACTCCCTTGGTTTTTATTAGTTCACGTTATCGCGAGTGCACTGTATGCTTATAAAAAATAAAAACCTTGGTAAGTTTGAACCAAAGTCAAAAAGATGCATTTTCGTTGGATATTCAATTAAATCAAAAGCATATAGATTGTGGGATGAAATGGACAGAAAAGTTGTATGTTCAAGAGACGTTAAATTTACAAACAAATTCCAAACAGAAAAGCGATTTAGTAAAAATAAAACTGAGAAACCTCAAGAGCAATTTATCGAATTAAAATTTACTCCAAAAGAGAACATCGAAAACGAAGTACAAAGAAATATAGAAGAATATGAAGTGTGAGGAAGAAGAATTTTATGGATTTACAGAACCTGAGGATAAAGCTGAAGAAGAAGAATACATTGAAAATTTTAAAACACCTTTAACTTCTAAAAATGGACCCGGCAGACCAAGAAAAGTAAAAGCCAGCAAGAGAGGAAGACCAAGAAAATTGTTTAATACAATAAAAAACTCTGAAATCGAAAACGAACAGAATTTCGCAAATCTAGCTGATCAAAATAATCCATTAACCCTTGATGAAGCCCTATCTGGTCCAGAAGCTGAAGAATGGAAAAAAGCAATGAAGTCTGAATTTGATGCCTTAATAAAAAATGAAACTTGGAGTTTAGTGTACTATCCACAAGACAAAACGGTTGTTGATTGTAAGTGGGTACTGCGAAAGAAATATAAAGTAGATGGAACAATTGAACGCTATAAAGCAAGACTTGTGGCGAAAGGTTTTACGCATATACCAGGCATCGATTATACTGAAACATTTTCACCTGTTGCAAGAATAAGTTCTATTCGGTTGTTAATGGCTATTTCAGTACAACTTAAACTTGATGTATACCAACTTGATTTTGTAACAGCATATTTAAATGGAGATATTGAGGAAACAATATACATGAAAGTGCCAAACGAAATTGAAACGCAAAAATATAAACGTAAAGCATGCTTATTGAAGAAAGCTCTATACGGGCTAAAACAATCAGGAAGACAGTGGTACAAAAAATTAGATGACAAACTTAAGCAAATGAAATTCAGATCATTAAGTTCAGACAATTGTATTTACATATTAAAAGAAGGAGAATATATAACATTAATTGCCGTCTACGTTGATGACTTAATAATAGCAACCAACAATAAAGAAAAATGGTAAGAATTGAAATCAGAATTAGCAAAATCTTTTAAAATGAAGGATTTAAATCGTTTAAATGTTTGTTTGGGCATCGAATTTAAACAAGATCCATATTCGAAGGAAATAACTATGAAACAGCGAAAATATATACAGAACATTTAAAAGAAATTCAACATGGAAGGTTGTAAGCCTGCAAAAACGCCATTTAATACAGGTATAAAATTATCAAAACAAATGTGTGCCACAGAAGAAAAAAAACCTGAAATAGAAAGATTACCATACCAAAATTTAGTTGGAACGTTAATGTACCTAGCAGTTTAAACAAGACCTGACATTGCACATGTAGTAAGCGTTCTAAGTCAATATAACACCAACTACGGAAAAGAACACTGGATCGCTGCCAAAAGAGTTTTAAGATATCTTAAGGGTACACAAGATTTTGGTCTACACTACAAAAGAAATACTGAAGAATTAACAGGATATGCCGACGCAGATTGGGGAGCGAATATAGATGATAGAAAATCATACACAGGATATGTATTTAAATTATCAAATGCAGCAATTAGTTGGGATTCAAGAAAACAAAGAACATTAGCAATGTCAACAACCGAAGCAGAATATATGGCACTATCAGAATGTACGAAGGAAGCAATCCACTTAAGAACATTTTTGTGAGAAAAAATTTTGGGAAATCAAAATTCAACACTTTTTTATAACGATAATCAAGGTGCTCGATTATTAAGCAAGAATCCAATATATCATAACAGAACAAAGCATATGGATATTCGTCATCATTTTGTTAGAGAAAATGTAATGAAGAAAACAATTAAAATAGAATATCTACCTACTGATGAAATGCCTGCAGATATTTTAACAAACATTACAAATGTATTTCTCAAATAGGTATAATTACCGCTAGTAACTAAATATTGTAAAGTATTAATTCAGGGGAAGTGTTGTATATTAAATGAATCTAATACTTTACTTTAAAACACTTTGTCTGAATATATTTTATTTTAATCAAGTTTGAGTTTATTTATTTATAATATGAAAATTTTTCAAATTCAATTATTACAAATATAGAAATAAAACTGTAACGAACTATAAAAACTTTGTGTCCGATATATATACAATACAACCGAATATCTTACTATATTGAAAACGTTTCATAGTCCGAAACACAAATATTTTAAAAGGGCTAAATCTAAAGTCTGCTCTGTTGTTGCTCTATACGAATGCAACTCTGCATTGTCTTGAAGAAAAATCACGTTGTATTCTAAAAATATTTCACGATAATCGATTTAGCCTCGATGTGAACGATATATAATTCATCTCGAAAAATTATGGCCGTATATCTTTTAATTCATACCTTTTACAGCGCTCAACATTTTTAGAACTGATGCAAATATCTATACTGACCTCTTAAGAACGCAAGTCATATGTGGCCAAACTTTAAAACTGAGATAAGGGCAGATTCAGAACCGTGAATGAGCTTAACATTTTTAAGGCCCATTTTCAACTGTAAATTGCTCGAAAACTTTAAGTGAATTTTTTAAATACTGTTATGTTTGTCCATTGGTTAAGGACGCAACATAATTTTCTTTTTAATTCTCAGCTTGAATAATTAAAGTGTACATTTCTTAAAATCGTGGAAATATAAATGGATTTCCTACTACAAATGTGTTATTACAGACGAGTTTTCCTTGATCACATAGAATCCAAATATCCCTTGAAACGTTGATTTAAAGACAACAGCTTATGTAGTGGTCCAACTAAAATCCACACTGTTAATTGTAAATAACACAAAAAGTTTTCAAAGAATTCTTAAGGATTCTCTACTTCTATAAAATAATCTATGACAGACCTCTATTCGGAAACTTGTAGTTCCAGTAACTCCTTGCCATAACTCTGAGAATTAGCTCATCCGTTAGCACTTGAATTGTTCTTGGCTTATTGACATACGCTTTTTCTTTAAAATATCCCCAAACAAAGAATTCCAACGGTGTCAGTCACGTAATCGTGGCTCCCATTTAACGTCTTCATGACAGGAGATAACACGGTCATTGAATTTCTTACTCAAAACGGCCATTGTTTTCTTGGCTATATGATAAATAGCACCATCCTGTTGGAATCACATATCATCGAGGTCCATATCCTTAAGTTTTGGCCACCAGAATTCCGATATCATCTTGCACCAATGCATCGAGTTTTCAACAATTGCTCATGAATTTTCATTTGCTCAAATGTGGAAATTCTACTTACTGACAAATCCACTGAGGTGAAAGTGTGGCTCGCCGCTGAAGATGATTCTTTTTGTAAAGTCACGATTGACTTCTGTCTGTTCAACCAACCATTCAGCCTATTGACGATGCTTGAATTGGTCAGTAAACTTCAGAATCTTCAAATCTTTATTCAAAATTCGCATCAGTGATGTTCATGAGATGTTGAATTGATGTGCGTGACGACGATTGGAGATTAACGGCTCTTCTCCCACGTTACCGCGAACAACAGCAATGTTTTCCGTTGTTGTTGGTTGAAGTTGTCAAACAATGAAACCGTGGAATGTTAAAATTTATTTGGGCAAAGAGTTTGACGTTGAGAGATGACTTACAATTTTCATCGAGCATTATGGTTGGACCACTCTTTTCATACGTGATTTTCTATCTTCTGTCAAAATAAAAACAATTAATTTTGTTTGTTTTTCTTTTCTTATTCCATCTGAAATATGTATGTATGTTTATATCAAAATAATTTCATTTTAATAAAGGTATTAAGGATTTTTTTTCAAGTTTTTTTTCCTTAATGCCATAACACTGCGTTAAAATCCTCATGAATACATACTTTTATGCAAAAGAGTCCTTACTTATAAATCTCTTTTAAAAAACCCAAAGAATTATCTGAACACCTTACTTTCTTAATGAAATACATCATAAATGGTAACTTGGAAGAGCTTTATTGAAATTCAGTTTTTCTACTACTTACATATCAAGAGCTTTTTTCTTTTGTTTTTATAAATTATTTTTTAAGGTATTAAATTACTATTGTGATCTTGCTTTAAATTTGTATTTTAAATTTCATTACCCAGATGAAGAGAAAGTTCTTTTATTTACTGGTTTCTTACAGTTTCCCTTGTTACAGCATCCTGTTCTTAATTATGATGGCATGGATCATGATGTCATTGTTATTAAATCTGAGGATATCAGCGATAATGACCAGTCACACAGTGGTGAGGCAATGGATGAAGATGATGATGATTGTTTGAGTCCTAAAGATATACCGGAAGTGTGTTTAGAAGAAGAAGATGAGGAATTATTTGCTACAGATTTGCGTCAACAACAACCTCCACCACCGGGTACAACACCAACACAAAAATCTCAACACACTCATCAATCTCAACAGCAACAGTCGCAATCACAACAGAATCAGCAAAATCATCAGTTACAAACTGGCCAGTTATTGCATCATTCGCAACAGCCTGAGATTACCATACAGAATATAGGAGGCATACGTGTAGGCAGTATAGGGAGTATGGCCAATATGAAGGCTTTACAAAATGCCATCAACAATAATAGTAACAACAACAATAATAATAACAACAATAACAGTGGCAGTAATAATAGCTTGGCTGTAACAGCAACAACAAATTCCGCTTTAAGTGTAACCCATGCCAATGGGTCTACAACGAGTCAGGCTTTAAATTTGCGACAAACTAGTTCTGAGCAACAACTATTGCTTAATGGCTTGGGTCTCAGTGCAGTTAACCATAACGCTAGTAATGTTTTAGATAATAGCAGTACGCGCATGCCTACTCTACAAAGAGTAGGACCACAAAGTACACCTCAACAACAAACGTCAAGTCAATTGCCAACGCCACAAAGCCTTAATAACCTGCAGCTTAATAATAGCCATGCGGCCAATCTGGCCACTCAACAGCTACTTTTAAATATCACTGGAAGTGCTGGCACTCCTTTTACGCCCTCAAAACATTACTTAAGTGGCAGCGGCAGTGGCCATCAGAGACAGACCTCTACGCCCAATAGTATAACACAAAAAAATTCTCAGAACGATTATTTTATGTTGGGAATAGAGGAGCGCAAATTAAAAATTGAACTTTTAAATGCTCAAATAGCATATTGGAGAAAATTGACCAAAAAACTGGATGAAAATCCAGTACACAATCCAAATCCCTCATGTATGTGCCATTTTCCCGGTAAAGTAGCGAATGGTGTGCAAACACCTTCCTCCACGAGCTAGGAGCAGGGGAAGAAGGCGTCAGTTAGAAAGATAGAACAAATTCATGACAGGCTGACCAAACAAGGAAAGCAAGACGAAGAGGACGAGCCAAAACAGGAGCAGGTGGACGTAGAGAAATTAAAGGTCTCCCCTCAAGAAGTCAGCAGTCGTGAGTCTACGCCCAATCTGCTAGAACCTTTAAACTATGAAATAATACATTTAGACGATGATGAGGATGATGAACAAATGGATGAAGCAACAGAGGAATACCACTTGGAAGTACAAGAAAATTTAGAAACACAAAATCAAGATAAGAAGCCTCTACCTACTGCTCCTAAAAATTCCAATATACTTAATAACAAAAAAAATTTACGTGTGGACATTAGTCAATCCATTAAATGGCATGAAATTATACAAGAAAATAGCCAAGAAACTGTGGAAATTACAACACCAAAGCTTAAGAAATTTAAATTAAATTGAAACCAAAACATAATACCAATGCATGCACACCTGGCAAATAAAACAGTAATAGTTTAAGAAACTCTCCAAGGTAAAATAAAAAAAATTTTTTATGAAAAAAGGGTAAAGGAAATAAATAACTCTCTTAAATATACTTAAAAGTAATGAGAGAATGTAAACAAATTACTCTTAAGAATAAGAGCAAATGAAGAGAAAATAGTAACAATATAGGTTTTTGAAGAGAAACCCTCAAATATTTTTAAGCAGCGTTGCCGTCTTTGGTTATATCGAACCAAAATTGGTTATTTTTTTCTGCAATGTGTACATGTGAAGTTTATTTCGTGTTGGTTACTTTTTCCCTTGAGGAAAAGGTTTCAGTAGCTTGAATTCAAAATAATAACTTCACAATTTGTAAATATTCATGTAATACAAGTCGACTAAAAAGATAATCACCAAGATATACATACATATGTATTTAAATTTTAAGTATAGAAAAATAAAAGAAACATTTCTTAAAGATAGGTGCTTATATTGCTTTTAATTCCATTCTTGACATTCTTCAAAAACTCATAGTAATATTTAAAAAAAGGGTGTAACAACCAAATTAGGTGAGTGATGCTATCTGAAAACCAAACTAATAGACAATGACCTTATTATCGGTTTAAAATTAAACCTATCTTTTGTACTATTATGCGTTGACTTAATGTACTAATGAGCATAGATTATTTTGATTAGAGGCTATTTTACCCTTTTTCTCATACAATCAGAAGATAAAATTATATCTGGACCTACTAATCAAAATATAGTATTATATTGCAAAAAATTTAATACAGTAATTATTATTAAAAAAAAAACCCTCGAACTGCGCCGTAGATACGTTCTAAAAAAACAGCGCGCAATCCGAAATCGCGCACTGTGAACCCTAATTTGTATGAAATTAGGGGGATACGTTCCAAATCCTAAAATTATCATGAAAATTTTAAATTTAAACCAAGTAGATAACTAAAAAAAGACTTTATTCAATATTAACATAAAGTTAAACATTAACATAAACAAAAAAAATAAAAATTATAAATTAATTCATAAAAATTAAACAAAAAAAAAAAATCTTGAAATCAGTTCATAGTACATAGTATGTACATAATTAAAATGTTAATATGTAATTAAAAAAAATCTTTAAATAAGTTAATTTTCATCTTCTGATGAATTTGTTCTATTTTCCTCCAATGGTTTCGTAAAAAAACTTGTTAATAGTGATTGCTTAATAGTATCCCTTGGACTGTAAAGTTCTTTATACGGCGTTAAAGCTTCCGTCAAACGTCTACGGAATTTTAAAGCACGCTCTAAGTCAGGGTCTAGGTCAATTGCTTCTTCACCAAGATGATTGCCACGCTTCAAAAATTCTGCCAGTGCTTTGCTTCTTAATTTGTTTTTTTCAACAATTTCTACATCTTCACTATCGTCATTTTCATCATTATTATTATCTGCAAAATTGTATTTATGTATGTATGTACATATTTTGCACGAAATATGTAATATGTACGCAAAAAAAAACCGCGCTGCTGCGAAACTTTTGCCGCGCAAAACGAAATTTTGGTGGTAAAAATAAAAACGCGCAACTCCGAAACCGCGCAGTCAGAAACCGCGCAGTTCGAGGGATTACTGTAGTTATAATTTATTAAAGATTATTTTCTTAATTTGTTCTATCCGAACTAGGAGTTACTATTTTGGTTATTTTTACTTTATTTTGGTTATATTTTTACTCAAATTTGGTTACAAAAAATTTAAATTTGTGGCAACACTGGAAAAAACCTTAAAAGAGAAAGTCTTTCGAAAAAGTGCTATTTCTCTCTCACTCCCTCTTTAAAAAGACTTAATTTTATTTACAGCAGTAAAAATTTGCATTTAAAATAATTTTAACAAAATTCGGACTTTAGACAAAAATTCTTTTAAATGTTCAAAATTAAATTTAAAATTGCAAAAATTTGTAAGCTTTAAAGTTAAAAAAATCTATTTTTTTATACTTTGACTTGAATTGTTAAAGTTTAAAAATAAAAATACTAATAATAAAATCAACAAATCTTTTATATCCACCTTACATGGAAAAAAAAGGTTCCCTCGTTCAGCCTGTAATATAAAGTATTTTTTGCAAGATTTCCTAAAATTTTTTTTTTAGCAAAACGTAGGCACTTACAGTTTGATCTTAAAGTGTGATATACCAGTATTTTTGTTTCGAGAACACCAAAAACATTGATATATCATACTAAACAAAAAAAATCTTTTTTCGAAATCTCCTTGCAAAAATCCTTTATATTAGAGGGGCGGTATGGGGAAACTTTTTTTTGATGTACATACACATGTATTTTAGGTTTTCAAAATTCAATTCGAGTTTTCTAATATTGTATTACCTTAAATTCGTAGTAACAAATAATAAGAAAAAATAAGAGGTATAAGACCCAATTTGTCCGTAAACAATTTGTTGATTTAAAATATTATATATTGACCAATAACTTTCATTGTATTTAAGAGTATATTCCACCTTTACCTTTTTTAAATGTTAATTGTAAAAAGATTTTCAATATTTTTCATACAATAAGAGACTGAATATTGTTTTGAATAAAATTACAAAAAAAAAAAAAAAAAAAAAATAAATAAATAAAACCAAGAAGTATATTTTAATAAAAAAAAGTTAAAAATTTCACACAAATGTAAATATTTTACGTAAAATTTATTTGAGAAAAATAGAAAGAATTTTAAATTTACGAGAAATTTTACTCGTTATAAAAAACAACTTTTTATTGAAGCCATTCAAATATTGCCATTTTAATTTCCTCATTGTTCTTTATTGTATTTAAACAAATTAATTTTTTCATTACTAACTATGGTTTTTCATACCAAATATGTAAATTAGATTATAGGTTTTAACTTAATAAGCAAAACCCCCTTAACAAAACAAAAAAAAATGTATAAGTGGTTCCTAATCTAGTCTTTTATTTTTTAAACCAATTATTTTTTTACTAAAACTCTAACGTTTTAATAGATTTTAGTAAATTAAAGCATAATTTAAAGAATACATACTTATAATTTAATGCAAAAAAAACCTACTGAATAAACAAAAAAAAAAAAAAAAATATCGTTTTGTTTTAGTTTGTTTATTCATATACATTATATTACTAAAAAATTATAATTTAAAAAATATTTTGTACTTAAATTTAGTGAAATTATGAAATTTAATTTTTCGATATATTTCTTCACAATAAAAAAAAGTTTTTTTTTCTAGTCTTTGTATATGTAAATAGTAATTAATTGTACTAAAATCTTTAGTTATTTAAATAAAAAATTAAATACATAAAAAAATAAATAAAAAAATATATGTATATATAAAACTTCAAAGACCCAAGTTTTAATAAAAAAAGGTTTGCAGATAAACGTTGTATTCATAGAAAATATTTTCCGTTTTTTTAAAGCTTTTTAACCTTTAAATTCCTTGTGTGTTCTTACAGATTCAACCTTGAAAATATTACTGCGGCCACAGTGATGGCCTGCTTTTATACCACACATACATACATACATATGTATGTACATAATTTGTTATAACAACCCTGTTTCGGGGGTACAGCCTAGCTTCTCGCAGCGCCCATGTTGAATGTGTCTATTTTCATTCAGTTTAACATCGACTCTGAACGACAGACTCTTTAAAAAAAAACTATTCGGTTGTATATGGACGGGTCTAATACTGAAGGCTGCACAGGAGCAGGGATATTTGACCCTGGGGCAAAATATTCTGATCCCATGGGAAAACTGGCTAGTATCTTCCAGGCTGAGGTTTATGTCATTGAAAGATGCACTCAATTTATGGGACTGTCTGGTGAAACTGAATAGGCTGGACAGGGACAATAAGGTCAGCCTATGCTGGGTCCCTGGCCATGCGAGCATTCAGAGGAATGAACTGGCAGATGAATTTGCAAAGAAGGGAACAGCTATGACTTTTATGGAATAGGAAGGGGAGTTTGGAAAAGCATACTAAGGGAAAAGGAAGACAGAGAGAGACACTTGTTCTTCTTGGGTCAGCCTTGCCTTAGACTTTCCAAACTTTTTCTTAGTAACTATAATAGGAGAAGATTTGAGTCGTGCATTAAATTCTTTAGGAATAATCTGAGAATACTTGAGGGACTTCTTACCGGGCACTGTAATAAGATGGGCACTTAAATAAGATAGGGATCGCTTCAAACGATATGTGCAGATTCTGTGACGAGGCGGTCGAGTCATCACAGTACACAATAGGCAAATGTGAAGCATTGATGCACAATAGAAAGAGATATGTACCTCGGTGGGAGTTTGTCAGAGTTGGCACTATCTGATATTTTGACTTACGTCAAGGCTACGAAACTGCGGGAAATACTATAAGACCCTGGTTAAGTTGAGGTTTGTGCAAAAGATCTATGAGTCGAAATACTTTAGTACCTCCTTCATGAGTGAATGAAGATGTCAGAGCTAGGGTTTCAACCCGGAGTTCTTGTTCGGTTTCATTTTATTCAGAACATTATTGTTATATAGAAAAAATAAAACAATTTTTGACTAAAAAAAATTCTTGACAAAAAATTTTTGACTAAAATTTTTTTTATAATTTCCAAATTAATTAAATTTAGATACTTATTTGAGTTAAACAGTTTCCGATTAAAATCTGAAGTGAAACAAATTGATCTGATAATCAAACTTCAAACTGTTACACTTTATAAATTATATGTTTATAAATAAAATTATAAATTTATAAATTGTGTAATCCACTCATATTCCTGATTTTTCTTATGTTGTTATTTTTTTTACTCGTATTTTTTTATACTCTTTGCGTAAGCAAGTTGTCCTGTCTGGAGCATTGTAATAAATAAAATAATTTTAATTACATTTTTTGTATAATATAATTAATATTTTGAAGTCCGTCGAGTTCAATTAGAATTGAATTGAATTATGATGACTGCTGAAGACATCTGGGGCCTATTTCACTAAACTACAATTCTAAAAGTTTACAAGTCTAATTCTTACAAGTGACTTGTAGACGTGTGAATTGTAAAAATCATTTGTAGCTACAAACTTGTAATTGCATTTTTATGAAACACGTTATTCATAAATTTACAATTTTACAGGCAAAACGCTTGTAATTGTAAACTGGTAGCTTAGTGAAATAGGCCCCTGATAGCGTCGATTGCATTGAAAGAGATAGCGGCGATTCTGTCTAAAATCATTGATGTTCACTCCGGAGTACCTCAAGGGAGCCATCTTGGTCCAGTTTTATTCTCATTATTTATTAACGATCTTCCATCTGCTATTATTCATTCTAATATTCTCATGTATGCTGATGATGTTAAGATTTTTAATTCGTTCGATAGCATATCTGCTCAGTCAGCACTTCAAGGAGATATTGACAATTTTTTACAATGGTGTGATGTCAACTTATTGGATTTAAATATTAATAAATGTAAACACATGTCGTTTTATCGTTCACTGAAACTTGATACGTCATATCATTTTAAGGATAAAATCCTGGACAAGGTGTTAAGCGTTAATGATCTTGGGATCTTATTAGATCATAGACTTAAGTTTTGTGAACATATTTCAATGATGGTGAACAAAGCAAATGGAGTTTTAGGATTTATAAAGCGTTGGTCAAAAGAATTTACTGACCCCTACGTAACAAAACAACTATACACTTCTTTGGTACGCCCTATTCTTGAATACGGGTCTATTATATGGGATCCATACTTCCTCACTTACGTTAACCTTATTGAGTCTGTACAAAAACGCTTCCTTTTATTTTGCTTGAGAGGTCTAGGATGGAACTCATTCGCTCTTCCTTCATATGAGAACAGACTTGCTCTTATAAAACTGCCTACCCTGAAAAGTCGAAGAACAATGCTAAGTGTATCTTTTCTATTAAGATTAATACGTGGTGAAGTACGTTCTGAGTATTTGTTAAGTAAAATTATTTTTAATGTTCCAATTAGACCGTCCCGTAACTTTCATTTATTATATTTAAAATATCACCGTACTGTATATGCCAACAATGACTCCCTTCGTCAAATATGTTTGAAGTTTAATAATCTTTATCATTTAATTGATCTTTCTGAGAGTAATGATTCCTTGAAAAGAAAAATTATTTTGTATTTAAATCATTATCATTAAATATTTATCATTATTATTTAATATTGTTTGTAAATTTTACTCTAGTCTGTAAGGAACTATTATCCATAGACATAATTAAATAAAAATAAAATAAAAAATAAAATGACGAAGAAAAAGAGGGAAATTGTACTGAATGGTCTACACATATGAAGATAAATGTAGATGAAACCGAGTGTGGAAGTCAAAACGAAATCAATCTTAATATACATACATATCTGTTCAAGATTTCTTTCTCCATGTGATCAATGACGACACTGATGAGGGAGATATAATTTATTTATATTCAAGTAATATTGAGTAGGAGTAGGTTGGTTATGACACATGCAATTTATCCGGAAATAACTTTCCACTAGAATATCGTAATGTAGAAATAAATAGTCTGAATTCAAGAAGGTAAATTGGAGGAAAGGTGTCATTCAGTTTAATGACCAACAGGTTAGATTTAGACTTGATAGCAGTTTGTCGCAAAATATAATATTTTTGGAAACACCTTATCAAGTTTGAAGATTTTTGTTTCCTAAATCTTTGGAGCAACACATAGTTGACGAAAACATTAAATACGATGGATTTGATGAGAAATTTCAGTTTAATATACTTAAGGTGACCAACTATTTTTTGTTCAGAGAGAGTACACTTTGCAAGTATTTCATAATTGAAAAAAGAAGAAAAAACGATAAAAACTTTATTTTCTTTTAAAAACATATCTTTTTTCGGATTGAATTTCTTCTTTTTTCTAAATGAGGACTTTTATTTTGCATATTAAATTTTACTGTTAAGACGACAGTTAATGTTTTTACAGAAAGTTGCCACATTTCACTGATTGAATAATACTCTCTAGTGAAAATACGCTTTCAACAGCAGATATTGATTCGATGCGTCTGATAGAATAGGTATATATGATACAAAATCCAGATTTTCTGATAGCATTTTCTAGCAGTATTCATTAAATTCGCTGGTTACGATAGACTCACATTTTGTTCGGGCACAAGAAAATTTTTTGTCACAAATTTTTTTTTAATAATTTAGAAAACATTGATTATTGATTATTGTGTGAAAAGCGAAAGTACCCCACATAATGGACAATTTATTTTCATTAGTTCCAAAAGTATTCCCTTTAAAAAAAGTTGTCAGTTTGGATGTTGACGCTGCTGTGTTATGAGACGTTTTATGTACTTTAGTTTCAATGTCTGCCGTTATTCCATGAATTGAAATTGAAAATTCCCTATTGCAGATTGTGCATTTAACTAAGGAGTCATCATTTCGATTTTTGACTACAATGGGTGGAAAGTCTTTCTTTAAATTTTCGTTTGTACCAAGGTATAAACATCACAAGGTAGTCCCAGTTTGAAATAGCATAGAACCCTGTGGTTTTGCAACCCTGCTGCTCTTAGAATTGTCAAATAAAAGCAACACTGTAATTGGCCGTTGTACACAAATAAGTATATTACATATTGTAAACAAGCTCTTCCTCTTCTTTTTTTATTTTGTCGAAAATTTTTTTAAAAGTTGAAAATTTTACTTTTGTTCTGTAAAAAAAGGGTTTATAAACAATATAATACATTCGCCCGTTGTAAAATATAATTATCCAGAGGCTACCTCATGGCGCACTGGATGGTTGCATCAACACTAGCCTAGAATGAATAAATACATTTTATTGTAAAAATTTATATTTTATTAAATATGCAACTTGTATTAAAAAAAATCATTTATATTGAGTATATGTGTGTGTATGTCGAAAAATATAAATAAATAAATAAAAATATAAACGTTTTGCAATTTATATTGAAAACAAAAATAAAAAACTAAATTTGGTATTGATAATATGGTATTGCATTTCATCATTTTAAATTTTAATTTCTAATTTGTGTCAAAGGAAAAAAATTAATTTCAAATTTGCTTAACGTCAAAATAAATAACAAAGAAGAAGAATAAGATTTTGACAATTCCACGTAAGCAGCTGTAATTGTTTTGGTAAAGCGGGACTACCTTATAATGATTATACAATGGTTTGTACGATTTTTCCTTCTTTTGTTATCGCTCATATTTGAATTAATAATCTAAAAATTATGTCAGTAATACATTTTTTATTTTGCTCTTAAATAAATATTCACCCTTATTCCATTTAGCGTCATCAATACGAAACGATGTCAATTGTTGTAAATCGGTATGCCTATTATCAATACCAAGTTTTATCGATAAGAATCGACGTATTTTTGGTAAGTCGCACGCAACGTTAACACGGGCATCAATATAAATTGACTTTTGTCGTCAGTTTTATTGTTTTTTTTTAATTTTTCAAAAATAATTTTAAAATAATTTGTTTTCAGAGATATTCTTAAACAAATTCCACAAGAAAAAAAAATTACGAACACTAAACAATTCCATAAGCTAGTGGAGGAGATGGAAAAAAACCCTTCACTTGCCAAAGGTTTCCACAAGGGCAGTGTTCATTACGACTTTAAAGAGCAATGGGAAAGAATTTCAACAATTCTAAATGCACTTGGTCGACCAAAAAGAGCAGGTGACGGTTGGCAAAAGGTAAGATGAGTAGTGCTAAAAGAATTGTTGAATAAAAAATGTTTTTTAAAAGTTTGGCGAGATTAAAAATTTAAAGTGAAAAAAAAAAAAAATTAGTCACAAACAAGGCAGAGGGCACTTCCACTGGAGGGGGAATTTATAAGCAAACAATACTTAGCCCCCTGGAATAAACTGTGGCAAACCTACTTCAATTTCAGAAACAACTAAACCCCGAAGGAGTTATTCAGGAAGTGCAATTTATTGAAAATGAGAGTTTAGAAATAGAAGTTCTTGAAAGTATTGATTTCATTACTGAAAATTAAAAAAATGAAAGTCAAATATTGGCACCCTCAATCTCTACACCGAGCGTTGAAAATTGCACTCCTTTAAAAGAAAAGGAAAAATCTACGTTGAAGAAATTGGGATCATCCAACAACCATTACGAATTGCTCCAAAAGCACAGCGATGAACAGGCGCATATATTAAAGGAAATTGATAATTCAATATCATTAATGAAAAGAACCCTTAGAGACTTAAGTAGGCACCGAAAAGATTTGTTAGAAATTGAAAAGAGAGCTGAGACTATAGTTAAAACATATAAACCATTATTTTTGTATATAACTACCGTTAATTAATTTAAGTTTAAATAAAAAAAAAACTGCCGACTACTGGTACATGCCGAACTGGCACAGGGTTGTAAAGGCCAGTTATGTATGTATGGTTATCACATATGCATGTGTTTAAGCAATATAATTTACTTTTTGATATTAATTTATTGCGAAGGGAAAAAAATTTAAGAAAGAGCTTAAAAAAAGCTAATGGCTAATTGAAATTTTTAAGCTAAATTGCAATAAAATATGCTAAATTTAGCTTTAAGAGGCCGAGATGGTCACACTGATTGTAACGTTATTCTGCACTGCATTATCGTTTGGTAATTATAATACATACTGCTAAACCAACATTGCCAATGCTAAATATAAATATGCACGCCTTCACTTTTTATAAATGTGAACAGTACTACCGATTCTGTATGTTGAATATTTCATTACTATAACACACTATTACCAGTTTTTATAATGCTTCAAAACAACTCTATGTTTGTTTTTCTTGTTGAGTTGTATTATTTTAGTATTGATTACTTTTATTAATTACCAGCAGCAGCTCTGTGTGTTGTGACTAATGAAGACGACAGTTTTTAATGAACGATCAAAAATATACATTGTGACCAAGAAGGACGACAAAGAAAATTTTCTGGGTGCTGGTGCGGTTTATTGAAACGGGAAAAGACAATTCTTGTGTATTTTTTATACAAAATAATTGTGTGCTAAAATAGATTAATAAAACTCTAGTAAAACAAACTTTTGTACGGTTAAAGAAATTCGGTTTAATAGCGGCTGCTTTTTTATTTAATAGATTGCTGTTTGTCTACGTTAATTTTTTTTCTCTTATTGTGTTTTATTTGTGGTATATTTTTCTTATGGTGTTACATACATATC
Organism: Metopia argyrocephala; assembly: GCA_963576795.1. Lineage (NCBI taxonomy): Eukaryota > Metazoa > Arthropoda > Insecta > Diptera > Sarcophagidae > Metopia > Metopia argyrocephala. The sequence continues at coordinate 112,736,744 of OY756208.1, forward strand.
CATATGTACAATACCAATAACATTAATAAATAAAACGACGTTGGCGTTAAAGTGTCTTGATTGTCTACGGATAAATAGTTAAAAAAGATATCAAACAATCAATTAATTAATAAAAAGTAAGGAGAAAAATCTTATGATTTTTATATATGCAAAGTTTACAAAAGCAATTAAAAGTGTGGAAAAAACGTTTTAGAAAGCCTTTGTGTATAGGAGGTAATTTTGTTTTCTTTTTTATTCCGATATGCCTTTTTATTATTTTTCTATGGGTCGTGTCCCATCCGGTGTTTTCTTTCTTCTCTTTTTGTATCACTTTGTCACTTTTTATTTTCTTTTTTTTTGCTTACTACATTGTAAGTCTTTTGTTCTTCTCTTCGGCTGCTGCTATTTCTGCATATTCTGTAAAGACAACAGTTTTTTCTCTGTTTTGTATTAAAATTCAGACTTTTCCTATAATCATGTGCTTGAGTGTGTACATGGCTGCCAGATTTGACGATGTGTTTGATGGTTTTGTGCCGCTAAAATAGCAGACTGACGATTTGAGAATTTATGTCCGTATTTTGAAGATTTTTTAAGACACGAATTATGTACATATTTTATTATGTTTAAGTACCCTAAAATATCGTTTAAATTAATTCAAAATATTAACAAATCATTACTTATAGTACGAAATTGGATTCTGAAAAATAATTTAAAGCTGAGTTTCAAAAACGTAGCACAGTATTTTATTCAACCTATTCTAAGCAATCTATAATTCCCGGTACTTATGGATAAAATTTGATACACACAACGTGAGTGCTGCGGAAGCTAGGCCGTAATCCAGAAACAGGGTTGTAAAGGCCAATAATGTACATACAGTTACGAGCAGATAAATAGGTTCACATCAAAATGATAAATCAATTTTGTTTGACTATAGTTTACATTACAGCAATAAAAAAGGAAAAGTCGCTAATTACTAAAGCAAATACCCACTTTTAATATTGCATCACAATAATTAAATTATTATGTAAAAAATTGCCCAAAATTAAAAAAAAAATTACCGTATAAAATCAAAGAGCAAATAAATAGGTTCACTTTGAAAAATTTGTTAGTTTAAAATGTTAAACGCCAAAATTATAAAAATTATTGTAGAAAACTTTAGATTCAACCTTTTTATAGAGCTTATTAAAGCAAATACCTCTAAAATCTTAAAAAATGGGACGTTCTAAACATTTTAGTCAAGAGGAAAAAAAGATTATAAAGGATCTACACAGCGGCAGTTATAGCCAACGGAAAATTGCTGAAATTCTTGGGAGATCGCAGAATATGATAAGAAATGCATTGCAGTCTCCAAAACAAAAACTTAAAAGGGGTCAACAGCGAAAAACCTCGAAAAGAGACGATGATCGCATTAAGATGTTGTCAACTCGTAATCCTTTTATGTCCGCAGTTCAGCTGAAAAATGAGTTAAAGCTTCTCGTATCAGAGTGGAGCATTAGACGTCGTTTAAGAGAAAAAAATTTATTCGGAAAATCGGCCCAGAAAGTTCCAATGCTTAATAACAGACAAAGAAAAAAGCGCATTGAGTTTGCAAAAGTACATGCTGAATGGGCCGGCCCGGAAGGTATAAAAAAATGGAGAAACATACTATGGTTTGATGAATCCAAGATAAACTTAGTCGGACCTGATGGAAGAACATGGGTAAGGCGTCCAAAAAATAAAGCATATGATATAAAGTACACCACGAAGACAATAAAGCATGGCGGCGGCAACATAATGATATGGGGTTGTTTTTCCTGGTACGGTGTTGGGCCAATATTCTGGATCAAGGAAAATATGGACAAACATCTTTATCTGCATATTCTTAAAGAAGTAATGCTTCCATATGCCGAGTAGGAAATGCCTTTAAAGTATGAATTCCAGCAAGACAATGACCCCAAGCATACTTCTAAGATCGTAAAAGAATGGTTCCAAAAGAAAAATATAAAGTTAATGGAGTGGCCTTCACAATCGCCGGATTTAAATCCCATTGAGAATCTTTGGAGAATCGTTAAGGACAAAATTGCACCACTCAAGGCTAAAAATAAAGAAGATTTGTGGACAAAAGTGAAGGAAGCTTGGTACTCAATTCCACTAGAGACTTGTCAGTCACTTGTCGAATCAATGCCCCGGAGATGTTCGGCGGTGATTCAAAATAAGGGATTTTCAACAAAATATTAGAAATTTTCTTGCAATTGCACTTTTTTTTTATAAAAATGTCATTCTCTTTTCAATGAACCTATTTATTTGCTCGACAGGCATCAGTTAATATATTAAATATATCAATTTTTCTCATTTTTTTTTAATTATAATTAAATACATTTTATGTGATTATTTATGTTTAATGTAATAAATATCGCTTTATTGTATATTACCGCTGTTTAAGTTATTTGAAGGCGAATTTATCAAAAAATGTGATGTGAACCTATTTATCTGCTCGTAACTGTATGTATGTATTTTAACCCTAGAAAGATAACGTTATTTTTTTGTACGTTAAAGATAACGATACGTCTTAAAGACGTATGATTTCTAGCATCCTTTTAAGGACATAAAAAATTAAAGATTTATATAAGTATTATTCAGATCAATTTTTTAATAAGTTTTCTTTTTAATTAACTCAAAAATTTTGTAACTAAATATAATAACACAAAGAAATAACAAAAAATACAATGAATATTAAAAACTAGCATAAAAAATAGCCTTTTCCAAAGGACTCATAAACAATTAAAAAAAAAAAACAAAAACTTAAATTTTTCTTAAATTTGTTAAGGTACTTAGACATAATGTAAGATATTTCTAACACATAAACCTTATTTTAATACCTTTATATGCAAGAGTTGCAGACTAGTTTTTTATGTTCTCCACATACAGGTGTTTGGTATTTATCACATAACCTTTTTGACATTCTACCAATTTTTGAAGGACAAACCCGCAGTATCTTTTTGTTTTAGAACTGGTTGCGCTTCAGAAGTATTAAAATCTTTTTCGGTATTGTTACCAACTACATTTTGGATATTGTCACGCAAAGACTTCGACAAAGTGGGAGTTTCAAGCCATATTTGCATCCAAGGAGTTGTCAAAGACGAGGAAAGTTTTTTCACGTATTTCTTGCGACTTAAAGGCTTCTGATCAATGGAAATTATATTGTTAGCATAAATCACATATGAGTATAAATGCCATGTTCAGCATTCCTTATAATATTGCCATAGGCCATCTGCAGGTTTTCCTTGAACATGTTTTATCATCTATAGAACCTTTTTCATTATATGAAAACAGCAAATGTACCATTTTCGATGGCTTTGGCTTTGATGATAGCAATGTTAAAGGACCATCGTAACAAAACATGGTAGTTCCTACTCGTCGTGTTCGTGAACTTTTTATTTGCTCTGGGATTTCACTTTCAGATGAATTTGAGTCACTTAAAACACCCTGCAACAATTCAGCAATTTGCTCATCGTCCAAACCTCTCTTACTCGCCATTATATTAACAAATTTTTAAAATTATTAATATATAATAACTAAAAATTTTGAGAAAAATAAGAACACAAAAAACCTAAGACATTACACAAAAGATAACCATACGTCTAGGAGACGTATGATTTGTCAATTCTCAGAAATCAAATCAACTTACCGCAGAGAAACAATCCCCACTAGCAAGCTCTTTATAACGACTGAGTATACTGAGCATAACAACTCTCTCTCATAACAAATAACAAAAAGAGAAACAAAAATTAAAAAGGTATACGTCTGATAGACGTACATTATCTATGTAGGGTTAAACAAAACTAAAAAATTCCTTGAAAAATCGTCTTTAATTCGGGAATGAAAAAAAAAAATAACTATTAATTTTAATAAAAAATCGTATTTAAATATTTTTTCGTTGTACTAGTGATTATTTTACCGTGCACAGTTTTTATTTGCATACATACTTATGTATGTACTGTTAACGATAACCATCTATATTTATCACATTAAAACATGAGATTTTGAACTCACAAGCGATTTAAAAATACCGTTTTCAGCAAATGAATGTATTTATACATACATATGTATGTACGTACTCGTACGTACCTAATTTTTTTATATAAATTTATTAAAATTCATATTTTATTTAATTGAAAAAAAAAATTGGCAATGAAAATTGCAAAACGCTTAAATTTTGTGTTTTCGATTTGAAATCGGTAAATAGGTGTTCTGCAAAACGAAAACGCCATAAGTTTGGCGATTTCAAATCGCTAATGCACCCTGAAGCGTGTTTGTCCATTGTATAAAATCTAGACTTTGAAAAATTAAAAAAATTGTAAATATAAATTTAATTGATTTCTTTTAATTTGGCAAAAACTTGTACGATTTTTTTTTAATTTTTAGTAAAAATTTATAATTTAGAAATTTTCTTTTTTTCGGCCACTTGTCTGTTTTAATTGCTTACTTATTTATAATCAACTGAATACACAATTTTGTACTAATTAAAATAAATACAAAAGGAAATCGCGCGTTTCTCAGAACGTGCTCAAATGCGTTTTGCGTTTTCAAAATAGAATGCGTTTTTCAGAATACAGTCGAAACTCTCTATAACGAATTCCAAGGGACTGGATATTTACTTCGCTATAAAGAAAATTCGCTATATGGAAAAGAAAAAAATATTGTTCCTTTTAACAGTTTTTATTTGTAGTAGTCAGTTATTTTGGTTTGAATTACAGTTTTCCACTTTTCTTCTTCAATGCAAAGGCAAATGGATAGCGACTGCAAGAAAAATTTAATTTTATGGTAAATAAACGATTCAAAGCATCAGACTCTGCTTGTGCGTTGTGAAAGCAACAAAGTACACACAGAGCAACAATAAAAATACCAATAACACAAAGCGACATCGATTTCTTTTTTGTGTGCGTGCGTTCGGTTTTACCTAATTCGTTATATGAAGATTGAAAACGCTTCAATCTTGAAGTTACGGTCGCAAAAATACTTCGTTATAAGGGAATATTCGCTATATGGAAATTCGTTATATGGAGATTATAATACACTCAAAGTAGATCCAAAACAGTGTTCTTATAATTACTTCGCAATAAAGAAAACTTCGTTATACAGGAGTTCGTTATAGAGAGTTTCGACTGTATAGACCTATGAGAGTTGGTTTGTGTTAGTTATAATATCGAATTAGTTTTAGAAAATTCAGAAAATTTTAAAAAATTTTTAGTAATTCTGAAAAACACCATTATATGCAAAGTTTAATGGTGTTTCTGGAATTTTAGACCGAATTCCGATTTCCTTTGGGTTTTTTCCTTAAAATTATACGATTTTAAGATTTATTCATCTGGCAGCTATGAGTTTGTATGCTTGTGACAATAACGTTTTTCAGAATAAAAAACAAATTATGTGTCTAGCGCATACTCTATACGTTTCTAATGACAATGTTGAAAAATAAAACACCCCAATTGTACATATTTAACAATTTGAATTATTTGTTTTAATCATATCCTACCTATTGTAAACTATTTTAACTACAAATTTTACTAATTTTTTTTTTCTCTTGCCTTGGCTGCACTCTCATCTTAACTGAAGATAAGATAACAATATTAAGAACCGTACATAATAAGCGCATCTCTCATCAGGTCATATTAGTCATTCAATAATTTACTCCATATTCATTCAATAATATTTTCATATATGTTGTCTTTTTCTCTGCTTTACTTTGATTTAATTTTCTTACCACTGTTGCCAATGTAAAAATATTCCTATAAATTTTGCGAAAAAACTACCATAATCCCTTGCAACCTACCAATTTAAATTTTATATAAAACAATGAACTTTACATATTTGTCTTGTACAGGCAATACGCTTTACTCTCTCATTCGTAATTGCACACATGCATACACACAATTGTAAATAACATACGTGACGTCAAAAGTAAGAATTGTATTGTCTGAACGCCGAAGATAGTTCAAAGAAGAATAAACCAAAATCTTAAAAATAAGAATCTCTACGTGTAAACACAGAGTTAACAATAAACAAATTTTGTTTATAATGCACCATATTTGTATATATTCCTGTAACAAAATTTATGTGAATTGCGTTTTTATTTTGTAAAATAATCTCCTGTTAGTCTGTTTTTTTTTTTTTTGTTAATTTTTTAATAGACAAAAATACAGTGTATAAAATCTATATACGAACGAAAAGTTTTTGCATAAAAAAAGTTTTATTTCTATAAAAAAAAGAATATTGTCTTCTGGCAAAAAGCTCTGAGAGTAACTAATTGCCATGAACAAGCTTCTCAAGTCTGTCGTTCGGAGTCGACATTAAACTGTAGGTCCCGGTACTCATGGATAAAAATTGACACACACAACATGAGTGCTGCGAGAAGCTAGGCCGTAATCCTGACACAGGGTTGTAAAGGCCAGTTATGTTACGATCTTCAAGACATTCTAAAAATTTCAAACACACTTCCAACTCTAATTCGTAAAAGCGAAACGAATAAAACAAACATAAAAAGTGGTTGTTGTCGTTAGAATGTAAATAATGAGAGAATAGAGACAAGAGAGTATGAAGACATGAGAGACATGAAACATAAGAGTTAGAATGGAATGAATAGAGTGAATAGAATGTCTTGTTTGTAATATGATAGAAAAGAATTTCTTGTACTGGTTTTATCAGTACTAAAGAACTGAATAATAAAAGTAATGAACTGAATAATTTTTTATGTTATTTTTTTTATTTTTGGCTTAATTTCTAAAAATACATAAGTACATACTTATTTACAAAAACTTAAAAAAAATTATAAATAAACTACATATTCAAAAAGTAATTGTTTTTTTTTTTTTTTTTTGCCTTTAAATGCTTTAATTTACACACACTATTCTTCTTGCTAGATTTCAATTTGTTTGTTTTCATTCGCTTGTTTGTACTACAAACTATTGCATTTACTTCAATACATGCTTTCATTCACAAAGGAAATTCAAGACATTCTAAGACATTCGAATGTCTCCATAATAATTTAGAATTATGAGAGTAAATATAAATTTATTCTATTCTACTCTATTCGTTTATTGAGGCTGTTCGTTTCGTTTCGTTTCGTTGGCTGCAAAACGAATAGAATGAATATTTGTTTCGATGCTTGAATTTACTCTCAATTAGAGTACACTTCTCGAATCATTCTAAACTGGCAGAAAAACAAAACATTCATGCAGACCTTTATTATGTATGTATGTATGTATGTATGTATGTATGTATTTTTTTATTAAAAAAAAAGAGTATTGTATACTATTGTTTACTTGAATTTTGTAAACAATCGTTCATAACGGAATATTTGCGTGCAAGCAACTCACAACTTTTTTTATAATCTTTCAAACAAATACCTACAACGAAACAAGTAAACTCATGTATTATTCGTTTATATAAAAACAATTTTGTGCAAGCAACTCAAAATTTTGTTTCAAATCAACTCATCTCATAGCATTATGTTATGTTTGAGTTGAACCGTCAGAAGAAAGCAACCAAATCATTTGAATTCTTTGCTGATATTTTGCTACAGTTACTTCATACAATAAAAAAAAACAAAAACGAAAAACATATTTATTTCTTTGTTTTTAAAAACGAAGTATGTTGGAATTAGGAATTTAATGTGAATTTATTTGATTTTAATGTATTTTATTAATTTGTTCGATTTTCTTATATTCTAGGTTATACGTGAATTATTATGTCTGTTCAATTGACAAAATTTTTATAGTATTCTTATATTTTTACCCTAACAAAACATATCAATCATACTGATTGACATTCTGCATATTTACGTATATAATAATTTGCTAAGTTCAGCGATCAAAATGCAGCAAGCCAAATTCGTATACATACATACATACATACATACATACATACATACATACATATCGTCACCTTAAAGACCAAACAACCTATCAGCAAAAATTTCAAAATTGTGTTTTTTATTTAATATTATTCCATGTGTTCTAAGGAGTGCTTAATTATTCATACTAATTAGTATTGCTGATAGGTTTTTTGGTTTCAGATTTTTACAATACCAAATATCCTAAGCGTCATATCATAAGCTGTGTTTAGAAAAACAAAGCGTTCTCAACCGATATATACTTCTGATTTCATTTTAATCGGAATATATAATTTTCGTTTCAATATTGCAAATAGTTCCAATTTTATAACGTTTTTTCTCTCTACTGTAAAATTTTGAAAACTGCTGTTTGGTCTTCAAGGTGACGATATGTATGTAAGTGTATACAGAAAATCCATTCATATGATAATATTAAAATCAATAAATCGGAAAATTCATATTAATGTAATTTCCATAAAATTTTATTTTTTTTTTTACAAATTTGTAAATGAATACAAAATTTATCTTAAATTTTCAATTATTTTTAATATTACATTTACAAAAAAAAAAAAAAAAATAGTATAAAAATCCAATCAAAATGAAATAAAACTCCTAAAATTATTATAACTACCGCTATCTTAGTAGTATCTTTAGTTGTTTTATTAAATTCTAAATAGCATTTGTACCGAACTAAATTAGAGGTTGTTTTTCCAATTGCATTTATAGACAATTAAATATGTTCTACATGTGACTGTATTATGCAACTCTTCTCCAGTTACACTTTCAACCTTTCCAAATAGTTCCCAAACCTTACTTCTTCCTGACATCTGTTTCAAATAAATAAAAAAAAACTACATCGTTTTATATGTAACATAATTACAATATTGAACAGTAAAGAATAATATTTTTCTTTACAATTGTTTATTATTATCTTTTTGTTTTGCCACGGTTATTATTGATAATAAAATTTTACTTAAAACTAAATTTTTTTATGGGAATATACAAATAAATAAAAAAATGTTTATACTTTTATTATTTTAAGTTAATATTCTATTACCTTTTTACATTCTCTTATACATACATATCGTCACAAGAATTAAAGAATGCTGTAACTGAAAAAAATCGAAAATACGTTTTTTGTATCATTTTTATCAGAAAAAAAAAATGCGTCATTTGGTCCCGGTCCCAGAATCCTACGATGAAAATAAATTCACTTACGCTGTATGCGTTTTGAAAAATACCAGTGTATTTGTTCTACTTTCATAGAGCTTTTTTTTGGCTCTAATGAACATTTAAGGTTTTGTCAGTTACAGCGTTCTTTAATTCCATCGACGATATGTACGTACAAACAGCATAATATATGCATATCTTTACATTAAATCCAAAAAAATCCTTTAAATGAATAAAATTTTTTATTTTCGACCGTATGTGCACTTGCTTCGAACAGTTCAACTCAAGCATAAAATGAATAACGCTTGATTCCAATATTCCAATATTTACCAGAGTGTTTAATTCTTACATTGCAAATAATCCAACTCAAATATAACATCAGTTTCAAGTCGTTGATAACACACTACTCAAAAGTCCAATGATTTGGTTGCTTACAACTTCGTGACATTTCATTATTCAAAATCAAGCTGATTTGGTTATGTTTGCCAAAACTATATATCAAACAGTAGTTGAAAAATAAACAAATGCTTTGAAATGCCATTTGCATCAGCTTGTGCAGCCCTTTATTGTTTACTGCCGGTCTTTTGTTATTAAAATTTTGAAATAATTAAAATAGATAAATTTTACATGACTTTGAAAATACAAACGATTTTAATTACGATCGAAATCGTTTTCTATCACATACCAGATTGTATTGTATAAAATGATATTGTACCGAAAAAAATTGCGTTTAAAACTAACCACTAGTGGTTAGTTGGACATGCACACAATACCTTTCTAATTATGTCACTGGAAAAAAAGGCAGAAATGTCGGTTGTACGACAGATTGAAAATTGGGATACGTACGTTTTACTACTTAGAATTTTTTCGACAATTTTTAGAAGATTTCTAGTCACGACTAAAATTCAATAATATCTTCATTTGTTGTTTACAAAAACTGTATTTACGAGTAAACCAGATTTTAGTTTGTCATGAAAAAGAATTGAGCAACTTCTTAACCAGTGTTTATTAAAGTTTGTTGTGTATAAACTAATGACTTACTTAATGCTAATGGTTCATAAACACATTAACCCATCTTGTATCACTACCCGAAATCGTTTACATATCAAGCTGAATTTTGGAATTTTGGCTCTTGGTAGCCTACTTATCAGTAAAAAAAAGTTAGAAAAAAAAAATCGGGACCCAATTTTAGACTTTGTGGGCTGTTGGGAAAAGGCAACGTTGGCTAATATGATGCAAATCAGCTTTGAAATAACATATAATAAAATAAAATTAAAAAATTGCGTGCATTTGTCCACAGAGGCTTCCACCACTTATTTCCACTAACCTCAACACGGTAGTTAGATACAGCATTTTCGTGTAAATTAACTTCACTTAAATATTTATTCCATTACTTGGAAAATAAAAAAAAAATGATTTTCGGGATAATAGAAATAATTTAAAATTTACCATTTTCTTTATTTAATTTATGACTTCAGGGCTACCTGCAACAAAATTTTATACAGCGGTGAATTCCAATTGTCCTGTTATCGAGCTACTAACAAATTGTAATTTTTTAATGCAGTAATTCTGTTCGTTCTTTTTAAAATAACTGCCACAGTCAATGATATCATTCACCTTTCTTAAACGAATTGATCTTACTGTTCCTGTAGCGTTAAACTTGTGTTTATTTAATATACAGAATAAGAAATATGAAGAAAAGAAATTGTCGAAATATACGGCATGATTTTCTGGACTTTTAACTTATTCTAACTACTTTAGCACTACAGAATCCCCTAATCTAACGTTTTGGTGTATGATGAAGATGAGCCAGTTTAGGGAATAGCTTCAAACAAATTATCTGTATCAGAGACAAAATACCAATATAAAAAAACGGAAAGTTTCAGTTTACCACGAATAAATATTTTGTAGTTATGCCTTCCGAAATAAAGTACCATGTGGTGATCTGCAGACAAATAAATTGGAAATATTCCAAATATTAGTTGATATTTTCTATTTTAAATATTAATCAGTGGACGTATTTTAGGAAATCTACTAGAAACTTCCACTGTTGTTATTCAAGCGAAATGCTCCTTTTATTTTTTGGAGCATATGCATGACGAGATAGAGTTTACTTTACAACTTGCATATCCAAAGTAGGCTCGGAAGATCAAAAAATTACGATATCAGTATGATAAGTAAACAATATAAGAACGCCTTTTAAGCATTTCAAATGTTCCTTAATAATCTCCACTTCATGTTCTTTTGATGACTTTTGTATTTAATTTTACCCATTATTTCTATGATTTTTCTTAGAAAGGGAATGACAGAAAATTCGTCGAAATTCGAAAATTGCAGCCTCTTAATTTTTTTCCATTTTAGAACACCAAACCTCTATTTTGTAGTATATTTTCTTATTGCGAAAATATACACCTTTTGTTTTTGTGTTGGTAATTGGTGCAGAAAAATCTTCTAACTTGGACTCAAATTTTACTTGGATTTCCCCACAACCATGATATTTAGAACACATGTTTTTTGGAGAAAGCTGTAAAACGAAATAATATCACTTTGTGTACGTTAAAGTAATGCTTATATCTTTACTAGGGCAACCAAAAATAAGCACTAGCATTTTTTTTCTGGATGTTACTGAGATAACAAGCAAAATATTAATTCATTTTAGGAAAAACTATGACGTTTAACCCCTACTTGTTACGGCATATTTTTGCATATTTTGCCATAAATTCATACTTTTGTATTTTTCAATTTTTTTCATATATGTATGTATGGCATATTTTACAAACTTTTACATATGTTTGAAGAATGTTCGTGTATTTACAATTATTATATTTCCAAAATAATGACTACCTATTGACGTAAGTATAATCGATTTAATTAAAGGGTACTCTTGAAAACGCTTAAAACTAACATTTGTGAAATTGGGGAAAATTGCGAGAATGGTTCATGAAGCTGCAATTTTTAAAACTGATAGGAAAATTCTGTTTTGTAAAGTTTGCAATAAGGCAGTGTCAGTAAAGAAAATATTTACCATAAAACAAGGCCTCGGAAGTCAAAAACCTATTGAGCTCAACGCAAAAAATTGAATCTAGGAAACGTTTGCTTTCAAATTTGCACCAATAACTCCCGTTGATGTCGAAAGAACTTCCTCGATGTAAAAAGCGTTTTACGATCAAGCAGCCAAAGCTTCATGTTTCAAAATTTTTCATTTAATAATGTCAACAATAATTTGAATTATTTTTGTACTCTTTGGTTTTGTATCCTTGTTAGTCTGAATTTTTTGACATTTTTTATTTTTGCCTAATATTGGAATTAAAATATATACATATACTAGTTGACCGGCAAACGTTGTTTTGCCATATAAATTTGCTCTAGGAAACATTTTTTTAATTCAAATATATTTGATAATCTTCACCGAACTGCAAAAGTCAACCCTGAATTTTGGTTAATAATTTTAATAAATAATTATCCGCCATTTTCGGTACTTCAGTTTGTTAGTTGACGATAGGGAGAAATATCCCCTGTATTGCCCCTCTGAGTACTACTTAATAAAAAAAAACCTAAACCATATGTGTTCTACGGTACGCAGATCTATTTAGTTTAAAATTTCATCGACGTCGGTACGGTATTTAAGTGAGACATAAATTTTCCCCTTAGGGAGGGTACCTTAACATTTAGGGGTATGAAAAATAGATGTGAAAATTTACATTTGTTAATCTAAAGTTGTGTTAAGACATCAACGAAATTTAATCAAAATCACTTTGTTAGTTAGGGAGAAATAGCCCTTATACCGCCTCCTCTTAATATTAACAAAAAAAAAAAAAAAAAAGGGTAAACCATATATGCTCTACGGTACTCAGATATATATATTGTAGTTTAAAATTTCATCGAAGTCAGTACGTTATTTAGGTGTGGCATAAATTTTCACTTGAGGCGGGTCACATTAACATTTAGGGGTATCAAAAATAGATGTTGACCGATTCTCAGACCTACCCGATATGCACACAAAATTTCATGAAAATCGGTCGAGCCATTTCGGAGGAGTTTGGCAACAAACACCGCGACACGAGAATTTTATATATTAGACTATATATGTACATATGTATATGTGTGTATGTATGTAAAGTTAAAGAAATATAATTGTATTTGGTTGTTGGCTAATTTTATTTGACACTTTTCATGTTTTCAAATTTTTGCAAATTTTAGGCGCTTAAAAGAAATTTTTTAGAGCATATTTCTGGCTGCCCAAATCATTACTATTGAAAATAAACTAAATATTTTATTACATTCGCTTATATACCATTTAAAATCAAATTTGCATCATATTACCCAATGTTGAGTTTTCGCAACAGTTATTTTTGAAATCTTATGGTGAAGAATTGTTAGAATTCTTTCGACAAATTCTTTTTGATAAATACTTTTCAATACTTTCGAAAGCAATCTTAGTAAATAAAAATATATATGTATGTATACATTTTATATTTATGGTTTTGGAGCGTTTTTGCGAAATCACTATTTTTAAAATTCGAAAAACCTGATGAAGCACTAAAAGTTTAATATTTTCTTAAATAGGGCTTTAATTGGAAAATAGTGAAGTAACTTAAAAAAAAAATTTTTTTTCAACTGAGAGGATTAAAATAGTTTTTATATACTTATAAAATTGCTGTTGCGAAAACGCAACGCCTCACAGTGGAAAATTTTTGTTCTTATCGGATCAAAAATCTGTAACTTTTTTGTTCTTGGAGATAAAGTTCTGAAATTTTGCACGAATAATCTTAAGTGTATTTCCTCTTATTCTGTAAAATATGAACCAAATTAAACCAGAACTTATTACAGAATTAAGGTAAGAAATTTATTTTTTGCATATAGAGATGACTTGTACAGGTATTGGTACACGGCATGTATCAATATTTTGTGGAGAGATGATGGCATATAATACCAGATGTATTTTTTATATACAATCTTTCTGTTTTCATTGCATATTCGCCAAATTTTTCAGAGTCTATTACTAAATCAGACGATAAAACTTGAAGAATGATGTGAAAGTTTTTTATTTATTCTTCATCTACTCCAGTTATTTCAGCAGATCGTAAAAAATTTTAAAAAAATCTTCTAGTGGTATTACCATCATTGCTGTTACCACTTCCTTGCCTTGGCTTATCAATAATTAATTCCAACTCTTTACAAAAACGTTTTTGTATATTAGCTTTTTTACTGCTTTTTTGGAATTCTCTATTGTATCCAATGTGCAAAATCATTTCTGTACATCTTATCCACGCGTGGAGTATCGATAAGCTATACTTAAAAGCATTTTCATCTTCTGGTCTTGCAGGTACTCTCTCTAAGTTATTCATTTGAGTAGGTGTCGCTTTGCATATGGTACATGATGCACTTAATGTAGTATTTGTTAAAACTTGTGCTACTTTACCATCAATCATTGTGAGAAACAGTTTACGGTTTACGGCTACATATTTTTTGTTCTTTGAGATAATAGTTGGTGGCAATAACTTTATTTGAGTATCAATTTTACCTACCACTTCTTTAGTTTTTGCTGGTATCTCTTTGCAAAGTTCTATTGAAATGGGGCGGCAATATCGAACAGATGAGAATACTGGATTTTTCCAAATAATATCACCTGTTTCTTCGCTTACAACTTTAATTGGTACTAAAAATGTTATAAATCTGTTTGCATCAGAAATTAGATAAGATTCCTCTGGAAAGGATTGTTTACATTATGATTGACCTCACGAGCCATCACAACCCCATTTACAGTAGAGAGTTAGGTTTATTAAGCTTTTATTATCCACAGCATCAATCACTAAAATCCTGGTTGAAGTGTGATCTTGTAAAGACTTAACTCTAGCATAAGCATTTGTTACTTCTAATAAATCTGGTGAAAGGCAGCAACTTTTTTTTGCTTCCTGAATTTTATAGCATGGAGGAAGAACAGTATATTTTTTTCCATCATAAGATTTCTTAAGTACATGTATTGTGCTTTTGTCAAGTCAAGACCAATAAATACACTTAACTCCTCTAATTCATCGAAAGATTCACCCTTTTTTTCAAGTTTAGAAGAAGAAAACAATGCAAATCTACTTTAGAAAAAAAACATTTGTTCAATTATCTAAATAATTTAGTTTTTTAACATAATTGACTGTAACTTCTGTTTAGGCACGAATATGCAGCTAATATTTTTAAAGTATTTTATTAATATATTAGGCTTTAATGTTTTATACAAATGAGGGCAGAGCTAAGCAGAGCTCCTAATTAAAAGCCTTACCGAAGTTTTTACATGCAGCCAAAACAGCATTACATCATACAGGAGCTAAAATTTCAAATATTTTCACTAAAACCTGACGCGCTATTTATAAAATCGGAATCTACATCAAATTACCTTTCGAATAAGGTATATAACTCCTTAATTGTAATATGAGTTAGATTTAAAATTTGCTCTTAAATATGTTTTATTCGAATAGCAATAAATCGTTGTCATAAAAAGCTGTGAATATGGCCCGTATTTCCGAGTATTACTATTGAAGAAACATCAAATATTTTCCTTAAATTATTAAGTTCAACTTCTTAGCTTTTTGATAACAAACAAATTATGGTGCAATTCGAACTTTTTTAAAAATGAATTATGGGCTGGCCTTACTCTACGATATTCCACTGTGCGCCTGTACAAAATGGGTTAAATAACAAATTGCTTTAACATGGCACTTACAGCATGTTTCCAGGAGACAATTACAATACCATACAGACTATTGTCACACTAACAATAACGTAGCAAATTAGGTTTCTGTAACACTACAGATAATTGTTGTCTGGCCTACTTTACCAATATTACCATTACTTTATTTTATAAATTTTGTTAAAATTTTTTTTTGTAAAAAATAATTTTGTATGTTATAAAATGGCAACCCTATCAGTCAGCTGATAAAATATTGTTTATACCCAATTTTTTGCTTAAATTATTTTTGTTTGTATATGAAAGCATACATATGTATGTATGTATCTCTAAATAGTGTTTTGTGAATATAGTGATTTAATAAACAAATATCTTTAGTTCTGTTGCATTTGGGTTTTTTGACAATGAAAATCATAACCAATTGCATTTAGTTTAGCAGCCACTGCATCCCAAGTAGCCATCATTTCTCCTCTGCTTTTCTTTATGCTGAAATTTTTCGAATAGACAAGTATAAGTACATACAGTATCGGACAAAACATTTGCAACTCACATGTAATATATAATTTTAGGCCAGTAAAATAAATAGCGTCTTAATTTTTGATAATGTTATTGCTTGATTTTTTTATTTATTATTACAGCATCAACTTCAGAATCATTTTTTGTCAAGTTATCAGGGAATAATATTTTTGTAGTGTACTAATTCAAAGTTGTTATTTTTTGGCGCGACAAAACAATTGCAACTCTTCATGATCTTACATTAAGTAACAAAAAACCGTTGTGTTTTGGTTTGTTTTGGAATAGACTTCATTTCATAAATAATCGTTTTCTCGAATCTTACCACGTTTTCAAAGAACTAAATCCGTGGAAGTGGTAAACAGAGGTGGTTGGCCAAGAAAAACTCACAAGAACAGACTTCTGAATAGTGACAGAGACTAAAAAAATTCCGTTTAAATCGCGCCCGATGTTAGCAATAGAATTTATAGTACCTGTTAGTGCAAGTGTAGTCGCCGTGGTCTAGTGGTTAGTGTGTTGGCTTACTAAGACATAAGCCCTGGGTTCGACACCAGGCTCTGACATCTTAAAAAAAAAAGAAATATGAAAAAAATATTTCTTTCGGCGACTACCTCTCAGCAGTCTTCTGGCAAAAGCTTTGAGAGTAATTAATTGCCATGAACAAGCTTCTCAAGTCTGTCGTTCGGAGTCGACATTAAACTGTAGGTCCCGGTACTCATGGATAAAAATTGACACACACAACATGAGTGCTGCGAGAAGCTAGGCCGTAATCCTGACACAGGGTTGTAAAGGCCAGTTATGTATGTATGTATGTTAGTGCAAGAACTATTTGTAGACGTCTCGTTGACGCTGGGTTGGAAGCGTAACGGCCAGATAAAAAGCCTCTTATATCAAGGTGCAACCAATTGAAACGGCTGCAATTTGCTAACGAACATGCTAGATGTACCGTAAGCAAGTGGAAAACCTCGCTTTTTAACGACGAATCAATATTCAACAACCCACGTAAGAAGATCAACAAGAAAACGAGTTCAGAAAGATTGTTGCGTTAAGACAGTAAACCATGGAGGAGGCCGTGTCATGGTCTAGGGTTGTTTTTCTCCTAAATGTTTGGGCTCACTTCATCATATTAATGGAATAATGGATAAATGAATGTACAAAAGCATTCCTGGGTAAGTTAAGTTACCATATGCTATGTGGGAAAGGCAAAACGTTTGGCATTTCAGAAAGATAACGATTACAAGTACACCTAGAAGTTGGTTAGAACTTGGTTTAGGTAACAAAATTTTGACTTAATGCAATGGTCTCCTCAGTCACCAGATTTTTATCCGATTGAAAACCTTTGGCCAATTATCAAACAGAGAGTTAATCGGGATGATATTAGAAATGCTGATGAGTTCTTTAAACGGATCCAAGATGCATGGAATAGCATATCTTAGTATATAATTAATAATTTAATCGAGTAAATGACAAGGCAATGCAAGGTCGTTATTCAAAATAAGGGTGTTCCTACAAAGTATTAAAATAAGTCGTTGATTTGTGTTGGTTGCAATTGTTTTGTCTTGCTGAAGTTTTTGCTTTGTGAAGTTTGTTATATAAAAAAATCCGAATTGTTGAAGAATTGAAAATAATTTTAGTTTAAAAAAGATTATGATGTTAATTTAATGTAATAAATAACAATAAAATTTTAATATTACAAACCCATACTTTTTTCTAGGACTATTTCTTAGTGTCGGTGGTAGTTTTGTCTGATACTGTACATATGTGAAATATGGGAATGTATGCATTTTTGTGATTTTTTTTTGTCATATAAAAAGTACATAAAGTCCGTCCACCTACCTTTTTTATTGTCGTTATCACTAGATATATCCATTATTTTTAATTATTTTATGAAAAACAATTTTTTTTTAATAAAACAAACTTTTAGAGCAAACAAATCAATGACAATGAGTTTTTTCTGATCGTCTATCTTTGTCTAAGACAATTACTTTTGTTATACAGAACCATTTTACACACAGAAAAATTGATAGTCTTACGTTGTTTGTGTAAAACAATTACGTTTGTCTTATAGAAGCCCAAAATGATTATAGTTTGTTGATTTGACTCCTGGAAACATGATCTTAAGAAAAAAAAAAAACACATTGTATGCAGTATTTAGTTTTTATTTTGTTTTTATTATTTCAATTTATGTACAGACATACATACATACAGTGGCATCATCAAATAATCGGACAGGTAATTTTTTCTTAATATTTTTGAAATAAATGACGTGATAACAGTTTTTTTATAATTTTTTTTTTTACATTTCTCTTTATTTGTGTTTTTAGAATATATATACATAAGAAACTATAAAATAAGAAACAGAAATCATTTGTTTAGAAAATAACAAAAATTAACTCATTTATTTTAACACAACAAATAATCGGACACTAAGCTTCAATGTATTAAAAATTAAAAAAAGTTACAAGAAACATATTAAAATATTAATATTTTGTTGAATATCCCTTGGCTTTAACTACCGCCTGTAAACGATGTGGCATAGAATTGACCAAGTTTTGACAAACTTGAGGTGGTATTGCGTACCATTCTTGCCATAATGCTTCTTTGAGCTGTGTTAGTGTATTAAACTTTCTTGTATACACCCTCTTTGCCAATTCTTCCCACAAATGCTCAATCACGTTTAAGTCCGGCGACTGTGGAGGTGTCTGCAATAGTTTGGGACAGTTGTGTATCAACCAAAGCTTCGCTACTGCCGAAGTATGTTTGGGATCATTGGCCTGGTAGAAAGCAAAATTGTCTTTAATGCCCAATTTTTCTGCGCTCTGCTTAACGTTTTCTTTCAAAACGTTAAGATAGACAAATCTATCCATTTTACCCTCAATAAAATGCAGATTGCCTACCCCAGCACTGGACATACAGCCCCAATCCATTACAGAACCTCCTCCATGCTTAACTGTTGCTCTAGTATTTTTTGGCTCAAACTCTGCAATTGGCTTACGCCACACGTATGATTTACTATCCAAGCCATGGAGATTAAATTTGCTCTCATCAGTATATAGCACCTTAAAAAATTAATTTTTAAAAAAACATTTTACTAACAAAAGCAAATCTTACCGAATTCCAAAATTCATTGGATTTTGATAAGTATTCTTGAGCAAATTTTATTCTTAAGTTTTTATTTTTTGGACTTATAAAAGGCTTTTTTCGAGCAATTCTGCCATGAAAATCGTTGCTATGTAATGTGTTGCGAATGGTGGTCAAACTCGTAGCTTTACCTGTTTTGTTAAGCAAAGAAACTTGCAACTCTTTTGCCGTTTTGAAAGGATCGATTTTTATTTCCTTCAGTATACCACGTTCTTCCCTTTCGTTTAAAACTTTCCCCTGTCCTTTTCTACTTTTGTAACTTATGCGAAATTCATTTCGATATCTTTATTATATCGTGAACAGTGGATTTTGGTTTTCCAACAAGCTCAGCAATTTCTCGAGTTGTCTTCCCTCACCATTAAATTTTATAATTAAATGCTTAATTTCGTAAGAAATTTGCTTTCCTTGTAGTGCCATGAAGATTCTTATACATAAAACTTACTAATGATAGTAGAAACAAAGAATAAACTTATTATGAAAAATATTATGAAGCCACGCAATTGAATCTAACGGTACTTTTTTGTGATCTTCTTTTCACTGTCCGATTATTTGTTGTGCCAGAGTAAAAGGGTTATTTTTTTTTTGTTTGTTAAATAATATAATTTCTTTTTCGTTCTTTTGCAGTTATTTATATTTATATATCTTTAACATAACAATAAAGAGAAATGTAAAAAAAAAATTATAAAAAAATTGTTATCACTTCATTTATTTCAAAAATATTAAAAAAAATTAACTGTCCAATTATTTAATGATGCCACTGTATGTATATATTTTTTTAGTGTCTATTGATTTGCCATTAAAAACTTTTGTTATAATATAAATTTCCTTTTTTCAAACATCATTTCAGTAAAAAAAAATCTCATGACAAGCAATACATCGAAAAAATAAAAATCATAATCGCCCTAACTGAACCTCTTGCCTAACCCTTCTTGGAAAAGTTTTGAAAAAACCAAAGCGATCATCATTTACACACCAAAAAATCGCCATTCATTAACATAGAAAGCAAGAAAGAAACGAAGTGCCATCATTTTTTATTAATAATACATCTTCAACAGTGTTTTTCAAATTCATGTCACCTTAACATTATGCCTGAACTTAATGCTTAACTCCCCAACGCCATTATCATTCAAAAATCATCATTCATAGAAAAGAAAAAGTATTTGAAAAAAAGTGGAAAATATTTTTGTGATCACTAACTGAATTGGAATTGTCTTATAAAGAATATTAATAAAAAAGAAGTAAAAAAAAAACAAAAACTTTAAGGATACCAAAGCCAAGGTGACACAAACAAAAGATTACTAATGAATTTAAAATAGAATATCAAATGCGAAAAATATACGTATGAAATGCTTTAAACGTATGCTTAATTCTTAATACACACTGAGACTAAGATTACAGCTTTTAACCTTAAAAATAAATAAAATATTTTTGTCTGCTTAATAACTAGCTTCCTTAAATACTGTCGCACACAAAATTTATCAGTAGACAGAAAGAAAGTATATTATAGAGCTTGTTTATCTTCTATTTATTCGTATTTTTGAAGCTCTTTCTTTTTTATTATATATTTTAATAAATAATTTCATATTTCCTTTGAACAAAAATTCTTCTTAAAAAACTTTCAAAATTCTGCCCAACATTTTACCGCTACCACCAAAAATGGCAGATTTAATACGTCTGGGCAACGTGGATGTTGTAATACAAAAAGATAAACTTGGTTCACCTATTGGCGGTTCGGATGATGGTAATTTAGCTGCTTTTGGCGGTGGTGGCGTTGGTGTTTTAAATAATTTTGTTGGCAGTGGCGGTATGTCAGCAGCTGGTGGTGCTGTTGCTTTCGATATGGGTGATTTACAACAGGAATTGGATCAAGATGAATTTGATGGTATTAATATGTTAAATGGTAAGTTAGAAAAGCCTTCTTTTTTTAGTAAAATATGTTTGTTTTTTGTATTACATTTTAAAGTTATTACTTAAAGAAAATATTGCAAAAATTTGTTTAAGCCCCTATGACACCTACTTTTTTTTGTATTGAATTGTGTGAGTGGAATATAAAAAATGTAAACAAAATATTTATTTTTGTTTTTGTATTTATATTTATTTCAATGTTTATACTTTTTATTTTGTAAAAAACGCTACCTTGAAGGCAAAAATACCCTAAAATCGCTTAAATGTAGAATAACACCATAAAGTTAGCAACACTATAATATTTTAAATTCTAAATATCAATTTTAATTTAAAATATTTTAACTTGTTTTTGACACACTCCACTTTTTAATCGATAACATTTGGAAATTTTTTGGCAATTCTGTATTGATATGAATATAGTTGAACTCTTTACACCCTTTATACTTTCTTATTATATTATATTTACACTGTTCTCCAAATCATTTTTAATACAAAAAAAAAGTAGGTGTCATACAGGCTTTACTAAATTAAAATTGGAAAATTAAAAAAAAAACAATTTTAAATTAAAATATTTGACTTATACACGTGGCCGTGTAAGTAACGTTCTGAGATTATGGATGCTCACGAAAAAAAATGTTTTTTCTGAGGCGATCCATCGTGAACATACTCGTACATGTATATCAATGGTTTGCGATGTGACGAATAAAAACATCGATGTTTTCGATGCATTGTATACAATTTTTATATTTTAATATATGTTATTGCAAAATAAAAAATATGTAGTATATATAAATTTAATAAAAATAAATATTTTGTTTTACCAAAATTTAGTACATATCATAAATTTACTTGGGAATGTTCTAAATGTTAGCCATACAACAAAATTGAGTATACTTTTGAATGTTAATCATGAAAATAAATTAATTAATTAAATTTTTTATACATAAAGTCTGAATACTTTTTGTCTAAAGCATAGGTCGTCATTTGATAGCTCAATTGAGCTGAGATAGTTCACATGTGTTCTTACGCTATTTCGTTTTGTTCTCTCTTTGCATTAGTTTTTTTTTGCAAAAACACTTAAAGAAATGTATCGTGTTGTTTTATGTTTATTCGTCAATGAATTGCTGACCGAGTGCACTTGTGTATCGGACGTTTTATTTATTTTTTATGAAAATTAAAATTATTTATTAAAGTAACTGGAAAAAATTTATGAAACTCGAAATATATTAGACTTATTTAAAGACCTAAGGGTGCATTTTTTTTTTTTTAAATCACACAAAATGTTTTCAATTATCATAAAAAATGTGACTTGGAGATTAAAAAGTTCGATATTTAAATTTAAAATCTTATAAATGTAACTTTTTTTAAGATCCACCTTCAGAACACGGTTAGCACTACTGAATTTAGCGTACCCGAATTAAATTTACCCGATATGTCTCCTTTAGCCGTAAAAGAAAGTTTCTAGTTCATGCACAGTGAATAACATACATATTATGAACTCGAAAATTTTTTTGTTTAGTGCAGTTCTCTTCCATTCTCAAAACTTACCAAAATCCTTTGCAGCCTAACAAGGCTCTAGAATATCAAAAACAAACTGAGATTGTCTGTTTCTACCTGGTTGTCGGAATATCGTCCTCTTAATTTTCAGTTTCATTCGGCTTCTCTGTTTTTGATAAAAAACTCCAATTTATGTTTGCATATGGACATTTCCTCCAAATACTAAACCAGAATCGAAAAAAAATATGTTGATAAACATCTCAGGTGTTTTACTTGAGAAAATTGGGCTAGAAACTGGAATATTTCAAATTTAATTTTTAAGCTACTTCTAAAGACATTTTTATATTTAATTATTTTACATGCAAAAATGTATTATTTTCGCACTCTTTCTTCAAAATCTTTCTTTTACAAACAATTAAGAAGGGAAATGTGTAGGGAGTAAAAAAAAAGTTCGATTTGGCTTTGTTCCTTGTCTAGGTTTAAATCGTACGTTCGCGACCGAAAACATCATTTGATTGTAATTGCTTTGCAGAAAACGTCAGTAGGTACAAAGCATACCTTGGGAATAATGATTAGAAATCCTAATGATTAGCAATTGAATTAGAAATTTTAAATGTGCTGGAAAATTGATTAATTATGATTAGTTAGCCTTTTTAGACGATTACTAATTGATTAGATTAGAAATAATCAAAAATCTAATCACAATTAGTGACGATTAGCATATCAAATCTAATCGAAACTAATCGAAAAAATAATTGATTAGATTTCTTGATTATTTTTGATTAGATTTGATTAGATCAACTATTTTTAACTATTTTTGTGAAAAGAAAATATTTATTTATCATATTTGTTGCTATATTTACATAATGTAACAGTTTTTGAATATTGCATAAAATTTCATACGGTGCAACCTGTTCTTAAACTAAACACTTGACACAGCTGGTTCACCTTGTTGTGTTATTATTAAATTAATTTTCAACGTTTTTTTTTTGTGGAAATACAAGTTATCGTAATGGATCCAATTGTTTTTGAAGACCAAGACTTCTTCGCAGACGAGGATGTATGTGATCACAATTAGTGACGATTAGCATTTCTAATCAAATCTAATCAAAAATAATCAAGAAATCTAATCAATTATTTTCTAGATTAGTTTTGATTAGATTTAATTAGAAATGCTAATCGTCACTAATTGTGATTAGATTTTTGATTATTTCTAATCTAATCAATTAGTAATCTGAAATTTTTATCAAAATTCAATTCTAATGATTAGATTATTTTATTTTTCTAAACGTAATGATTTCTAATTCTAATCGAAATTCCCTAGCTATGGTGCAAAGACATACCACATTTTAATTAATTTCGGTGTAACTAATTAGTAAATAAATAAAAAAACTTCTGGGCTACAACTAAATAGACTTTTTTATTTGCAAAGTTTCGTACGTTCGCGACCGTAAGTAAATTTTTTCCATAAGCAATGAATTTATAACTGATAAGATGCCTCTAAATTTACTTTAAAAATGAAATGATATACCGAATATTCCAGTATCAAATGATGCATTCGAATTTCTGTGATGAGGACCTTAAATTAACCACAATTTTAATGGTCTGTTCAATAAAAACAATAATATCATAAATATTGTTAAAATTTCATTATTCCATATTGAATAATGTTATTAATGAAACAAATATATTAAAAAAAACTGAAAGTGCGTTACTAAAATCTATTTATCAGAAGGATTACTCTCTCGAGAAATTTTCTAATTCTTTTATCATTATCGGTAAACGAGTAGTGGCTTGCGCTAACTTAATTATTACAAAAATATCATAGGTATGTGTCACACCTTAATAAAAAGAATAGATAATCTTTGTAAGCGAATTGTTACACAAATTTTTTATTTAGATTGTTGATCATTAACTTTACTGTAATAACGCCGAATATCACTCTTTTGATGTATTTTTAGATGGAGTTTTGTTTTGCCCGTTAAAATTTAAATTTTCCACACAACTTCATTGTAAAAGTACAAGTAGCCAAAAATTGGTAAAAATACTCGATACTTTTACAGCACTAGTTACCACTCTCTATAAATAGAGGATTAAGTTTTTGGTTAAGAAAATTTGAAGATATTTCTAAGATTAAGCATGGTGATAATAATAAATAAAACATATGGAAATATCGTACGTTCGCGACCCGTACGTTCGTGACCTATACTTAAGGCAATTAAACGAAAACCAATAGAGATATTTTATTGTGTAAATACTGGATAGAGACCTACACTAGTATGCTTTAAAAATAAATTAATCGCTTTTGAATATTACGTTGCATTTCGCCGATTTTTACATTTCCCTACTGTCAGCTCATGTTAACTTCTATTTTGCGTACTTTCATTACCACGTGTTTATAACCATTATTATGAAAACTTCAACTCCATGAAATCCATCTTTTGGACTACATGCAGAGCTACTAAAATGCTATCAAATTGCAAAAATAAAATACCAAGAAAAGTTTTTTTCTATATTCGATCTACATCAAAAGCGTACGAACGTACGTTCGTTACCCCAGGAAATGCCCATATATTTATTTATTAATAAAACATAATCTTACTTTTCCATTTTTTCCTATTCTAAACTTCATTATATTTTTATTTTAAACAGAGATGATTAGAAGTACGTCGCACAGTGTCGTGTTTTCATATAACGAGCGGCCAAAAATAGAAGGAGTTGACGTAGAGTTATGAAATTTGGCACACTTGTTTGTCTTGATGAAAGTTAGTAAAATTACAAATTTGGAAAATTTCGGAGCAAGGATTCGAGTACTTCCCATATATCCTGAAAAATAAAAATGATCATATTGATCTAAAATATTAAATATTAAAAAATTAACGAATTTGAACCTCGCTTGTCACTGAAAATTGCCAATAAAAATTAAAAAGGGACGAAAGTAGAAGTAAAACCAAGTTTTGTGAAATAAACTTACTTGCAGAAATCTTACATTAAAGTATAAAAAATACCTTTTTTATCTTTTTTTATTGTCCACTAAAGTTAAAATCTAATATCATCACTGCATATATATTTTAATTAAAGTTACACTGCTTTATTGATATTTGGTTTACGAATTAACCCTTCAAAGCATTTTTTTCAGATTTTTTGTAATAGTTGTGTATTTACTTATAACTTTGAACTTTGAATGCTCAGAAATACCTTAAAAATTATTTTCTTTTTTAAATCCTTTCTGGTTTTTTTTTTAATTGGAATGTACTTAGTAAAACCATATTATCATTTCTTATTAATTGGATAGTTGATTTTTTTATTTTTGGCCGCTCTCACGACCCTTGTGCAAGTCGACTGTTCAACAATCAACGAATCTAAAATTTAAAAATTGATCAACTTCTATACGACGTTAAATAATTTGTCAATTTTATTAGTAATTTGCTTTCTGAAAATTCACTATTTTAACTTTTCTTGACAGCAGCGCAAAACACACAATTGGCACAACTCATGTTATGTATAGGTACTTCTGCCTCAAACCATCCCTAAGCAAAAGATTAGACATGTTTTATACATAGCTGCTTCACTTGTGAAAATGTTTAAACAGTGTTAACAGTAATGCAAATTGTTTACTCGAAAAAATTTTTTTCTTACTCAAAAATTATAAATAGTGTTTTAACATGAAAATCTACCAAAAACCGAGGAAACCAAACTACCAAACGGTTTCAATAACACGAAAAACTACCAGTTTTGGTCCGGTAACGCTGAACACAATAACAAATCAATTTTGCCGACCTATGGTCTAAAGTTTGTAAAAATAATAGTTTATTAATCCTTATAGACTGTACTTTACCTCCTTGCCGTGTCAAATTTGATGAAGCTTTTGAACAAAATCTTTCAGATGGCACGGAACTGACAACCATTGTTAAGGGTTTGCATCCTATATTGTACAATATGCAGGGACCGTAACAGTTACGACTTTTTTTCAAAAAAGTCACTTTATAATAGTTATTTTTTGACTTTTATTTTTTCGGTCAGAAATAAAAGTTAAAATTTGACTTTTATTTTTTAAGTCAAAAATAAAAGTTAAAATCTGACTTTTATTTTTTAAGTCAAAAATAAAAGTTAAAATCTGACTTTTATTTTTTAAGTAAAAAATATAAGTTAAAATTTGACTTTTATTTTTTAAGTCAAAAATTAAAGTTAAAATTTGACTTTTATTTTTTAGGTCAGAAAAAAAAAAATTTACTATGCCATAATAATAACAATGTAATGGAAATATAAGAAAAATAAGATCGGTGACAATCAGTGATGTTGTTTTGGTTATTTCTAACCAACCCAACTGTTTTTTCCTAATATTTTTTAGGAACTTCAAACTAAATAATTTAGAATTTAAAAATACAAAAATTGGGCACTAGGAAAATTAAGTTTTACGAAATAAAACAACCGTTTACTATAAGATTCACTTTTCAAGTAATTTTTTATTTTTGCATGCACAGTAAATATGCTGCTTGTATGCATATTTTTTTCTGTTCAGCATAACAGTTATTATATTATATATAGGTATATATTAATTTATTATTGCTATTATTATCATCATTATTATTATTATCATTATTACAATTTTATTATTATCAGACTTATTATTATTAGTATCATTGCCAATTTAAATTATTATATTTTAATTACTTATTAGATATGTATATATATATATCTTAACTTATAAATTATAATGATGTGGCGCAACATTCCGGCCCCATTGAAGGACCGAAAGTCTTCAATCATTTGGCAGTGGAGCCAATTTGTGCACTGGACGTTTATATATGCCCTTTTTAGTTTTGACCTCCGCCACCCTGACCTTGCCGTCTTCGCCTGCGACCACGTCCACGACTCTCCCGGTCAGCCATTGTTGGGGCGGGCAATTGTCTTCGTGGATGATTACCACTTGACCGATCCTGAGGTTGGGTGCTTCCTTGCACCACTTCGCTTTGCCTTGCAACCCCAGGATGTAATCTCGAGACCAAGTGCGCCAAAATGTCTGCTTGAGACCGCAAAGCAGACGCCATCGCCTGCATAAGCTCGCCTCTCTGTCTCTCCCTTCGCCTACGGATTCTGGCGGCAGCGAACGCAGACCCTCCCCTATTAGCAGGTGCGCTGGAGTTAGCGCTTCTCCGTCGTTGGGGTCTGGAGACAGCGGTGCGATTGGGCGACTGTTGAGCACCGCCTCTACTTCTGCAAGCATTGTTGACATCTCTTCTTGGGTTAGCGATGCGTTGCCCACGGCTCGCAGAAGTAGGAACTTCGCTTGCTTCACGGCGGCTTCCCACAGTCCTCCGAAGTGAGGTGCCCGGGATGGTATGAAGTTGAACTTCACCCCGGACGACGCTGCGTATAATTCGACGTCCTGTCGTCTCCTGCAATGCTCTTCTTGAGCCTCCTTCATCACTCGGCTGGCTCCGACAAAATTGGTTGCGTTGTCGCAATATACCATTTGTGGACGACCTCTCCTGGCAGCAAACCTTTTAAAACAAAGAAGAAAAGAATCAGTAGATAGATCTGAAACTAATTCTAAATGTACCGCCTTTGAAGTGAAACACACAAAAACCGCTATATACATTTTCAATGGTGGCCTACCACGAATTCTCAATGAAACATTTATAGGACCACAGAAGTCTACTCCGACTATTAAAAATGGTCGAGTAGCTCTCACTCTATTGGTGGGCAAGTTTCCCATTATTTGAGACATAAGTTTTGGTTTATAGCGGAAGCAATGTACACACTTGCGAACTATTCTGCCGCATTCCTCCTTGGCATTTATGAGCCAGATATTTTCCCTCGAAAGGGCGATTAGAGCTTTTGTGCCAGCATGACAATTTTGAATATGAAGATTTCGCAAATATAGTGTGACAAAGCTATTTCTTTTTGGTAACAAAAGTGGGAATTTGGCATTATAGTCCAAATCTGCATTCAGCAGCCTCCCACCTACCCTTATAAGTGAAAAATGTCTCCCTTCATCATTAAATATATGGATGAATGGTGTTAATCGTTGAATATTCGACGGTAAGACTTCAGAATTTTGCATTTTTGCAATTTCCTCAGAAAAATTGTATTTCTGGATTGTCTCTACAAGTCGACAAAATGACCACTTTAATTCTTGTGCAGTAGGTGTAATAGTTTTATCCACCTTTCGTTTCATTAAAATATCAACGAACCTGAATATAAACGAGGCTACTCGTAATAGCTTTTCATATGACGAATATTTTTCAATTAGATCAAACAAACAATTTTGCGGATCCTCTACTGCAAGCAATACATTTGCTTTTCTCATTTCCAATAATTTTTGGTTCTCTGTTAACTCAAAATGTCCGTTAACAGGCCATTCTAAACTATCGTTTATTAAAAAAGATGGTCCTTCAAACCAAATTGAATTTTTTAATTCGTCGACATCACTTCCTCTTGAGACAATGTCAGCTGGATTCTGCTTTGTTGGTACATGGCGCCAGAAAGCCTGATGCGACCACTCCTGAATCTCAGAGACTCGATTTGAAACGAATGTCGCAAGAGAGGATGGATGAGTTTTTATCCAATATAAAACGATTTCTGAATCTGTCCAGAAATATACACTTTCAATATTGAATGTTATCATCAACTTAATTCGATTCCACAATTTAGCTAATAGGTGTGCTGCGCATAACTCAAGCCTTGGAAGAGATTTAGTCTTGAGTGGTGCTACTTTAGATTTAGCTGTAAGCAGCCTTGACATAATTTTACCTGAGTCAGAACTTCTAATATATATACAACACCCATAAGCTCTCATAGACGCATCAGCGAATCCATGGATTTGAATCTTCGCTGTAGATGTCGTGAAAACGAATCTTGGGATTGCTATTGAATTAATTTTCAGTAAATTAGCTTTGAAATTTTCCCATGAAGTATTTAAGTTCATAGGAATTGATTCATCCCAGTCAAGTTTTTGTATCCAAAGTTCTTGTAATAACATTTTGGATTTTGTGACGATAGGGCATAAGAGTCCGAGGGGATCGAAAAGTCGTGGAGAAACAGATAAAATGTTTCTTTTCGTTGCCTTCAAATTAGTAAAATTATTTTCCAAATGAAACTTAAATGAATCATTCTTCGGTACCCAATGTATGCCCAAAGCTCTAGCAGATTCAGCGTCACCATGCAAAAGTTTCTCTTTCTGCAATGAGTTCATAAATTCTGGATGATTTGAAACCCATTTAGCAAGTTTAAAACCACCTGAATTCAAAATTTCAGAAGTTTGATCACGGATTATTTTAAGATCGTGAAAACTTTCAGCTCCAGTGAGCAGATCATCAACATAAAAATCACTGCGAACAACTTTTGAACCAATAGGCAAAGTCTCTTTGTAAAGGTCGCTTAAATGTATCAAACATCTGATTGCCAAAAATGGTGCAGAAGCTGTGCCATAAGTAACGGTATTCAACCGAAACACTTCTAAAACATCAGATGGGTTTTGCCTCCAAAGGATTAATTGAAAATTTCTATCATTTTCGCCAACCAATACTTGGCGATACATTTTCTCAATATCTGCAGTGATTGCGTACTTATGAAATCGAAAACGGATTAATGTAGAATACAATTCTTCCTGAACTGTAGGACCGACCATTAACAAATCATTAAGTGAAACCAGTGAAGAAGTTCTACAAGAAGCATCAAAAACTACCCTTAATTTGGTAGTTGTACTCTGAGGTCGCAACACACATTGATGTGGTATGAAATAGTGAGGAAGATCAGGCATTCTGTCAACAATTGACATATGGCCCAAATTATAATACTCTTTCATAAAATCGTGATACATTGTTCTCATAATAGAATCCTTTGAAATTTTACGCTCTAACGAAAGAAATCGTCGTTTAGCGGTTTCAAAAGATAAACCAAGCGCTTTAGTATCAGATTTGAAAGGCAAAGAGACTTCAAATCGTCCTGACGGTAAACGTCGCACTGAATTTTCAAAACTTTCCTCACATTTTTGCTGCTCATCAGAATATAATTTTGTAGATTCAATCGGAAGGTCCTCCAATTCCCAGAACTTTCTGACGATTGAATCTATATCGCTCTCGTTTTCTATACAAGTATTTAAATGAAAAACATTGCCATTACCGCTAGATCCCTTTGGTTGATTGTACTTGCCAGTAACAATCCAACCAAGAGAAGTTTTTTGAAGAATCGGAAGGCTAGGGCCAGACTTAATTTGTCCAACACAAATTAAATCAAAAAATATTTCAGCACCGATCAAAAGATCAATTCTTCGCGGTTCGTAAAAACAAGGATCAGCTAATTCGATATTTTTAGGAATGTTTAAGCTTGTCGTATTTAATTTATAATCAGGTTGTAAATTCGTTATTGACTTTAATACCCAAAACTTCGAAGTGAATTGGGTAGAATTAACCCTCGACGTGACAGTTAAATTTACGCACGATTTGGAAAGTGAATTTGTTTCACCAATGCTATTTAAGTTCAATCTACCTCCTTCTCTCTTTATTCGTAGCAACTGTGCAAACTCCTCGGTTATTAAATTTGGTTGAGAACCGGAATCTAAAAGAGCTCTGGCTAGAATGAAATCACCAGAACTATTTCTAACTTTTACTTCAGCAGTAGCCAAAATAATCCTTTCATCTGAAGAGGAATAATTTACGGAAGCATGAGAAGTTGATGGTCGTTCAAAATTATTATTTGAAGAACTATTATTAGAATTTGCACTAGTATTGTATTTATGCAGTAGCGAGTTATGAGAACCATTACAAATTCCACATTTAGATGCAGTGCATCTTGCAACTGTATGTCCCTTTTTCAGACAATTAATACACGCTGGTACGGATTTTATGAAATCAAATCTTTGATTAACAGGTTCAGCAGTGAAAGAAGGGCAATTCGTTATGGCATGTTGGTTCGATTTACAAAATAGACATGTCAGTAGATTGCTTTGATTTTGTACAATTTAGTAATACTTTATTGAACCTTCTAGTAGGATTTTCAGTTTTATTTTTATTAAACCTCGGTCTTGAACTTAAAGATTCATCAGCAGCAATATGCTGGTATCGCTTGTTCAAGGCGGTTTCACAGTCTGACCATAGTGGCAACTTTTCGAAATCTTGTTGCTCTTCCCATTTTGATCTAGTCACTGGATATACTTTTGACATCACTAAATGTATAAGAATAGCGTTTGTTATCTTTTTATCATCACCAATGGATAAAAGAGAATCATATATGGCGGAAACAGTATCTATCATGCTTCGCAAAGCAGAGGCCGAAGGTTTTGTAATCTCCGGTAAATCGAAAAGTTTTGATATATTATCAAAAAATATAAGACACTCATTGTCATAAACCTTTTTTAAGCTTGCCAATGCTTTGGGATAATTTTCTTCCGAAATCTGAAAAGCTTTGACTGTACCCAAAGCTTCATCGGATAAGCACGATATTAAATGATTAAATTTTTCAATATCTGTCAACGTCGGATCATTGTAGACCAAGTTCTCAAATAAGCTCATAAAGTTTTTATAATCGGAATATTTTCCGCTAAATTTGGGGAGCTTCATATTTGGTAATCTTGACTGGTGAGATTGTGAAAAGAATGAAGTTTCAGGAACATGTGATTCCCTATTCTTGGCCAGAAGACTTAAAAACATTGATTTAGTGGTCACACAAATATCTTCAAGCTCAGCTCTATCATTATTATCGGGATCTAAATTATCCACCTCTGACTGAAGCGTCATTGCTTGCTCGATATAATTTTTTAAAATATCCAATCTACATTCCAATTCAATTGGATTAAAAGAAATCGTTCTTTCAGTAATGGACTGACGAATTCGCGTTATATTTTGTACGACTTTCGCTTTAGTTATAAGTAATTTACTCAATTCCGGATCGGAATTAGTATCTTGGCGTTTTTTACCAGTCATTGTTATTAATTTCAGAGATTAATAAACTAAAATTTAGAAATATAAATTGAATTTCTAAAATACTTAAATTAACTTTGAATCAATTTATCAAAATTAATTTCTATTAAATTCTCTCGTCAGCTAGCGAAATATTCAACGAAATAAATTTTCTTTTATTAATGATCAATTCCGAATACCACTTTTAATCAATAAAAATCAGCCTTTGGTTAAAATAATAAAATTATATTTTACCAAGAAAATCGTTTTCATAAGGATAAATTCACTTACTATTCGTAAGTGTGAACACACTAATTAATAAATATTATATTATTATACGAAATTAAATTATCCGAAGCTAGTGTGAACGCACGAAATAATTTATCTACTGAATCACTATGAATTTATCTTTTCGATGCTAGTGTAAACGCTTTACACTGTTAGCAGCTGTTTTAGTGTAAGTGGTATATGAACGATCGGAATGAAACAAATAATGCACAAATGAAAATAAAAGAAATAAATAAATATGTAAATGATATTATTATTAATTTTAATGATAAAATATAATAATAGTTAACACTCGCGAATAATTTCGTATATTTAAAGTGCAAATAACTAATATGTAAGTTAACACCACAATGTTCTATATTTGATTTTATGTTTTTTTTCCTGTTTAATGCAGACTGGTAGTCAGCATATTTTTATTTAAGTTCTTTTTCATACCTTTTTTTGTGTGGCTCAATAATTCACACGCGCAGTTCAAATTACCTTTTTTTTATTATTTTTTTTATTGTGCCAATTCCGATTGCATTACATTCTTTTAAATACTAAAATATTAAATAAGCAGAAATTTAATAATTGTGTAAAAGATATAAAATTTATTTGTGAAATTAAATTGTCATATAAGCAGATTTTAAATTAAGTATGAAAATAAAAATTGCAAAATCAAAATTTTAAATTAAGTTACCTTTAAGGAAAAATTAAAATAATAAAGTTAGTTCAAGTTTGCAACTCAAAAATATAAAACGTGTGTTTTAATTAATCTCGGGTGGTACCCCGAAATAACTGGCGCCCAACGTAAAAGAAGAAAAATATCCTTATAAAAGGAGAACTCTTCAGAAAAAAATCCTCATAAAAGGATAACAAATTTTTTTTTGTGAATAAAAAAAAACCAATAATTGTTCAGAAAAAATCCTCATAAAAGGATAACAAAAATTTTTATGTGAATAAAAAAAACCAATAACTGTTCAGAAGAAAATCATCATAAAAGGATAACAATTTTTTAAGCATATGTGAATTTAAAAAAAAAAAAACAGTAACTGTTCAGAAGAAAATCCTCATAAAAGGATAACGAAATTTTTTTAAAAAACATATGTGAATTGTTTAAAAAAAAAGAAACAAACAAGTTTAAATAAAAAAAAGAAGAAAACTTAAAACATTATAATTAAAGCAAAAAAATTCAGCAAAACATATTCTGTGCCTGACTGGAGAATATTGTAATTAACCACCAAATTTTCAACTTTATGCCTACCACACCACCCAATCAAATTGCCGTCAACCTACCAGGAGGGAAAATGAAAGCCGTAGTAGTACTGTAAGTCCTAAATATTAAGTGAGATAATTTAAAAGTGATTAATATTTGATAAATTACGTTTTTTTTTTTAAAAGAAGAGAAAAGAAATTTGGAAATATTTAATTAATAATTTTTATTTAAGAGAAATAAAAAATTGTCAACGAATTTAAATAAATAAATCTAAACATAAAAAAAAGAAGAGAAAAGAAATTTGGAAATATTTAATTAATAATTTCGTTGAATTTAAGAGAAACAAAAAATTGCCAACGAATTTAAATTTTAAATAAATAAATCTAAACATTAAAAAAAAAAGAAGAGAAAAGAAATTTGGAAATATTTAATTAATAATTTTTATTTCGTTGAAATTAAGAGAAACGAAAAATTGCCAACGAATTTATATTTTAAATAAATAAATCTAAACATTAAAAAAAAGAAGGGAAAAGAAATTTGGAAATATTTAATTAATAATTTTTATTTAAGAGAAATAAAAAAATTATCAACGAATTTAAATTTTAAATAAATAAGTCTAAACATTTAATCTAAAAAAAAAGTTTAAAAAAAAATAAAGAAAAACCTATTTTAAATTTTAATAAATTGTGTACCTTGAAATTCAATTGATTGTAAAATAATTAAAGAATAATAGGAAATACCAATAGCATTTTTTTATTGATAACTAAAAGCATAGATATAACATTGTGAGAGGTATTCGGATTTATATGAGTATAGACGATTTAATAGCGGGCTTAGAATTGGTCGAGATTTTCTCGAGAAATAGGAAGACAGAAGATTTAGGAAAAAACAAAATGGACCCGGCAACGCTCCAGACTCTGTTGACCACAGCAATAGCTCAGGCAACTGAGCAGACGCGTCAAAACTTTCAGAGCACGATAGACGACTTAACAAGAAGACTAGCTAGTATAGAGAGTCCTATACAAATCGAAGAATACAAGCCTGTAGAAATAAGGGAAGGAGTGGAATGTAATGAACCACTCGATATTGTGAAATCGCTTCCCGAATTCAACGGCGACGCGAGTAGATACATTTCTTGGAGGCAGGCAGCTATGACCGCACATAAACTTTACGAGAGGTTTAACGGTAGCTCCAAATATTATCAGGCAGTAGCCATTATTAGAAATAAGATAGTGGGTGCAGCAGATACTGTCCTGAGTTCTTATAATACTGTATTAAATTTTAGAGCAATTCTCTCTAGGCTGGACTTCGCATATGGTGACAAACGCTCTATTTTTACACTTGAACAGGAGCTTTCAACGCTTAAACAGGGTTCAAAGTCGATAACTAGTTTCTATGATGAGGTCGAACAGAAGTTGACGCTTATAGTCAACAAAGTAGCTATGTCCAATGAAGGTGACGATGCCTTAATCAGGGCACTCAACCAAAAATATAGGGACAACGCCTTAAGAATTTTCATCTCTGGCCTTCGACGACCCGTTTGTGACATACTTTTCTCGTGCAAACCGCCAGATATGCCTTCAGCTTTAGCTCTGGCTCAGGAATTAGAAACAAATCAGACGCGATATAGTTTTGCAACAACATTCTGGAATCAAAGTAACAGAATGAACAATATGTGGAACTCTCCTCATTACCAAAGGAAAATGCCACCGGGGCAACAACGGAACCAACCTCAACCACATTCTTTACCTAGGGCTCCGATAGTGGGGAATTTTAACCCACCAATGAAACAAACACCAGCTCCGCAGCAAGGGCCTGAACCGATGGAAGTTGATCGCAGTTTTAGAAGTGTGCAACGTAGTATGCAGCGACGCATGACGGAGCAACAGCCACAAACAATTAAGCGCCCATGGGATGGATCAGTACAACAGCAACCAAAACTGCAGAGAATTAACCACCTTCAACGATGGGAGCAGCAGGAGAAGCATTATCCACATTATGATGACCACAGACATGAGGAATATTCCAATTGGACAGATTTTCGCGACGAGGAACCTCTCAAAAATCAAATCGTTGATGAAACCAATGAAGAAATAAATTTTTTAGGAAACGTTCCCTCCTACCATATGTAGAAAAGATGATAGGAGGGCAAATTTTAAAAATCCTTATAGATACCGGTACTTCAAAAAACTATGTAAAAGACTTAAAAATTTTAAAAGCCGTAAAACCTGTTCAAAAATCATTTACCGTAAAGTCAGTTCATGGAAACTCCCTTGTAAAATCAGAATGTCTTATAAACTTATTTTGTAACACAGCAACATTTTATATTTTGTCCGAACTCGAAACTTTCGACGCAATCGTTGGTTTTGATTTCCTTAAACAGATAAAGGCCCAAATCGATTGTGTGACAGGTCACTTAAAGTATGAACACGGTATAGAACAACTAAAATTCTTTTCTTGCGAAGACGTGAACAGCATGCAAATGGGACAACTTGATTGCGACGCACCTCCTTATATTCGTGGGAAACTCATTGCACTATTAGAGAAAAATAGGGAAGTATTTGCCGATCCGGATGTAGCCCTACCTTATAACACGGTTGTTAAGGCCACAATTCATACGGAAGACGATGAGCCTGTGTACTCAAAATCTTACCCGTATCCGTTTAGTTGCAGGGAGTTCGTTAATAAAGAAATTCAAGCGCTACTGAAAGATAATATTATTAGACCATCAAGATCGGCATACAACAACCCCATATGGATTGTTGATAAGAAAGGAACCGATGAGTCGGGGTTACAGAAAAAGAGATTAGTAATCGATTTCAGGAAGTTAAATTCCAAAACTAAGAGTGACCGCTACCCAATCCCTGATACATCGGTCATTCTCTCAAATTTGGGTAAAGGAAAGTTTTTTACCACGATAGACCTCAAGAGTGGGTTTCACCAAATCAATTTGGACGAAAAAGACAGAGAGAAGACTGCGTTTAGCGTTAATAATGGAAAATACGAGTTTTGTAGAATGCCGTTTGGGCTGAAGAACGCACCCAGCATTTTCCAGAGAGCGATAGACGACATTTTGCGTGAATATGTTGGTGAAATATGCCACGTTTATATAGATGATATAATCATCTTTTCGCGGACAGCCGAACAACATCTGAGGGACATAGAACTGGTATTGCACAAACTGAGGTCGGCTAACATGAGAGTCTCTTATGAGAAGTCAAAATTCTTTAAAAACTCGGTTGAATTTTTGGGTTTTGCTGTTACGGAACAGGGGATAAAGACTTGCCATGATAAGATAAAGGATATACTGAACTTTGAAATACCCCGGACGCTTAGAGGGCTAAGGTCATTTCTGGGCTTGGCAGGTTATTATAGGCGTTTTGTTAGGGACTACGCAAGGATAACTAAGCCTTTGACGAGATACCTCAGGGGGGAGAATGGCAATATTGGAAGCAATAAATCAAAAAATACGAAGATAAGCCTCGATGACGTAGCTGTAAAAGCCTTCGAAAAGGTTAAGGAAATTTTGGCATCAGAGGATGTGTTATTACTGCATCCTGACTTCAACAAAACTTTCGAATTGACGACGGACGCGTCATCTACGGCGATTGGAGCCGTGCTTTCTCAAAATAACCGGCCAATTACAATGATATCGCGAACTCTATCATCCGCAGAGGAAAATTACGCCACCAATGAACGGGAGATGTTGGCGATCGTTTGGTCATTACAAAAGTTGCGAAACTACTTGTACGGAGTAAGGAACTTGCACATTTTTACCGATCATCAGCCTTTGTCCTATTCTATATCTGAAAAGAACCCAAATCCGAAAATTAGACGCTGGAGAGCATTTATTGAAGAGTTTTCACCCAAGTTTTTTTATAAGCCTGGGAAGGAGAACATAGTTGCGGATGCGTTGTCAAGACAACATCTACACCACATCGATTCTGACTTGGAAGATTCAAGTGTCGACACCACGGGCGGTGAAAATGGTTCTGAAACTGAAACCGCAACGGAAGAAACGGTAGACACACGCACTGCATCAGAGGGTAGGTCTACCATCCATAGTGAGGAATCCTCAACGGACGTCATACGTACTGTGCAGAACCCGGTTAACTGATTTAAGAACCAAATAATCTTAAATGAAAACAATTCCCCGAACCTAACAACAAAGACCATTTTTAAGGCACAGAAACGACACTCAATAGACTTTACAAATCCACTTGAGGCTGTGAGGCTAATAAGCAAGGTTGTTGATTGTCAAAGAGTAAATTGCATACTATGCAATAACCATACCTTGGCTCAGATACAAACCGAGTTAAAAAAAGCATTTCCGGCCGTTAAATTTGTGCACTCGAAAAAATTAGTAATTGATGTCCAGAATGTGGATGACCAACTCGAAATAATTCACAGTGAACACAATAGGGCACACCGCTCTCTTAAGGAGAATATGCAACAAATTCTTTTAGATTATTACTTTCCCAATATGCAGAAACAATTAGAACATATAATTTCCTCATGTAAAACTTGTCGAGAGGCCAAATACTCTAGACATCCACGAAAACATCAAATATCAAAGACACCAGTACCAACTGCTATAGGAGAAATCCTCCACGTGGACATCTACAATACAGATAAACGATTTTTTTTGACATGTTTGGACAAATTTTCGAAGTTTGCTGTTGTTAAGCCTATAGCATCAAGAGCTATCGTTGATATTAGACCAGCTCTCCTCGAGATCTTAAATTTTTTCGGAAACACTAAAATAGTAGTGTGCGATAATGAGAAGGCGCTTAACTCAGAAACAATAAAATCACTTATAAAGGGCAGCTTTGGAGCCGATATTTATGCTATTCCACCTCTCCATAGCGCATCCAACGGGCAAGTGGAACGCTTCCATAGCACTTTGACAGAAATTGCAAGATGTCTTAAACTGGACAATACCTCATTGGATCCACTGGATCTTATACTACTTGCCACATCGAAATACAATAGAACTATTCACACTACGACCGGAATGAGACCAATCGATATTATTCAGAATATTTCGGAAAACCTTAGGAGAAAAATATCTTCGAGGATTGGTGCTAAACAGAAGTCCGATTTGAACTACCATAATAAGAATAGAGCTAATAGAGAATATAATACCGGAGATAAGGTTTACGTAAGGGTTAATAGGCGCTTAGGAAATAAATTTAGCAAGGTTTTTGTCGAAAAAGTGGTTCAGGAAGATTTGGGGACTACTCTTAGGATTGACGGTAGAATAGTTCACAAAGACAATATACGTTGACTTTTAATATAGATTTGTCTTTTTTTTTTTTTTTTTTTTTTTTTTTTTTTTTTTGAAAAATTTAAATATCGTATTTCTTTTAGGATTCTCATGACTTGCTGCCATGTATTGACAGGCAAATTGATTGACTACACGCAGTCATACTACGTACCAATAGAAGACGGGACCATAGGTATCTACCAGGACTTTGGCTATATTGCCCATTATACTAATATCACGAACTATGAGGACATTGTGACTGATACAACTAAAGCTGCGGCCACACTTTCAGATGAGCAGATGCGACAGATATTAACGGACGACCTTAGTACAATAACTAGACTAATACATAATATT
Source organism: Metopia argyrocephala (assembly GCA_963576795.1). Classification (NCBI taxonomy): domain Eukaryota; kingdom Metazoa; phylum Arthropoda; class Insecta; order Diptera; family Sarcophagidae; genus Metopia; species Metopia argyrocephala. Next base: position 112,776,506 of record OY756208.1, read on the forward strand.
CGAACACACCACAGACAGGCGCGTAGCATAAATGTGCTGGGGACCGCACTAAAAGTTATAACTGGTACTCCGGACTTTGATGATTTTGAGGAACTCAAATTTGCGCAACGGACACTACAAACTAACAATGACAGACAGGTAGTAATAAATCGACAAGTGGAAGAGAAGATAAATGTACTCACCAGGGCAGTTAACGATATACAAAATAGTATAGGACGTTCTGGGGGAAACGCTGCTTACCTTTTCAATTTACTTAATACTAGAAATAAGGTAATAATCGCCGAACTTAACAATTTGTCTATGTCTATGATACTTGGAAAATTGGGTCTTATAAATCCAATAATACTTAATTCAGATGAAACAGAGTCAATTCTTAGGACAGAAAAGTTGGACGAATTTAGTATAAACCAAATTATAACCAATTCTAAGTTCCGAATCCGACAGGATAACGAGATAATAGAGATATTAATAAAGTATCCAATAATTTCTGAAACTTGTAAAAAAATCCGAATATTTCCGGTAATTCATAATCAAAAAATACTAATTCTAGAGAATAATCTTGTCGCTAAGTGTAATGACAGGTATAAAATTGTAAAATGCAACTCGGATGCGGACCCTGCCTTTTGCAGAGAAAGTTTTGAACATAATACTTGCCTAGCGAGTCTTTTGAACAACAATTCAGCGTTGTGTAAAACTTCATCATCACATCATATGGAACAAATCACAGAAATTAGTGACGGTGTGCTACTTATAAATGAAAGATTTGCACGAATTAAGGAATCCGGCAAACCCCCAATATTTGTTAATGGTACATTTTTGGTAACGTTTACCGATACTGTTGAAGTAAACGATACCCTGTTCACTAATAAAAAGAGCAAAATTTTCGTAAGCCCAAATATACCATCCGCTCATAAAGTAAATATTTCGGATCATTCCCAAACTCTGTCATTGCCCTACCTCCACGAACTTCATTTCAGAAACCTAAATACAATTGCAGATCTTAAGCAGGATGTGAAAAAGCATTCATACGTTTTTTCAACAATAATACTTTCTGTAACTGTGTTGGGAGTGTCTTATATGTCCTATAGACGGTACAAGAAACGTTCTGAAATCAATAAACTTGTACGTAACCTAAAGGCAGTCGGGACGCCTGCTCCTAAGGAGGGGGGGAGTTAACACCACAATGTTCTATATTTGATTTTATGTTTTTTTTCCTGTTTAATGCAGACTGGTAGTCAGCATATTTTTATTTAAGTTCTTTTTCATACCTTTTTTTGTGTGGCTCAATAATTCACACGCGCAGTTCAAATTACCTTTTTTTTATTATTTTTTTTATTGTGCCAATTCCGATTGCATTACATTCTTTTAAATACTAAAATATTAAATAAGCAGAAATTTAATAATTGTGTAAAAGATATAAAATTTATTTGTGAAATTAAATTGTCATATAAGCAGATTTTAAATTAAGTATGAAAATAAAAATTGCAAAATCAAAATTTTAAATTAAGTTACCTTTAAGGAAAAATTAAAATAATAAAGTTAGTTCAAGTTTGCAACTCAAAAATATAAAACGTGTGTTTTAATTAATCTCGGGTGGTACCCCGAAATAACTTGTATGTATATTATTTGCAAAATAATGCCGACGGTAAATAAGAATATTTTTATTGCCTCTATGTATAACGAAGAGAACAAATTATATATGTACGCGTGTATTTATATATGTTCTGTATTGAATTTTAACACTCGCGATCGTTTCACTTTAAGGGTGGTTTTTATATTTTCAAATAAAATAATTGATAATTTTTTAAAGCGTGGATCCAATAGAAGAGTAGAAAAAATATCTGTCATTTAATTTTGCTAAGTTTAAATCCGTGTTGTGTTAAGGCTCTGTCTCCTACAGGAAAATTTATAGAAACACAAATATTTATTCATATAATAAAATGATATCTATATAAAACTAGAAAGCAAATTTTCTGGTAAACAAAGTGATTTCTTGAAAAGTGTGAGTTAAATAGTTGATGAACTCTGATGAAACTACCTTAGCTGGAGTCGAAAAAACTGTTGAGTTTGGCTAGTGTACTATTCCTTCACGGATATCATTTCTCCTTTGATTACCAAAAAATTCATTGCAGTTAACTTTGATCTAATTTCTAATCGTTTCTGACGGAACAAAAATTAATTTAGAAAACTGATCACATTTTCTGGGGCTCGAACCCGAGTCTTCAGCATCTAAAAAGCACTACATTATATGTATTAAATATTGTTAAGTTTTAGGAAAAAGACACGACCGGATTGAAGATTGCAGCGAAACTGGCGTTTATTCAAAAATCATCTTAAAACTAATTTGACAATGTTGCCATTTATAATAATGTTAAAATAATGCAAAACAAGATTGTGTTGTTCAGTGTTATACAATTAAGGAGTTGATTATTTAATGTAAAATATACATCAAATATATTTCGGGCAATCTATGAAATTGTGTGTAATTTTTAAGAAACACGGCAGACAAAAAGGCAACTAAAATCTTCGTGTATGGGCACGAAGACAAGTTCAAAAGAAAATTGATAAAGAATTGCACAACTTTTCTTGCTATTTGTGGAAACACACTTAAGGGGGGTTTGGACGGTAATACAAGTCGTATGTATAATCAAAGAGAAAATAATTATGAAATTCCATTCGTATTTTAAAAATGAGAGTAAATATCTTACGACAGATAATTTTTGCGTTTACACAGTTGGTAAAATTCCAAAACAAAGTACCCTGCAAAAAGTGCGACTACTCCATGCACGTGTGTTAAATGTACTCCATGATGGACCATGACTAGTAATATCCTTAACCCATTATGGATGTAAAAAAGTGACCCATTTTACATTGCGATGTCCTAGGAGAGGACCATTCCAACCAAATATAACATAAGAGTAACCTCAAAACTACTCCCATGTAACTACACCGTGAATTATACAATTGAGATTAGTTTCATAACTACTTCACGTATATACTCCATGGATCCATTTTTGTAGTTATTTTGGTAACTACTTTATGTCATTAATTCATGGACTACTAACAGAAGACTATTTCCTACAAACCTTTAAAATTACAAATCAAGTTTTAATTAAATTTTTTTAACACTTTTTAAGCCCTGATATATTTTATGACTTTGTATGACACTTGTATGTATACACAAACTTTGAGAAAAACTGAACATGGACGTCGCCAGCGTTACCATTCAGTAATTTTTTAACTTAAATGTGTCGGCAGTGTTACCCAATTGTAAATTTTACTTCAAACATACAAAAAAGTACACAATTTAATTACATAGGACTATTCTGGTAACTACTCATCTGGGTTATGTAGTCCAATTTTTTTTGCAGCGTAAAATGAAAACATAAAATTCACATACACATGCACACAAAATTTACATGCATTGTGAATACATTTAACATAAACAAACAAAAACATAAAAATGCAACCCTGATCTAATGAAATGTGATGGTTTTTTAAAATGTCAAATTTTCATCCGTATTTTCTCTCAATGTCGTACGCTTTCATTACATATGAAGTTTACGCGATACTATTCATTCTCTTCTACACAAAAATATGACATGTCGTGCGACTTGTATTACCGTCTAAATCCCCATTTAGTAAGTAATCGGTAAAACAAGCGTTTGCTATATATGAGAAAATTTGTGAATTCTATTCATGATAATTGTTCCACATCTTATTATTTAATTTTAGAAGCTACAAAAAATTATTCCGAAGGAGTTAAAGTCAGTAAACAAGAAACTTTCAAATATTTTGACTGTTGAAGTTCCGCAGATAACTTCGGTATCAACTTAAAGTTAAAGTCAGTTAAACAAAAAATTTCGAAAATTTCGACTGTTGAAGTTCTACAGTTTTTATTTTGCAGCAGCTTTTACTGTTGCTTTAACTGCGATTGCTTGATTTTTTAGAAGCATTAGCAAATGAGAAGAAAAAGCAATAAAAAACTTAAAAAAATTTTAAACATTGATATTTACTTATACATACTTACATATATACACATACATATGTACATACAATATGTTTCGAATGTGTGGTAAACTTTGTTTATTTCAAAATAATGGTGCTTATAATGAACTTTCAGATTTCTTTACTTCTATACTTAATCTTTTCAATGTGCACGTCCCAAAGTAAATTATGACTGAGATGCACTCCTAAATATTTTTCCACTTTCGACGCATATATACATAGATGTTCCACATACATGAACCACCTCATTTCCACTAGGTCCGAGCTTATTGAACCGGGAAAATTCAGCCAATACTGCAGCATCATATTCTATATGGGTCTGAAATATTTTTTCATGTTTATATTTATAAAATAGCCAAATTTCGTCAGCAAATAATATACGTTTCCCATACAAATCAACATTTTTCAAATCATTTATATAAATCTTGAAAAACAAAGGTCCCAGAACACTACCCTGGGGAACACCCTGTTCTACTGGTAACAGTATCACCAATTTGAACAAATTGAACCCTGTAATCTAAATAACTCTTAAGTAGCAATGCTGTTTTGTCTTCCACACCGATATTCCGCGACTTTTCTAATAAAATATCATGCTGAACTAAATCAAAGGCCTTAGAAAAATCGAAAAATACGCCACCTACACCTTTAAAACTATCATCAAATATATTTAACCACATTAAGTAAGGCTAGCTCTGTACCACAACATTTAGTAAGGCCATATTGATATTCATATAAAACGTCCTTAGCTTTAATTTATTCTGAAATCTGTTCTGACTAATAAGACAGATATGGGCCTAAAATTACCCAATTGATTTGAAGCAATTTTCTTAGGTATCGGAACAATTTTATGCACCTTTAAAACGTCAGAATATTTCCCAGTCTCAATCATGTTGTCAAACACCTTAGTAAGTATATATATTAGCAACCAAGGGTTTTCTGAAAATCAACATGTTCGCACTTGCGTTATCATAACCATAACTTTTCTTCCCACCCAGTGAGTCAATTATGTTTATTATGTCCCTTGAGCAAATACGTTCCAAATTCCATACACATGGCCCAGGTATTAACGTTCCAAATTTATTAATGTGATCATCTGGGTATTGCCTTATGTAGCTTATAAGTTTGTGACCACACTCAGCATAGTATTCATTGATGGCATTGACTTTACTACCATACTTATGCCTTTTTCATCGACTATCTCACTGGGAAATTTTACACATCGACCAAGTTCCCTATTCAAAAGTTCCTATTGACCTCAAACTGTGCATAAAATATTCATCTTGTAACTTTTTCTGCAAATTTTGATGACTTTACTAATCCTTTTCACTTTTTCGACTATGTTAAGTTTTTTCCTATGCCGTCTTCTGAGAAGTTTAGTCTTATAACATATTAAACAGTATAAACTATCAGTCATCCAGGGAGTCACCTTTCGGCAAGTATCATACGATTTCGATAAAACTTCCGTACTTCGCGAAATAGCAGAAGTTAATACCTGCATAAATTTGTCACATAAATCAGAAGAATTCAATTCACTATGCTGTGGTTTACATTCAAGTCCCCAAATAATAACGTTTGATAAGATCCCAGCATACCAAGAATTCCCTCAATTTTCTCAAAAAGTTTATTAATTGGACACCGCTGAGATCTATAAATAGATACAACCCTAATCCGAGAGCTGTCCAAATGGCAATGATGTTTACGTTGTCACTACTATCATTTAATACAACACGATTTGTAAATTGGGAATTAACATACATTGTAGTACCACTAAATCCGTCTGATCTCTACAATGAATTGCACTAAAACCTCCAATATTATAAAGATTGAGGTAGTTTTAACTGAACCAGGTTTCTTGAATAGCAATAACATCCGGCAATTTCACGAGTTGGCTTAATTGGTCTATAAACTTGTTAAATTTATTAACCGAGGAAACACTTCTTACATTAATAGACATAAGATGAAATAAGTTTTTGCTATTTTTACAAATATATGAGTTATAAGTATCTGAGTTTTTAAAATATTTTGAATCCATATATGAAATTTTATTATATACAAGGAAATGATAATAAAAAAATGTAGATAAAGTTATATGGGAGACATACAACTAGCACCCAGTTCTTCATTGTGTTCATCGTTCACATTTCGATTAATGCCAAATAGAGCACTGGTTCGTCTAGATGTTCCGCCAGCAACAAGAAGGTTATCAACGTCATCCATATTTTTTATTCGGATTTGTCTTGCATTATCATTTTTTCTAGCAATTATTTTACCCCTAAATAAGAATACCAATTTGAAGTCAATATTTTTTAATGATTTTGCGTGCTTTAATACTTCTCGGCTATGTTTACTTAGGTAGTCATTTATAAACACTTGTTCCGATTCATCCAATTCTCGAAGCTTTTTCTTTCCTTTCTTCAATAATGCTTTACTTTTATAATTCACAAATTTAACAACTACAGATGTTTTTTGTTTCATCTGTGCGTCCAATAGAGTAAGCATCTTCAATTTTATTTTCATTAATTTTGGTACCAAATTTATTGCCAATGTCAAGAATTATATCAAGTAGTTTAGATTTACCATAATTTTTTACGCCACTAATTATGGAACTATTCTGTACACGAATATCATTTAAAAAAGCAACAGCTGATTTTAAATGTTTGACTTCTTTTAGTGTTGTTTTCTTTATGCAAACTTTTTATACCTTCTGCATTAAGGCCCAACCATATATTCCACCAGAAACCAATGATCAGGAGTACAGCGCCAACTTCTGGGAAAATAACAGCTAATCTACTGAAGACGCTCACCATTCACATCTACCGACAGATGAGGCAATTGCTGTCTGATCATTCGAGGGTGAAGGTATAACACTACCTCTTGAGTAGACAAATTGTCAGCAACTTGTTTCATCAACAATAAAAAGCGCAAAATATAAAAACATCTATGAAAAAAAAACCTTCTATCAACCATCTTCACATTCCAATACAATAGCACTGCATGAGTAGGGGTTTACCCCTGAGTATTGGTCTTAAAGAAAAAAAAAAAACCATAATGTGCTTAGACTAGCTTAAACAATTATGCGAATGCATGCAATTAAATGTGTATAACCATAATGTACATAACAAACGTTTCGTTCAATTTCATTTGTTTACGTTTGGAGCGAAGCTGATAGCACCAAACGTACATAAACAGCTGTTTTTGTGTTTGTGTAAACAATAATAAACAAAAAACCGCAGTGTGCAATGAAAACCGAGAATAACTTTATTGAAAATATATTTAAAAAAACGATTTCTCTGTGACATTTATTTTTAACTATTTAAATATTTTTCTTTTCTGTTCATTTTGTAGCACATTAACAACAAAATATAAACAAACGTGCCTGTGTTTACAATTGGAATGAACGCACGGTTGTATATATTTTTTAGTACAATTTTTAATTTATGATTTACATATTTATTTTTTTTTTTAATTAACAAAAATAATTACAACTGGTGTGTTTTTGGTAAAATATTTAACCGTTGTAGATATTAAATTACATTTTGTGATAAAAATCTATATATGTATATATATATATAAAATATATATACATATATATATATATGAAATATAGAGACAAATCAAGTTTTACATAAGTACTTATGTTTGCAACTAAGAACAGCTTGCATTTAAGTTCAAAAAGTACTTTATAGCCACTCGAAAGCTTCGTTAGACTCTTGACAGACGTTTCGTTGATTTCTGACATTAGCTTACCTCAACAAAAGTACATTATAGTTGGGCCTTTACCCTTCACTCCTCTCAAAATTTCTTCATATTGCGATGACATAAATTTTATTGTTTCTTTTATTTCTTTCATTTCTTTTAAGATAGACTTAACATCATTTTTATTGTCAATCTCAGGCTCGCAGAACTCACAATTAAAGTCAAGGGTATCATCGTTCATTAGATTTTTAATGTCTATTTTTTTCAGCTTCGTACACAACAAATGGAGACTTTTTCTACACACGTCACATTCTACAATTTCATCGCTGTCCAACACTGGTGTTTTGCACTGCAAGCAAAGTGTCTTTTTCTTTTGATTTTTTAAGTTTTTTCGAATATTCGAAAGCATTTTGATTACACTTAAGGAGAAAAACTATTTATTTCAGCAATTATATTACACTTTATTTAATTTCTTTACTTAAAGGGTACTTTTAATCAGTTTTTTATAGAGAGCACACAACTTAGTACAAAAAGTTCTTATAGTGGAAGATTTGTATATTTTTCTAACTACGAGTACAGAGCGAATACTTCTTTTTTTCTCTTTAATTAATTCAGGTTTAAATTTTAAAACGGCGTACAAGGTTGAAGAACTACGACGACTTTTTATTTTTGGTTTTGTTCTATTTAATACAAAATGTGACCACCGACCATATATGCAAAATAATGTCTTATAAAAGCTTACCTGTGGCACAGAAGGTAAATCACACATGACTCACAGTTTTGTTTACCATACTCGTAAATATACAGTAGCCAAAACAGTGAGGAACAAAAAAAAAATAATTTTATCCCACCTCGCCGCCATCCAGCCCAAATAAAACAATCAGATGGAACAAAAGACAAAGAAACAAAAAATTAAATTTATTTTTTAAAGCGACACAGAGTACTTAACAAACAAAATGTTAAAAAAAAAAATATGTATGTATGTACATATGTATATATGGATGTATGTATGTCTGTATAAAAGTATGCACAAGTATATTATCAGTAAAAAGGAAAAATTGTTATATAAAACAGAAGACAGACAAGAGACAGACGTTTTCGCTAGACAGATACACAGACAGAAGTATGTAGATAATATGAATGTACATATGTACATATATAATGTGTATGGAGTTTGTGGAAATGCAGACAGCATAATAATTGTTTATAAATGACTAGAAAGGAAATAAAGTGTAGAAAGAAAACGTCATATTATAGGCCAAGCAAAAAATTTAACTCGGTTACAAATAAATGTAAAAACTTCAACCAAATCTATAGAGCCTGAAAAATATCATATCTTACTATAGTGCAGAGTGCTTATTGTATGCTTATTAGGAATTTATATGGTAAATTAAAACTGAAGCCTATTATTTAGTAGTAGTTGTATGCAAGGCTATTGGCATTTGTTCTTCTAGCAGTCAGTATACGTAGTAACAACGAATTTGAAAGTTATCTCAAATTTATAAAATAGTATGATTGGGAAGTCTCATCTTATATTTAAACTTAAGGCTATTCCACAGAAAGATGCGTATTTAACTGAAAAGGCAACTGTGCGTCTTCTCTTACTGTGAAACCTAAAGCGCAACGTAATTTTGCGCTTACCATTTACGCTATAATGAGAAACTTAAATAAAAGTGTCAACTTTGCACAGTGGTGAGGCTTCACCTCTTGCGCAAAAAATATGAGGGTTGCACCTAGAACTTTGAAAGTTGGGACGTAGGAAAATAGAAGAGTTTCATGAAAATCGCCCACATCGCCGAAGAGCTCATACAGCTCATGGTTGGTTCTAATGCGAAACTCATCGCCATGCCTTAGAGGACCAAAGATCTTACGAAGAACTTTTCTATCGAATAATCCTAAGACTGCTGCATCGGCACAAGACAGCGTCCATGCTTCCGCACCATAGAGAAGCACCGAAAGAATAAGCGACTTATAGAGTGTTAATTTCGTCGCACGAGAGAGGTTACTAAACTGCCTACTGGGACCGTAGTAGCACCTGTTAGCCAGTGTGATTCTTCGTTTGATCTCCAGACTGACATCATTCTTGCTGGTAATGGCGGTGCTAAGGAACTCCTTGACCACATCGAATGTATATTTGCCGGCTGTAACCTAGGAGCCGATGCGATCTACATCCCTACTCGATGTACACCCGCCCGCGAAATTGAAGAGGTCGCAGGATAAGGGATCGCCCTGTCTGAAACCTCGCACGGTATTAAAAGGTTCGGAGAGGTCTTTTTCTACCTTGACGGAGCTTCAGAAGTTGCTCAACGTCATTCTGCACAGTCTTATCAGCTTTGCAGGAATACCGAGCTCAGACATTGCGGCATATACGCGATCCCTTGTCGGTCTATCGAACTCTGCCTTATAGTCGACAAAGAGGTGGTGTGTGTCGACTTGACTTTCATGGGTCTTCTCCAGGATTTGGCGCAGTGTGAATATTTGGTCAATGGTGGACTTACCAGGTCTGAAGCCGCACTGATAAGGTCCAATCAGTGAGATGGCGAATGGCTTCAGGCGTTCACATAATACGCTCGTTAGAACCTTATATGCGATAGGGAGAAGGCTTATACCCCTGTAGTTGGTGCATATCGTGGGGTCTCTCTGTTTCAGGATGAGACAGAGGGCACTGAGATTCTAATCATTGGGCATGCTTTCCTCCAGCCATATTCTGCAAATGAGTTGTGCATGCACCTAACCAGCTCATCGCCTCCATACTTGAAGAGCTCAGCGGGCAGACCATTCGGTCCGGCCGCTTTGTTGCTTTTTAGTCTCTGTATGGCAATCTTGATCTCTTCATAGCTTGGCGATAGGATCTGAACGTCATCATTGATTTGGACCGGCACAGCATCTCTAGAGACGGAATTTGTGTCGTCATCGTCTTGCAGTAGATTAGAAAAATGCTGTCTCCATAATCTCAGTGTCCCTTGTGCATCTGTAACCAGATTACCATGTTCGTCTCTGCAGGAGGTTGTTCCGGGTTTGAAACCAGTAGTAAGACGCCTTATCTTTTTATAAAAATTTCGAGCATCATGTCTACTCCTGCACATCTCGATTTCCTCACGATCACGCCTTTCTTGCTCCCTTTTCTTTCTTCTAAATAGCCGTCTCTCTTCCCTCCTCTTCTCTCTGCACACCTCCACAGTTGCTCTTGTAATGGTGAACTGCAACGTTCTTCTGTAGGCAGCATTCTTTGCCGCAGTGGCCTCACGACACTCTTCGTCGTACCATTGGTTTCTGCGGGGAGGACGCTCAAAACCAAGGACTGTTTCGGCAGCGTTGCGCAGAGAGTAAGCAATGTGAGACCACTGTCCACCAATACTTTCGAGAGAGGACAGGATGCAATTGAGCTCATTAGAAAGACGATCGGAAAATGACCTAGCTGTCTCCTGTGATCGCAGCTTTCTGATGTCCAGCTTTCCCCGAACACTAGAGCGTGCCGTATTCGATGCGCATATGCGTAACCGCATCTTGGCTGCGACAAGATGATGGTCCGAGTCGATGTTTGGACCTCTAAATGTTCGCACGTCTAGAATACTGGAAACATGCCTTCCATCAATCACAATGTGATCGATATGGTTTTTGGTAGATCGATCTGGTGCTACAAACTACCATGTTTCGCGCCGCGGCGAAATCGATCAGTCTCAAGCCATTCGGTGAGGTGGAATTATGGAGACTGAACTGTCCGACAGTGGGGCCAAAGATACTTTCACGTCCAACTTTCGCATTGAAATCGCCGAGGACAATTTTGGCGTCATGTGCCGGACACCCATCGTACACTTCCTCGAGCTTTGCGTAAAAAGCATCCTTGACCACATCATCCTTCTCTTCCGTCGGGGCGTGAACACAAATAAGGCTGATGTTATAAAATTTCGCCTTTATGCGGATCGTTGCAATTTCGTTCACAGGGGTGAACTCCTAAACAAGATGGCGAAGTCTTTTACTAACTACGAATCCGCAGCCAAATTCGCGCCTATTCTCATGGCAGCTGTAGTAGATGTACATGTTGCTTGCCTTGTACAACCTTGCACTATCCATCGCATTTCCTGGATGACGGTGATGTCAGCCCTACATTTCGTGAGAACATCCGCCAGTTGGATAGAGGCACCTTCCCTATAAAGGGTTCTCACGTTCCAGGTGCATATGCTTAAATCATAGTCCTTAAAACGTTTACCAGGTTCGTCAACATAGAAGGGGGTCCGTTTAGAGACTATTGTCTTAGTTTTCATTGAATTTTTGTTTTTACGTAGTGGGTTTCAAGCCCTACGCACAACCCTAATTTAAAGTCCAGGGGATTGGACAATCGCCGCATACATTAGTTAACAAGCTAGCGGGTGCTAGAATGTTATCCAGGAGGGCCACGAGGAGGCTGTATGTCGACTTGAATACAACGGGAACAAGGATCGTTCTGGAGGCCGCTAGGTTGACCCCAATCAGAGACTTTACCTTGCCCGAAGTATCCCATCCATCCCGTTTTTTGTGTTATTATTTTTAATAAATTTTCACGCGTAATTGCCATGAACAAGCTTCTCAAGAGTGTCGTTCGGAGTCGACATTAAACTGTAGGTCCCGGTACTCATGGATAAAAATTTTCACACACAACATGAGTGCTGCGAGAAGCTAGGCCGTAATCCTGACACAGGGTTGTAAAGGCCAGTTATGTATGATTAGTTACTTCAGATCCAGTAATATCAAATATGAGAAAATTGAAATAAATAATACCCATTATTTACCTATGGAAGCAATTCAATTGTTAACATTTGAATCAAATCTCGATGTAATAATATGATAATAACATTTATACTAATTATAGCTATAATGATGATTATAGTAATTGAGGATGATGATGATGATAAGAATCGGATAAGGGTAGGAAATGTGTGAATATAGTAAATGAAAAATGTGAATTTGAATGAAAAAAATTAAAATGTAAACAAACATCTAGTAAATATCAAATTTGCGTAAACTATTGTACAATTTATTGACCAACAATTTTTTCGCAAAATTTCAAAATGATTGTTTTAATCTATTTTTTGTGGTAAAACACAAATTTAAATGCCAAAATCAGAGATCAGATAGCAAAATAACTGATTTTTGAAAGAAGAAGTATGCTAACATTAATATTCAGAGTTAATTTAGTTAAAAAATTGATTAAATTGTATAATGAATAAAGTCTGCTATTAAGAATTCCTAAACCAAGTCAGTATTCTGGTTGACGATCAGTCAACGGCTAAAAAAAATTGCGATCAGTTATCCGCTGCATATAAGAATGTGACTGTAAATGTTTAGTAACATATGGACTTTCTGACTCGAAAAAAAAATTATACAGCGAAGTCATTTAATTTAGAACCTTTATGTCTGTCATTTGTCAGGCACAAAAAAATTAGAATTTTTTACATAAGGAATAAACTTTGACCGTTCTCAAGGTTCGGACTTAAAGATCTGCTTCCTTTAAATAGAACATAAAACCGCTTTCGTGTAATATAATATAAATAAAGCTTTATTATCGAAACCTTAAGCTAACTTATGTACTAACTATTTTATAAAATAGATTCATGGACCGCAGGATGGCTTTATAATCAGTTATCTTGTTTCTGCTTTCGCAGATACTATTATCTCGTGCTATCAGTATGACGCCGATGTTGATCTCGGGATGTCTGTAAAATCGCCTGGTTTAGATAACGAGAAATAAAAACACAAAGATCGGGTTTATAATAAATGTCCATTCAAGTTCGGATATAAAAGGTACCTTAACGGCTACGGTTAGTAGGAGTATGAAAGCAATTCGGGACTTTTACACTCGGCAATGTAAGAGTAAGAGGATTTTGGGAGCTCATACACTCGGAAAATCTACAAAATAAATAATCATTAATGCCGCAAGAGAAATTTAAAAGCAATTGTCGTCGCGTACAGTTAATACGAGAATGAAAGAAAATCGGGAGCTTTTGTACTCGGAAAAATACATCTGGTACTTACAATACGAGTGTAAGAGGAATTCGGGAGCTCGTACACTCGGCCAATTCGGGTGCTCTTGTCGTTGTCTAAGGTTAGTAGACGTTTCCCAGTTTCCTAGATACAAAAAAATTAATATTTAGTTGATGGGAAGTAGTCGCCGTGGACTAGTGGTTAGTGTGTTGGCTTACTAAGACGATAGCGCTGGGTTCAAATCTCAGCTCTGAAATCTTGAATAAAGAAGTTTGAACAAATTATTTCTTTCGGCGACTAACTCTTAGCAGTCTTCTGACAAAAGCTCTGGGAGTAATTGAAAAATGTAAAAATGAAAAAGCTTCTCAAACCTGTCGTTCGGAGTCGACTTTAAACTGTAGGGTAATTTGGAGAGACATTTCTTATATTTACATAACAAGTATCAAACAGATTATCCACCAAATTACGAAAACGTAAAGTTCGGGCTCTTAAAACTCAATTAACAAATCAACAAAATATTTTCAAAAAGCCAATATTGAAATCACAAGCAGTAATAACTGCATCCTTCAAAGTAAGCTATCTATTAGCTAAAAAATGGTAACCATTTTCTGATTTTGAATTTGTAGTCGCCGTGGTCTAGTGGTTAGTGTGTTGGCTTACTAAACATGGGTCCTGGGTTCGACTCCAGGCTCTGATATCTTCAAAAAAAGAAATATGAAAAAAATATTTCTTTCGGCGACTACCTCTCAGCAGTGTTCTGGCAAAAGCTCTGAGAGTAACTAATTGCCATGAATAAGCTTCTCAAGTCTGTCGTTCGGAGTCGACATTAAACTGTAGGTCCCGGTACTCATGGAGAAAAATTAACACACACAACATAAGTGCTGTGAGAAGCTAGGCCGTAACTCTGACACAGTGTTGTAAAGGTCAATTATGTATGTATGTATGTATGGGAAGTACCACGCTCACTTGTCTAATTCCGCCGAATTTTTAAGTTATGATTTGCATTGGCCATGGAGTCATTCGGGCTAAAATCAGAAACTTAACCTTTAACCGTTCTCTAGATATACAAAAATCAATATTTAGTTTGTATGGGAGGTACGACGCTCAAGTGTTCAATTCCGCTCAATTTTGAGTGATGATATCCTTTGACTATGTAGTCTTTCAGACTTAATTCAGAAACTTTTCCTATAACCTGTCTCAAGGTATACAAAATAAAGGAGAACTTAGAGGCGGTTTGGGGCTTCCTATTTCACTCGTAAGATTTTTAACCAAATGACCACAATTTTTGTCATCCATATTAATTTGATCGGAGGCCGATCCTTTTGTAGAGATTTGGGTTTAGAAGGGAGAATATATGTATACATATATGTATATGAACACTCACAAATGAATTGTGAGTGAATTCGTGAGAACAGAATCAATTTTTTTGTGCTCAAGACGTAATATTGCTTTCTCATTCATAGTCCTGTTGTTGATGATAGTGTCTTGTAATCTTTGATTATTAGTAATCTAAATACATATTTTGAAGTCGTGCGCTCTTGACGTTCTTGGTAAGTGTGATGAAGTTTTTTGAGTGGCGGAAGAAGCACTCAAGTGCCTAGGTATTTAAAACGTTGCAAGAAATACATTTGACTTACTTTTTTTTGTAAAAGTGAATAAAATACATCTGTTTTATTTTTATTTGTTGCTTATGATAGCTGTTGGAGATTATTATTTTATTAATTCTTTTTCTTACAAAAAATTACTTGCTTACTTATATACTAAAATTTTTGCTGATTTCACAAATCAATCCTTTAATTGCTATACTAGTTCTATGCTATTACATGTGTTTGTGTGCCATGTTAATATTTTGGGTTTACTATAAGCATATGGTTAGTGTGTGTGTTTATACCGCGATACAAGTGGATGCAATATGACACGAGCCATTTGTCCATTTATAAAAAGTTATGTTTCCCACGCTATGATTGAAGTGAGCGACACTATAGTCTGCATTGCTTTGTTTGTTGGCATTCCCATACAATATGCAACAACATTGTATGAATTACTTACTGTTTATAAAATATGTAATATGATATCCTTTTTGTTTTATCGTATGGTAATAACGACAATGTAGTCGCCGTGGTCTAGTGGTTAGTGTGTTGGCTTACTAAGACATGGGCGCTGGGTTCGACTCCAGGCTCTGACATCTTCAAAAAAAGAAATATGAAAAAAATATTTCTTTCGGCGACTACCTCTCAGCAGTCTTCTGGCAAAAGCTCTGAGTGTAACTAATTGCTTGAGAAGCTTTTCATGATTGCCATGAAAAAGCTTCTCAAGCCTTTCGTTCTCTTCTACATTCTCTTATACATTGTTGATTGTCCAGCGAGTCACATAGAGGTCTCGTCTTTAGCCCCGCATTCCGGTTATGCAACAATATTCCCGTGAAAGTTCTCCCTGACGATTATGCAATGAACATTTTTCTCCCTTTATAAAATATTTTTCTAACACAAGTAACAGTGAGTGCACTGCATAAATAGAATTCATATTCAGAACACTAGCCTCTTAAAAAAAATCCCGCCACCTTCCAATTGCTCTTAGTCGGCAAAATAATAACCTTAAACTAGTGTAGGCCAAGGTCGTTGTGCCAATTCCTACGACCCCACCTATGACACGAAAGACGAAATTCAATATTATTGCCTTATTTATGTATGTATTTATAGAGTATGTGTGGTACCATCGGAAATTGGGAATTTTGCGTTTATCGAATCAGCCATGAAAAAAGAAGACTACCTTAAAATATTTATTCGAAATTTATGTATTTAGCATATTATTTTTAATTTTAAAGGAATAAAATGCATTGCTTGTCTCTATGGTCTGTTCATTGGTGCTTAAACCAAATAATCAGGAGAGTTTTTCCCAAAATTGTTTCTTTAAATTATAAATTTTTATACATATTAAAAGCTTTTTTTTTGTAAAAAAAACCAAACCAAATAAATATTAAATTATTATTAAATAATTTGTTTTTGACATTTCACGACTGAAAAGCAAAAACAAAAAACTCTGTTGCATTGTTGTGCCTTGTCACCATTTTTATTTTATCAAATCACCATGCGATTTACATTATACGTAACTCAAAACTCCCTGCCTTTTACCATTTACCCATGCATATAGATTATTGATGATTCTCCATCATCAAGAATAAAAATCTATGACGAAAGTTTACGTTTTTTGAAAATTTTGCTATTTTGAGTTACTGTTGTTTTTCTTTTTTTTAATTTTACCCCAAGACTAAATTTTTAGATCTAATTAAGAAGTAAAAATTTTCTGGAGAGAGAAAAGCAATATTTCGAATATTTCAGATTAGGGGGGTCTCAATTGGTTTAAGATTTTAGTGCTGCACTGTTTAATTAGGATAATAATAATTTGTTTTTAAAATTTACACTTTGTCGGCATTTACAATGAAGAAATTGAAGGACATACATATTTCAATTATCTTTTACTCTTGCCCAGAGCTGTGTAGAACTTAGAAGACATACAAAATGAGTATACTGTTGTCAGGTAGTTTTCATTTTTTATCCCCAATTTTGAAATTCATATCCCCAAAACCCTGAATAGTTCATACCCAAAAATCCCCACAGAAACTGCATCAATAATTTTGCATGTTTGTATGTATATGTATATGTTTTATTATTTACCTCTGTACTTGGTCGAATTACCCTGATTTTTAATAAGGTTCAAGAAGCGTTTTGCCATTGAGCCCATAAGTTTTTAAAACATATCAATTGCAATGTTCACTATTCAAGTGAACCAAAAAAAAAATACCACATTTTTAGATTTTTTTATAAATTCCCCAAAAAAAGGTTCCCTATTTAAAAAACCACCATTGTCATGATTTTGTTTATATCTCAAGATGTCTACCTTCCATTTCTATTTTAAAATTCTGGAATCGGTTAAAAATTGCAAAAGATACCGGCTCCTGAATATGGGCTTTTTTGTGCCTTTAAATAAGTGAACCGGAGTGTATATGACATTTGTTATAATAATTTAGAAAATTTGGGTGATTTTATGCACATTGATATTAAAAGAAAAAAATGCACCCAAATGTCTTAACTTAAATCTAATATATTTAGAGTTTCATAGCAATTTCGAATTAATATAATATTTTTTTAATGTGAAGAACTAATTCTGTTGCGCTGTTTTGAACAAATAAATTTATGTGTGTGAAAATAAATTCGTAAGAAATAAACTTTTTGTTAAGCTTAAGGTCAATTAAAATAAAAATAATTTCGATATTTCGCTACTTCTCTGCGTAGCTTCTTCAGGAAATATTTAAATAAATATTTAAATAAAAACAAGTTTATTTCTTACTCAATAATAAGGTCAACGAAATTTATTGATACGAAGTTAATTCGAATTTAACTAGTTTAGACAAGTAATTTAGTACAGCCATATTTTACGTTAACAGAGCTCTACCGAGCCGATTTAGGACAACAGGACTTGGTACACATATGTGTACATATACGAACGGTAGTCCAGGTAGTCCTCTATTGAGTTCCATAAGTAGATTAGCCAGCGTTACTTTTGGATCTTGTAAATTTGGATTCAAAAAAATTACTTTATGCAAAATATGAAAATTCGTCTCTTTTTATTTTCTATATGTGTGTTTATGTTTTATTATATATATATATATATATATATATATAATAAAATATATAAATAATTTTTTTTTGTATATATATATATATATATATATATATATATATATATATATATATATATAAATATTTACATAATATATATATATATATATATATATATATATATACATATATAACTTAATATACAATACAATATATATATATATATATATACATAAATAAATAACAGCACGTGCTGTATTTTGTGAAGTTTTATTGGTCTGTTGAAAAAAACTCAAATTTATGGAAATTCTCTAGAGGATCAGTGGCCCTGAGCCCAAGTCGTATTTTCCCAGAAATGGCCACTGATCCTCTACAGAATTCTGATATTTCTCATAAAGTGATTTTTTTAAATCCAAATTTACGAAATTCCAAAGTACCGCTGGTTACACTGATCATGGAACTCAATAGAGGACTCCCTGGGCTACCATTTTTATATAGTCACATATGTGTACCAAGTCGTAGTTTCCCAGAAATGGCCACTGATCCTCTACAGAATTCTGATATTTCTCATAAAGTGATTTTTTTAAATCCAAATTTACGAAATTCCAAAGTACCGCTGGTTACACTGATCATGAAACTCAATAGAGGACTCCCTGGGCTACCATTTTTATATAGTCACATATGTGTACCAAGTCGTATTTTCCCAGAAATGGCCACTGATCTTCTACAGAATTCTGATATTTTTCATAAAGTGGTTTTTTTGAATCCAAATTTACAAAATCCCAAAGTACCGCTGGTTATTCTACTTATGGAACTCAATAGAGGACTCCCTGGACTACCATTCTTATATAATCACATATGTGTACCAAGTCCTGTTTCTCCTAAATCGGCTCGGTAATTATACCCTTTTGGCATATAGCCACTGTTAACGTGTTAACAGAGCTCTGTTAGCGTAAAATACGGCTGAACTAAATTACTTGGTATGTGTCTCGACTAGTTAAATTCGAATTTATCTTCACACACATGAAGAAATATACGTTATTGTATATGGTTGCCATTATATTTTCAACAAATGTCAATAAACTGTTACATATTTTTATTTTAATTAACATTGCCATCATGGTGAGTTATTATGTATTTTGATTCAAATTGAAAAACTTACAAATTCGTAATAATTTACGAATTTTCTTAAATTTGTTATTATTGTTTTTCGATTCGAGAGTTACTTTAGAAAACATTGTCAATTCGAATCCAAGTACAGATTAGTAATGCATTTAAGTAATTAAAACTATAGTTTTAGGTTTTTAACAGTTTGACTATTATTATTTTGACATAAACCTCCAAAACTATAATTTGGGTAAATAGTTTTTTATAAATGAGGACAGATATAGAAAGCTGAGATAATTTCCTTTAAAATAAGCCCTCTTCCAGCGTTACAGGTCAACTATTCACCAATTGCAATGAATACTTCCAAAAAAAATAGCATTATTTTTGGATGACCTGAGCACCAAATTTTCTCTTAAAAAACCGGAAACTCGATTTTGATCTTAGAACCATGGTTTCTTTGGGAAAAGTTCTTAGAATTTCTCGTAGATTGCAATTTTGCTATACGCTTAGTAGGCAAAAAAATTGACCCACCCTAACACACACACACACACAATCATATGATACAATAAGAATATGTGCATATATTTTATATTTACTCTTTCAGTGTGTAATTAAAATTGTCAATTTAAAAAAAGAGAAAAAAAGTAGCAACAATAAGAAATATTAATAATATATTATGCATTCAGTAGACATAGTGACTACAACTTGATTGCAATTTGCAAATTATATTATACACTAACGCATATATACCCATAAACTCATGCATTCATATGTATACTTGCAAGTACTAGGGCAAATTGAAAATGGCACGAAATTTAAAAAAAATTTACCCAAAATGGTATAAAAAAATTTTAAAAATGGCTCAAAAAAGACATAACGTCATAACGTCATCTTGTATAGAATATTCCGAAGCAAAATGTTCTCCTTTAAGTAAATTTTCTTCTTGTTCTGAAAGTCCACTATCATGCGCTGTACTGTCTTTTTAGCAATTGAAAAAACCGTAACAGAAAATTTAGGAATTCCTTTAATTATTTGATCTTGAATCATCCGTACCTCTTCATCTATAAAATATTTAAAATTTTTCGTTTTATTAACTAGTGCTCTAGACAAGCAATCTGCATTTGTATTATTTTCAGCTTTACGAAGTTCTATCTTGTAATGAAATCCCTGCAGGAATTAAGCATATCGTTAAAGTCTTATTGATGACATTGCTGAAATTTTTGCCATATAAATACATAAAAAATGTATCTGTCGAATTGGCTGTCATTTGCTTCTGTCTTTCTTAAAATTCTTGAAATAAATGCAACAGGGCGTTCATAAACTTTTATAATATGAGATAATATTGGACTTGCGTCATAAGCTAACATTACCGGTAATTATTGATCATAAGCCATTACATATCACTCTATACTTTAAAATTACTTTCTTAAGCTTAAGCTGCCGCAACCGAAATGTTTACGTAGGTAGGTAATAAGTTATCAGCCCAAGAAGTCTACCTGTTTCCTCTACGTTTCCTAGTTGTGGCATATCAACTATATCTCGCAATTTTTCTGTGCATTTTGATATATTGTTCTGACTAAAAATATAGCATTTGCTCTTTGTATGTAGTAGTAGAGTAGGAAAATAAACAAAACGAAACGTTTGATCTTATTTTGTTTTCTTATTTACAATGAGTAAAACAAAACAAAAATAGTGAGGACGATTGTCCCATTTAGTTTTGTATATTGTTTTTATGTTGAGCACTACAAATACACTAACTCAAATATTCGTAGGTAGAACAAAAAATGAATAAGAAGAAGAAGAAGAAAAAAGAGCAAATTATAACACAAATTATAACGGAATAACAAAGCAAGCACAAGAGCGAAAAGCAAATTGTTTCGTTTGCGCTCTTTCTCATTTAGAAAGTATTTGTTTTGGTTGTGCCCATGTACGTTTAAAAAAATTTTGAAAAGTTTATGACTTTGTGGTAACGTTTGCGAAATGTTTTGTTTGTTTGCCCACCCTGTGCAAAAATGAGGCAATGTTTATATAAAAAAAACATCTTTAATATATTTATAACTATATGTATATAAAGGAATTTGATTATTTTTAACTTGAATCAAGACTTAAGTCACACTAATACATTTAAAAAAAAAATATACGATTCATTTCGTCAATACTTTATTACGAAAATGGTCTTTAATGTGGTTTCAGAGATGAAAGAGTAATCGGAATATATTGAAATTTTCACATCGATGGTGTTAGTTGATTTTTTGCAAAAAGTAATATTTAAAATAAGGTGTGCGTCACTATAAACTGTAACACATCAAAAGTCAAATAAAAACTGACTGGAGTAAACTAGAGTTAAAAATAAAACAGTTTTATTTTGCATTTTTTTGCAGATTTATATTCTGTATTATTTTATTTAAAAATTAATTTAATTTTATAAAATTTTTTATTTTATTCATTATGCCATCCATAAGCAATTTTATAGTGTTTTCGGTGATTTTTTTGGTACCAGCTGTCCATTTATATCGAAAACTAGTAATGGTTTTGGGAACAGATGTACTCTTCTTGAGCCCAATATCTTTCAATAGGCCGCAGCTCTGGGCAGTTTGGTGGGTTAGCCTCTTTTGGAACAAAAATAACATTATTTTTATTATACCAGTCTATTGCGCTTTTACTGTAGTGACATGTTGCCAAATCTGGCCAGAAGAATGTTGATATGTTGTGCTGTCTTAGAAATGGGAGCAACCTCTTTTGAAGACACTCTTTGATATAAATATCTGAGTTTATTGATCCCAATGTAACAAACGATGCACTTCTGTTGCCGCAGCTACAAATAGCCTGCCAAACTAGGAACTTTTTGGGAAATTTTGATAGTTTTTTAGTTCGGAACTCTTCAGAAACATTGCCTCTACTATCCGCTACATAAAACTCTTGGCCAGGAAGCTGCGCAAAGTCTGCAAAAGCGTAAGTTTCATCATCCATTACACAACATTCGAACTTTTAAAAAATTATTTTTTGAGGAGTTTTGCTCTTTTTTTTGTTTCAATATTCTTCTTAGCATTTCTATCCGGAACTTTTTGGACTTTAAATGTTTTAAGGCCAGTTTTAGCTTTAACTCGGCGCACAAAACTTTCCGAACATTGCACGCGCCGGGCCACTTCGCGACCAGAAATGTTTGGAAGAGCCAGCAAAAGCTTCTCAACTTTTTGGCTTTCGCGTCGTTCGTTACCAGTTTTGCTTTACCTGTTCCAGGCTTTCTTTCAATTTTTAGGTCTTTGTTGAACTTTTTGACCACTCTGGAAACACATTGCCTGGTCACGTGGACTTCCCTAGCAACTTTTGTATAACTCCAATATGGTTTTTTTTAATTATTTGAATAATTTTTGTATGCACTTGTCTTTGATTATCCATTGTGAACTAACTAACAAGTCAAATTTGACAAACTGATACATTTTAAAATCTGACACATTTTTCAAAGATATTGTGATTAAGAAAAATAATTTTGATTAAAGGTGAAAAAAGTTATTAATTAATTCCCTTATTATTTTTATTTAATTATTATTATTATTTTTAATTAATTCCCTTATTGTTGATCCATTGCGATATGCATGTACATATCTGTGGAATTTTGACAAAACGTCTTCTCTCGAAATAAGACAATTTTCCAAGATTTTTATAGTAAATATAGAATTTCCTTGTCCTTCTTTTGCTCTAATCCCCGTATTTCTACGACCTTTGGAACGCAAGATATGCAGTTGACAAAACGACTTCTTTCAGAAAATTAGGAATAATTTGAAAAATTGAATGTCTATAGAAAATTTTATTTAATTCTTCTTATTATTTTTTAATTATTTGCATATTGTAACGAAAAATTTAAGTATTTTTTTTAATGAAACCGAAATATTTTTCCCAGATCAACTTCTTTCAACATTTCTTTCATATTCATTTTAACAAAACAACTTGTTTTGACTTAAGCGATTATTATCATTTCAAATTTAATCAAAAAAACTTTGACAAAACGACTTGTATGGTGGAAGCTAATTTTTTTTCTTTAAAATCGATTTAACAAAAAGTCGTAAATTAATTTTTTGCCGTTTTAAAGAAAACTATTGCTTCTAGAGGGAAAAAAAAGGTCGCATAATGTTCGTTAAGTATTTGTGTAAAATATCCAAGTTAGGATATTAGGATTAGATCAAAAGAAGGACAAGGAAATTCTATATATACTATAAAAATATTGGAAAATTGTCTTATATCGAGAGAAGACGTTTTTTCAAAATTCCACAGATATGTATATATATGTATGTACTTACTGAAGTGATTTCCAGTAGTATAAAAACTGTTTTAATTTAAAAAACTAATCACTAAATTAAGAAAAAATTAAAATAGTTAATTTTCCTTCAAAATTTGTTTAAAAAATAAGATTTTCTGATTAATAAACAAAACTTTTGAAACAATAAACAAATCTTATACCAATAAACAAATAACCAAACCTTATTTCTAACAACTTACATATTGATATTTTGTTTTTAAATAATTCATATTTAATGTTAATTCCAATTAAATTTGTTTCTTTCTAAGAATTGCTGTTTTCAATAAATTTTCAGTTTTATTTAAATTTAATTTTAAAAATTCTCTGAATTATTTTGTTTTCTCAAAAGCCGCCTCAATTACTATTCATTTATTAATCACAAAACGACAATACGTCGTTCGTTTAGAGTATCTATCAATCGACGTTTATGTCTGTCATTAAGTCTAGAAGTAATTCTTTTCCTCCGAGTTTTTTGCACTTTAAAGTGATTAATATGTGATGGGGATATGAAATGAAAAAATGTTTTTTTTTTTTTTAATAAAATGACTATATTGCTTTTCTTCTTCTTTTGTATTATCTTTAGACAGCAGCTACTCTTTATTGAACAACAAAGTTTTTTTATTTAATTTTTTCTTTTATACTTGTAGCACTACATACATATATATGAGTATTAACCATTATGTTGAACTATATTTTCTGGGACATGCATTTATTTATTCTTTGTTTATATTTTTTTAATGTTATCTCTTTTCGATTTTTTATTGTTGGTATTGTAGTGCAAGTTTTTTGTTTTTGATGTAACAAAGAAACATACATAGTTACATACATATGTACATACATATATCACTGTCACTCTCCCAAGCGGGTAGTACACGATCGTATTTGACGTGTTAGAAGGGCATGATGAGAGTGTTCTGCTAGTAATATACAAGTGCAACACAACCAAACTTTCATAAATTCAATGAATTTTTTAAAATAGTGTTTTCTAACTACACAATCTCCCTTTCTCTCTTACAAGAATAAATTTATTTTAATAGAAAAATCTATTATTATTATTTTAAAATAAAAAAGTAATAACCCCTATCGTGAATATTAGGGTAATAAGTTGTTTGGGAATAAAATTTTTTTCCCATCCCAAAAAATCGGTGTCGCGAATATATTGGGAGTTAAAGTTTCTATTTTGATTTTTTTTATAAATGCTGTAATATACAAAAGTATTTATTGTGAATTACCTCTCAACAATTTTTTAAAGTAAAATACATACATAAAGTAAAATACAAATATTTAAAAAAATTAATAGCGTGAATCTTCGTTTTTTGGTGCTGGAAGAGGAGAAACAATCCATGGAAAGGTTGCAGCAAAGATCTATTTGAGAGGAAGCCTTTAATACTCTCTTCCAACGACACTGTTGGCCATTTCATTTTAAGAAAATACGTATTCATGGTTTGGACCAGCACCAGTTTTGTTACGATTATTTTTTTGTTTGTTTTGTTTTCTGTGAGCACTTTCCTGATGTACCGTTTCTGATCAATCCAAACCTGTGTAAAGTTTATGTTGCTTTTTATTCACCAATATACTTATGCACATATTCCTACCTTTTTCCACACAGCTTTAGATTTAGTTGGTGGTCCTAGGCTGTTCAACGTCGTATTTAATTCACTCCAATTTTTCCACATACTCTTTTTTCTCCTTTTCGAAGCCTTTCGCATATGAAGATTTGCGACCATCGCATTCACCATGCAGTTAATCTGCTCCTTATTCACTTTTACGTTCCTTAAATAAAAAAATGTACTTAATTTTATTAAATCAATATAAAAACATCTCTCCATCTTATTCCCTTCTTGTTCCCATTGGCACTTGTTGGGAATTTATTTTACAAAATAGTTTTTGGAAGTAAACATTGGCAATTGGCAATGCCATATTTTAACCACTCAGCTCAGTTTTTACTGAAAGAAATTCAATAGCATTTTCATTGGCTACTTTGTGTACCACAAAACCTGTCCTTATGAAATTAGATAACTTTTTAGATCATCAGGCCAAAAAACAGTTTTAACAAAATATTTCTATTTATGTAGACTTCGTTAGATTTTACTTTATTGAAAACTTTTGAAAAATAGAAAAAGTTGTTTTCGAACTTCATTTTGTATGTATTCAAAATTTTAAATTTTTTTATTAAATTTTTTAAAGTAACTTCGGCATGTATGTAAATAAAGTAACAAAAGTAAACCGTAACACGAAAGTATTTAGTTCAACAAATGTGCTATCTTCCAAAGAATCTCCTTTCAGTCACTTTTTTTTATGCAAACTAATATTTAAATTGTATATACTAATATATAAAACAAGATGATTGAGAAAAGTTGTAAAATACTTAATTAACTTTTAGTACCAAAAATATTGATTCACTTACTTACCTCATGTTTCCAGTAGACAATTCTTGTTTATAATCATTTTGGGGTTCTATGAAACAAATGTAATTTTTGTGAACAAACGACGTAAGACTGTCAATTTTTCTGTGTGTAAATTGGGTTCTGTATAACAAAATTAAACATCAAAACTAGACCATTAGAAAAAACTCATTGTCATTGTTTGCTGTAAAAGTTTGTTTTATTCAGAAAAAAATATTGTTTTTCATAAAATAATTAAAAATAATGGATATGTCTAGTTATAATGACAATAAAAAGGGTAGGTTGACCTTATGTACTTTCTATATCATAAAAAAAATCACAAAAATTAACTGACAGGGTTACCATTTTATAACATAATAAAGTATTTTTTACAAGCAAAAATGTAAACATAAACTATAAAATAAAGTAAAGGAAATATTGGTTTTAACAAAACAAAATTGTATAACGTAATATAAAGTAAGCCAAACAAAAATATTCTGTAGTGTTACAGAAACCTAATTTGTTACGTTATTGTTGGTGCGACAATCGTCTCTATAGTATTGTAATTGTTTCCTGAAAACATGGGGGGGGGGGGGGGGGAAATTAAAAAAGCACAAAAATGGCAACACTGGCTAAAATTATGCTGCTCTCTGTTTATAAATATAATTTAAAAACTCACAAATCCACTCTTAAATCTCTTTATGTTCTTTTGTTTTGCACGTTTTGAACACAATTTTTTTTGTTAGTGTGTGGGCATGGTGTTTTATGAGAGCCCAGTTGGGTATTGTTATTTATTTATTGCATTTAAAATAATTTCTATTTTATTTTTAATAAAGTTGTGATGTCGCGCGCACTGTGTTAAAACCGAAAATATTTGTATAAAAATTTTAATATACAACTAAGAAACTCAAAAAAAAGTATTTGAAAATAAATAAAAATAAAACGTGAAATAGGTATTCACTACAAAAAAAGTGTTACGCACTAATGACAGTATACGGTGGGTTGGGTGCGAGTTGACTTCCTTTAGCGGCTGCTTTAAGTGAAAAAAAAAGAATGAAAAACATTTTTTTTGTATGTAAACCAAAATAGAATTTATAATTAAATTAAAAAATTATTAAAGAAATAACACACCATAAAATATTTTTTACAATCGCTATTTATTTTACATCAAAAAATTAAAATTTAATTGTTTAAAAGAAATAAAGAAAGAAAAAAAATATTAATATAATTATTATGCTATTAAACATGTCTCTACAAAGTTTTAAATCTTTCACATCAACTACAACAGAATCATCTCTATTAACAGCATCCTCTTTTTCATCCTGTTATTACAAACACCATTTATTAAAAGCACCAAAATATCGCCGTCAAAGTACAAAAAGTAATAATAAGAATTATAATAAACATAATTATTCTGAGGGTGTTAATAATAATTTTGGTGGTATTGGCGGCATGATTGTTGATTTCGATAATGTTGATGCAATTATCGATTATGTTATTAAAATGCAATATGTTTGTAGTGAGTATAAAAACCCTCTCTTATTTGTACATAGAAATGACTATAAAATTTCAAAACCTAAATAAAAAACATAAAAAATTCTATTTTATATTATATTTCTTATATATGTACATAAATACATAATATGTATATTACCATCACACATTTTAATCAGTTTAGGTATAATTTTAAAATCAAAGAATTCTCAATTTTTTAGATTTAATGGTTTTTGGTAAGCATAATGTCCTCCAAAGAAGACTTTTGTAAGTAGATTCTAAGATTTGTTTTTTAGATTTAATTGACTAAATAAATATTAGTTTTTCGTTTGAAAAATAATATAGTACAAAACTTTTTTTCTGAATAAATTTAGAGGAGGTTAGGAAAAAAGACTAGAGTTTCTCATTTCTATATCTGATATTTTTTTTTTAAGTCTAATATAAAATTCGGCCACACTTACGTACTTACTTACTTAGCTGGCCATAGCCACCAGTGAACGGGTGTCAGCACTAGTCTCCAGGCACTTCTGCTTAGCACGCGCCTTATCCAGTTGATAACTCCAATTGATGACAGAGCTTCATCAACCCGGTCCTTCTAACGTAAACAGGGTCGTCCTCTACGCCGACGTTGGAGCAGATTCTTCCATCCGAACTATATGGCCGACCCAGCGGAGCCGCTGGATGTTGATACGCAGAACAACGCCTACATCGTTGAGGGGCTCATATAGTTCTAATGCGAAACTCATCGCCATGCCTTAGAGTATTAAATATCTTACAAAAAACTTTTCTCTCGAACACTCCCAGGACTGCAACATCGGTACAACCATGCTTCCGCACTGTAGAGAAGCAATGGAAGAATGAGCGACTTGTAAGTGTTATTTTCGTCGCACGAGAGAGGTCTCTGTTACTAAACTGCCTACCGAGACCGTAGTAGCACCTGTTGGCCAGTTTGGTTCTTCTCTTGATCTCTAGACTGGCATTATTCTTGCTGGTAATGGCGGTGCAAAGGTGCCGATACGTTCAATGTCCCTACTCGTCAACAACATTTCATCTTCCTCTCATTTACCGCCAGGCCCATTTTAGCAGACTCCTGTTCAATAGCATTAAAGGCTGCGGTGACATATTGCTTGGCATGCCCAAGCATACATCTGCATACGTAAGGAGCTGAACACTTTTGTTAAAAATAGTGCCATTACGATGCACACCTGCCTTTCGCAGAACACTATATGATGAAATTGAAGAGGTCGCAGGATAAGGGATCGCCTTGTCTGAAACCTCGCACGGTATTAAAAGGTTCGGAGAGGTCTTTTCTTAACATGACAGAGCTGCAGGAGTTGCTCAACTTCATTCTGTGTAGCCTTACCAGCTATGCAGGAATACCGAGCTCAGAAATTGCGGAATACACGCAATCCCTTACTGGGCTATCGAACGCTGCTTTATAATCAGCAAAAAGGTGGTGTGTGTCGATTTGATTTTCATGGGTCTTCTCCAGGATTTGACGCAGTGTGAATATCTG
Organism: Metopia argyrocephala; assembly: GCA_963576795.1. Taxonomy (NCBI): domain Eukaryota; kingdom Metazoa; phylum Arthropoda; class Insecta; order Diptera; family Sarcophagidae; genus Metopia; species Metopia argyrocephala. The sequence goes on from OY756208.1 coordinate 112,805,588, forward strand.
GTCAATGGTGGCCCAGGTCTGAAGCCGCACTGATAAGGTGCAATCCGTGAGGGATTGGATCTCAACGTCGTCATCACTGATTGGGTCCGGCACAGCATCACTAAAGGCGGAATTTGAGTGGTCATCGCCTTGCAGTAGATTAAAGAATCACTGTTTCCATAATCTCAGTGTCCCTTGTGCATCTGTAACCAGATTACCAAGTTCGTCTCTGCAGGAGGTTGCTTCGGGTTTAAAACCAGCAGTAAAACGCCTTATCTTCTTGTAAAAATTTCGAGCATCATTTTTACTCACGAACACTTCTTTCTTGCTCTCTTTTCTTTTTCTAAATAGGCGTCTCTCTTCCCACATCTTCTCTCTGTACACCTCCACCGTTGCTCTTGTAATGGTGCAATGGTGGATACATGCCTTCCATCAATCACAATGTGATCGCTCTGGTTTTTGGTATATCGATCGGGAGACAGACATGTGGCCTTATGGATACCGGGATGCTCGAACCTGGTTCTACAAACTACCATGCTTCCCGCCGCGGCGAAATCGATTAGTCTCAAGCTGTTCGGCCAGGTGGAAAAGTGGCGACTGAACTATCTGACAGTGGGGCCAAAGATACCTTCACGTCTAACTTTCGTGACAGCGAAATCGCCGAGGACAATTTTGGCGTCATGTGCCGGACGCGTAGAAAACATCTTTGACCTCATCATCCTTTTCTTCCGTCGATATTATAAAACATTGCCTTCATCCGGATCGTAGCTTTTCTTTCGTTCACGAAGGTGAACTACGAGACAAGATGGCGAAGTCGCTATCTAACTACGAATCCGCAACCGAATTCGCGTCTGTTCTCATAGCAGCTGTAGTAGATGTCACATGTTGCTTGCCTTGTACAACCTTGTCTAATCCATCGCATTTCCTGGATGGCGGTGATGTCAGCCCTACATTTCGTGAGAACATCCGCCAGTTGGATAGAGGCACCTTCTCTATTAAGGGCTCTCACGTTCCAAGTGCATATCCTTAAATCATAGTCCTTAAAACGTTTGCCATTGTCGTTAACATAAAAGGGGGCCGTCTAGATACTTTTGCTGAAGTTTTCATTGAGTGATGTTTTTACGTGGTGGGTTTGCAAGCCCTATGCACAACCCAAATTTAAAGTCCAGGGGTTTGGACAACGCCGTATACATTAGTTCATAAGATTGCTAGATTGCCGTTCAGGAGGGCCGCGAGGAGGCTGTATGTCGACTTGAATACTACGGGAACAAGGATTGTTCTGGAGGCCGCCAGGTTCACGCCAATCAGAGATTTTACCTTCGGCCACACAGTCCAAATAAAAATAAATATAACAAGTAATAATAGTTTTTCTATTCTTTCATTAGCAAAAATATCTTCGATTCGATTCACTTTTACAATCTACCAAATAAAAATGTTCGGTCTATAGCACATTAATTTTTAAGTAAGTTTTCATTTCACTATATAAAAATACATTTTTAGTTAGAAAAATTCTAGGATACTGACTATAACTAATTCTAGTGACAACCAGCGTGTTTGAACTAGACTTCAAATTTTTCGTGGTTTAATTTCTAATTATAATATATTTTTAAACTTGCAGCATTAATTAAATGTATTGATATAACAGTTGCCAATTTTGGATTTTACTATATAAAAGAAGCATAAAAATTCTTTCAGAAATAGAATAATATTCTATATGGGCATTTCGTCAAAATGGTAAACCAGGATCAAAAAAATATGTTGATAATCATCGCGTTTTATTTCTTATAATTATAAAAAAGAGTCTACATTTTTATAATAAAATGGATTCTTAGCATATCACAGGTGTTTTACTCGAGAAAATTGGGCTAGAAACTGGAATATTTAAATTTCATTTTTAAGCTACTTCTAAAGCCATTTTTATATTTAATTATTTTACATGCAAAAAATAGATTATCTTCGCACTCTTTCTTTTACAAACAATTAAGAAGGGAATGTGTAGGGAGAAAAAAAAAGTTCGATTAACGGTTAATTTTTGTTTTGTTTCTTGTCTACGTTTTAATCGTACGTTCGCGACCGAAAACATAATTTTATTGTAATTGCTTTGCATAAAATGTCAGTAGGTGCAAGAAATACCACATTTTAATTAATTTCGGTATCACTTATTTGTAAATAAATAAAAGAAACTTCTGGGTTACCATTAAATAGACTTTTTTTATTGCGAAGTTTCGTACGTTCGCGACCATAAGTAAATTTTTTCATAAGCAATGAATTTATAGCTGATAAGATGCCTCTAAATTTACTTTAAAAATGAAATGAAGTATCGAATATTCCAGTATCAAGTGATGCATTCGATTTTCTGTGATCATAATAATTCTGTCATTCGATTACGATCGAATTCTTATTCGTATGTACGGGTTTTTTTACTTTTGGGATTCTATTAGTCGTTATCGAATAACATGTATCGAAATTTCTAATGATGCCATTCGATAACGAATGGTTGTTCGAATGCAGTCTTGCGAGTTTTTACTCGCAAACAAAAAGCCATTCGAATTAACGGTTTTCTATATACATACATAAGTAACGACAAAAAATAAACATGTAAGTTAATTTTTTTTTAATTTCTTCAAATTATAAAATATATTTCAGGTTAAAAATAAATTTTGCACAAAGAAATTCTAGGAAATTTCATGACATAACTTACGGACTTGGCAAAGAACATATTGCCGAATACTTACCAAGGAGAGGCAAGACTGTACCATCTTTGGGAACAAATAGCGTCAAAATTGAATGCTTCTAGTCCAGCAATACGAATTTAAATCTATTTTCAGTTCCTACATAAACTTATTTTAATATTTTCGAGGATTTTTTTCCAATATTTGTTGTGTTGGTTTCGGCGTCATACTCTGTTTAATTTATTATTTCTAGTGGTGTTTGATATACATTCTCGTAATGAGGAACTTTGGAGATACATAATACATATTTCAAAATGCTTATATCAAGATTTACGCATTGCTTGCAGACTTAAGGGATCACTGGTACTCCGCATTTTTGCCGAAAAAGATTCATATTTAAATTCTCATTAGTATCGGAAGATGATGAGTAAACAAATAATGATGGATTCATTGCTTTCCGGCTTAATGACTAGTATAAAATAATTACCTATATGCAAAATATTGTTGGTATAAAGAGATAGTCAATAATTAATAATAAAGGAAATCCATATACAGTATTCCACGGATAATTTCCTCGACAAAAATGCCAAAATTTTTGGGCAATTATGCGTGGAAGTTATTTAAACGGTTACTGTTAATTGCCTCTTTGAGGTAATTATAGAAATACGCTTAATGTGAATCGCCAATATACATGTCAATATATGTGAAAAGCAAGTAACTTTATACTTATAAACTTGGTTTTGCAGTAATTTTTGCTTTTGTTAGCATACATTTTAGTTTTAAATAAATGCGTATGCGAAAAAGGTGACATTATTTAGATTTAAAAAATTAAAGTAAATATTCTTTAAAAATGAAGAAACTGTCTCGTGCCGTGGAAAATTTAATAATAAATAAGAGAAAGGATGACTCCTCATCACGTATGATAGCTAAAGAGCTTAATATAAGCCAATGAGTAGTAATTAGAGTGCTAAAATGGCGAAATGTTTTTTTTTTTTTTTTTTTTTTTTTTAAGACCAATACTCAGGGGTAAACCTCTACTCATGGAATGTGAAGATGGTTGATAGAAGTTTTTTTTCCATAGATTTTGTATATTTTTCGCCTTTATTTGTTGATGAAACAAGTTGCTGTCAATTTGTCCACTCAAGAGCCAGTGTTATACCTTCACCCTCAAATGATCAAACAGCAATGGCCTCATCTGTGTTTGGATGTTTACATGTGAATGGTGAGCGTCTTCAGTAGATTAGCTGTTATCTTCCCAGAAGGTGTTTAAAATTTGCCAGGCAGCACAAGCATTGGGCTGTGGATGACTGGAAACGCGTAATCTGGTCAGATGAATTCAAATTTAACCGATATCAGTCTGATGGTAAACAATATTATTGTCGTCGACAACAGGAGACCATTGAACGACACTATGTTAAACAAACTGTAAAGCACGGTGGAGGCAACATCATGGTTTGGCGTTGCTTTACATGGTGGCATATTTGTCCATTGCAAAAAATAGATGGCATCATGAGAAAAGAAGATTATCTGAATATACTGCAGACCCATCTTCCCGATTTTGTGAATCTGAGCGCATAGCCTGAGGGAGAAGTTGTGTTTATGCAAGATGGAGACCCAAAACACACCTCAAAAATAGTTAAAGAATGGGCAAAAATTTCTATTGATGTAGTGGTCTGTGCAGAGTCCCGACCTTAATCCAATTGAGAATATGTGGTCCATTGTGAAAAGACGGTTGGGACAGTACCGAACAGCTCCATCAAACTTAGACGAATTGTGACAACGTGTGCAGCTGGAGTGGCAGCGTATTCCAGATGAAATTATCCAAAAGTTGGTTGAAAGTATGCCCAAACGCATATATAGTGTATTAAAAAATAAGGGGCTTTGGACCAAATACTAAAAATACAAATATTTTTATTGTTTCCTTAAAGTACAAAACTGAGTACATAATTTTATTTTAATTTTTTTGTTTTTTTTTTTTTTTCTGTGAATACATATGTTTTTGTTTTGTTTTGTTTTGAAAACCCTGTTGTAAGCAACTAAATAATAAATAAAATAAAGGAAAAATTTTTTAAATCGCTTTGGTATTACTATTTTTATGCTCATGCAAATGCATTTCTGCTCCCCACTGTATATAAGTAAATATGTATGCATGTGGTAGGCTTTTATAAAACTGTTTTGATATGTTAAAATTGTTCTAAAATATTTAGTTTATTTGTCAATTTTTAAAAATCACCAGCAATGTTGAAGGGTAACTGTAAGAGTGAAAATCTCTGTAGGGCATTTTAAACTAAAGATTTTTGTATTTATTTTATTTATATACATATATATGTACAGTATATACACATAAGTATTTCACTTTTAAACAAATTCAATGACTTAATCTTTCTAAAAATAATTTACAGTTTTATTTTCTTTATTTTGTCTTTTAATTTTCTATTGTTCTCTCGCCAAGAGTTATGGTTGATATTGTTCTACTGTTTTTTTTACACTTAAAATTAATATTTATTGTTAGTCTTAATTCCAATACTTTTATTTCTTTTCATAATTGTATCTCATTTCTTTTGTTTAAATATAAAACTATACACGAGACTTTACCCATAAAAATGTTAACTCGTTTTTTGTTTTACTTTCTTATTATTTTTTTTGTGATAAAATTTGGCACATGTTTCTTTTTATGGCTTTAAGGGTGTTACCGAAAACAAAACAAAAAAAATCAAAAAATAGCCTCTTTGGATCCCAAAATGGCATATGTGAATAGCACCTGCGCACAGACAAAAAACAGATTTTTTAACCCATTAAATCGTGCAATGAGTAACTTGAATATATTAAAGGTTTTTTTATTGACTCTGTCCCATCAGTCCCAACTTTTTGAATACGAATGAAATTGCATTACCCATGAATTTGAAATTTGGTGTTTCCAAATTCTCATAATTTATATATTTTTCGAATATGTTTGAAGTATTTTAATTTTTGTGAAAATAAAAAGAAAACATCTAATTTTATGTTAAAAATATGTTTTTAATTTATTGTTTACATATTACATATTAGAACAAATTACCATTCGTATTTCTTTCTCTAAGGTTGTTCTAGGGGACAGATATACGAATTATTTTTTCGTATATGGATATCAGGAAAACAAATGAATGTGAATGTCAGGGCAGAGGCGATTGTTTATATTTTTGGAAATACTCGTACATGTGTATGTCTGAAATTTACAGCCTCAAGATTAAATGATAGTAACAGAAAAAAATATTGCTGGAATGAAATTGAATACACACGAGTAATTTAATGTTATTAATTTTTAAAATATGATTTACGGCATATGTACGCCACGACATACCGTTTGATTACTTTTTCAATAAATCTGGCCGTATGATGCTTCAAGAGCATCTTCCTTGGGGGCAGAAACCAATGACTTCACATAGCCCCATAAAAGATAATACAGAGACGCGAAATTGTATTTAAATCGAGAAAAGTAGAATAAGTTTGAAAACGAGTAATAAAGGTACGAATTTTCTAGATCAATAGGCCAACTATCGTAAAATGGTCGAAGGCCTCTAAGAACTTTGCATGTGTTGGAAGTTGCTCTGGCGTTAAATGAATCATTATGACTTGCCATGCCAAATTCATTACAAATGTCAACGCAGTTGTACATTCTTAGTTCTCAAACCATAGTTATCGATAGTTCTAATGTAGCTAAATAAAACTGTTATAATTTTTCTTATTTACGACAAACATTAAGATTTTAAGACTGTGTTGTTTCTTCTTTCTTTCATTGTACATTTCTTATTTTCTGAAAGTTGAAACCACACCCTAGCCAACAAGCACCCATTGCCACTGGGGCTATCGTTAACGTCATAAGGAAGTTTAAAAATGTATGCCAGCACCCTTAATTATAATTGAATTTAGACCAAGCACATTACAAAACTAATAAGATCCATGAGATCTATAAGTATTGTGTCCCTTCCACTTTAAAGTTTGTTTAGCAGGTCTATTACTTTTCTAATAAGCCGTAACACTTTCTAAAATGTTTCTGCAATTTATATTTTTATTTAAATCTTGTCGATCAAAATTGGTATTTCCTTGTTAATCTTAAAATTATTTTCGCTGAGCCATTTCTTCAGGTTTAGAAAAAACAAGAAATCTCTGCATATTATAAATGGCTGTCAAATCATTTATGCTATTCAATTACTTCATAAACGACAAGGCACGGACGCTATTAAAACCTCCAAGCCTCTTCAATAAAATACATTAGAGTTTAGAGCTTTTTTGTCTGGCTATAACAAAATCTTCTGGTTACACCAGTGACCAGGCGTAAAGCACAATCAACATGTGTTGGTTTTGAAGGGCGGCAACAATTTTTTTTTTATTCACAATATTGAGTTCATGAAATTTCTTAAAGACCTAAAAAAATGTTTTTACGGGCACTAGCCCACGCAAAGGAAGGCATTATACCCTATAAACAATTTTAATCCTTAAGGTACGACAGTGGGTAAGCTTTTGACTTTTTTAATTTCCCTCCTGTTACCTTAAAGGCAACACTGCTATTGTTAACTGCTAAGTCATCAAGCGTTTCTAAAAACATATCAGACCAAATGAATAAAAAAATTAATTGCGACTAAAGTAAACCGAAGAGTTATTTCTTTTGTTGGACTGTATACTGTAAAAAGGAAAGACCATTAGACTTTGGTGCTCAATCCCCAACATAAGCAGCTCGACACTGGGGGTTATATTAAAAAAAATCTAAAGCTCTTTAAAAGGTTAATTTTCATTTACAGTCGAATTCGGATATAAGCACATCGTTTAACTGAAAAAAATCGGATAATTGCAAAATAAATGCACTTATTTTTGTTTTCTATTAAATTCAGAGGCATTTAACTCTGTTTAAAAGAAAATCCATTTTATTTCTTTATTTATTTTTTATTTTGTGCATGCCTACATTTTCAAAAATATATTTTAACTTTGTCAGAATTTGAATTTATTAGAAAAATAGATTTGTTTTATTTTTAATTCAATAATATTTTAAGATAATAATTTTGCATTTATCTAAAGTCCTTTAACAGAAAAATTCCACTTTAACAAATGCTGTTTTTTTTACATCATCTTATAACCGAATTCGACTGTATATACATGTGAACATACTTGTAGATATATGAAGCAGTATTGTGAATGAATCATTTGTGGTAAAAGGCATTATAAAACAACATACATATTTCTATCCCAATACTCGAAACAATGCAACATACTATGTAGAAGTTGCAGAAAACAAAAAACAGCCGTCGATTAACTAATATTTCTCATACATTTACAACCAGACAAAGAATTTGTTTATGTTCCTTTATTTTTATCATTCTGTAATACATACCAGACAATTTTTGCTATATTTTCTTTTATAATTAAATTAATCCAAAAATAATTAAGCCAACAATTTAAAATAGAATATGTATTAATATTTACGATGATATTAATAATGAAAATAATTTATAGTTTTTAATATGACAATAATTTTTTGCACCATAATAATTGCTTCCCTTCTCTACTTTGTGCTGCCTTACGGATTTGTTTTATTCATTAAATTATTTCAACATCGTCATCATCGCAATTTAATTTGGTATTTTCCTGGTATTTTTAATATATTGTTGAAAATTTATATGTGGATTCCTGGAAATGCGAAATATTTAGGCGAACGACCTGCGATTATAGCGCCACCAGAAAGTGAATGGTATCATGGACGTTTGGATCGCTATTCAGCTGAATCACGTTTACGTGGCAGCAGTAAATTGGGAAGTTATTTGGGTAAGTGCTAAATTAATAATATGTTTTGTATATAAATTAAACAAAAAATTATTATTTTATCTATTTCTCTTTTATTTTAGTGCGAGAAAGTGATCGAAAACCTGGCTCATATGTTCTCAGCTATTTGGGTCGTACTGGAATTAATCATTTTCGGTAATTTTATATTATCTATTTTCTCTTTAAAAAAGAGAGGTTTTCTATTGGAAATTAGGTAACATTTACGTATTTATTTAGAACGATTTAAAGAATAGTGTTTTCAAATTGGTATCGAATATCGAATTTAAAGGCCGAATAATACTTTTTACTTTTATATTTTATTTTTTCTTAATTGTTCATAAAATGATTAATTAAAAACCATTTTTATTTATTTTTTACTTTTAGGCCCATTATTACAACTTGCCGTTAGTTAAAAGGAAGATTTTATCAGTCAGATAAATTGCTTCATGTTATTACAAGTAAACTTTACCCTAAAGGTAAGGCAATCCTCCCAATAACTTTATCCTTCACTTTAGGTTAAAGTTTACTTGTAATAACAAAAAGCAAGTTATCTGCCTGATAAAATCCTACCTTTAACTAGCGTCAAGTTGTAATAATTGGCCTTAGAGTTTTTTTGCTAGAATTTCTTTTAAATGGTTCGTCGATTCGACGAATAGTAACCCTAATGTACTAAAAAAATGTAACCTTCTAGAACTAAAATTTTGAAATCGGGTTGTGGCATAGAAATTATTATTTTTTTTTTAAAGTAATAAGAAGACCTGTTTCAGCCTTGCCTTGAAATATCTATGTGCATCGCAACTCGTCTCACCATTACACCAAGTACTAGTAATGATTATGTTTTTAACTTTAGAAAAGCTGATTTTAACAAATTAAATATAATTCTTAATACTGAAACCTGGTTTGAATATAACCCATGTAACAACCTTGGTCCTAGTGATATTGATGCTATTTTAGTTAAATTTTTACTGGTTTGCACGAGTGTTTTAAAAGATCAATTCCAATGATTAAGCGCAGTGTTTCTAATGGCCCGCCCTGGAATACTAAACAACTTGGAAGATTTAAAAATTTAAAGAACAAATATTACAAAAAATATAAGAAAACTGGTCTAAATTCTGGTTATGTTTAATATTCTGTCTGCAGGTCTGCATATACTTTGTTAAATGTACAATCGTATAATGCATATATCTTAAAAGTGAAAAATAATTTTAAGTGCAATCCAAAATCATTTTTTCAATTCGTAAATTCAAAACGGACAGTTGTTGGCTTTTCCTCAATGATGAAATATAATGATACTGAATCTTGTAATGATCAGGAAATTAATAACATGTTCGCAGAATACTTCTCCTCCTCATATTCTTTAAAAAAAAATGGAACCACTTGATCGAATATCCTTATTCAATTCCAGGATGCACTCAAATAATATGTCCAAAATTGGAACCATCTACTGTTATTAAAGCCATGCATAAATTAAAGAATTCTGAAAATGCTGGTCCTGATGGAGTTCCAAGCTGTATATTGTTAAAATGCTCTGAATCACTTGCTATGCCACTTACATACTTATTTAACCTATTTCTCTCAACAGACTATTTTCCATGTTTGTGGAAAGAACCATTTATAGCCCCGTTATTCAAATCTGGCAGCAGTTCCAACATTTGAAATTACAGAGGTATAGCTAAAGTAAGTAGTATTCCTAAATTATTTGAACAAATAATTACGCAATTTCTATCACATCAATTGTCACCATTTTTATCACCCTCACAACATGGATTTCGAAAATGTCGTTTAACTAATTTATTGGAGTTTACAACAACTGTTATAAAACACTTAACTAAGGGCATGCAAACCGATGCTGTATATCGTCGATGGAATTAAATAACGCTGTAACTGACAAAACCTTAAATGTTCGCCGGAGCCAAAAAACTTTCATAAAAGTAGAACAAGTACACTGGTATTTTTCTTTACGCAGACGGCGTAAGTGAATTTATTTTCATCGTAGAAATCTGGGACCTGGACCAATCGACACGTATTTTTTTTTTTTTTCTAATAAAAATTATGCAAAAAACGTATTTTCGATTTTTTGTCAGTTACAGCGTTCTTTAATTCCATTGACGATATACTGACTTCAGCAAAGCATTCGATAAAGTTAATCATGAGCTTATCCTTTATAAATTAACAAGAATTGAATTTTCTCCAGTGTTCCTCAAATGGGTTTCCAACTACCAATTTTTTTGAATATTTAATTTTTAAATAATTTGATATGCGGTACACTTAGTTCCGAGGTATTACTTAGCAAACTAGAATTCATAAGTAGTTCCAAACCGCCCGACGAGAATTTACTTTCCTCTTAAACTAAAATATGTCCGTTCAAATTATGCAAACTTCGGTCCACTCCGAAGAATGTGCCCAGAATTCAACAACCATTTTTCTCTTATTGATTACTCTTCTGACTCTAGTTCCTTAAGAATAAGGATTATTGATTTTTTAAATAACTAAGTAATTTAATGTCATTATTTTATACTTATATGCATTCTAAATATAGCCTGTAAGAAATTATTCATTGGCTAAGAAATAGATAAATCTATATATATAAAAGAAAGTGGCGTTAGTTACTACGCTTATAACTCAAGAACGCCTGGACCGATTTCGATGTTTCGTACCAATTCGGAATGGTATCTGGCCAAATAAGAAGAATAGCAAAAAAAATTTCTAAAATATTCAAAAAAAAAAAAAAAATTACGTGTACTTTTAAAATACCGGGTTTACACAACGCCTTTCATGACTGTTCACATAAGAGTTGCGTGACTGGTCACACTATGTTTCAATGGTGTTCACACTGAAACCGATTTTGATGTTTCGTACCAATTCGGAATGGTCTCTGGCCAAATAAGAAGAATACCAAAAAAATTATTTTAAATATTCCAGAAAAATGAAATAACGTAAGTGTGTACTTTTAAAATCCCGGGTTCATACAATGCCTGACTGTTCACACTATGTTGCGATGGTGTTCACATTGATAAGAAGAATAGCAAAAAAAATTTCTATGTCGCAATGATGTTCACACTAGAGTTACATGACTGTTCACACTATATTACAATTGTGTTCACACTAGAGTTGGATGACTGTTCACATTATGTAGGAATGGTGGTCTCACCAGAGTCATGACTTTTCACACCATGCTGTTGATCAAATTAACGCTTGCTTGAATTATAGGGATGCCAATCCTTAATTACGATACTGAAAATTATGATTTTCAGGATTTACAAAATTTTTGATTTTAAGGTTTTTTGCTTCTCATGTAAAAAAAAACTGTAGTTACGTCCGTTAGTATGACTATATGTATAGAGCTTTCAGTTGGTGTCCACATTTTGTATTTTCGCCGACTTTTTCATCTGTTCGTTGTTGATATGTACGCAAACATTCAAACTCAACGACTAAATTTCATACGTTTTAATCGAAAGAAATTACGTTCAGAAGAGAATATTCATTTGCGTGATGCAATTAATAACGATGGTAATGTAAACGACCTCGGAAAAATGGTTATTTTGCCTTCAATATGAATACGACACAAATGTGTCACCCTGTTGAATGCGACTCTGCAGATTTTTTTATATTTTCTTTTTATAATTGTATTCTCTTTTTTTTATTACTTTTTAAATTAACGTATATGAATTCTTGGTATGAAAAAAAAAACACACAGAACGAAAGAGAACTTAGGAAGCGTCAGTCGTGTTTTTATTGTATTTTAAGAAAACGTTTAAAGACTGTTTTTTTTCAAATCAATAAATGTTTTTTATTCAAAACGATTGAATAGACTTTTTTTATTAACGTGAAGCGGTTGATGTCCATGTGAGTGAAAATGCATTAAGCGATTTGGTTCGAACTAATGTACCTTTACTAAGTCCCAACAAAAAGAAGTGTACGATACGGTGATGAACACAATTGATGGTGGAAATGCTGGCATGTTTTTCCTTGATGCACCTGGTGGCACTGGCAAGACATTCCTCATATCACTGATTCTGGCTACAGTTCGTGTAAGGTCAGAAATTGCCATAGCAGCTGTAGCAAGCAAAATAATTATCTGGGACGAATGCACAATGTCGCATAAACGTGCGTTAGAAGCTCTGAATCGCACCATGCGAAATCTGAGTAATGACGCAAGATATTTTGGCGGTGCGTTGATTTTACTCTCAGGTGATTTCCGGCAAACACTACCAGTATTACCACGATCGACCGCAGCCGATGAGATCAATGCTTGCCTCAAATCATAGACATTATGGCGTTATGTGAAGAAACTTCAGCTGACGACAAACATGCGAGTTGCATTGCAAAACGATCCATTTTCCGAAGTGTTCTCCAATCAACTGCTAACTATTGGTAATGGTCGTATTCCTGTCGACGCATCGAATGGATTGATATCCTTTCCTCCGAATTTTTGTAATTTCGTCTCAACGAAAGAGGAGCTCATCAAAAAAGTGTTTCCTAATATAACTGCTAACCATAAGAACTACGATTGGTTGAGTGAAAGAGCAATTTTAGCTGCAAAGAACAAGGATGTAGATCACATAAACTTTAAAATTCAAGATAAAATCGTGGGTTCCCAGTTTTCTCACATGGATCAGAGCAACTCTTTTGTACATACATTTATGCCGAGAGTGCAAAAACTAAAAATATTGTGTATTTCCTCAAAAACTAACGCCGGCAACGCCGGGTTCACCCCAGCTAGTAAATAAATAAAAAAGACTACAGAACAGTTATAAACATTTTTTGCAATGGACGTCGATATGACAACCGCACATAAAAGCTAACGTTTTTAGTAATCTGCCTGATTTTTAAAAAAGTTTATAACACAATTTTTTTTAATTATTTATTATTTAATCTGTTATTATTATTACCATTGCTAAAAACTCCAATAGATTTGTTGTAGTATAACGACTTTTTCTGAACTCGGAGAGAATAAAAGAAAATAATAAAATCAGACTGAGAGCACTTCGCACAAAATCATTTCTATCGTTCTCTGAAGAAAACGTCAAACTACATATAAAAAAATTGGTCCGAACCAAAAATGTTTCAGAAACTCATGGGTGAATCCGCCTTAAGACTAAATAATTAAACAGAATTCGACCGCAGCTTCAAGCAAAAACAACTCTCAGAGAAAACATGTCCATAATTAAAAAGACGGCTGCAACTTCACAAACTGCAAATAAAGTTTTCACATTTCTTGAATGTAAAGTTATTAAAAATTAAGTTTATGAGAGTTTCTGATAAAAACTGAATTTATATTTTATAATTTAATTCTGTTTAAAAGATCCCAAAATTGATTAATTAATTAAACTTTCAAATATTTTTTCGATTTTCTTTTGTTCTTAATTTTCTTTGCGCCAACAACAAACAACAAATGGGCTTGTTTTCAAAATGTATGAAATTTAATAAAAGTGTGGTAACATTGTTGAGAGAATTTGTGTTCAAAACTGAGAAAATAAAAAAATCGCTGTCAAAATAAAATAGATCCTATATGATTAAACAGAATACGACCGCTGACAAATTTCGAAAAGTGTCACAAAAAGGGGATGAAAAAAATAAAAGTGGCACAAAACTATTTAAGTAACTAAAGAATTAGCTTCCTGAAGAAGCTACGCAGAGAAGTAGCGAAATATCGAAAAAATAATTATATAATCGACCTAAAGCTTAATTAAATTAATATACTATTTAAGTAACAAAAATTCAAATTCAAATAAAAACGTAATTTTAAGTTTATTTTCTTCTTCTTATTAGACTTTAAATTTTAGTTTACCAACATAAAACAACACACATAAAACGTTAATCTTCCTAAAAGCAGTTATAAGAAAATCAGAGTTTTTATACTTTTAATAAGTATTTTTTGAACATTTAAATAAAACTTTCTTAAGTTTCAATTCTTTGGAAATATACTTATACAAGGTTTTCTGTCGGACTCCAATCTTGCAGATCAACTTCCAAAACAAAAATTTTTTTTTGCAAATTAGCTGCTGTTTGCAAGCAATACAAAATAAAATAGGCATTAATACCTATTTTATAGGTATTAATATTGTTAATGACATATGTAAATTTTATCAAGTAAACCCAAAAGACCGTAAGATAAAAATACACTTAGTCACAAAACTCTACATATGATGTTAAGTATTATTAATCCAGAGACTAGTGTATGCTTTTCTAAAGGTTGAAACCGCATTATCCTGTCGCATCCGCTTTTTAAGTTATCTCAGCCTAAAATGTTCAGAAACTCTGTGTTTTGTTATATTCGAGACTAAAGAACAGTATGAATTCACTTTTTATTATATTTCGTCTGAAAGTTTAACCTATTGGCCTTTCTTCTTCTTTGAGATATCCAAAATTAAACTGTGAAAAATCTGGTGTTTTCGCTATATTCATGGTATTTTCGCTACGAATCCAAAAATTTAAATATGGCTTCGTCAATGTCTAAATGGTTTAACATAGTTTTCGTGCAAAAGACGAATATACAAGCCATTAATATTTTGTACAACTTTCAAAATGAAATACAAACATCGTATGTACATACATACACTTTTACTGCCACAAAAAAATTGTAGTTTAATATTTTTTTTAATTAATTTCATTTAATGTAATAAATTATGCCATTTTCATTTAATTTAATTATCATGTATATTGTCAAATGAAAAAATTACTGATATTCTAATAAAAAACTTACTTACTTACATAGATGGCCATAACAACCCGTTAACGGGTTTCGGCCTTCCTTAACACTAGTCTCCAGGCGTCTCTGCTAAGAGCGCGCCTTCTCCAGTTGGTCACACCAATTAACGACAGGGCTTCATCAACTTGGTCCTTCCAACGTAAACACGGTCGTCCTCTACGCCGACATCCAGTGACCTTCGCATCGAAAACTTTTCTCGCTGGAGCGGATTCATCCATCCGAACAAAATGGCCGAGCCAGCGTAGCCGCTGGATGTTAACGCTCTGAACAACGCCCACATCGCCAAAGAGCTCATACAGCTCATGGTTCGTTTTAATGCGAAACTCATCGCCATGCCTTAGAGGACCAAAGATCTTACGAAGAACTTTTCTCTCGAATACTCCCAAGACCGTTGCATCGGCACAAGACAGCGTCCATGCTTCCGCACCATAGAGAAGCACCGGAAGAATAAGCGACTTATAGAGTGTTAATTTCGTCGCACGAGAGAGGTCTCTATTACTAAACTGCCTACTGAGACCGTAGTAGCACCTGTTGGCCAGTGTGATTCTTCGTTTGATCTCCAGACTGACATCATTCTTGCTGGTAATGGCGGTGCCAAGGTAGATGAACTCCTTGACCACATCGAATGTATAGTTGCCGGCTGTAACCTGGGAGCTGATGCGATCAACATCCCTACTCGTCGACAACATGTACTTCGTCTTGCTCTCATTTACCGCCAGACCCATTTTTGCAGACTCTCGTTCAATAGCATTAAAGGCTGCGGTGATATCTCACTTGGTATGCCCAATGATGTCTATGTCGTCTGCATACGCAAGGAGCTGGACACTTTTGTTAAATATAGTGCCATTTCGATGTACACCCGCCTTTCGCAAAACACTCTCCATGACGAAATTGAAGAGGTCGCAGAATAAGGGATCGCCCTGTCTGAAACACCGCACGGTATTAAATGGTTCGGAGAGGTCTTTTCCTACCTTGACGGAGCTGCAGGAGTTGCTCAACGTCATTCTGCACAGTCTTATCAGCTTTGCAGGAATACCGAGCTCAGACATTGCGGCATATACGCGATCCCTTATCGGGCTATCGAACACTGCCTTATATTCGACAAAGAGGTGGTGTGTGTCGACTTAGTTTCATGGGTCTTCTCCAGGATTTGGCGCAGTGTGAATATCTGGTCAATGGTGGACTTACCAGGTCTGTAGCCGCACTGATAAGGTCCAATCAGTGAGATGGCGAATGGCTTCAGTCGGTCACACAATACGCTTGTAAGAACCTTATATGCGATAGGGAGAAGGCTTATACCCCTGTAGTTGGTGCATATTGTGGGGTCTCCCTTTTTCAGGATCGGACAGAGGGCACTGAGATTCCAATCATCGGGCATACTTTCTTCCAGCCATATTCTGCAAATTAGCTGGTGCATGCACCTAACCAGCTCATCGCCTCCATACTTGAAGAGTTCAGCGGGCAGACCGTCAGGTCCGGCTGCTTTGTTGCTCTTCAGTCGCCATATGGCAACCTTGAGCTCTTCATGGCTGGGGGATGGGATCACGTCATCATTGATTGGGTCCGGCACAGCATCTCTAGCAGCAGAATTTGTATCATCATCGCTTTGCAGTAGATCACAGAAATGCAGTCTCCATAATCTCAGTGCACCATGTGCATCTGTAACCAGATTACCATGTTCGTCTCTGCATGAGGTTGCTCCGAGTTTAAAACCAGTAGTAAGACGCCTTATCTTCTTATAAAAATTTCGAGCATTATGTCTACTCCTGCACATCTCGATTTCCTCACGATCACGCCTTTCTTGCTCCCTTTTCTTTCTTCTAAATCGGCGTCTCTCTTCCTTCCTCTTCTCTCTGTACACCTCCACAGTTGCTCTTGTAGTGGTAGCATTCTTCTGTAGGCAGCATTCTTTGCCGCAGTGGCCTCACGACACTCTTCATTGTACCATTGGTTTCTGCGGGGAGGACGCTCAAAACCAAGGACTGTTTCGGCAGCGTTGCGCAGAGAGTGAGCAATGTGAGACCACTGTCCACCAATACTTTCGAGAGAGGACGGGATGCAATGGAGCTCATTAGAAAGACGATCGGAAAACGACCTGGCTGTCTCTTGTGATCGCGGCTTTTTGATGTCCAGCATCCCTCGAACACTAGAACGTGCCATATTCGCTGCGCATATGCGCAGTCGCATCTTGGCTGCGGCAAGATAATGGTCCGAGTCGACATTTGGGCCTCTAAATTTGCGCACGTCTAGTATGCTGGATACATGCCTTCCATCAATCACAATGTGATCGATCTGGTTGTTGGTAGATTGATCAGGTGGCCTTATGGATATCGAGATGCTGGAACCTGGTGCTACAAACTACCATGTTTCGCACCGCGGCGAAATCGATCAGTCTCAAGCCATTCGGCGAGGTGGAATTATGGAGACTGAATTGTCCGACAGTGGGGCCAAAGATACCTTTACGTCCAACTTTCGCATTGAAATCGCCGAGGACAATTTTGGCGTCATGTGCCGGACACCTATCATATACATCCTCGACCTTTGCGTAGAAAGCATCTTTGGCCGCATCATCCTTCTCTTCCGTCGAGGCGTGCACGCAGATGAGGCTGATATTACAAAACTTTGTCTTCATCCGGATCGTAGCTATCCTTTCGTTCACGGAGGTGAACTCTGAGATAAGATGGCGAAGTCTCTTGCTAACTACGAATCCGCAGCCAAATTCGTGTCTGTTATCATTGCAGCTGTAGTAGATTTCACATGTTGCTTGCCTTGTACAACCCTGTCCTATCCATCGCATTTCCTGGATGGCGGTGATGTCAGCCCTACATTTCTTGAGAGCATCCGCCAATTGGATAGAGGCACCTTCCCTGTAAAGGGTTCTCACGTTCCAGGTGCATATCCTTAAATCATAGTCCTTAAAACGTTTGCCAAATTCGTCAACATAGAAGGGGGTCCGTTTAGAGGCTATTTTTTCGGTTTTCATTGAATTTTTGTTTTTACGTGGTGGGTTTCAAGCCCTACGCACAACCCAAATTTAAAGTCCCGGGGATTGGACAATCGCCGCATACTTTAGTTAACAAGCTAGCGGGTGCTAGAATGTTATCCAGGAGGGCCACGTGGAGGCTGTATGTCGACTTGAATACAACGGGAACAAGGATCGTTCTGGAGGCCGCCAGGTTGACCCCAATCAGAGACTTTGCCTCGTCCGAAGTATCCCATCCATCCCCTATTAAAAAACACAAACATATTTTAAACTGTATGCAGAGTTTTGTGACTGAGTGTATATGTTTAAATAATTTCTCAAGCCTTTTGCTTATTCGGTTAAAAAACTATGTAAAGAGAGCCAATGCGGCCTTTTGGATTTAAACGAAGATAAATACATTTCCATCATTGAAACAGCAAAAAATTTAAATTTTGGAAATCACTTCTAATTTTGCAACGATTTGCTTTTACTTACAATTGCAGAAAAAAAGAAAAAAAAAGTCCACTAACATTCGAAAAATAAACGGTATTTTCCTGTAAGTACATATATACATAGAAATGTATATTGAGTTTGACAATTTAGAAACAAAAATAGTGACAGTTGTTATAGGAAAGTTGAAATGTTTGTAACAAACTGTTGGGAAAAAAATAGTCTGGCATAAGAATTGTGAAAAAATTTAGAAAATTACGGTATTTCTAAAAAGGAGCAAAAAGGGGCAATGTTTAAAAAAGTAGCAGATTTAGCACATTTTAAAAGAGTGGCACTAAAAGTGGCAACTAATTCAGAAAAGTAGCAAATTGATACTTTAGTGGCACAAACGGTCACGCTGCGGCCGCAACTTCTCGAACTGTCATTTATGGTTTTTACATTTCTTGTATGTAAGGCTATTAAAAATTAAGTTTGTGAGATTTTTGCGAAGAATTGAATTTACATTTTATAATTTAATCACCTTTACGCACTTTTTCAATTATTTTTTCTATAATATCACTCATTTTATTTCACAAATTCCAAAATTTATTAATTTATTTAATCTTTCAAATGTTTTTTCGATTTTCTTTTGTTCTTATTTTTCAACAACAAAAAACCAATGGGTTTGTTTGCAAAATGTATGAAATTTAATAAAAGTGTGGTAACATTGTTGAGAGAATTTGTTTCTAAAATTGAGAGCATAAGCAAAATCGCTGTCAAAATAAAACAGATTTTATTTCGCGACTGCATTCTCCAGCGTTTTTATATGCCAATTTGTATGGAAAAAACGTCATGCCCCAGTTCTGTTTAATCATTATTTCACGACTGCACTATCCAGCGTTTATATTTGCCAATCTATATGCGAAAAAACGTCATGCTCAGTTCTGTTTACTGCACCAAGTTGCAGAATTTAAATTAAAAAAAAAAAAAACGTTTTGAAATAAAAAAAAACGAAAGAAAGGAAAGGAAAAAATAAAAAACTGGACACTTGAAATTATTGAGCAATCATTAAATTGATAGTATTGCTTAGTCAGATCGATACTAATACTTTTTTGTTGTATAAACAAAAATATCAGACTTGGTTCTATTAATTATTTCAAGTGTTAATACCTATTGTTAATACCTATTGTTAAATGAAAATGCTTATGGAGCATAATGTGGTTTAATGTTACATTGAAATAATTTTTAATATTTTTTATTTAAATATTTCGCAATGCTTTCATCTACATTAACGATTGGTTGGGTATGTGGAAGTACAAACGTAATTCGCCCTTTTAATTATTTATGATTTAATTTTTTTTAACAAATTATTTGTTCGTCCCATTATTTATTTATTTAGTTACTAAGTTGCAAAACAATATTAAATCATATTTGAATTATTCACCCCTATCGTAAATAATTTTCTGTGTGAAATTTTTTCACATTTCATATTATTGCAAAATTCCCCTTATCGTGAATGTTTTTTTTTTTTCACCCGAAATGTGGAAATTTTTCACTGTTTTGTTTTCTTTTTTTTTGTTCACTTTGATTTTGCCTGTGGAATGCATACATTATGTAAGTTTTTTTGTTTCTACAATAATTAGAAATTTAATGTTGATCAAAACAATTTAAGGGTACAATCGGTATATGAATTTCAGAGTGACATTCTTCTCAACTAATAATTGGTAGAACTCCGAATTATTTTTAGGTAGGAGGTATTGAGCATATCCAAATGTACAACAACGCAGCTTTGTTATCTCTTTAATGCTGGATAAATCTAATAAACAAACAAAATGTTGGATAATTCCTAGGAAATACATGGGTCAAGCATCTCTACAAACAACTTGTGTATCCTTTTTTAATTCCTCTTGCAGCAAGAGTATTGCATTGATCGTATCATTTCACTTTCTTATATTTTTGATATTAATTTTAATTAAGTGCACAGATAACATAACAAAGTGAACAGCTGCTTAAGTTATGGAAACAATTGTTCACGTGAAATTTCCGATACCAATTTTCTGTTCGGGTGGAATAAAAATTTCACGTGCATAAAAATTTCATTTTTTATTCACGATAGGGATGATTATTATGACTAAGACCACATGGTCGGTGTAATTTCTCCAAACAGGGTTTCTAGTGGGAATCGAACCCACAACCCTCGCACTAGCAGTCTAGCAGACTACCCACTAGACTACTAAGACACCCTATTTTTTTATAATTTATTTTTTTGTAATGAAATATAATACATGATGAAGCTACAAATATAGAAAGGCCTCCTAATAAGGTCAACTAAATTCGTGTAAATAATTGTATAATTTTCAAAATTATTCTTATTATAGCAGTGCTACCATTTTTTTATTATATAAATGAGATTTTTATCTATTTCGAACATCGCTGTTTTAGCGATATCACCATCCCACAACATGCAGCTATTCAAAACGCACAAAAATGGAGAATAAATCGCGCCTTTAAAAAAATAACGCACCAAGTTCAGAATTTTTTCTTTTATTTCGAATATTTAGTAAATTAATTTATCATAAAAGTATAATAATTTTTATTCAAAATATAGCATTTATTTATGTGTTTGAAGATAAATCTGAATTAGAAAAGCAAAGACACAAACCATTTTTTTTTAGCAAATACATTATTTTGCATAAACAGAGCTATATTAGTAGTTTAACAGCGGCTATGTACTTAAATTTCAGGACTTATTAGACGTTTAGTGGACACATATTATAATTTTAGGAAGAGAAGGTACTTCCATTTGGCGGCTATTTTTTCACTTTGTATCTCATAAAAAAAATAATATTTATTTAGTTTAAGGCTAAAAAACCCGAAACAAATTCTTAAAAAAAACCATATAAGTGGAGTAGATCAGTTCCTGAAATAATTTTGGGAATCGAGAAAATTTAATATGAAAAATTCAATTTTTTTTTTGCAAAATGCCTGGAGAAGATCAGTGGCCATTATGAAAAAATGAGAAATTGCAGGTGTATCTCACTATATGGGGATGACAGTTCAAGGGGTCCCTAATAGACTGTATTAGTGGTATGTATGTATTCCTAAAGTAATTTTGGGATTCGCGAAAATTTAATTTGAAAAATTCAGTTTTTTTGAAATGACCAGCTAAAGATTTTTTTCTCATACTGAAACAAAAATTTGTATTGTATTTGCTTTATCACGCACCAACTAAGGAATTTTTCGCACAAAAATTTTTAAAAGGCACCAAAAATGGTGCTAAACTGTGAAAATTCATGTAGATTTTTGTGTGGTGGTGTTTTTGTAAAATTTAGTAGACCTTATAACTTGGCCTTGTAATATACTTGTAGGTGTATACATTCATAGCTACGGTGACCATATTTTTTAAACCAAAATACAGAACAAGGAAATATCTGACCAATAAAAACTGTAAAATGCAAACAAACAATCTTTTATACGTACATAGGCATGTATGTATTTATTATATTTATTATTTAAATGCAAAATTAACAAAATTTAAAAAAAAAATTAACCAAAAATTCAGAAATAACTAAAATTTCGTGAGATCATTAAATAAGTAGATAAGATACATACATACATATCGTCGATGGAATTAAAGAACGCTGTAACTGACAAAATCTTAAATGTTCACCAGAGCCAAAAAACCTGTATGAAAGTAGAACAAAGACACTGATATTTTTCAAAACGCAGACAGCGTAAGTGAGTTTATTATCATCGTAGAAATCTGGGACCGGGACCAATCGACGCGTATTTTTGTTCTGATAAAAATGATGCAAAAAACGTATTTTCGATTTTTTGTCAGTTACAGCGTTCTTTAATTCTTGCGACGATATGTACTCGTACATAAATTTTAAATACCATAAAATAAAAATTAGTTTCTAGATATTAAAAATTAATATTTTGTTTTTATCATTCAAAGTAGATTCACAGAAAGGTGCATTTAAAGGCTACAATAAAATTACAACTAATTTTGGAATTTTTTTGATGAATAAAATTGTTTTACCAAGTTATAATTTACCTTTAAATATTCTTTAAACTCTATACTACTCATATAATTTAATTTAGTGACAAAAATGACTTTGATGGTTTCCATTTTCATTTCATAATTTTTTTATTGGTCTATATATTACACTGGTTTACAGCCAAAAAATACCAAGATCGCCACATGCCTAGATAAGATCTTCAATATAACGTAGAAAAAAATTAAAATGAAAATGAAAAATTTTGAAAAAAACGTAAAAAATAGGCAAATTTTAAAATTTAAGGTGTTATATCTCAGCGATTTCTTATCCGATGGAATTTTTCAGTATATTGACGGAAAAGGCATTCAATTACCTGTCCATCAATATGCCACCTATCTTGATCGGACTTTTCCGTTGGACTCCACAAGGGTTTGAGTGGGGCCATACACCAAAAAAAGTACCGTTATCTAAAAAACGATACTTAGGAAAAAATAATAATTGCGTTTTTCGTGCTCAGGAGGTACCAATTAACTTATCTAGGCATGTGGCGTTCTTGGTATTTTTCCAAATTAAAAATTTGTAAACCTGTATTATTTAAATAATAATAATAGAATATACCATTTCTGTTGAAACCGGTAAAAAACTGAATTCGACAACCGTCAAAAAAATTTTAAAATTTATGTTTCTTTCTCTAAAATGTACATACATACATATATGAAATGTATTGCTTATGGAGACAAGCATGTCTCTATGGCCATTTCGTCTTTGCTTATGATGCTCGCCAGGAGACTTTTTCTCAAAGGTGTTAATCAAAATTACAAATACTACTTTGAGACATAAAAATACAGTACAAATACTGAACATTAAATAGAATACAGAACATATTTATGTGTTTCCCTAATGAATAATTTATACAGAACATGGGTTTCAAATACAGAACTGTTCTGTATAATACAGAACGGATGGTCACCGTATTCATAGCTGACATTATTATTTACATATTTATTGATACAATTTCCTAAACCACAAGACTAAAATTGTGAACAAAACTTAATGAAAGAAAACTCTTTTTAATTGTATGTAGTAAATACTGTGAGCGAAAAATATGGTACATTTCCGGTAAAAGTGCATTATTTTTTATGTTCGTTAGTATCAATAAGTTTAGTCGACCTTATTATTGATTAATATATGTATAAGCTTTTAATTAAGCTTTAGGTCGATTAAATAATTATTTTTTCGATATTTCGCTACTTCTCTGTGTAGCTTCTTCAGGAAATATTTATTATATTAAAATTTTTTTTTGTTCCTTGGTTTTCTAGTTATTTTTTAATGAATTTTGATTTGCGTTCGTTATTTATGAATTACGTATTATTTTTTCTTAAACCTTGCCATCGAAGTATATATAATAACATTTTTAATTTTAATCTAATTTTTAATTTTAATCTAATCTAATGGCTTTAATAAAAAAAAATTAAAAAAAACATTGTTTTTAAAAGTTACATTTAGCAATATACCAAAATCGCCTTTTTTAATTGTTAAAAACGGTTCTTTAAGGCTTCAGCAGCAACTGCAACTTTTTCATAATTCCGTTATATGCAAAATTTAATGAAAATAAGAATACCAAGGTTTAACAACTACTACACATAATTCAACTGCTTCTGGAACTTTTTATGTATTATTGCAATTTTATAAACTCATGGAAAAGAATTCGATAATTAATGAGGTCTTTGTCTAAGGAAAGCACATAAAGTACATATGTACATATTTATATATTAAGTTTATATTTATGTACATATATGTATACATATTTATTCATATTTCTCATAATTTTATTTTTAATTTTTCTCTTTCTTTTCTTCTTATAAACTAACACATCTGGCTCACTAATTGTCAAATCTTACTCTTACTTCTACTTTTTCTTTCTTTTTGTATTATAGTGTTGCCATGTTGTTTAATTATTTACTGTAGTATCTTATTTTGTTTTTTAGGAGTAAAATTTTATATAAATCTACATATGTATATTGAATTCCTTTTTATTTTGAATTTTTTTTTTTACAATTTATTTTTTTTTATTTTATTGCTTTGTATTTAAATTTTTCTCTTTTTCTCATTAAACTTTTTTTCTTTATGAATATTAATCTTTTTTGAGCTACATTTCTTTTTCTTTTGGAGAGATATTTACTTTGAATGATTTAGTCTTATAATATGTAATTTAGTTTTATTATGTATAGTTATCGAGGGACGGATATGTACATATGTTTTCAATGTATTTTAAGGATATTATTAATTTGATTTTAGGTATTGTATCATGGCATCAACTAGCATTTTTAATGGATGACTTTGGTTAACTCCAATTTAGGCCCAATTGTTAGCGATTCCTGTACTTTTAATCAATATTTAGCAGTTCCTCTCGAATCTAGCCTGAAAATTGGCCACTGTAATTGTCAAAGTATAAAACCGGCACTATATTCAGTTAAATTTAATGAATTAAGTAAATTTTTATGTGTCTCAACTTTGGACATATTCGCGATTACTGAAACATGGCTTCGGCCCTATGTTTCTGACGGATCGATTTCAATACCAGGTTATAATTTTTGTAGAATTGACCGTCCAGAGGGGCGAGGTGGTGGTGTGGGTATTTATATTTCAAAAAAATTTCGGTACAGGGTATTGGAACTTAATTCTTACTATGGTGAGGTTGAAATCCTTTTCCTGGAAATTTACTTTGGGAATGTTACAATACTCTTTGGGGTTACATACTTACCTAAGGGCAATTTGGATTGTTTTGAACTTACAATGGTAGATATTTTGGAGAGGTATGAAAACGTTATTATTGTCGGTGATTTCAATAATAATTTATTTAATCCCTGCAAAAGTAGGAAAATGGGATTGCTTTGCGAACGTTTGAACTTACAAACTGTACACAATTCTTCACCAACATATTATGATGTTCAACACAATTCCTTTTCGCTACTGGATTTCTTTCTATTAAGCAATACTTCTTCACTTTATAAAACTGGACAAATTCAATGCCCATTTCTATCACATCATGCACTGATTTTTGCGATTTTTCACTTTGACAAGCAGATCACTATTACTAGCGAACCGGAGAATAGGACTTTTTTAAATTACAACTTAATTAATATAGATAGGTTAATTTCGTGTGTTACTGAATACGATTTTCATACTTTTTTTTAGCACAATTGATGTTAATTATCAGCTTTCCATATTGGACTCACTCGTTTCTAATATGTTTTCGCTAGTTCCAGTTTTAAGGCTTAGTAAAGGAAAAATGGCCAAGGAAAAATGGCTAAATGCCAAGGAAATAATTTTTGCAACATCGCTTAGAGATATTGCTTATAAGAATTATTTACGCAATCGTAATGACTCCAACTGGAGGTTGTTTTGTAAATATAGAAATAGAACTAAAAATATTATTAGAAAACATAAGAAATGTCACTATGATAGAATGTTCGATGGTGCAAGTACTAAAGAAATGTGGAAAAGACTAAGACCTGTTGTTTCGGAAAAACCGGTAACAATGAATAATGTTGTTGTTGATGCTGATCGAGTTAATGATTTTTTCTGTGATAATTTGAATGCAAATTCTGATTATGGGTTTAACATAGCGAATGAGAGTTTTGTCGATCATTCTGAAAGTTTTTCTTTTAAAAATATTTCCATATCAGATTTATACAATGCTTTTCGCAAAATTAAATCAAATGCTTGTGGGTCAGATGGAATTCCGCCTAGATTTTATAAACTTATACTGCATATTTTAACGCCTTATATTTTACATTTATTCAACTCCATATTGACCACTTCGACTTTTCCTAATGAGTGGAAGTGTGCCAAAGTAATTCCAATTCCGAAGAGGGGAACTAATTTCGATTTAGGAAACATGAGACCAATTAGTATTTTACCTGCTCTATCTAAAACTTTCGAATATATTATTCATTCGCAGATCTCTGATTTTATAGTAAAGCATTCTCTTTTGAATGATAGACAAACGGGCTTTCGTAAGTACTGTAACACGTCCTCTGCACTTTTGGGTATTACTGAACTGATCAGGGAGAAGATGAATGTTAATAAATCTTGTATTTTAGTATCATTGGATTTGTCTAAGGCGTTTGATAGCTTAGACCACGTAAAGTTGATACGTAAACTTAATTCTTTTTTCAAGTTTTCCAGGACATCATGTCAGTTTATGTACTCTTATTTGAGTGGTCGCAATCAATTTGTCGTGCTTAATGGATCTCGGTCTAATTTGAGACGGCTTTATTCAGGTGTGGCTCAAGGTTCGGTACTTGGTCCTTTATTATTCTCGATGTACTTAAACGATTTCTTTGGTGTGTCTGATTCAATTTCTTGCGAAATTTTTGCATTTGCTGATGACATCCAACTTTTATTTTGTGGGGGGCAAACTTCTGGCTCGCTTCAGGATGCTATAGATCGAACACTAATGGCTGTTGATTCTTGGATGAGGTTAAATAGTCTTCATGTAAACAAGGAAAAAACTAAATTTATTTTTTATCAGAAAACGCTTTAATTAGATCAAAGTTAACTGCAATGAATATTTTTTGGTAATTAAAGAAGAAATGATGTCCGTGAAGGAATAGTACACTAGCCAAACTGAACAATTGTTTTCGACTCCATCTACGGTAGTCTCATCAGAGTTCTTTGTGTCCTGTGCATATTCAAGACCAAACATCAACTATTTAACTCACACTTTTTTGGAAATCGCATACTGAAATTATTACCGTATGTACATACATTTCTATGAGTTAGTCGAAGTAAAGTCACACAACAGTTTATATCATATTCTCCTTTTCTTACCATAATTGCTGTTCTTGTAATTGTCATCTTATTTGGATGAAACAGAATTACAAATTTATTTTGTTTTTGCCCTTTATTCCACCTTATCCACATTAGTCGACATGAATGATATGTACGACGGTGGTCGAGGTGGTTAGAGCGCAGCACCATAGTCGGGCGCAATTTTATGTTAAGTGCCGAAGACTCGGGTTCGAGCCTCAGGAGAGGTGTGATCAATATAATTTTGTTTTTTATCAGAAAACGCTTTAATTAGATCAAAGTTAACTGCAATGAATATTTTTTGTGTCTGAAACTTGGTTAAATGAAACTACTCCGAATAGTGTGATAAACCTTCATGGATATGTAACTTTTAGATCTGATCGTAAGTCTCGTGGTGGTGGTGTGGCAGTTTTTATAAGGAATACTATTAAGTGCAATTTAATTTCCATGAGCTCATCTTACACTAATTTTAACGGCATTGAATTTATTCTTATTGAGATTGTGTCTTTTGATAAAAAATTACTTATAGGCTGTGTATACCGACCAAATTGTCATATTCCTACTGAAACGTTTATTAACTATCTGGGCGATATCTCTCTTTCATATAATGATATAGTCATTGCTGGTGATTTTAATTCGAATTTGCTTACTGATTCAACTCTTATTGATGATATTTATTCTATCGGCATGGAACCTATTAATCGTTTTACACCGACGCATTTTACCAATTCTTCTAACTCCCTGCTAGACTTATTTCTTATTAATGATAGCTCAAAAGTTCTGCTTTATGATCAGCTTTCTGCTTCCTGCTTCTCGAAACATGATCTAATTTTCACAGCATATGAATTTCGCCTACGCTACGATGAGCTAACTTTTGGTTACCGTGATTTCAAACATATAGATTATCACCTCTTGTGGGAACATTTTACGGCGATAAACTGGTGTTCTATATATCTTATGACATCTGCTGATGAAAAACTGTCATTTCTGGAAAGTAACATTTCTCAATTATATGATTTTCATGTGCCAATTTGCACTAAAACAATTACGCACAATACGAGACCATGGTTTTCGTCATCAATTAAGAGATTGATAGAAGTAAGAGATATGGCATATTCGAGATGGAAGCGTTTTAAAACCACATTGTTAAAAAATGTGTATCGGGAGGCAAGAAGTGAAGTTAACCGTGAAATAAGAAAAGCCAAAATTAATTATTATGCAGAAAAATTCCATAACGCTATCGGCACTAAAAAGTCCTGGAATACTATCCGAGAAATTGGAATAGGCAGTGAGAGAAATATAATTGAGAGCAACGTAACTGCAGAGGAATTGAATATAAAGTTTACCAACATTCCGTACGCTAACGATGATTCGCTTTCTCGAAATTATTTAAACTCACTTGTGGACACTACAGTTGAGAGAGAGTTTGAATTTCGTTGCGTAAATGCTACAGAAGTCTTAGAGTGCTTTGAGAAAATTAAGTCTAATGCTATTGGATACGACAATGTTGATCCTCGTTTTATCAAAATTTTATTACCGGGACTACTATCGTTTCTAACGCATCTCTTCAACACTATCATAACTACTAGTAAATATCCTAGTAATTGGAAATATGCCAAAATTATACCTATACCTAAATCTAATTCGGAATTTAGGCCAATCGCTATTCTGCCCTATCTCTCGAAAATATTAGAGAAACTTTTGCAAGCTCAAATGAATGACTACATAAATGACTTTAATCTACTTACGCCATTTCAGTCTGGTTTTCGGGCCAAACATAGCTGCACCACTACTTTAATCAATTTGTGTGAAGATATTCGGTACGATATTGACAATGGCGATATTAATATTCTTGTGTTACTTGATCATTCTAAAGCGTTCGAATCGGTTGATCACAAAATTCTTCTTACGAAGCTGCAAAGACTCTTTAACTTCTCCAGTACATCTAATTGTTTACTGAAATCGTATCTTAGTAATCGTTTTCAGCTAGTCTGTATTAATGGCGAGTACTCATCACCGTTGGCTGTTACCAAAGGAGTTCCCCAGGGATCGATATTGGGACCACTTTTATTCTCATTATATATTAATGATCTTCCAGACTATTTAGAACACTGCAAGATACACCTTTATGCAGATGATGTACAAATTTATCTCGGAGGCTCTTTACAGCACATTAGGGAAAATGTTTTTAAAGTCAACCATGATCTTAATAACATCTATAAATGGGCAACAGCTAACAAACTTTTAATTAATCCAGTGAAATCTAAATATCTTGTTATACATAAAAAAAACCATTCATTTAAATATCGATTTTGGTATTATGTTCAATAATCAGAGAATAGAACGTGCATCATCTGCAAAGAACTTGGGAGTTATTTTCAATAGCAACTTGGATTGGTCTACCCATATTAGCAGAATTTCTGCTAATTTATATTTAATGCTGAGAAATTTGTGGCCTACGCAATACATGACGCCTTTGAAAATAAGAATCTTGATTGCCAAAACCTACTTGATGCCACGATTGTTATATGCATGTGAAGTTTTTGCCAAAAAAGTGTGAGTTAAATAGTTGATGTTTGGTCTTGAATATGCACAGGACACAAAGAACTCTGATGAGACTACCGTAGCTGGAGTCGAAAACAATTGTTCAGTTTGGCTAGTGTACTATTCCTTCACGGACATCATTTCTTCTTTAATTACCAAAAAATATTCATTGCAGTTAACTTTGATCTAATTAAAGCGTTTTCCGATAAAAAAACAAAATTAAATTGATCACACCTCTCCTGAGGCTCGAACCCGAGTCTTCAGCACTTAACATAAATTTATGAAGTTTTGTGGGAATTCATTGGACAATTTACAGGTGACAATTGAAGGGGAGGTTATAGAGTGCGTGGATAGAATGAGAGTTCTAGGTGTAATCGTTGATGATAAACTTAGCTTTGCTCATCACATAAACAAAATTTGTTCTAATGTAAATTTTACCCTTCGGCGTTTATATTCGTTATCACTATATTTGCCCTATCATGTTTGATATAAGATTGCGCATTCGTTATTGTTCTCTCAGGTTTTCTATTGCATTGAAGTATATTTATGTACATCGTCTGGTAATATGAAATCCATAGAACTCTTAGTAAAAAAGGTTATAAGATTTGTTTTTAACCTTAATATTAGGAATCGAGTATCAGCATTTCTCATCCGTTTTTTCAAATGTTCATTTTCTAATTTTATTAAAATTAAATTTCTCTTATATTTTTATAAGCTTATAAAGATTTCAGGACCTACATTTTTGAATAGTCGCATGAAGTTTATTCACTCATAAAGGAACGTTCAGATTTTTATACCTAGAATACACAATTCTATATATGAAAAGTCATTCATTGTGAAAATTGCACGCTCTTGGAATCATTTACCAACTCAGTTGAGATTATTCAGTTACTCACCTATATTATATCGAAAAATGTTGACTGAATTTTTTAATGCGAGTAATAATCCTTAAAGGAAGTGTCGTTAACATGGGCTTCTTGTTTACTCTTTATTTTATCATCTTTAAGTTTTTTTCTTTAACAATGTTAATTGATGCCATGATTATACTGATTTTGATTTAAGATTTTATATGATTACTTACATATATATTGTAACGACTTTAATGCTATACTTACATATATATTCCCTTTTTTTAGACTTAAGAGGATATTATTCTTTTGTAATATTTTTAATTGGCCTATTACGGGCTTTTATTATTACAAATACATTCAATAAAAAAAAAATTACCATTATTTTCACGTTATGGAAGAAAATCAAAATTTGTATCTATAAAATTTCAGAATTTGACCAAATGATGTTTGGTATCTATACAAAATCTTTTGGGTATTATTTCTGCTGAACATATGAACTCATAATCTTTGCAAAATTTAGGGGGTTTGGATGCATTTTTTAAATGAATTAAATTAAATGAATCCTGTACCATCTAGCAGCAATTTAGCAATTTAAAAGGTAATTTGAATACCTTTCCAACAACAAAAAGTTTTTTGAATATCGTTTTAAAAATAACCAGAGTAGAATGACAAGAGATATTAAATAATAAAATAGTTTCACATTAATATACTCGTATGTACTTACAGTTTTAGATTTTCTAATGATATTTTAGTTACTTTAATATAATTGTATTTAATATACCGTTTTCTATAAACTGGAAAATTTCTATAAGTAATAAAAACATCAAATTATTTTTATTTTTGTTTTAATTTTCGAGGCGGCCTACATTATTGCGTAAATTCTTTAGCTTTTCTTTGAGTTGGGACTATAAATCGAAATGTGTTCCTTGCTAAACTTTTTCACCGTGGTTTTTATAATTTAAACCTCTCAAAATGTTTATTTGCTTTTTAAGAAGTTTAATCCGGTTACTCTGTACGTCGACATAAAATAGTTCACGTAACAAATTAAATAATTTCATATTTATTATTTTTTATTCGTTCCTTAGCATTCGATTTAATTTCCTGAAAAACCTTTTTCATTATTTTACACCAAAAAAGTATCAAAACTAGTAATTTACGAAAGAATCCGAAAGATTCAAATTTCTACTTGAAACGTATATATTTAATTCTGTTTCAGAGTTACGAAAACTTGAGAAGCTTTTTCATCGCAATCAGTTACTCTCAGAGCTTTTGCCCGGAAGACTGGCCGGTTGTCGCCAAAAGAGACAACAAGTTAAAACAATTGTAAAGATTTAGCTCACAGTTCGCTCTGATTTATGCAACATGATAAGAGAGAACTACTTGTATGTTAATATTTCAATATTTGTCATTGTGACTGTTCTTGTTCTTAAAACTAAAGATGCAGTTTAATAAATTGTGAAACAAAAGACTATTCGATTGTTCTATTTCAGGCGTAAGCACGAAAACTATCAAAAAAGCGTCATTTTATTCTCTTTTTCTTTTCTTCTTAATAAACTTATTGTCTTTTCTCTTTGTATTTTCCAGCATTACTGCTGTTTGTGGTGATTTCTATATAGGCGGCCGTCAATTCATCTCGCTTAGCGATCTAGTAGGCTATTATACCTCATGCAGTGATCTCTTAAAGCGTGAACGTTTAGTTATACCAGTACCACCGCCAGAACCGGTTAATGATAAGAAACGTGTGGTCGCCATACTGCCATATACCAAAATGCCCGATACAGATGAATTGAGTTTTCAAAAGGGCGATATTTTCTTTGTACACAATGATATGGGTGATGGTTGGCTTTGGGTAACTGCTCATCGTACTGGTGAGCAGGGTATGATTTTCAGAGAATTGGTAGATGATTTAGATCCAGCCATTGATCCAAATACAGTATTTCCTTGGTTTCATCCCAATTGCACAAAAAATGAAGCCGTGGATATGTTGGTTAAGGGTAAGTTTTCTTTTCGTTATTGTTTTGCAATTTTTTAAGTAAACTTCTAATTTTGCTTTTATTTGAAGCTGGTCCTGGAAGCTTTTTAGTACGTCCCAGTGATAATTCTCCGGGTGATTATTCTTTATTCTTCCATATCAACAATCAAATACAACGCTTTCGCATTGAAAAGAAAGGAGTACGTTACCTTATGGGCGGTCGAACTTTTGAGTGCTTGGACGCTGTTATTAATCGTTATCGCAAAGAACAGATAGTTGAGGGTCATTGCTTAAGTCATCCGGTGGTAAATGGTACACAACCGGAATTCAATCAACAGTATGTGGTTGAAAAAGCAGCTGAAAAAATTTATGCCACTTTACGTGAGTGCCGCGATCAAATTGGTTTAAAGAAAATTAAAGGCATTAAACATCATGGCCACTTGAATAAAAAGTCCGATAAGACCGCCAAATGGAAACAACTGTACTTTGCCTTGATTAGTGAGGGCAGCGAAACACATTTATGCTTCTATGACAATCCAAAAAAGACTAAACCAAAAGGTCTTATTGATCTGTCCTGTGCTTATCTGTATCAGTGTCATGATTCTCTATGGGAAAGACCATTCTGTTTTCAAATTGTAGAGAGGGCCTTACCTTGTTTGGCCACTGTTACGTATTTATGTGCTCCTAGTCAAGAAAGTTATGTTGAGTGGATAAATGCCTTGAAGGCGCAGTGTGTTTCACAGTTAAGTAAGGCACAGAAAAAGGTACCTCGACTAAGAGAGTTACGTTGCCTAAATTTACACATATTAGAAGCTCATAGACTGCCATTTAAATTAGTGCCACATCCCTATTGTAGTATTTCCCTAAATCAAGTTAAAGTGGGTAAAACAAAAGTGAAAATAGCACCCGATCCAGTCTGGGAGGAAGAATTTGTTTTAGAGTAAGTTTTAACAACAACAAACGGTACTTTTCTCTTTTAATAACTACTTATTATCTTTTAGTGATGTGCCACCAGATGTAGTTTCCTTAACCATCACCTTAATCTCACGCGGTAAACGTGGCAAAGATAGTGAAGTGGCTGAATTAACTATCGATTTAGCTAGTTTAAAAAATGGTCAGGAAACTGAGGAATGGTATCAATTAACCGGTATGACACCTATGGGTGAATGGGGCTCTTTGCGCTTGAGAATGCGGTATTTAGATGATCTAATAATGCCTTGTGAAGAGTATAGTCCTCTGCAACAACTCCTACTCGAACCCGAACTTTATTCCGTCAAAGCTTTGGCGGAATTATGCCACAATGATCGTGTACCTTTGGCTACCGCTTTGTTAAGGGTATTCAGACATGAAAAACGTGAAACTGAATTGATACGTGTTCTATGTCAAGCGGAAATTGCTCGAGAAAATGAGACGACAACGTTATTTAGGGGAGCGAGTTTGGCCACAACTCTTATGGACTTGTATATGCGCACAGAGTGTACTGGTTTCCTGCAGGCAGCCGTTTCTGAGACCATACAACGTATTATGGACAGTAAACAATCGGCCGAATTGAATCCCACCAAAATGGATGTTAACGATGATGCCTGCTCTAATGCTGAGTTCCTTTTACAAATTCTAGATCTTGTCACACATTCAATATTCACCTCACCCGAGGCATGTCCACGTTTGGTTAGATTCATATGCAATTGCCTGCAAAAAGCTGTAGTAGCTAAATGGCCTACAGAACGTTTAGTCAGAACTCGAGTAGTTTCGGGTTTCATATTTTTAAGGCTTCTCTGTCCGGCTCTATTAAATCCACGACAATTTGGTTTGGTTAGTGAAACACCGCCTACAGCTGCCACACGTTCGCTTATAATGGTGGCTAAATGTTTGCAAAATTTGGCAAATCTTATAGAGTTTGGTGGAAAGGTAAGAAAAATAAATTTTTTTTAATTTTTTTTTTTTTTCGAAATCGAATACATTTCTGGCTGAAAATTAAAATTTTGAACTTTTTAAGGAATATTTAAAGTTTTAATACTTTATTGTATGATTTTTAATGGTCTTTAGATCCTAGTATTGGGGCCCTATTCTGTAATTCTCTTATGCTAAAATGCTACAATTTTCTGATTTTAAAACAGGCTGAGCGTTAGAATACATCAGGAACCGTAACGGTTATAAGTTATATCGAAAAACTTAATTTTTTATGGTTATTCTGAGAGATTTTCCAAAACAGGTCAGCAGAAAACGTTATTTTTCAACGGAAAAGAAAAAGTTAAAAAAAAAACTCAAAATGAGTTTTATTTTATGAAGGAATAATAAAACTCTCTTTTTAGAGGTTTCATCTAACCTTTTATTTTTCCGTCAAAAAGTAACAGTTAAAATCTGATTAATGATCATTTTTGCAAGATCATCACAGATTCTGTAAGAGCTCTCCAAGACAATTAATTTGGTATATAACATTATAAATGTCTATCGACTCTAATACATACATACATACATAACTGGCCTTTACAACCCTCTGTCAGGATTACGGCCTAGCTTCAGGCAGCACTCATGTTTTGTGTGTAAATTTTTATCCATGTTCAGTTCATTTCCGTACACATTTGTGGCATTGCGAAGCAATTGCAATGCAGTTTCTTCTGGTTTAATCTGTTCTGTTTCATTCTTTTTTTTATATACAGTATGTCAATAATGAGTTTGCACATTAAAAATAACAAGCATTTATTTACATTCATTTGTAATTTAACCCTAGACGCACTTACTTATTTTTAATACACTAAGGACTTTCTTCGTCGAATCGACGAAGTTTGCTTTTGCTCTGGTCCTGATCACATCCAAACCGAGTAAACTTAAAAAAGTTTGTTTATTTAGCCAGAGAATTTAGTTTTTATTTGTTGAAAATAGAGGTTTGTGTACAATTTAAAAACTTGAAACTAAAACACAAAATTATAAAATCTCGATTTTGAAAAAAAGCGTGAAGGAAAATATAATAGTAAAGGTGGTTTTACACTATCCCACTGAGTATAACAAAAACTCAAATAAAATGAAAAAATATGTCAAATTAGAGAAACCCTATTGAATATACAACTCCGTTTGTAGTTGACTGAACACATCACATGAATGCTTACGGGCATTACTTTTTCTTTTTTTGGCTTGGCTTGGTTTTTGAAAATCTAACGCCAAGTCAGTCATCACCACGCCTTGATACCAATAAGATCAATATCAATAAAATCATTTTTAAATTGTTTAAGTATAATCTGAACAAACGTTTTTTTATTAATCCCAATTGGCTATCTTATTTGACAAATATAATAGTGTGAAAGCAATTTGTAATGAATTGTCAAAAAATACGGATAGAAATTTGACAGTCGTATGGCTCTCATCATTTTTAAAAATTTCTCTAAGCCATTAGATTTTTCTTTTTATCAGAGTTGCTTTTTTACGCAAATATAAGAAAAAATCAGGGTTGGGAAACTGAAAATTTTTAGCCATTTTATCCATAAAGCACCTTAAGTAACTCAGGTAACAAAGTTTTTAAAATAAATTAATTAAATCACAATAGGCACGGAGATCAATTTTGAGTTCTTCACAGAAGAGTTTTTGGCATCTTGCATCTTGGTCATTCCTTCTTTTTTATATTTACAAGAATTTCTTCTTCACGTTTAACCATATATCTTAATGATGTACAAATATTTTGACGTGTGGTTGTCTTAAAGTAGAAACCTCTAGTATTCTATTTAACGTATATTTGATCAGAGTAAAATGTAGGTTTTTCATAAAATTTACACGAATTAGAAGTTCGTTTCTTATCCAAATATAATGTGTGTATTCTATAAACTGTTTAATTCAAGACATATTAAACATACAAAAAAATATTTATAAATTCATATTATATGAGCTGCTAAAATTGAAAAAGTTACACAAAGAACTTTCTTCGTCGTTCCGACGAACACAACAATGAAAAAATAAACCTTACACACAATTAATCGGCCTGCACTTGAGCGCTCTTGAGCAGGTTAATGACCACTAAAGCTATATAAAATATGAGCAAATCTTAGTGACCAACTAAGGAGTAAAATCAAAATTAATGAACTGTGTTCGTCGATTAGACGAAGAAAGTGCATCTAGGGTTCAGAGTTGTAAACGAATCATTCATTTTTGAATTAATTCGTGAATCATTCATGCAATGAATTGGAAAAATTTTGAATTAATTATTTTCCCCAAAAAACGAATTGAATTAAATTTGAATCAATTCATTTGAATTAAGCGAACATGAATTGCAATTCATTTTCAATTCAAATGAATTGGTAAAAAGAATTGCAATTCATTTCCAATTCATTTGAATTGAATTGATTTTGAATTAATATAAATGAGTTAGAACAAATGAATTGCAATTCATTCCCAATTCATTTGAATTGATTTTGAATTAATTGAAATGAGTTAAAATATGAATTGCAATTCATTTTACCAATTCATTTGAATTAACTCGAAAAATTAATTTGTTATACATTTCCAATTGCAATAATGCAAAAGCATCACCCTTTTTATAAGTACTTCTATTCTGTACTTTATCTATATCTATTACTTTTAATCCAAGTATTTATTACTTATTTATAATAATTCTCTTTGTTACATTTATTTCATAAGTAGTACTTGAAGGACCAAACTCCAAACACCAAGTTTACTTCAATTGAATGCAATTCATTTTTGATTTGATAAATTTGAATTACAAGTTACTTTTCTAATTCATTTGAATTAATTCCAAATCATTTTAATTCAAATGAATTAGAAATGAATTGCGATTCTTTTTACCAATTCTTTTGAATTAAAAAATGAATTGCAATTCATTTTGCCTAATTCAAATGAATTGCAACTCATTTTGCCCAATTCATTTGAATTGGAAATGAATTGCAATTCATGTTCTCTAAATTCAAATGAATTGATTCAAATTTAATTCAATTCTTTTTTTTGTTGAAAAGAATTAATTCAAAATTTAGCTAATTCAAATGAATTGAAATCAAAAAAGAATGATTCATTTACAACTCTGCTAGGGTTAACAGTACTTTTATTACCAAAAATTTATTTATTTTATAGCTATCTATACCAAATTTATAGGTGTTTACAGGGATCGTGTAGAAAAAAATCTTGGAATCAGTTTAAAACAAGAAAGTAATACAACAAAAACTAATTTATACCTCATTTTACACTGTCAAGAAACTCTTTGTACAAAAATGATTTTTCAATTTTGGCTTTAGTGAAAACATTTAAAATTTGGCTTTATGTTATTTAAATACTTTGTATGGAAAGCCTTAACTTCTATAGCATACTATAAACGATTTTTCATTGAACATATTCATTTCTTTAGGTCATAATTCTCTGGTATTTTCTGCCACTCTTCTAATACTGTTTTTAAAGCCATAGAATCTCAATAGGATTGAGATCGCGACTTTGAGAGCCGGTGTGTCGATGATGTGACAGCAGTTATTTAACAGGCACATGTGTACCAGGTGTAACTTATTTTTTGCGTCTATATCTTGTTAAAACTTTAGTTTGGGTTTGTGACACCTTTAAGTCCAAAATTCTGCGAAATATATAAATGGTGGTCGTGGTAAGTTTTTGTTTTAGTGAAAACTTAACTCAGGATTACTACGAACATTTAAAAAAGTTAGCCAAGTAGGTGCTGCCGTTCTCAGATTTTAGGTAAATCAAAATGTGGGTGTGGTCAATTTTTCTTTTCGTAAAAACCTAAGTTAGACTATGACGAACTTTTAGTAAAAAAATGTTTCCCAAAATCTGTCCAGCCCTTCTCAAATAATGCAATTACCAGTGAACGACATTTGATTTTTATTTATATAAATAGATTTTAATTTCAGTTAAATTTTTTTTATAAAGATTCAAACAATTCTCTCGTTTTTTTTTTCGCTCTAAAGAAGTACAGTTTTAATTCCCCACAAACATTTCAATACTAAATTCGTAACGCAAAATAGACCACTCGGCTTTTTTAACCTGTTAAACGTATCACACAACGGTAAAGGTACAGTGTAATTAATGTATGCATAAAATAACGTAACGAAAACTAGTACATAGTTTGATTAATTATTTATATCAAAACATATCATGAAATATGCGTATTTGTGTGGGTGAAAAAACACGTGAGAGGAGTACAGCATAATCAAAAAATGTACAAAATTCTAAGAAAATTACCAAATGAAAACGAAATTTTATCGTTTGTAACGACACGTTTGCGCTTAAATGCCGGGGTAGCTCAGCGGGTCTAGTTTCGAGATATAAAAAGAACACAATTGGTTTTCGCTATCGTATCGGCTACAAACATCCACCAGAGAATACTACAGAGTCAAAAGGTCTAGGTGCTGATGGCGGCTCTATTCTTCTGTTAAAGAAGATTGGTACAATAGCAATTAAACATGACACACATATACTGGAGCTCTCAACGCGAAACCTAATGATTCCAGATATATATCTGGAAAGTTACGAATATAATTCTGAAACCATATAATCTCGCTACAAATGGAGAATCAGTTTCCCAAAGGTTTTATAATGACTACTGTTAGCATTCCTATAAGAGCATTTCCAGCTTAGCGCTACAACATGGCTTTAGAGAATCACATAGCACAACTACGTTTTTGAATATGATAACTACCCAAATAGCAAATGGCCTCAATCAGGGACGTCCGCACAAAGCTTTTAATACGATCACGCCCTGAGGCGTTTGCTGAGTTCAAAAATCAAAGATCACGTTATCGGAATTTTAAAATGTGCGGCCCTCAAGCAGGAGTATTATCACCAATACTTTTCAATATTTATGTTGTCACTCTTCCCGCACCTCCTCA
Source organism: Metopia argyrocephala (assembly GCA_963576795.1). Lineage (NCBI taxonomy): Eukaryota > Metazoa > Arthropoda > Insecta > Diptera > Sarcophagidae > Metopia > Metopia argyrocephala. The sequence goes on from OY756208.1 coordinate 112,845,148, forward strand.
GAATATTTTAATGGTTTCATACAACCACGATTGTTCCATTTACTCATCGGGCGTAAATATAATATAATATAATATAATATAATATAATATAATATAATATAATATAATATAATATAATATAATATAATATAATATAATATAATATAATATAATATAATATAATATAATATAATATAATATAATATAATATAATATAATATAATATAATATAATATAATATAATATAATATAATATAATATAATATAATATAATATAATATAATATAATATAATATAATATAATATAATATAATATAATATAATATAATATAATATAATATAATATAATATAATATAATATAATATAATATAATATAATATAATATAATATAATATAATATAATATAATATAATATAATATAATATAATATAATATAATATAATATAATATAATATAATATAATATAATATAATATAATATAATATAATATAATATAATATAATATAATATAATATAATATAATATAATATAATATAATATAATATAATATAATATAATATAATATAATATAATATAATATAATATAATATAATATAATATAATATAATATAATATAATATAATATAATATAATATAATATAATATAATATAATATAATATAATATAATATAATATAATATAATATAATATAATATAATATAATATAATATAATATAATATAATATAATATAATATAATATAATATAATATAATATAATATAATATAATATAATATAATATAATATAATATAATATAATATAATATAATATAATATAATATAATATAATATAATATAATATAATATAATATAATATAATATAATATAATATAATATAATATAATATAATATAATATAATATAATATAATATAATATAATATAATATAATATTTTTTTTTTTTTTTCTGCGGTGAGGAGGAAAAATGTCTAACACATCTTCAGGGTGTCATCACACCAGCTGGTATGTGGGGATTGCACCCACTAAAAAACCCCCTCTTAGGGCATATTCCCATCCTGGGACCACTTTCGTATTGCTTCAGGATGGTGCCCTACTCTGTTCTCATTATCTGGTAGATTGACCTATGTCTAGGTCCCGCTTTTTGGATCGTAGAAGGCCTTCTGCAAACGTCGCTACGTATTTCCACTTCTCTAAACTTGTACACATCACCTCCGTAATGTTCTCTACCGTGACACTGTTAACTTGCAAGTTTCTTAAAAGTATACCCCTTTCATTTTCCCATCTCGAACATTCGAAAAATGTATGTTCTGCATCATCTATGCAGTCATCAGCATAAATGCAGTATGGACTATCAGTTTTCCCCATTTTGTATAAATAATTCTGGAAGTAGCCATGTCCAGACAGCAGTTGCGTAAGATAAAAATTTGTCTCTCCTTTTGCGTTTTCCATCCAAAAAACAACGTCAGGAACAAGCCTTGCTGTCCATCTTCCTTGTGTTCCACTGCTCCATCTGATTTGCCACTCGCTTAGTATTCCTGCTCTCGTTTGAGAGCGGTTTATCTCCTGGCCATTTCTGCGAGTATCCCATAGAATTTTCTTTTCCTTAGCCAATAGGTCTATTGGTATTATTCTACCTATCACTAGAATTGCCGCTTCTGAGACGGTTCGATATGCAGAGGATACACGAAGTGCAGCCGTGCGCTGTACCCTGGCTAGGATCTTCCTCCTGCATTTCTCTTGTAATGAGTCTGCCCATAGCTCACAGCCGTACATTAGCACCGAGTTAATAGACGCCATCATTACTCTTCTTTTGCTCTGTAAAGGTCCACCTATATTTGCCATTAGCCTACCCAATGATGCAGCGGTTTTGGATGCTTTTGTTGCTACATACTTTAGATGAGCATTATAGTTCAGCCTGGAATCCAGCCGCAAGCCGAGGTACTTTATTGAATCCTGCGTTATGATTTTCTCTGTCAGAACTTGCATCTCCACTTTTAAGGGTATGTGCTTTCTCGTAATAAGCAGAAGCTCAGTTTTTTCCGTGGCCAGTTTGAGCCCGCGCGAGTCAAGCCATGTTTTTGTTCTTATCATGACCTGGTTTAATTTCCTCTGCACATCTTCTATGTTTCTTCCAGGGATAACTGCGGCTATGTCATCAGCGTAGCCGACAAGATATGTTTCCGGGGGCATATCTATGTTAAGAACTTCATCATAGCTTATGTTCCACAGGTCTGGTCCCAGAATTGAACCTTGTGCCGCTCCTGATGTAATTCTCATGGTATGCTGCTTGCCTGCGGAAGTGTAAATAAGTTCTCGGTCTCTCAGATAACTCTTAATGATGTTGATGATGTATGCTGGACATCTGAAGTTCGTTTCAAGTGCATAGATCATATCTGTCCATCTAGCACTGTTGAAAGCATTTCTTATATCTAGCGTGGCTAGTAGAACAATTCTCCTTGAGTGATGATTTCCTGCTTGTGCAACTTTTACTCCATCGATAACGTCTTGGATTGCTCCGATTGTCGACTTTTTCGGTCTAAATCCGTGCTGCCTCTTGGAGAGTCCACCCGAGTTTTCCAAATATTGCTGTATTCGTGGCTTCAAGAGCCTTTCAAGGAGCTTTCCTGCGGTGTCGAGCATGCACAGTGGGCGATATGCAGACGGAGCCTCAGGATTTCCTTTCCCCTTGCTTACAAGAACCAGGTGCTGACGCTTCCAGATCTCTGGAAAAATGCCGTCCCTTAAGCATGCGTTGTACATGTTGAGAAGTAAATCGGGGTATCTGTCTGCGATAATCTTTAGAACTTCCGCCGGGACACCATCAGGTCCCGGAGCCTTCTGATTCTTAAGCGAAGAAGCTGCAGCTATTAATTCCTCCCTAGTGAATAGCGGTGGCGTTGCCTCGACCGGTAATATATTGTCATCTCTATCTTCATGTGTGGGAAAGAGAGAGTGTACGATGTTCTCCATCACGCGTTCTGAGAGCTCTGGAGTTGGTGTCTGAGCGCCAAGCTTTTTCATCACGATCTTATACCCGAGACCCCAGGGGTTATTATTGAGATCGTTTCTAAGTTCTTCCCATTTTCTCTTCTTGCTTATCTCGATAGCCTTTTTAAAGTTTTTCTTAGCGTTACTAAAGTCGTTTGCTTCTTCTGTAGCGTTTCCGTTTCTCCTAGCTCTCGTGTATTTTCGTCTGCATTGTAGGCAAATTTTTCTGAGCTTAGCAATTTCATCGGTCCACCAGTAAGCTGACTTTTTTTGGAATTTAGATCCAATTTTCTGCATTGAGGCATTACATGCTTCCTGAATACTTTGCATAGTGGTTCGTACTAGTGTTCTGGCGTCCGACGAAAGGTTTTCCGGGCTTATAGCGCGCTCTATGTGACAGAGAAAAGCGTCTGTGTTCAACTTGTTCAAGTTCCACTTTCTCGTGCTTTTAGCTTTAGTTCTGTTAGTAACAAGGCTAGGTACTTCCACTGTAAAAGTAATATAATTGTGGTCACTTCCTGTGAACTCTTCTAAGACTTTCCAATTTAGTATCCTATTTGATATTCTCTCGGAGACAAGGGTGATATCTGGTATAGTCCCTTCGCATCCCGGTCTTCGAAAAGTGGGAGTGCTTCCGGTATTTGCGATAGTGAGGCCCATTCTTGCCGCCATGTCAAGGACATATCTGCCCCTTGCATTCGTTGTGTCTGAACCCCATTCAATTGCCTTGCTGTTAAAATCTTCTCCGATTACAGTTGGAATATCTCCAAGATCCAAGCCTTTATCTTCTATACCGTTCAGTTTCTCCGAGAAATTCTCAATGTTATCACTTGGTGTTAGGTAGCAGCTAAATATTACCATATCATTGATTTCAATCCAGACAAATCCGTTTCCTATACCTTTGTTCTTCACTGAGTAGGCTCTGTATTGGGGGATCCATATTGCTGCTGTTTTTGAGGTATCCTCTAACCAAAAACCATTCTTTGAAGTCAAATACTGCTCGCTTATAATTGCCACATCGGCTTCCTTCTCCAGCATGATCTGGTCCAGCAAAGCGTTTGCTGTTTTACTCCTGTGAAGGTTTGCCTGAAGTACCCTCATTTAATTGGTTTTCTTCCCACTTATCGAGCATCTACTCGAACCGGGGATATGTTGAACGTCGCTCAGGCCTCCTGCTATGCATAGACAGCATTTCGGTTTATTTTTGCATTCCTTTATTCTGTGATCGGTTTCACCACATTTAATGCATTGGTTTTTCCTATCGGGTCCTTTGCATTCCCATTGATTATGTCCCGTATCGAGACATTTGAAGCATCTCCTAGTTCCAGAGTGAAGCCTCATTCTGCAGTTTATCCAGCCAATTTTAATTCTGCCATTTCTTAGTAATATGTTCGCGTTCTCATCTGAAATACTAATCATAGCTCTCTTCTGCTCTCTATGGTTTGGCGCACTGATGGTTATTTTGAAATCCTCTGCTGATTCTTTTAGTAAACCCTTGATTGCCTCAGATACTTCTTCGCTAGTTGTATACGAGTCTAGGTCTCTGATTTCGATGGTAACTTTCGGCGTTAGTTCCACAGTCTCCGCTGTATCGAGCAGTGTAGACCTGATGGCGTCAGAGAGTTTACTATTGACCTTTTCACCTTTATCCAACTCCAAGAGAATTGCTCCGGCTTTAGTTTTTCTTATTGCCTTAATTTTGACACTCGATTCTTCCGGCTTAATCTTACTTCTTAAGTTCTTAAGCACTTCGCCATATGTGTGACCCTCTCTTGGTTTAATTAGCATGGCATCGGATTTCTGTTTCGTTCTAGGAAGTTTGTGGTTTCCATCGTTTTTCGCCTTAGGAGCCATCTCTTTTTGCTTCTTGTTCTTCTTTGTTGTCACTGTTATCCAACTTTCTATTTTTCCGTCTCTTTTGTGTTTCTTACCGGTGTCGTTTACAGCTGGGCTAGACGCCGGTCTTTTGTTAGACGTAGGTACTTCACCATTTTCCTCATTAGCCATTTCATGTTGTGTTTCCATGCTTTCAGATGAACTCACCACTTTATTGCGAGACCGCTGTTCCTTTTCAGCTAGTTTCCAGCTTCTCCTGTGATTTTCGATAACATCAAGGAGTTCATCAAGTTCGGATACTCCATTTTTTATATCCATGCTGATGTTTTTCTGTTTTAAGAAAGCTAATCTCATTTTGCCGAGCACAATTTTGCATTTTTGCAGACTTTGTTCCTCGGCAGTTCTTGCCTTGCAAATAAGCTCTTCTCTTGGTGACATCTGGGATTGTAAAATCGGTTCGGGTTGTCCTCGTGGTGTACTTATACTCTCCTGTTCTCTAGAGGGATCTTTCGATGTAGTCTTCAGACCGCTACAACCGACTTCAGACTGGGTTTTTTGGGGTGTTCCTCTGGTCTCCTTCATTAAATTAGAAGGTGGAGTGTTGACCGGTGACTGCACACTTTTCAAGCAATCTCGGATTGCTGTGCCGATCGCGTGTGCCTGGGAATTTTTTGGCGTTTCGTCCGCTTTCGGACACATCATCCTTGCAGAGTTGGGCTGCAATCTTCCACTTGCTTCTTCCTTCGTGTTTAATAATAGTTTTAGGTTTTTAATAGTTTGACTAGTATTATTTTCACATAAACCTACAAAACCATTATTTGGGTAAATAATTTTCTATAAATGAGCACAGATATAGAAAGGTGAGATAATTTCCTTTAAAATAAGCCCTCTTCCAGCGTTGCAGGTCAACTATTCACCAATTGCAATGAATACTTCCAAAAAAATAGCATTATTTTCGGATGACCTGAACACCAAATTTTCTCGTAAAAAACCGGAAGCTCGATTTTGATTTTAGAACCATGGTTTCTTTGGGAAAAGTTCTTAGAATTTCTCGTAGATTACGACCTTGCTATACGCTTTGTTACGTTTTTCGGTCCCGAACAAATTGACCCACCCTAATGTACATGCATACATACGTATATGTTATACTTTAACTTAAATAAAGGGCAGTCTAGACCAGAGGTGGGGAACCTGCGGCCTCCGCGAGGTTCTAGTGCGGCCCTTTGCCACCTAGTACAAAATAGTAGAATTCGTTTCAAACAACTATTGTACATTAACGCCATGACAGTTGCGCGAAAAAATTATTTAGAAGGAATATTGGGAATTACAAAATTCTAGAATTTTCAGGTAAGTGAAAAATTATTTATTCGGAGATTTCAGAATTTCAGAAATCAATTATGATTTTTTCAGAGTATTGCCGAAATGTTGGTTTTATATCCAAATAAACAATTTTTCACTTTACTGAAAATTCCACAAAGTTTATGTAATTTACATATCTAAAAAAACGAATAATGTTCTATGTACTATTAATTTGAAAATAAATTAAAATTATAAAACACTATTTACAAAATTTGTCATACATAGTAAGCAATGGCCGCAGTATTTTAACTGTGCGAAGGTAGCACAATCATTAGTCTTTTAATTGAAGGCTGGTATGAATGGTTGGATGAAATATAAACTGTTTCACTTAAATATTTTTATAAAATATTTAATTTTTTTGCCAAAAAGCTAAAATATTTTTAAAAGACGAGAAGACCCTATAAATCTTTATATAAACTATTTTATAATTTTTTAGAACAATTTTATTGTAAAATATTTATATATTTTATTGGGGTGATATTAAAATTAATAAAACTTTTAATTAAATAAATCATTAATTTATGAATAATTGATCCATAAATAGTGATTTTTTTTAATCAAGTTGTTTGCAAAAAAATTTAAATTAGCGCTAGCAGCGCCAACTACCTTGTCTAAGAAGTAAACATAACTTGGTTTCAGATCTCCCATTTGAGTGTCACACCTTGCTTTAGCTTCTCTGACTCGCATCTCTCAACGCTTCCCTGTTGAATAATTTATCATTTTTCAAAACATTGCTTGTGAAAATAAAATATTCGATGAATATGTAGGTGTTTTGGATTGTTTAATAGAAGAGTATACTAATATATTCTCTGATTTTAATGAGCACACTCCTGCTATGAAACTGGCATTTGAACCACATTTAATAGATAGATCCGAGGCTCCTTCAGAACCACAAATGGAATTTAATAGATTTAACGCTGAAAAGGATCCCATATAAATCCGGAAAAATGCTGTTGAATATCCATGTCTTCGAGAACATGCTCGCCGTTTACTTTCCTGCTTTGGAAGTACCTACTGTTGCGAGACAATCAGGGCAATTCCTATTCTCGCTTTCACCTGAAATACGCTCATAGAGTTTATTTTTTAATTCTACAATACGTTAGGGATGAACAACTTGAAAACATAGGTTTTTTTTTCAATTTCTATATGTTCCAAAAAACGGTTTCACCGTCACAACCAGTCCTTTTTCTTCGTCAAAAATTTTGCTGAGTTTTACATAAACAATCGGAAAAAATATATCATGCATTAAAGAGAAGGCTTTTTTTGCCGAATTTTGCTAGAAGTAAGTCTATTAAGAAGAAAGCATGAAAAATTAATATATAAAAATTTGTTTTCTAAAAAAAAGTACTTGGTTAACTTATTAGAAAATGATTTTTGCAATATTTAAGGCTAAAAGACAAACAACGTCAGGTCAATTTAAATTCATGGATGATTTTATTATGGAACATAAGGGCATTGGAAGATGAGTCAGCCCATTACGACCAGAAGATCAAAATGCTTTACGGAAAGAAATTACACAAAATGTTAATATAAATGTCCCTCCTGCTAGAGATGTAGCAGGATGGACAAAGGTAAGTGGATCTAATCAAAGGCTCAAATTTGAATTCTACTTCCAATTATTGACTACATGTGAATATGTGTTGTGAAATTTCTTTAAAATTTCATTTGGAAATGACTTTTCATATCTCCAAACTGGGTAATAGCAATATCCGCACACATCCTAAATTTAAAATATTTAATTCCTAAGGTCTGGCGAGACCAATACAAAAAGCAAACTGGTAATAAATAAACAGCAAATGGAGGCCACAGGTGAAGGTCTAAACAAAACCATTGCGTTAAATGATTTGGAAGAGGCAGTGTTTACTATTAAATTATAAAACATCCGTGAAAGGTGTTTCAAATGTAAATTCACTTGGAGTATTTGAAAAACCGAAAGCATTAGAAGAAGGAGTTAGTTTAAATATCAATAACAGTCCTGCTAAAGAGCCTGTACCTAAAAAAAAAAGAAAAAAATTGAACAACCGAATTTTTTGCAGCAGCAATTAGAAGAGTTTTATGAAAATTACCAGCCTGTTTTTGGGACACGAATGGTTTTTGACATTCGTCTTTTTATATGAGAAACACTAACAAATTTGAGTGTTTTTGTTGTTGTTTCACATATAAAAAGACAAATGTCAAAAACCATTCGTGTTCTTAAAACAGGCTGTACGTTACCTTAAAGAAAGAATTGAGATATCTTAAAAAAATAACTGAATGGGAAGTATTCTTTGAATTATTTCTGATGTTTGTATTTTGTAGTAAAAATTACTTCTTACTATTGTAGTTATAGGACTTCATCATCTAATAAAATTTGAAAAAGCCATTCGGGAATATTTTTAGGGTAGTACGAAGATTTTCTAAATATTTTTGTATTAAATTTTATGTTTTTTACATGTATTTTTATTTAATCAAATAATAAAAATTAAATTTTAAGCAGTGGTGACAAAAATACGACAGTTGTTGTCGATAATTCATCACACGTATTTAAGAATGTATAGAATTTTAGTTGCCGAAAGTGAATGGTCGCATTCGACAATATAAAGAAAGTATTCCCGAATTTCCCTGAATATTTTTTCTCATGTCAAAAATAAAAACAAATTAAAGCTGTGTGTTACGAAGCTTGATCTAAATATACAATTACTGTCAAACAAAATCAAAGCCAAATAAGTTACGAACTTCGTAAATAACGAAATATGTTTTACTGTATTTTTTTATAATTTTTTTATATAATTCTAAATGTATATCCTATTTAAAATTTTGTAGTATTATTATTTATTTTTCTAAATAAATTGTTAAATCTATAGAAAAACTATAATAATTTCACAAAAAGTCACTTTCTTAGGTCAATCAGCTTATGCGGCCTCTCGTATTGCTGACTAATTTAAATGTGGCCTCTAATGGTAAAAAGGCTCCCCACCTCTGGTCTAGACTGTACAAAGTCTGAGAGAAAATATGAGATTCTATACAATTTTTTAAAATGAGTGTAAAATTCGTACTAAAAACCTTTTTCTGTTTACACTTTTGATGTAATAATACAAAATATTAACATTATTTATGAAAAAATAAATGCAATAATAAAAATTTCATTAAATATTTGCCGAATTCACAAGACCTTTGTATCGTTGTTTTAGACTGCAACAGTGTATGCATGTTGTTAGTAGTAATTTGCGTGGAAAAATTCTGTACATGTTTTGTTTTTCATGTGTTTTTAAAAAGTTGTTTGGGTTTCTATGCTATTAATGTAAAGTGAATTCCTATTATTAAAAAGAATAATAATATAATAACTTTATTGACCTCTTTTTTAAATAATAATAAATCTCTTTTTCTTCAGGAATTTTGAAGACGCTACACGAAGGGGCAGCGAAATATTGAAAATAAATAAATATTTAATATTAATATAAAAAGACCTTAAACTCGGAAAAAGAGATTTATTATTATAAAAGGAATAATAAAAATACAAAAAATTTTATTTATTGTCGACAGCAATTTGATTTTTGGCGTTTTCGATACAACGTAAAATATTTTTGAAATTATTGATTATGAAAAACATACAAAGCAGAATAAAGTTGTATTTTATTTTCTTTTAACAAGAAAAACTTACTTTGCAAATTTATATTTTAACTTTTATTACTCTCTTCTTTTTTTAGGAACAATATATGGAAGTTGTAAATCCTTTCATTTTAAAGAACAAAGAGCGTATGATTGTTTTCCTAGATCAATTATCTATGGTTACTGATCCTACAGCGCCGCCTGGCAGGAATTCTGAACAGAATTCTAATCAAAATAATCAAGATACTGGTAAATTTTGTTTAATTTTCTTTTTATAAAAATATTTTCAATATTTTCTTTCTCTTCCTCTCTCTCTTTCTTTTTGTTACGCCTTGTAAAATAAAAAGGACGTGAATTAGCCACTTTACATCATATATGTGTTTCATATTTACCGGAATTGCAAGAATTATCAAATATACTATCAATTAAAAAATTAGTTACTGTTACCGATATGCTTACAAAACATAAACTTAAATATCGTGAAATGATTAGTTAAGTTAACAGCGTAATAACACAAACAGAAACTTTTTTATATTAAGAAAGACATTTATATACACAGAAAAAAAAACTCATACAACTTTATAATATAAACTTCTATAATCATTAGGAAGATATAAGACATACCCCAAGAGTTTATTATTATTTTTTTTTTTTGTTTTTATTTTTCTTTTAAATTAATTTTTCAATTTCTTTAGACTATTGCGATTAAGAGTCACAAATACAATACGATATTACCTATATAAACCAAATAATTATTCTATTTCATATTACTTAACACTAAAACAACAACAATGAAAAATTTAACTGCCGTATTCATCAAAATATTCCGGTAAGTAATGAAAAACGATATCAATTCAAATTGAAAACGAAGCAAATTTCAAGTTGCTATAATTTGAAAATTCTTGCATATTTGGAATTCCTTTTTTATGCATTACTTTCTTACTGACTATTGCCTTGATTATTAAAATTTTAAAATAATTAAACATATAAGTTGTATATGACTTTGAATATACAAACGATTGACATTTCGATCGAAATCGTTTTTCATCACGTACAGGATTATATGCTTATTAAAGCCACTTTTACAAGGCATGTATTTGTCATCTGACATTTCCCTTATGTACATGTATGTTTGTATGTGTGTTATATCAAATTTGTACTTTTACAGATTTACTTTTAAACATATTAACATACTTATATTACAAGTATAAAAGACACTAACTGTCATCAAAGAAAACTCATTTTTCGTTAACACCCCGTCTATACGAGCCATCGATTTGGTAAATGTCAAAATTTTGTTCTAATTTGTGTTTGTTGTGAACACGTTTGGTTTACCAAATCATAATTTATAATCTTTCATCAAGTGAATTTCGTTTATTTCTGCGATTGAGAATGTAATAAAGATGGCGTCAAATTAAAAATGATAGTTTTTCGAACAATTGTTTTACCAACGATGATCGACAAATAACATGGGGATATATTTAGAGAGTTTACACGAGCTAAATCGCTGATTGAACAAAACTTTGTTTAAGGGCTTATCTCACAAGTATTGCATAGAAATTTGTTAAATATACCCCAAATAAACGTGTTAAATGCTTTATGAATACAGCAGTAAAATTTTTCCAATTATTTTAATTAATTTTGCTTTATTATATAAATTAAAAGTAATAACTACATACACATACTTACATACACATACATACATATGTATGTATTTTAAAGAAAAAGAAAATAATTGGAAAGTTTTTTTTAATTATGTGTTATTAAGAAATTGATATTTATTATTATTGAAGGAATGTGAATAATCGTTTTATTTATTTTATTTTTATTTTTTTTATAACGAACTAAAATTAAAAAAAAAAAAAAATTATAAAAATAAATTCTTTTTTAATTTAAATCTAGAATAAAAATATAAAAAAAAACTTGCAGCAACAATAAGTAATTTTTTTTGCTTAAAGTACGTTTCCACTTACTTGTTTTGCTATATATTTTTCGTGTTCTAAAAACTCAATTTAAAAATAGTTTTGCTTTAAAATATGTCGAAAATTTTCAGTTGCTCTTATGATACACATACGAGTAAAAAACGCTGATATGATCCATCCATTCAATGTGATTCACAAATTCGAAAAAGTGACATTCAGTAGTTTATAAAAAGGAAAAATAATTAAAAAAATATTATTTAAAATAATTGTCTAATTAATTTCTATTACAGCATAATGAAAACGCGTTAACGTTTAACGTTTTTTGCGCAAAACAAGTAGTTTCGGTTTAAGTGGAAGCGTACTATTACTCTCTCATTAATTGCAATAATTAAAAAACTGCAATAAGGAAATGTGAAAAAGGAAGAATTCAAATAAGATACGAGTATTTATAAAATTTGAAATTTTGTTCTATATAAGGTCGTTATGTTTTGAATTCAGTCAGATTCGAAAAAAGAGGTTTGAAAAATTTTTTGTAAACTAACTGACGTAATCATAAAAAATAAAATTGGTTTATAAAGTGTTTATTTGACATTCTTCTATGAAATAATTGTGATATGAGCCTTTAATAAACCTGTTTTATTTTTTGTGAACACGATAGTAAAAATGTATATACATATACATACATACATACATATATTATTTCCAGTGTATAGGCTATTGCTATCTGTTGCTACAAAAGTTTTATTAGAAAATGATTCTTTAATATTAATAAAAAAACAAAAGTTGCGTCTGCTTATTTTCTCTGCTTACAAGAAAAATAAAATGAAAGAGAAGTAACAGAATATACAAAATTGCATTTTAGGAAAGTACAATTAAAAACGCTCCCTCAAATCTTCATATTGTGTCTACATACATATCCCATATTCAATAATTAATACAAATTATTTAAGTCTCAATCACCCTTATTCTATTTGGCGTCGTCGATAGAAGGCAATTCCGTTTTTAGTCTTTTATTGCAGATTCCAGTTGGCAATATTGCCCTTTACCGATCACTGTTAATATATTTTGTAGTCGCCGTGGTCTAGTGGTTTGTGTGTTGGCTTACTAAGACTTGAGCCCTGGGTTCGACACCCAGCTCCGGCATCTTAAAAAAAAAGAAAAATGAAAAATAATATTTCTTTCGGCGACTAACTCTCAGCAGTCTTCTGGCAAATATTCTGAAAGTAATTAATTGCCATGAACCAGCTTCTCAAGTCTGTCGTTCGGAGTCGACATTAAAACTGTAGGTCCCGGTACTCATGGATTAAAATTTACACACACAACATGAGCGCTGCGAGAAACTAGGCCATAATCCTGACACAGAGTTTTAAAGGCCAGTTATATATTTATTTATGTTAATATATTTTTGGTACTCTGTAAGCAAAATTGACGTCGTTATTGTCTTTAATTGCCAATGATTTTTTCGCCATCATTTTTGGTGTTGCCTAGTGTTGTTCTTTGTTTTAAAAAATAGATACATATGGGCATATCCGAAAAAATGTCAACCAACAAAAAATTTTTAAAATTGATCAAAAATTATTCTTGATTATTTAGAGTAATAGGCTATATTTGTACTCTTACAAATATCATCATAAAATATTTTTCTGGCAGTCCATATTACAAAAATCAGGACTTAAGCTTCATCAACCTTACATTTTTAATATTTGGCCAAAATATGCATATTTTTTGGCTGCTGTTAAACAAGCTTTATTCAAAACACAGCTGCTCCATATTCGAAAAAGTTTTTTTTTGATTAGTTTTCTGCAACTTTATGAAAGAAGTGCTTTAAATACTCTAATGAAACATACTTAATAAAACTGAGTAAAGTTACGTCCACGCTTTGTAACGTCAGCAACGGAAAATAAGGGTTTTTATATATAACTAAGAAACTAAAAATTTTTTTGACACCACATTAACTATCCAAACAAAACTAAAAATGTGCTTTAAAGTAAGAAAAAAGAATTCTAAAATATACAAAAGTATGTTTCGTTTTTTAATATCAAATTTTGTAACGTCCGCAACGGTACCGATCTTTCCCAAAATTAAGTTCTGCTAAAAGTTGTTTTGTTTTCACAAATCTATAATTTTAAACCGCATACACTAATACTTATGAACGCATAAGAATTGAAGGGTTAAAGAAAATTAAAAAAAAATAATTTGAGAACACAGTAATCTTATTTTGAAGGATGCACACGATTTTTACAGACTGGACAAAAGTAATATCGATGGGGTTAAACTAATATACGTTACAGAAAACGATATAAAAACCACAACTCAATATCTAGGTGAGAAATGGCTAAATATAAAAAATATTACAGGCGTAAAATCTCATCATCACTTTTCTTCATTTAATGAAAATTTTATCGAAATGGCACGCACTGCAGTATCTCTTAAACATAAACTACAAGTTTAAAAAGAAAAATAAAACTTATATTTTTTGAAAATAAACACAAAAATATTATTTTATTTATATGAGTAGGACAGTAGTCAAAAATGCAACGTCCGCAACGTAACGTCCGCAACAAATATAAGACAAAATTGTGAATAAACTAACAATTATTTTTTTGCCTCGAAAGTGGGTTTGATATGCTTAAACATTCCTCTCTCTTTAATGTATTTGGAGTCTTTTTTGTTTATACTGTAAAATTCGCTAAAATTTATGAAAGTTTGCATTGATCTCCACAACGACTTCTGTATTGTGTAACGTCCGCAACGGCTATTTAAGTACAATTATATCGTAACTGATAAAACTCAGAAAATATTTGTAACTGCCATTTGAAAGTACTCTCAAAGGTCAACGTACCAATGTAGGTTACTTAAGAATATAACGCTCAGACCACCAACAGTATTCAAAAATATGCGTACGAACGTAACGTCCGCAACGCAGGATTAGCCCATATGTACCTATATAAAAAAGAAAAAGTGTAGTTGAAAAATACATTTAAATTAAAAAATTTCAGTTAATGTGCGGTTCTGTTTATTTGGGGCTATTATCTCGATGTGGGTTCCGTCCACACGAGCAATTACACCAGGAAATCCTGTTTTTTTTTCAGCTTTTGTCATACTAAATTTTGTCCACTGTGGACGAGCTATCTCTATGGCGTCCAGTGTTTCGGTCAAAATCTTCGCCACCATTGGCTGTGAAAGTCCCAGGTTAATATCGTTTCCAACCCCTGACCAAGAATCGTAATGTCGCTGCCAATTTTATGGTGTTTGGAAAGTACGTTGATCGAGTTAATTTTTTTAAATTGGGCTCTATGGTATCCAACACATATTTAAATAAGGCCTTATTTAGCGTGAAATAACTTTCAAATCTTAAACAATGTAATGAAATTAATAAAAAAAAACCTTGAACATGATGACTTTAAATTTACTTCTTGCTTCTCATTGTGCACGTAAAAAATGCACGACTTCAGCAGTCTCTTTTTCCACTACTATTGGAAATTGGTTTTAATTCCTTCTTCACTGGAGTTTGAATCAGAGAGGAAAAACATTTTTTTTAAATTGTAATTTTTTTTTTATATATTTTTCACGAAACTATTTTTTTTTACCAAACAATGAAAAAAATGAAAAAGCTGTCTCAAATATTAGAGATGTGTGAGGCAACGTCGTAATAAATTGATTTGATTAAATTGATGTTGCCGTTGTTTAAAATTGCTATTGCCTTAAAATTGGTTTGTTATTGCCGACGCCAAATAGAATAAGGGTGAATAATTTCACAAATTTCTCGTGTTTAATCGTACTCAGATTCTTAGTCAAAATATCAGCTGTCATCCCAACGGTAGGAATGTATCGAAACTCGATTTGATTGGCCTTAACGACATCTCTGACATGTTAGTACTTTATGTAGATGGATATACATATGTATTTATATCTTCCATGGAATACTGGATTGTCAGAAAGATAACTAATTTAAAGCAAAACTCTTCTCAAATAAATGGCTTTTTTGCTGCTGTCGATTAAGCTAAAAATGTTGCTTCTGTGCTGCTAAGTGTAATATTAGGCTGTTACTCTCCCAACTAAAAGCACATCCAGCCAAGAAAAATGTATAGTTAGTATAAGATTTTCTGTCTTGAGGACAGTTTGCCCAATTCGCATTAACGAAACCGACAGGTGGTTCATTTTTACTGGAGTACTCTAGTCTAGGATTTCTTGTAGTTCGCAAATGTCGCAATATATGCTTAACTGCTTCTTCATCTTCAACATGGGGATCCTGATTTCGCTGTGTAAGTCTGCAAACTGAATGCAATATATCAGGAGTGTAATCGTCGGTTTCACTAGCTGTTTAATTTGATCAAGTCTTTTAGTTCGGCATCGCTGAATTCGTTATCGAACAACTCACATGAATTATTGAGATGATAATCGATGGATTTTTTTTTAGAATTTTCATTCGATATATGTGTTGCTATCTTTTATTTGTTTCATTGTTTATTCTAAAGAAAAAAATTTTTGTTTTATATGTACTCCCAAATGAAGGAATCGTGTGCTGCTCTTCCGTATTTTAGGTCTATTGCCAGTATTTTATATTCATGGTCATAAATCTGGAAACAAAATATAAATTCTTACACAGTAATTCTCAAATTACTTTTAGCAGGGTTAAAATAAACTCACTTTCATGGAATTTAGACTCTTCTGCTAAAAAGCATGTGTTCGTTATTGAAAGGTTTCTGCAAGGCAATGTACATCCCATCACGCATCCTATAACTAAAAAATTGTGTATATTAAAATGATTTTTTTAAAATTAGTTAAAAATATACCTACTGAAATCTTAAATTTTGCAATAAAACATGCCATAAAACTGCCTAACTGTTCGCGTTTGAAAACAATGATTTTAGGGCACAGGCTTGCTTGCAACATTTGCTGACAGTGCTTTGACACCTGCCAACTAAATATTTATTGCCAATTACGCACTGAAACCTACCATCAACCAGAAGAGAAAGAGTTGATGCAAGCTGTAGGTGTGGTGGTACTGCTAATAAAATGTGCCCAGTAAATTATAAATCCTTAAGTAGATACTTAAATGCATCTTTTGTCCCTCTAAACCGCCTCTTAAAACTGCAGAGGTATATACAGTGGTTCAAACAATTGACCAAGAGTTTGCATGTCCTATGTTCAAATGCTTAACAACTTCAAAACTACTTATCCGATCTTGTTCATGAAGCACTTATTTTTTTGTTATTGTGTTTTCTTTTAAATGGGTGCATTAGGAGAACAGTCTATGAAACCGTTATATTTTTATATTCAAGACCACCAATACCCCGATTTGCGTCGCTTCAGTTTGCGTCGCTTCGAAGTTGCGTCTTATTTTAAGTTTCTGGAATTTCAATGTTGAGTCGTTTTTGTTTCAGTTTGCGTCACATGGCTTCGAAGTTGCGTCGTAAATACTTCGATTTGCGTGGTTGATATGAAAATGTTTTTACAAAGTTAAAGCAAAAAGAGGGGATTTCCCGTATAGTAGAAAGCAAACTTGCAGGTGTGCATTGTTTACATGTTAAGCGTAGTTATTAGTTTCGAATTATAACAGTGGTCTTCACAATTGTTATATTTGTATTTTAATAAAATCTGTCATTCAAAAAATAATAAGAAAATATATTGATTGAAAAACCCTTTTTCTAAGCTAAAATGTTTAAAACCTGTATTGACTAAACGAAAATCAAATACGTAAACAATTGAAAATTCTTCTTCAGTTTGCGTCTCATTTTTTCAGTCCCAATTAGCGACGCAAACCGGGGTATTGGTGTAAATAAAAAAAGTGAATGTTGTCAATTCTTTGTGTTAAATTTTTCTTTATCATTAAAACATTTTTTAAGTTACTGTATGTCTATAGTAATAATATGCGATTGATCCTATCGTTAGTTTCTTCTACTTCATCTGTTAAGTACAGTGGGTTCTTGTTTAATTTATTTTTTTTTCATTTAATTTCGTATTGATTTTATAAACACGTTTTGATTCGGTACTCATGAATAAAAACTAACCCACGCAACATGAGTGCTGCGAGAAGCTTAGCCGTAACCCTGACACATGGTTGTAATGGCCAATTATGTATGTATGTATGTATGTTTTGATTCTCTTACAAAGAAGAAAATAATTTAGTACAGTTTTATAATTTACGTATCGATAGCCATCGAATGCCACGATTAGGTCATTCGTACGGCATCGAAATTTTATTCGATACGTTCACTAGTTCGATTACAGAAGCTACTATTAGTCCCGAGTACTTTAGGGTTCCTATCAAAGATTATTATTATCACAGGGTTTAAATTCCATTTTTCTAATTACTTCATCAAGTGTTAGTTTCAGGAATGTCCAGGCTGCTTCACGCCGTATATTGCCCTCTTTAAATACAATAATTGTGATGAATGACTGTCTCCTCTTCGTATAAAGCGCAGTTGATATATCTAAATGGTATAGATGTAATCTTTTTTCTGCAGCTAAAGCAAATATAATTCTTATGCTGGAGTAACGTAATACTGAGAAAAATGTCTCATCATAGCTCACACCGAATTCCTGGTTACATCCTTTAGCTCCCAAATGGACCATTAAGCTACCGCGACGCACGTCTTTCGCCATTAGTACAATTTTTTACCTTGTAGTTGTTGTAAATAAAACGCCTTTTATTTGTGACCTGCTTCAGCAAAAGTTCGTTATTTATTAAAAAAAATTTCTCATAAAGATATTAAGCGCGGGTAAATGCTTCTAGAAAAAACATGGTTGTTATAAAATAGTATGAAATAAATGTTATGAAATAGTATCACATGTCAAGTCAATACTATGAGATAAAAATAATTTAATTGAATAAGATTCTATCTTAACACTCCTTCGCAATATAATTAATTTTTATGACTCGATAAGCCCAATGAATCTGTAAGTTTACAATATTTAATTTTTGATAACGACTTTGTAAAAATATCGGCTACCATATCTTCTGTTGATAAATGATAGTTTGATCTCGCATCAAATTTCTTGCATAGAAATATTTAACGTCTATATGTTTTGATCTAGAATTAATCTTCTCACACTCTAATAATTTCAAACTGCTCTGGTTATCCACATAAAGTTTTGGCGTAGAGTGTATTCCAAAATCATTCAAAAGTTTTTTCAACCAAACTGCTTCTTGACTTGCCTCTGTTAAAGCAACTAGCTCGGCTTCTGTTGATGATAGGGCCACTATATTTTGTTTCCTTGCAGCAAAATGAATTATCCCGGTTACCAATTTGAATACACAGCCACTTGTGGACTTTCGATCATTTACATCACCTGCAAAATCTGCATCAGTGTACCCCTCGAAGCATGTTTCATTATCTGTTCCAACACATAATTTAAATCCACGAGTTGTCTTTAAAATCGCATTACACCTTTGATTCTATTTTAACCCATTAACCGCCAAAATAAAACCAGAAGAGATAATTAACAAAAAAGTTTATTTTTTAGTTAATTTTATATAAAAATTAATACAAATCAACGAAAAAAGTTTTAACAGAGATAAGTAGGCTGAGTGGGATGGGTGTACTCAATTGAGTACAGCGGCGGCTTACAGGTGTAAATCTTCAAAACATCTTTTTTCGATGCATAAAGTTTTTGAACATTTTTTGCATTGCCAGCGAACTGTTGCATGACATAAAACACATCTTAGTTTTTGGGAGTAGTGACCTATACCATCTTGAGATAACCCCAGTACCAATGAAGATGAAGGTCGAGCTTTTGTTTGCACGTTTTGGTGTAAATAATACCTTGCAATGGAACGTCTAAGTAAAAGTTGGTCCATGTTATAGCTGTGACTTATAATATGTAATCTCCAAGCATTTTAAATGGCCGTATCTATAATATAGGTAAGCAAAACTCACCACCATTTCTAACCATGAATGGCTATTCTATAAAATGGAATAGACTGGTATAATTCATCTATTCCTCCCAGATGTTTATTGTAAGACTGAAATACTTTTGGAATACTGACATCAATTTTTTGCCGTTTTGTAGCAGATCAACGTTTGACAACTCCTAATTGCTCAATTGTATCATAATTTGTTGCCATTGTACATCGTTGGTCTCAGGTAGAAAGGCCCTAACTCTCATAATTTAAAATTTACAGGAGGAGGTAAAAATACAACAGATACTGTAATTATTAATATAAAACTTTTTATTAAATGCTGTACAATTACTTGTAATACCGTTAGTTTTAATAATATTGCAAAGATTTTTTGTTAGGATGTGCATATTTCTGAAATTTATTGGAATCCTAAAAAAAATCAGTTTTGAATAAAAATCGAGTTAGGGCCATTCTACCTGAGACCAGAGTTGGGTTTATTGCATTGAATTTATAATGCATTATCGTTTCCATTACCACTAAACCACTTAGTATTAATGCAGCAATATTGCAGCCGCCACTAAATGCAGATAGAAATAGTTAACCACTAAATAAAACCATTTTAGTGGTAGTGGAAATTTATTGCATTAAAAAAAACAAATTTAGTGGTAGTGGAAATTTAGTGCATTAAATAAAATAAATTTAGTGGTAGTGGAAATTTATTGCATTAAATAAAAAAAATTTAGTGGTAGTGGAAATTTATTGCATTAAATAAAAAAATTTGTGGTAGTGGTAATTTATTGCATTAAAAAAAAAAAAAACAAATTTAGTGCTAGTGGAAATTTAGTGCATTAAATAAAATAAATTTAGTGGTAGTGGAAATTTATTGCATTAAATATAAAAATTTTAGTGGCAATGGAAATTTATTGCATTAAATATATCGATTTTAGTGGTAGTGGAAATTTAGTGCACTAATTTTGAATAATTAGTGGTAATGGAATATAACTCCATTGGCACTATAGTGGAATGGAAATTTAGTTCCACTACCTCAGTTCCACTATCGTTTTAATATACCTTCATATATGGCTATAATATTATTATATGTATACATAGCTTAAGTCAATGTCAAAATAAATTGTTGTGAATGTTATTTTCTTAATTTACTGAGTCCGCCTGTATAAAGTAAATAATTGTTGTTATTGTTTTAATAAGAACTTTAGTACTTTCAAATGTAATATATTATTCAGTTCACCATAGGTAAGATTTTAATGGCGCGGACTGCTAATATTGCCAGCCGCTAATCATTCAGAAGTAGTGCACTAAATTTCCATTACCACTAAAATCGATTCATTTAGTGCACTAAATTTGCACTACCACTAAATTTGTTTTATTCAATGCACTAAATTTCCACTACCACCAAATTTATTTTATTTAATGCACTAAATTTCCATTACCACTAAATTTGTTTTTTTAATGCAATAAATTTCCACTACCACAAAATTTTTTTTATTTAATGCAATAAATTTCCACTACCACTAATTTTTTTTTATTTAATGCAATAAATTTCCACTACCACTAAATTTGTTTTTTTTAATGCAATAAATTTCCACTACCACTAAAATGGTTTTATTTAATGCACTAAATTTCCACTACCACTAAATTTGTTTTTTTTAATGCAATAAATTTCCACTACCACTATTTTTTTTTATTTAATGCAATAAATTTCCACTACCACTAAATTTTTTTTATTTAATGCAATAAATTTCCACTACCACTAAATTTGTTTTTTTTAATGCATTAAATTTCCACTACCACTAAAATGGTTTTATTTAATGCACTAAATTTCCACTACCACTAAATATTATAGGCGATAATGCACTATTTTTTCCACTACCACTAAATTTAGTGCAAAATTAAATCTAATGCAATAAACCCAACTCTGCCTGAGACCAACGACATACACTATTGTCTTTCCATTTTACCAAAAGAACTTCATTTTGATTGTCAAACCTATAGTCATATGGGGCTCGCTCTTGTTTTTTCATTTCTTTCGAACTTTTTAATGGAAATTGTTTAGTTCTGTTTTCTCTAATTGTTCCATGAAATCCTTTTTCCTTGAGTTCCACCATGAGATTATAACTAGTAAAAAAGTTATTGAAAAATATTTCGTGCGATGCTGGGTCAGCCTCAATTTTGGTGAGTAACTTTTTAACTACCCTAGATCCTAAAAGATCAGTAAAATTTTCCTCTGATTTTCCACAATAAAAAACGAAAGTATAACAATATCCGATGGAACTGGCTGCTAGCCAACAAGTATGTTATTTCTGCAACAGTGTTGCCCCAATTTTTATATGGATTCTGCCGCTGTACTCAAATTAGTACAATCGAAATTGTGTAACTTTGTAAAATTAGCTAGCAGGTCATTTGTTGTTTGCTTAGTTTATGAAGAATGTTCGCTTTCAGGTAAATAAAGCAGAAAAGATATCAGTGATATTGTGAAAACTGAAAAACGGCAAAATTTGTACTCATCTCGCCACACAAACTTTCTGTAAGTTTAGCAGTCCATTTTGGAGAGTAGATGTATAATCTAGAAAATCTTCTTATTTTTTTTAAAGGGTTATAGCCTTCTTTTAACATAGAAATGCAAAAAATCCACAAAAATTTTAAAGCTTTTAAAATATATGCTTATGTTTAGCTGTACTCAATTGAGTACAAAGGCGCCAAATGGGTTAAAGTATCCAGGATCTAGGGGTACTTTGGATTCTTTAGCATCTATCATGTTATGATCAGTGAGTATTTTATTAATGCAATTCTCCATATAAAAAATACCACTTCGTCTCGAAATATTAATGCCAAGTTATAATCTAAGCATTCCTAAATCAGATAGTTCAAATTTTTGCTTCATTTCAATTATAATATTTTCAATATTTTTCTCATATTTTGCCGATATTATATCATCAACATAAATCAATGCATAAATACAGTCATATTTAATTCCTTTTATATATAAACAATTATCAGCAATTCCCCTTCTGAATACGAATTGTATAAAAATTTCATTAATTCGCTGATTCCAACATCTTGCTGATTGCTTGAGACCATAAATTCTCCGATTTAATTTGCAAACCAGATTCTCCTTCCTAGGTTCAATAAAACCTTCCGGCTGTTTAATATAAATACATATATGTATCAATGGGAACATTTAAAAACAGCTGTTTTTATATCAATATGACGCACGACCTTTTTTATATAAGAGGCAACGGATAATAAAGTGTTGATATTTTACCTACTGGTGCAAATATTTCATCGTAGTCTTGTTCGTATTTTTGAGAGAACCCTTTCGCAACTAAACGAGCCATATATTGCATTTCACCGTTTGTTGTTGTTTTTATTTTGTAGACCCATTTAGTGCCAACAACTTTCTTGTTATCTGGTAATTCGACTAGGTCCCAAGTATTGTTTACAATCATGGAATTTATTTCTTCCCGCATGGCACAAAACCAATCATTCTTATTAGGACTTGTGGTGGCCTCTGCATAAGTTGTAGGCTCTTTGGATATTGTCATATTTGCGTACCGTTTAGGTTTAACTCCTTTAGTTATTCTTGATGAAATTCTTTTTTCAGGGATCTCTTCTTCCGAACATGGTCTGCTATTGGGTATTTGAAAACCAAGAAAGTCACTATCAAAGTCGTTATCAATTTCATTTTCACTATGACTTTCATTTGAATCTTCTACAGAATATTGGTTTTCTAATTCACAACTTATAGATTTATTTTTAGCGTTCTTTTCGAAAAATTTTATTCTAAATTGGTTTGCATCATTTTCTTCCTCTTTAATTTTAAGATTTAGTACATTTTTATTGGAAGTTTCTCTTGTCTCATGTAAATAATTTTCCAGTTTTACAACAAATTCAACATCTTTGCTAATAATTATTTTGTCGTTATGTTGGTCCAATACGCTTTTGATTCATCACTGTATCCTACAAACACATACCTTTTGGAAACAGGATCCAACTTTTGTCTTTTCTGTTTTTGTATATGGACAAACGCTGAGCATCCGAATTCTCTTATGTTTTGTTTCTTTATTCTTGTTTTGTATTGTTCCTCATACGGAGTCAGATTTGTTGTCGTTGAAGGTAATCGATTTTGTAGATAGTACGATGTATTTACCGCCTCTGCCCAATATTTTAGATCCATATTTGCGTTAAAGAGCATACATCGAGCCATTTCAATTAACCTGCGGTTTTTGCGTTCCACCACTCCGTTTTGTTGTGGAGGGGCTGTCAGCTGACGAGTAATACCTTTTGATTTAAGAAAGACCTCCATTTCTTTGTTACAAAATTCACCTCTTCTATCCGATCTTATTTCATTTACCATCTTTCCAAATTTTGTTTCAGCAAATAAAACAATATCTATGAATTTAGTAATAGCTTCATCTTTCGTTTTCAAAGAATATATAAAACAAAATCGGGTTTTATCATCAATGATAATTGATGATTTTGCGTTCCACCACTCCGTTTTGTTGTGGAGGGGCTGTCAGCTGACGAGTAATACCTTTTGATTTAAGAAAGACCTCCATTTCTTTGTTACAAAATTCACCTCCTCTATCCGATCTTATTTCATTTACCATCTTTCCAAACTTTGTTTCAGCAAATAAAACAATATCTATGAATTTAGTAATAGCTTCATCTTTCGTTTTCAAAGAATATATAAAACAAAATCGGGTTTTATCATCAATGATTGTCATAAAATAACGACATTAATTGGGTGAAATGACCAGCATTGGACTACATAGGTCACAGTGAACAAGATTCCATATCTTCAATGACCTATTCTCAGAACGTTTAGGAAATGGCTTTCGTGTCATCTTTCCAACAAAACATATTTCACAATGATCAGAGCAATTACATTCCGATATACCTATACCAATAATAAGGCAATTTCCAATGCCCGTCTTAATTGAATTTATTCCTTTATGACCAAATTGAATGTGCCACTTGTGAATACAATCTTTTCTTACATTTTGAATTTTATTTACTGAATTATATTGCTGATCGAGTTGAAATAAATTATTTTTCAAAGTTGCTGTTGCATAAATTTCATTTTCTAAATTGATGGAGCAAATGTTATCCTTAAATGTAATGATAAAACCTTCTATAAAACGTTTCTTATCAATATTTTTCTGTTGCCAAATTAAATACAACCATCCTCAATATCTTTGGTAAAAAATAAGCGATCCATCGGCTAAATATGCATTTTCATTTTCGGCTGTCTGTAACGTCCGAAAAAAATTTACCTCACAACATATGTGACAAGTAGCTGCAGAATCAACAAACCATCCTTATTTATAGCTATCCGATAAAACTCTAAAACAAGAATTTCTCACGCCATCGATATAATTTGCAGAATTATCATTTATGTAAGTAACCATCTCTTTTAAGGTTTTGCCACATAAAAAACATTTACGCAAAAAATTTTTGTTCAAATTAAGTCGTTGAGTCTTAACCCATTTCCGCCCGCTGTACTATATATAGTACACAACTTAAAGTTCAAGTAAAAATTATAAAATGCAGGTTTTTACTCGGGAAACGCTTTTTATCAGTCAATAAGAGTACATGCAACATCCACGTAGCTGTTGTTGAAAAATATCAATTATAGGGATCTCCATTTTGGCTAGTTATCTAGGAATCTTCATTTTGGTGATTTATTTCTTGTGAGATTGTGAATGGTTATGTAGTTTATTTTACATCAGTTAACTTTGAAGAACGTTAAATAGCAGTTTATTTACTTGATAACATCACATTCTAACAAAATCAATATAAAACAGTTTAGTTCGTATAGAATTTTTTGAGCTATAGCATATTAAGTGCTGCTCTACTAAGCTTAGTACACAACTCAGAATATTTTTTTTGGTTTTTTTCGTTTACTGTACTGTAAAAAATGTTTTTTAAATCTAGTAATAAATATTAAATTTTAAAAATTGTTCTGGGTTTTCATTTGGGCGTTAATGGGTTAAAAACCAATTCTTCAGATTTTTCTTCACCATTCTTACGTTTATGTTCTTGTAGCAGTTTTTCTTTAATAGCGTCAAGAGTTAGATCTGATTCTGGACGGACCTCAAGGGCAGACACGATATTGTTATAACAATATACTTCATACTTCAGCCTTCTGATATGAACCTTTTGGTTTTCTTCCAATGATAGAGCAATAACCGCCCGAACTTTTCCATCTCGTATTTTCCATTGCTCATTCATAGATTCTGGTACCTCGTTGTCCACTACGTCCCATAGCTCTCGTTGTAACAGAAGCATCTCGATAATAAACTTCCATGTATGGTAATTGTTATTGTTTAATTTAGGAAACGCCGTTTTAATGTCCATTTTTCACATTAGCAGAATTCTCCTGGGCCCATAACCTGTTGCAAATAAGCTTCAGCAAAAGTTCGTTCTTTATTAAAAAAATTTTGTCATAAAGATATTAAGCGCGTCTAAACGCTTCTAGAAAACATGGTTGTTATAAAATAGTATGCATTACAAAGTTGTAACAATAAGTATCACATGTCAAGTCAATATTATGACCTAAAAACAATTTAATTGAATAAGATTCTATCTTATCTGCGCACCACGTACCCATCTCCATTGTTCCATCTTGGATGTTTCAAAAATTTCCGCAATTCGATGTGCCCCGAACTGTTTATACATACGTTCTGCTGTCGAAATGGATCCATTTTATAACTGTTTGGAGTTTTTCCTGGCCTTATGTCATGAGATGCTGTAATAAACTCTTTCAATCTTATGCCAAATATTGCGGTCTGTAACTTAAGGCGAGGAATAGATAGGAGCTTTAACGGTGCACATCTGGATTTTCCGGCAATAAAAAAACCTTTACCTCTTCGCTATAATATATACTAGACTACGGTCACAAAAGCAACCTCACTTGCATCTACGAAAATATGTAAATCGACCACCGCTTCTTGACAAGCAAAATTTCGTCCATAGCATCTGGAAATTTCTAGTACTTCTATGTGCTGTAAGTTTTTATACCATTCGCACCATTCTGCATAAATATCATTGGCAATAGGCGATCTCCAGTGATTTGCTGCTAGAAAGCCAAATGGATCAAGAATTAACATTGTAAGGCTTAACAATTCACATTTCATTGGTTTTTGGTCTCCATTTAACGACGCCTCTGGAACTCGCATAAACTTTAACACAAAACAGAAAGAGTCTTTAGAGGGCTTCCAACGTATTCCTAATTTTTGTCAGTGGTAGTTTCACTAACCCCCGAATTTGCCAATGCCAAGTCAACGTTTATCTGCGCGTTTCCGTCCATTATAGTGGTGAAACACTCAATATAATCGTCAATGTTATGGTTCTCAAAAATTGTCCGAAAGGCCTTTGGATGGCTACTTGTATACATTTTAGTGTTAACATTATTTACAAACTGTGCGAAGCATGAAGAACTGACCGTACCGAATATCATTACTTGTATCACGTACTCTACAGGATGATCTTTAGAATTTTCATCTCGCCATGGGAACCGCTGAGCGTATTTCCCTTTGGCGAAATTTTAATAATATCGACAGCAACAACTTAGGTTGATAGTTACTGGGGCCTCTAAGCAACCTTGAGTTGAAAGATTCACCATCTATACTTGCGGCAGCATCAACAACGAGATGTTTTTGATCCCCTTTTTCATGTTTGTAACTTTCTGGCATAAGATTTAGAAATATAATCATTTATTTTCTCCCTGTACCATATACTCGTAGCAAAATCTATGTATATTTTTTTTTATCTTAGCCTCCATATTATAACAGGCGCCGCAAAGGGCCTGTTTCATAATAATGATCTGTCTTCATCAACAGCATTCGCAAAGCACAAAAATATAAGTAAATTATTCATCCTTATTCTATTTGGCGACGTCGATAGAAGGCAACGCAGTTTTTAGTCTTTTATTGCAGATCGGTTTTCTAGTTGGCAATATTGCCGTTTATCGATCGATCACTGTTAATATATTTTTGGTATTCGGTATGCACGACGTCACTCGTTATGGTTTTTAATTGCCAATTATTTTGTCGCCATCATTTTTGGCGTTGCCTATCGCTGTTCTTTGTTTTAAAATATAGAAAAAGTGTAGTTGAAAAATACATTCTGTTCTGTGCGGTTCTGTTTATTTGGGGCTATAATCTTGATGTGGACCTACATGACCAATTACATCTGGAAATCCTGTTTTTTTTTTTTCAATAAATAAAGTTTAGCTTAATTTTCTTTTAGCATTCGTCAGGCTAAATTTTATCCACTGTGGACAAGCTATCTCTATAGCGTTGAGTGTTTCGGCAAAAACCGTGCACACTTCACTGGCTGTGAAGTTCCATAAGCCAATCCTGCGGGGTGGAGCTTTCCTGAACTTGTGGGAAAGACGAAAATTAGCGGTCGATGGTTGGTAACCATGTAACATTGCCGTTGCTCTATTATATACCGGAACTTGCACACAGCTTGGTGCATTGCTGTTAGTTTTCGGGTACCATCAGTGCTAACGCGGTGACCAAGAAATTTTATTTCGCGTTACTCAAATTCATATTTATTTAAGTTGATAGCTAAATGGTTTTCACGAAGTCGGCGAAAGATCTCAGCTAAGTCGCGTCTATATTGTTCGATGGAAGCAGATGCTTCGCAAATGTCGTCAATATAAAGAAAAACAGAATCCCAACCACGTAGAACATCGTCTATTAGCCACTAAAAGGTTTGAGCTGAGTTGTACAACCCAAACGTCAGGAGGTTAAATTCATATAATCAGAAAGGTGTGCCAATGGCAATTTTTGCAATATGGTCGTGATGAATTGGCATTTGGTGAAAACCTTTTTGTATGTCGATTTTGGAGAAAACTTTCATACCTCTGAGGTTCGTGATAAAGTCTGATAAATACGGCAACGAGTAACGATCTGGTAATATCTGGGCATTTAATGCACGGTAATATCCGCATGGTCTCCATGTTTCGTCACTTTTTTTTAACAAGTGCAACGGACAAGACCAGTTGCTATTAGAGGGCCTGCAAATACAAGTCTTTATCAGAAATTCAAATTATTTTTTAGCAGCTGCCAATTTCTCTGGTGATAACGTTGCAGACGACAAAAAACGGGTTGTTGTGTTGTGTCTATTCTGTGAGTGATTGACGGTTTGGTCGTGATTGATGGTGAAAGTCGTGTTATGTCGGCGAAATCTTTTAAAATATTGGATAAGGGGTGGATGACTTAAAAGTTTTAATGGCGGCTGTCTCGCTGAATGTAGGAGACACAAGCTGAGAAATTACGCCCCTTGTATTGTCTATCAGTCGGTTGCGCTTTAAATCTATCAGCAAATCGTAATGCTGACCAGAGACACAACAATTACAAATGACCAGAAAAAATCGCAGCCCAAGCCAAAATCAACTTTAACACGTCTTTTGCCGATTACTCTAATTGGAGAACCGTTATCACACTCAGTTCCTAAAGTGGAGACCGGGATGTTGTAGACGCACGCCGTTCGATTTTTTAACTGGTTGCGTAGTAGTGCTATATTTCGGGACCGTCCTAACTCGACGACGGCTGCGTGGAGCTCACTTATTGCTTCTGATTGGCTATCTTGTATGCTTCCGATTTGATTTTAGGATCAGCCATTTTGGAATATTCCTCTGGAGTACCTACAGAAGCTGCAATGACAGGCTAGACGAATTCCGGTAATCGTTTTATCCAAAGCTCCTTTAGTGCCGCTTACCCAAAGTTGTACCTGCCACACGCTTTATTTAGAAAAATTATCTTACGGCTTTTTATCGCCGAGAGTAAGCTCAGACAATAAACGGATTAAGAGACTGTGCTTCGTGTCGGCAAAATTATTTATAAATTTTTCTTTTCTCGTACCTGTTGGTAAGTGGCATAGATCCTATTACATCAGATCGAGGACTGCCAAGATGATCGCTGTATTCTGTTTATCCGCTGGTATTCCCGATGCCGTGAAGTATTTATAAACCAAGCATCAATGTTGTTTTGCGCTGTTGTTGTTGTATCGTTGGAATAGCCCGAAGTTGCGTTGGCAAGGCCACTGTCGTTGAAGTATTGTGTTACGTTTTCCAGCGCCATAGCTCAAAACATAATTCACTACGCTATTTTTCAAAATGGGTGCTGGGTGAAGCCACGCACTTTAAGGTTATTAAAGTACCGCTAGACACAAAGGCAGTTTAAAGAGGAATTAGAAATCTAGTACCAAATGTCGGGGGTCACTAATTTGGAATTTTTATTATTTTATTCCAATTAGAAATAAAAGTAATATATTATCTAGATTTTTGGACGTTAATATCGTTATATTTTAATAACTAAATCTTGAATAAAAGCCGCTTAGCTTGTTGCGTTGTAAAAATTTGTAATCGGTAGAGATCGTCAAGTATTTAATTCTACCCGGTAGTTGCCATAAAATTTTTCTTTTGGTATCCCGTTGTTTTGTCCCGTTACATAAAATTTGTCAAAGAGAGTAGTAGACTCAAAAAGCATTACAACATAATTATTAACTTTTTGTTATAAAGCAGCATTTTGAAAGGAAAAATTTTGAAATTTTCAAAAGTGAAGTGAACACTCATTTTTTAGAATAACTGTACATATAACCCTCTTCAAATTATTCTTTTCCTCGCCATTAAGATGACTCGGCAATTCTATTTCTCAAAAACTAGAACCACCGGTCAATCCCAATTTCTGAAAAATTCGAATTTTTTTTTTTTTAATTAATTGAACATATTACCTGCCTGTTTCTTGTTTGTATGAAGGACACTCAGTTTTTCAAATAATTTTGAGCACTTTTCATATAAATTTTCAATTGCTTAACATTGTTTGTCATATCGCACACCTAGTTCAAAAGTGACACAACTCAAAATTTTTTTTAGTTATATGCTTAAACTATGCAGAATGCACTTGTTTATTCGTAAAAATAATAAAGCAAAAAAAAAAACAAACAGGCTGTAAATTCATAGAAAAACTTTCAAACTCTTTTTTAAGTATTAGGTTTTAAATTGGTTTTTAACATAAAATCGGTATGTAGGTATCAAGTATGATATCAACTTCAGTTATCAACTTACCTAAATTTCGGCAAATATATCAAATTGCCCACGATTTTGACCGACCACCACGAATAATTCGGTGATATATCTAGTGATAATGACAAG
The DNA here is from genome assembly GCA_963576795.1 of Metopia argyrocephala. NCBI lineage: Eukaryota > Metazoa > Arthropoda > Insecta > Diptera > Sarcophagidae > Metopia > Metopia argyrocephala. The sequence goes on from OY756208.1 coordinate 112,875,850, forward strand.
AAAAAAGATATTTGTTTATTAAAGCACTATTAGAGATATATATGTATGCTTTCATATACAAACAAAAATAATTTAACTAAAAAATTAGGTATAGACAATATTTTTTCAGCTGATTGATAGGGTTACCATTTTATAACATAAAAAAATATTTTTTACAAGAAAAAATGTAAACAAAAACTATAAAATAAGGTAATGGTAATATTGGTTTTGACAAAGCAAAATTGTATAACGTAAGCCAGACAAAAATATTCTGTAGTGTTACAGAAACCCAATTTGATACGTTATTGTTAGTGTGACAATCGTTTGTATGGTATTGTAATTGTCTCCTGGAAACCTGCTGTAAGTATTTTACGTTTGTATTATTAATTGTTAAAAGAGCTATGGGTAGGGTTACCATTTCCTTTCCCAGAAAAACAGGACACTTGAATTAAAAAGTAGGACAACCATTTTTTATTAACAAAAACTCTAGAAAATAATACAAACTTTGATTTATATGTACATACATAGAGCCATTATTACAACTTGCCTATAAAGTGTCCGATAGTTGAAGGTAACTTTCGTTAATGGAAGGAATAAAGGGAACTTTAAACGCGTTTCGTTATTACAATTTACCTTTAAGATAGAAGTTATATTTTTTAAAATAGGGCAATACCAGAATAAGAACCGATTACTTTTGGCATTAAATTTGTTTAAAAGACACCAAGTGGCAACAACACGTATGTTTACATGAATAAATAAACAAACAAAAATTTATAAAGTGTGCACTAAAACAACTTAATAATAAAGAAATGTGTTTTACTTTCCATTTTTATTTAGTTTATTTCTTTGTTGACAAAATGTGCAAAATATTTTTGTTAATAATTCAACGAACAAAAAATATGGCAACCTCAATAAAATTTGGTAAGCTCAAAGGTTAAACCTCACGTTAAAAGTCAAAGGCAAGGCAATCTTCCCAATAACTTTATCGGTCACTTTTAGGTTAAAGTTTAGTTGTAATAATCAAAAGCAGTTTATCTCTCCGATAACATCCTAGCTTTAACTAAAGTCAAGTTGTAATAATGGGAAATAAAAACATAATAATTTTTATTCAGAACAAAAAAAAACAAAAACTGTAATATAATGTAAGATAATAATACTATCAAAATCAGTATAATATATCAGAAAAGTACAATATACCAAAAGGAAGGTGTATGGTGTTGTAAAGTGTCATTTCCTTCAGCTTAATGAGCACAGATCGATAGGTGTTCGAATAAAATACGCAATTAAAACAAAACGATAAATACCAAGTGAATAGATACCTTGATTTGATACCTTTAATTCAGAAAAGAAAAGGACTACGGGAGCCATTGAGCACTAGCTTCAGTCGGGTGTCGTCGATCGGTCCCTCCTCATCTGAATTCTATTATTATTACAGTTTCTATTATAGACTCCCTATTTTTATCAATTACAGGTGTAAGGGCTAAGATGATTAGATTCTTTAAAACGTTAATATCATACTCCTATCAAGCCATAAAGTAAATATAATACTACCATCAAGTACGTCTAATAATATCCTATACCATCTGTCAGCTATTATCGACAGAGGTGGCCTCATTACCCACACCATCCTATGTTCCTCAGTCAAATTCTCAAGAAACCCCAAATTATCTTCAGTCAAACATTAAACCATTTGAAAACACCCCGTTAAAATCTTTGGAATTTAATTTTCACAATTATTAGTTACTTATTTATAGATTAATAAACAAATATGTAGTATCAAAAGTATATAAGTAATTATTATTATGATAAGATTAATATGCATCAAATTTTATTAACATTAATGTAAAGAAAATTTTAATGTCTGAATCAATTAATTATATATATTTTTGATATTTCATCTTTCCTAATTTGTTCTGTGAGTGGTCCACTGATACCACAAGCGGTTGAAATATAATTAATTAACAGCATTTTGTCTCATTCCTAAGGCGCTCAATAATAATATAATAATTAATAATAATAATATATGTACTGTGGTATTCTCTAGTGATCTCTTAACGAGTACAGACGTGTTTTTTTGCGACCGCATGATAATTATTGTGAATAGTAATAGGTGGATTTTTGATAGAGGAAATTTGAATATTTGTAATAGGTACCTATTACGAATTTTTTGTTTCTTTTTTATATTAGTTTTGTGAATTGTAATAAGTGGAAAGTGGATAGCACTGAAACTTATTACCTCCGGATGGAGAAGTCAGGGTCGGTGCCCACGTTAAGTGGCACCCCTTTGACGATGGAGCCTACCTTCGGAGGCTGCAGTGGCGGAGTTGGGTCTTTCGGAAACACCGAGAGGTGGTTTGCGGAAGCCTTAGCCCAGCTAAAGGAGGGACTGTCAGGAATGAGGTCCATTATTAAGGAGATGGGGGCAGCTGTTAAAAAGCAGCCAAATGTAAGCAGGTCCATTAAAGATTCTCTTCCAAAACTGGAGGAGAATGTTGAGAAGTTGCAGTGGCTCACCATGAGCTATTCAAAACCGCAACGTCCGGATTACGTAGCTGCTCCCGGATGTCTCACCAAGGAAGGTGGGAAGAGGAGGGCAGGTAGTCCACCTTTAGTAGAGGCGCAGAAGAGCGCAAAAAAGGCGAGAGCGGGCGGGGTCTCCTCCAAACCGGAGACTAACAACGGTGCACCCGCGACAAGAGCAGCATCTCAAAATGCTGCCTCTTCAAAGGTGGCCCAAACGCCCGCCGGGAAAAAGTGCAACCGCGCTCAGGGAAAAGGTGCTCCTCAGGGTACCGTTCCATCTAATGAGGATGGACCAGGTGTTAAGAGGGGCAATACGCAGAAGAGGAAGCGTGGTGGCGAAAAGCCAGAAGCGATTCTTTTAAAACCGGCAGCTGGTAAGACCTACGCGGAAGTACTTAGTGCCGTCCGATCGCAGGTCAAACCGGAAGCCTGTGGAGTGGCTGTTAGGTCAATACGGAAGACCAAGGCGGGAGAGCTTCTTGTGGAGCTGAAAAAGTCCTCCACTGACGGAAGAAACGCTTTTAAACAGGCGTTAGAAAAGGCAGCGGGCGAGACGAGTGTAGTCAAAGAACTGGTCCCTATGAGTAAGATAGAGATCAGAGATCTCGACGAGTGCACCTCTGTGGAGGAGGTGGAAGTTGCTCTACAAGACATTCTTGTAGAATACAAGGGTGTTCTGGAGGTGTTTCTGGCCAAGCCCAACATAAGGGGGCAACACATGGCCATCGTTAAGATGGAGGCGAAAGCTGCCAAGGTTCTCCTACAAAGGAGGACAGTGAAACTCGGCTGGGTCAACTGCAGAATACGCGGTAGAGTGGACGTCTCCAGGTGCTTTAAGTGCCTGGGATACGGTCACCTTAGTGGAAACTGCAGCGGACCTGACCGAGGCAATATGTGTTTCCTGTGCGGGGTAGAGGGGCACAAGGCAAAGGACTGCAAGTCCCAGCCGACATGTTACCTATGCTCCGACATAGGGGAAAATGGCCGCAAACATATTGCAGGATCGGGCGCTTGCGGAGTATTCCGCAAGGCATTAGAAGATGCTAAGCGGACAATATGAGGGTCATCCTACAGGCCAACATGCACCGCAGCAGAACTGCTCACGACCTGATGGGGCAGATCCGTCTCGAGAAACAAGCTGATCTTATTTTGATCAGTGAGCAGTATCGAGACGGATGTGCGCCTACGTGGTTTAGGGACAACCTCGGTACAGCGGCGATATGGATCCCGGACCCGAGACGCTTCTGTGTTTCGGCCCATGGCTCTGGAAATGGTTTCGTTTGGGTGAGAAGCGGCTTGGTGACTTACTTTAGCTGCTATCTTACTCCAAACGAGGGTATTTCGGACTTCCAAACCAAGTTAGACGACTTGGAGGATGTCTTACGGAGCATGGGAGGTCATCTGGTAGTGGCTGGAGACTTCAATGCAAAAGCAGTAGAGTGGGGCGAGATTAGAACCGATTCGAGAGGTGGGCGAATTTTGGACTTTATGTCCAGGACGGGGTTGGTTGTATTAAATAACGGCTCCGTGCCCACCTTTCGAAGATCTGGCCAAAGGGGGACCATTATCGATCTCACTCTGGCAACTGAAAACCTAGCGGCACTCGTGCAGGAATGGCAGGTGATCGAGGACTTTACGGCCAGCGATCACCAGTATATCACATTCCGTGTGCGTGATATTGCGCCAGCTCGGTCCATCCAACATCATGGACCAGCTAGGTGGAATGCCGCTAGGATGGACGTTGAAGCTTTGTCTCTAGCTCTAGAACGGGGACGTATGACCACAGAGGGGATCCGTAATGATCTTCCGCCTGTTGAGAGGGCTGATGTACTTGTGGACTCAACCATGAGTCTTATACATCAGGCCTGTCAAAGCGCTGTACCGAGGAGAAGTCCGAACGAAGGGAGAAGTCCTGCTTACTGGTGGACGACCGAAATTGCGCATCTGAGGCGTGTTTGTCTCCGTCGTAGACGGCTGGCTCAACGCGCTAATGGAAACGCAGATGACGCAGCCCGTAAAGCCGAAGAGTATAAGGCGGCGAAAAAAGATCTTCGCCGCGCCATCCAAAGAAGTAAGCGCCGATGCTGGAAGGACTTAACGGAGGACCTAAATAGGGATCCATGGGGGTTGGGCTATAAAATAGTGCTCCGCAAATTGAGAGCGTTTAAGCCAAACGCTTCTCTGAATGCGGATACTATTCGGCCCATAGTGGAAGCCCTTTTTCCGGATCATCCAGTGGTCGATAGAACATTGGTCACGGAAGAAACGGAAATCCCGCCTTTCACCTTGGAGGAACTGGAGTCTGCCTCTCGTTGTTTGCGCAGCGGGAAGGCACCAGGTCCTGATGGTCTACCAGCAGAGGTGCTGAAAGCCGTGTCACGGAGTCATCCAGAGCTCTTGCTCAATATGTACAACGCCTGTCTAAAGGCCGGGGTGTTTCCCTCCCGCTGGAAGATGGCTAAACTTGTACTTATTGACAAGGGCAAGGGACCAGTCGGCGCTCCTGGGTCATACAGACCACTATGCCTGCTTGATAACGCGGGGAAACTCCTGGAGAAGCTTCTTCGCCCACGTCTGCAGGCTGCAGTAGTAGCGGCAGGCGACCTCTCCGAAAGACAGTATGGCTTTCGAAGGGGCAGGTCGACTGTGGCGGCTATCCAGGAGGTAGTTAATGCAGGTAGGAGCACGGAACGTGGAAACCACTTTTCACGTCCCGTATGTTTGCTGGTCACACTGGATGTGAAAAACGCGTTTAACTCTGTCCGCTGGCAGGACGCGTTATACGCGATGGAGAGAAATTTCAGGCTCCCAGGGTACCTCCTGCGTATCATGGGAGATTACCTGAAAGATCGATCCATACTCTATGACACGGAGGATGGCCGAGAGACGAAAGTCTTATCGGCAGGGGCGGCCCAGGGATCCATACTGGGACCCGACATATGGAACTATACATATGACGGGATTCTACGTATGGAGATGCCCGAAGGGACATTTCTGGTTGGTTACGCAGACGACATCGCGGCAGTAATTATTGCCAAAGATGTCGATGCGGCCCAACTGCGACTCAACCAGGTTATGCGTCGAGTTACTCTCTGGCTGAGTGACCACGGGTTGGAGTTGGCACTGACTAAGACCGAGATAGTGCTTCTTACTAAGAAGCGCATCCCGCTCATTAGAAGCATGCAGATAGGAGAGGTTACAGTCCAGACGAAGAATGCCGTTCGCTACCTGGGGGTTAGTTTGGACAACAGACTAACCTTCTGGAGCGAAATATCCAGCAGAGCAGACAAAGCGGCCTCCGTAGTGACGTTATTGAGCAGGGTAATGGCCAACATTGGGGGCCCTCTTCCCTGTAAAAGACGTCTGCTGCTGAGCACCGCCGAGTCTGTGATGTTGTATGGTGCTGAAGTCTGGGCTGATGCGCTCAGGTTCGAAAAGTACCGAAAGCGCATGGCGGCAGTGCAACGGAGAGCAGCGCTCCGCATAGCGTGCTCCTACCGCACGGTATCGGAGCCGGCTGTCTTGGTGGTCGCCGGGGTCATACCCATTGACCTCCTCGCCAGGGAGCGACAATTCGTCCACCAACACAAGGGCGAAATTGGAAAAGAAGGCGCGCAATCTGTAGCAAGGTCTCAGTCCCTCCGTGACTGGCAGTTACGGTGGGATACTGAGACACGCGGAAGGTGGACTTACTCCCTTGTCCCTCAAGTGGAAGCTTGGCTAAATCGTCAGCACGGTGAGGTAGATTACTACCTCACGCAGTTGCTGACGGGCCATGGGCACTTTCGGTCTTTCCTGTTTAAAATAGGAAAGGCCGTAAGTCCCACATGCGTCTACTGTGGAGCACAATCCGACTCCGCTTTCCACACTTTCTTTGAGTGTGAGAAGTGGATGTTGGAGAGGCGTGCACTGGAGAGGGATCTTGGCATCTTGACTCTCAATACCATCACGGGAGTCATGTTAGGAAACCTTGCTGCATGGTAGGATCGCCTTTTTTGCGAGGGGGATTCTTCGTCGGAAGGAGAGAGACCTGGCAAGGTCGACAGAGCCGTAGGGTCCAACTGGACCGGCATATAAGGCTCCATCCTGAAGTAATGTCATAAATTGACGGTTCGAGGATGGAGCCTGGTGATATAGAGAGGGGTTTTAGCCGGTAGGCACGCAATAACTGCGTGGAGTCCGGCACGACGGGTGGCAAAAACCACCTAAGTGCGTAAATGCATTTCCCCTCTCACCAAAAAAAAAAAAAAAAAAAAAATATATGTACTGTCCTTTCCAAGAATTCCAATACAATGCACAGCATTTAGTAGGTGTTTACCCCTGAGCAGGGACTGAAACCCTGAAAAAATTGGGTTCGGGTTCAGGTTCGGGTTAATCAAAATAAAAAGTTTGGGTTCAGGTTCGGGTTCAGAATTTAGAAAAAAAAGTACAATATCACATACATATTTATTTTTCAAAAAATTTTAATTTAATTTAATAATTCTTCTTTTAAATTTGATGTGGTGATAAATAAAATTTCAGAGCTGAAAAAGCCTTTTCTACGCTCACTTGCGTTGCAGGAACTACGAAGATGATCTTGGCCACCTGATATAATAATGGTGTTTGCATTTTATGTTGCTCCCAAAATCTTAAAATATTTTTTCTTTTCCCACCCTTGAATAATTTTCGTATATTTTCATCTCATTTTTAACTGAACTATCAATTGAAGAAGTAGCATTTATATTTGACGAATTATGTAATTTGAGAAAACTTTTCTTTCTTCTTTAAAACTTGTTCAAGAATATCCTCATCTTCTCCTGAAGAACTAGAAATTTCTGTTCTTATAAAATTTTCTTTGTAGTTCAAAATATTTTCTCTTTAAAATATTTATATAATAAAGAGAAAGTACTTGACATGAAATATTTAAAAAATTGATGATTGCTTGTAAGACATTTAAGCTATGCTTGCGCAGCCCTCTATTAAGTACACATAATATTTTTATGTACAAAAATAATTTTTTGAAATTTATGAACCCGAATCTATATGAGTTTTGGGGTTCAACGGGGTTCGGGTTCATGGTTATAAAAGCACCGTAATAAAAAACAAATAATAAAAATAAGTAAATATATTGTATTCGAAAAAGAAACAAAAACCAACAAAAATTGCCTTTAAACGGTTCGTATCGAGAATCTCTTAAAATTAGTTGTGAAACAAAATGGAATTCAACCTTCTATCATAATTGTTTAGTTGTTCTTCTCTTTCTTTACACTATTTGTGAAAAAAGATAACGAACATACATACATATTTTTCTCTTGTTGGTTGTAATTTCTTATTATTGTTAAATATTTCATTTATAAATAAGTAAGTGTTTCTAATTAGAATAAATATACATGTTTGAAACGACTTACCGCATCATACAGCTCAGTTGAAGGCTTTCAATAGAATGCATTGTTGATATGGTTTGCAGAATAGTTTAAAGGATAGTTGGGATTTATTTTTGGTTTGGGTTAGGGTTATATTTTAATTGTAATATTAACACATATAGGTATAAATATTATTTGTAAAAATCATAATTCAGGATAAAGGTATGTATATACATATGTAGTAATCTACAGTACTATTAGTATATTTATTGTGGTATAATTGGAGTTAGGTATAATGGGCTATAGTCATAGTCAAACAAAAAAGTCGGTTATATTTAAAAACAGTTTTAAGTTAGTAAAATGTTTTTATTTTGTTTGTAACTATAGCCAAAATAAAAATATATTTTAAATCAAACCGGCTTTTTATGGGTGCCAACTCAAATGTAGAAATCGTTTTCATACATTTTGTTATAAAATACAAAAAAAATAAAATTAAAACGGAAACCCAAAAAAAAAAAAAAAAATTTTTTTTAAATTGTTGAATTTTTAAATAAAAAAGAAAAAAATAGAAAAGGTAAGATATATTTAATTCGTATATGGAAAGCACTTTTATGAATGCATGCTTTTTTCTAGTGATATCGATGTTCATGTACAAATCTATTCATTTATTATTTATTTATTTATTTAATTTATTTAAGTCAATGGAAAAATCCTTACTGACCATTACATATAAAATTAACATTAAATTACAATAATTTGAATTAAAAATACAAATAATTTTAACGATACAAATGATACAATTACGTATTAAGAAACACAATAATTTCCCGTTTTATAGCACAAAAATTTAAGGAATCAACAAGATCTGACAAATAATTATATTGTCGGCATAGCCTAGTTAAAGGATCAGCAAAGCGTAATTAGATCTACATAAATGAATATAAATAGGGTTATAATAACGTGAATTACGACAAGGAACATTGAATTTAACAGAATTTAAAAGAAATTCACAGCATATATCCCCACTGACCAGATTAATTATAAATGATATATTTAACATAGTACGTCGACTCTGAAGGGTAGGAAGTTTTATTAATGCCAGTCTGCTCGCATATGAAGGCAAATCAATGTAAGTAGTTCCATCCCAGTCCACGCAAACAGAACAACAGGAATTGTTTTTGCACAGATTCGATAAAGTCACTATGAACGTTGTAATAGGGATCCCAAATGATTGAACCATACTCCAAAATAGGTCTGACGAGTGAAACAAACAGCTGTTTAGTAATATACGGATCAGAAAACTCTTTTGCCCACCGCTTAATGAAGCCAAGAGCACATCTAGCCTTATTTACAGCCATAGTAATATGGTCATTAAAGTTTAATTTTCTATCCAGTAATATACCAAGGTCAATAAATGAATCCACCAACTCCAATTGATGACCACCAATTGAATAATTAATACCAATAAAATTACCTCTTGAAAATCGCATGCATTTACACTTTTTAATATTCAGTTGTCGAGATCACTCTGAAGATAAGCATGCTCATTTGAATTTTTATAGGAGAGAAAAATTTTTACGTCGTCAGCATACATTAATATATCAGAGAAATTAATAACGTTAGGAAGATCATTAATAAATAGCGAAAATGGAAGGGGGCCAAGATGGCTACCTTGAGGAACACCAGATGGAACGTAAAAGTATTTAGATATACAATTATTCACCCGTACAGACAGCATTCTACCACTCAAATAAGAACTTAGCCAGCTTATGCTTCTTTGGGTTACTCCCAGCAGATCCAATTTTTTTAAAAGAAGTCTGTGATTCTGTGTGTGCAGTGATAAAATTGTAAGATGAAGATACAAGAGCTTTAAGTTCCACAGGAGTACAAATAAATTCAAGTTTAAAGCTTTATTCTTTATATTTAGACAAGAACTGTAACAGCTGTTTTATGTATTATTGTATTTCATATAAAGCTTTTATTATTATTATCAATATTTCTTTCTCAATTTTGTTTTGTTCACTTTTCAAAATTATTGTTTATTTATTTATCATTCGATAAATACATAAATACATATTTAATACATATTATACTGTTTTGTTAATTAATTCATTTATACTCTAAGATTTTTTTCGTTATTGAGTTATGCGTTTTATGTTTTGCTCTCTTAGTATTAGTAACAGCAGCTTCCATGCCAGCAAATTGGTAGTCGACTACAAATAAAGCTAACTTATAATTCACTTTTATGGGCTGACTATAAGCTAACTACATTGTAATCCAGAACTTACCAAAATCAAAGTGTTATAGCTAGCTACAAAAAGTTAACGGCTAGGTAACTAACTTTAAAGTTAATTGAAAGTAATGCAGAGTCGGACAATTGACTACTTCCTAGGACATCGCAATGTTAAAATAGTTAGTTGTTTTCATATAAAAGTAATCCAAGTGTCAACCACCACTACTTGAGAAATAGTTAGTTTTAAATTAATTGAAAGTTCACTGAATTGCCTGCAGGGTTTTATGAATCAATTTTTGTTTGAACACATAATACGAGTACATATATGTATATAAAAATGTAACTAATTAAAAAAAGCAAAATTTTTGTTAATTCTTAGAAATATGTGTGTATGAAAATTGTTCTAAATACATTTCCAACCAACTACCTTGACTGGACTCTTTATACGCACATGCGTGCAACCGATGGCTCCTATTACGTCTGGAAGTCACGCCAATTGGTGAAATTTTCTTTTTTCATCAACGGGTTCAGCACTATTTGGAACCGTTATGAAATACTAAAGCAATAGTGCAATTTTTTATAAATATTTTTATGACTCTACCGACAGTTACCAGAGACATAGTTTTTTTTTATTTGAGACCAATACTCAGGGGTAAACCCCTACTAAATGCGGTGCAGTACATATATAATTATTAATTATATTATTATTAAGCGCCTTAGGAATAAGACAAATTGCTGTGAATTGATCATTCAAAGGCCAGTGTTATAACTTCACCCTTGAATGATCAAACGCAATTGCCTCATCGTTGCATGTTGATTGTGTGGTGAGTGCCTTCGCTAAGTAGGTTTTAGTAGGTTTAGCTGTTATCTGCTACTTTCCAATAGGTGGGATCTCTGGAGATCAGCTTAAAAAACTACTTTAAAGTAAAATACCTGCGAGCTTATTAGATGCAGTCTCTTATATTTTTTCGTTGGTGTTTTTTATCGCGTTTTAAAGTTAAATCGAAATATTTTGTTTTCTAAAAAAATTTTGACATTATCAAATAAGCCGACAGCCGTTTTACTTTTACTCGCTTTGATGAACATTTTTTCCCAAAAACCGCAATGTTGCTATTTGTACGTTGTTTGTCATCCACTAAACGTAGTAAGAAACGTGTTCTTTCCCTATCAAATCTATACCTGGCAAAAAATTCGCCATCATCTACCTAAAAAGGCACAAACCTTTTCCTATAAATTTTGTGCTTTCTTTCATCTTGCAAATTCTCCAAAATAGCCTTATAATTCCATCAGTTGAGCACATTTTTATTTCACTTTATACACACTTACCACAAAATTATTTAATTTTTTAAAAATTCTTAATTTAAAATTTTAGTTTTTGGATTTTAAGTTGGATGTTAAATAATTTAAAAACAACATCAGCATGTTTTAACTTTAAAATATACTTTTTCATTTAAAGTATGTTTTATTTTGTCTATGGTTAACAAAAAGTGTACTTTAAAAAAAAGTCGACTTTATAACCCCTAAAGTATGCTTTTTTATTGACTATGACTATAGCCCAATGTTTTTAAATCTACAAATTCAATAAGATATAAGCATACTCTTCTTTGTGTGTTATTTTTTTAATCATTGCAATTTGGAAAAGTTCAATATTCATTTTCAAAGGAGAGTATTCTTATAAACATAGATAATGAAATAAGTTTTAGTTTAATTTTCCTATTGCTCCCATTTTAGGTATTAATAATGTTTAGGTTCATTTAAAACCATTTAATAATGGAATGTGGTAATTACTAAAAATAAAATTTTGATATGTTAATAAATTTTGGATTACGCCTGCATGACGACAATCCGGTAATATACAATATCAAAATAAGTTTATCAAAAAGTTTTAAGCATAACCTGCATTTTGTTTTGTAAAATAGATTTTAATCGGTTTAATTGTATGTTGCATTGAGGTTAGGTTTTCGTCGATAATATATATTATAGGTGGTATTTTGTAAATTATTGCTGTGTTATGGAACGTTTGGGAAGCTGATGTTTTCCAGTATACCATCGTATTGTGCCCGGAAAGTTTTCACAGTGTAGCCCAATAGCCCTCGGCCACTCTTGGGTAGCTTATGAAAATTCACTGCATGCTCTGAGCAACCTATACGGGTTGCTGTTAAAAGTTCAGTCCGATGCGACAGCTTTAGAAAAACTCCTCAGACTCCTAACACAGTATTGTAAAAAGTTATTTTTCTACTCGGCTCACGCACCGTTAACATATTCATGCTTACCAATATGCTTATACACCACGTGCACCATACAAGGTCTTCCCGCAGTAAGGCGGCAAGAAGAATCTTCACAAGGATTAAAAAAACTGGAATTTTCTTCCCAATATGCAAGGTTTTACCTTTTTTTCTCTCCTTTATGTTTTCAATTTAATATAAAATATGTATAAAAAATTGAATAAGGCGGTTTTGTGAAAAATTTAAATATTAAATTAAAACCACTTTAAATTTTTCACAAAATCGCTTTATTCCATTTCATTTGGCTTGCTACCAAATGAACCGCACGTTCTGACTCTTAGAAAAGAAAATAAAGCTGCTTTCAACTTTGCATCTGTCATACCACGCTTCTAGAATTTTCATGATTTATAACGGATCGTTTAGTAGTAGATAAAAAAAACGATAGTACAATTTGTAGGTGTTTATTTACTTTTATCTACAGGGTGTCCCGGTTGTACAAACTGTTATACACAGGAATTAATTTGTTTATGGCAATATTTTCTATTACCCTACGCTTACACAGAATATAATTATCCTCAAACATATGAAGAAAAATATTTGGAAACCCTTAAAAGTTTAGACATTTTCAAAAATAAGAGAAAATAGAAATTACTAAAAGAAAGCATTGTGGCAAATAATCGAAGTTTTCAAATGTATCTCACCATTAAAATAGTGTCAAATACAATTCCCCGCAATTAGCAAACTAGGTTACGCACAGCTTACACTTTAAGCACGTTAAGAGTCCGCTTAAAATGTAATGCATACGTCATCGATGATTGCGTAGGTACTTCGTTTTTTTTACCACTGGGAATCTTTAATAGAGTAAAAAAATCGAGAAAACGTCAATTACCGTCTCTTCACTAGAATATTAAATTTATCTTAAATTCTCTTAATAAAAATTTACATTGTAAATCTAACTATTCTCTCTAACATGTTTTCTTTGCTTCTACATTCTTATGTTTGTCCCTTTTATTACTTCTTTAAAATACTTTTACTTAAAATTTCATTCAATTCTTTTTAATATGTTTAAATTTTATAATAATTATATGCTAAATGATAATTATTATATTTTTTTTTCTATGCGTTGTTGTTTTATCAAAGAAATTTAATTTTTTTTTTACTACAAGAACAAAATTTTTAAATAAAATGGTTCGACTTACCAACAATTAAACAGGTTCGAAGTTCTGTCAAGGCCTTGGTTGAAGTTCGATCAGGTTGTTGTTGCGGATTCTTTTATTACTGTAGTTGCTAAATCTAAATATTAGTGCAAATATTATGTAACTAAATATTATGCAATCTAGCCCAATTTTGAGATGTGAAAGTTCCAGCCAATTTTAATTAAGCAAATAGTGTTAGCACTCCCGTCTAAAATGCTGCCACTTATTTCCCTCCAGGCAATAAATTCAACGTGTCGTAACCAGGTTATCCGACCCTCAAGGTCGCGTCACTTTCCTGGCTAAACTAGTATTTCCTATTTCGTTATTCTAGGCTGTATCTTCAAAAATGTGATCAACGT